>OU342802.1:4402521-5760240 GCA_910591515.1 Cerceris rybyensis
TGGCCTGCGCCAATTTTAAATTTGTAATCGGATTCTTTAGATAAGAGTTGATCTGAGGCTGCTGCAAGGCACCGTGAGATCGGTTGACAAGATTTTGATTTACAAGGAGATTTAGACGTTTTAGATTCACGTTCAGACCGCAAAACTTGAAATAGAGTAGTTTATGGTAGTTTTATGGGGAACTGTAAGACAATCCTTCAAGTGTTGATTGCTAATTTAAGAAATTTTTCAAACGTAGCTTCAGATTATTTAGATTAAATGATTCGCATAATTTTAAGGCTTAAATTTCTTGGCTAAACTTAGAGATTTTGGAATTTGGCGGCAAAAGGTGGGTCCAAATTCAAAGATCTGTGATTATGATGATTTAGGATTATGGAATTATCAGGAAACTTGAGGTCAATCTATAGAATTTTTATTCATGTTCATGTTTTGACGCTTGGGGCCCAATTTTTGGGACTGATCTAATAAATTCGATTCTTCTTTAACACAATACTTTATAAATTGTTGCAAAAATTCAAAAAGCAAAAAGATTTCATGTCCAATTAGTTGAATGAAATATTCAAATATTCCGATAGGTCCCCTTTTCTGGAACCAACTTAATCAATTCGATTTTCAATGAAATTCAAAAACAAAAACTAAAAAGATTCAACAGTCAATATTTTCCAGCAAAAATTATAAAATTCCACTAACAACTAAATATTACGATAGGTCCCATTTTTTGGGTCCAACCTAGCCGATTCGATTCTCCTTTAATACAATCCTTCATAAATAGTCGTACAATTTTCAACAAAGTTCAAAAACAGAAACTCAGAAGATTCAACATTTAATATTTTCCATAAAAAGTCATTGATTTCAAGAAATAACGGAATATTACGTATTTGATTGTTAAGCAATTCCCGATTATACATCCGTCTCGAACAACCAAGGCTTTTCTTACAAGATCGGATGATAATCCAAACGAAACAGGATCTCGATGGCAATCAGTAGAGAATGTATAACAGGTGGGAGCACACAGTATTTTCGATAACTGGTTTTCGCGGTGTTATCGTACGGGGATCAATGGGTACAAGGTTTTCCAAGGAAAACCGGTGCTCAAGAATGTCGTTCCATACAAACTGCTGCACCGCGTCGATTCTGCCACGTGAGTTGCTCAGATTGAGGAAAGAATTCTTCCCTACTATTTTTAGATACACTAATTTCAATAACACTGCAAAAAATAACTGTCATTTTATTTTTCCCATTTTCTACCAAACGAGGAAATATTATGAAATGCATTAAAACTCGTGGAATTCAAAAACATTAGCATCTAGATAAAAAATAATATTTACAAGATCATTCGTATCTTTTTCCAAAACCCTCAAGCATCAATCCCAAAATTTTACAATTTCTCTCGCCAACAATTCAGTAATAAAGCTTATCTCAGTAATGAAAAATAAAATATATATTTTATAATATATAATATATATTATATATGTAAATAAAAAATCCCACAAATATTAAACTTCAAAAAAGAGATTCAAAAAGCGCGGGAAAATGGCATCAAAGCTCCTTCAGAATCCTTGACAGCCATCTTGAGATAAGTTTCGCAATACCATATCGATTTTAATCGGAAATGAGGCGATAAAACTCACTGCCAGAAGTTCAAGGCCCGAATAAGAAACTGGAGGAATTCGCCGTGCCGTTTCGTCGAGTTTGCAATCGACTGGATTCGCGAACGGACGTCCAAGTCGGGTCTCTCGGAAGGCGAGCCATAACCTCAAAACTCGTTTTTCGTTTTGCGCGGGAAAACTGTGGAAAATGGCTGACCTTTAATGGCCGACGAATTCGCAGATATGTGATTTAACGCGACAGGAATTTATCCAGTGATTTTTATTTTTTTTTTAATCAATCAAATATGTAAAAACACGCGAAAATTCGTTTTTCGCTGCGATACTGTGAAACAGCATTCCATTAGTTTGAATTAAAGAATAGCTGAATAACAGAATGCGGAGTGATAATTAGAGGATGTTAAAATTTCGGATTTTCCGTACGTGGGTGTCTTAGTATAAGGACTTATTTAATGTATAAAATTCGCGATGTTATTACCTGAATGAAAGCACGGTGAAATAATATTGTGGAGTTATAATTGGGAAAAATTCGAATTTTCACTGAGTGGAAATTTAGGTGTTGTTAATTTGTGAAAACTGATAGTGGAAAGAGATATTTTATGAAATCATTAATTGCGCTTCCGTAAATTCTTGACCTTTCGACATATGATTTCTATCGGGTCTACGTTCGCTATAATTAAACGGTAAATTATTTAAATAAAAATTTCGCAATTAATCTGTACGGTACTCCAAAATTTTCATATTAAACTGACTGCATGAAAATGGTTTAATGGTGTTTTGCAATACTGACCTTTTGAATTTACTAAAGTTTTAATTAAATAATAAAGTGGAGCCGTAGTTAGCAGAAAAAAGTCCAGTGCTGTGAAAAGATAACAATGGAGAATATAAAAAAAGTGTGGAAAAATTAATAATTCATTAAGTAATAAAATGAATATTAAATTACAAAAAAATGTTATATTTTCTTTAAGTGTACGTGTACAATTTTTCTGTCATTCAAAGAAAGAGGAACTTCAACTAATAAATTAACATCAGTGTCATCTAAATAATTCATCTTAAGTCATTCGATAAACCATAGAATAAACGATTAAAATTTTCGATTAATTTCATATTTAAAAAAAGTTAACTTTTCAATTTGCAAATTTTCGTTATCTGCAATGTTCGAAATTCTAAATTTAAATTGAAAACGTGGAGTTTGAACCTCGTAGATTTTAAATTCGTCAAGTATCGCAGATTAATTTGTTTTAATCAATTCTAAAAATATATTACTAAGAACACATCCTTGTCTCTAAATTTTGAACGACGGATTTCCATGAGAGCCGATCGCTCAACACGATAAAACGCGAAAATATCAGCTGCCCTGTTTCGATAACATTTTACAACAAATGAGAATATTATCACGAATCTGAAACTTTTCGTGGCACTAAAAACACTCGAAATACGAGGCCCACCACTCAAGATATGATCGAGATCATTTTTAGAAACATCAAGACTTCTGTCACGTACAAAACAAAATTTGCGATAATTTTAACTCTTTGACGTTGAATAACGGCTCTGATTAGCGGGAGAAAAAGTATTTTAATCGTATGAAAATCTGCAGTTGAAAATGTGAGTTTGAAGTTCCATTGAAACATTTTTATGTTGTCACTCTATCAACAGATCTAACAAATTGAAATGTCTCAAAAAATAAATTCTATAAACTGATTGTTTTTCAATTTTCCAAATCAATCTTGTAGACTTTGAGCGATTAAATCGACAAATTTTATTAATTCCTTCATTTCATTTGTTGTAAATTATTTGTTTGACATTTTTACACATATTACATGATTTAAAAAAATCATTGTTAGATTTGGTGTTAATATAAGAATATATAATATAACTGTGACTAATTGCAAAATGTTTGCTTGCACAGTGAGAAAATTAGCTTATGAGGATAATGAGTAAAGTAGGGTACTTATATAGTTAGTAAATCACGAGTAATTAGTTAATTAGTAGCAGCTTAATTGTGATGGACGTAGGCCAGGAAGAAGACGTACGGCAAAGTGTTAATAATTTACGAAAATAGAAACACTTGTTACGCTGGCAAAGATCCATTAATTCACATTTTTATTTAACGTTTAATTGAAATAGTTTAAAATAGTCTAAAATTGGTGTCATTTAGAGGATCTTCCGGGTATCGTTGTTAAATATTCAATTTTAATGCAAATCATTGGATAACGTTTTAAATTAAATTCTTCCATCACCGTAATAAGATGCGATCTCTTTGTTTATATTGATTCTATCAAACTTCGCATAAAGTAAGTTTAAGAGCGAAGTTTAATCGACAAAGTTTCTCGAATTTTTAATAGCTCGATAGATATAGCTATTTTCCATCGTAGATTGCAAATTCATTGTTACCTCCTACCAAGAATTTTCCAAAGAATTATGCCACTGAATTTTCAAAATCTTCAGTATGTCAAAAAGTGAAATAAACAGAGCGAAAATATAACCCATTCCAGATGATGGAAAATTCCTACAGCTGTCATTATATGCAATTAATCCATTATTCTGTGAATTATTTTTAATCGACGGATACCTTTTAACTGGGGAAAATTTCATTTACCTTTCATTTTAATTTCGGCGCCGTAATGAAATATCACTGCAATATAAATTTGTCATTCTGAAATACACTTTTGGCTAAAAACGCCCAGCTAAGAGGTGAATTATGGACGAAAAGCAAAGTTTTTATTTTTTTTTAAATATTTGAATAACATTTTCACAACTGACGTTGAATAATGAAACATAATATTACGAAATGTTATGAAATTCTACTATAGTTTGTTGCAGTGGCAGTAATGCTCAGGTGCTTTAACTTTTTGAGGTAAAGAGGATTTAAAATATTCCATAATTTGAATACGTTGATATGCATGACGGAATATTTGTTAATATACTTAACTTAATTAGGATATTAATCAGGATATCGAGAAGTATTAAGCTATCCAAAGAATATTAAAGAAATTTTTTAAATCAATTTAATTAACCGAGAAACACAATCGATTAACAAATAAAAATTTGTTAAAATCGTATAAGCAATGATATTAAAAATTCACAATAATTTCAAAAATGCAGAAGTGAAGATTTACAATTTCTTGCAAAGTGAAATATAATATATAACGATATTTTATACTAGAACTACCGACGTGGAATCTATCACATTTCAATACATTAAATAAATACTTTAGAAAACGAGAAATCGAAAGGTGGAAAAAATGATTAATTCAGTAATTTATAAGATACACGGTACTATCGCTCTTCTATAAAAAAAAAGTTTTTTAGCAGAAATGAGGAACATGTCATTTTGACCACCTTGGTAGTTCTACTGTTTAAAAAAATACAATAATTGTGAGAATAATAAAATAAGGACTTCTAATTTCTCTCACGTCAAAGTCAAGGAACGAAATGGCAAAATCGCCGAATTGTGCAATAGCCTAAGCCAATCGGTTCGTTGAGAGATCGAGCAAAATATCGGCACTATTACGTAACCAGAGAATCGCTGTTTTCGAATCTTATTTTCTCAAGAATCCTCGAAGAACGTACTTCAATATCATTGGACACGATCTCTCCGTGAGTGCTCGTACGAGCTTTCCGAATCCCCCTGATCTTCGTCCTCGTATCTCCATTATCTTTGCGTTAGATCGCCAAACACGATCGGCATTATCGCGAAATCGCGGCACCGATCTTAATCGTGACTCCGCAAGCATTTCGTCACGGCTTTCGAAAGACCAGTGATTTCGTCTTGTTATGACGAAACACCGCTGTATTTCGACGTAATCGATTCGAAGGTGTTGTTTGAAAAGGTTTGAACGATCGATTTCGAATGATCTTTCGAATGTTGCTATAGTTTTAACACCAGAATTACCGATTTTAAACACAGGTATCCCTTCTACAAGACGGTATTCTATAACACGGTTTCGCTATTCACAAATTGCGGAAACCCTCCTCCAGGACGACATCTTGTAACGTTATAAATTAGAAAATTTACATTTTAAGACTAGAGTTACAGGCGTTAAATCTAGGATATTCTAATATATTAACATTAGAACTAACAAACCAGTCAAAATGACTGGTACACAATTTTTTCAAAAAATTCTTCAAGTTTATAGAAGAGCCATAGAATAAATATTCTACGTCTATATCACTAAACATATATCACCCAATCGAACAAATTTTCCGCCGCTTGATACCCCCTTTTCCAAAGTTCTTATTTAATTTATTAAAATATGTTGGATTTGACGCCGGTAGTTCTAGTGTTAAATAAGTACTTTGGAAAAAGAGAAATCGAAATGGAAAAGATGAGCGATTCGGTAATAATAAGAGATACAAAATATGGAGATGTGAGGTAATATTTTAGGAATTAAGAGGATAAGAGTTTGTCAGGTTCGCATAAAGAACGGCAGAATCTGCACGATGTTCTACTATCGACAATATATTCAGGTCTGTTTGAAATTTAAATTGGAAGATCATCTCGTCAGATGTTTATATTGCGAGATACGTTTTCCGCTTGTTCACATCCATTTTCTTCTTATTTTATCCGATTAATGTTTCGCAAAAATGTCGACCAAGAAGTGCAATTTATGCGTTCATTAATTCACGATACTAAAAAGCAAATGTTGTCGTTAATTTGACAACATCCCAGGGCAAAGTTAATTACAAATATAGGAAAATTCAGAAGTTAAAGTTAGTCGTACATTAGAAAATTCAGGTCACAATTTGCTCCGAAACTTTCAGAAAATCAACCCTGAAATATCGTCAGAAATTTGATAAAATCGGAGGTCAAATGGCAAATTTTCGACGATTTGCGTAAAATTTCGAAAGATCATTATCAGATTGAGTTACGAAGTAGCCCGAGGGAATTTTGAGAAGGGCGGTTTTCCTGCATCGGTAACACTGTTTCGTCATCCCCTTTTGCGAGTTAACATTTAGACGAGTGCTTTCGACAAGACCAATGTCTACAGACCTACAATTCCCCATAATTCCCCTACACCTGTAGAGGAGAGCTCGTTAAGAGAACTGTTCAACTTCGTTCCTGCTTCCCGAACTTTCCTTCTCGAGCAACAATTCCATTGTTTCTTGCTTCGATAACCGAATTGTTGTTGCTCACTGCTCAAACGATGTGAACTGCACGATAATAGGACTTTTTTCCAAAGAATTGTAAAAATGTGCTTTATGATCATGATAATAAATAATTCCTAGCTTTTATTTAAATATTGATGGTGTTATTATACACAACTTTGTATTATTATGTCAATAATATGTTTATAATAAAATTTAAAAATTAAGAAATTTAGAAATCTAGAAACTTAGAACCTTAACAATTTAGAAATTTAAAAATTGAAAAAAATTGGAAACTTAGTAGTTTAGAGATTTAGAAATTTGGAAATTTAAAAATTTAGAAGTTTAGAAACTTAGAAATTTGAAAATTTAGAATCTGAGAAACCTAGAAATTTAAAAATTTGAAAACTTAGAAATATTAGAAATTTAGAAATTTGAAAATTTAAAATAATATTGTGATGTGTTGTATTGTAATAGAATGCATGAAAAGTTGATGTCGATTTGCATATTTTCTAATTGAACGGAACGTGGGTTCCCTCTGTTTCCTGCATTCGAATATATCTTATATTTCTGGTATTTCCTATACTTCGTTCTTTCCGCAATTCTTTTATTTTATACATTTCCTGTATGTTCAGTATTTCCTCATGTTTTCTCTAGCTTATATACATCCTGTTCTTTTCTAATTTTCCACTGTTCCCCTCATTTTTCTATTCTACCTCTCTCGCAAGGTTTAAAGTAGATACTCCCCGTTCGTTTTTCCTCTTTCAAAATATTTATTCAGTACGTCTAAATAAGCCGGATTAATAGTCAATAATTTCCACGTTAACATATCCAAACAGACTGCATGCTATTTTCTATTTTCATCGCAATGTATCACGCTATTTTTAAGCCTAATTGATTAACTTTACGCGAAAGTTTGCTAAAAAATGTCTGTAAAACGAAACACGTGTTACGATCAAATAATTAATTTACATTTCATGTCCAAGGAAAAAAGAGATATATTAGGGGAAAATCGCACTGTGCACCGCTGTCAATTGTTTGTTTACCATTTCGTATGTATTTTGTTGACCAAGAATACATTATAGATCGCGAAGGCCTTTATGAATTTTGCATAGGAATGCGGGAATGTATAAAATGGAATGACAAAGAGAAAATTGCGTCCTATTTGCGATAAGGTAAGAAATGATCAAGGTCGGCCGGCTAATTTGAAAAATAGCACGACGCTTAAAGCATATCGGGAAATAACAATAGGCGGAACGTCAAAGATAACAAATATATTCCTCTACTTCCGTTTAACGTCGCCGGTTCACCGTGAAATTTAATAATGTCGTTCAATCCGCCAATTGAATGTCATTGCTCGCGTTCAACCCCAAGCATTATAGAATTATAATTCAAACACCATTTACCATTTCACGATCCACCCTATCCAATTTCCACCTAAAAACCTCCATAAAACTCTAATCCACAAATTGCAAAATCCTCTCTAAATCTTCCAAGACATCAACGAATCATTCAATCACAAACTTAATAAAAAAAATAACGATAATAAAACCACAAAAAAATCTTCAAAAAATCCTAAAAAATTCTCTGTAATCCCTTACAAAATCCGGTAACCGGAAACTGCACCACCAGTGGATAACTTCGGTGTATAAACAAACGAAACGCACCGCTAATAAAATCAATTCAAATCCTGCCCGCCCACGTTTCCTTCAACCATGCCTCGTAAATTTGCGAAGCTAGAAAATCTCGAATAATCGCATGCACTAAAAATTCTCCAAATAGTTTTGAACGAGGCATCTTGAGATTTTATCACAGAAGAACAAATTTAATCGTGGAATCATCACAGGGTCACAGTGGTGTCACTCAACGGGACACTCGAACAATCGAATATTCCTGAGAGAAACCTTTCATGAGAGAATTTCATTACACTGTAGATTTGTTAATACGATGGTAACACTTCACGAGAAGAACACACCGGACACCTCGTGTTTGCCGCGACGTCCAACTGGCCAGGGTGTTCTGGTTCCGCAGATTTCATCGTGGACGAGGGGGCTGCGGGGGTTGGTGGTGCGATTTGCGCGGGAAACTTGCGCGCTGTTACCGTCTCTCCCCACTGTTTTCTTCTGACGATTCTATCTCGCTCTAATACTTGATTTTACCTCCTTGTTCACAATGTCTTTGGTTTGTGTTGCGTATTAACTGCTGGCAATTTTGGCATAGCTTGTTTTGGGGATGTGGGTTCGACTGACGAGAGTGGAGAGATTAAGGGTTCTCGAGGTTCATGTTGGTGTTTTGAACGCTTTCTGCTTGGGGTTTGTTTTAATTTAAGCTTGTGTATGGGGATGGGTTGAGAGAAGTAGTTGATCTGTGAAGGGATGTTAAATGGAGATTTTGTATAATTGTTCAATTTTGCAGGTTGGTTTTTGGATTTTTAAGGGACGGAAATTTGAGACGATAATTAGCTTGATTTAACATTAGATTGATAATATAAAACGAGAATGGAAAATTGTTAAAATTGATTTTTTTATAGTGTGGATAATTGCTTTGTTTGGCTATTTGTGTTTTATTTATGTCGCATTTATTTGTTGTAGCTTTCGTCAGTAATTATTTACTAAAAATTTCAGGATTGTAGTTTAAATTATTTTTTGGTAGATAATAATAAATGCATAACAAGCTCTAGGGTTTAATTTAGCCGTAGAGTAAAGAGTTTCGACGATAAATTTTCCAACTCGAAGTCTTTCACTTTACGCCATTGGAAGAACCGATGTTTTACCTGTTTCGAGTATAGCATTTGTCTGTTCATCATGTTTGCTTTAACTGGAAAAACTGCATGTTCTTCTTTATCGTCTTTTTGTCTTGAAACTCTATCATCTTTTTCTCTCCCACTTTGTTATTTTTCTCTCACACCTCAGTCGCACATTTCTCTTCGCGAACATTCGATATTCTACATATTCCTTTTCTGTTCATAATTTTCTTGCTCTGTTTCTTCGAATTCTTCACTTACTATTAATTCTTTTCCAACAGTTCTCTTTTCTCACAACTATTTACCTTCAATACCTTTTGTCTCTTCTTCTGTCTCACCCTTTGCAATTTTTCTCTGTTCATTTCTCTTTGTTTTTACTTCTATTTTTCTCTCGCAATCCCTTTAAAGTGATCATTATTTTTCGATTTCATTTCCTTTGTCCATTTTTTACTATAGTACCTTCTCTTTGTAATTTTCTCTTTCTATCATTTTTCCACCTGAATAATCCTTCCCCTCTCATTATATTTCCCAGCGTTTTTCAGTCATTCTAGAATTTTCAGTTTAACGTCATACAGAATATTTCAGTAATACCGGATGAAATAAAAATGACGTTAAAAAAATTCCCGAACCCAACGACACCCAACGAGGATTTGAACTCTGACCTTCTGCGTGCGAGCCCAAGCCTTTACCTGCTTGACCACTTTGCTTCTGTTCTTTCACTGTTCTATAACTGTTTCTATTTCAGCTTGTTTCTTCTTAGATGTCATTAATTCACTTTTTCACCTTCTAGTTATTTCCAAAGCAACATCAACCATTCCATCGTTTCTCGTTTTATCGAAATATCGAATAATTATCGTGAAATCTCAACCTCTAATGAAATTTTCTCGAACGTTCGACGTGTTAGCAATTTGCAAACGGATTAGGAATATGAAAATAACGAAATCCAGTAGCGTCCATTAGGTGAAATGGGAATGCGAATTAATCTCCACGAGATCGTTCAAATAAGCCCGTGGTTAAATTTCAATGAAAATACTTACTAAATTAGTTTATGCAAATTTCGATTTCACCTTCGGAACGTTTTAATGCGAATAAATGATGCATTCGTTATAAATACACGGTGTATATCGTGCACTGCTGTATCTTTTCGCCATTTTATTTCACTTTGAAGTCTTCCGAGTGAACTACAACAACAATTTTACGCTATGCATGAGAGAATAATGCTCGACGAATATTCAATGAATTTTAATACGCAGTTTTAAATCGTATCGCCGACATTGGCTCATTGAATACTTTGGGCACGTATCATTAAGCCATTTAAAGTACCATTGAATATTCGAAATTTTGCATATACTGCATACCTAGTAGTTTTCATAAATTGCATCGTCGTTTCTCCGATTTTTAATAACCTTAAGCAGTTTTTCATACTTTAATCATTACAACTATCATACATCTAAGTACTTTGCCACTGCCTTAGCAATAATTCAGAATTAAATTAGAAAAGTAAACATTGATCAGTGATTCTTCACATATAGTATAATTTAACGTAATATTAATATTATAGAAATAGTTTTATCGTGTCGCATCTCACTGATATTTTCAATTTAATAGGTTTTGGAAAACTTGAAAATTTCCTTTTTAATTTATAGTATCACGAGTATAACTCGTTATAGTGCGGCAAGGGGTTAATGTATCCCTCAGGGGCCAGATTCAGACAGTGGCTGAACTGGTACGGGCTTAGCAAACCCGAGGTGCCCTAGCTACTGAGTTCCTGGTGTCCTGCCAGTCTCTGGAAGGAGGAATCTCACATCATCAAAGTATCCAAATTAAAATTTAATAGTTGTTTTGAAATTAACACCTGGACAAACCGCCCAGAGGTTCAACATGGCCCCAGAATGAACTGGGGGGTTCACAGCTAATTCGTCCCTCTGTGGAAAACGATTGTAGAGGAAATTTAAATATTTTCTATTAACACTAGATCTACGGCTGCTAAATCTGCTGTATTTAAATATATTAAATTAGTACTTTGCAAAAAGATGGATCAAGCGGCAAAAAATACGACCAGTTAACATGTTAAGCGCCACACCGGTCCCTAGGGACCGGACGTTGACTTTTCGTTTATGCTGAAGCTGATTAATGAAAATGAACAATTAGTTTTTTACCTAAGCTACGTTATCGCGCCTAACCGAGTCACAATTAGTGGAGTTAAGTATAAAATAGAACATTTTATTAAAAATGAATGTAGTATGTTCAAACAAATAGAAAGATATCTTTTCTAATAAAGGACTTAAACGGAAAGTGCTTTAAGAACGAGCGTGGCGCTTAACGTGTTAAGTAATTTGTTTACTTTAAGTTAAACGTAAAATATCTGCTGTACGTCTTCTTTATGAACTTGAGAAATATTTTTCAAAGTATGGGAAGCTGGCAATTTGACGGCTGCCGTAGATTTAGTTTTAACCATTCTGTTAAGTTGGTAGTTGGTCGAATATAGTCGCCAGGAGAACGATATTAAGATAATAAACGTCTCGTATGCAAATTTGGCGGTCTCGTTTGCCTCGAGCGTTAAGACTGTACACTACCTTTGATTCTTAATATATCATACAATTTTAAATAATTGTAACATTATAGAAAGAATTTTATTATGTCGCGTCTCAAAAATATTTTCAATAGATTTTGCAAAATTTATTAATTTCTCCGTAACACTGTAATCTCGAAGTTACGAAACACTTCCAATGAATAATAGAAAATAATGAAAAAAGGCCTCATACTTCTCAAAATCAAAATTCCACTGTTCAAAAGTATCACGAGAAACACATCACACTGTAATGTCGTTGATAATTCTTTGCATGTTTTACGATATTTGAGTTTTCTCGGTAATTATAATCGTCTTTTCACCGATGTCAAGAGCAGACAGGAAATTCCTCCGATCACGTAACTACGTTGTAGAAATTTCGAATTTTATCAAATGAAACGCGATTAATTAACGTTGAGGGAGAAAAAACGACGTTATAAGTGAACTTAATATCGGCACGGGTTATCGAGAAAGACGAGAACCGAACGGCTCAATTGTGGAGAAGGTACTAAACAATGTCACGCACTGTCCAGAAGATAATAATTGCCACGCACACATATTCATCGTAGAGGAATCTCTACGTGGATATCCCTACGTTTCTAAATGACCGTCTTGACGTCGTCTGACGATAGTTACTTTAATGAGCGCGACCGGTTAAATCGCCCGTAATTTCCGCGATTCGCATCGCGAATAATCGCGACTATTCTCGGAGATCTTCGAAAGTCCCTTGAAACAGCATTTTTTATTTTTATAACAGTAAAATTTTTGACCACTTAGTGAGAAACTCTGGCTAATAAGAAATACGAAAAATGTAGCTTCGGTTCAAGTAGGAGATAGAAAATATAAAAATACAAATTAATTTGATTTTTCAAACAGTACAATATATTAAATATTCTCTATAATAAATTAAAAATTTTGGCTAGTAGAACATATGTAAAAAGTAGTCGAAAATGAAGTTTTAATTCGAGTAGAAGATACAGAAAAAACACAAATTTAAATTAAATATGAACTGAAAAACATAATGATTCGTGCTTTCGTTTATCCACTACTTTATAATTTTCAAAAAAGTATGTTTTCAAAAATTCCTACAACGTCGACAGCTTAATATATACAGTTCAGTTCATATGTAGTTCAGAAGTGAAAGCCATTTATTTTCAGAGCATATTCCCAGAGGACAATCCTCTCTGAGCTAGGTCTGGATAATTTAACGCGATATATTGTTCAAAAGAAAAGTTATGTCGGTGAATTACTCAACAATTTTATCCATGATGAAACGAGTATCAAGGAAGAAATATATTTGACAAATATTAAGGAAGAAATATCGCAATAGCGAAATACTCGTTTATTATATTAAAATATTGAAACTAAATATTATAATATTTGCATAATCGAATGTTCCGTCGGCAGCATGGTAGAATTTGGAAGATAAATATTAAGAAGCTACCCTTTCAATATTTGAACATACGAATATTGCATTGCCGGAATAATAATGGATGAAAATCACATAACAGAATATGACATTAATTCTATCTTAACGTTGCATGGAGGAGAGTAATTGATTATTAACGTCATAGATCCTGAAGGAATTTCTTCAGAAACGTAATCTCTTTAAGTGGAACTTCCGTTTGTTTGACGCAGGAAAATTTCTCCAAGATCGATAGCTCATACTACGATTAGACATCTCTCACAATATTAACTAGTCTCTCAAAGCATTAAAATTTCTTAACAAAAATTCAATTGAAAATCAACATCCCTTAATATCTCTCCATTCTTTTTAATTACTATAAAATAATTCCTCACTAGCACTTGTAAAGTTTCCCTAAAGGGACGTCAGGTTATGCAACTGTAAAGGAAATTGCGTTATATAATCTCGATAAGAGCCTATGAAATTAATAGAAATTATTTAACACTAGTGATACATCATTCCTGAAAAGGTAAATCATTTAATGCCAAACAACAGGCGATAATTGACAAATGCAAAATTGCAATCGGTCATTTGATTCGAGTATCTAGTATTCTTACTAAATCGGAAATAAAATATATCCCTAGATTGACTTCGCGGGAATATATGGAATTTGCGAATCGGTCGATGACGATTTCATGTACGAATTAGAGACTATTAGCGGATCCTGATTAATCAACGTCAGTCCACTAGTTTATCCCCGGCCGCCGATATTACGCAAACACGCCCCAAAAATAAATAGTAGTTGCTCCTCCGCGTTATCCCGCAAATATGAACGCGCACGAACATCTCGACTACATGGTGGCTGAAAAGCCTATATATTTTTTAATTAAGATTAATTATTAGTCTCCTTATGGTATATTTAATGAAATCTTATATTATTAACGCTAGATTCACTTGAAGTCTGTTACAATATAATAAATAAGATTTTTGAAAAAGAGGGATCAAGCGACAAAGATGACAATTCGTTAAGTAATTTTTGTATTATAAAATAGATTTTTATAATCTACTGTACTCTTTTTGTATAAATTAGAAACATGCTTATTAAAAAAGTCGGAGCCCGTCAATTCGAACTACCTATCGAATTACTTATAGTTTTATGGGGTGTGTTTCACAACCCTCAAATATCAGAAATAAAAATTCCCAGATATGAATTAAAAATTCTTATCACTAACCGTAACTGACCCACTTCAATTACCGGTTCAGAAGAATGAAAATTTGCAATCAAAGGGTGCTTTTTATTTTGTAAATTTATAACGTCCTGCATTTCCTTGAAAAAATATAATTGTTAAGAAGGTGTTACAATATTCTCAATTAATTAAACATTATTTAACACTAGAACTACCAACGATTAATGCAATATATTTAAAAGTACTAGAAAAATACTACCAAAGGATAGAAATGATGAAGACAATAATCTTGATCAACATAAGTTCCTTCATTTTACAAAATAGATATAGAAAATTGACCAAGATATAGTGCTAAAAATTTCACGTACACTATTCAAAAATTCAGAACAATTTATTTTGATCACCTTGGTAGATCTAGTGTTAAATATTCTGATCGAATATTTAAGAACATCAATTTCAAAGAAAACCAGAATTTTCTCAAGTTATTTAAAATCGTCTTCGTTACAATGCGTGAATTACTTCGATGCCGAATTGGTGTCATTTCTCATGGTGATTTCGATATAAAATTCATACCACTTCACAGAATATGTATATGGTGAATTTATGTACACCCTATATTTTCCGTTCTCCTCATAGCTAGGGTCAATATTGATTTTCCGACTGGATTTTACGAAGCACGTACATATTATACAAATACCTTTCCACCATTGAAATTGCCGCGACGAATGGAAACGTATTGGAAAGCGTGTAATGGCATTTCCCATTGTGATTCCATTCTATTTGTGCGAATAGAAAAAAAAGAGTCTTCTTGTTCGGCAGACTGGCCGTGGGATTTATGGTGGTCTGGGACACCGTGCAAAAATTTCAGGGAAACACATAGAAATACGAGGTGCCATTTTTGGTGGGTGCTTTTTACAGAGTGCAGAATATATGACGATTTGTTAAGATATAGGTTTCTGTACATTGAAAGGATTTTATTTGTACAATCGAGTATTTATTGCCATTTATATTGTTCTTTTTTTTCTATAGAAGACTTGGATTAATTAATTTTGAATAGTAAATTACAACAAAAGATTTTTGACGAAGACTTGAAATAAAGATTCTGAGACCTTAACATCTCTATTACTTTAGCTCTTCCTTTTCAAATTAATTAATAAAATAACATCCTTGAATAATAATCTTCCGATTTCTCGTGATGAAGAAGAAATGTAAAAAGTTCCAATAAACCGGTGCGTAAAACCAGAAAAAACAGTACGTCCGCGACAGTAGCCTCGGTTTTGCAATCATGAATAACAGGACATGGTCAACAATTCTGTTAAACAGTCACACAAGTCAGAATGGAATGCAGTAATTAACTCAGGCTCGTCTTCTCGGATTGATATCATCGTACGATGTCAAACGTTACAAAACACCCTGCAAAACAAACTCGACAAAATAAATAAAACGCGGTCGAAGTAGAAAAATTGCAATGCAAGAGGGAAAGAACGAAACGATTTTAAATCCGATTGAATAATACTTCGAATCGTTATACTTTGCGAGGATCGAACTTATTGCAAGCGAGTAGGCAAATTGAAATTCCAAAATCTCTGGAGGATTTTATAGGCGAAAAATTTAAACGGAATCGTTTGTCCGCGAATCTTACCGAGACGTTCAATCGCGCGAAATTGCACGGATATTGCACGGGCCTCGTTTGAAATTGCACACGCGAATGCAACGCGTTTCGCTCGGGTTAATTGCATCTCGTAAGTGCACATATGAAGGCGCTCGACCGACGGACGATGGGGTTTAATTGCCACCATAAATTGACAGTTACAAGGGCGGTTAATTTCGATTAACCATGGCAGAAAATTGTTTTCTAATTTCAATACTATTGTAAAAAAATGCGACCAGTTAAGAAATTTCTATTAATAATATAGAATTAACGAGACTTTTCAATAGTTTTTGAAGCTAAGGGGTTAAGATCAACTTAAATTTAATGAAAAGATCCTGATATTTTCCATTTGTTAAACAGAAAAACCGCAAATAATTTCTTTATTGCGAAATACGAAAAATTTCAACTACTAAATCAAGTGAATAAAATTATAACAGTATTTTTTCTTATTTTATTTATCTATGTTTTGAAAAAATAGAAAATTTACGATTTCTATGAAGGTATAGGAAGAAGAGTTGGCGTTTGCAATAGAAAATCTCGATTTTGTGAAATTCGAGGGCGCAGATAATTGAAGCATCATATTCCACCGATGCATTCTTTCTCTGCAACGTGAAATCCCAATAATGCACGTTCTTCGGGGAAACTGAATGTGCAACTTGCTGCAACCATCGGCGATAATCTTCTCTCGACAGATGGAGAACTCGAGGAGCGTAAAATGAGTAGCTACGTATCGCCTCTGTGTTTGCACTACTCGAGATAAAAATATTTGCACGGCGTGCACTTCCACTCACGTTGCATTCACGGCGCAGCGTGGAATATGCGCGGCAAGAGTGGACGTTTTGCCATTTTCCAATGTGTCGTTTGAAATTTTTAAGCATCGATGCTTTCCTCGCTATTGAATTTATTATAAAAAAAATTATTTCATTCCGATCTCTGTGATTTTGCTACTTTTTCAATATATCGTCAAATATAGTCGACGGTAATTGCGATTTTTTCCGCATTGTTTCATTTATGTTTGATTCAGTCACTGATTTCTTCGTGAGTTATTATTACAGCTAGTCATGGAAATTCTTGCATTGTCATTAGCTGACGTAGGAAATTATATAATTTTGAAAAATTCATTTCAGAGGTTGTTGACAAAATAAATTTGACTTGGGATTAATTTTGCAATTTCTTCAGTGTAAATTATTTAATATGACACGGTATAAATTCGTTGGAGATTTAGATATTGTCACTCTCTTATGTCTATCTTTTTTAAACAATTTTATTTAACTTGATAGCTAATTAATTAATGGTATATAGGCACGCGATATAAATTTTTTAAATAATTTGTAGAGCTTTGCAGATTTTAAAAGGAGAACGTTTTTGCAATCACCTTCCTGTTGAGATTTTTATTTAACGTTGCAAATATAAAATACACGACGCTTTTAATATAAATTCGCCTTGAAATTAATATACTAATTTATTGTTCGAATAAATTTCTATGTAGAATAATTCGATACTGAGTGACATAAATGTTAAGCTCAATTGGCATTTTCAATGTAGAAATTCCTGCAATTATTCCAGGATGTACAGTTTGCAGAAACTATCGAATTTAAAACGCGTGATAGCCAAATTACGTGATAATGCGGACTTACCTGTACTGATCGGTAAATATCCTGAAAATAAGAATTCGCATTTATTCGAAAACGCTCGACTAATATCATCGACATGCTGTTAATAATTTACGAATATATCGCAAACTAAGGTGGCACTAATCTATGCGTTTGTCGGTGTCGGTGTTTCATTGTTAATATTTTTTCCCTCCCGCGCAATAATAAACAACTATCGGGCGTCATTTTATGCAAAACCTTTGGCAGAAAATTTTTCCGAATTAGGAAAATTGGAGTAAAAAAATTTTCTTCAGAATATTTCTAAAATTGACGATCTATGCGAATTCTTTTTATCTTGACAATTTTTTTTTTTCACCTATGAATCGGGATATCAGCTGACGAATTTTGCGCACAATTGTTCATCAAATTACGACGCACGAGGGCTGTGCAATTTTTGCGTTATTTGCAAGAGTAGTCCTGCATTGATGGAAACGGCGAAAACCCAAGTATTCGCGTGTGTTAATTGTTTAAAAAACGTCCGTGGAAAACGAGATAGCGTGTTGCAAGGTAATTGTGCAAGCATCGAGTTAATTAGCGCAATTCTGCCATGTATTCGACGTATTAAATTTTCTATTAAACAATTTCGGCATAATTAAATACTACATTCGTTGAAATTAATTACATTTCCATACTCTGACAGTAATTAAAAATATATAATTTATAGTTTCGTCATTTCAGGGAAATTTTAATATTGAGAATTATTAATTTATGAATTATTTCATTTTGGGAAAGTCTTATTATCGATTTTAATATTTGCGATATTAGAAATACACTATTTTCATTCAATTTGTTTTCTAATATTTGTCTCTTGATATGTGAATTTATAGATTTGTTTGTTAATTGTAACTTGTAAACGAATTTTATACAATTATTTACATATGTACAATTTGTCACAATTAAGAATCAAAGGGCTAAAGAATGCATACATTTTATACTCGAGGGTAATTAAAAGTGCAGCAACGCTTTATCTAATGCGGAACTATCGTCCATAAGAATTTATAGAAAATAATTATATCGCATTATTTATAATTCAAATATTTTCCATACTTCTATTCACCTTCATAATACAAACCGAGTAGAAATATGAATCAGAGAAAATATATTTGTAATATCAATTTACCAACAATATATATTTTCATATAATAACAATTAATCATCAGTAAAGTGTTAATAATTAACAATAAACAATAGTCTTATTAAAAAGTATCTAAATGTAAAGACATTTTAAAAACTCAAAATTATGTTAACACTATACAAGAACTATCAGGGTGGTCAAAAATTGCTCGTTCCTCTTTACTTTATATACTTTTATTATTTATTATTTATTCTTATATACTTTCCCAAATTTTGAGAAATCTTCAAAGTACAAGTATCGGTTCACAATGGAATTTCATTTCTACCCTTTTCGGTTATATACACATTATACAATACACATTATACAATTAATCAACTCTGTTATTTGCTCGCAGTTCAAGCAGCGCAATGCGAATAATTAAACGGGATAAACATCCCGATAAATAAATACCAATGGACGACAGTTTGTTGTTGCATCCGGTCAAAATGGCAGAATTTTTGCCGAGCAAGTAATTCCATGCAATTTAACTCGCACAAAATAAAAACGTCTAGCACGTGTCAAGAGATAGTATAGGATAACGAGAAAAGGTATTCAGTGTTTGGAAGATGCACAGTATTTTCAAAAACCACATTAAAATTTTTTTAGAATAAAAGAAAAATTCATCTAAATTGATAATTGAATGTAAAAATCGATAGAGTTTTAACGTTGATTGAAAATTCAACTTCGTTAGCTGATTACACTGCGTCAAGGATCGCAATTAAACATATAATTTGTTAGGAAATGTAATTATGAAAGAACAAAATTAACTGCAACCCTGAGCCATTAATTTGGCAACTACTAAATATCGTTTCTTCGATATAATATTTCTTATAATTAACGAATAAATGATTTATAAATATTTATAAAGTCTCTCAAAAGATTTCAACAACGAGTTTAATACAAAAAGATTTATTTCTTTAAAATGTAAAAAATGTAAAACAGAGATCCTCTTATTTTTGAAAGGAAAATGTTTTAAAATAAATAAAAATATCCTGGCATTTAAATCTTTACTTTCCAGCAAATGCATTAATAATCCGATATTTATTCTGGCTTTAAAGCTCAATAAGTATTTGCAACCCACATTTTCCACTCGTATTAAAACAAATAATACAAATAAAATATAAAGATTTCTCAGTGAATGGACTTCATTGACCATTCATACAAATTAACCCTTTGCCTTAAATCCTGCGCACTCAACTGCAATCTGATAAAATGAATTCTATTTAACAATGACAAGTGCAATTAGTCAAATAGACCACAACTCGGACAATTCTTCTTCATCCTAGCCAATCTACAAGCATGAAAATCATTAATTAATAACCTAATCCATTGCAAATTGTAAAGAAAATTACCACAGGAGCTTCAACGGCTAAAAAATACTCATTAACCCCTTGCTTTACGATTTCTTTTCTGACTGAAGGTGCAACAACTCAGAATTAATTGTTGGAATAATAATCTATCACTGATTAACAGAGAACTAATTTCAAATTCATTAACAGAAAACTAATTTCAACCCCTCCTGACCTACCGATATTTTCAATTTAACAATTTTTGAGAAACTTACAAATTATTCTATTCCAATTACCGCGTAACTTTTGCCACACGTCATTGTAAGGTAAGGGGTTAAAGCTGAGAAATGAAAGTAGCATAAGCTTCCAACAAGTAAGACAAAGGGTAAAATCATCCCCATAAAATCCTGAATACCATTTTCGTTATTCTATGAACAGAGCATCGAATAGATTTCATTGGCTCTCGGGTGTCATGGCGGGGGTGTTTAATTAGTCTGTGAGTGTGTAATACTAAGGTGTTTAAAAACCAAGAAAGAAAGATAATAGATAAGAGGATCGAGTACATACGCTCGTTCAACGGGAAGCTCTGTCTCTTTGAACCTGCAACCCAAGGATCACATACATCATATCGTCACACCCCACACCCACTAATGACTCTTAAACATAATGTCACTCGTGTGATGCAGAGAGGCGTTGCCCGACAATAATTAGCAAAATTAAGTCGAATTTTCTTGCTCTAATATGGAAATATGTATTAAGCAACGATAGCTGCTGGGCGCGAGAACAATAACCCTTTGCACTGGGAATGTCAACATAACTAGCAATAAAGATTTTTTTCTGCAACTTGAAAAGACTAAACAAAGTGCAGAAATAGAATAGAAGGAATAGATAATTAATAATTAACATTAAAAGTACCGATTGAAATTTAAATATACTGAGTAAGTACTTTAGAAGAAGGAAAATCAAGAAGTAAGAAAGATGATTGATTAATTAATTCAGGTTCTATAAAATAGAAGTGGAATATTTACATCGTAGCTCCTCTTTCAATTTAGGCAATTTTTATAAACAATTGAGAGCCGATCATTTTGATTGGCTAGTAGATGTAGTGTAAAAGTATATTATTTTCTAAGGGAAAATTTATTTAAAATTTTACACGACATGCAATTGTTCATAACAACAATTATTATCGAGAGAGTGGAAAAATAGGTGAAAATAATTCCTGAGTGCAAAGGGTCGAAGTAGGGTATGAACAATGAAAATAGTGATAACATTTAAAGAGTAAAATGCCAAATGTGTCGATGAGAAAAAAATTAAAATTTACAGTGAGATACTATTTTTTGAACGTAGATTTATTTAATAGCATTCTGAGATAAAATGAGAAAGTAGAGGGAATATTGTAGGACGGTGATGAATTTTTTACAATTTTGGAATGGATTTTTGGGTGTTAGGGACGAATATATTTATAGGACAGCGCCTCGCTGCAGGAAAGAGAGGAAGGTATCTGAGATATGAACACGTGAAATAATAAGATACTGTGATAACAATAATATAGTGTCGTAAGCAACCACCGCCACCAAGAAGCTACACATATAGAGAAAAAGAAACGAGGAATTACGGACTGTTTTTGTACAGTTGTCGGACAGAAAACAATGGTACACGATACGATTGTGCTCGGATCAGATGTCTTGGAACTGACGCAGTATTTACACTTGTTGCATGTGCAACTTGCAGCTTTGCGTGAGGTTTCGGACAGCGATCGCGAAAAGAGAGAGGGAGAGTTCGATATACGAACTCGTGCGAACGTATTTTCCATTTTATAATGATTCACGTAAGAAGTCAGGAGAAAATCGGTGAAAATGATGTCAAATTTTTTAAAATTAAAGGTTGTTTGTGTTTTTAGTTTGCAGTGATAATTAATTCGATGTTTTATATTCCGTGAACAACCATAGTGACAGTAGAATTGGCACAACCATAGACAAACATTTGAAAAAATATTTATAATAATTCTTTATTGAATACCTTTAGGTACATTTAATAACAGCAGTGACATTACTTCTGCTTTTCTCCTTTGGCTTTTATCGTGTCCAGAAGAAAAAGAAGTAATATAAAATTAAAAAAAAGATTTCACCCTTGCTTTTAAATTATTTATTGTTGGGAGCTTCTCGTAGATTGACAGAATTTTTTTTTAGTAGTATACAGTCAATACTTCAGGTTTCCGACTGGCAAATACCATAAGATGTTCAGTCTACCTAGTTATCTACAAGTAGTTTCTGTCAAGACTACTACAAGTAGAGACACCTTGGGCAGTTTCTCTGTCAAGATTTCTGCGTTACCGTCATTTCGCCAAAGCAATTTCTACTGCTCTGAACACTGCATTACCGATAGGAAATCTATATTATCGAAGCAGGCTGCAATTGCAGTTGCTATCGTCTTTATCGACAGATAAAAAAACTAGGCGCTCCATAAAAAAAAATTACTAGATTTCGTACTAAGCTTCGCAAGAGACCCAATGAAATTTAATTCGCAAATGATGACTCAAAACTTCAGTTATATTTTAGAAATATATTCATTTCATAAAATGGAAGGTTACTAGATAAATATAAGCATTACGACAGTTATAGATTTGTTTCTAAATTCTGCTCAGACTACTCGTCAACGGAGATAAATTATTCTGGCAATATTAATATGTCATTAACGTATACAAGTGGGTTCATTATCGAGTCTGTATCGCGACAGAAGTCTGTAATCTGCGTGGGCACAAATTACAAGCTTGCCTAATTATGATCCATAGTTTCTCCCTGAATAACCAGTAATTATTAATTGTTCTCCGGTGCAACAAGCACACGATTATTTTACACCGTCAATAAACCTTAGATCGTTACAGCACCCCATGAAACATACAAAATGAACAAATTCTTCTAACTCTATTAATCTCAATGAACAATTTAACCATCAAAATAACAAACAAAAGAAATTTTAAATCGTCCTAAACGATTAAATCTCAAATGTCTGACTATGGTCGACCTCAACTACTTGGCTTTCTAAGACTCCACCGTTGAATTCCCCATTGTAAAAAACGTGTCAATTGTTATAAAAAAATAGAATATGTCGTATAAAGTATATTCATCGTATAATTCCGTGGAAACTTCACATGAGCCGCAGCTTCAATTTCAACCCCCATGTCCTACCCATATAAAATCACCCCATTGTGTGTAAGTGATAAGTTGTAGTAGCGAAAGCGTGATATCGAGGAAATTATAACATACCTTTCGCTGGCAATCGAGCTGTTTCGAGACATCGACTTCGGCGACATCTCGAAATCGCTGTCACTGCGATAAAGGAAACTTTCCCTTCGCTGTGGCAAGGTCTGAAGGACGAGACCTGCACTCGGGGAAGCCCCACCGCCACCACCCGCACCCCCGTCCAACGTCGAAGCTCCATTTTCGACGTCGAAGCTGAAACAAAAGATGACATTTTTTAGATAATTATTTCTACAGTTTACAAATATGGAATTTACTTTGGAAAATTGATTCTTTGATGTACTTTTAATTTAAAAGGCTTGGTTTGTGGCTGATGTCATTTGGACCTCTATTATCTAGTAGATGGGGTTGAAATTTGGGCCAGTGGTTCCCAAATTGATAATTTTGGAATTTTTAATTCGTCAAGTATAAATTAACTTGTTTCATTTTTGCTCTAAAGTATAAAGAAACTTTTTTTCAATTCAATATTTCTAACTAGATTTGCAAGTAGTTCTTTGTAGAAAATATAAAATTGCAGAGGGGTGTAGAATATTTATTATGTCAAAGAACATATAAAATATTCATAATATGACATTCTGTATGATGTATTCTTAAGTTATATTTATAAAAACTTAAGTTTGCGTAAATATCTTCAGTATGTTTGTAAGGTTAACAAATTACAGTAGAATTACTGTAAATTCTGGGTTATACTGAGTAAGAATTACAGTGTAATTACGTCTCGCATAATGTGACGGTATAAATAACCTTTAAAAGACGTCGGTCGACGTACTTCGTTATACTAAGGATGCATAGTGTCTCGTTACACCATCCAAAAGAGTCAGATTATACTTTCTCTGGTTTACGGTGTCAAATAAATATATCTAATTAAGTCCCCGTGGAATTCAGAAAATTATCATATTGCGAAAACTAGAGGGATCATATGGAAAAGGAATTTTGTGAGACGAAACATTTGAGAATTAAAAATGGTAGAAAGATCTTGCACACATTTTTAAAATAAACAAATTAATGTGTGAAAATACTGAGGTGTATTTTTTTCGGATTATGAATGAAATTTTTCATTAAACTTTAATTACAGCTCGGCAGGAGTTTAACGAAAGTTAAATGTTTGCACGAGGCTCCCTCGAAATTCGGAAATTGCTCTGTGCATATTTGCAAAAGGGACGTAACATTGAATCCACCGAAATTCACCACTTTGTCACTCGGGTTTCTTAACGATATTTGCATAATTTTAACGGACTGAAATTGCGAATGGTATTAAATTACAACTTCTGACTAAACGTTATAGATCTTACGGTGGATTAATAGTTTAATTACTCTTTCCAATTAACGATAAAGTTACAAATCATTAGACGATTGATTTTTTTTTTATGACAGAATGATAGTATAATAATTTCCAAATAAAATTGTATTCATCTCTTTCTCCTTTCATCACAGAACTGTGATATTTGAAATATTCTTTCGAACGTAAGCTTTAAATTTCTCCGATTTTGCCTTCAAATTGGATCAATTCGTAAAAAATTTTTCTCCCAAAAATGACAATGACAATTCAGTCGTCAATTCTTATCAGTAGAATCTCAATCACGAAGTCAACTGCTCCTTGCGAAGATCGACGAGAGGAAGGAAATAATTAGGTAGATCACGACGATCCCCCTCGTTAAGCGGCCTAATTACGCGGCTTAATTAAATTCTTTTGTTTTCACGGCCGACTTGGATCATCGACGTTGACCAGAACTCGATATCTTCCTGGTCTCGATAGGCATCATTACGTCCTATTATATAAGCCACGATTAATTCTTTAACCTTGCCGTTCAACAGTTAATGGCTCGCTGTTGTACAATGAGTAATCATCGTGATGCGACTGATTATAAATGCGGACAGAACGAAAGTTATCGTGCATTTTCAACGATAATTCTCTGCGAAAGCTATTATTACCATTTTGTAGAATGTGGGAGAAAAATTATACCTGGTTAACGCGTAACTTATCGACGAATAGCGTACTCAATGAAAGTAAAATGCATTCTACGGAATATTTTTTTCTTTCTATTGATTTTAATTTGGGGAATAATACTTTTCAAGTAGAAGAGGATATTTTACAAAATTTTCATTCAAAACTATTCCTATACTGACAGATCTCTAAGGCCACTACCATTTTTTTATAATTTACTAATATTATTAAAAATATCCTAAAGTCTAAATAAAATCAACTTTTCATAGTCAAATAATGTTATTACTTTTACAAATTTTATTTGCAGATATTCACTCATAATGAAGTGATGTTATTAAAATGAAAAGAAAAAAAATGTTCTCCAATTTAAAATTTTTAAGAGAAAACTGTGCGAATTTGATTTAGAAAATTTGTAATATTTGAAGCTTTTATCACACCGAAACTATCACGTGAAAAAAGAATGAAATTTCAACTCGGCGGAGGCAGGTTTATTTACAAGCCGATACGGCCGAGCCTGAATGGCTAATATTGGCTTTCAGGCGAAATAAAGAAGTGATTAAAAGACACGCTTCATACCGGGCGCACCTATCTACGGTGTATAATATATTACGTAAACTCTGTGTAAACACGCAACAATGTTACAGCTTACAACGTCAAACCGAGGGATACTTTTCGCTGTTTCAAATATTTGCGCGGCAAAGTTCATCCATGAAAGTGCGCGTACATTTCCATTGATGGACTAGAACTTCTATTTTGGAAGAAGGATAGTTTTGCAAAAACATATTATTATTTTAACATTGTGCTCATGTAAATTACTTTTTTCTCTAAACAGTTGGTTTTGATAGTTAAAACAGTTGGATCAGATGAAAAGAAAATATGAAATCGGCTCGTGTAATATAAAATTCTGCCGCCTGATTCATTATCAGAATCTCTTGTGAAAGGTTTCCTCATTGTCTACTGATATTGATTATCGTCGCCGTGCTCGGTCCTTTGATGTTCGTGGCTCACATTAGCGGTACCCATTAATCACCGATTTACACCATGAGGAGGATCGATTCGATTGTTTGCTAGGACCATCCTTTTATCGTTTCTTCCGTTTAATTATCTTTTTCTATCGTTTTCCGAGAACTACACGAGACATTTTTTGACGGTTCATCATACAAATCATTTTAACAATTTATTGGAAAATAGAAGCTGTATAGATTGGAAGGCTAATGCTAATTTTAACTCCAGGCTAATTCAAGTTCGAAGTTAACTCAAACTTAATACAACCTCAAGCTTAACTCAAGCCTAATTCAAGGTGAGACCTAATTTAAGTCTGGTGAAACCCACCTCAGACCTAATTCAAACTCAGATTAAACCTCTGGCTAATTCAAGCTTAGAGCTAACTCAAGCCTAATTCCATCTCAGAGATATCTGAAGCCTAATTTAAATACAGATCTAATTTCAGGCTAATTCCACCTCAGATCTAACTTCTGGCTAATTCCAGCTTAAAGCTAACTCAAACCTAATTCTTAGTAAATCCTAATTCAAGCTCAATTAAAGTTCAGACCCAACTCAAACCTCGATCAAACTTAGACATAGGCTGATTCATACTCAAAACTAATTCAAGCCCAATTCTCGGTTAGACCTAACTGAAGCTCAGTTCGAGCTCGGACACAACTCAAACCTAATTCAAACTCAGACTTAATTCAATGATAATTCAAGCTTAGAGCTAACTCAAGCCGAATTCAATCTCGGAGTTAACTGAAGTCTAATTCAAACACAGATTCAACTCCAGGCTAATTCAAATAAAGTTCTACCTTCAGGCTAATTCAAGCAAAGTTCTATCTTCAGGCTAATTGAAGCTCAGATCTAACTCGAGCCTAATTCTGGCTACGATCTAATTACTCAATCAAACCTAATTTGAACGTAAGTCTGGGTTAAACCTATAGACTCAAGTATTATATTTTGTAGTATTCGCAAAATCTTTCCGATATTATGCTGTATATTTCGAAATTTGCAATACGTATGCCTTTTTCGACAGGATCTAATTGTAAGACCAAACAGTAAGGAAAGTATGAATCCATCCATCAACCTTTAAATGACCATTTAACTTTTAGACTGAAGAACTAAAGGTTAAATCTCGAAGTGGGTCATCAGTGCGATTAATTCCGATTCCAAAAAGATTATTATTGCACCTAACTCCACGGAAGCAAGCGATGTTAACATAACAGTAAATCTTTGCCGTTTCGCGTTTCACTGTGATTAGGCTAATTGCATCTGGTGTATCTGTGCGTGGTTCTCTCTCCTTCTCTATCGTTCTCAGTTTCTCTTTATATATATATAGAAACATTTTCTCCCTCACGGATTACAGGTCGACTAATTAAAAGGGCTCATCGTTACATTGAGTTCATTTCCTAATGGATTCTTTCGCGTTATGGCAACAGAAATGGCGTGGATACGTTTGAGTGACTCGTTAATATCCCAGGTGAACAATGATACTGAGAGTAACGTATAAAACTGACCTAACAGCAGTTTAAACGTTCGAATTAATTTTACAAGAGAGACCGAAACTCTTACCTTTCTCCCGGAGTAATTAAAACATCGTTTAATTTAGTTAATGTCTCATTCTGATTCTTTTAATCGGATATTCCAGGACTTTTTCGCTCTTGTTGATAGAATTGTACAGGTATTGTCGTTAGATCGTTGCGTAATTGAGTTTCAGATTAGATGTTTGTATTTCGTAAGTGTTTATGTAATGCTGGTGTAGAAAAATGTTTTATGGTTGCTGGTAGGATATGCTACCACTTCCATTATGTTCGACATGTCGTTTTATCCGTTTTGTTGGAAAGAAAATTACATATAGCTGTTCTACAAAGTTGATAAAGTACAATAGAATAGTTAACAAGTTATATTAGCAATTGTTACAGCACTGCAAATATGTTTCGTGGCAAAGAATTCGAAAATCTGATTATTATTGAATACAGCAATTATAGAAACTCTATGGCAATATTTAATAAATATTGCCAAAATGGCAAAATTAAATATTTGAATAATATTTACTGCAGTGCACTATTTATTTTTTTCGAATTAAAAATTTTCCGCTGTAATTATATTAATTACACGTTTGATACAAAACATATTCGTATCTATGTGGTGGTACCAGAAGTGTTAAGTAATTATCAAAATAATTGCTAACAATTGAAACTTAACTTTCTTCCACTGCTCAAAATTCCGTCAAATCTTTTCCAATTAATTTACAACTAATTAATCCAACGATCATCAAAATCGGTTTACCCATCGTTCATTAAAAGATAGAAAAAAAGACATTGTCTTTTGGCACAATCTTAAAATAATGTTCCACAAATGCGCGACATAAGTAAAGGTCATTGACCTCTGCACAGTGGTAATCAAACCGGCGAACGATTAACTTCATTTCGTCAATGGTGTTCGATCACCATAAGAGTCTGAAAAATCCTAAAAACTTACGGAACAGCAACGTAGAATAATTTTGGATGGGGTTTTGTCCTGGAAAGCATGGAGACACAGCCACTGTGTCTCCTGAACGATGTCAACGGAAGCGTCACTCTCATCGTTCCGGAATCTCTTCGTGCCAATCTGGAGGACACCTCGTGAGGCACAAGAATAGCGTAGTCATTCATGTCGATGAATGTTTAAATAAAGACCGTCTTCCATCGATGGCTTCTTTTTTTCATTCACTCCACGAGCTCCCACGTACACTGAACGCTTTCAAGCACCTTGTCACTCGAGGCGTTTCGTTCGACTGCCTTAGAGAGGATTTTTTCCGCAAATAACTCGACAATTTGCATTGATCTTGCTATTGTTGTTGACTTTGCCTCTTCCCGGTTAACGCTGTGATTGAGATTTTTGGTTTGATGGAGTTTCAGATGAAAGGGGAGTTTTTCAAGTGCACGGATCTTTGTATTTTGATTTTTGAGCAGAATTTTTCTCGTTGACTGACATCAACAGTTGATTAATTACTAATGAATTACTAATGCTTGCTGTTGTCGATTAGAGAAGTACCGAATTTTTGTGCGAGGGAAGTCTCAAATTTTTATTTCTAAAATACCAGATTTAATCACTAAAAGGCAAATTTACTATTAAATTTTGATTTAAACATTTTTCTCGGGTAAAACCACAATTGAAATTTGCAAGACCAGTTTTGTACTAGGCAAAGAAGTTAAAATATCTCAAAAAAACACAAGGTACGCCCAGTGGTTTTCATGCAGACGTTTTCCTCACACTACTATTCCAGTTCTCACAAATATGTTTATTGTTTATTACTTATTTTCTGACATTAACGTTACATTAAAAAAAAAAAAATTTTGTATTTCTAACACTTCTCTATTTAAAATGTCAAAATTAACTGTAGCAGCAGCGAGAGGAATTATTTCCACTTCACTGATCACTAAGTACGATGACCGCCGTCTGTTGTCAAACATACTCGACAGTCGTTGGCGATATCGCTCTGCAGGTGGTCTTCTCGTTGATCCTTCAACAATAACAAGCCGTTCCAAAATTCGCCTCGGTCTTTAACAATGACAAGACGTTTGGATATTCGCCTCGCTATCAGTTTGCCCTCGACCGTCGACGAGTAATCACTGCTCCACGATCGGGTTTAAGAATTTTAAACTATTAGTACGTGTTTATTAATTTCGAAGCTGAGATTCATGAAATACCTCTACTTCCGGGCGTCTCGATACTTCATCTCTACAATGATATTAACCTTCAACCAGGTGTCGTTTATCTGCTCACGGCCGCATAAGTAGTTTTATCGTCGCCATCTTGTGGGTTTTCTCAACCACCACAGCAAAGAATCAATATGTTTCTGAGGTATATTTAATTATTACTAAGATTTTAGCGGTTTTGTTGTAAGTGTGATAACACACTTTGTTTTTTATGAAGTATTACCGTAAAGGGTGAATCTTTGGCACGCCTATGTCTTGATATTACATTTTTTTGCTCCAATTTTAATTCATTATCGGCCAATGTCGCTTTTTTGGGATACATTTTCATTTTTTTGTTTCAGTTGATTAGTGTCAATCTCATTGTATAGTTAATTTAATTTTTTATTGTATTCTTGAATTGCGGCGGGTAATGGGTCAAGGTTGAGCTAGACTTGACTTTATACAACGCAATTTTTGAAATAATAATATGATAATAACAATTTCTGTGGCGATACAAATTGTTACTGATATATTTTGCAAATTAATTAAAGCAAGCTACATAGTATAATAATAGCGTGAGTGAAAATGTTACGTTGAGAATCACTGGCGGTACCTTGTTTCTTGCCGAGTTATTTTAATTTCTCAGTCGAAAACAAAACTATTTCCAATGAATATTAAACTATATGTCAAACATCAAAATAGTAGAAATCCATTCGATATACGTAGCCGTTAATTGGTGAAATAATAATTCATAATTACAAAATTTTGCAACATTGATAACCACGATTATTTTGTTTTATCCAATGGAATTTTTATTGGAATCACTGCCAAATTGCTATCGTGATAAATGGGCCCATTAAATGACTCAACAGAGGAAGAAATATTTAAAAATAATTGTTGATCCGAAATTCCAGAATAACAAAGTATTTTTATCACACGTAAAAATATTCGAATCGAGAAGCATCTCCGAAATTCTAAAATTCTTGCATTTCTCAGTGTGCCTTAAGAATTATGAAAATTTTCTGACTTTTAAATTGCAATTAATTTCCATTCTTTATATGTAAACAAATAAAATTTGCAAATAACATATTTATTTTAGAACCGAGTGGCTAAAGTATAAAGAATCATCGTTAAAAGAGTAATGTTACAAATTAATTAAATTAACGTCCTTTAGAACTAATCGTCTCGAAGGTAAATTTATAAGCTGTTGTCTGAACAAATCGGAATGGTCCTCGATTCCTTCTCGCAAACTCGTCTAATTACAAAGCACGATTTATTCTAATTACCATTGAAAGACAGAAAGGAAGTTCCAGGGAAGTTACGAGGATTTGAAGCTAACAGGTATGTTGGAGTTGAGAGATGCACGCTACTAACTAAAACTAATTTCTTCTCCTTCGAAATGCCGAATACTTGCAATTTAAATGTCTCTTGCAGGAATTATTAATTAGGAAAAGAGAGGGACATACATTTCGATTGTTTAACGGTGAAAAGGAACTTTTATAAAATTTCATAAAGTCACGAAATGAAATAAAGTATTAAATAAAGCAGAGAATTAAATATTCTTAGATGTTAATTAGATATATCTTTATAAAGGTGCATTTTTTCATTAGACTTTTTTGTGGAGGGAAATAAATGAAATTTTTTTAGTGACTTAATTTTACAATGAATAAGAAAATGAAATTGCGAAATAACGTTTTGCTGAGTTTAAAATTGAGACAAGAATTGCAGAATTTTATTCGCTTCATCATCGCATTTATTTTCGTTGGAGTACTTTTTCCATTATCGGCTTTCATCTTTGGAACCAATTTTCCATGGCATTATTTTCTAAAAAGACCGTGGCGAATCCGTCGAGACAATTTTGCATTTTCCTATGAAAGATTCAAAGCACGAAACTTGGATATTTTCTGGTCTATTTGCAAAATCCTCTTAGTGACGTAAGATTGCGGCCGATAATCTACAAGTAAAATCCAACAATTTTCATTATAAATGTCTTCATCCTCATAAATATTATCTTCAACAACGAACATATTTAATAATTTTTAATAATTATTATCTTTTTTAAATTTTCAAATAAATTTCATAACATTTTTTCCACCGTAATTTTAAAAGAGTTACCTCCCTCGCAAATTACAAAAAATATTTTAGCCATTAATTTATATTTCATGAAAACAGTAAGCGGATTTTGGACTAAAATGAAAACACATTGAACGATTATCGGATTATTTGTAGGTGAAAGATATTATAGAATGTTTATTTTAACGTTTGGTAAATTTTCATTATTAACGTGCAAATAGCAGATTTTGAAAAAAAGTTTTCAGTTAACTTCATGAGTTTATATGACTGCTAAGGAAATGATTAAAAATAATGTTTGATACTTCAATTCTAATTCTTTGATAAATGATAGTTTACTGTTGATGATACTTAATGACAGTTTATTATGTTAATGTCAGTTGTTTCGCGAAATGAAAGACTTGAATTGCATTGTTTGTTTGCGAAAGAAGGTGCTGATAAACTTGGCGAAGAAACTTATCAAAACTTGAGAGTAAAAGAAACAGAGGAGTGTCGAGAAAGAGCTAATTTTCCCTTCAATAGCCGTATCAATCAATCTCGCTGGAAAGCAATACTCTGAATCACACTTCTTGAAATGAATTACCTCAGACAGGAGTTCTTAACAAGAATTTAATTAATAACCGTTGCAATATAAATGAATAACGACGAAATATCCGGCCATTTAAATCATCAATTTATTAAAAATATAAATAAATTTACAGTATCGTTTGTAACACGATATATTTCAATTTAGCACTGAGACTGATATTAATATCGCGAATTCCAACGCAATCGAATATTTATCCGTGCGAGACGATTGGAATCTCTGACAAAAAATATTTTGAGTTTCGATGAAAAATTCACGATGAAAAACTAATATCTGAAGTACTTTCAACAGACATTTTTTTTACTTATTTCGAAAATTAATGTTTCTAAAGTATCTTTCCTCCGTTTGTAAGAAATTCATAGGAATTAATATCGGAATTGTTAACTAAGTTAACAATTCAAATTAATGTGAAAAAATTAAATAAAAATTAATTTGCATAAATAGCATGATAAATAATTTGAAAAATAATATTCAAAGAACTTTTAATTAAACGATGTTGAAAAGTCGGCGATTATTTATGAAGGACGTATATACACGGCAATTTATATTGTACATTGTAATTGTTATTGAACTTTTCATAGAAAAATATCTGTATTGGACAGGAACTTTATTAAAAATTTGACAATAGTTAATCATTTCTTTTTGGTTTCAAAATTCAAAGTTCACCCTGAATTTTTATTTTGATACACTCCATGGTTTTCAATTAACTATATATCTTTGTTAAACTATAGTGATTGTGTTTAAAAAAAATAGGCAAAAAGTTTCTAACTTCGAAGTACAGAGCCAACCTCAAACTATGAATTCACGCTACTAATTTAGCAGTCGTGATAACGAAAGTCGACGGAAGTGACTTTAGGAATGCGATGATAAGAAGTCTTTCAACGTGCAAATTATTTATGCGTAAATTAAATGAGGAAAGAAGAAAGACAAAAGCTAATCATTATTACACTTCCACCAGACAAATTACAGCATCGACAAATATTTGTAAAGTGACTTCTGGCATCTGAAAAAAATTCGTAGACCTTTCTTCCAGAAAAGGAAAAGGAACGTGACGTTTAAAAATGTGTAATTAACAAAGTCGGCGAGTTTGCAGTAATTAAGCAGCCGAAGTAAATTAGAAGTAAAAAAAAGAAACACAGACAACCTGTTAAAACGAAGTAGATACAGATAACGTCACTTTTCTCACCGTCGTCGTTTTATTAATGGAGCTTTTATCGCGTTTAATTTGAAACGACGCCGGTTGAATTTTTCTCCACGATATTATTCCACATTTTCATAGAGATTTTTACATTTATTCGTTCAGATATCCCCTTAATAGACGATTATTTAAGAATAGAGAAATACTTGCAAATTTCGGCATCAGAGAAACGGTAAATTAGCATTTTTAAGTGTGTCTCACCATAGCAACATTGACCAAACATGATAAAAATAAGGTATTGCAAATAATAAAAGGATTTCAATTAATTTCCAGTCGGCTTAATTTCCAATTACTCTTTTTATTTGCTTAATTCCACGTGTTATTCGATTTTAAATAAATCCAACACAATGAAACAAACGCATGAACTGCAATTGTCGTTGGATTTTATGGAGATTAACTTTTCATTCGGTTTTCGTTTTTCCATATAGAAAATGTCTGGATCGAATGAAACTGTCGGTGATGTCTCCATCCTGACAGAAGAAACCCATTATTTCCATTAGCTTTTTCAATAAAAGGCTCATTGATCATTTGCTTCTTAATCGAAGATTCTCGTAATTTGGCTCATTAATTCGAGAATTCGCCAAAACGTCAAAATTTTTTGGATAACCTGTTCTCTTATAAATAAATAAATTTTATTTTTCATAGAATATTGTCAGACAAACTTGAATAATTCATGGAAGTTTCACTTGATATTATCTGAGTGTTCTCATTTATTTCTTGCATCTTTTGATCCTTGATTATCTGATACTTGTGTTATTTGTTCTTTTGAAATGATTCGATAAGATGTTTTTCTTGTTCTTCTAGGAATCTACAAGGGTATCGATGATTTTTTAATCAATTCTTATCTGTGAGTTCATAAAATTGTACATAGAATCAATGATTTATAATATTAACATTAGAACTACCAAGGTGATCAAAATGACTCGTTCTTATTTTTTTTCTAAAATCTTTTCAAGTTTATAGGAGAGCCATAGATTAGATATTGTACGTCCATCATATCAATTATAAATTACTGAATTAATTATCTTCTCCACCTTTTGATTCCTTGTGTTCTAAAATATTTATTCAACACATTGAAATATAATAAACTCAACGCCGGTAGTTCTAGTGTTAATTAAAGATTACTGTATATAATCAGTAGTTTTGACAAACACTAAACCTACCAAGTCCGTCGAAAAACCAATCCCGAATTTTTTCTAAAAATTGTTTAAATCGATAGACTAACCGTGAAATTAAATATTCCACTTCTATCTTATAAAATCTAAATTAATTCATTAATCATCTTTTCCACCACTCCGTTTCACTTTTTCTACAATAGTTATTAAGTGTATTTAAATTTTAATGGATACAACGTCGGTAGTTTAGTGATAAACGTGTCTCTTTATAGCAACATTGACAAAACATGATAAGACTAAGTTGTTGCAAATAATGAACTCAATTAAAATTCATTTACAAGAATTGGAATACCAAATACAATAACTAGAATATCATCCTCTCATTACAAATTTCCCAAGCACCCTTAAAGAAGCATTTACAATTTTTCTTATTTATTCTTCCGAAAAAATCCCCTTTAATACAATCTTTCCTACATTTCTTTTTTCAAATTACGTCGAAGAGCGCAATTATTTTTTGCTCGATAACTCGTCCATGCTTTCATGCCATTTGCAATGTCAGCATGAGAATAAATACTTCCTTAAATACGTCGAAATTTGAACGGTGAACAGGGCAACGAGGAAAAAGCAAAACAGAGGTAAATTTGGAACAGGCATTAAGGGGACCACGAAAGATTAACAGTCCGAACCCTCGACGGATAAATGGAACCAGCGAGATATGAAACATGCTGTATTAAAATTAGAGCTAAAAGCATTCACCTTCGGCTACGGCTTTGCATGAACATACTCGATACTTCCGGAAATTTTACTTTGATTTTCTTCTCACTGGCATCTGTGTTTGCTTTTAACGTTACATCATCGAATGATTATTCTGCTTATATGTCGTTATTTCCGTCGAGAATTTATTAATAAGTCGAAGATCTGGTCGAAAATGCATCTGGAAATTTGTAATGAGAACAAATGGAAGATTGAAGGATGAACCTGTTATTATTATGGTTTAAATTTGAGTTGTAAATGTTTTTTTGTTTTTTAGATTTTTGAATTTATGGTCACTGTAATTTGCAGAATTTTTGCAATTTTTATAATGCTACAATTTGATGAATAACTGCCATTTCTACAATTTTCGAACGTACAATTTGTTGAATAGCTGTAATTTCCACAATTTTCGAGCGTCCAATTTATCGAATGGCTGCAATTTCAATCATTTTTGACCCTTCAATTTTGAGAATAACTATAATATCTACAATTTCTAAGTATGCAATTTCCAAATTAGCACTTTCTGGAATTTATCATTCTTATTATAGCTTCGTGACAAAAACATTTGCAATTTTACGTTTATAAATTAGATCTCCTGCTTGATCATACAATAGACTGAAAGAAATAACAAGGAAAATCTAAAATAGCTATAAATTGTTACAAAAATATTACAAATGTCCATAACAATAGGTTGTTAATTTGACCACAAGGTTTGTAGAATATCCAAACACCATGAAACGTTCTATTAACTCTGACTGTTTTCAGTTCGAATTATCGCGAATGATTCCGCTGAATTTCGGCATGTCTCAGAATTCTAGTATAACATAATCAATAATACTATCGCTGATACGTCCTGGCACGTAGCACTGACAATTGCAAATGTTTGCAGAGATACGGAAACCGATATCGTAAGTGAATTTCGCTATAGAAGAAGTCAGTCTTCTATGAAACGTAATTCGAATTCGTGTTATAGAATATTGCAAATTATATTTTTACAACTACATCAAATTCATTGAATATATCAATGAAAAGCTTATAATTTTATTAAGAATTATAATTTACACCGTATTGAACTATTCGTATGTAAAAGATACGATAATAATAACATTAGGTTTATAAACTTTGTGCTTTTGTTCCACTCAGGAACTGTGACATGTAGTAAAAATTCTTTAAAATAACAATTCTTGCAAAATAGAATTGTGCTGATAGAGAATGTCTGCAATTTTCGTGAATTCTGCTATTCCAAAGTCTACAATTTTTAGGATTTCCATATTTTCTAAATAATTATTTATTTAGGAGTTGCAAAATTAAGTTCATATTTTCTCCAGTGTTTAAATTTAGAATTTATATCATTTCTACAAGTCCCAAATAATTCTTTACGTAGAAGTTCAAAAATTATCTTAAATTTTCTCGAATTTCTATCATTTCTGAGTCGACAATTTCTATAATATTATATTAACAAATTTGTCTGATATAAAATACTTTAATTTAAAATCACAGCAAAACTTAGAAATTTATTTTCTCAAGAGTAGAATTTGCATTGCTTAACGACAAAGAAATCATTCATAATTGTTTGAATTTCGTGCACTTTGAGATCGTAGGATTTCGGTAAATCGGTTTCAAGATTGAATGTAATTTTCACGTGGAAACATCCTTAACAGTGTTTTGAAATCGCAACAACAACAAAGCACCGTTTCGGAGCCAACGTGATTAAAGGTCGGACAACACTATTTGTTCGATCCATTTATTTCCCTTCGCAGTTTACTCTCCACTCTGATTTACTCTTTCGTTCATTTATCCAAAAAGTCAGATTGGCTCGGTGAATTGTTCAAATTATTGCAAAGAACTTTCCACGGATTTTCAAGAGATTTCAACTAATGTGGTTTTCTTTTCTTACTATCTTACAGTTTAACAGACGATATAATCATACTATCTTTTATCGTACTCATGAACGTTGCATTAAATACGGTAATATGATATTTTTTTCAATCTTCCTTAATGAATTAAAAATTGCAAAAAGAAAGTTACAGTTCGAGCTTGCGATTAAAGTGACTTCAAATAATTCTAATTTCACGTGAAAACTTATATCAAACCTCACGAACTAAATCACGAAAAAATATCTCCGACATTCTGTAAATTCATTTGCAGTTCAGAAATTTGTCAATTTTTCAAAAATTTACGATCCTATAATAATTTTGCTACTTTACACACAGAAACAACTACCTATATATCACCAATAATTTATTCAAACTCACACATATATATAATCACAATCAAAGTTCTACCGAATAAATCTGCACTCCTTAATTCCTAGAAGTCTCAGAAACCACAATTTCCTTTTAGAATCATCACATCAACAGAACCATGTATTTTAAACACATTGATAAACCCATCATTTTCCTCCACTTGGGCGCCTTCCAATTTCAATCACTCAAATCGACCTTTTCCAATCTCCTACGAGACTTTCAAACCCCACAAATTCCTTCACAATTAACCAATAATCTTCTCCGTAATTATGATCTAATAGAAACAAACCAACGAAATTCCACGATAAAAACACAAAGACCACCTCGAGTGACAGGGCTTAAGAAATGCAAAAAACACTGTTCGATTAATTTGTCGAAAAATGACAACACAATTAGTGACACACTGCTCCTGGCGCGTGTCCTGGTCCAAGGACGTCGGTACATCACAGTGGTGTATAAACCGGAAGTGTTGCGCGTTCACCAAGAACGATCCTCATCGGTCGCGTGCCGGTTGAGAACTGACTCCCGCCATGCCGACCGTCTGTTGCTTCCAGCGTTGGTACACGCGTTGGTATAGATTGACACACCTGCGTACCATCGTGGGGTACGGGCTTGGTGGGTTCTGGTGGCTTCGTTGGTGCGATGGATGTTTGGATGAATGATGAATTTTGAGGATGATTATTAATTTTTTGGAGATTTGGAGTGAAATGGAATTTGTTTAAGATTGTGCTCAATATTAGATCCTGGTAGCTTTGGTGATTGTGGTGCATGTTTGGATGGATGGTGTATTTTGGATATGTTTATTAATTTTCTGACGATTTGGAGTGGAATGAAATTTGTTTAAGATTATGATACCATTAAATCCCGGTAGTTTTGGTAATTATGGTGAATGTTTGGATGGATGGATGATAGGTGTTTAAATAGATGGTATATTTTGGAGGTGATTATTCATTTCTTGACGAATTGGAGTGAAATGGAATTTGTTTAAGATTGTGCTCAATATTAGATCCTGGTAGTTTTGGTGATTGTGGTGCATGTTTGGATGGATGGTGTATTTTGGATATGTTTATTAATTTCCTAATGATTTGGAGTGGAATGAGATTATGATGCCATTAAGTCCTGATAGTTTTAGTGATTGTGGTGAATGATTGGATGGATGGTGAATGTTTGGATGGATGCTGGATGTTTGAATGGATGGTGTATTTTGGAGGTGATTATTAATTTTTGGACGAATTGGAGTGAAATGGAATTTGTTTAAGATTGTGCTCAATATTAGATCCTGATAGTTTTGGTGATTGTGGTGCATGTTTGGATGGATGGTGTATTTTGAAGGTGATTATTAATTTTTTGGAGATTTGGAGTGGAATGAAATTTATTTAAGATTGTGCTGTTATTGGGTCCTGGTAGTTTTGGAGATTGTGGTGGATGTTTGGATGGATGGCATTTTGGTGATATTTATTAATTTTCTGGCTCTATTCTCGAACATTTCTCCTATCACTGAATCTTCGTACCTTTGGTGATGGATGAGCGATGTTTGGATGAATATTATGAAGTTCTGGTGACTTTGGTGATTCTGGTAGACCTTCGATATATTAATAACTTCTTTAAAATTTTCGACCTCATTCTGACAAAACTATCTCGGACTTATCTGTCTTTTCAGACTTCTATATCTATTTAAACAATGCAAATTTGCACGACGCAAATAATAAAACACCTGTACACTTCCTGTTTGCCTACGACTCTCACCAACTATAAATATACACTGACACTGATTAAACTAAATTTGTCCGGTATTTGCAAACTTGTTTATCGATTACCTAACACTTCAGACATCGAAAAATTTGTTAGACAGTTATAAATTTATTCTAGCAAGAAAAACTTTCATACCGTGGACAATAATGCACCTGTAGCCTCAGTGATCTATATCCTCTCCTCTATAACTCTTGCTAACTTTAAATTTACTATAATATCGATGGCATTCAATTTACTGACTGTTAATTTTATTTCTATCGATTATCAAACTTCTTAGATTTATTAAGGAACATTTCCAAGGAAGGAAAACTTTTACAATAATTGGAAAGGCACGAGGGTATTATGGTGAACAAGAATTGCTTCCATAGGTTGTAGGAGAGCTACCAAGTTCTATTTTATATTAGCACTGATGTCATTAAATGTTGGCAACATTAATGATACTATTAATTGATTTAAATTTGTTCCAAGTTTGAGTAGAGTGCTGAAACTTTGATATTGTGACTAAGAGAGCTGACCATAAGTAGTGCATCTACCGACATGAAATTTCCATTAGTTTTGACAATACCATATGCTAATAAAATAATGCAAATATTTACTCATTCGATGATTTATGATAATCTAAACGTAGCATTTATTTTATTTGTCTTTGTCAAAAATGAAATTACTATACAACTTTTAATATCGATATTTCGACTACATATAAAAATATATTCAAATTGATTGTCAAGATTTGAAAAATCTCTCAAAATTCCTTGCATTTTCAATAATCAACTCCATTAACTGCTGCAATCCAAAACAAAACTCCAAAACCCCTCGGTACATTCCAAATGCTAGCTGGCTCATTGCAATCCCAAAAATTCCGAGGTATCGTCACAAATCGTCGATAAACATTGTTGCAAATCGTTCGAACGCAACAATAACGATCCTATCGTGGTGAGAATATCCATAGCCCATCGTATCGTTTAAACCCAGCGTTATTTTCGTCCTAGTGTAATCGAAAATTCGAAATTCGTGCCGAGCGAAATCGACGATGCCGAAAAACGTCCTGTCTGCTCGACGACCACCCGTGATTTGTGCTTTATCCGTTAAAGGTACGTTTGCAACGGCGGGAATTGAAATCGTTGAGAGATAGGCCGATCTAAAAGGGGGGAAAACGTAACGACAAATCTTGCGATAAGGGTTTCGTCAGGTCGATACGAGAGCCGAAGGGATAAAGTCATGGGAAAACGAAGATAAAGCCGTGCGGCGATGTAAGTGGTAACGCAAATGGAGAATCGTGGGTTATTTGAAAAATTCAAGCTTTTCGATCCTTCTTTTTCACTATTTTTCTCTCTCTTTTTTTTGCTACTTATGGAGTTTGTAATACGTTTCTAATTTTTCCTTGGATGAGTGAATTTTACTTTTATAATTGAAAAGAATGTTTAGATGCACTCGATATAGGATAGCAAAGGATTAATATGAATCAGTAAGAAATTTTATAATTGCGTTGTTGAATTTCTGTGTATATTTAGATCATATTCATATCGATAATAATTATGATGAATTATGGAATCATTTATTAACTTTATGATGAGAGAGAGTTAAAGTTTAATAACAGTAATTTAAAAATGTTTTGGAAAACAGGTGAAGTGTTCAAAAGTTATTTAAATTAATTAAAATTTTTGAGTCAATGTTTAGGAATTGCTGTGTATATTAGATTTATTTTATGTATTTTTTATCGCAGCAGATTAAACGAGTGACCTTTGATTTCCTCTGAAAATTAGTTAACTTTCAAACCTGTAGTTTGTATGATTTTTTGTTTGTGTATTCGTAGAGACACCGATAGTAATTAGAGAGGTTTATTAAATTATGTTTAAGAATCTTTTTAATTCTCCGTCGCCTTGCAAACGACTGCTGATTTTTCGAAGTTTTAATTATTTCGGTTTTTGCATATTAATATTGCAACACTGAATGTTTAAAATGATTGAGAATCTGGCACAAGATCTTTTGCAAATCTCCTTGCGAATTTTACGATCGAAGAATGTTTCTTGCGGCGATGAACGACAGCCCGAACTTGCGTTTTATTTTGTGGATGCGACTGATAAAATTCGATGGGGACCATAAAATCGGACGCATCGACGAGGAAGGAATTCGCATGCATTCAGCGTACAAACTGATGTGCGAATTCTTTGGCGGTGCGAAAGAATCTAATAAAATTTCATTGCCTTGGCCATGGATCTTCTTATCGCCGATTAAAATTCATTCGGTTCGATAGTGAATTTTTGTACAAAAAAGAATCCCTGATGAAATTACAAAATTTTCTCGCTTTAATTTTACTTCCCAAATGAAGTAGGAATATTTTGCTGATCGATAAATATCTTGGATGAATAATATATGGAATGTAGGCTTCTGGTATTCAGCGATTAATCATTTTTTAAGCACGCATCAAATTGCAATACTTAAAAACGAAATTTTGCTGATATTTTAAATTACAAAATTGTGTTCTCTTCGTCAACACTCTCAGATTATCCAGATACATCATGAAATCTAATATCATCATTTAGATCAATAATTTCATATATAAAAACAATTATTTTACTTTTATAATTAACAAATGGTAATTTCTCATAAATTCCACCATAAAATCGAATATACTGACTATCTATTAAACAGTTTCTATTTTTCAAATTATAATAAAAGCTTCTATATCATTAGTCTACTTAGTGATCAACAAATTTTCATTTTTTTTTATTACCAACCTCTTGCAAAAATAATGAAAGATCAGAATTATAAATCGTCCACTGCATAAATAATATACAGAAAAGTACTCTAAACAAATAAAATAAACTTTTTATTGAACATTATCACAATAACTACAAAAATAATGAACCCTTTTACATTAACGACAGTGACAGAGCGTCGCTTTAAAAAGTCTTAATATGAAGTTGTAACTTTATCATGAAAAATTGCGATATCTTTGCTCGTGTTCCATATCGAGGATAAAATAGAGCGATCGATGTAATGAAGAAACGAAGCAATTTAAAGTGTCAAAGCGGTGACAAGCGAGGATCGCGCGTTTTATTGATACAAGCGATTCGACCGTGCGAATTGAAAGCGAAAAAACACAGCCGGACGGCGACGATCTCGAGGAAAATTGATCGCCTCGTGCTCCTCTAATTGACCATCACGGAAGATCCTCTGCTATTATAGTATTACGAAATGCATTACACAACAATGCGTCGCTGCTCCTCGTGAGACCTGTCGATAGTCGATTATAATTTATTGCCGGCGAACAATAATCTCCTAGCATTCGTATCAATTTAATAATAATACCGCGCTCGTTTCGCTGTCAGGCGAGATTGGAGCTTGTTATGGAGAGATAAGGTTGGAAATGTTTTTCACAAAGGACTTGAATGATATAAATAAAAAGTTTGTAATTTTATTTGAATTTTTGGATATTTTTCTAATTCACTTTAAATGGAGAATAAGAAAATAGAAATTTTATAGGTGCGTCTTCAGGTGGACGTAGAAAGACATTTTTATTGTAAAGGACTTAAATGATTTAAACAAAGAGTGTTTGGAATTCAGTTTGAATTTTTTTTTATATTTCATTTTACATGAAGCGTAACAAAATAGGAATTTTATATTTGTCTTCATAGTAAATAGTAAATCAAGATATAGTAGGCAATGTTTGTTATAAAGAGCTTGGATAATTTAATTAAAGAGATTTTGTAATTTATGATACTCCCTATTGTTTTGCAAATCAGTTATATTTCTTATATTTCTTTTCTAAATACTGTGTCTGTAAAATGTTTAACAATTGTTTGAAAGATTTAAAGTAAGGGATCATATGGTCTTCTCTTTAGTTTATTTGTTATACATTAATTTGTATCTTTTTCGTACTCCTTTTTAAATATGATATTTCGCAGAATATAAAATTAACGCAGGTTTGCAGAGTGTGATTATACATTTAGTTTTCTTTGACTTCGATAAGATCTTTGTTAAATTCTACCTTTGTTATTCAAATTGAGTTTTAATTGAATTCTGATTGAGCACTACTGGATAAAGGATTTAAGACAACTTCGAAACGATTTGTCGGCTTGGAAGTATTCCAATTTTTCCTGTTGAATTTCTTTCCCCATCTTCCCCTTCTTTTTTAAATTTTTCTTACCAATTCAAACCTCCAGTCTTTTGCAATCTGCTGAACAATTTCTTTAACAGAAACTCTTAATAATTTACTTTTTTATATAATTTCATTAACAGAACTTCTTAATAATTTACAATCGCCATTTAAAAAGAAATTTTGTTTCTCAATAGATGTCGTTTTTATTCATTCCACTTACTAAAAATAATCTTCTTTACAAAAGTCTTCATGAATCATTAGATCGCAGCATCCACCCTCTGATAAAGTAACAAAAACAATCCGCCTCGACTATTTCTATTTCTTCCATCCACTTTCCCCATGGAAGAAAGAAGTACCAACAAAGTTTGGAAACAGACACGCGTAACAACCGAAAATAACGCGAGTGAAACGTTACGAGTCATAAATTGCAGCTGCTACACCGTAACTTTAACATTTGGGGAAGTCCCGCGTATATTCTCGCGCATTGCCACTTCTTCTGTAAACTGCGGCCCCGTTGCGCCGGGGCTTTCATTGTTGCCTCTGCGTTTAACGCGGCATTAAATTTTCATCGTTAAACTTCGCCCATAGAAACACAACGGGAGAGTAAAGTGAAGCCGAATGTGCTCGGCTTTGTTTAGTCGAGGGGGACATCCTTTTTCGCCCCTCGGAGCAATGGGGATTTTTGTTTATTCACGGAATCAGCCTCGATGTAAAGGAAAGGATGAATTGTAAAAAAAATTGCGAAGATTTGAGAGAATTTTATTAACACTTTTTGCTTTCTATTAAAGAGATTTTTTTACAAAGCTGCTTGGGCGATTTAATTAAAGTGATTTTGTAATTTGTGCTATTCCCTATTACTTTGCTGATAGGTTGATATATTTTTTATATTTCTTCTCCAAATATTGTGTTTTTTCTATAATAACACTTGCTGTATAATAACGAGTGTTTATTGCGGTGAATGGGTAGTTTTTTTTAATGTTTTGCTTAAAAATTAGTTCTATAATATTAAGAGTCGGATTTTCAGGAAGCTTTCGGTTAGAGGGGACAGGGGACCTGCACGGGTCACAGTTTGAAAAATCGTTTCTCTCCTTCTGGAGGTCAAAGAGGGATGAAATTTGTGTCATTTTAATCGTGAAAGTGTCTACTTTAACGTGCTTCCAGCGAAAAGATCCAATATTTATTTATTTCGATAGGAGGTTCATTTTTCCGTCTCGGGAGCCTGGAGCAAAAACTCATGTTCAAAAAATGATTTTATTGGCTTTGATCGAAAGCCAAGACTTCCAGGAAGACGTAGAAATAAGCCTCATCTCGATCGGCCAAAAATTGGTCGAGATATTTTATCTCAAAGTCGAAGAAGTCGAATTTCCAAGAGGCCTCGGTGCGTGGCAACAAGAAAATTCCCACTACGCAAATAAAACAATTTCTTGCTCAAATTTGGAAAGGTAGATTTGTTCAAAAGACAGGGAACAATCAATGCTTATTTTTTCATCGAACGTGTAAGCATTTAAGCGCCATCATCCTCAAGACTAAATTACCGCGTGGGTGGTCAGATAATGAGCAACAATGCTTTATTAAGTCCAACGGCAGTTTCCACGTGCGAAGGCTGCAAATTTACGCATCCTTTCGAATCGCGTTAATTCTTGATGGACACCTACGATGCCATATAATGGACACTGAAAATTGCAGTGACGAGGCGATCAACCGTGAAAATAAATCGTCCAACATTTACGTCCATCCTCCTCCTTGCACTTTGAAAGTCTCAATGAATATAAATTCACTTCAGGCCATTTTGTACCCTTTTCAACCCCCTATGAGCCCCTGTGACTTTGAGGTAATTCAAGACACATCTAAATTTTTATTCTTCAAAGTGAAATTTTTAACTTTGCAAATATTATCATTTAGCTCGTGAAAATCAGGATAATCTTTAAAATTCAATATAATTTAAATATTCAATATCCTTTTTGTACAATTCGTTAAATATTTTTTTCTACATTAAGTAAATAGTCTCCTGCATTTCTTTTTAAATGTTTTATTGTTATTTTGTAATTGATCGCAGGATCTGCTGCAAGAATAAGTATGTAGAAAGTGTCGGTACGGTTAGTGTTAAAGAAATGGCGAAAGAATCTTAAGAATCGTAGAACCTTCGAGGAAATCGTTCAATTTGTATTCTCGAGGATGATTATGATCCCCCGACTATTTTTACGCGCAAGAGTAAAAGCACGGTATCGATCTCGAAAGAGTTGGCGTGCCAGGCGGTTGTTAAGGGTGTTTATCACCTACGTACTCTTCAGGGTCGCCAGATTTGTGTCAAGAACTCCTTCCTGTACTCGCGCAAGTGCGATATTCAGGTACCAAAAGTCGTAAAAAAACTCATCGAACATACACGGAAGAATTTACGAGCCTACAATCACGACTATTTCAATGAAGGACGAAGTATTTGCGTCTGAACAATGTTGATACTTCTCCAAATTGCAACAACCCTTTGGAAAGTTGCTTTTAAAAAATTCTGCTAAATAGTTTCCCCCTAAAATATCTGATTTTTCATAAATATGATAAGTTACATTATTATCTTTCTAGGTTCATTAACACTAGAACTACTGGCGTTAAATCTAACATATTTTAATAAATGCAGTAAGTACTTTGAAAAAGAGGGAATCAAGCGGCGGGAAATTTTGATCGATTGGGTGATTTACGTTTATTGATATAGACGTAGAATATTTATTCTATGAATCTTACATAAACTTGGAGAATTTTTTCAAAAAATTGTGTACCAGTCATTTTGACTGGTTTGGTAGTTCTAGTGTTAAATATTATAAGGTGTAGAAAATGTCCAGTCGCAAAAGTTATCGAGGATTCAGATTGTAAAAATATAACAATTCACTCTCTTTGTGCCCGTCTAATTTCGAAGTAACGGAAGACAAGTCTAAGTTCATCAAACAAATATAGCAGCTCTGCAATAAAGAGCAATAAAGATTGATATTAAAGAAGCAAAACCTCATCGATATTAAGCTTACCTCTTATTACGATCAACATAATACCGTCGCGAGTGCCGTCGAAGCCGATGTCGACGTCTGTCTACATGCGTCAGACCGATAGTCCCAATTTCCTTTGAATTTCTCCTGGATTCGCTGCGATTATCCTTGAGCAGTGAATCCCCGCGAGAATCCCGTCTCTGATCCTGGCCGTCATCCTGCTGATGGTCTTTCGACCTCACCATCATCCAAATGAAGAACGGCAGGGCGATCATCGTCGTCTCTTCGATCATCGCCTCGTTTTAACCCCTTTGTCTTCAAAAACCATAGATATATCGGTGTCTGGTTTTGAATTATTCATTCTCCTTCCATGGTAATTTTCCCGCCATTTCAACACGCTCCCATCATATTCTCCATCTTCTATTTTTCATTGTTAAATCGTCGCTTTGACATCAGGTTTGATGTGATATTTTATTAATTAAAATATAAATTTCTTTGACGTTGATTTAGTTTCTGGATCGATGCGATATTTTGTTTATTAAATTGTTGATTTGTTTGCCGTTGACTTAGCTTCTCAATCGATGCGTCATTTTGTTTAATAAATTGTTTGATTGTTGTTGCTTTGGTCTCAGGATTAATGCGATATTTTTTTATTAAATAGTAGACTTTTTTGTCGTTGCTTTGATTTCAGATTTTATGCAACATTTTTTTTTAAATTGTAGATTTGTTTGTTGTCGCTTTGGTTCTTGGTTTAATGGGATATCTGGTTTGTTAAAAGGTACATCTGATGATTTGGTTTCAGGAGGAATGTAAATTATCGAAGGTATTTAATTATTTAGGGATTTGATGCCGGAGGAATTTTTATTCGGAGGATTTCCGTGAAATGTTCGTTTCTTGATGTTTGATTGGTTTCTTTCCGCGGGGTGCCGAGGATCTCTCTTCGATTGGAGAATCGAGGAACTGGGGAGATACATTGTTCTATTAGTGGAACGTCTTGTATTCCGAAGTTTCTTCATTATTAATGCCGATTGTTACGTTTGAAAAAGTGTTTCTTCGATTCCCCGCTGGGAGGATTTCCGGCTGGAAACTCATTTCGACGCACTTCACGTTTCTTATTAAAAGTTTCGTTAAAAGGAACGTTATTTCGTTTACTAATTCCTCTTCACTGCGGTGTTCACCGGACTTTATTGAAAAACGTTGAGATGAGACGTTTCCAGGCTTAATTAAAAAATTGATTTTGTAATTTTAGGTGGTTTAACTTCAAGTAAATATTTCTTTAAATTTCCTGCATACTACGTTTGAAAAATTTGATAATTCTTCTCGTCGTGGAAATAAAATTGTATTATAATTGGATTTATAGTAGAAAAATAAATACAAATATACTTTTATGCAAAACTTGTCATTCCTAGGAGAACCATGGATAATTAAATTATCAGAATATAATCAATTACAAAGTTTGCATCACCAAGGAAATTGTGTTTGCAAAAGTATTTATTAAAGATTAAAATTACTAAGATGAAAGATAAGTTTAATTAAAAATCTAACACTCCTACATAAATCTGAATAAAAGAGGGGATTGAAAATTGTAATTTCAATAATTCATTACTAAAATAAGAAATTTGAGAAAGTTAATCTTCAACAAGAAAGTTATTTATTCTGAAAATGATTTCCTTCAGTGTATAAGTTTCCATTATTTTGTATTTCTCCTCGTATTCTCTGCCCGTAAGTTCCTTTGAGGCGAAGGAAATTTATCCCAATGGAAAAATTGGATTTTCCTGTTAAACGTAATTGCAAGTGCAGAAAGCCCTTCAGATTGGTCTCGCAGCATTCACTCATTGCGAACGAATCTTAAAGATTTCCTTCGGGACCCAAACTCCAGGGAATCCGAAAGTTTTCTCCCTTCGAAATTATTGGACCTCTTCATCCAATTACTGTTACAAACGCGAGAATTCGAAAGTAACTCTGCCAGTTGGAAATTTTATTTCTTTACGGGTTCACTGATGAACCTCCAACTACAAATTTCTATCATAAATGTTACTCAGAACTAGTTTATTTAATCATACTAATCTGTAACAATTATTGTGACTATTTAATTTTTTTTTACTGTAATTAGTCCTCTATAGTCCGAATTTTTTGTGAAGTCCAAACATCAGTTTCACGATAGCACAATTAGAAAATCATAAAAATATTATTTTAACACTAGATCTAAAATTATCAAATAAATATGACCTAATGAAATAACTGATATAAATCTATTTCTGCTGCTGAATCCCTTGCACTTTGATTTTTTTGACTCCGTCCGTTAATTTAGAATTTAATTATTAAAATAAAAATTGATCAGTGATTCTTAATACACTCTATAATTTAATGTAATATTAACATTATAGAAATAATATTGTTCCGTCGCGTCTCATTAATATTTCCAATTTAGTAGATTTCGGAAAACTTGAAAATTTCCTATTCCATTTATCTGATCACGAGTGTCACTCGTTATTGTGGGGCGAGGAGTTAAAAATTAAAGACCAGCACTTTTCCTATTCGACAAAATCCAAAGTATAAAACTATCAATAAATTATTCATTAAACTCGCGTAATTAATTATTTACCATCTTCCCGAAAATTGTAATTTTTCAGATTAATTGACTATGATAAATGTACGAGAAATGTGACTTCCAAGCAAAACTAACAGACATAGTCGGTCATTCCGGACTGTCAATTATCGAAATGTTTACCTCATTCGGCGGGAATTATCGCGCAAATGCCTCGTGAACACTGACAACTTAATAATACGTGACAATACAGGGAGGACGATCCATTATTCTCAGGATTTAGGACGACAGACGTGGAATATTGTCGAACAACAATATTTATTGTTCGCCAGAGTTCTCCACAGATGTCGCGTGACGGCCGGAAATGCGTATCTGATCTCCGGTGCGAGTTTATATATTCAGAAGCAGGAAGTTTTCGAGGACGATCGAGAAACTACGAGGTTTTCGAGCTGACATTTTTACAAACACGATGAAACGTATTTCAATATTTCAATATCTCTCAATTTCAAGTCAATCTTAAATTTCAAATATTTATTTATATCAAAATTTACGATTTATTCAAATTATATGTCTCGGAATATTGTATTTTCTATAAAATTTTACAAAGGTGTTTTTTTATAGATTTCCTACTATTACGAATTCCATGTAAATTTTTATATGCAGAATGTACTTTTAGAAATTCTTATTTTAGAAAATTTGTCACGTACTAATTTTTAATTAGTTGTATTTTATTTAGAAGTTAATTTAATTGTAAAGATGATAATTTATGTTGCATTGTATCAGTTGTAATGATTTAATGAGAGAATTTGTGAGGATTGTGTCAATGAAATTTTACCATTTCAAGTGTATCCCATTTGCCAAGCGGAAAGTTAGAGTCCTTGAAAATTTATTAGCAAATATTCGCACGTTTGTGCACGCGTGCAAATAAATAAACGCGTACGATCCTTGTTCCGCTAATATTGGCCAGAACAATAGGAATGTCACCCATCGTGACATTTTACTCGTGCTATTATTAAACAAACAGCCCGCGAATAAATGACGAAGGCCCTGAACAAAATTGCGTTTGCAAAGATCAACCGTTGATTCGACACTATGCAAAGTAGGATTGAAAGTGAAATTGTCAACGATATCATTCATCATTTTCCCATAGCTTCTCCATTAATAAATTCCGAATTAGAATTTAAATTGAATGCGACAAAATATTTTTCTAGAAGATGAATATTCTTCAACTTTGATGTTAGATATATTGGTCCTTTTCTACATTTCGATGAAATTACAGTGAAAGTAAATTTTCAAAAATCTGTCAATATTAATGAAATCAAAACTATTGTCAGAGAGCGATCGAATCACGTTACCGTTCGTTGTTTGCGGAACGGCGTGCAATTAAGCACGTCATTGCCGAGATTCTTTGTTCGATTGTGAACGACCATGACTCGTATGTATGTAAGCTCGTTAAATATTGGCTGTAAGTATCGCAAACCACGCAACAGAAGGATAATCTTGTGACGTCACGTTTTGTATATTGCTCCAGAACATGAATTCAACAAGGCGGAATTTCAAAGGATGCGAAATTTGAATCGTTTATTTCACCTCTTTTGTCTGCGGAATTTGAAGAATTTTGCTAGTTGAATTAGTTTCCGCAAATTCAAAGAATTGTCAAACTTGCGAACACTCAGTTGAAATCATTTGAATTTCTCTAATTAGAAGCAAATTTCCTATTGTTTGTGTCAATAAATTTCTAACTCACAGTCAAATGTTCAAAGAATTAAGTTCTCAATCTTCAGGTACTGTAACATTCTAGACAGTGGTACTTTTAGGTACTGAAATTTTAGTAATATCACAGCTTACATATTTGAAATTATCCAAGTATCCAAATGTTCAGCTACTCAATCGCCTAAAGTTCAAATACTCAGGTACTTAATCACTGAACTCGCGAAATAGTCAAGTACCTCCATACCGAAATATCCAGTAATTAAACAGTACAATATATCTGGATAATAAAACATCAAATATTTTTTAATCATAAACGTACCAAAATTTCAGTATTTTAATTTTCTAAATCTCTAAATAATCAGGTTGTAGGTATCACCTGCATTCCGCAGTACCAAGACACCTCAACCTTTAAATAATAAACTATCCTAACAATCGACCTAAACACTCGATATAACTATAAATTCCTCAATTATCAAAATGTTCAGGTACCTAAATCCGTAACATTTAAACATCCCAGTCTACTAAAACTCCAAAACTTCAAATTCAGCAGAGACATACCCAATTAAAGGCAAAAAATCACATTTCGAAAACAATCAAATCATTTAATTATCAGAATAATCAAAATCTTGTCAATTCAGGTACCCGATTGCCATCACGTGTTGAAACGTTTCTCAATGTGCTCATCCTATAAAAATGGCTGATATGTCGAGTCATTGGAAGAATTAAACAGGAATGTACATTTTCGTATTTTAATAAAATTTCTCACACATGTTTACTTGACGACGTATACTTGACATGCATATTAGATTCCAGTCGATTCTACTACTTGACACACATACGCGTTCAGCATCAATCTGCTGGCGGAGTGTTTACTGGGAACTTTGCAAATATTTGGTACGGATTTGGTACCAAAAGCGAAGTGGCAGTTTCCTCAGTCGTTGAAGAGTACACTCGACACTTGAGGGCTGACTATGTGAGTTGTAAATTATGTTTAAACGTCTTGCATATATGCACGATATTCTCATGTATTACAAACATATTTGTTTTACATTGGGAAAGGTAAAGTGTACGGTGATTGTACTAATATTTCGTTTGGAATTTCAAATTCAATTTTTTTTTTTTAGATTTTGAATAATTTGGGAATTTGCTTTTATCGATTTATTGGTGTGGGAGCAATTTGGGAATTTAGGTGATTGATCACTTGGCTGTCAGATTGCTGAAGATTGGGAATTTCAGGTACTTGGATATTTGTAATGTAGGCTAATGACTATGTTATAATTCGGTTTGAAATTTGAAGGCAAAATTGTTGGAGAACCTTGGATAATTTGTGAATTTAGTTGATTTGTCACTTGGTTGTCAGATTGCTGAAGATTGGGAATTTCAGGTATTTGGATATTTGTAATGCAATTTGGGTATTTAGGTGATTGACCATTTTTTTTTTAATTTTTTGATTTTCAGAGTTCTATAGGTTCGAGAATTCAGGTATTTGGATACTTGATATGCGGAATATTTGAGTACTTGGTAGCTTGGCAACTTAGGTACTACGTTGATTGATTGTCGGAGTGCTGGAGGCACAAGATTTTAGGTACCTCAATAATTTATCTACAGGACGGTTAAATATTTGGTGTTTTGAGAATTTGAAATGATTATGTGGTAAGCTAGGCACCAAGCTGTATGGATATCTTGGAATTTCAGTACCTGAATATATAGCGGTTACAATCCCAAAAGAAAGCATTTGTAAATCGAAAATTTAGCAGCTGAAATGATAATCTGTGAATTTAAGTACCTGATTATTTTATTGCAAGAACACTTTAGTATTTGTAAATCTGATAACGTAGATACCTGAATGGAAATTTTATTGACCTAACGTTGGTTACGGTCTACACTGTTCTATATCGCCTTCTAGAGTCGTATTTTCTTAAAATGTTAGATGCAATTGCATGAAAGCTGGAGCGAATAAAAATTCACTGTCGCTATTTCAATTGCAAATTTCCCATTTCTACTTAAACTGTTCCACCAATTTTTCCTCTGTCCCTCATTTAAACTTGCTCTCTCTCGTCGTAAATATTTATACAAAATTACATAACTTTTCAGAACGAAATTCCATTAGACGCATCAGCAGTTACAATTTTATCCCCTGAAAAATTTCATAACAAATTGCATTAACAAAATATCAAATTTAACATCTCTCTCATACATCGCAAAATTAAATTATAGTTTGCACTTTTATACGATTATAAAATTATTAATTTTGAAAACAGTTAGTCTAATTTGAATTGCGCAAAAATAGTAAGGAATAAAAAATTGAAAAAAATAGTAGATGGAATCGTAGGATGGTAGACATCTCTCTGAATAAATCCACGTTAATTTATCGAGCCTCGGAGACGGAACGAAGCCGGTGCATCGTGGTATGCATCCGCGAATCGAACGTACGTGATTTTTCAACGGGACGCATTACGTTTCGCGATTGTGCCGGGGGAATTGATGGAATCCATTACGAAAATTGAAATTCCCAGGCATGGCGAACTCAACAAGTACTACGATCGAAGGTACTCCCAGGAACAATGCCGAGTACAAAAGGCTCCATGGAGCTGCAGACTTTTCGCACGATTCAGACATGCGTTCTCTAATATTTGCGATTTTTTTTTTCACTATTGTTGAATATTAATAATTTTTTTCAAGTTGCTTTACAAATATACTGATCATTTGTTAAAAGAATTCGGATAATTTTGTACTTTAAGTTTGCACATTGTAACTAAAGTGAAACTTCTATGAACATTAGATTTACGGGCGTGAAATCTATTGCATTGCAATGCATTAAATAAGGACTTTGATAAAATAGGGATAAAGCTGCAAATATCATAATTTGTTAAGTAACGCTTGTATTTTAATATTAGGGAGGTAATTAAACTATGGTGGTTTTCAATTTCAAGTTAGATAGGGTAATAAAATCATAAGAGGGTAATGTTCGAAAATTTATGGTATAATAAAAAGGGATCATTATCGATTTTAAAATTATTGCTGCAATAAAAGCATATTAATTTCTCATTTTGATATAGCTACGGTAATTAAATTGTCCCAGTTTTGAATTTTAAGTTCAGTTTACAAGTAAAATTCACATAGCAATTGCTACATTCAATTTAGCACACAATTATATTTCTACAATTTCAAAGAAATTAAAAAGAACTCCACCTAAGACGGAAAATCTGCGTTTGCGACAAAATCCTAATGTCAGAGATTACATCAAGATCTTTGACCTCGTACGACCTATCAGTACGGTTTAAAAATTTCTACAACTTTAAATAGATTAAAAAACTTTGAAATTTCTTCCTCTAAAGCAACTAAACTCCTTAGCGGTAGTTTTCGAATTTAAACTTTAACAAATAATTCTACTGAAAATGACAAACACACAAAAACTTCTGCAAGTTCAAACATATAATTAAAAACTTTGAATTTCTTTTTCTTACTTCAAAAACATTGAAATTCTCAAGAATGGTTTTCGGACTGATACTTTTAACAAATAATTCCATTTAAAATGAAAGATATTCGTGACGTCAGTAATGACATCATTCAAGAAATTCGTCAAGGTCACAGGGGCTATCAGTACATACAATGGAATAACCGGTTCGATAACTATGCTGAATTTTCAATGAACCTAACGACCGTTTGATAAAGCCGAGCCGGCGGCAGTGCGTGCGAAAGAACCAGGTCGGCCTTCCTCCTTGTTCACGTGAGCCTCGGTTAATTAACGCGAACGTAATAAACATTCGATAAAGATTGCACGGAGAACTTTGGACGTAAGGACTTCCTTCTAATATCAAATACATATGTAACTTATCGAGCCGAATAATAAAACATCGAAAACTGTTTTTATTCAGATGCAAATAAATCAGCAGCGATAATATCGCAATTAGCATAGGGTTAATTAAATTCGCGATGAAAGAAGACGAGAAAATGGGGAGTAATTCGTCACGTTGATCGGGAAATTGTAGAATTAATTATCAACGAACGATAAACTTATTCTGCTTTCATTAGAAATATCCTTCTCCTACAAAATGTATTTGAGAATTGGTAGCAGAAATAAGTAAAATAATGTGAAATAATTAACCCCCCATTTTATTTTCTAACGACTTAAGCCTCTGTAGTCCGAATTGTTTTGCAAATTTTCCAGTGAGTTAGTTAAAATTAATTTGAAAACGTTTTCTACCATTGGTTATTCTCATGTTTTTATATGTTGTTTTCTATGATAAATACATCATATTAGAAAATTATTGTGAAATTGAAAAGTCAGTATTGAATTGTTAGAAAACAAAATCAAGTGAAAAGCTATGTCGAACATTGCTCGACATATTTAAATATTCTAAGTAATCTAAATAACTATATGGGAGTACATAAAATTATTGCTGTCATTAAAAAAAATGTTTAGCCAACGATAAAAAATGCTGTGAAATTAATTTCACTAAGTTCACTACCAAAATAAACAAAATAATTCGAACCGCAAAGGGTTAATATTATAAAAATAAAATTGATAGAAATTTAATATTGCAACGTATTAAGTATGATAAATACTATCGATTCATAATTTATGGTGTCTCGATTAAATACATTTTAACGAGCAAACGTCGAGTAATTAGCGCGGAAGTGATGTAAACGTTCTGTAACGATTGCGCGGGAAAGTATTGTAAAGACTTGCCGCGATATTTTCCAAAATACGCAATGAATTAGTGGCAATAACGTTGCGATTGCCGTGGGATTAATGAAATTGCGAGATGAAACTGAAGCGGAGGAAAATGTCGAGTGATTGATCACGGAGAATCGTTGAACTGATTGTAAAAGGCAGGAGCGTACGATTGGAACGGGGTAGAATAAATGTAACTGATGGACTAACTAAATTGTCGGGGAGAAGGAACATCGAATGGATGATTAAATTCTCAGATTAAATTTCCAACTGCAGCAACATAACTGCAAGATCAAATTGCGATATGAAAGGAGGTGTCGCTGGAGTAATTGAACGTATAATTCAACTTTACGATGGAAAGAACGAGAGTGGAATCTAATTGTGATATAGAAAGTTGATGGAAGAATTAAAGTTTATAATTAAATTGTACCAATTTAAAAGTATTGTTAGATAGAATTATTCAATTAGTTTCTTATCAGATTCTAGAGAAGTTCTAAACTAATTTTACATGTAAACTGTAATATACTTTGTTTTATTCGTGCATTCTACGGCGTTTTTTCTGTTCCTTATGGGACTTATGTTTCAATGTTAGATACTGTGGTTATTTTTCCTGTGGTTAATTCTCCTACAAGTAAGCCAACTATTACCAGTAATGAATTTTTTAATTGTCCCATTTTAAAGACGAATCTTAATCTCAAGCTGAAGATGGCGTTGCAATAGTGACATGCGCAAGGTTTAAACTTTACATATGAATTAAAATAAAAATGGCACTATGAAATTTAAATAACGCAGATCTATGAATAATTAGAACGAGATTTTTAACAAATTTAATTATCCATGGTTCCTTGGCAATTAAACATTCAAACAGGGCGGAATGCAACGATTTGCATACCTGTAAATCGAAGAATCGGCTGCCATAATTTCGCTAAAAAAGAGTTTCAGTAATATAGACGGTGGAATTATTAAAATGTAAATGAATCTGTAGTAAATTAGAACATGGCGAGCCAGCAAATTAGATCGTTCGTATTTATCTACTGAAGCGAATATTAAATCAGTTTATCCTATAATGATCACGGAATAGGAGACGATCGGTGCAAAGTGCACTCTTTCTCGTGCTAGCAAGTTCCCATGATAATTGCATTCATTTCTTATCATTAAAGATATCTCTTGCAATTTTGCGTTAATAATTTTCATCATTTCCACCTCACATTATATACATTTTACTATTGCAGAATTCATTCTTGTTAGTTACAATTCGCACAATTTTTTATATAAACTTCTATCCATTAAAAATTTCTTTGCAATTTTTGCAAAGATTTATGGATAAATTACCTAAAAAGGACAGAAGTTTTTGAACACACACAATTCTTCAATTGCACAACTCACTAAAACATTCACATTTTATTCTCACGCTAATCTCATTGCATAATTTTGCAACCAATCTCTCCGAATTTATCACACTAATTCTCAATGTTACATAAACTTCAAAAATGTCCATAGTAGAATCGACATTTTAAATTCTTCTTCAAAATTGAATCACTCACCAGAAAATTTATAAAAATAAAAAAAAAAAGACTTAAAATAAAGCGAAGGGTGTCTTAGGAAAATGGTTGACACTTAATGCGTTTAATATTATTTTAATGACTGAAAATCTCACGATAGAAAAAATCACATTTTTATGTTCAGAAATGACGTCACTCGCGGATTAGAAATCTTTGTAAAACGTGTACGATCGTGGTAAGGAAAAAATGTGAAAATCGGGAGACGAGAACGTTCCTTCCACGTGAATCGAGGCGAACTAACCGCGAAACACGCGCTCGCGATCACGCGACCTGCAACGACGCAATCTCCGGCGCAGCAGACTTTCGATGCACGCGGATAGTCCGACGTGTATGCACTCGCGTCGATTCTGCATTCTGCATACAACTTGTCTTACTCTCGACACGCAATTCCCGCATTTTGCGGCGCATTGACAGAACTTTCGAAGTTGGGAACTGTGGATTAAACTTCGACACTGTAAGTTTCGTTTATTCCAAAATAAATTTCCACTGGAATGAAATTTAAAGGAAAAATATTTTGTCAGGTTTTTAAATATTTATTTTAGATTTGTACGAGTTTGAATTCTGGCTTTTAATTTCTACTTTGTACATTTTAGTTGTTTTTCTTTTTTTTAGATTTTAATATTATTTTGATTTGGATTTGTAATTTAATGTTTATTTAGTTTACGTTGGATTAATTTTGAACTTTTATTTGATTGCAAACACGGTTTGCAAGTCAGTTTATTCATAGAAGTTGATCAATATTTATTTGATATCGATGAGCGTTTGGTTTTAGTTATTTTTGGATTTTCGAATTTGATTCTCATTTCACTGATTTTGAAGTATGCTGATATTTGATGTCGAGAATTTTTTGGTCTTTTATTCTCAACTATTTTTGAGAAATGAAATATTTTTTTGCACTGTCAAGTGTTTTCTTTCATTTGTTTCTTTTCTAATTATTCCTTTGTTGCACGAATATCTTTGCGATGTACAAATATTTCTATTTTATTTAAAAAGACCATGTAACGTTATTGATTGCATTTTTATTTTGAAAAATGTACGCGATTTTTTGAGAAAATTTCACGTGTATGGAACACTTGTTGAACGACACTTGATTATTGGAGGTTTAACTATTCTTCGATATTGCAAAAATCAAGGCAAAATTTCTAGTGCACTTTTATTTCGAAATTGAAAAATTATTAACGAAGCAACGGTGAATGAATTATATTTTTCTGTATTAAATTATTATTCGATGATTCCGATACACGAAGCCGGAAAGTCTTTCGTGATTTACGACTTCCGATGTCGACGAAATTGCAATGGAATGTGTAATTAAACGCGATCGATATTCATTAAAATACGAACGAAACGGGCGTCAATTGCAGCGATTATTTTACATATTGCAGATTGTATTTCAATAAAACGAAATGTACTTTCATTTTGCAGAATGAAATGCTATTTGAGTGTTATTGTATTTTATTATACAGGTATATTTAGGATGTGAGTGCAATTAATTTTCACCCCTTTGCAAACGATTTAGGGGTGTTAAATTACATATTACTGTAAATTTGCAGTATATAATGTTCATCGAATTTTACACCAGTTGATGGTTTCAATTCTTGTAAAATTTCAAAATTTATATAAATCAGGAGAAAATGTTTAAGTGATTATTGTAAACTAATGAGAAATTTACTTCGACAGTGTATCAATGTACCTCTGATAAAATAATTGCTATTTCTGATTGACATGAATTTCGTTAATCATTCTCATCGATTAAAAAATTACAATATTATTAAACAACTACAATTGAGCCAATCAAAGTTTAGCAATCATTACATTGATCACAAAATTTATTAATCAATATGCCATCACAAATTCGCACTCCATAGACAACAATTAAATTATTTCACTTGCAAAAATAAGAAAAACATCGACCAATTAATAAAAACACTAATAACTGTCAGCAATTTTGATACAAATTTTATACCACAATGTAGGTAAATGACCCACCCAAATCATTACGAAATTAAGTTAAAATATTAATTTTTTAAAAATATTCCTCAATTTTTCAACACGAACTTCATATCTCCACAATCAGTTTTAAAATTCGTCGATCGACTAATAATGTAAATAAATGTTAAACCGCATTCTATTAAATATCGTTCACTCTCAGTTGTATGTCACGATAATTCTTTACTGAGAGAGTACAGTAGTAAATCCTTTCTTTTTTTTTTAAATTTTTATAATTGCTTCACGACGATCTGCGGATTCGCAACGACATGCAATATAAAAGTGGATCAATCTCGGTTTCGTGCTTCTCTCTCGTTGCGAGAGACAAAACTGAGAGCACGCTCGTGGAGGAGCCGTTTGAAAATATGTTGGAACGAGAGAGAACGAAAGAAATCGATTGTCTTACGATATCTTCGCGCGCTTTAAATTCGAGCCTACAGGGAAGTAGTATGGCACTCGAATGCCCTGCACTTTTCTACTCCTCTCTCGATATTTCATTTTCTGGATTCGAAAGCTACAACAATATTAACTGGATTATATTTAATGAAATATCTGAATCACTGAGGTTACAGTGAATTAATAAATTTTAAATGGTAATTAAGGGAGTCATCCCATGTGGCAACTATTTTATTTCGCTTCATTTGGGAATTTCTTTTGACGAACCATTACAATGTACAATCTTGGAAATCTTATCGCACATTTATTGATTCTTTTTTAGTCTGTAGGAATTTTTTCAAGCAAAAATAACGATTTTAATTGGCGGTGCAAGGCTGACTCTTTGTTATAGTCTCCATTATAAAAGTATATCAGGGATTCTATCTTGGTTAATTTTCTTTAATATTATAATTCTCACTAGGTTGCAATACATTTTTTTAATTAACAATCTTTTGTATCAAAAATTGAAATTTTCCGGTTAAAACTATGAGGTCCTAATGACACACTGTTAACAATGATCTAGGTAGATCGTAGCTAAAGTTCAACAGGCGATAGTTCCTTTTGTGATGTCACAAAAGGAGCCAGGACTCGCGAAAATTCAATTTCAGGCGAATCTCTATCGACGACGTGTACAATTGAAGCGAATGGCACGATGAATAATAAAATGTTATTATGTGGATGACGTAAATCTACAAGATAGAGTCATTATTCGCGAGTGACGTTGCTCACGTGCTCATCGATCGTATTGTTAGCTGATTTTCGCAAACGTGTGTTATCTCACTGTGTAGAAATTCGATTTTTCAAAAAAGTTAATCGTTTAAGCTTTTCTCCCACTTTAAACCATAAAATTGATCGAGGTGGTAAATTCGAAATTGTAAGAAAATTTCAAAATTGAAATATTTATTGCGAACTTTAATGATATTTGTTTCTTTTTAAATGCTGATTGATGGAGTTAAATTTCATTTGGAAAAATATCTATTTATTCAAGAATTAAAATGCACTTAAAGTAGTTTTTTTAAATATAATTCGAATGTAAAGGTTTATTGCTGGAAATAGTTTATTAAAAGAAAATAGAGAACAATTTTTCTCTATAATGGAACACGTGAAAAAATCGAACGGTGGAAATATATATATTCGCTGGAAGAAAGATAACGAGTTAGTCGCAATGCGAAATTACAACAATCCAAAGTCATGTGAGAAATTCTTGGATACTTGCGAAAAAAAAACTTTTCGCGTAGGACTTACGTAAAATTGAAATATCTCTGCAACAACTGGTGAGTCTTATCTGGCTGAACTTACCTGTAACAGAAAAATGAAAACAGTTGATTAGTATTAAGAGAAAAATCTGAGTTACTATAATTAACGTGCGAATAATTGCAAAAAGGTAGAGGTTTGAAATTAATGCATATTTTCAATAATTATATATTTCATGTTCTATATTCTCTAAACTTTTATATTGTTAGGACCAATATTAATAATATTATTTAACTATATTGTCATCCGGAAGCTCTGTATTCTTGTGTTAAAAATTGTCTGCTTTTATTTTGCATATAAAACCCTCTTCAAATGAGTAAATTACGGAGATACTCATCGTGATCAGTTAATTATACAGAATTCTCGTGAAATATGCAAATTGTACAAGCACTCGGCGCATGTGTTCTCCTTTTATTACAAAATTCTGTAGTCATGAAAAATGAAGGGAGATATTTTCTAATTAAACTTTAAAACTTCTAACGAAATGTCCTCTTTGTTTCTGTACAATATATGTAATTTATTTCCATGTTTTTAGAATAGTTTTTTGCATATTTAAGTATTTACGCAATCTTCACAATTAAAATAATGTATATTTATTAGTACAATAAATTAAATATATTAAACATTGCCACTTCAAGTTATCAAAGTTTATATAATTTGAATAAATTATGCAACGAATTGTATTGACAAAACATTTGCTAACAATGCTATTTCATATGTACTTCAGTACGTACACCAATTACCAAGTTTACAAACTTGTAAATTACTATTTAAAATGTACTTAAAAAGTCCAAATTATTATCTTTCATTAATTTCTTCGAAAAACATCTTCAGACATTGAAACACAAATATTTCCATAGCAGCCATTATTCATTAACTTTGTACCTCATTCTATAATATTGAAATGTGTAAGTTTGTTGAAAATATGGAAATAAAGATATTTTATGCAGAAAAAGGTCAAACATTTTAATAGAAATTTTAAAGATTAATTAAAAAATGTGAACTCGCTGAATAACTAATTTTATAATATTTTAATTTTGTTTGTGCGAGAGATTTTAAGAAGGACCATCAATTTACGTGTATTTTAAAGTATTAGGAGGCAAGACAAACATCGGCAGTTTTCTCTATGGACAAATATCAAGGAAATGTCAAGCCTCAAATTAAAGCGGAGACTTTGTAAAAATACGTCCATGTATTCGGGTCAAACTGTTCAAAGTAATCGATTTTATCTTTTAAATTGCCAAACGGAGACGACATTTTTTTTCTCGTAAACAAAACGTAACGAAATACATATTTTTTAAAACTTACAGTTTTAAATTGGGGAATAACGTAAATATGTGATAATTTAAGGGAATTAAACATTATGAATGTGAATGAAACATTAATGCTTTATAACCCCCGGAATCAGGGCTTCGTGTTCGGCAATTTTATGTAAATTTATTTGCAATGCAAAATTCGACAGTACAAAGGCAACGAATGCAGCAATTTATTTCATATTGGAAATTTAAATCAATGCTCTGTCATATGTTGCAAATGTTTTACAAGTTTATGCCGAAAATTTGATGGAAATCGAAAAGTAATTAAATCCAAGAGATCTTCTGCTTTTTGTCAATTAAATATACGTCAGTCGTTCGAGGCTCTCAAGATTTTAGTACAATTGGATTGAATATTATAAAATATTTAATTCAACAATTTTCGATTGTGGGTTCTATTTAAATATAATTACGTTTTTTAGGTATATACGAATATCATAATTATTAGGCTTCAAATTGGAGAATTCTCAAGAGAAATTAATTAATGGACTTACAAAATTTGTAAGAAAAGCGATACAATATTTTTAAATATTAAATTCTTTGTACATTCTTTCCCATTGAATTTAGAAACAATTTTAAACATTCTTCAAAATTTTCCTTGCGCATTGTTTAAATATTAAGGAGAAAATTGTCTTTGAAAATTCTGACGTCACTGCTTTCTAATAAAGCAGGAAAAGCTCGACGTTCCTCCCTCATCTTTTCAAGTTATCGAGGTTCTTCCAACAATAAGTAGGGAAATATTGTGGTTTCCCCATTCTCGCAGGCAAACCAACCCCCGAGAAATTTTCATGCCATCTTTTTATAAATATATACAAAATAACAAGAGACATCTATTTATTGAATTAATATTTGCAAAATAATTTACTCCATCCCTTCATAGAAGCAACGGTTTCTATATTTATTTAAAACTTTCATAATAAAATATCACTATAATTTGATTTTATTATTATCAATAAATTGCAATTATTAAAATTGCATCAATTGATCGCATGTTGGTTGAATTAAATAAATCTTCGATCGAGATTGATTTTCCCTAGCGAATTCTACTTGCCTCGGCCAGAAACAACTCCTGCCATCTCTTGTCAATTTAATATACGAACATTACACAAAAAACAAACAGAAGAAATATAAATTTTTATAAATAATAATCACAGCATAAATGAAACGTTAATTAAAAGCAAACAAAGAGAGCATGAAATTAAATAATAACTATGTAACTGAGATCAATAAAACAGCAGAAAATTTGTATCTCTCTTAGAAAATGTTGGTTTGCGTCAATTTTTTAATTTAAAATGCATTATATATTTCTGTATTTGTTAATAGCATGATTTGTTTATTGTTTTATCATTTTTCGATTTTCATGTCTCTCGTAGTTCGCGCTCTGTCAGGAGATGGCGAGGCGATCGTCAGTGTCCGACCGAGTTAAGTAGAATAAGCCAGAAATAATTCGTAACATGCTCAAAGTTACGAACTATAATTTAAAAATTTCCTGCAATTTAAAAAACACTAAGAAAAGATAGATAATTAAAGTATAGTACAGTCTGTTTAACATGATCGATAAAAAGTAAAATTAGCTTTGTGAATTCAATTAGTAAATGAAGAGATGGAAATATGAAAAGTACCTCAATTTTTCCCTTGAATTTATAATTAAGGGGAATATGGATCGCCAACTTTTAACTTCCTCATAATTTCGACATTAGCATATTGAAAGTCATTGCGATTGAATTGAAACGATTGTATAATTTAATTAAAACAGACCTGCTAAGGACCACCAAAATGGACTTGTTAAATTAATAAGAAACGTAATGAATGAAAAAAAGACAGAATGGGTATTTAAAAAGGAAGAGCTTTGTCTGTTCGTCGATGCAATAAAAGGAGAGTTAGTCTTTAATTGTACTCTTAATTATAGTACAATACTTAATCGAAAGTTGTAAAAGTGAAGGACACTTTTAATGCCATGAAATTTTTTTTTATGACTCCTGTAGATGGCAATAAAATTTTCAAGATAAAACGAAAGTCGAAGCAGGAGAGAACCAAGTTTCTCTGGTGTTCGCGTTCCATCCCCTTCAAACCCACCCTCAAAATCGCACTAAAAATACGTTTAATTAAGAAACTAGCAGGAATTCAGGTCAGCCTCGAAGGGAGCGGTTTTTGTTCGAAATAATGAATAACTGCATCGCGAAATTGTCTGAGTAGGAAAGAAAAAGGAAAACAACAAAAGATCTCACTCCACTTTTCCTCGAAACCGTTTGGAAAAAATTGTTTTGAATATTTCCTAATAAAATTGATAGAAATAGGTTTCAAATCACAATATCGAATTAGTGAAAAATCATTGATGAACATTTTAACAAAATGTTAATTAATCACATCAAATTGTGAGAAGAAATTTTCAATAAAAAACCAAGCTGAAATTTAAATATACCCAAGATTTTACTAAAGCACGAAATCAATTCTTAAACACCACTCCAATTACTTCTACAAGCTTGCTCCGCCAATTATAGGCTAATGACAAGTGTCATCATCATCACCTTGACACCAAATTTCAAATCCCCTCGCCAAAACTATTCTAAAAAGAATAATATTCACAACAAAACTAAATCAACGCGCAAACTACCCCATAAATTCAAAAAACATCATTAATACCTCTTTCACTCCTATAGAAACAACCCCTAATCATCAAATTCGAAAGCCTCCCCAAAATCTTCCAAAAACAAATCCCAAGACAAACATCCTCTCAACAAAAAACCGAAATTATCTTTGCAATCAACGGTGTCGTCAATGAGAAATTATATTCCCATCAAATATCACCCCATCTGCATTGACCTATCGTTCCATTTCTTCAATCGGATACGTTGATGTCAGAGTAGAAAGTCAGAGAGCAAGGCTAAAGAAGAGGAATGAAAAAACAGCCTAAAGTGGAGGGGGAGGCTTCAACCGGCTGCCAGGGGGTTAAGTGTTCCGACGGGGGTTGCAGAGATTCCCCGATACGCACCTGGCCACGCGCATTTGAGGGCATCAGTGACGTCAACCCTCGGGGTGGAGGTTATCCTGATTACGTCACTGGCCGAGGCAGCTTCCACTGCCAGAACATCGATCAGCATGGACTACTTGCTGGGGGTGGTGGAAATAGGGATGGGATTGGAGGAAATATCGCTAATAACTGGTTGCTGGTGTATTAATTCAATTTCTAATTACTTGACATGACGTTTCGTTCCTTTTCGACGTAACGTTTTGAGTCGAGGGGGTGAAAGTATCTGTGGGAAACCCTTAGGGGATGGAATTTTGCGATTGTCTTTCAGAGATTTCTTAGGCTTCTGTGAGAGGGGATACTTTTATTGGGGTGGATTGGCTTCTTGATTAACTCGATAAGGGATGTTTCTTTGGAAACTGTTCCAATGTACGGTGGAAGAATTTAGTTTGGAAAAAAATAAAATTTGTAGAATAGGGGGTTGGAAGTTTAAAGAAAACAGGGGTGCTTTAATTTTGTTTGGAATTGATTGATACCGGGGGTGATTAATGTGGTGTTAATTGAGGTTGGATATTTTTTTCCATTTAATAACAATAGAAAGTTATATTATATATTGTTTCTTTTGCAATATTGTATTTTTAAATTTAATTTACATTATGTACATGAAGTTATTCGAGTTTTGCAAATTTTTCTCCCCTTTCTTCCGAAGCTACAGTGATTTATCGTGCTTTTATCAATTAATGGTACTTTTGTTCGAAAAATAGAGCAACGTTAGCTGTACTTAAGACATGAAAAATTCGGGGGAGGTAGGCGGAAGAAAAGCTGTAACATCTTTTCCCCGGGGTTTCCTTCAGACACTTTATTTCTCAGCGGAAAGCGAACTCGAAATATAATTCAACCAGTTAAAGCTCCATGCTTTCACGTTAATAACGCACTTGGCGGTATATTAAAAGAGGAAATGTCAGAAGTAACAGACGAAAAAAGGTGCAATGCAACAGGGAATTCGCGGGCGAAAATGGGATTTTGCGAATTTTGGTAGCCTCTGTAATTCGGAACGTAATTAAACCTTTCGCGGTGATAAGGGATCACATTTATAATTCTAATTCACAACGGAAAGCACATTTCAAACTTGAAATAAGTCCTAGTGGCAGTTAAATAATTAGAAAAATTTTACAATAGCATTTCACAATTTGTCTTCTCTATTTTATTGCAAAAAATATTTGGAAAAATACTACAGTACATGCAGATAGAAGTAAAGTAATTGTATTTCGCATGTTTCATAATAAAATTTAATTTAATTGATGGGTTCCTATTTTTTTTTTAATTTTTCCCAAATTGATAGAGGAACAATACGGTAAAAACTTTACGAATATTTGAGAATACATAAATTTCTTTGTTGATCGTATTTTTTACCGCTTTAATCATCTTTTTTGAAGCACTTACTTAATATATTTAAATTGTACTAGATTTAATGATGGTAGATCTAGTGTTAAAGAAAAATAATCTTAGGATAATTTTCATAAATGATTTTACAATTATATCATTCCAAATATAGTAAATAAAATACAGTATGCGCCAATGAAACATAATATTTTCCAAAAAATACGGAAGAACGTGAGAATAACGACGGTCATAAAAACATCGCCCTTCTTCCGCAGCTTTGCCCATTTCTCCAAGTACAAAGAGGTTCCAGAAGGGCGAGAAAGGGCACCGCATAATGAATCTCACCATTCCCGAGGACAACAATGCGAAAAGATAGAATGGGTCTGCCGGAATCGTCCTCGATCGAGCAAGGAATTTTTCCGCCAATAATGTTTCCTTCCACGAGACTTTTCCTTGCTCGATTCCTTTCTCTTTCGCACACGACAACCCAGGGAAATAATCTTTCCGTACTATAGAAAATTCTTCGACTCTTCCTGTGATTGGCTCATACGAAGCAATAGAATTCCCGAAAAATATCGCCAGTTTTTATTATTCATTACAGAAAATATTTCCCCAATTTTCTTATAAATTTTTCCTTCCGGTAAAATTCAAAAATGAGACGAAAGTAATTTTCTTTATAAGAAAAATTACTTTAAGAAATCAGTTCTCAAAGAATTTGATTTTTTCAGATGCTTTGATTGAAAATTGATTTTGGAAAATAAATTTTTGCAGAGGATAATTAATGAGTGTGAAAAATGACTTGTTAATTAGAATAAAATTTTTAATTAAATCTACTGTGCATGTAGTATTATTTTTAAGTGGAATGAAATTAGGAAAACAGAAGAAGAATATTTTCCTCAAAGTTATGGCCAGTTATAGAGGGTGAATTTATTAAATGAAAATTCTATTTTGGGAGGCTGTTTACATCTTTTGTTCAATTATATGACAAATGAACAATATATCTGTTTGGCGCAAGTTGTATCTAATTGCTATCGCGTTTAACTTTCAACCCCGTGGGGGTGAAAGTTCTGAAATACGACTCGTCGTTTGATTGTTCATTCAGTGATCCCCTTGTACAAGAAACTCCATTATTACGAAATCGAATCGAGTTCGTTAGTAATTCCATTTTATCCCCAAATAGGGGTGTTAATAATGCGGCTTTCGAAGCGGTCAATTTAAGTATCTTTTGTAAATTGAAAATTCTGCGAGATCTTCGCAATCAAATTCTTTATCCTACCCCTCAACTTTTTCAATTATTTGGAAAATAGTCGAGATTCAGGTCCATTTTTCTATTTCAATTTTGAACAAATAGAATGCGGTAGAACTTTTATATAATAATAAACAACTTTGAAAAAAAAATTCAGTTGAAATTTCACCGCAATAAAAATGTTCAGAATTGTAAAAAAGAAAAACGAATTTTTAAAACTTGTTCACATTTCTTAATATTCTTGACGCTGAAATAATGGAGATTTTGCAAAGCTGTAAAAGGGAATTGAAACTTTAAAAATACTAAGTTCTTTGCAAGATAAATTTACCAACTTTCGTGCAATGTTTCAGTAATTTTCGCGAAGTAATAAAACACCGGGCATCACGCGAAAAATTCCCGAAGTCTCGAAACTTTGGAGATCTCTAAAAATTCGCTATTTCTAAGCCGCACAAAGTGCTTGTGCGACTCCAGGACCTTTTGGGCCGGTTAATTTCCAGGAAAATGCAAAAGCTTTCGCGAACTTTGACGTCCATCAAACGCGGCAAAATGTCTGCACGATTCGTTGAAATAAAGCACGCTGGACATCATGATACGCTGAAAATCATGATACTTTGGTGCAACAAACACAAAGAGAGATATTAATATTTAATCGAACAATTATAATCCTTCCACTAATGAGAAAAATCTAATATAAAGTCAGTGCCACTAAATTCTATGAATATTTCAAAATGCTGTCATAATCGTCACAATTAACATTCCTTAAAATTATTTGTTACAAACTCTCCCCATTACCGCACTCTTTTAATATAATTTTCTCTTGTCAATTTTACGCTATCATTGATATTTTTCAAGTACAAAATTTAAATATTAATACAAATAAAATTCTCTCTCACGTTGATATAAAATTCAAACAATGTTTCACACAAATTGTTCATATATTCGTGTTGAAATATTTTTAGAAAGAAAGGAATATATTTGCACGTATAAGTTTCGTCGGTACAGTTTTTATAGTACAAGATAAAATGTCTGTTCTGACGTCATTTGAAACACGACAGGATGAAAAGTGGTGTAAGGAAATTATGAGGAAATACTGTTACAAGAGAAACAGCAGAAGTAGTATAAGCCGGCGAAATTACCTGTCGCAGTGCCGGTGCGTAAAGAGCTCATACTACTGCACGGTATACGCAATCGTTACGGTCGACGGAAGAATAAACGAAAGAATTATAATACCATGTGCGTGCTGCTTTCATTTAAGCGATAAAATCTCCTGTGTACTTCTTTTCTTAGGCTACTTATTATTTCTAAAAATTAATACCAACAAAACTGTCATTTTACAATTCAACGAACCTCAGACCACTTGACATACTTTTACACAATGTACGAAGGCTTTTCATCAATTAAAAACTCTATTTTGTTTCATCCCCTGCCATTTCTCTTGATCATACAGTACTCTATTAATTTTGTATTATTTTTAAGTCAAGAACTATCAATTTATAATTCGACGAACGTTGAATTATTTGATACAATTTGTCAATTGGAAATTAAATTTTACTTCATCCACTGTGATTTTTATTGATAAAATTTGATTATAATTTAATGATAAGACAAACTGAAAGTAAATTTAAAGAAATTTAAAATTGGGATGTAATTTAAGCAATTCATTCCATCCGAGGAATAATCGTTATTCGGTCTATGATTTAAATAACGTGATAAACGACAGACTTATTGAGAGATCGACTGGAATATTTATGAATTTTCCCTCCCACCATAGGAATGCTCGAGTCATTCGATTTATTCAGACGTCCACTATGGTATTTTAAAACCCTTCAGTGCATCCGCTTTCTGCAAACGACGGTTTATCGGCCACGACGACCCCATCGTCCGGAATTTCCGCTGAAAGCCGGGTTATGTGTTCTCATGGGAATTTAACGTGCACTCTAGCCTCTATAGAATGGCGATTCTATCCCCCCTTTTTTAAGCACATGTTTTACGAGTTTTAATTATTTTTAAAGACGTAAAAAAATTAAATTTTCGCCTCCCCCTCGCCCCGGTTTTATATTTCCACCGATTTCTTTATAAGCCCGAGAGAAAAATTGTATTCAATAAAATTCTTTTTAAGTTTAAAAATATTTCAGAGGTTTCATTCCAACAATTATCGTTTGTTGAAAAGAAAATATCACGGGGAAATGAAATCAAGAGAAAATTTGTTAGCGATGGTTGTTCGTGAGGTGTTTTATCGAAGGCGATTCTGCAAAATTGAGGTTGAAAAACTAAATAAAATTTAAAGAGAAAGACATTTAAACCAGTAAGTTCCTTCAAGGGCCAGATCCAGAGGGTGGCTGGACTGGTACGGGCCTAGCAAACCCGAAGTACCTGAGCTGTTAGGATTTATTTTCAAAACTAGTTAACAAAAATCTGAAAAAGATTTCTTTACCTCTTAAAATTCATATATTGAATCGTTTGATAAATATCAATGAAAAGTTTTTCTGAAATTCGTGATTTCTTCAAATATTAACCCCTTGCCGTACGATAACAATATCTTTACACTCATCAAAAAGGCTTTTTATAAAGAAAATCAATTTCTTCATTTTATTTTATTTTCAAGCAGAATCAGCCTTTATAAAATTACACTGCTTTTATTCGAAACTCAATACACAATAATATTTGTAATAAATTTCTTATTAATAAATAAATCTATATTAAGTATTTCAAAAAATCCACCCCAAAATTATACGTCTACTTAAAATAATTGTAGAATATCGGAATTACAAATAACCAAATCGATAACTAGTTTTGAAAATAACATGTTTAAAATTCATCTAAAAATTCTACAACTGAGAAAAACTTCATTAAAAGTTATCAGTGTCATCTCACTAACCTACTTGAGGGATGAACACGTGGTCCACAAGGGCAGCATCCGCTGCTCAAGCGTTTCCTTCTACGTGCACACCAATCCTGACCCATCCTTCCCAAATTTCAAATTCACCTCTTCGACTGATCTACGTGAGATTCCAATTTCACGAAAGACTCGCGAAAAATCTCCATTCGGTGAACTTTCTCAGAAACTCCAACATTTCCATGAAAGTGTTAGGAATGTTCCTTTCATTTTATCTCAATGGATATCATTCATGTTTCAACCTCATTTTAAATAATTATTTTCATTTATTTACAGTTTCTTTTTATTTTATTTCTTTAATCGTCACTTTAAATAGTGTAGAAATTTAAATGACACTAGAGGGATTAGAATACGTTGAGGAATTAGTTTTAATAAGTTTCTTTTTACGGTTTGTGGGAAAGATAATACTTCGATAACAATTACATTTCGGAGATGGTGGAAGATGAGATAAAATTTCTGAAGTAATAAAAAAAAGGTGTATCAGTGTGTTGTTACGATATCCTGCCGAAGCTTTCAGCAGAATTGTAGGATTACACGCAATCCTTTCAATTCGGAGGAGCGTTTCTCTCGACGAACCCTTTTAAGGCGTGACCAAGATGGATTTTCGAAAGGTCAGATAAAATATAATGTCTTCGGGGCGCAATGGTTTCAATTTTTCACTTCAGCACTTCGCCTACTTTGTTTAATTCCATGAGTTTCGTGATAGCCTTCTATGACACTTGCACGTGACACTTTTTTGAGGTACTCCTTCTTTTTTATTTCATTTGTATTTCTTTAATTCCACGATGTGACTTTAGATTAAAATAGATTTTACAGAAATAAGTAAAGTTTGGGATTAATTGTTCTTTGCAAATTTTTAAATGGTAGGTTTTAGTTCTTTGTAAAAAGTATTTTGAATTGATTCAGATATTAATCCTTTTTTTTATAATGTTTTATCTAAAGTGTTTTTTCATTTTTAATTCAGCATGTTAATTAAGGGTAGAATTGTATTAAATTTTAATTTTTAAGTATCTTATGAATGAACAGAGTGGATTTCGAGAAGTCTAACTTTAAAGATTTAAATGTTGAGTTAAAATATTAAAATTTCGCTAATTTCTAAGTTATTTAAATTTAATTTGAAAGAGTCTTCTTAAATTTTAATCTCTTTTTACATGTCTGCTGACATTTAAGTGACTTTGTACGTTGAGGAAAGTCTGGAATCACTTCAAATTTAATTTGCCATTCACAGAAACTTTTTCCAACTTGTAAGTCATCTGAACTACGGTCCTAGAGAGCCACTCCAAATTTTGATTCCCTCTTCACATACACCTTGTCTTTTAAGTCACCTCTTAACTTAAAAAAACTCAAAAGTCACTTGAAACAATAATTCTCAGTAGCACAAGTAAATCCAAATTCTAAAACATTTTACCAAAACCCCTCAGACAGTCTCAACATCCACCATCATCCCCAACCCCATAAAATCTCCCGATCAATTCTCTCAACCCCGTCAGACAATCTCAAATCCGTTCAATTTCACAAAAAAAACTCGCATTTGTCAACCACATTAACCCGTTTCACCCCAGCAAACCAACAATCCACCCACCCCTCTTAAATCCACCCTCAAAAAATTCACAAAATCACCATGTCCCAATCCACAACATCATCACATGACACCATAGGAATCACGATCATCCACGTTCGCAGTAGTATAACCAAGTATCGCGCCCGTCTTCTCCAAGGGGATGATGTCCGAGAAAGCACCCCCGAAAAGGGATCTCCAAGTAGGGTTCCCCGAAGGACAGAGAGGGTGGACAATCGTCACGGTGATCGTAGTCGTACCAGAAAGGGAGTATTCTCTGGATGAACGAACGGATTAGGGGTTGAAAAGAGAGAGAGAGGGTTGTGGAGACGTCGTACTGTCGAGCAGACCGCCTCCAACGTGGCTGCGGAAAGTGTAAACTTCTTTGGGCATGTACTCGCTGGAGGGAGAAAGAGAAAGAATGGACGAGGATAGAGAGAGAGGGTAGTTTTCGCGAGAAGAGAGTGAGAGGGGATGGTTTTCGCGAGAGGGAAGACAGAGAGGGTTAAAGAAGAGCGTTGGAGGGTGGAGAGAAAAGGGAAAAGACGAGAGTTGTTCCCTCTCGTGGCTCTATCGACGCGAGCGCCTCCTTCGGCGAGGCTTCGGCGCCGAAAACGACGACGCCGCGTTAGGGGTGGAAGGGGGTGAAATTGGAGAGAGGACGGTCAGAGGGAAATACCGCTGCTGTGGATGTGCGTCGAGTGAAATTGTATTCAGGAGGAATCCTGGAGCAGCCTTTGGACTATTTGGTGGGTGGTTTTTGGGATGGTCACTTTAGGGGTGGATTTCGAGAGTTTCCATTCCCAATTTTAAAAATCTGTGTTGCTCTAATATGATTAACAAAAAATATTTGATGCAAATAGAACGCAAAAAATTCTTTTCTAAATGTCCAAAAGAATGACATAAATAAATATTCTGTATTGTCGTTAAAGGGGTGGATTTCAATGAGAATTGTCGGAAGCTGTATTTATGAAAACTGTCAGAAGCTGACAGATAGGAATTATTGATTTCTAAAGATTTTCATTAAAGTTGCATTTGAATTTAACAAAAATACGCTGCCATTCGGGAAAATTGTTTTTACGCATTAAACAAATTTGTATACTTTAGATTATTGTTAGAACAACGTTTCATCAGCAAATTAATATAACATTGTTACATAGAAGACGTTCAGTGTAGCATTCTTGTAAAATTCAATGTAACAAGCCCCAAGGTAGCTAACTTAAATTTCATCCCTTATTTTGAACCTGTGAATACTCTGGGGATGCTATAAGGTAGCTGATGCCTTTCCTCCCTCGGCATCACTGCGAGGACATTTTTCCGGGGTAATTTTTAACTCCCCCAACAATCTACCCTCCATATTTATTTCCCCTTTACACCCTCAGGGGTTGAGTAAATAACCGGGTTAAACTTAATGAAATTTCATAAATTAATAAAATGAATACCCTTGCTTTTAAATTCACAAAAACTTTTTATTGCACATTTTAAGAGATACATTTTAAGTTTCATCCCCTGTATCACAGCTCCGTTGTTTTTCCCGCGTAAACTACCCCTAATAATACCAAAGGGCATTTTATTCCAGCGGTACGTCACCATTGCTCGGTGATATTACTAAAGAGCCAAAAATTACGTGATTTTTCGTTCGGTTTTTAGGGGTGGGCAGATTTTGGTGGAGCTTTGGAAAAGGAAAGAAGGGTCAGGAGCCTGCCGGTGCACCCTCCCCACTTTCCATTGATTTTGAACACCGTGGGTGTGTCGCGGAGCACGTGGCCCCACACACGCTAAATAAATGTTTCGATAAAAGTAACGAATTCCTTGCACCGATTGTAATTTGACTCGTAATCCGTTGAAATTTAAACTTCGATGAATATTTATTCACGTAATTTTTGTATTGAACTTTATAAGAGTAACAAATTTATAGGACAATTTAGAATTAGAAAGTATTCATTTTTCAGAAGTTTGATTTCTTGCCAAATTTTTTATTCGTCGAATAATTCTGAAATTTATCATACGGGGTAATTTTTCTAATAATTTCATTAATCTGACAATGGAGCTGAGTTTATTTAATTTATCTCATCTTTTACAATTAGTAATTTTGAAATGAGTATAGCTACGGATGTATTTCGAATATTTTAATCGCTAATTACAAAAATCAAATACCTACTTAATTCACGCAACTGCAAATTGGTTAAAATAAATTCTCAATTTCTTATCTCAAAGTCGAACTATCCGCAGATGCTTTTCCAATATAGTTACTAATTGCGGCAATGAGGCAAGTATTTAATTAAAGAAAATAAAAATTGCAAATCGTTTAAAACCGACACTTTCTTCGCGAGATAATCGGTCGCAGATAAAACAAAGCACGGGCACGGAAAAGAAACGGAGTCGGAAATGCCGGCAGATTTCATCGTCATGATAGGAATAAAACCATGACCCGAAGCAACAAACACAGTGCTATGGTTATAAACACCGTAGACAGTGAAGGTAGCGGGTTACCTACGACCTACGTCAACGTTGTTGTTGCAATATTGACCCTACGCACGCTACTATTAGCATCACGGAAGGAACAGTCGAAGTGAAAGGTAAAGGTTAACATTTAGAGCAGCCCGTTAAAGCGAAACACACTAATTTCTTCCTTCCTTTGCCGGCGAAATTGGAAATCCGTAAATCGCACGTCATGAGTTGACGGGTGCCAGTTCAAGACTTGGAAATTTTACTAGGAGATATTGCTTACCGGAAACTTTTGATGTTATGAAAGAACGTATAGAAATTTGAAAATTAAATTCACTACGAGGATTGCGGAAATTTAGAAATTCCTGTGTTACTGGATTAATAAAAAAAAATTAATTTTCTCTGCTTAGAAATACTGCTTCTTCTGATAATTCTATTTTTTACAAGATCATGCAGAAAATAAATTAATTTTTTTAAGGATTCTGGAAATTTCTATCGTAATAGATTAACTAGAAAAATTAATTTTCTTTCCTTAGAGATATTGTCTTGTTAGATTTCTATTTTGAGAAAAGATGAATAGCAATTTGAAAATAAGTTAAGTCTTAAAGAATTTTAACTCAAATCAAATTGTGCACCAAATTAACCCCTTCATTCAGAAATTCTCCAAACTCAGATGTATAATAGTGACATCAAAATTTTGCAAATGAAAGTTCAACCTCTTTAAATTTTATATTTCTCAAAAATTACGTAAAAATCATAGAATTATTCCTTCCGCTCAATTCCGAATTTCTCAAATCAGTCAAAGGGTATGAGAAGTGGTACTAGAAACGCATGAATCGACGATCGAGAAATTCTATTCTATATGCTCCAATTTCTGAATCACCCGGTACATGCAGAACAATACGTTGATTGCATATGTTAGTAGTGCAGTCCGCAGTATTGACTCTACGCATGCGAGAACGACGAAAATTTGTTCTCTCCTGTAAAATAATAAAGCACGTGCCTTCACGACACGCCCACGCTGTAAAGTCAATCGATATACAGGAAATCAGTTCAGATACAAACACAGTTTAACTGTTTGTGACAATGTTGCCATTTAAATTAACAATCTTCTATCTAAAGAATTTTTATTTCTTAAGAACTTTCACAAGTAATAATTATTTCTCAATGTTAACACCATTATAAATATAGAGCTTAAATTAGTAGATATGATAAAAATTGCAGGAAATATTTCAAAATGGACTTCAATAATCTCTGTAGAATTTTTCACACTAAAACTATTTCTATCGTATTGAAGCTGGTCTGAAGATATATCTATTGAATCTACATTTTTCAAATCCTTTCTAAAGTGCAGCCACTCCATTGGAGCTTTTAACCTCGAGAAGCTTTTCACCCCCTTGAGAAAGTATTTCGTGACGTCTCTGCATCTTTAAATTGCAACGTGCTACGAGTGCAGACGTCTAATCAGGATTAATAAAGCTGTAATTGCAACTACCACATTTGCAATACCTTGACCCTTTTATGATAGAAGGTTCTTAATATGCTTACAATATTTTTTTCATTTATTATTAATATTTTGGAACGATGAAATGTCATTTAACAATGATATTGGTAAGAAAATAATTGGTAACGATTTTGAGGGTGCTTTTATGTTGCCAGAAAGCATTAGAATTTTTTAAATGTTGTAAATTAATATTATTCTCATGATTCTTCGAAGATTTCAATTATAGTTCACTTGTTTGAAGTAGATTGTATAGCTTCTTTAGAAAATTTTGCAAGCTCGCCAGTATCAAATATATGGATATTAAAATTTCTAAATGAAATGTTAATTTAATTTGAACAATTAAATCTGAGTTACGCATTCAATTTCAAAAGATTAAAAAATCGTAGAACAAGGATTTAAGTGAAAATGATTACTGAAAGTGGACAAACACTTTCAAAATGAAGGAAACTTTCTTACGGGGGTGAACTTTAGGGGGATGAAACTGCTTTATCCCCAAAGACGAACTCAGCTCATCCGGTTGAAGTTATTGATTTAATATAAATGCTTTGGTGCTGCCGCAATAGCCTGAGGGAGGAAACTTCGGCTCTCATTTTCCACAGTACAAATTTCACGTCGGTAAAATAGTAATCGCTTTGAAGTTACCCACCAGTGGTGATATCTTCTGCATTGTAACCTTTTGAATCTTTGCTACAACCCATTATCAACTTTGGCGCTGCTAGAAAATTGCTACTGTAGTCGTGCAAGCTTTAATTATCCTCTATTGGTTATTATTACTTGTTTTCACTGTTTTAAATAATTGTAAACAAATTTCATGGAAGAGAAAATAGATTAACTGTGTCATTGCGATAATACATTAGTAATACTGACTCTTAATTGAGAAATGAGATTAAATTCTTATCTCTGGGAGGATTTTTTTTAATTATCGTGAAGAATATTACAGTTTCGGTGGTTTGAATCTCGTCTAGTAGATGCTAGATAAGATCAACTAAACAGATTAGCAATGTAACCGACGAACTATGGTTGCTAAGGTGTTATAGGCTTAGACTCGTAATTTATGGGTACGTGTTCGAATCCCCATTACTCCCGGGAAATTTTTCTCAATTTTTATTCAATGTACCATAGCCTCATTGGTTTAAAACACATCCAAACCTGTTAATTCGAGGCGAAAAAACCATAATAATTAAAAACACTGTAGTAAAGAAGAAGGATACCCCAAGTACGAACGGGGGGCTCCACTCCGAATTTAAGTAGGGTTCGAATTGCACCCCCATCAGTCGCTAGAAATTTTTCCTAAGTTATTATTCAAAATACCACAGCTTCTCTAACTCCAGGACTCATGTAAAACAGAAATCCTTAGCAAAATTCACCATAGTAATCAGGAAACTACGATGAGTAAGATGGGGGGGAGCAAAGGTTTCGAATTCCCAATTAGTAGGCTCAAATTCCAATCCCCCTCAACCCCATGAGATTTTTCTCAGATTAGTAATCAACGTACCGCCTTAGTAGTTCTAAATCCACCAAAAACAGTGGCCCTAGGTGAATACAATTATGGTAGTTGAACTAAAAGAAAAATTCAAAACAGCACGGAAACGTTCCAATTAAAATTAGTAGAACAATTTCCGCAAACATTTCCCCTCCAGGGAAACCAGGTGACTGCAATTTGTTTAATTACTGTAAACTACAACGACCCAAGACCCTAGGAAATTAATAGAGACTCTAACGATTTCGCCAGATATCCTGGATAAAGCTGAGAACGCTTCCTCTATTTCGAGTTCTCAAAATTCGACGAAGGAGTGCAGTACCGGAGGGAAATCTGAAATCCACTTAGTGCAACAGAAACCGATATGCTGAATCGATCGTGTACGCCAGTTACACGTACTGCAAAATGCATAGAGCAGTGCAGTTTAATCAAATTTTCATGCGGACAGCCCAGTTACTGCTCTCGGCATCGACGTGTGTCCGTGTGTGTTTAGGACAAATGACGAACGATTATTACGTAGTTTCATTGAATCGAGGAGAATTTATATTCAGGCTAATTGCTGATAATGGCGGAGTAGGACTCTCGAGAATATTAATGTCATATAAAATTGCAACATTGGAATAATTATGCATCTATGGGAATTCCATTGTAATGCTTTAAAACTCAGTAATCTAAATAAATATGGAGCTCTAGGTAATTAATTTAAACACTTTTTGAACTTTTCAATTACCGAAGTCTTTTATAAAATTTGTTTAAAATACTCTCGTAGTATATTCTTTTTTTGGTAATTAATGTTTGGAATTAAAATATTGTAAAGAGATGGGATTTAGAGTGGTAATGTGTGCTGGTGGATGTTTTATTTGTTTATCTTATAAGTTAATGGTTTTTTGAAGCTGGTGGGCGATTTTGAATGGAAGAGGAGAGAGTGGAAGCTTTAAAGCCACCCGCATCGATGTCCGCAATTAGCTGGGAAATTAAATTCGATATGATAGCATTAAAATGTAATTCAAAGCCATTCGGATTGCGTGGAAAATTAGTTTCGTTATGAAAATTCATCTAAGCCGATTAATCGAAGCTTCTGGAAATCTAGAATCGGTTGGACTAAGTGGATTAGGTTTCGAGAGTTCGCGAAAGTTAAAATAGAAATTTCGAGCTTCGAACCTATTCAAAGTTTTCATAAAATTTCCCGGCTGTTTTCCGTGAAAAACAAACGGAACTTCGTATCTTTTATTTCGACTGAGAACTAGCAGGTGGAAAGTGTTTTCAGAAAATTAAAATTTAATTAAAATTTGACACAAATTTAAGTATTCAATTTAGAACTCATTTAATGCAGCACTTTATTTTATTTTCAAATTAATCTTGTGAAAATTTAATGCATCGAATTTTTTTAAACAATTTCAAAACTTAAGTAATACGAGTTTTTCAACTGCAAATAGAATAGAAATATTTAACATCTATCGGATTTTTAGCAAAAGAGCTAATAAATAATTAATTCCTCAATATTCTTAATTTTTTATTATATGAAGTTAAAAGTCACAATTTCCTATTTAAATTTGATACTTCTTATCTTCATAGCACTTTTCCTAAATATATTAGCTTTGTTGTAATAAAGTCATGTGGACCTTCGATATTTCTATGGTATTATTTGCAATTCAAAGACGCGTGACGTTTTGTGCAAGCATTCGCGAAAGCACAGAAATAAATTGCACCCGCCATACGCGGTCGCTTAAATAAAACTCTGAATACGGCAGCGATTATACAAAATTTTGCGTATTTTCGTACCATGAAATCGGAGACGTGAATTCGCGCATACAAACAGAGTAATTTGGCAAACAAGCGTCCTCGAGGCCGATCGAACCAGGTTTACAAAACAACCGAAGATAAATACACTTTTCAAAAATGGACAGACTTCCATGCAAATGTCATTTTTGCACTTCAATTGCAAGAAAATGAATTCATCAACCTTTTCCTTGATTTCAATGCAAGGTATTCTCTTATAAAATGCTTGAAAAAGTTAACTACATAATAAAATTCATATTGTTACAAAACTAAATAAAATTATTGATTATCTTCTTTTAATTGCAAAATTTGTATTTTACTGAAAAAATATGTGAAATCGAAAAGAAAATATATGTTTCACATAACATACTAAGATTATCACTTTGTTCTTAAATCAACTATAAATAACTTAAGAGGTTCGACGTCCTCAAGCGCCAGGTCATGAGGAAACAACGTTCAATTAAAGCCAATTACTTAGCAATATTTTAATTACAGAACTCTTAAATTTCCTTAGCATTAAGAAATTGATGTTTGCCAGCCATATTTTAATTTCGCATTGCAAAATAATCATTTGAATGCACAAAAGTGTAAATCGATTAGGTGTATCCTTTCAATTATTTTTTAATTACACGTCATACACGTTGTTTTACAATTATCAATTCATTAACTGTTAATAAAGATTAAACATTATTGCTCCATGCTTTTATGCAATATTTCAAATATTGAAACATTACATACTGCCGTATTTTTATATAAATAAATCTATCAAAAATCTTAACAATAATTAATATTCGAAGAAAATATTCAAATCTTCTTTCCAGAATTTTACATTGAATAAGAAATGGTCAAAAAATTCTACCAATCAGTTGCAATCGTGATCACAGTAAACTTCATTCGCTTAAATCCAAATTTTATTTTAATTATTCTCGTTGTTAAGTATAACCACTTCGTAGGTTGCAGTTCGAACGTTATCTCTTGAAATAGTTAGACGTTATCTCGCCAGTCGTAAATTATGAATGACTTCGTAAGAAGCTGATTCTCGCGAGAGCAGAGCGTATATTAGAAGCGACTTAATTAAGTTGAGTTTAAGACACGTGAGTTTATCCTCCAGGTAATATGCTGTTCCATGGAGCAACGCGCTCTTCGTGGGCCGAATGCAATTTCGCAGTAGTAATTCCATGCACTTGCCGACTTTTACACACTGTGTACTTTATATTTTAACACTTCAACTACCAAGACAGTAAAAAAAAATAGTCCTCAATTTTCGACAAAAATTCTCCAGGCTATACATATTTCTGGTCTATTTTTTACAATAGAAATTACCAAATTAATTTTCCCCTTCATCACGTAATTCCTTTGCCTCTAAAGAACTCATTTACTATATAAAAATATTTCAAATTCAACGTTGATATTTGTAGTATTAACACTAGATTTACCCAGCCAGTCAAAATGACTGGTACACAATTTTTTCCAAAAATTCTACGGATTTATGAGACAGCCGTAGAATAGATATTATTTGTCCATCGTATAAAACATAAATTACCGAATCTATCATCTTTTCCACGTCTTAATTATCCTTGCTTTAAGGTACATATTTAACATATTTAAATATAATAGATTTCACGCTGGTAAATGTAGTGTTAAACTCTGTAAACTTTTGTGCATTTATGAAAAATCAGAAAAAATACTTGTATGGACTTATATCATTTTTTTGATAAATGAAGAAACAGTTATTTTGTCTGGCTTGGTAGCTCTTGTATTAGAGACAGTATCAGTGAAGATGCAGATAAAAGAATAGAAAAAAGATCAATCATAGAACTTGGAGCGTGCCAACATCGTCGTTGTACTATCGATTATATCTAGCACTCGAGTTTGCACGATTAGTAATTGTTTCCGACGTGTTCGACGTGGTAACATTGTTTTCCCTTCATGGTCACATGCACTTGCAACCGGGCTTTGGGGGAACATCATTGTATTTCGAGATTCTAAGGAGATTATTGCATGGGAAACGTAGATTCGATGTTACATAGTCTAACAGTTGGGAACAAGTAATAACGTTGAGAAATTTAAGTTAGTTTACCAGCGAGATTGCAGGCGAATTAATTCTGGGATGGTTGTTGCAAAATTATCAGTAATTGGGGTAATTCTACTGATAATTGTTTGGATAATTTGTAATGTAGTTCCTGTAAACAACTTTGTCTATGATTTATTATTGATTTTCAGTGATTTTGGGGTCGTTGGTGTAAAGGTATTGTTATTGCACTGGAAATTATTTGGATAATTGGAAATAAAGTTATAATTGGTATAAATAATAGTTTAGATATGGATATAAAAGTTTATTAGAGACTTACAAGTTAATTAAGTTCCAAAGAATTTATTTGTCTGTAGAAGTTTATAATAACTTTTGTTAGAATTTTGTTCAACATTATTTTGGTATAATATAACACGAAGTAATTATTTTCGGGAATGACAACTGTTTAATTTTGCAATGAGAATAGTGAGCCTTTCAATTAGCAAATGCATTACACTGCCAAATATATTTTACTGCCAAATGGATATTAATAATTTGTTTTAATGAGTTAGCAAATTTAATAACACCGATCGAATATCGATATTAATTTTAATAAATTCTCAACATCCATCTGGAAATCTTGCAAATTTAACGATCTCTAATGATTATTTCCTAATGTCTCCTATCACGAAAAAATACTTTGCATCGTGGCAACGTAGATTTACGTGACGTGAAATTTACATTTTGATTTTGTAATAAAAAAGAAACATTGGACGGCAGATTTTTATGGCTCTTTTGAAAGATAATTCGTTTTTATCCTCATCAAATGAACGATACGTGGAATGAAATGCAATGAGTGTTATGCATGAGCCCTCGTTACAATACACTTTCGTAATATTTCCAGGATTTTGCATACTGAATTGCAAATTTCAGCTGGGATAATGCGACGATTTAAATGAGCAATTAATTCGTCATCGATATTGTAGCAAAACACTGATTTATTCATAAGTACATTTAAAGTCCATTACATGATAAACGAGAGTTATATTATAAGTACGAAACGTATAATTTTGTAAATGTAGCTCTGTTACTCTAACATACGTAGCATGAACCCAAGATCTAAGAAGATTAACAAAAAGCAACTACTACGTAAGTCAGAATCAGTCAGAATGACTTGTTGCCAACTTTATAAAAACGTTGTAGCGGATAATAGGGGATTAATACAGGAATCGCTTCAATTCCCCCACTTTCCTGTATCCATTCCTAAATGCTTCACGCACCTACTATGGGATATTCCCTTCAATCCCTTCGTCATTATGTCGGCTGGGTTCTCGTTAGATGGGATATAAAGTAAGTCAATTAACCCTTCCTCAACATTCTCTCTAACGACGTGATGCGATATGTCAATATGCTTGGTTCGGTTTTTCTCCATTCGACTTTTGGAAAAATCTATAGCTGACCTGTTATCGCAATGCATCTGGTATTTACCTGCAACAAAATTGTTTAGAGCTAATTCTTTAAAGAACATTCTCACCCACGTCGCTTCCTTTACGCCATTCGCCATCGCAATGTACTCGGCCTCCATTGTTGACATTGCTAGGCTTTTCTGCTTGCACGAACGCCAGTGTACTACGTTCTCTCCTATACTCATAACGAATCCAGTAAAGGAATGTCTATGGTCCTTGTCACCAGCCCAATCCGCATCGCAATACAGATTCACCTTTACTTCTTTATTGCTCTTATAAATAAGCGCAAAATTCTTCGTCTTCGCAAGATACCGAAGTATATGCTTCGCTTGACCCCAGTGCGTCCTACCAGGATTTGAATTATATTGCGACAACTTGGTCACAGCGAATAATATGTCTGGCCTCGTGTAAAGCGCCAGGTACATTAAAGACCCGATCAATTCTCTATATGGTACTTGGACCATTGCTCCCTTTTCTTCTTGTGTTGTCGGCCCATCTTTCTCCGTTAACAACACTCCTGGTTCCAGTGGTGTATCGGCTCCCCGACACTCTGTCATATTGTATCGGTCCAGCAGTGACTTCACGTACTGCGCTTGTGACATGCGTATGTCTCCTGTCGTGGTTCTTTCTACTTTAACACCCAGCACGTGGCTCATCTCACCGAGATCTTTCGCCTCGTACGTTTTTGTAATTTCTGAAACTACTTGTGTTATTGACGCTGGATCTGTTGCAAACACGAACAGGTCGTCCACGTAAACAACTATTATTGTCCAACGCCCTCTGAAATATGTACAGTTCGATGATTTAAGACGTTGGAAACCCTGCCTCGTTAAGAAATCATCTAATTCTCGGTTCCAATTTCTTCCAGACTGCTTTAGTCCATATATCGGGCGTAGTAGTTTCACCACCTTTTGCATTCCATCTCCATGTAGCGAAGGTACCCTCATGTAAATTTCTTCTTCCAATTTTCCGTAGAGATAAGCACACTTTATGTCCACGTGTCTGGTATACCAATTCAGTAATGCCGCCAATGATAAGAGAGTCCTTATAACAGAAAAGTTTGCCACTGGGGAATATGTCTCAGAGTAATCTATCCCCTTTTTCTGTGCAAATCCTTGGGCAACTAAACGCGCCTTATATCTGACGACTCTTCCTTCAGAATCGGTTTTTGCCTTGAACACCCACTTGCTACCAATCGCTGTCCTATTACTCGGCAGTTCTGTTATTTCCCAAGTTTTTCTGCTTTCCAAACTATCAAGTTCGTCCTGAATGGCACTCTTCCAATCCTCTGCTTGCGGCGAATCCATTGCTTCTGCTAGTGTTTGTGGTTCTACTATTTCTACGTTATTCAATTGGATGTCACTTTCGCTGCAGTCATCTTCGGTCTCGCTATTCTGAGTACTATTATTTTCAGATTCTTTGGGCTTACCCTTTCGTCCATATGGATTCCGTATAACCTTTTTAGGCCTGCCTACTTTCCTGGTTACTCGAGGTTCCTCGTCCCCCACTATTCTCGTGGTTTCATCCTGCTCTCCCGTCTTATCTGCACCTTGCAGCTTCTTCGAAACGTCTGTTTCTCTTCTAGATGCAGGGAGCGGGGTCGAGTCCCGCGAGTCTAATTCAGGCTCATCATCCGACCATGCCTGGTTCAATCTCGAACTCTGTGCATTGCTTTTATATATCCATTCATGCCCTACCTTGTCTTCGATGAATCTCACATGCTTTGTTGTGACAACATCTCCTAGCTCCGGACACCAAACTCTGTATCCTTTTGTATGACTACCGTAGCCTACTAGGATGCCTTCTACTGCCCTATTATCGAGCTTGCTTCTTCCTTGTCTAGGCAGTCGTGCATACGCCAAGCAACCATACACCTTGAGATGTCGCACACTTGGCGTGCGACCAGTCCATAGAGCGAGCGGCACTTCGTTATTTATTCCGCTATGGCTGACGCGGTTTTTCACGTAAGCGGCTGCTGTCACGGCCTCTGCCCAAAACCTTTTAGGTAAACATGCCGATGCCAACATCGACCTCGTCATATCCAACAACGTTCGATTGATTCGCTCGGCAACACCATTCATTTCCGGTGTTTCAACGTTGGATCTCTCATGTTTTATACCAAGCTTCTTAAAATACGTCTCTAGGTCTCTGCAACAAAATTCCAACCCATTATCTGTTCTGAATCTTCTTACCTTAGTGCTCTGATCCCGTTCTATCTTGGCTATATATTCCTTGATGTGCTTCTGTGCTTCATCCTTCGTTTTCATACATTTTACGACGGTTCTTCTGGAATAATCGTCAGTAAACGTGATAAAATATTTACTTCCACCCACTGAGGTTACTGAAAGAGGACCACACACATCGGAGTGTATCAAATCGCACACTTTGTTTGTCTGTCTTTCCTTCAGTTTTCTGCTTGGCATTTTGGTTGCCTTGCCAACACAACATGCATCACAGCTTAACTTTGCATCTTTTGTGTTGCTTAATCCTCTCACCTTACTCGACTCAGCCATTCTTCTGATGGTGTCGTAGTTGGTGTGACAGAAACGCTGATGCCACATCTCATCTGTGTTTAAATTCAGGGCATGCGATTCTGCCTGGGCGTTCGTTTCAATATCAGCCTTAACTAAGTATAGATCTTCTTTTCTGTGGGCTATACAAACTATTTGGTCAGTGACCACATTCTTTATAAGGGCCTTTCCCTCTTTAAACAATATTGCCTTGTTCCTCTTTTCTATCTGGGCTATGGACAACAGATTTTTGCGAACGTTTGGAACATAGTAAACATTATGCAAAATTATCCCATTCTGTCTTCCATTTACAAGGGTATTCAATACTACTGTTCCAACCCCATTTGCTTTTAACGTAGCACCATCTTGTTTCGTTGGGTCCGTTGCCGTGTTTACTATTTCTGAATCTAGTTTGCGGAACTCTGTGAACCACTCTCTGTTTTTACAGACGTGATGCGTGCATCCACTATCCAGAAGCCACACATCACCTACATCCACGTTATTTAACGATACCAAAAATGCGTCATAGTCACTCTTTGGCCTGGGTTCAAATTTCTTCTTGGTCTTCTCAGCCTTTGCCCGACAGTCCCTTGCTATGTGCCCGCTTCTTTTGCAATTATAGCATATGACAGATTTCATTTTCTCACTTGTCGATGGTTTTTGTCTCTTCTCATCAACTCTTTTGTGGACATGCAGGACTTCTTTGGACGTTTTGCCGTCTACAGTTTCTCTTGAAGCTCTTCTGTTGTACTCAGCCAGCAAAACTCTGGTTACTTCAGCTGCAGTGAACCTCTCGTCCGGTAAATTCGCAAGTTGCATGTTAAGACTTTCATAATTGTCTGGGAGACCCGATAATAATGTATATGCAAGATCTTCATCGCTTACCTCAGCACCTGCCTCACGCAGATTTGTTGCAGCAATCTTGGCTCTAGCTAGATAATCAGGCATATTCTCGTTCTCCATCATTTTCAAATGATAGAACTGCTTCTTTAATTGCATTATCCGTACTCTGGACTTTGGCTGGTGGACCTGTTCCAATACTTGCCATGCTTCGTACGCACTCGAGCAGTCTTCAATGTGTACCTGCTGATCTGTCCCCACGTTCAACCCGATCGCGGCTATTGCTCTGTTCTCATTCGCCAAGTGAAGCGTTCTCTGTCCTTCCGTAGCATTTGCATCTAACTCAATTTTACGGAGCACGTGGTCTAACAAACCCTTACCCCTCAAGAACCACTTCATCTCTATCTTCCACGATCTGTAATTATCATTTGACAGCTTCGTGACTCTGACTTCATTTTGGCTATCCATCTTGGTAACGAGCCTTTTCCTTAAAGTCACCGGTACTACACTGCTTCTCACGACTACCACGTGTTACCTTTTTGGGTTATATTGGCTACGCACAGCGACTAGGCGTTTTCTGGGCCCATAACCATTGTAGCAAAACACTGATTTATTCATAAGTACATTTAAAGTCCATTACATGATAAACGAGAGTTATATTATAAGTACGAAACGTATAATTTTGTAAATGTAGCTCTGTTACTCTAACATACGTAGCATGAACCCAAGATCTAAGAAGATTAACAAAAAGCAACTACTACGTAAGTCAGAATCAGTCAGAATGACTTGTTGCCAACTTTATAAAAACGTTGTAGCGGATAATAGGGGATTAATACAGGAATCGCTTCAGATATCATGCATTGTTCACAAATACTAGAAAATTTTCCAACACGCAATATACTGAAATTTTCACCAATTTTTAAATTCTACACATCAAATTCAAATTCTGCTTTTCATAGAATAATTTTTTTTTCCAATGTTTTTGAATCCTTTGAGAAATTCTGTTTCGAGAACCATTTTTACATTACACTCTTTCTTACAATAATTCAGTTTTAATAACACGGCATAAAAACATTGGAAAATTTGGAATATTTTTCATAAAACGTATGAAAAGGTAGAAAATAAATTTCACGTGTAAAAACAGCTGCAAAAACCTTTTGTCAGCGTGCTTGCATGATAATGCAAAGGAAAATCGACGGGAAACCAGTGAGACGAGATATTCCGAATAAAATGTAATTAGCATTTCTCTCTAATTCACAGTCCGCACTCGAAGCTACGACTTAATTAATAGAAACCATTTTTTTCCCCCCTTTCCAACAACGAGACACGGAATATTGCAGAGGCAGTGCACGGAGGACTTAATAATTTTATTTGAGGGATTAACTTTAAAGTGCGCTGGACCCAGTGAAGACACTTTTAATTAAAAACTGCGTTCGATTAATGCTCATAAATGTCAGGAATGGCTTTCCAATTTCGAACGAGCCTTACTTATGTAAAAGTAATATTGAAAAACTTGAGAGACTCTTGATCTCAAAATTTCAAGGACTACCGTACTCTTATAAGTTGTTCAATCAGAGATTTATCAATTATTAATTGTCTTTGGAAAATTCTACTTGTTAGCAATTACACAATTAAAATTTTTTAAATTATCATTATAAGCCAAATATCTGATTTTGTAACTTGAGAATAACATGAGAGTCTCTCAATTTCAAAATTTCAAGGACTACAATTCTTTTACAATTGTTCAATTAAAGATTTATCCATTATTAATTATCTTTGGAAAATTCTACTTGTTAGCAATTACGCAATTAATTTTTTTAAAATTATTATAGTTAGCTAAAGATTTGATTTTGTAACTTTCCATTTTTTTTATATACAGAGGCAAAGATAACACGGTTTATTCATTTTATTTAAGTGATTAACTTGAACGATTTTCAATTGCAATCATTCGAGATTTTCTAATGATATACAATGACTTTAGAATCTTCTTTTGATAAATTAACATTGAACGTTGTATTCTGTCGGAGAAATAATAAAAGGGAATTAAAAAAAGATGTATCGAAGTGAACAGCAAGGAGAATGTACCTAATGACGTACAATGTCGATTTAATATTGTGAAACCAAGAGAAAAATGCAAACTGACGTCTCTGCAGAGTTTCACGGAAAACAATGTTATAAAAATGAAGGCTCCCCATTGAAAAAAATCTTTGAATTCGAGAAAATAAGGAAATGAATTTTTCTCCTATAATTTTGAAAGGATTCTTTGTTACAAGTTGCAAAAATGTAGTTGAAATTGCGCCTCGAAGGAAGAACAGAGTTAAAATCCGTTAACGAAACAATTGAAATGTCTAGAACTCATTAAGCAGTAATTAAATCGTGCAGTTTTCTGCGCGATGGTAAAACAAAGAAATAAAAAAGAAAAGTGTGCAGTACGTTTTCACCGATCGTCGAAGTTTCTTTGGAAATTCCGTTTCCGACGCTCTCTGCGGAATTCTAAGCGACGAAAGAAGCTTCGTGATCGATTCGACAATTTCGCCGCCGATTTTATCGGATCTGTGAGAGTGATAAAACTGCAGATTCATTTAAAAGATTGGAGTTCTTTCTTCAACCTCGAGGAGACTTTTTCGAAAAGTCTTTCTCCATTCAACTCACTTTTTTTTTAACAGTTCATTCAACGTCTTCCACTATAAACTTGCTTCCTGTATTTATACCTTAAATTTATATGAACATTTTACAAGTAAAAACTATAAAAAAAATCATCGATTTTGTAAATTAGAAATGTTAGAAAGGATGAAAATCATAAAATATTGAGCGGTGAATGAAATTTTCTGTTGGGTGAATAAAATGACAGTAGGAATATGGATGAATGGGAGAACAATAAATAAATCGCGAGCTCTATTATAAGTTAGAATTATCTAAAATCAAAAACAGGATAATTAAAATCCTTTGTGAAATTGGATATAATAAAGTAATGGATAACAAAAGGTACAGGTAGTGGAGAAATTTTAGAAAAAATTTAATTTTCTTATTCAAAATAATAGTATAGAATATAGTAGATTAAAATAATCTACAAGAAAATAATTGGTACGTAAAATACTTCCTAGAAAGGGGTGATAAAATAATAAATAACAGAAGTTAGTTGGTAGATAATGAATTTTTTACAAATGTATGTTATATAGCAACAATAAAAGTAACATAAATTACAATAAATCAATCTACAACAAAGTGTACATCAGATAAAATCTTTTCCAGGACAAAATATAATTAAAAACAAACAAAGAAACTAAATAGTAGCTAGTAAATTTTCAAACAAAGATTCCCAGACAATAATAATCAGTAAATACCAACAAAACGACATAATCCACAACAAATTTAATTAAAACCTTCCCCAAAACGAAGTATAATTAATTAACAAGGTACATTATAAATACAAAATATTTAACAAAGAGGAGTTGCGATTTGCTTTAAAGTAGAATGATTAAATATTTTATCATAATTAATATTTCTGGGTAATTCAACAAGAAGGTTGAAAATTCGCATTGAAGAAACTCGGTGATTTATTAAATTACTTTTGAAATTATTCGTCAAGAAGGCGCAACGTGGAAACTCGTCTGACACGAATCCATTGCCAGTTCCAAATCCTGGCAATCCAACATTCAGAACTGCACAATTCGTGGTGCATTTGCGATCTTGGAATGGAAGACATTCCCTTAGAATTTCAGACGAGCCGATCGACAGGCTGCTTTCGAAACTAATTTGTTCCGTAATGAATGTGGAAACGGATTAACCAAGAGATAATCAACGAACGGAGGATCTATTGAGTCAACTGTGAAGAGAAAAGGGAATTACTTCATCTGCCGTTTCTAATTACCTGACATTGAAATTTGGCATAATTCATTTAATTTCACCAAGTTCCAATTGCCGTTTGTAGAATATTTGGAAGATTGCATTGTAACAGAGTTTTTTTTTTAATTTAAAAAGAAGAGTGGGTAAATTTTGCAGCGGTATTAATAATTTTGGAGAGTATCTTAATTGAATAATTGTGGAAAATGTTTAGTTAAGGACTTTTAAGATAAATTGAAGATTTTTTAAACTAAAAACAATTTTACTCATTGTCAGTTGTAAATTAATTATTAGTCAACCACAAATATTCTAACTTCGAAATTATTTTAGCGCAAATATTTAAAAACTCTAAATTAGAAATTTTCTACACCATCGAATTAAATTTATGAAATTTTAAAAATTCTTAATTAATTATTTTCTAAGTTTGCGAACCAGGAAATGTCTAACATTCCAAATTAAATATTTTCTGCGTTTCTAAAACTAAGATTTGTTTAAAAGTCTGTGTCAACTATTTAAAAAATTTCGGAACCAAGAATTTTATATAAAGTATTGGAATTTTAAGTTGTAATGAATTACAACTCATGAAGCTCGCAGACTAAGGAAATTTTTTGAAGAAACACTTGTGAATAATTTTTGCATTGACAAAAAGGTTCTGTACGAAACCATTGCGACAAATTGCGGAAAGAGCAGGTTTCAAAGAACCAAATTAATTCCACACACATACAAACACATCTACAGCTGCTTATTGATACAAGAGAAATGTTTCAGTGAATATTGTTCTATCATTTTGAACACGAAACAATTGCAATTTACGCAATCCTTTGACGATACTGTACTTCAAAGATGAGTTCTCCACGAGAGAAGTTCTACAAACGTATTAACAAACTGGAAGTTATTGAATATCGATAATGTCACTTTGCATATGACAACTTTCTAATTTGATTATCAATAATTTATAAACTCCTTATTTTTCATTTTCTATCACCTGAAATTTGCTGCCACTGTAAAAACTAGTTTATTAATGTAGCTTAATTTATTTTTTCTACGAGTTCACTAATGGATTTAGCATACTCGTAAATATAACAATTAATTTTTCATGCCTTTTGGAATTCTCATATTTCTTAATTTATTTAATCCCTTGCCTTACAATAACGTGTGGCACATGCGATAAATATAATAGAAAATTTTTAAATTTTCCAAAAATATATTAAATTGAAAATATCAGTTAGTCAGCAGACGTTGAAATTAGTCTTGTATTATTAGTATCGCATTAACTTATACCAGTGTATCAGAAATCAGTGATAGATTATTATTCTAACAATTAATTCTAAGTTTTTCCGCGTTCGGTCACAAAAGAAATCGTAAGGCAAGAGGTTAATTATGGCGGCTAAAAGACTATTCTACAGTTTATAAAGTTATTTCTATAAATGTAGGAATAAATGTGGATAATAAGAGAGAATGAAAAATTCAAGCAGATCAACGATGTGCGACTAAGTCGTGTGCATATAAAAAGTTTAGGTACTCTTCGTGGTGAAAACTTCAAAAGTATCAACGCCTTTATCAGAAATTGCAACATGCAATATCGTGCGATTTAGGTGTCATTCTTCTACCTGTCGTAAATCAAGTTTTCTCAAATGTTAAAAACCGTGACCAAAAATTCTCCAGCCTCAAAATCATCTTCTTTTATCAACAATCACCCTCAAAAAAAATTATAACAACTTCCACTTAATTTCCACCCCCTCCAATTACCTCTAACACCTGTCACAATAATGAATCAACCAACTGATGAAAAATTTGCAAGGCCAATTAAAAATAATATTCCCAATTAAAGTAAAAAAGAAATATCAATTTTAAGGAGGAAAAGTATTAAAAAAATGCAACTCGATTTACGACTCTCATTATTGTCCTGAATCATCACCAAAGACGCACATGTAGATCGAGCCATCGTAATCATGAAAAACCCCATCATCCCATCTGGAAGTGACTCGAAATCATCGAGTAACTTCCTGAATCCCGTAGTGAACATCGATCAGGACCATAATTCTATTCATTTTAACTACTCACTCTAAAAACACCTCGGATTCGCTTCTTGGCAACACCAACCTCGGCAAGACGATGGCCTTCTTACGTCTCGTCTTCAAAGTCTGCGAAGCAAATTGAAACTCCGTCGATTGTATCGGTGAATGTGGACTTAATATCGTGATCTTTCGATCACTACCACCTGGACTAGTCAATGAAAACACGCTTGACGGTGGTGGTAAGCTAAGATGTTGTGGTATCTTTCGCTCCATCCCAGTATTAGCAAAAAGACCACGTCGAACTTCAGCATTCAAACTTTCTTCCCTATGAAGATTATCACTGCTTTTCGATTCCACTGTGATGATTTTCCTCACGTCTTTCGTGGAAGAGGTCAAGAAGCTTCTATAATGACTCCTAGAAGTACCAACATGCGACTCGGACGATAAGGATAAAGATTCCAAGGACTTTGAGTCCTCGTAACGATCATCAGCACTGAGGAAGTTTCTCGAACTTCTCAAACTCTCCATCGATCTTGCTGTTATTTGGCTACCTGTACTGGTTGTTAAGAGGTGTTGTTGTTGCTGTTTCTGCTGTTGTTGTCTTTGTAACCTGGATATGCTTTTTATTTCTGGCTCGTATTCTTCTTGACTAGAACTTGACTGAGGACTTCGATTAAACAGACCTAATCTGGAGCCTGTGAATTTGTTTCTTGATTCTTCCTCGTTCACCCTGATGGTCGTCCTTGTAAGGACATGTTGACGACCTAGGAGAAGAGATTCTGCTTCTTCAGGAACATCTAACGAATGACGGTCTCTTCCGGAAATTCTGTTCCCTTTTTCATCGACTACCAAGGGTTCAGGGTTGTCTTCATCTTTGGGGATGTTTTCAACTTCAGCCTCGGAGGTACACTCCATGGTGTCGGAATCTTCGTCGGTGTTTTGACGAAGGTGGAGGATTTCTTTGGAGGTGTATCGTGAAGAGAGGCTTCTAGCTTCTCTTTTGGTGAATTTGTTCACCAGGGTCACCGTTTCACGCTTGTCGTCCGAGTCATCTTCATCCATTTTTTGGAGTGATTTGTTTGGAGGGGTTGGTTTTAAGTTTGGTTGAATTTGAGATTAGGTCAGAGAATCATTTGAATAGTTTGGAAGTTCTGTTGAGGTTTGAAGGTCGAATGGTGATGAGGTTCTTTGATCTTCGGAATTGTCAGAGTGAGAGTAATTGATTGAGGGGTTTTCTTCGTTTAATTGTCATGCCGGGTCTTCAGGTTCGACGGTGAGAGGCTGAAAGAGTCAATTATACCTGTTTTATGATTTTTGTTAGGTGGTTTGTGTGCACACTTTTTTGGAGTACCTTTGGCTGCCGTAATTTAATTTTGAAAAATTTTTAATTAGCTGAATGTTCATCGTTGAACGATTGTTGGTCGATCATATGCTTTGAAAATTTTTGCTTTTCCCACCCCAATGATTAGTTACTCTTCATTGGAAAAGAGAAATCAGAGAATCCGAAAGTTTGAAAATCACTTTGGAAAATTTTCAAAGTGATCTAATTTCCTGTGGAACTTAAATTAAAAGTAGCACGTTGACTGTCATGGGAGTCACCGATGATTACCGCAATTGAAGTCAATGAAATTTCAAATGACTTTTAAATTGCAAGATTTATGAATTTTCGGATATACTGAATATTTAAATATTGGATCATTTAAATTCCACGTGAGTCATTTCATGAAAAATGTAAATTTCTTCAAACAACCAATCATCATTGACCGATTAATCCACGAAAACAGCCCAACTCGAGTATTCCATTATCACGGAAATTTAATCTGAAAAGAACGTTTTCGCGTGATGACAATCGGTAGAGCACCCAAAATTGATTTCCACGGAAGCACTTTTTTGCGTGTACCCAAAAAGAAGATAAGGACGATTCCTAATCGTGGCTTAATCACCGTAATTATCGCCATGAAATCCACGTGTCCTTTAATTCACCGTGGCGATCTAAGCCCGTGAAAAATCTCCAACGATCTCCTTCCGATCGCAACACGGATTTTACGCTTCTGCGATCGCAATATCGCGTGACTATGGGAAATTTGCCATTTTCAAGCTCACCTACGTCATTGGCCTGGTTTTCCTGTGTAAGGGCAATCATCGTTACCTTGCACCGGCTTCTAAACTAGCATTTTTACATCGTTGTTAACTCGTTCAGGACAATTTGCGTGGATTATCGACGATAGAATAATTGATTGTGGAAATGGATCGATACGAGAAACTTTTTTTTTACTTGGTTCAAAATATTGTGCGATTTTCATCATCAATTTGATCGTTGCCGCAAATCTAGTGTTAAAGCGATAAAAAGAAAACCCACAGTGTTCTCTCATTTAATTTAACAAAATAATGACAATAAAAGAGGCTCATTAACTGCATCTAACACCAAAGAAGTAGGAGTATCATTTAAAAATCGGAAGCTACGTTTCGAATGACAATTCCTTCAAAAAGTGGGACTCTCCTAACATTTCAAGCTCAAGTTTCAAAAACTATTATGAAAATTCGACAAGCCTTTTATACAACAATGAGTCAGAAATCCTCAAAAACATCGAAGTACCTGAACGAAATTGACGGTAGAATCGTTATGCATTTACGGTTCTGTTGAAATCGTTCAAGGTTTGACAATGCACCCTTGACGAAACAATGCAGACAATAGACAGTCGCTCGAAAGTCATGCAAACACTGTGCGTCCCATTTTGGATGCGAAACGTCATCTAATTTTAGCCGGAAACCATGCAATACAGTATCAGTGCGAGCACGTCGTATTTCTGGATGCTCCCTGGAATCTTAATAGAAGATCCAGTCTCTTTCTCCCCTGGAGCGAGTTTCTATACATAAACCACGACGTAGGGCGTTCAAATTTCAGAATTTCCAATGAGTTTTGAGCTTGTCTCTGCTAGGGAGAAAGCCTTTTGGCGAAACTGTAAATTTAGAAAGTTAAATTCATTTCTGATGCACGCTGAGACCTTGGGAGACATCGAGGCATGGGGTTGTCGAAGTTAATATTGATTTGAAACTTCTTTATGGGGATTTGACTGTCGCGTGAAAGTTAGCACTTTGAGCTTTTCACTGTAGTTTTGTATGTAAATATAGGATCGTATAGAATTAATAAGTTTATTTGTTACAAATTGATGTATACGATCTTAGAAATAGAAGATATCAGAAATCGTAACAAGTCAGAGAGATAATACTGTGGTTCGAAGAGCAGCATTAATTTTGATCGGTTCTTTTAAGATGACGAATTTTAATCACTTCAAATCTAACCGAGACTTTAAACAATTTCTTTTTAAAGAAAGTGTATCATCAATTAGTAAATTAAAGTACCCTCTAATTGTTAGAAAGGGATCAAAGTCACTTCTCTCTACAGAAATTTGTATCAGTCTGTTGCAAATATAAAAATTAATGAATATCTTCCGTAACAATTTTCAATTTCACGACAAAACAAATTTTTATTAAGATCACTTCTCGTCTTCTCAAAGAAAAGTACTACAGCACTTCAAATAAGTCCTCAAATTAGTTTAATTATTATAAAGGGGTGAAAATCACTCTTCCCTACAGGAATGTATACCTTTCTACTTCAAATATAAAAATTGCTAAATATTTCTCCTAGCAATTTTCAATTTCCCAAGAAAACAAATTTTCATTCAAATTTCATTTTGCATTTTTAATTAAAAGTACCGTTTTCGACAATTCCAAACTGTTCTTTCTAAGTACCCTCTAATTATTAGAAAGGGATGAAAGCCACTTCTGTATAACCTTCTATTTCAAATACAAAAATTGCTAAACATCTTCCCTAGCAATTTTCAATTTCCCAAGAAAACAAATCTTCATTCAAATTTAATTTTGCCTTTTTAAATAAAAGTACCGTTTTCGACAATTCCAAACTGTTCTTTCAGAGTACCCTCTAATTATTAGAAAGGGATGAAAGCCACTTCTGTATAACCTTCTATTCCAAATATAAAAATTGCTAAACATCTTCCCTAGCAATTTTCAATTTCCCAAGAAAACAAATTTTCATTCAAATTGCTTTTCTCCTTTGTAAAGAAAAGGATTGTAGATTTCTTCGAAAAGGTTACAACCCACTTCCAACATATCCTAGTACCTGAAATAAGTTCTAAGTCAGACAAGGGACACCCTAGAGACTCAGAGGTTGCACCGTAGCTTTTCTCGTCTCTTCTGATTTAATGTAAAATTCGCGAGTTGACGTATAAACGCCATGGCCACCGGTGAATCATGTCATACATTATTTTACAGAGCCACGGCAGCGGGTCAATTTACGAGGTTGTTTCACAACGTCCCTCGTATCTTCCTATCTACTCTCCATAAGCATTTCGCAGCATGCGCGTTTATTTTACGCCAACGTAGAGGAGTTTTCCTTGTTAAAAGCCGTCCGACAATGAGCCGCGAAGTGCATCCATTAAGTTTCTACTCACACTAAGAAGCTACAACGAAATTAACTTCGTTCCGATGAACTTCGTTTGGGAAAGTTCACCGATGAATTCAACCGGGCCGAGTTAATTGGTGAGGGATGTGTTTTTTCAGAAAAAAATATAGGAGAAAGAATGAAACAATGGATGTGGGTTTGATTTGTCGTTTGTTGTGTTGTTTGGATTTTTTAATGGGAAATTTCGAGGGTGCAGTGTAATGTTGGAGAGGATTTTTAGAAAATTATTTTAGTTTTGATGTTGAATTGGTTGAATTTAGATTTAATAGATTTTTGAAGGAAATAGAAAGCAGAAATTGATTGTTGGAGGAAGTTGATTTATGGGAAACGTGGAGAAAGGGACTACCATCGACCACATCGTGGGAAAGTTGAACTTCGCCTTTTAATTAACTTCATCGCACAACCTAATCGATGAGTTTGCCAGGTCGAAATTAATTAGTTTACGTAATTTTAGACGTAAATTGATAATCAATTGATTAAAGTCTCCCACATGTACCCGTAAAATGCAATTTTCTTCACTAAAACTGTAAGATATCTAAAGTAAAAAATACGTAGTCCCTAAAACATAAATGTTTCACGAAAAATTCCTGTCAATAAGTAACTTTAATCTTGTTACCAATTTTTAGTTATATTTTAAAACAACTTACAAGTTGAGTTCAAGTTTTTCATAACAATAGAACGAAGGATTCAAAATTCCTTCAAAAATTTATTTATCCAGAAAAGCTCCTATCAAAAAGTAATTTTAAGTTTCTAATTGCATATTAGAACAAATTTTCAATCCAGTGAAAATTTTCATACCAATGTAATTCCAAGCTTCAAAATGATCTTCAATTTTAAAGTTTTCCTCTGAGATTTCATAATATGTGTCTCTTTAAGTGGAAGACTCTTCCTGCAACTCAATAAAGTAGCACTTTCTCACAAATTTCGTAAACAGCAACTTCATAAACGTAAGTTCGAGTCACTGAAACTTTCTGCGTCGTTACGTGTTCTTTATGAGGCGCCAAACACTAAAAATTGGACCGGGAGTTTTCAAAATTATTTTCAATCTCGTCTGACACAAAGGCGTCTGACGCGACGAACAAGAATGCCGTTTAATTTTAGAAAAAGAGAATTTTATCTTGCAAGGCTAAACGAGTATTGTTCTTGGCCGTCGAGTATAAAGTAATAAGCACCTAGATACTCGTCCAACTTGTCGAAAAACATGCTTTATACGATCCGGTGATATTTATGTCAGGGAAACTGTATGAAGAATGCAATTCTTGCTTACAAACAACTATTTTGATGGACCGTCAATTTTACAAGAGTTTACGGTGTTTGTTTACGAATTATTTTGAATCAAAGTTTCACATTTTAACATTTGTTGCTGAAATTAAGCGTTGAAAAATACATAGCTCCTAAAACAGAAATGTTTCACGAAAAATTCCTATCAATAAGTAATTTCACATCTCTTTCAAGTTTATAATTACATTTTAAAACATTGTTATTTCTAAAAATCAGCGAATAATTGGTTTTATAGGCTATTAGAAATTTTAGAGCGGTTCAAAGAAAAGGATACTCAAGAAATTGTTTAAGTTTGAAAATTTCTTTCTTTGTGGACTTTGTTAATTGATAAATAAATTTCTTATATAACTTTTTTTATAACTTGAAGTAACTTTAAGTGGGCGTTGTAACGGCAGAAAGTAAATTAAAAAAGTGGCTGCATATACAAATTTGTAATATTGAAGTTTCTTTTAAAAACTAATCAAGAACCCATTTTAACCACTATGTTGAAAGTTTCAGTAATGAATAATCAAGAATAACAGAGAAATTCTTTGGAAATTATTAAATCTTAATTTTCAACAAGCTCCCTCCATTTTGAACTCCACTTCTCATTTAATTTCTTTTTTCCATATCGACGATACTAAATGAAATTTCCATTTAGAAGAAATTGGAAAAGTAACTGTATAAATTTCCAGAGTATTAAATCTCAAATCCAGTTTAATAAAATGATCCACATAATCGATAAATAATTCTCATAATCTATTAAAAGATACACGACATAACAAATTGACCGCAAGGCAAATGCATTAACATCACAAATTAGGAACATGAAATTACAAATCCAACCGGCATTTGCATAAAATAACAACCCAATTTAATAAAATTATCCACACAATCGATAAATAATCCTCATAATCTATTAAAAGACACATGATATAAGAAATTGACCGCAGTCAAATGGAGTAATGCCACAAATCAGAAATATTAATAGGCTAGAACGTTTAAAGACAAAGTGACAGAGTTCTAAAGTGGTTGCCAGGAAGAGCTGGCACAAGTATCCACGATGTATTCTTTCTTTCCAATCTAGAATCTCCAAAATGACCTTTGCCGATTTAATGCCTCGAAGGAGGACCGCCTACGTTTGCCATTTCCAACACATACGATTTATCGTTACATTTCGGACGCGAAAACGGATGCACCTGTTTCTGACCTTAAGACGATGCAATTTATATTGCATCGCTGAATTCGTACTAGATACATCACGACAGATTTATCCTAAGTTCATCGATTCTAGCTATGCAATCGGATGTTGATAAATTCGTTACGAAGGAACAAGGCGAAAACCATAACGATTTTTTACTCGAGTCCTCATTTGCGAAAATAATAATTAACAGCTTATAATTGAGGTTTCAAATTTTCTCAAGAGATTTTTGCAATCATTTTAATTGCAATGGTAGATGAAAGTTACAAAGTCATGGAAAATTAATCAGGAAAATTGGAGATTCTAGAAAATTTGAAAATTGTGAAATATAGAGTAAAAGGGGAGTACATAGAAATTCATTTTTTGCTAGTGTTTGTAATTTGGTTTGGGTAGTAGACCAGAGTAAAAAAGAGTACCGAGTCTCTCAATTGTTAACATATTCACACTAATAGAAATTCCTTTCACGCCAGATCAAATATCAAAAGTGAAGTGGCAATTTTCAAAACCAATTTCCTCCACATCCAACCCCCAAACAGAAAATAACCACTCCACGTTTTCCACCCACTATTTCCCAAAGAATCAATTTCTGATCAATAATTTCACCTCAATCAACGCTTTCAATAATTATTTCACTTTATCCATTTAATTATACAGTCATCGACATAATTCAGCCATTTATCAATTCCTCCATCCCCACCACAATCCTCACAGTAATTTTGATTCATTTAAACGCAAAATGGTACTGAATACTATTAATTACTGTACTAAAACTATTAATTTCTACATCTTCATCATAATTCCCACAGTACACTTAATATTTTTACAACGAAAACGACAAACAAGAGGCAGAAGGACAACAGTAACCCTAGAAGATCAAAGTCTCAAGGTTGCACTTTATCGTGACAATTCCAGAAATTCCATAAGACACTTCGTCCCGGAGTCGTTTCCGGATGATTTAGCGGTACCAAAGGCGCCGGAACACCAGCTGGTTCACCCAGATTGCCAAAGTTCGAGGTCAACCGATGCCTTCGCTTCGCCAACTGGAACCGTCGTGATAATCTCCAGGCCTGGAAATGCACCGACATACTGGCGAGGATCGATAGGCCCACCGAAATGCATTTCACGCTGCAGTTGGGTAATTTATGGCGAATAATGCCGATACTGCTTGGAACGTTGATGATTTACGGGTCTGAGAAACCATGGATAATTCTTTTCTAATCATTTTTTTGTGATTATTATATCGTATTGTGATTGAGAGAATTTATTATGGAGACTTTGATAATTTTTGTTCGACTAGAGTTGATTGGTTTGGTAAAATTAAGTGGATTTATTGAGTTATTGTAAATTATTTAGTAATTGGAGAGGATTTGTTGGATTTTCGATAATTATTGAAATTTATTTTTAATTATTTTCTGGTTTATTTATGTATGTTGAATTGAAGGGATTTATTATATCTTCGTTGATGATTTTGGGTAGATGAATAGTTTATTTTGGATTGAAACATTCTCCGTGACTTTTGGGTAATTTTAATCGGAGTTTCGACGGTGTAGATTGAAAATTTGGCGATTCCAGCTGACGCTACGAGTGATAGAATTTTCAAAGTGCATTTAGCGATGCAACTCGTTAATTGATGGCGTATAATGTCGATAATATCGATTACGAGAATCTCGTTAAAATTCAGGCAGCCAGAGAGAAATTAGCACGAGCGATTTGGAAACAATTTTCAAGTGTGCGTTAGGTACGGATGAACGGTAATGACTTAGAAGCACTTTTCAAGCCTCCTTTAACAATATTACGCTTCAAATAACCAAATCCGATTAATTCCTATCTTTACAACTGGAAAACTATCAAACAATTAATAGAAACAATATTTATATGGAGAAAAAGTCAGTGGAAACATTAAATATACTGACATCACTTACGTATTTGTGCAATTCAGTGATTATCAAGTATATAACACTACAAAAATTATTTAAAATATCCCAATTCCTTCATATAAATATATTAAATGAATTCTGAAATTTCACAAAGTCCTTTATTACAAATAACAATTAAAATTCATCTTCGTGTTCTTTTTAAAAAGCAACAAACCAAAGAGTTCAGAAATTCAAGTATTATTTCAAAAGTCACACTATACATCACAGTATATTTGCTCACAACTTGAATTTCTGTAAAAAACAATAGATTCGATTTTTTTTGAGTCTAGCAAATCAATTTTTCACAGAAACCGAGCAATAGAATTTTCCAAAAAGAAATTACTTTTCTATCCACAATTTTTGAAAATACAAATTTTCACAGAAACCGAAGAATTAAATTTTTCTAAAAAGAGGTTGTTCCTCTATCCACAATTTTTGGAAATATGCCAATGTCACTTGCCGCAGAAATTTCTCTCCTCTAGGATCAAAAATCTCCCATCTTCCATCTGCAAAACTTCAAGTATATTTCTCGACTATTAAATTCCCCATTCGCAAATATCACATCCTCGCCCGGAAGCATTTCATATCACTCATGGGCGATATGAAGCCGCCTCGAATTTCCGTTTCTCCTTTTCCAAAATCGAAATGCAAAACGAGAGAGGAATGTATTCACATACCGAGATATTTCTAAATGAATTCATGCAGAGATATTACACGGGTGATCATCGGGGCACGCAACGATTGCACTAATGACAAATCATTAAGCCGAGCTACCGAAAGCGCTTCTCAGACGAGAAGGATAAATAATTCAATCCCGACGGATTAATAATTAATGCCGGTATGCTCACTGGCCTGTTCATGTGAATTATTGCAGACCGTATGGTAGAACGTAATTTGCGTGAGCCGTGGAAGGATTTCAATAATGGATTATAATGCTTGTGTGAAATAATGATAAGGAAACGATGAATAATGGAAGAATGGATTATGATTGACGAAAGTTCTTCCCATCTAACGATTCGTTCAATACTTCTTGAATTATTTAGAGTAGGGACAAATTTTGGAGATTTTTTTAGCCCGCTATTGTTTTGTGTGAAATTTTCTGCTTTATTGTTTGCAACTTTTAGAATTTTCCGATTGCAAAGTATTTAACGGTATGTTAAGCTATAGAAATTAGATTATTCAGAGGGGGTTGAAATACTAGTGTCCCTTACTAAATATATTTTTATTGCGACGTCCTGAAAAATTGTGTAACTCAGTAATTAAAACTTAGACTAAAAATTTCCCCTTCTTTTTATATATTTACTCTTGCAAAAATTTTTCCTACCTTCAAACACGAATTACATAAATGCACTGAAATTACTCAACTTCAATTTTCTCCGAATTCTAACAGAGAATTTGTATGCACCCATTATTAATAAAAAAATTTGCAAATATAGTTGCAATAATCAGATAAATCGTAAGAAGGCATTCTTATTAATTTTATTCACATAAATTATTTTTCAAAATTTTCGGGTGTAATATAAAGGTTACATTATTCGGTTCCTCTGATTATCAGAATAGGCATTATCATCGTGTCGTTGTGTAATATTGTTACGATGACACGTATTGGCTTCGTGTAAAATTAAACGGCCCTTTAGACGGCAATCATGGTGTTAATTAAGAGCAAGCAGCGTAAATTGAATCGGCGTAAACCTGACACGGATGCAGAAACGCATAAGCGTTTCGCTCGTGTATACGACGTGTGGATGCACCGGCGTTTATTACAGGTGCACACGCATCTACACAGCCATGACATATCTGCATTATCCAATGTGTCTCTGACAAAGGACTCCATGTCTTCGACGTGGAGATTCATTTCGAGCTGTCGGATTTCATGGCCTACGTTATCTGTCAGTTGGCGAAGTTTCGCACAGTTGCTATATTAATTCAGCAAACTCTGTAGCAAGATTAAAGAAGAAGTTTATGAGAAGAGAATTTTATATTAAAATGATGGAAAGTTATCGATTTGATCATATGTGTGAATGTACTTTTTTCATTTTAACACTAGATTTACGGCAAACGTCAAATTAACGGATTTCTACTTTTTTAAAAATATTTTTTGAATTTATAAAGAAGCAGTGTAGCAGATATTTCACGTCTATCTTGTAATAAACAAATTACTTAACTGATCATATTTTTGCCGCTTGATCCATCTTTCTTCAAAGTACTTAGTTAATATATGGAAATATGCCAAATTTAGCAGCCATAATTTTGAATTTATTTTTGTATTATGTATTAACAAAAAGAATTTTCCATTATTTCACGGAATATTAATTGATATTAGTATATTGAGAAATGATTGAAAATATAAACATGTTCGTACGGTGTTATTATATTTCAGAGAGAATTAAAATAATTGTGAAATATCTCGTTGTTTCGTGATAATAAAGATAATGTTTTGTTTGAAATTTTATGAACCTACAAAATTAATAATCTGTCAGAATAGGTGAGAAAATTGATGAGTGATTTAATGATGACATAAATTGATATTAAAATATCGGAAAATGACAGCAACTAGAAAACCTGTTCATTATACTTTCAAAGTTAATTAAAATGGATAGAGATTCTTATACCTGTAGTGTAATTAACGATTATTAAAAAATGGAAAATATTAATTAAACTGAAACTTCCATCTCGAATTACTCAACATCTTTCAAAACGAAATGAAATATCAAAAAGTACGTGAAATACTTACAAATGTATACAACTTCTCCGATAGAAGAATCCTTATATTTTACGGGGAATAACGTAAAATTTATTTAACCGAAGAACACATCGGAAGTCCACAAACTCCCGCGAATTTGCAATTTCATATTCAATCATCCGGCAGAAATGAAATTATCGGAGCACACAGTTTTTAGTATCTGAACTTTGCACGATATTTAAGCTTCGAAACAGAACATTAATTATGAAAATCCTCGGAAAACCGAATACTGTTTCTATGTGAAAATTAGCACGATTCAGTTTACCGTGAATTTCAAACCAACAATGTATTCTATCCGTCAACCAGTGACGTCACATCCTGTTACACGTCAGAGCATCGCACTGAATGAAAGTCCAATTAAATAACGCAAATTCGATTGACATGAAAGTCGATTACATAAAAAAAAAACACACACTCTGCTTTGATTAAAATTTTCAATAGATTCAACCCACCCCAATGAATTCAAGAAAAGTACAATATGATTTTAAAACATTAGCAAAAAAAATGTATTCTTGAAATAATTCACAAAGTTTTGTTGAAAAATGTTGAGGAAGATAAAAGTGATGGAAGCTTTACATTGAGCTCGTGTCATCGGTTTGTTTACAGCATCAGAAATGAACATAAATGATCCTCCTTTCAGAGGATTTCGCGAAAAATGCGGTTACAATATGTTGAACATCGTGCATTTAAGAAGACGAAGAACTGTCATTTGTCACAGTTAGCCAAGAACCCCACCAACAATTTCTTCTGGTCGACGTAAAATCTTTGGGAAGAGTTCAGCACCCCCGCGGGCAACCCTCGTATTTCAAAATCTTATTGCAATCTCCTGGTGTTTTATTGATCGCCATTTTTCGAAGTTTATAAGCTCACCTTGCATTATATATTTCCACGGTAATCCCATAGAGGATTTCATGAAACTCAAGGAAGGGGAAGTTTTTACGTGAAGCAAATTTTGTTCTCTTCATTATGGCATGCAAATCGTTTCTTGATTATGGATGAGGCTCGTGGATTAGTTTGGGATGATTTGTAGGTTAAACTTCTTCAACGGAATATTTTCCAGAGATTGGAATAAAATTGCATTTTTTGGGAACTTGGTGTATCTGAGAATGTTTAAGGATTTAATTTGACGAAAGTGTTGCATGTTATATACGAAAATTTAGTGATTAAAAGAAATTAATTTGTTAGTTTTATTTGTACTTAAATATTACGAAATAATTGCACAATTTTGGTATGTTTAAAGTCATTTTCTTCAAATCAAAATCTCTAACGAGTTTTTGAAGGATGTATTAAGTTCGTATGAATAAGGGAGGGGTGAAATATCGATCTGTCGTTCATGCATTATGCATCGAAGTACCGGAAATTAATGTCACCCTTGTTGTACATTAAGTAAAAAGTTTAACATCGTGACAACTTTGAAAAAAATTCTATACGATGCATAGCATTTAAAAAGTACAGTACACGTTTATCAAGTTTCTCTTCTCGTCGTGTTCATCTCAATACTTTTTATATAATTCATTCTCACTTCATAGCTGCAATTATATTCATTTCTAATCGAAGCTGGTTATATTCGTCAGAAAAATAAATTTCAATGAAAGTATTAGTTTTTTAGAAAATAAATATTTCCTTTGTTTGCGTGTTATTTCATCAAATTAAAAATCGTAGAGGAAGTTCCACTCGGAGCAACGTCAAATGCTGCGTGAAAATGTGAGGGAAACAATGTATCACGTTTTTTGATCGCTCTCCTATTCGAAGAATAGTGAAACTCAGCATCGAGGAACCAAGTTTTCCCGGAAAACATTTATCGACAAACTGCATAGCGCAGTGCGAAAAATTGTGCAGCCAACTACGTGGGTGGTATGTCCTGTACAAACATATCCACGGAAAATGCAAATACTTTACTCGTGTCGTGTTTTTTTACGCCGATGGCCCGTACCGACGGATCGATGCCACTTTTCTCTAGCGAATAAACCACTGAAGTAGTCGTTTTATTAGCCCAAAAGTCTGTAAAAAATTGTTTAACTTTTCAAGTGGACACCCACGACTGTACGAACGGCAGCCATGTTTAAAATATGGTCACTCGAGCACGTGACTAAAATAAATATGTCAGGAGAACCGTGTTCATTTATAAAAGAATTGAAACAGTTTTTTCAACAATTAACAATTTCTTATTGAAACAAATTACAAGAGAACTTCAAACCTTCGTTTCGTTGATTTACGGAATTTTATTTGGCGCCAGAAATGCATAATATTTCTAACAGCGAAAAATATTTTTCTACAATAAGCAATGAGAAAATTTTATAACTTCTTTCCATCGAATCTGAAAATTCCAAATATTTTTAATAAGTGGCTGAAAATTGATAGCGTGAAATGCCGAATGTGATATTCATTGAAAATTGTAAATCTGCTAAAAATATGTCAAAGTTCGTATCGAGATGTCTGAAACGTTTCGAGACACTTTGTATTCATTCCCTGCAAATTCGTTCGTAGGATTTCGAGAAATCTAACTCCTCTAAGTAACCACAGGATTAAACAATGACGTTCTTGTATGAATATTAAACAACCCTTAAATTACCGAAACTCTAAGAAGTTCTAGAAAGGCTTAATTAACTTTGTACGACCAGAATCATAATAATTCTTGATATAATTCACGTTGCAACTACTTCTAACACAAATATCATCTAAAGCTTTTAAAAAATCAAGCAAAGACAACTCTCAAGAGCAAAGAACCTGCAGTCGAAGAGGCAGAGCATCTTACAGCACCATATTACGAATCCTTCTCCCAGAAAGGGAATTATTTCTCTCTCTGGAAGTGAAATTACATTTCATAGAGCAGCAATAATAAAACTCGAACCATCTTCTCTTCTTAATTTCCGGCTATGTTTCAGCCGAGAGACAGCAGGAAACCTGATTTATTAGTCACAAAAAGATACTGCTACTCTATGAAATATTGCACGAGCCTCATCGCAGTGGAAAATCTTGAGATACTTGAAATTTCCAGAACTATTCTCCAACAATATCTTCTTCTTTTTTTATTATAGCGAATATTTTGTAGAATCTTCTTTTGCACTTTCGGGAATTTTCTTGAAATTGTTGAAAGGAATATTCTCCGATACTTTAAACATTCCCAAGATGTTTGACATAATTTTTCACGGGATTTCCTGCGTATAAAACTTCGTCGTTCTTCCGTGAGCTTTATAGACACAGGAGGGTTGCTTCGTTTAACAAAACGTGCTTTCTGTCGCGAGTGCTCTGACGTCATCTGCATTCGAACGATTCCCCGAGGGATACGACGAAGATTTACGTTCGAAACGGAAGAGAATAAAAGTTTACCATTTGCCACGGAGAATTTTACTGTTCTTTGAGATTCGAATTCAGTGTTTTTCTTCCGTGTGTATTAATTCGGGGTTAAATTAGCTCAGTTCAATCCCTCGAGGGAATTCTGGAAATTTACAACATCGTATGGTTTCATCCGGAGTGGTGAACATTATAAAGTGTTTAACATCTTGCAGCTTTAACAGAAAACACCACTCTATCACTAGAAGAAGAAAAGAACCAGGTTTTGCAAGTGTCTTCATAAATTATCCATGAAAACATATTTAATACTTGAAGATCCACTTTAATCAGTCTACCCTCCAAAACCATAAGGCGAATATCAATTACAAAATGTTAAACTTGCAAAATTATACAATATGGACCAAGTTCTGCAAATATTTCCATATAAGAATTGCAAATGAATATTTAAAATCCGAAGTTCAATCATATCTTCCAAAATCTACACCACCTAACCACTGCTGAATCTACTTCAACATCACCAAACAGCAATATTTCTGAGTCAACAAAATCGCCAAGATTTGCAACTATTAAGACAGAGGACTTACAAATGAATATTTAAAATCCAACTTCCAAAAATACATCGTTGTATTGAACCTGTTGCTGCATCAACCAATAGTAATATTCAGCAGATTATCTAACTCACAGTTCCATATGTCGCCATATTAGAATCGCAGGGAAACGGAAGTGACCGTAAAATATTCCCTGTGATAGAAGCAGCTAATCACCAAAATCCAACGTCAGGTCGACGAGAAGCGGAAACAACGGTTGGGTGAAACGATATCACGAGTCATCGTGGCACTTGGCAGAATGCCGACGTTGTATATCGTTGAAAATGAGGGCAGGGAGCAGAAAGTAAAAGAGAGGAAGAGATAGATGGATAGAGAAAGAGAGAGAGAGAGAGCCAGAAAGCTCGAAAGGGTTCGAGGGGATGCAAATTTGAAATTCATACCATGTAGCTCGTGCTAAGGTAGCAAACACTGGTTGAACTGGCTCTCGTTGCATTTCTATTTACCATGGAAAGAAAGTGTGGATGGAAAGGTCAGGTTTCGCGACTACGAAACCTGAAATGGAGTCTTGACGAAAGGGTGAAGTGAATTGAAAATTTCCCACGGTGAGATCAGGTAGGTTCGGTGAAACAGCTGATACTTCCGGCATGCCCGAGAGTATCATCCTTTTTCTGATTCGGTTCACGTTTTTTTATTGGCAGTGGTTATAAATATGTTTCTGATTTTATTCCATAAAAGAATTGAGGCGACTGATTACAGAAATTTTTGGCACTGAGTTAGATCTCAGTTCTGTGATTAAATGGTAGTTAGATTTGGAAAGATAGTTTTACAAATCGTGAATTTTAAAAATGAAAATAATTGCAACAGTACTTTACAGTGGCAAGGAAAAAATAGTTGAAAGGCTTTTTGATACTGAGTTGCATCTAACTTCGATTTGATTAGGTGCTAGTTAGGTTTGTAAAAATATTCTACAATTTATGAACTCCAATTGAAAGTAGTAATTGCGATATTAATTTGCAAAAACAAGCAGAATTTATAGAATAAATTTCTCAATGCTGAATTATTTGAATTGGATTTGATTAAGTACTAGTTAGACTTGTAAAAAATATTTGACACCTTACAAACTGTAAATGAAGAAAATATTGCACACATTACTGTGCAGAAATGAGGAAGAAGTTGCCAAAAGAATTTTCTAACGTAGGGTTACGTCCCAGTTAGGTTTGGTATTCAATTTTCGCTTGCCCTTCCTAACGTGCGTTCGTTATCGTACAGAATATGGATTACGGTAGTTTGTAATTTGTGTTTGATTGTTTATTGTAATCTAGTGTATTCATAACAAAGTTATGGAGTCATATAACGCAATAATGTTTGCACGAACATTTGCTGCCGTTTAGTACGCCTGCGGTTAGATCATGGAGCCATATTGATGGAGCTGCATGGGTGTACAAACGTGTTTGTTGTTGTTCAGTATGGTACAGCTGAAACAAGATTTTTACGAGTGCCAGGATGGACAGAATAATAAAACAGAAAAGCTCGTACAACGATTACTCCGAAATTCGACGCCACTCTTCGCCATTAAATAAAATAATATTTTTGCAAATTTTAATCCTCCACTAAACCTACTATTTCAAATGCATTAATTTGAATATTTTAAACTCTATTACCTAGGAAAATCTACATTTTCCACTTTCATCCACCTACGCAAGTATACTTTCTCAAAGTAATTACAACTTCTCACGTTAAACAATCTTCAGAAATATGTAAAAAAAAAACTCCCCTATTCGTAATACTTTTCAGATTAATTAAAAATTTAACAATTAATTTATTTGCAAGTAATTTCCATGCAAATTTATCTCAGAAATTGTACGAAATTTGTATTTGAACAATAATAAAGATTCGCGGAGTTCTGTTTGAACTTGAAAGATGGAAAATTGCATTTTTATCGAGATCGAAGGAGGATAAATCGTGTTTGGAGCAAATGCGAAGAAAGTGGCTCGAGTTATCCGTAAAAATAACGTGAATATCGTCGGGGAGAATTGAATTTTATTTTATTGGATCACAGGACGTCCAAAGCTCGATGAAAGGTCGACGTAGCCGTAGGTTTTCTTTCTTTATTATCAAGAACGAACGTACTTTTCCCTGAAGGAATCGTTTGTCGTGGAAAAAATGTACGATATACGAATTCATGACGAATAATACATCATATCGGAGGTGCATCGATCATGGGTTGCCATAAATCGTAGGCGAGACATCGTTTGTTCCCTGTCTGACCCAATTTGCAAGCTTTTGTTTCGTGACGCAACGTAACGAGACGATTCGATGGCATTTTTTACCTTTCGACGAGGCGTTTTGATTTGTCGATTGTGAAACATGAAGATTGAATTGCATCGGTGAACTGTGATGTTGAAAATTGATTTGCTTTTGGGTTTCTGAATTTTTTAAACATTTGGAATTTTTAAAATGTTTTTAAAACTGATAAGCATACAATGAGGACGATTTTTGGACTTTTTTCGATTCGACTTGGAGAGAAATTCAGACAAGGTCAGATATTTGTTGAATTATTTTTAAATCGAATTGTGCAGGTTTGGAATTTTTGAAATAATTTTGTGCCGAAACTGGCAGCAGTAAAAATACGAAAATATTTACTTTGCTTTTATTTTGGAGGGCATTGCAAATAAGCTGATGTATTTAATTCATTGCTTTTAAGGGGAATTTTGCATTAATTCTGGAGTTTTCGAACTTTTAAAATTAAACTGACAAGTGAAAAATTGTAAAACTTTGTACATTACGTTTATTTTAATTTTGAATGTATGTCAACGGTGGTCAAACATTTATTTCATCGCTTTTGACGCGAATTTTGCACTAGATGTGGAGTTTCTGTATTATAAAATAATTTCCAAATGAAATTGGCTGACGTAAAATTTTGCAATTTTCTGCATCACTTTCAATTCATGCAATTAAATGGGAATGGAAGCAATTTGTCAATTATTTTTGCAATGCATTTATAGGGACATCTCTCAAATAAATTTTGCTATTTGAAAGCACTGAGTTTCGAATCGAATTCTATGTCACTCTCGAAAATGGAACGAGGAAGAGAAGCGAAAACACATTTTTTTTTAAATAGTTTTTAACGTGAAAATAACACCATTCGACTGTTAATACTTTAAGCTTCAAATTACTTTTCCAATTTGTCGATACTTTCAAAAATAATAAAATATATATAGAAATTTGAGATCCAAATGCGAAACATCGCCAAAATTCGAAACAGAAATTAAGAGACATAGCGAATTAGCTAAAAATAATCCAACACAAAATATTCCTTCTGTTCTTTCAAATTTCCAAAGCAAAACTTAAAAGTTTCCTAACCGTTAATAACTAAATAAACAATTTTAGTTTCTTCAGTTCTCGCTTTCACAGAATTCTGTGAATTCGATTTGAAGAACAATTTGCGAAATTCTACCGAAAATCCAGCCAACAATTTCACAAATTCGCACGCTTAAACAGGGGGTAAATCTTCGAAGACGGAGGGTTGAAAGTTAGCGCAACTCAAACAACAAGAAGCTGAATTCATTAACGGTATCAACGGGCTGCTCGTTAGACATTAACTCAGTTTTCATTCAACTTCCACGTTAATTACCTACCAGCAATTCTATATTAAATGCAATAGTGTGCATTCAAGCATAAATGTAACTGCGAATCGAGTCGAACTGCTGGATAATATTTTTAAGTTGATATCTACCACGAAAGTCAGAATGGTAAGAGAATTGTTCAGCGATATTTCGCAACGTTATTTTTATTTCATTTATGCGAATTTACGAAGCGAAGAAGAGAAATTGTTTCTCAGTTTTGCATCTTGAAAATTTACCTTTGAATCTGTTGAATTATTATTGTTTTCATGAAAAGAACTCGGCTGTTTCACTGGAGTACCATTACTGTTGTCTTAAAAGAATGCAATGAGTAATTAACGTGTCTTTGTGAACAATGTAGAACTGTTAATTAATGAGAAATGTTAAAATTGTTAATAATTTTAACCTTTATTCCGACAAAATAAAAATGTCACGTTCTTTAACATTTTTCATTCGCAATACCAGGAGATTTTGCATAAAAATTGATTACAACTCGGAATGCATCCATGATTTGCATAAATTAAGTCCATTAGGTAGTAACAAAATAATAAAGTGAATGTATAACATCGAAGAATAATAATTTTCCATTAAAAGTGCATGCTATATTTTTTATAATTAAATTAAATTATCGGATAGGTGAAGGAAACTGTGAGTATTTTCCAAGTGAAAAAAGTTAGAGTATTTCCTTACCATTATTACTACCTCACAAAATAGGAATTTATTTCGCTTTTGAAAATTCTCTATCAGTAGATTTTTCAGAATGTGTGAAAAAATCATTTTATTTGTTTTGATTACACGTGCATTTACGACGACGTGCATTTCATAATTTCTAAACATGAAACGTAGACGATGAAAGCCTCTGCCATCAGGAGAAGTACGATTAATAATTTAAACGACAGCCCGGTATTCCTGTCACTCGACTGCAACTTTTATCGTGCTCTTTCCTTTCCTCGTTTATTCATTTATCCTATCTTAAATTTATCTATGCTTCGAATCACCTGCACTTCTCTTTTCGATGTTGAAACATCTTAAAGTTGGAGAACTGCAAATTATTCCATTAATAAAGAATATTTCTGAGTATATATAACCTTTATTTCTGGTAGAAAAAAAATTCATTAAATTATATGATGTAAAAGTATGGATTTTACCACGTGAAAAAAATTCATTATTTTACATTAAGATTTCTAAAGAGAATAATTCGTCAAGTTATCCTGAATAATTATTTGAAAGAGGAAATCAATAGTTAAGACGAAGAATATGAATCTATCGGTTGAGTGAACCTAAATAACGAGTTCTTTGACTTCGTCTCATTTTATATTTACAGTTTTATTTGTTCCCTGTCTTTGAAAAATCTCTCCAAGATTTATACATCACAAGCAACAAAATTTTCTTTTAGATAATCTCCTACTAAAATCTTCTTGCGCCAGGTCTGATTAATTTTTCCTAAATCATTTAAAGTGTCATAGTCCCATTAATTAGGAACTCACCTAGAACAGTAGACCCTAGGCGAAATAGCCATAGAAATTTAAAAAAGTTATGGTGGCTATGATTCTAAAAACTGAGACTCGCAACCAGAACCTCAGAGTTCAAGTTCCACTCCGCCACGTCTGATGAATCTGCCCTAGATCATCATTTAAAGTGTCATATTCTTAGTAATTAGGAACCCGTAAAAAATACTAGGTCCAGTACAAAATAATCATAACAGTTAAGCCCGAAAAAGTACAAAAAAAAATACCTCAAACATCTTTCTCGAAATCCCCAAACTTAACACTAGAACTACCGGCCTCAAATTTATCATATTTTAATAAATTAAATAAGTACTTTGAAAAGGGGGAATCAAGCGGCGGGAAATTTGAACGATTGGGTGATTTATGTTTATTGATATAGACGTAGAATATTTATTCTATGACTCTTATGTAAACTTGGAGAATTTTGTGAAAAAGTTGTGTATCAGTCATTTTGACTGGTTTGGTAGTTCTAGTGTTAAAGCACCATACAACTGTTAAAAGAAGGTAATAAAAATATGTTAAATTTCACAAAAATATCCTATAAGCCTATCCAATATTTTTCCAACATTTAATATCAACGAAATGTGAATAATAAAAGGTAGAAATGCCATGATGCCCCATGGCAGAGCATCGATCGACGACACTGAAATATTCCTCGAGTATTTCATTCAGCCGAGTGTACAGTGCCATTGAGAACGAAACAGCTGTGTCATTTTAGGGTAAAGTTCTATACGTTTCATTCGGTCGATCGAATTTCTATTTGCGGCAAACAGGAAATTCGCGTGGAATTCGGACGAAAATCCAAGTTATATTTATATAACACAGTGAAACATAGCTCGAGGATGTTGGTGTGGTATCGTTATGAACGAAGCCACGTGTCCCACGGGTGTTCGTTAAAAAGGGTATGTATTTAATTATTAATTGCGACTCATTATGCCGACGTGCAAAGTGGTCGACACTTCGAGGAAGACACCTGTTTTTCGTGCAATTAAATTTATTCTCCTATTTCGTCCCGCAACGTGTCAAGAGAATTTAGAGGAGGAAATTCCGGTTGAATGTGGAGTGATTGACAAAACTAATGGAAAATCTGTAATTCCTAGGTATTTGAGCAATTTAGATTTTTAACCTGTGTAAAACAATAATATAGAGAATTTTAAATGACATTTTAGTACGATAGATATTTTTCTTTATACCAAAAGAGATGGAAAATTTCTATTTTTAGAAATTTTATTAATTTTTGGAATTATGAAATTTTGAAAAATCCTGTCGTTTGAATGTATCGTTTAAGATTCTTAGGGGTTAGTAGATTAATTGTTTTACAAAGACGACTGGAAAAAAATATAGCAATTTTTATAAAATTTCACAGTCAATATTTAACTTAATGTAAAACCATAAATAAATCATTCCGATGCTTCAATAATTATTTATTTAACGGTCTCAGTTGCTTAACGAAATCTGAAATACAAAAAGGGTTGTATAATAATTTCAAAGTATTAAAGTCAAATAAGAAAAACGCTGATTCAACTTTGATAAAAGTTTTAAAGAGTGCCAATTCGCAGATAGACCAACCAAGAAATTGCAAAGTGACGGTTATGGGGTAACGAGGATGAGTTTATCTTACCGTGCCGTTACAATGTCATGGGATCGCGCAGTCATACTTTTATCAACGCAAATCCTCCTCTCAAGGAACGATGAAAACGCAAGGGAATTATGGAGATTTAACGAGAGCTTGTTATCGAACTTCGTCTTCTTTTTTTTTGTACGATTGAATTCTTGAAATGATCTACATCTTATTATGCTGAGCTTTTCAAAGATGATCGAACTCTGCTTAATGTAATGAAAGAATGCTTCCTTGGAGAATATCTGACGAGCTGATATACTTTTCTCAACGTCGATGGAAAATTGGATTGGAGACGATTTTTAATCAATTGATAGATAGAAGGAATATTTGAGAATGAAAAGGTTCAGAGTTCTTTTTATCAAATCTGTGAGATTTTCTGCATCTTGGAAATTAAAGTACGTGGAGCTCTTTTGTAACGTCTTATGGGATACAGAAATATTATATGGTGGAGGAGAATTGCGCCTGGTTAGAAATTTACCTGACTGGCAGAAAATTTTTGAAACAATTAAAGATTGAAAATTTTAGTAAATGTAGAATATGAGTTATTAATTTTAGTTGCTATGAAAATTAAACAAAGTGTCTAGCCGGATAAGAATAGAAAAGTGCCCTCGAAGGAAATTAATCTTAAGGCAGAAATTAAAAATAATTAAGAATCAACAATAGTTTATATTATTAGCTGAATTATTGTACGTGATCGCGTTTAAATTATTATAGTTTTTAACATCTGATATTTTCTTACTTTCGTGATTTACACCGGTTTGAGCAGTATAGTCAGGCAAGTAATACGAGTAAACGAGAAGTCGGACAGAGTTAAAATTCGCTTGAGATCAGCCTCTCATGAGCTAATATCATTCTTAGAATGTCAGGAAAAATATTAATTGGAAAGAAATATAAATTATTTGATCTTTGTTTTAATATTATAATTATTGAACAACCAGATAATTTAGCACTTTAACAATTTAGAATGGAATTCAAGTCTTCAACTGTGATGCAGCAACAGAAATTTAAGCTATCAAAATAATAATATTGTACAAAATTTACATATTCTTCTGCGCTTCGTCATCCATATTCCAAACCTCACTAATTAAAATTTCAAATATCTTCCACAGAATTACAAATTTCTCACGCTGAGATACACAATCCAGAAGCTAATAATTTTGGACGAGAAAAAATAAACAATCAGAATGTCTATTTTAATGAATCTAAATTGAACATGATATAAAACGGAATACTATTCGAAAAATTAACTCTTTATGCTAAAATACAGATGTTAATAATTAACAATGCGACACGAACAATACCTAAACTCTCAGAATTTCGATTTTAACACATCCAAATTAATAATACCTTAGAAAGGAGTACTTTTAAAATGACAAACTTTTAATGCTAAAATTCAGGGCCCAATAATTGACAATCGTTCATGAAAAATAATTTACATCCACAATTTTTGTGTTAAAATACGTCAAAATTGAAATAGTCCCGAAAGAGAACACCTACCGATTATTTCAATTGTTAGACAGTAAATAACAGTGCGGATCTTAAGAAATGTATTAACTCTTTCACGTGTCACCGTCAATGTCGTCGTTGAATGTGTTTCCATGAAAAATGAGGAACGATAAGGAACGAGGTGAACGTAAGATAAGATAATGAGTGACAAATAAAAATGCTCCGGAAATATTTTTAACTGTCCATTGTCGACGACAATGGGAATGTCTTACCGATTGTCGAACTTTACCGCATTAAAATAAGTGTCCATACATTACAAAGAAGATCCAAACAAATTTTATCGCATCGTTATCTCATATTTCAGCGATTCATTCGTATTTCAGCAAAATTACGAGGAATTGACGAGACTCCATTATGATATCTTCATTTGTTTTGACGGAGTCATAAAGAATTTGCATATTGTATTTGCGGAGAATCGATAATGTTTGTGTTTCATATTAGAATCACTAGTTTTCTGTGTTCTTTAGAATAAGGAATGATGAAAAATCACGTGGAATAATTAAGAAGGCGTGGAATTTTTTCAATTTTATCGCAGTATAATTGTCTTCTGATATTCTGAATATTAAGAATTTCAAAGTTATTGACAATTAATATTGCAAGTTACTTTTGTCCATAGAGATATTTATATTTTTAGCGGTCAGATTTTAGTGAAATAAATATTGATACTTTCCTTAATTTTTTTGGTTTAATTTTCGAGCTTAAAAAGGTTTAATTAAATAGTAAAGAATGTTTTTAATTTAGTGGAGATTGTTTGAGATTTAATTATTCCAATTTTATTGATAATTTACGGAATTATGAAATGGCAAAGGAAATTTCAAGATGTCGTTATCTTTTGACGGAATTGATAAAAATTCAAATTTCCCGGGAGACACGCAGACAATTAAGCAGAGACGTAATTATAATAACGAATTGCAGGACGGAAATAACAAGATTACCGCAACGAGGCAGTTGAATTTAATTAATTAACAGGCGCGGTGCACAATACTTTGTCCGCGACTCTGTACGCTTTTTCAAAAGACGTTCAAATTCTATATATTTTTCATAAAAGTCTTAAAAGTATAATTGTGGCACAAACAAGTTTCATTGATAAATTAGAGAAAACTGTCTTGTACGTCGAGACAGCAAAAACTTTGAAATTAAATGAGCCTTTAACGCATGAAATCCAATTAAATAATTATCCAATTAGTCTAGAATATATTTGAAAATTGAAATTCCAATTTTTGAATGAGAAACTTTAAAGTAAGATCGTTTGAAATTATAAAATTAACAATTTCCACAATTACATAACATTTCAAGATTTATTTAAAGAGTTAGAAAATCTTAGGAACATTTTAATAAAAATGATTAATCTTTTCGAAATCTCGAAAGAATGAAGAATCCTTTGAAATGCCATTTAATCCGAAGACAAAAAAAAGAGCTCACTAGGTACGTACTTTTATCGGGATTTTCTGCCATAGAATTGGGCGAAAAATCATTTGACTGCGAAACCACGAAATTCTTTTTTCAACTGTAACGGAAAAAAGAGCAATGACATTGCGGTTGCATGAATCCACATACATCGATGGATTAATTCGACTGAGTGCAGGCAGCTCGAAATAACGTGTTGCCAATTTTCACCGAAAAGCTTTATTTACAACATCGTACAGTTTCAATGTACCCAACAATTCTAATATATTTGCAAAAAGTATCTATAATAAATTACACTTTGAGAGACTTTTAATAAACGCGTTAAGTACAGTATTTTAGCATCTCCATTAAAGTGTACACATTTAGCTTTTCAGTTTTTTAATAGCAATTTCTACATTTTATTTCTTTCTACCTGAAATATGCAAGACTCTCAGTATTAGTTAATTTAATTTCCAAATTAAAAAAGTAATTATTTAAGTATCATTTTTTGTTTAAAATCTGCAACCCTATTAGTCTTCCAACTACCACAATAAAAATAACATGAAAGGCCAAAGGGGTTCAATAAACTCAAATATAAATTCGTTATAATAATTTTATTCATTAAATAATTATTGTAATAATTTTTTATATTATTCGTAAGAGTAACGTATTATTGCTGACGCATTTACATCGCGGTGTTACTTTCTTTTCATAACATTTTATTATTAAAATGAACGTCTGACCCTCTGAGGGTTAATATTAAGTAATTTAATTTTTTCATACAAAATTAAATGTTTGCTTGATTAAGAGGGATTTGAAATATGAAGATAATATTCATTCTTGTGATATTTAGTGCCTGGCGGACTGTACTTAAAATGTGTCATGTATTGATCATCATCGATTTAAGCATTCATAAATAAACGTGGCGATAGTTGTCCTGCATGAGTGGACGGTTATTTGCAGCGACTTTATTTTACAGTAAGAACTTCAGAAAACTTTCACAGCTTAGATACTTAATAATTTACGGAGTCAAGAAACAAAGCATAGAGTGTTCGAGAATTAAAAAGATTGCTAGACCTTAGCATAAAAAAATATAGCTATTTAAAATTCTACAGTCTGAACATTCTTATATTTGAAACACTGAAGACTTTATGGTTTCAATTATGAAGAATTTTTCCAATAGAAAATGTAAGTATTTAGAAACTGATAAATAGACAAATGTTTCATTCTTAAATTCGTTTATTAACGGATAGAAATTGTCTGTGAAATAAGTAATTTAGAAATTTAAAATATACGACATTCTAAAAGTGGATCATCGAAATTTGTAATACTAAAGAATGTCACTCATAAAATATTTAATATTCCACAATTCAAAAAAGAAATTTTATTAGAAATACTCGAGCTCCTCAAATCAGAAAATTCTAAAGAGATTCAAACACCATAACTACCTAAAATTCTCAATCTCACACATCTTACAAATCCTCATCACGTCGACAATACCAAACCCTAAGTGAAACATTAACTACCAACAAAAATCCATTGTTCCAAAAATCCTCCAAGTACTCCATAATGCTTCAATGCTAAAACACCTTCCCATAACTCAGCCTCATAAACATCAGAAGACCATCAAAAGGTTGTCACATCGATGCGATTCTCCTGTTCATCGTATCGACGTAGTTATGCTGCATTCTCCAACGCATCAGTGAGTGCCAATCGAATGGTGCACTGGTTAGGCGTTAACGATGCAATTTCCCAGATTCAGGAATGCATCGAGAACTGCACAGAGCTCCGAAGGAACATGGCAATGATCGAACATCCATTTGCCAGCATTCGTTGCGAATTGTCTCGCGCGTAGGCGAAATTACAGCGACGAATGCCAACTTCTGTCAAGGATTCACCTGTGTCAACGCTGGCAAATAATTATCACCGTGGCCTTGTAACAATAGCTTCGGCAATTTTAGCTGTGCTCGTTTTGGAGATTACCATTTGACATTACTTTATTATCTCTTTCTTTTTGTGCAACGAACAAAAGTGTAGAAGCAGGGCACTGGCTGATTCATTGTAAATAAATCAGTATGAAGTGTGCAATAGAATTTTCTCACTGAAGGCCTACTTTTTGAGGAAGTCAAGCTCAAAAATTCTTATTTTGAATACATTTTGTAACGGAATGCATTCGTGGAACTTTTGTGTAGCTAAATTCTCCGTTGACATACAGGTATTCTTAAAAAAACGTTCTTTCGAATTATTCTAGAGAATGCATTTTCATTTTGCAAATTTATGGGCTGTTTTCACTCCCTTAAAATCAGAATTCATAGACTAAATTACTATCCCTGTACTTTTCTCAGGTAAACTGAGTATATCATGATGTAATGAATAATAGAAGTACTATTAAAATTTTTGGAACAATCCAAAAAGAAATCTATAAAGTTTACTTGACAATAAATAAATTAAGACTAAAATTGATGGTCCCTATGGGTACTGGTATAATTTTCCCACATAAAATTCGAACATCGTAATGTATCGAATACCATAACAGTTGTTAAAATTTTGGAAAGCTCCAAAAAACGATTCTAAAAAGTCCTCTTAGCTATTAATATATTAATACCAAATCAAGGTCGCTTTTATACTTAATAATTAATGATTACGGGAGGAATAATAAGGATACTATAACGTACAGAGCAATTATACTCTACTATGTACTATACGACTATATACACCCCATAGACTGGTACGTTTTCAAGTATAGTAATAATGTCTTTCCCTCAAAAAATGGCTAGAAATGATACAATAACTTTTACTTAACGTAGCGTAATTGCACTATTACATTTAAAGTAAAGTGATGAGCTCTTGTGAAAAATAAAATTAGGAAATAATGGCACGAGTGCAGTGATATAAAGGTAAAGAGCGAACTGAGAGTGAAAATGGGTTAATATGTCGAGTGGAGTGTGGAAGGAGCAGGGGCGAATGTGATTTAAATTTAGTGGAAAGGAATGTGTCTTCGGTGATTAGGTAATTGGTGAAATGTCGCGGAGATTTTGGTACTGACAGAATAATTTTTACTCGGTTAAATTCTCAAGTATCGTCATTAATTAACGTTAGAATAATTCTGAAAAATTAAAAGACTATGAATTGAGTGATAGGACATGTTCCAAGGAGATTGTAAAATTTGTTGATAATGTGAGAATATTTCTCATGCATCGAAATTTTCTTTACGTAAAAAATATGAAAATTTTGGAAGTCAGAAATGGTTGAGGTTCTAGAAAATTTAAAATCACGGCGGGGATTTTTAATATTGAGAGATCTTGAAGAAAAATTTTGAATGTAATAATGTGTGAAAGACTTTGTAAAATTTTCTATGACTGGCAGAAGATTTTTGAAGCACTCAAAACACTGTTTAACGTCCAATGCAAATATTAAATTATTTCTAAAATGATTTATTGACTTATATGTTTAGAACCTGAACATTTTAATATCAAATAACATTATCCTTCTTCTCAAAATCACCTCTTCGTACCGCACAATTTTGCGATTCAAAAATACATAATCCTGCAATTCTAAAAACGGAATAATATTTCGAATGCATGAAAAGTATTTTCAGTGGCAAAAAATTTTACACAGTCCCTCATGTACAATATTATTTTTTTCATTTCTAAAATTACAATTTACATCTCTCCCTCCCAATTTTTGTGCTCAAGCCATAATAACTTCCACGAAAACACCATAATGAAGTTTCCAATTATTCCCCGTACGAATCGCACTCGAAAATCGTCCAGAATAATTTTTCCGGAGATTTTCACGATAAAGGAATTTTAAAAAGATTTCAAGCTCATCCCGTCAAAGAGCAACGAAACTGGAGAACGTAAAACTACGGGATGAAAATAATTGTTTATTTTGAAAATAAACGAAATCGAAATGGCCAGCCGTTCTCGTTGGCGAATGACAGGAATTTTCTCTCTGATTATTCATTTCCTCTGAATTTGTTCACTTTCTCTATGATATTTGTTTGCATCTGCATCCACAGAGGAGATGCATCTCGGATTGCAATTAGTGTGTCGGCCAGAGCATCAAACGTGAGTCTTACTGCTGGAAAATTCGAGATGAGAATAATAGAGTTAAAAGAATATTTCTTCTGGATATTCGGAGGCTTTTGAAACGTTTTGAGAAATTTTTATAAAATAAAATCATAGCAACCCCTCAACTTTTGGGGTTGCGATTTTGATGACTGAAGACCTGACGATTTGACAAAAATAGAATATTAACCCTTTGCGCTCCGAATTAATTTAATAACTTTTTGTCAGATAAGCAAATATAATCTCGGAAAATTGTCTACTGTTGATTATTCGTTTTTATTTAATACTAGGAACAATTGTAGATACTGCTGTATATTTCTGTTAAAATGCAACATTATTGTTGACTTCGAAAAGTCGATAATTAGTATATGAAACATTAAGTGTCACAAAAAGCTGTGTCGATTGTAGCTCGACATAGGAGTGCAAAGGGTTAAAATTTAGTAGTAGAATTGAATAGAATAATAAAAGTAGCTAACACTTTGTAAAATCAACATTTTAGGAATATTGAAAACTAAAGCTCTACAACACTTGCTCCACAGCTTTTATATTTTAAGAAACAACATAACAAAAAAAGTAAGCACCGTAAATATAATAGCGACCCCCTTAAATCCCCAAGAAAGTCCAATCATCAAGTCCTAAACCAAACAAACCCACAATCCCAATCTTTTCATTACCTGACCATCCCTCTCTCAACAAATGGAACAAAAACTCTCCAGTGTCTACACCCAATTTAAACTCTGCCGACTGAAATCCAAAGTAAATATCCCGTGAACTCATTCGGCGTAGTTTCACCACAATCTCGATACCTGTTTACACGAACGAACAAAGTTTCCTCGAATGCGTCGAAGGAGGATCGGATAACGACACCAGTAGCGCAATTCAGTTCGCTCGTCGACGCATTTTTTTGCAACAGCTGTTGCTCTTCACAGCACTGTCCCACTTTCTGCCATACATTACTGTCATTCTCACGTGACACTGCCAGCTGACTGTCAGTGTCGACAGGCGCCGTTTAAAACACGGAAAACAACGTTACGGGGTCAGCAAGCGAATGGTTGCCTATTTTGATCGTCCTTTCTCTTCGTTTTTCTTCCTCCTTTTTTAGTTGTCCGATTGGAACCTTTGTTTTAGCAGAATTGCAGTTTCAGGGTGAGAATTGTCGGTGGTATTCAAAGTAGAGGGTGCTGTAGAAAAATAACTGGCAATCAGGTTTTTAATGGTTTTGCGTGAGTATTGGAAAAGGGTGAGTTTTTTTGGGGTTGTTTTGTAGAATTATGGGATGTTTGAATTTAATCAGATTTATTTAAATTGTAGTTTTGAAGTGATATTGAGAGTAAAGGGTGATGCGAGAAAACAGATGGAATCGAGGGATGAAATAGTTTTGAAAGTGGATTGGAAAACGATGAGATGTTTTAGGTTTCTTGGTAGAATTAAGGTAGTTCTAGGCACTTATCATTTTTCGATAGATTTCCTTAAAATTTGGAAAATATATTCTTCATGATATTTTATAATTTTAACCGGAATCTCAACGAGTTCGTCCACACGGTTTATGAATAAATCGTGTTTAAAAATAACATATTTAACATGGGCCTTATGGAAAAAAATTGTTGCTGAATCCGTAAAATCTTTTTTTATTTTTCTAATGGAAAAACGAGTCGATGAATTCTAATAAAAAATTAGCAATGTATTATTTTATGCTTTTGGAATATTATTGAATTTTTTCATAATTTTTTACTTCATAGTTATAGAGAAAGATGTTTTTTAATGTCTAAAAAGTGAATGAAATGATCTCTGTGCAGTTAGCACCTGCATTAATTCTTACGCAATTTTTTCATTTCTAATCAAAAAAGAAACTCTTAGTTTTGAATCCAGCTAGAACTACCTTAAGGGATGTTTAGTGCGATGAGTTTAAGAAATTGGTTTGGCATGAAATTGCAGTATTGAGGTTGAAAGTAAAGGGTGCTGTCGAAAAATAGAGGAAATTGAGGGATGAAATGGTTTTGCGAAAGGTCTGACAAAAGGGTTTTGGGGTTGATTTGGAGGAAATATGAGGGGTTTTTGGGGATTTCTGTTGGAGTACTGTGAGATATTTGACGATTTGAATGGTGGACATTATTGTTCCCCAAAACTGAAAAAAACTGAGGCGAGTGTTGATGTAAATTTGAAGTTGGAGGGAAGAATTATTAATTAATAAGGATATAATACAAAAATGTCTAACCAATTTCTAGAATTTAACCATCAGTTTTGAAAATTCTATGTTTAAGGGTCAACAAAAATATATAAAGAACAACTGGTCCTTTCTGACAAGGATTGTATTATTTTGACTCACTTTGTCATAGTCACAATACTAAATTATTGGAATCGAAATCAACAATGCGTTAACACTAAATATTTTCAATCAATAGTAACTATAATTAATTACGGATAGAAATTTTACGAGTCCTGCTGCAATTTGTAAATGAAATATACATATACAGAATGCAACAATAATATGGCAGAATTTCGAGGAAGGATGTTTTCCTCCATGTTGCAGTTAATCCTGTATTCAAACAGTTCAGGAAAACTCCAAGACAAACTTTTGCTATCTGTTTACCATTTTAATGCATTTCAGGTCGCGTTTGCATTCTCCTCGTCATGAAAGTGGCCCATTAATTAACATAGAGCCCGATGATTCTTATAAAAGCAACGAAATCCAGAAAACTCCTGGCACGTACTTCTCCTCGTTCTCTCGGAATTAATTGCATGTTTGTCGAAACGTCAAAAGCGCAAATCCAGAGGGAATAATTCTTCGTCCACTTTTAAAAAAAAAATTCTAAAACAATTCTCAAGTAAAATCTCTCCGTGAAAAAACATCCGTGCGCGAAATAACTTCAATTTCTCCAAATAAAATGTACTCTTTCGTTTCAAAGAAAGATTCCCTTTGGAAACATTTCCGGTCACTGACATTTCACACAAAGCTACCTTTTTTGTCATCAAACTCCGTTACGTTCAAGTGTATCGCATTTCTCATTCTCAAAGAATCGTCAAAGCAACCGAAACTCATCATTAATGAAACCAGAGAATTTTTGTAGAAAAAAAAATTCAAAAAGAGAGAACTTAAAAAAAAAGAAAATGGAACGAAACGCCACTTAAACAGCTTGGAAATTCTAGACAACGTTTTATGTCAGAGGATTTTTCTAGGTCGAGGAAATTCGCCATTAAGGACCAAGGAAACTTCGAATTCTACCGATGCCATTCTCACCGATTGCAATTCCTGTTGCAGCTTCGCAAAAGTTCAACAAAGCTGGAACCGAAACCCAATTAACCTTGCTTTGTCAACAAAGTCAAACCTGTGCAGGATCGAAATGAACCAATCGCTGATCAAATAGCCGGTAGTTTTGATTCGCTAATGGATCCGTGAATATCAGAAATCAGAGAGGTTTGACGTTTCGATTGATAGTTCGGAAAGGAAAACTAAGACTGCTAGAAGTTTATTTAAACTGGAGAATTCTAATATTGATGGTGTTTTAATGGGAAAAGAAATATTAAATGGCGATTCAATGTTCTGCCACTAGCATGAGAAAGAAACTCTTCGCTTCAAAGTCAATGTACACTCAAATATACCTGCCCACTGAAAGAAGAGTTGAAAGAATTATATAAAAGACCTCGAACGTCCTCTATTTAAAAATCTACACTTATGGATTTTTCCACAGACGTTGAAAGTCCGTTTGAAATGTCATTTCAACCGGATCAAAACTACATTTCCAAATAAAACTCCATCCTTTCAAAATCATCAGTTACCAGCTGCACTCGATAGTCGGAGCTAGTGAATTTTTAAGGTTCGTCCAGCATTCTCTGATGCACCGGGAAAAGGTTAGAGCCGAAGGCGAAGCCATGAGAACAATGTCAGCAAAAGACATCAGAGTTTTTCACGTCAAAGCTGCAGTTGTTTGCACAGTTGGAATGCATACAGCGATTCGCAGAATGCGACGTTTCCTTTCGCTAGCAGAGCTACGACTTGCTCTTGTTACGTTTCACGTTGTATTATTTTTTTAATGAGCACCGAGATATGCACTTTTAGATGTTTTGAAAAAATTGGGGCCACCATAATCTTCGTTGTCGTGTAGATTTTCTGAGATAATTATGTGAAATTTTTTGGCACTTTTTTAGTGGTACTGGTACTATTTAGTTACAGAATTCTCAGAAAGCTATGATCACTTTGAAATTACAATCTAGAATTCTTTTTCCTACAATAAGAAAAATATTATACTTGCTAATATTCTTCGATACCAAGGAATTATTTTTTCTTCGAAAACAGTTGCAATTCGAATAATTGCAAAGTCTATTAAATATAAAAGACAGTTAATTCACTAATAGTCTCCCCCCAAAATATGTTAATCTTTCCCAATATCCATAATTTAAAATATCCCTTTAACCTAAAACTTAAAATATAATAAATTATTTTAATAATTTAAAATTGAAAAGTTATATAAAAATTTTGAAAAATATATTGCAAATTGAAAAAGGTATGAATTCAAAAACTGTCACATTAGAGTTAATCATCTACCACAGTTAGAAGATGACAAAGAGTTGAGATACCAAACTGTTATCAGTCTTCAATTAATTACGAAACATTTCTCAGCACCGAGCACTCCTAATTGCCCGAGGTCAGGATATATTTTCAATAGACAAACACCCGGTACTCGTTTGGTATTCAAATCAACTCGAAATTCTATCTAATGAACCGAAATGTTATTTCGGAGCACTTCAAACAGTTAAACATCCCATTATGATTAGAATTCCCTTAGAATGTAATATTCCATCTCTATTCATTGTCCATAGATCGATTCTTGTTCTGACTATATTCGTATTAATTAATGCATTCTATTGCACAATAATAAGCTGTAAAAATTCTTTCAATCTGACTATAAAAGATTTAATACGGCAACTGTATTTAGGTACTCCAAAAAAGCCGAAATAACGAGGATAAAAAGGCCATTCGTGGCAGGTGCAATTGCAGTCTTTTGTTCGAGAGGGACCAAATTGCAAGTTATTCAAGGACTCTTTTCTAAAGGGGAATAGTTTAACGATAAAATAAGATTCGATTTTTTTTTAATGCAATTATACACTCTTTAACTCTTCAGGGAGAATTATTTTGTAGAGAATTAGTTTTCTTCTATTATCTATTATATTTTATCTATCATATTTTCTAAATACTAGTTTTCTAGATATTTTTGCGTAAAGAAAACTTTTGGGGATGATTTCACCCTCTGAGATGAAATAGTGGCAAGAGCAAACTAGGATGTGGAGACAAGATAAGGGATATTTAACTTTGGAAGAGATTAAAAGGAAAATTAAAACTGGGAAATTTTAATACATTGTAAAATGAAATTGGGACATTGGGAAAATTAATAAGGAACGTAATTGAAGGAGATAGCGAGGACAATTAAAACTGGCAAAATCGAAGAAATGGTGGAAGTTTATGTAAAATAGGAATAACTTTTTTGTAAAATGAAATTGGTTTTTGCTGTGCCACCATTTTGGTTTAAATGCTGAAATCATATCGCAGAAAAATATTGTTTATAGAGAAACATTGAAAACGATTAAAACAAAAATTGTCGTGAATTCTGACCCTTAAAATTACTGTACCTTTGCAGGGGTTGATATTACCCCTTACAGCCAAATACAGACACAATAAAAAATTCATTGCCGTAAATCACTCTGCCAATACAAGAAATTTCGTACTTTCTTTCAATTTCGTTATCAATTTTCCAATTACTTTAAAGAAATTTGAATGCATTAGTAAAACTGCATATAAATATTTATCTTCTATTTTCTATCTTTCGAAATTTTATTATTTTCTCTACAAAACCAGAGATTAAGAATTTTCCCATTGTATTATTTTCAACTCCCATAAAATCCAGATCACTTAAAGCACGTGCACAAAATTTTTCCTCACCATAGAAAACAATCTATCGACCTGAAGAGTTAAAAAATACGTAACTCCGTTTAATATCTTTTTCTTTCACCTGTCATTAATGATAATTTCACTGTTAAATTTTAAATCACCCTCTAAAACATGAAAGAACAAATCATTTTTGCAAAAAAAAGTGATCCGCCTCGAAAGGCCTCTCCTCGATTTCGTAAAATTACCATTAACTCTCTCAACGTCCATATTTTCAAAACACGTTTCCGTCAGCCTGTGCTGTTTTAACACACTGAGTGCCCTGTCAGTCTTCTACAACCACTATTTTTCTTTCAAAGACAATATAATTTGGCAGACTATAATCCGCTCTGAAATACACTCAAAACATCCATTTGAATTTTCTCGATATTTCAAACGGTTCGGTTCACCCCTTTCCTTTCTGTGACCAGTGATATTTCTCGTGAAGAAAGTGGAACAAAGAAACTTGAGATTTTCCAAAACTTTCAAGTTGCAGAAATCAATGGACCTGATAACACAAAATCTTTCGCTTAACTTATATATATTTTGTTAATATGGTAGCTTCCTTGAAAAATGATGGAAAACTGAGAAATTTTGTACAATATTAAATTGCAGATTTCTAAAAGTTTAAAGAATAAATATAATTATTTTTGCGCAAGCAGTAACTCGAAATTTAATTAGGAAATAAAAATTCACTTGTAATTCCTGCCATACTTGAGCGTAATATTGATATTATGGAAACAATTCCATCGTATCCTATTAATGTAACATTCGCAATTTCACAGATTTTGGAAAACTTCAAAAGTATCTGTTCCAGTCACCTCTCCAGGAGTGTCACTCGTTACCGTAGGACAAGGGCGTAATGTAGGCGCGGTAGCAATTCTCCAAAACAGGCACTCAGTGCACAAATTAGCACAGACATCCTCAAACTTCACAGGTCTCAAACCCATACACTTCCAACATCCACACCCCCCACGTGACACTATCACTCTCCCTTCACAAAACCCACACCTTCCCCCCATTCACCCCTCAAAAATTAACACTAGAACTACCAAAGCAGTTAATCCAATTAGCTCCGAATTGTTCCAAAAATCCATCACATTAACTCTAAAATTATCACTGTTAAATCTTTCACTGAAATCGTCAAATATACTAAATAAGTAGAAAAAGAGAAATCTAGAGGCATATAAAATGATTAATATTTTATGAGACAAGCCTGTATTATTTACCATGTTCCCCAAAAATTGAGAAAACACTTATAAATAATTAAAAATCAATCATTTCGACCCCTTTACTAATTCGACTCTTAACACATTTATAGATTTACAATTCTACCTTCATAAACCATGAATTGATTATCTTATCCACCCCTTCATTCCTCCAAAATATTCGTTCGATTCATTGAAAAACAATAGAATTAATTTTGGTAGTTCTATCGTTATAAATCCCATTCATTTGTAGTCTCCAAACGCACCCTCACCTCGTCGATCCTCGAAATCCAGTAGTCGAAGAACTCGATGATCAAACCAGCCACGATATCGTTGACGTCCACCTTTGACCACAAGACAAATTTCACCTCGAGACACTTAAACGTAGTAAAACAGAGGCGAAGATCCAACGCGGAAGGATCGAAGAACGAAAACCGGAGCGATCGTCGATCCGCTCGAGGTCGCGCGTGCTTTCGGACTGAGAAGAAGCAGCGAGCTGCCCTCCTGCGAACCCGACGTGACGTGTTTCACCCGCTCTGCTACGAGCATGCTCTCTCTCTACGTTGAGCCATGCTTAGAGCGGTGCTTTTGCCGTATAGAGCAGAGGAACGGTGCTTGCTCTCTGTCCTTGCATCATGTGCAACGATGAACATCGTCGCTGCACTGCTCGAGGGATTCGGATCGTTTTGGGCTGGAACGATTGGATCGGCGGGTACAATGGGGATGGGCAGAAGTTAAGGGATGATGGGGGTTGTTTTGTGGGATTTCAGGAGGAGTGCTAGGTTGTAGGTGAAATGTAGATGAAATGCAGATGAAATGAAGATGAAATGTAGATGAAATGTATGTGGGTGAAAAGGGTCGAGGAATTGTGGGGTGGCTGAGAATTTTTGAAGATTCTGAGGTAGTGGTGATAAATAATTAAGATTGGATTTTCCAGAAGGTAGAGAGTTGTATGAATTTTTGAAGTGCACTCAAAGGGATTTGAATTTTGGATTCTAATATGGAATTATCGGATCAGCGGGTACAATGGGGATGGGCAGAAGTTAAGGGATGATGGGGGTTGTTTTGTGGGATTTCAGGAGGAGTGTTAGGTTGTAGGTGAAATGTAGATGAAATGCAGATGAAATGAAGATGAAATGTAGATGAAATGTATGTGGGCGAAAAGGGTCGAGGAATTGTGGGGTGGCTGAGAATTTTGGAAGATTGTGAGATATTGGTGATACATAATTAAGATTGGATTTTCCAGAAGGTAGAGAGTTGTATGAATTTTTTAAGTGCACTCAAAGGGATTTGTATTTTGGATTCTAACATGGAATTATCGGATTGGTGGGTGCAATGGGGATGGACAGAAGTTAAGGGGCGATGGGGATTGTTTTGTGGGATTTCTGGCGGAGTGCGGTGTTGTAGGTATAATGTAGATGAAAATATGTAGGTTAAAGGGGTTTAAGAAATATGGGGCGTGTGAGGATAAATAATTAAAAATTGAATTTTGTTGTATGGATTTGTTAAATGCATTCGAAGAGGATTGGGTTTTGGTTTTTGAACTGAAATAATCGGATTGGTGGATGCAATGCGGAGGAAGATTATGGGGTGAGTGATGAGCATTGTTTTTTTCGATTTTAGCTGGCGTGCAAGTATCTTGGTAAAAAATGTTGAGGATGTGTAGAGTGTGTGAGTGTGGGCTAATGGTTGGTTGATGATTGTCGGAGACTGAGAGTTGGTGGTGGTAGTGAAGTTTAGATTTTTGAAGTGTACTGGAGTTTTTTTGAGGACGCAGAGTGCTGTCAAAGAGGGTGGAGGATTGTGAGGTGATGAAGATGATTAGTGGTTTGAGGTTTGTGAAGTTGCCGAAATTGGATATATGTAATTTTAAAGGGTTTTTTGGATTTTTAGAGAGTACTGGGTCAATATTAAATTAATATTTTGAAAAAAGAGACGTCAAGAGATAGAAAAGATGATTGGTTCGGTAATCTAGGTGTTATAAGAGCAAAGTAGAATATCTGCTCTAGGAGTATTCTATAAACTTGGAGAACTTTTGAAAAAAATTTCGGACCAGCCATTTTTACTTGCTTGGTAGTTCCAATGTCAAAGTTTCTGTTTTATAAAGATGTGAATTTAATAGAAAAAGTTTCAATTCAGCAGAAATACTGAAAGTAGAGAAATACCGATGGCGTTTAACATGTTAAAAATGGAAAGTGAAGCAAATAAATATACGAGGGTAATATTCAAGGTAATTCTAATTATAAAAATAGCAAAATTACCAATTTCAAAGTTTCATTCATTCAACTCAGTTTGCAGATTACTATTGTAATTTCTATGTAAATGAAGCGCAAGGGACTGCTTCAAACATATCACTGCATAAATATCATTTCCGCAAAGGCGAGTCCGCATTTTGTTCGATCTTTCGTCGGACTAACAATAAGACTTTTGCAATGTCACCCATGCGACTCATCCAACTCATCAAACTGACAAACGCGAGTCATTTCTGCCAATGTCATCCTCCATTTTCCTAGATACCATCGACACAATAACGAACACGTTCACGATATCATTCTGAGTTGGAAAATAAATGTTCGTTCATGATAAATTCCACGAAACTGAAACGTCAGGTCGAAAAGTAAAGGAAATACTTCCTTTGTAAATATAGCCATAAAATGTTTTAGCAAAATGGTAAAAGGTTGAATTTTTGAGCTTCGAGCTTTTAAATGTTGATGGAGTTAAAAATGTTGAGAAATTTTTAAGACATTTGCAACATTATGACTTGATTAAATAGGAATATTAGAAATTTTTGGGGTAAAGAAATTCGAAGAATGTAAGAAAACTGTTCAATTTAATATTTACAATTTTGTTCTTCTTTATTCTTTTCAAAATTTTGAACTTTTTATATATTTAAAATTTTGTAAGAGAGAATTTAAATATAATAAACTATTACGAGTATTCAAATTGGTGGATATTTCTTCGCAAAAGCAATTTGAGTTTAATTTGAGAAAAACAATTTGGGTTCAAGCATTGGAAATTTTGAAATATTCAATATTTTGAGAAATACAGTTGAAAAATTAAAAATATATTAGAAATATTAAAAATTGGGGAACAATTCTTTAACATTTGTTAATTGGATTGCCTTAAGAAATTCACCATAAGTGATTTCTGAGCCTTACTTAAAATACTTTAATTAATGGTGTAATTTAGAATACATTTAGTAACAAATTGTAAGGCGTGCAACGTCAGAAATTTTCATAGCAGATCAGAACCAGACAGTTTGACTATCTTGGTCGTATATTTAAAGATAATAACACTCGCTGCTGCTGATGTAAATTTACGTCATTTCAAATTCTGTTTTCGTTTAGCTCTGACGTGAATATACGTCATTTTGAATTTTCTTTCTGGCCGAAGTTGACGTGAGCTCACGTCATTTGGCAATACTTTCTCAATTCCCGTTGAATCACCATATCTAACAATTTGTACATTTCTGACGAACCTAATGTTATACCTCAAGTTTGATAAACTTCATTCTTCTATTAACATCAGAACAAAACTTTCAATTCCAAGAGAAAAAAAATAGCTGCGAATAACAAATTCTAAACAGCAATGCAACATTGAAGAAACAGATATTCGAAAAAATTGTATTACTATATAAATTTTATAATCAATCTGCTAATATATCTTCCACGTTGAGATATAACTAAATAATTCAACAAGTTACACCACAAAAATCCCGCCAATTTTCCGGCCATATGTTCCAACAAACCACATATGCAATTTATTAAAATCCAGCTAATATTCTACCAATTAATAACTCAAATCTTTTATTAACTTTTGTTAAACTAGTTCAAAACTAGAGTACAATCATCGTCAGCATTAAATGTCAAAAAACTAACAGACTATTCCCATCCATTAGACGTATTGTCACCATAAACCCAACCCCCATGTATTTCCAATTGAACAATCCATATCCGCCGGAAATAGCCTCGTCGAGACGAGCAACAAGGGAAGATTAAAACCCCTAGATCGTCTTTTCGGCCCCGTACAAAGAGAGGTGGATGTAAAAGTTTATAAATCGCATCTGTGTCTGTGTGTACTGCAACAAAAGCTTAAGAAAGTACGGACTGACCTTTCCTTCTTTTGAGCAACTTTCGAAGAGCATGCTCGGCTTCCTCCTTATCTCTGTCCCTTGTTTCGCTTAATATAGTATCGCTGTTTGCCCACAGTGCGCCTGACATTGCCAGCAGCAAAGTAGTCGACCGTACTGAAGGGACTTACAAGCTTCATCGTATGAAAACTCTGGTATTTATCTCGCGAGAGAGCTCCAAAGTGGTCGACCTCCCATGTGACTCGGTATGGGGTATTCTTTTTTTGCGCCGAGTTACTTTTCTTGGTATTGGAGAATTTTTTAGCTTGGACATTTCGTAATTTTGCTGTGACAGAGTTTCTTTTCGATTGTGGATATAGTGGAGTATTGAAAATATCATGTTTTGTATGGCAAACAAATTACAGAGTAAGTACATGTTGCGGAGGGTTGAAGAATGATGCATGGTTATGTTGCAAATTGGTTTTCTTGGAATTCTAACAATTCTTTGGGATTGATATTTCATAGTTTTGTTTCTTTTCAATTGTGGATATATTGGAGTATTGAAAGTATCATAATTGTGTAGGAAAAAAAATGTCGGAGTGAGTACATGCTGCGGAGGGTTGAAGAATGGTGCATGCTTATGGTGTAAATTGGGTTTCTTGGTATTTGGTCATTATTTAGGATTGATATTTCGTAATTTTGCTGTGGTAGAGTTTCTTTTCGATTGTGGACATAGTGGAGTATTGAAAATATCATGTTTTGTATGGCAAAAAAATTGCAGAGTAAGTACATGCTGCGGAGGGTTGAAGAATGATGCATTGTTATGGTGTAAATTGGGTTTCTTCGTATTTGATCATTCTTTAGGATCGCTATTTCGTAGTTTTGTTAAGTAGAGTTTCTTTTCGATTGTGGATATAATGGAGTATTCAAAATATCATGGTTTGTATGGCAAAAAAATTGCAGAGTAAGTACCTACATGTTGCGGAGGGTTGAAGAATGGTGCATGGTTATGTTGCAAATTGGTTTTCTTGGAATTCTAACAATTCTTTAGGATTGATATTTCATAGTTTTGTTCCTTTTTCAATTGTGGATATATTGAAGTATTGAAAGTATCATAATTGTGTAGGAAAAAAAATTTCGGAGTGAGTACATGCTGCGGAGGGTTGAAGAATGATGCATGGTTATGGTGTAAATTGGGTTTCTTGGTATTTGATCATTCTTTAAGATTGATATTTCGTAATTTTGCTGTGGTAGAGTTTCTTTTCGATTGTGGATGTATTGGAATATCGAAAATCTCCTTCCAAATTTCTCCACATTTAACAATTCCATCGGGCTAAATAAAATTCCCCATTGAAGAAATACCCCTCATGTTACATTTATACCCACCTCTTTCATTAACCGTGGCCCGAATTTGAAATATTAAAAATACCTGCCGTTTCATTTGCACATAAGGATGAAAAGACACTTGGAATGTTACCTCGTAAGTCCAATAAACTTGAAAAATTCATTCACAGTCTTCAAAAAGTGTATTTGTAAATTTGAACGAGGTCTCGCAATGTTTTCACAGCCTCGATTATAACTCGTACATGAAATTTCTTACAATTCGTCATGAAATAACTTCAAAAGAATGGTACATGTTTTTCCAACGATGTATCTCCGGCCTTTTTCCTTCGTTTCAACGAGATTCGACGAATCCTATCCGTTCGTACTTTTTCTACGTTTTCTCTCGCCAGACATATTTCCTGCGAGCAGTCGGAAAAACTTGGTTCAAACGCCTCAAGCAAGAGTTTCAACGTCTATTCTCAGATACGGCACACATTCGAGATCGAAACCGAGCTCGCTGTGCCGGAATATTACTACTTCTTTTTTTTTATGACACAAATCGGGTAAAATCGTTTCACGTTAAACTAACCGCCAATGGAAACGGATATTTTGTGGTGGAATTATTTCATTTGTCGGAGAACGTGAAACTAAAATTGACGGGTAAATGATTGGCTAAGTTCTGGACAGTTCTATGGGGACGTGGAATTAAATGATGCTTTGCACGAGAACTTTCTTTAATGAGATAATAAAAAGAAAATTTGTTTCACGTCGACATCTGATGAAACTGACGATAAATGGTTTTTAAATTAATAATTGACTTTTGATTGATAAGCTTTCGGGATACTTGAATATTGTGCAAATAAGTGACGTTGGTGACTATAAATATTTCTGGTGCTAGCTTTTTATACACGATTATACAGTAGGTTGAAAATTATTTATTTTTTGAAGGAGCATGACAAATTATTCATTTTGAAATGATTATTTGTAAGTTTTTAATGTATGATATTTTTTTAAACAATTTTCAACATGAAGGAATAGTTTTTTATTGTAACTTTTCGTAGAAGTATACTGCCGTCGTCAAAGTATTGTTGTCACGTGAGAATTGACTTATGGCTGTTGAGGGTTACAAATATCATAGGCAAAAATTGCAAAGTTTTGAGTATCGAAAATGGAAATTTCGTGGATTTTTTGAAGATTCTAAATTTTATGAACGTGGAATTTTTGAATGAAGAGAAAATAAAGAACGAGTGCATTCTCCAACAAATTTTGTAGAATTCTATGGGAATGGAGAATTAAATATGCTTTGAGTTTCGTGTGGGAAATTAGTTAAATAGCATAACTAAAAGTAGAAGAGAATATTCTTGCCGAAATGTATGATAGATTGATTGAAATTGGAAATTTATATTTCACGACGTTTTGAACGTGCACATTGCAATCTGTAAATTAAATTTCATTAATTTAACATTCCCGAATTCCACGAATTTGCTATTTAATTATCGCGAAATTTTATAATTTTACTTTTGCAATTTTCTGCAGCCAAGATTTTTTGCGATTTTCCTTTGTACAGTGATTTTTTTGTAGAAACTTTAAAACGAACAGCTTCCTGTCGTTTTTAAAAAAGATATACAGTGCAAATAGGGAACTAAATTTCAACCATGCAAATTTTCGAAACTACCCCAAATCAACTGTACATAAGTAGTCTGCAAAAACTTGTTGACAGACTCAAATATGAAAGGTAAAAACTTCTCATATAAAAGAAAACCTTATTTCCTTCATAATTTAAAGTAAAAAAAACAAACATAGAAATTTAAATTTCAAAAATATCATTCCAGAATATTGCAAATACAGCCAACATTTCAAATCTGAATAATTAAAAAAAAAAAAAACGAAAAACAGTAGACATTGCAATTTTTAATACCTCAAGTACAAATGCAAAACATCACAGAAACCTAAAACCCCAAAATCGTTAAAAGAAGGCCTTCAAATAGTCAAGCCTCTCTGGAAAATTCAAATTTATTACAGCACCAGCGTAAACGGCGAATTTTGATTATTATTGCCACCATAAATCGGCGAGTATTGCTCGAGCACCGCGATAAAGTGTCTCTCATTCTCGTAATAGCGACATAAAATTAAATCTCTCGGATTCGTCATTCACGGAAGAGGCGAGAAACTCGTGCCATTTTTGCGACTTGAATCATTCTCTATTTCGTTCGTCGATCAACACACAAATTCGCACAATGATTCAAGTGAAACGTGCTTTTGGAATCTCGGGAAATCCTCCCTGACATCAGACTTTTCGCGTATATAAACTTTCCAAGTTTAATTCGCAAATCGCAATCTCGAGAATGCAATGCTCGCGAACGTTTGTATTTCAAGCCCGTCCCAGAGACATTAGGAAACTCCGGGTATTCCTGTCACGTGGAGTGTTTCATCCTACTTTTCATGGAAAAATAACTTTTATCTCACTCTCTTATGGTGAACTCAACATTTGGATTTTCATGGGCGATATTCTACGTTCGCGAGGATTAAAAAATGATGAAGATTTTTTGGTTGCATGTAAATGCCATTTTTATGAGGTCTGATAACATTGGAATTATTTTATCCATGTGGTTATTGCATATATATTATAACACATTTATTTGTCCCTCAATCATTTAAGTCAAATCTTAAACGATTCTCAACAATTAAATTTGTGAAATTTTCGAAAGCTATTTTACAAGGAAAATTATCTTGCATTTATTTGCCCAATTTCTCAAACTATTTTTATGTATAAAGTATTCATTAAATATCAAAATGAAACTCTTTCAAGTATTTATATAAATAAATTTTTTTAAATTAGTTAATTTGAACGAATTCAAATCGAAGAGGTCATGAAAGGTCGTTGAAATTGACATTTTGAAATTGGAATTCGTAATGGAGTGCCTCTATTTCGTGACAAATTGACGTTACGGGTACGACAAACATTCGCAATTTGTTATCTATGGGATTAATCGTATTCCACGTTAGGATGAGTTTGGATTTAAAGCACAGTGCAATTACCATGGCTAATCGTGATAACGTGCACGATCACGCGTGCGAGACTTATAGAGGTCAAGGCCTTTCTTGGATAAACTTTCCTGTAATTAATCACCACGCGAACAGCTTTAATGAAACATCGTAATTTCTTCGTTAGTTTAATAAGCGACTGTATACACGATAATGGAGTTAATGCTTGCTCTTTTGTCTGAGAAGAGTCTGCTTAAATGTTTCTCATTTCTTGTGATTTACGGTGTACTTAACGGTGCTAACTATTATCTCATTAATGTCAAATGAATTTTGGAAATTATAAATAATTATGCTAATTATTACAGCGTAAAAATAATTGGTGAAATTCTTCAAGGAAATTCTAGTATTTTAAATTGCAATATTACTTTTAAACTTAGTAATTTTTAACGAACTACATCCATTTTTAATCTCAAAATTATATGTTACTTAGGATTTCTTTTAGATTAATTAAAAGACTTTAGTTTTCCTTGCAAATTAAGACTAAAAACGAGCGTTGTAATTATCGTAAAAAATTTCCTCGGTGAAATTTCTACTAATAGAAATTCGTACTCCAATTAGATCGAGAATTTTTCTAAAGCAAAACTTCACATTTTTAATTGCAAAGTATACATATAAAATAACTTTTTTGTACTGTATTCATTTATTGGGATAATAGCAAATGTAAAACGAAAAAGGAACGTTTTATCTGACGTCAAACATGTTCCTCTAATTGCCATTCTTATCTTCCTTTTTTGCACAATAAAAAGTGAAGTAAACCGTAATAATCGACGACATTAAACCGCGCCATAAAATTCTGATTCACGATCATTTTCAATCCTCGCGAGTTTTTGGCACCATTGTAGAACATTAAAGCGAAACGTCTTGATTCTGAAATTACTGAACTGAGATTAAATTCAGAATTTCGATAAAGGGAAATAAAACTGCTTCGGCGACTCAGAAAAATATTATCTCTCGTGCCAAATGACATAATTAAATAATCCTGAAAATTCCACGTATTTCCAATGATAAAATTCAACTTAAAAATACAGTTACTTGAAAAAATAAAATAACATATTCCTTTAAAAAAAAACACATACACAGTTAATAATACATGAAAAATTCGTTGAAATAAAATACTGAAATACGATTACAATTCTCTTCCATAAATTTTCACGAAATGGAAATATTTGCAAAAAATGGTGGGTAATTTTAATACATCATCGTTTAAATTCAATCCTTCTTCTGTTTCATCGGTATGCATAGAAATGAGGGAAATTTCTGTTTGCAAAAGTTGTCGCTTTTTTTTCAAAAGTAGTGAATTTTAAAAAGGGATTTTCTCCGAGGAAAATTTATGGGATAGAGTGAAGGGAAAGGAGTTTCCAGGGAATAGATTTTACTGTATTAATTAGAGAAATAACTTGTATGAGTTTTGCGCAACATGGGCTGCTCTAACGGCGGGAAATCTAATTATCCAGGAACTTCGAAGCAATTTCTAATACCGCTCAAACTTTCCTCGTGGACAGGGCCTAATCAATAAATCTGATGGTCGATATGTAATTAAGACCATAACTGCAAAAGCAGGGGGGACACGTTTTCGTGGTAGTTCGAGAGACGAATCCTGAATGTGGAAGGACATGTGCAGGGATCAGCGTCACAGTGGTTGCAGAATTTTCTGCACGAGGAATTGGCATGTGCCAATTGTACCGAATAATTTTCCACATCCCTGGATTTTCAGATAGAAAGAGGTTCGCAGTATGTTCGAATAAAATAAAAAATAATAAGCGTGCGTTTAATAAGCGGTGTGAAGTTAGAAATATAAAAATTAAAAATTGAAAATTTGTAAATATTTAGGGTTGGAAATTATTGTCTTTTTGAATATGGAAAATTTGAAGGCATGATGTAAATAAGGGCTTTGAGATGAAATAAAATGATCCGAATTTTAAAAATTATTAAATAAATGTAATATATATTTAAGGCATCCTAAATCTTATTGCAATTTCGATAGCGTTCGAAAATGTCAGAAATTTATAAATCTTAAATATGTGGAAAGTTCTGAAATCTCCAAAGTTTGAAAAATGCAGTTATGTGTAAAATAAGCTAGTTATTTGGCGTACATCAGAATCGCAAATATAAAAATTCTTGTTCCCTAAAATCGTAATTTCTAAATATCACAATCATAAAATATTTTCGCTCTCGGCAAATCTTCAAAATCCGCTTAAAGTCTGTAAAATCCGAAACAACACCTCGTGAATTATCACTATGGAATTCGATCATCTGTAGAATCGATTGTTTCAAGTTTCATCACGAATCATCATTGGAAATATTGAAAATGCAGAAACTATTTGCACTGATCATCGGCTCATCGATTGCATTTCTAGTCCACGTACGCTTCATGCAAATATTGAAGGGCTTAAATTCAGTATTTAATGCACGACGGCGAACTCTGTCAGTTTTAATGCATCTCCTTCAAAATCAATGAAATCAGATGTGTTTCAATCAGTGACGTGAAATTCGCAAAAACGTCGTCAGAATATCGTTGTAAATCCTTACAAAATAAATACATTTTTGTTATATTTTTAGTAGAATCAATGGGACTAATTAAGAAACGCAATTTTGAAGATTAATTTCAAAGGATAAAGTTTTCCCTGGTGTTTAAAATTGGAGGGAAAATTGGGAAAGAGGTATTCGATGTATAAGTTCTTTTAAATTTTTACGAATTGCCCCATTGGAAGTTGCTTTGATGATGACGTTTACGTTTTTAATAAACAAGTGTCTTCTGCAAAGAGGACAGCTTTGAAATTGAAAATTAAAAATAACAACGTCGATGTCAACGAGTTTGATTAAACGATCGACCGAAGGGGATGGGTTTTATTTCGAACTGTGCCGAGAATCGTTACAGATTTAACAGGAAAAAAGAGTGATTAAATGTCACGTGTTTTGTGACGTTCTGTCGGTTTTGTCGGTGGTACTGTTAATAACGGAGAGGCAGAAATAAATATTATTATGTAATTCTTTGTAATTTAGAGAAATTCTAACAGGAAATCTGTTGAAATTTTTTTTACGCTCCCTGCATTTTTTTGCGCATCGTTTTGAAAAATGGAATTAAGATATGATAATGAAAAAGAACAATTAGAGACCAAGAAATAACTGTAATGCTCTAAATTCTGATTTTTTCTAATTTAGAAATTATCCTGACAAAACAGAAATGTATTTTCAGTGATAAGAAACAAATATTCTACGAAAAAGGCCGAAGAAAATCAAAAAAATTCTCTAGGGAGAAATTCTTAAAAGGTGGCGCCAATCAAAATGGCTGCCGAAGCATTAAATTCTTTTTTTTTCTAATATAGAAATTATCCTGACAAAATAGAAATGTATTTTCAGTGATAAGAAACAAAAATTCTATGAAGAAGGCCGAAGAAAATTAAATATCTCATAAAGGGCAATCTTTTCAAGACGGGGTGCCTGTTTACAATGGTTTAGGGCGTTTCTATGGGAAATAAGCGAATTGATCGTTTAATTCTCTGCTCTATCGTCTGTTCTGGGTAGCTTATGAAAGCGGAACTGTTATCACATGTGATATTGATCTAGAGCTGCTATATATGATCTCCTCGGAGTTCCCGAGAGCTTTTGAAATCCGTTGAAAGGTGGCGACGCGATACGATTTAAAATATACCAACAAACGGTTAACAAAATTGCATTACCGACGTTGTCAATATTTAGCAGAAAAACCGCCCTATTTGAAAGGAACTTGACAATTTTTTTCCAACTCAAAATATACAAGCAAGTTGGAAAATTAAAGCTAAAAAAATTGTACTCGTGAAAGAAACAGTCCGAAGAATCATAATTGCATAATTGATTCCAAACACAAACTACTGGCCAGATAAATAAATAAACTAAAATATTGTTACAAACAATCTAAAAAAATATCTTGTTAATACAAAATTATATAATAAAACTCAAGACTAAGAAATTGCAAATTTTATAGAAGGTTACCAGAGAGACACCGTCAAATATTTTTATAACCCAATAAATATAATTTCTAAAAGATCCAATCTTGAGCCAAGTTAAACATCGTTGAAATAATTCTTCCAAGTCCTATTTGACGTTTAATTTTCGAAAACCTCGGCGATTTCTATCCGGAAGAATATTCCAGAGGTCTACTTACCGTACTTCATGGCCAACCACCACCGTCCAACCCCTACGGCGTCTCCTATCTTTCCTTCGTAATGTTTCCGCGACACTGAGCCTCTCCATCGTGACTTCTGCACCGACAAATCTTCCTCGTTGCTACTAAATCGGCCTTACTTCGTGAATTTCCCTCTTATCGTTGGTCACGTGAAGGTACTTATTCATGTTACCGGGAGTTCCTGAAGAGGAGCGTGCCACGATAGCCGGGAGTACGTGAATTTCATGGGATTTTCGAGTGTATCGAATGGTTCCAGTGTAATCCGCTTATTTCGCGAGGTTCTTCCAATTTTTTCGGTTGAAATTGAAATTTAAAAGGTCTGAGAATTTTACGTTTCGTTGTGGTTGCAATTTTTAGGGGGTGGGAGAGAAACTCGAGGTTTATACAGAATTGTGGAGTGTTTTCCAAAATTGCAGTGTAGTAGGTTTACTTTTTGAGATTTAAAAAATATTTAGGGTTTGAATTAAAATTTGGGTTGAGGGTTTTTGTGGTTTTATTGTGGCATCTTGCACTGAAATTAATCTGTGTCAGGATTATGGTAATCTTCACATCAAAAATTGCGGGAGAAATTTTGAAGAGTTCAAATTTGAAATTTGCAATTTTCACGTACCTTAGTCTTCTTTACACTCTTGATTGAAATTTTGATTATTCCGTCAGTTTATTCATCATTCTTTTAACTAAAAGTTGTCTTTAATATTTATAATACAAAAGTTTGCATAGTACCGACTTGCCCTTTACCCTTACACCAAGAATTTTTTAAAATTTGACATTTTATTAGTCGAATAATTTCTTAAATTAATTTCTGCTTCTGATAAGAAGTCCACATTCTTCCAAGAATTTATCCTCCCACGATTACAATTTCACCATAACATTATTGAAATAATATCGTAAAACTAACAATGAAACTTTCCAACAAATCCTTGAATTTATTGCACTTATAGTACACTTTGAATTCTAAACCTCAACTGCACTTCCCTCTCAGTGTCTAATCGTCTCAAAAAACGTCACTCCATCGGCACAAAAATATCCAAACCATTAATTCAAAATTCCTCTCAAATTAACCAATCCTAAATAATCAAGCCTAACGTAAAAGCACTTATTACTCACTTAAACACTACATTTTCAACACTTCCTATCCACTAATCCGTGGAACACGATCTCCGAAAAGCCGCCAAAACATTCGTAAGAGAAACCTGTTACCAAAACAGCATAAACTAGCATGAAATTCGCGAAATCCTTCCGGACGATCTTCAAACCGGATGGCCTACTTTCAATGCAAACAGATGGACCTTCTGATGTGAACGTCTTTCAGATTTTTTTCTAAAAAATAAACTAAACAGCTCCGGAAAGGATTAGGTAGAGATAAGCATCTGAACATCGCGACGCACCGCACAGAACTGAATGCCGTATTGTATTTATAGAGCGACTGAGATTATTTTGAACGTCGCTTTTCTTACGTATTGGTCGTACGTTTCTTCAATTCCCTCGTTTTTGACCATGGGTCGTCGCCTTTTTTACTGCTCTCACACTTGGTGCTTGTTCGGAGCTTTTTTGTGGACTCGAATACGAGAAGAATTCTGGCTTGTAACGATTTGTCAAGTGGCATGGTGAACTCGTTGTTAAGTACTTTGATTTATTAATACAAATATTGAGACAACTTTTGAACTTAATTAAAAGTTTCTAATTTAACTTAGAACACTTTTTTGTGAGCGCGAAGTCTAAGTGATTTTTTGGGTTATTATAATTTGTCAAGTGGCATTGTGAAGCCATTGATGGTATTTTTATTTTTGAGTACAGATATTGAGGCAGTTTTTGAGATTTTATTGAAAGTTTTTAATTAAACCTGTGTTAGTTTTTTGTGGGCCCCGATACAAATTGAATTGTATGAGTTTTTAACAATCCAAAAATCGAATTAACAAAGTTCAAAATATTCTGTACTTAACAATTTTGAATATTTTGTTCTATGATTCTATGATATAAAAAATTGAACAATCTCCTTTTTGCAAACAAATCGAAAAAAATTGCAATATTTTCATCAATCCGAAGCCTTTAGAAAAACGAATTTCTTATTTCCACTTACTTAACTTCAGTATATAATTTTGTGTGATATTGTAAATGTGCAATATTTTACCAAATTATTCTTTGTTTCAATTGACACGATATTTTGAAAAATTGCGAGGAATAACGCTAATTTGAGGATGAAAAATTGTATATTTTTCTACTTCCTCCTTCAAATCAGGACTGAGCACCACTGGAATGGGAGAATTGTGCCGGGATATTTTTTATACAAGCTCTTTGGCACGTTCTCCCAGTCACATTTTATTAGTCGTGCCAACGTCAGAGAATTTTTCTCCCACTCACTTTCAAGATTGCTAAGGCTACCTGAGAACGATCAAATCCTAACAAATTTCCCTCCAGCTTTATTAATTCCATTAGAATCTTCAATCCTTCACCGAGAGAAAAAACAGAATATTAAAAAAAAAAATTAAAAACAGAACCATTATACGCTCCTGCAAATAGTAATTTACAAATTATGCACTACACTATCATTTTTTAAAATTATAATTTCTCCTATTTACAACATTAAATCAAATTCAGTTTTCCACATTTCCAAAAATGCAAAAATTTTGCAGAATGTAATAATGCTGGTATGAACAAGTTGGCAAATATTTTTCCGCGAGAAATCCATACATTTTTCTTATCGTAGTGCTTTTCTATTTATAATTCAATATTTTTTTTATTTCTCCTATTTAATTTCTAATTTATTGTGTAATGTTTACTTCAAATAGATATTAATTGTATCTAATTAAATATTAAATCGAGCAGGCACTCACGAATAAGAAAGTACTTGCAAAAAATATACTAACAGTAAAATAAGGTGCGAGCCAAAATAATACCATGGCTTACGATGTTTCTGAATGTTCACCAAAAATCCTGTAACTTTTCCATTCAAAAATTTCAATCCAAAATAACAAAATGAAACTGCAACTACCACTTTCACGGTAGCCATTGCGAAATAATTTCTATTGCTATTTCACCGTAAATAGATCTCCCAAAATTCTGTAAATAACCAAAAAGAAGAACATTATTCGCGAGAATTCTGGGGAATTTGTAAAGTCGAACGGAAGTGGTGATCTTGTAACGTTTCCCTTGGCAGAGATGCAAGTATCTTAGAATGAAAGCAATCTTGCGTTCTATCTATCGTTTTCTGATACACGAATATCAAATGACAAATTGCAATTTGTCATATTCTCATCGACGACCGTGAATGATCGACGTTTTGACACATTTCTTCGATCAATAAGTTTCGTTGGGATAGAGACGTGAAATTCCTTCGAAATGAAGCACATGGCGCACGAAATGTTTACAAAATATTTGCCAATATCGCGACAAACGCTGATTAATTCGCGACAAGACGGTTGCCAAAATTCTTTCGGCATAGCACTTCGTCTCTATTCCAGTTAGCGAGGTTTCTGCACGGTGCCTATGACATTTGCTAACAATCATTGCACTATTTGTGAAACTAATTGCATGATTCTTAGCATTGTTCATATTTCAACTGACATAAGAATTCTGATGAATTTCTTTTTCCTGCCAAAATGCTTCTTCAAGAAGCAGGATATTCAAACTATTTAAATAAAATTCAAATTACTGATTCTCAGTGTCAATTAAAATTATATACAAAATATTTTTCATATTCTGTTATTTTATTTTTATATTCCATGAAAAAAGTATGATTTCTGAATAGCAGCTATTTGGCAGAATATTGAAAGCTGATTAAGGCAGATCGGTAAATAACTAATATTAACACAAGTAGAGAGAAGAATAATTAAATATTTAAAAAATAAATATTGAGCTTATTTTGCCTGATTTTTGAAAAATATCTTCTGACTTTCTTTTTGTTTTTATTTGAATATTTTAACTATTTTTTTCACTTGCAATTATGACTTTTTAAATTTTTTTTGCCTTCATCACTGATTGTTATGAATACCCTTCAAATTTTCCAATGTCTATAATTCCTTGGTGTCCTGAATTTTGTAAAAAATTGGATGCACTATCGGAAAAGTGTCTTATGCAGCTTGGAAAATTTGATAAATAAAGTGCGAAGAGAATAGCGCAATTATTGCGTGATAACTGTTTACACGAAACGGTAAAATGCAATTTCTGTTCGCCAGCAGCGTTTGGCGAGGGCGACGAGAGGCCAATTTTATTAACTCCAGAAAATCCGCAGGAACATTGTGTCTTCGTGTAATAAACACGGTTAGAAGTGCGCAGTTTTAGATATAAACTCTCAGAAAGACGTAATATTTGCTGAAGTGATATATAACTCTTTTGCGAAATGCCACTCAAAGGAAAACCCCATTGAAAATCACAATGAAATCTATTAAGGACTAATTTCAATAATGATGCACTTATAAAAGACTCCTACCTTCAAATTAATTCATCAAATCGTAAAAAAGAAAATTTTCAACACTAAAATTCTATAACAAAAATAACTATCTCCTATGAAAACATTTCCTTTTCAAATAATAATTTAATGTACCGTATATATAAATATTAAATAACATATTTCACGGTAATTCAAAAGACAAGATTTCCATTAGTAAATTGCCATAATGAAGCTTCCAATTTTTCAACTCCAAAATCATCGCCTGCCGCAAATAAATTTAACGACGCCCATAAATAAGCCTGGTAAATATCTAATCTTTTTAAATCCGCCATTCTATTTTAAACCGCATTTTATTGCCGGCGTTATTTTAAAGAACAGAAATTCTAAGCAAAACAAAATAATAAAGCGTTTCATACAACGTAACGTCACATTCTACCCTCCAACTTTAGTGCCGTTGAGAAAGGTTCAACGACCCGTTCTAACAAAGGAAGCTAGGGAAACGGGAAGTTCAAGAAATTGTGAACCTTTGCATACAAGTAGAATAATTCAAACACTATACAAATGTATCTTTTGTTTATGACATCATTCTATTCTGAATGAAACTCTAACGAAGAGTTATTAAATATTATTGTGTGGATGATTGTTTTTAAATGAATGAAAGGTTTAGAAAGGTTCATAGTTAATAAACTCAAAGGGGGAGTATGTGAATATTATTATTATTTTTATTAAAGAGGAATGAATGCATTAACGTATAAAAACAAAGAATGTGGGTGCGTGTATTGATTGATTAACACTAGATTTACGGAGTCAATTTGGCTCATTAATAATTTGATTACTATATGTATAAATTATTGGTTGGTTAATTTTTTAATAATAAACCTTTCATTTCAATTGAATTGGAACTATTTTCTTTGCGAAAAACTTTAATTTTCTTGTTTGACTCAAATTGGCTTACTTCAAAAAAATAGGTATATCAACATTCGTAAATCTAGTGTTAACACTAGATTTCCAAAAGCCGTCAAATTGACTGGTTCCTACTTTTTTAAAAATATTTGAGTATCTTGTAATAAACAAATTACTTAATTCTCTGTATCTTTTTGCCGCTTAATCTGTTTTCAAAGTTCTTATTTAATATATTTAAATATACGAGATTTAACTGCCGTAAATCTAGTGTTAATAATTAACATTCACAATTATCCCACACATTCTGTGCAATTTCAAAATCCCTCAAACATCATGTTTCTCAGCTTTCCCCGTAAACCATAAACCACAGAATACAAGCAGCAAAAAGAAACCCATAAAGAGGCTCAAGTAAAAAGGGGTCTCCCGTTTGAAAGGAAGAAAGAAAAATCGAAAAAAAAAGAAAACAAGTAATAAAAGAGTTCAAACGACCAGTTATGTTTAGATCGTCGTCCTTGATAATTCGCAGGAGGAAAGGGACGAGTGAAAAAAAAATCAACGACGTCGTAAGGTCGCCGATTATTTATCACGAAGTCGTGAAAATGTGCACAACTCGCGAATATAAATCGCGGGAGTCATATGGCCAATTATAATGGCCGTATTTTCGGACGTCGTCCATCGGTGGCCAACTTCGACGTTGGATTCGCAACGCAACGGGGATGCGCGATTTTTTTCGCACTTTGCAGAAAATTGGCAAACCACCGGCCGGACGTCGTGAGCTCGTGATGCAAGAGGGAGATACGTGAATCATAAGGCTACGTTATAAACGGACCTAAACGCGGCTCTACGCCAAATTGTGGGAGGAGGGGACTCGATTCTTTGAAGAAACGAAATGGGGACTTTTATGGTGGCTCTTCGTGGTTATAGGGGTTGGAGGTCGTTCGTTGGTGGACGTTGATGGTCGAATATTGATATTCAGAGGATGCAGACTTGCGATATACATGTTGATGGGAATTTATATAGAAAATTTGCTAAAATTCGTAGCATTGTGGGAATTAATTTGAATATTTGGAGATTTTAATTGTAGGGAGGGATGAATATTTGAGTGGTGTTTGAGATTTATAGAGAGGAAGATAATTGTTATATTTGCTGAGATTTTTAGTTCGAAAATGTTATCAAATGAGCAGAATATATTTTGTATTATGTTGAATTTAATATTATTTTCAATCTCGATTAAGATTTTAATTTATCAAATGGTCTGTGTCTTCATATTTCTCTATAAAACTTTATTCATATTTAAATGTGGGCTTTAGAAATTTAGGCATGAATAAACAAATGATATTTCATTACAAAGAATAATAATATATTACAAACTATATTAAATATATGTTTTATAATATCAAAATATTCAAGTTACACCCTAAAGGTGCTAGAAACTTCAATGAACAGATATTTTGTTCAATGAAACGTAGAAATTCGCGAAACAATTTCAGAGATACCAATTTATTTGGCAACCCGAGTATTTTGCAGCTACAGTATATTTTTCCTTGTCAATTTTGTAACGGAGTGACAGAGATACGATGGAAGAATGTTTCTAATCTTTTAGGAATCGATTGATCGGTCGGAGTAATATTTTTAATATTTTGAAAAAATTCCGGAGAAACTAAGATTTTTGGAGCACGTTCGACGGTATGTAGGGCGCAGCCTTGTCGCGAAATATGTGACTGTTATTTTGTAATGGACCGTTGTCTCGTCGTCACACGACACGCTGATATATTCGCAAAAGATTGGCCTGCTTTCGGAATGGAACAGCGAGGAAAAAAATAGTCACCGATGCCTCAACTTTTCAGCCGGATAGGACAACTTTTCATCTCGCGAAGCCTCACCGTGTTGCCTATAAATGTTGCTCTATTTTCCGGCAAATCGATCATACTTCGATTTCCACCTCGAACTGCTTTAAAATTTGTCCGAAAAATCACGTTATTTTAAATGAAAAGATGCACAAACACAGAGACAATTAATATAAATGCAAAGAAAAATGATTTACAAAGAAATAATAATTTTCCATATTTTTAGAATGAATAATGTTTACTTAGATCTTTTACATAGATATGTTATTATTCTTCGTAAAGAAATACTGTATATTTAATCATTTTTCAATTTTTAGAATGCATATTTAAGTATGAATAAAATTTGATAGGGAGATAGGGAGTTTTTGGAGATTTATTAAATTAGAATTTTGATTAAAAATGAGATTTATGGCGTTAAATTGCAATATTAGGGAATGTAGAAGAAGTTGGAAGTTTAAATGTCGCGGGCTGGAGGTTTTATCTTTGTTATCAGCTATCTACAGTCGGTAAACACTGCAATATTGTGGCGCCCTCGACGAAGCGCGAATGAAACGTCTCACCACGCGCGGGAATGTTCTACTGCCGCTGCAATATTGCATGCATCTCATTTTACCGGCGAAAATTTCCTGCAATTGGGAATCTAAGGCCGCGAAGTTCAATTTAATATCGTTTTTTCAAATTGTGAACCTTCAGTTTCTAAAGCATATCATTAGAAAAATTATAAATTACGGACAGTGAATTTAATTTATAAAGACGTGACACTAGGACATTTCTTGCAAGTGCAAATCTTAGCCTGCGAAATTCAATTTATCGTGGTTTTTGCAAATTGTGAACCTTCAATTTCTAAAGAATTGATAGTAGACAATTTTATCAATTGCGAATCTTATTGTTATGAATATCCAGCTTATTGTCATTTTTGCATACAATAAACTTTCATTTGTTGAGGAATATTGCAAAGAGAATTCTAAATTACTCGATATTATTATAGTTTATAAAAAATTTATAATAGAAGATTGATCAAAATTCTATTAAACAAGATAAGAACAAAGTTAATATTGAAATAATAAGAGTAAGATTCACTGATACATTTGACTATTTTAATGTTATAAAAGTTGAAAATGAAGGAGCAGACGACTTTAAAGTTTTATTTAAATTGATTAAGGACGACAAATTGAAGAAATTCTCTCTGAGATTTTTCTTCCTAAGTGTATATCGACGTTTAAATTAAGTTGGTCACTAATTACGGAAGAGGAAGAGACGAATGTCACTTGATACTGACCTAAAGTCATTTTTAATTGCATCAAAGTTACTTTTCACAGAGGAGTGTACGTTGAGCGCGCTTTCAGCTGAAAATGGCAATTATTTTCCGGTATGATCTATAAACGGGCTCTCCTTTGATGCCTCTGCCGGCAAACGGAGCAAACATTGGAAAAAGAAAAGAAAAACTTTTCCTCTGCTAATTTTACATCGCATCACGAAAAGAAAAAAAAGAATCACTGCGCCACACAGGCTACGATAAAATCGCGAGTTACGCTCACTTTGAGGAAATGTTTAAAAACTTTTTAATAGACGTTGCATTATTGTTAAGCGCTAATACTCTTCCCCACGTTGTTTTCAAAGTATACTCAATAGAAATTTAATAGGGGAAATATTGTTTCACTGAAATAATTAAATTTCTATTTCAAAGTGGTTGTCTGAAGTACTTTGCATATTCTAGAAGTTATAAAAAAGTACTGGAGATATTGACATTTTGAAAAGAATTTGAAATTGTATTAATCATTATTTCATTAAATCAATATCCACAAAATTCACTCCATAAAATGTTTAACAGTCCTTCTTTTGAGGTCCGAATTATTAATTTTGTAGTAAGCTAAAAAAAATTAATTTTCCATCATTGGTTATTCTACAAAGATAATACTACAAAATTATTAGGAAATTGGAAAATCTATATTAAACTATTAGAAAAAAAATACATTTTAATTTTTTATCAAAAAAAATTCCCAAAGGAAGCGGAAAAACATAGATGTCACTAAGGATGACCCTTTTAAATATCATTAATTTCAACTACCTTGATAGTACCACTGTTAATTCACTGAAACAAAGTCCCCATAAATTCTTCCTCAAGAATACTTTTCAAAATATACCTAAGCACTTGAAAATTCCAAAATTTTTATTCGTCTCTCAACTTTTCCAACCGTACAAAAACACTCAACGTTTTCTAGCTACTTTATCCGGGCATCGCTCTTCTCACGGAAACCGTTCAAGATACGAAAGACGGGGCGCCAAGAAGAAAAGTAAACCGCGGAGCGCTTAAGCACTTTGCAATTGCGCGCGAACATTAAAATGCAAATGAAAGCTAAGAGGCAAAACGAAGAGAAGGAGGTAAAGGAGACCGAGATAGGCCAAGCAGGAAAAGACCATTCCTGTTTACTCGAGGAGGGACTTCGGTTTACTCGGCGATTCGTTTCCACGAACGAGCGAGGCATCGCTAATGCGATAAACAAATACAAGGAGCGTGCAATAAGGGCCACTCGAGCGCATTCTATGCTGCAGGATAAACATCGCCGAGCGCAATTGCAGCGACTTGGGGAAAGCCAGGTCTCGGTTGCAGCCAGTCGCAATAAAAGCTCTAGTAAGTAATTATTTGAGAATTACAATGAATCGAAGAGTCGAGTATGAAGTTTGGTTTTAGAGATGGTGGATACTAATTTGATTTCATTAGTGTCTGATTACTTATTTCACTTGGAGGCACTACAACGTGAGAGCACTGACGTTGCTTGAGGAAGGGGATGATTTATTTTATTCAGAATTAGTATAATAGGAGAATACTGTTTCGTTTAAAGGAGTGCAAATAATAAAGTTCAAGTTTGAATTGCATTTTTATGGTGGGAAGTTTTGTTGTTCTTGGTCTATTGGTCTGACTAGTTATTTCACTTACAGGTGGTGCCACGTGAGGGCACTGGTGTGACTTGGGGAAAAAGAAGTCAATGGGGAAATGTCGCTAGTGTGATCTGTATAATGGTGATTAGTTATTTAAAATTGGGTAGGTTTAAATTTTGAAACTGAAGTTGTTTTTTTGTAGCAGATTTGATGGATGACATCTTCAGTGTCCGACGATTTATTTAATATTGAATTAATGTAGTAGGAGGACATTTTTTGTTTTAAAAAGAGCAAAGAGCTTATTACATGTTTGAATCATATTTTTATGGTGGGAAGTTTTATGGTTCTTGGTCTATTGGTCTGGCTAGTTATATCAGTTATAGGAAATGCAACTTGAGGACACTAATGTGGCTTGGAAAAAAGAAGTCAATGGGGAATGTTGGTTAAAATGATCTGTATGACTGTGATTAATAATTTTAAATTTGAAGAATCCGAATTTTGAAGTTGAAAAGTTTAAGAAAGAGGAAAGTGTTATTTATTATCGTAAAAATTACACAGAGTGTTGAAGGTAATACATATTTGATGAAATATTCCGTGAAAATGTCGTCGTTCATTCCCATTGTTCAATGAAACGCGAGATATCATAGGAATCGCTTGCCCTTTGACTTTTACCTGGTTCACTTTTGTATTTCACGAAAAGGCAAGGATGAAACAAAAGTGGAATCTCGAGTCAGTGAATATCGGCTCGGAAAATTGGAGGGAAATTGAAATTGAACGGAAGCTCATATGTAAGAGACAACTACAGAGTCGATTAAACGAAACTGGAACAGGCATGAGTGTATCTTTCAGGTATTTCATTATCTGCCGGACTTAAACTTCATTTCCTCCCTTCCCATCATTCATCTCCGTGCATTTATCAACAATTAACAAACAATTAAAATCTCATTTACTCCATTCTTCCACATCAAGTCCAATGTAGGATTTTTGCATCGTAGGAAATTATTATTTTTTGATTTTTTAAACAATCAAAAAACGTTTTCTAAAATGCATCGTTTTCAAGAATAAAACAACTAAATGATACTTTAATATTTGAATTTTAAACTCTGGGGATAAATTTTGCAAAGCTATTGTACTCCCGTTAGAGAAGATTTTACGAGATACTATTTCACGATGCAAATATTTTCTTTATATTATCGCTATGCTGCTCATGCAAAATTCTTCAAGTTTTGAAGTTAACGTTCATTCATCCCTTGACTATACTACCTCTGGGTTTTCCACGTTAAAATATTTCACGTCGTGCATTCAATACTCGTGTACAATGCAAAGCTTGTTTCGGTTTCCTGTTCCAAATTATTAACTATTCTCCTTGCATTTCCGTTCTCTATAGCTTATTAACTATTTGTTCGTGTTTCAAGCTGATCAAATTTTATAGAGCACTTTTCAACTATTGTATCCATTTCATCTTTTTAAGCCCAATTTTTAACTCTTTGTGCTCCGAATTATTTCTTTACTTTCGTAGTGAGCTAAATAAAAGTAATTTCACAACATTTTCTATCATTGTTAGTTCCTTTTTAATGGTGGCAATAACTACAGGTAGTGGCGGATATTTTGGTGATGTCACAAAGTCATTATGAAATTAGAAACTGACATTAAATTGTCAGGAAAAAAGAAGTGAAAAAGTAGAGCCCCAAACGTTAAATCTATCTTATTTAAATATGCTAAATAATTACTTTGGATAAAGAGAAAACAAAAGACGAGTAATTCAATAATTTATCTGTTAAAAGAAGAGCTTTGGAAGTTTATAATAAAATTGAGGAACCAGTCATCTTCACTGGCTTGGTACTTCTAGTAATAAATAATTAAGACGATGTGAATTTTTTATTTTAATTTAACCAACATCTAAAATGATCTATTAAAAATTTAATTGAGTTGTTAAGTTTATTTTCAAGTTAAGTTTAAATATCTGCGTTCAATTTTCCCCCATCGAGGTTGAAAATCGCAACAAATTGTAAACTCGTACGAAAAGTCAACCAGGTCAACTCAATGCTCATAGAACAATGAGAAATAAATTCATTCGAACAGCCGGACTTTTATTAGCTTGTTTCTCCACGGTTGGCCATCTTTCGGTGTCCTCCCCTTTCTCCATCCATCGTCGGTGACACGTGAAATGAGTTCTCTCAAAGAACAACGAGAGTACATCATGGAATCAGTGGATGGTCAAGGATTCATTTGCAAGGATTTAATTACAACCTCAGCCATTTCAAATACCAAGCTTTGATCGCGTTTAACTGCCCACCGTTCCGTTCTCTGACGCTGGATTGTTGCAAAAATCGCGTCTACATTTTGCCCTCGGAAAATTGCATAGGGTAGACTAGGGTCACTTTTTGGTCCTTGGAGACATGGTCCACATAGGGGACCAGGTGTACGAAAGGAATTCACAATTTTAGAAATTTTTTTGGCATGAGTTTTAACAACGGTTTTGTAAAGGAATTTATCCTTGGATTATGACGTTATGGCGATCTAAATCGCGAGATTGTTAGTTTTGCTAGGTAGCTATTTAGTTTATGGTTTGTATGAGGAAGTTTGAATAGTTTATGGTGATCATTGAAACTATTGGAAGCTGGACTTCACCGTTTTATTATTTGATTCCATATAATATGAAAGAATTTTTATAAAAAATGAGGGACCACTCCGTTCGACTACTATGGTAATTTCCAGGATTCAATCGAAGAAACAAATTGGCAACTCCTGCAACCTTTAATAACCACCCCCTTGAATTAATCTCATCTAAATTTCTCCAATCACCAAAACACCTAAGTCCATAATTAACTCAAAACATGAAGACAGCCCTATGCATATTAAAACTTCAAAAATCACCCCATAATCGACACTTCCCCATCGCCAAGTCGTTTCCAACTTCAGAATCCACCCATCTCCAAGCAGCCTCTTCGTAATACCACTTCTCCAACTCTCAATCCCTAATTCCTCCCCCATAACGTCACGAACGAGCATAAACCACCAAGTAAGAATCCACGATGATCATCTACCCTCCACCATCCCCTAATCCCTCTAAAACAACAATTACAACTTAAACTGTGGTGATATCAAAGCAACGACCGTCTAACAGTCATCTCGTGCCAATTTCATCGGTTCACCGTCAATTGGCGCAAAATTCTCTCTGCAATTTCATGGCACGAATGACGTTGCAGCAGCCACCGACTCCTTATCAAGGGTGCATTCAATGCAACGAGGCGGCTCGCAATCGTCCAGCAATTCTCTAGGAGGAATTTCCATGGACTTCGAGCTGCCGACGGAGCTTTCACGAATTACTCTGCCGGGCTACATGGAAAGCCACTTCCTACCTTGGACCATTATGCAAATTGTACCTACTGGCGACGAAACATTCGGCTGCTCGAGCTTGGAGAACGATATAATATAGGTTTTACAAGAACGAGTCGATGCGCGGCTCGTTTTGTCGTCAAATGTTGGTGTGTTTAAGGTTTCAACACGAATTCCGCTATTATTGTAGTGTGCTGAGTATTGTTATAGTGGTGGATGCAGGAGGGAGAAGTGGTGATGGGAGAAACAAGATGAGATGGGGGTATTTGTTGGTGGGGATGTCGTAAGGGAGGATTGATATTATCCTTTTTTTTAAGGAAATTATTAATTAATACTAGGTTTTGTTGGGCCCAAAATTTGAACTATTTCGAACTTTGTGGGGGAAATTGGACCTCTCTATTATCTTCTCATTTATATTATTATTATATATTTCAAATTTGTTGGATGAACTTGAATTATTTATTCGCTTAATTTAAGGGGGCCATCCCATGTGGCAGCTATTTTTTTCGCTTCTTTGAATATTTTTTTTGACGAATCGTTAAAATTTACAATCTTGCTTCCGGCGATAGCCTTAGGGTTACGAATTAAAGTGCTGTTTGATTTTTTGAGATTCAGATGAGCGAAACTTCTAGAATCATGGCAGCCGTCAAAAATACAGGAGTGTCTTGCGAACAGTAAAGTCAATTAAAATCGTTATTTTTGCTTGCAAAAAAATTCCAAAATTGTACATTTTAACGGTTTATCAAAAAAAAGGATGACCCCCTTAAGTTGAAACACATATACCAAAATGTGGCAATTGAAAATATTTCGGTACAGTAAGAGTAATCGTGAATTTCTTCATAAAAATTACAATGAATTTATAATACCTTGAATTCTATGAATATTAAGGACTTAATGCCACTGATCAAATCAATTAGCGGACCCCCCTTAACTTTTGCCAAAGCTACCTCGTTAAATCGAACACGGGTATCTCGTTAGAGAGAATCGATTGATATTTTCCACGAAAAAAAAAAAACTGATTTATTTTATGGCAAAGGATAATTAGAATTTGGACTGCGCCTGAGTTTGCTAATTAGTAATACGCATACCAACGAGGATCCAATCAAACTGGAAAGCAATTTGGAAGGTACACTGTAATTTGTCCTATGCCACATACATTTGTCAGTTATTTGTAATTATAAACCTAGCCGAGTTACTGTTTGGTTATTAATAAACGCCATCCGTTATTTGATACCCGAATATCGTAACAAGGTCCTTTTATTTATAGAAATGGGCAGCTTTACAGAATTTTCAAAACAGAAAAATCATTTTGAATATCTTGCTATTTTTAGCGACTAACTGCAATAATTTCGTCTATGACGTAGAAGGAAATGAAAAAATTTTTTTCTTATTGTTTCATCAGTTTTCTTTAGAGGTTAAAAAAAATTTTGGTTGAAAGGATTTACATGGATTAGATGCTGCATTATGGAGAGTATATTGTATACTCATTTATCATCTCGAAGTAAATTTATATCTAGTACCTCCATCAGCTTACATAACCCATAAGGTTAAGAGGCACCATCAAGCAAGAATCTTCATCCCTTCAAAATTATGTTCAGCGCGTCAAGCACCCTTCCTTCCGATATTATTCTACGACTTTATCTTTCCCAGAGCTCGGTTTACCCTTAAAACTTGTATTCTTTGAAAAAATTGAACGAATGTGTGAAAATTCCCTGCAATTTTAAACTACAGTCAGTAATTAATTTGATTAGCTGCATTAAATCTTGAAAATTGATACTTTCATGAGAATTTTATAAGTTAATGAGAAACTTATAATTACTCATACAATTTAACTCATTTTCAGTCGAATATCTATCTCACGACAATATTTTACATAAATTCCAACGATTTTGTTTTGCAACGATGTTGACATTGCAACATTATCAATTAAAAAATGCGAAAACATCGTCCATGATAGAAACTACATCAAAAACTTTTATACAAAATTGCAGACTGATATAAAACTTCCTAAAACCATTTATTCTGCATTAATTAACTTTTGCAACTTTTCAACAATGTGTCCCATAGAAAACTTCATTATTCTCCAATGTACCCATACAATTTAAATTATTCTCAAGAGAATATCTATCTCAGGACAATATTCTGTATAAATTCCAACGTTTCTTTTTTGCAACGATATTTACATTGCAACATTATCAATTTAAATATGCAAAAATTCGATCCATGATAAAAACTACACGAAAAACCTTTATATAAAATTTTGCAGACTAATATTTAATTGTTAAAATGCCATTCGCCATGGAATAATTCACCCCTTTAACTTTTGCAACAATGTGTCACTTGTAATACCATTGGCACACTTGGAGCACGCGTCGAGTTTGTGTTCGAGTGACAAAAAATCCTACAAGGCGGCATGGAAGCGAGGGTGGCAGTGTAGAAGTTAGTCAGTTAAAGGGTGTAGTTATTCAGAGGGATGAGAAGGGGGTTGGTTGAGGCTAGGACAGGTTTCGGGGGCGGTCGATACCACTGGCCGTCGTAGCGCCATCGCACAGTGGTACAGATTCAATTTTTTCGACGGTCAAAATTACATTTTCATTTCACAACGATCGGTAATTTAAATTGTTTCCTCGTACCCATTTTGTCAAATGTTTGGAGATTTTATAAAAATGTACCAAATGCATCGGGTAGCTACCTGGTACCCGATGTTGTATTTTGTTGCTGTTTTGATAATAGTTATAATTTTTTATGAAATTCTTAAGCAGGAAAATTAAGGAAGTCCCAAAATTATTTACAAATTGACAAATTAATTTTGTGTTCCTATATTTTGTCGGATGTTTTTAACACAAAGTGCAGTGTGTTTTAGTGGCAGATAATGTGGCAACGACTATCGAAGAGAGACTGCAAATTGTTGCAGATACTCAGTAATATTTACCAGTGGAGATTATTTTCCATTTTCCTTTCTGCAACATGTTAATATTAGAAAAATCTTTAAACGTTTGAATAATTTATTAATTAATTTATAATTTTACATAGTAAAATTTTAACAAGTAGAATTAACAATGATTTTATTAGGCATACTATTCAAGGGAAGGCACTATCAACTTTAATTTTCTTGTAAAATCCTGGCAATTGCAAACTCAGGAAATTCTGCAAAATATCCTGTAAATTATTTTCATAGAAATGAAAGGAAGAATGTAATATATAATTCTGAAATTATTCTCACCATCGAAGAGTTAAGTTCTCCTTCGATTAATTCTGAATGGCGTACTAGAAATTGTGTATTTTCTTAATTCTACCGATTGATCCTCTTCCTTTTGGCACTGGACAATGTAAACGATTGTCAAAAGCAGGCAAGATCTGCACTTAATCCTGCTTTCAGTAAATACTCCGCTAAATTTAGCGCGAAATAGGAGAGCGGATATCAAAGTTAGCCTCTACGAAACTTCCTGCGTTAAAGCTAAATAGTTCCTCCTGTTTTTATCGACATTTTCATCAACGAATTTCTTAATGAAATAAAAGTTTTTTAGCTGCTTGTTAGTTACGCAAGTTTTTGAGAATTATAATTCATTAATAGTTCCTTAGAACATCTACTGCGCGGACTTTTCATTAAATCTTGCTAAAACCTTGCAGAATTTCAATTTTGCGATGTAAAGTGCAGGAACATTAATACTTGAAAACTCTTTTCACCGATAACAAAAATTACAAGGACTGCAGAAATATTTTCAGATTTGTAGAAAAATTTTTGTAGTAAATTTTCATAAATACAGAATTTTTCTGTATTATTGAAATTGTAAAAACGCCTAAGTAGAAAAATAAAAAATATCCGAACCAAGGTGCAACAAACTTAATATTTGTCTTCATCGCAAATTTGCAAAAACCTTGTAATTTCAAACTTTAATTTTCCACCGACTCAAACAGCCCAAAAGCAAAATTGATATCAAGTTTCCTAAAATCAACTAAGCAGCAACATGAATATTTTTCTATTGTTTAAACCTTAAACAAAGATTCCAATTTGATTAGTTAAATTTCCACTAACTGAAATAGCCCAAAATTAAAATTTCTCTCTCTATCAACCCCTAATTCAAATATGGAAATTCCCTACAACCAAGTAACCAACGAAATGAATATTTTTCTCTTACATAAACGTTACTAAAATAGAAAAAATGTAATTTGAAAATGTAACAATGATGTCCAGAAGCAAAACGAAGGCTGCATCTGAGCTGTCGAGTTTCACGAATTCTGCAGCTTTGCATAACTGAGGAAAGTGTATGCGAAACGAGGGTTTCTCAAGGATAGAAGGATCCACATTCTCTTCTGGCATTCTCAACCCTCTTGAGAGGGTCCTCCGATTCCGTAAGTAGCTACAAAAGGGTTCGTGCACCAGGCCACTTTCCACTTTTCCTCATGTTAACCACTTTTCACGGACTAACCTTATAGGTGGCAGTTTTTGCAACCGTGTTTCGCGAAAACCTAAAAATTCGGGACTAAGTGCTCTTCTTCAACCCTGTTTTAATTTTTCAGCCTGCTGCTTTTTTTCTGGCAATCAACAATGCCGAATTTAACCCAGTTTAGTTTCCCTTGGTATTAATGTCTAAATTGTTCTTTTTTAATAATTCTGTATCGTCAATTATTTTGTTCTTAAATTTTAAGAAAATTGTGCAATGGCAGGTTTGAAGGTAGATAATTCTAGGAAGTTAATTTTGATAAGGAATTGTCTTTTAAATTATTTTTCAATGACGAAGGGTTAATTCTGTTATTGAATGTGAATCTGGAGAGGAAATAAAGTATAGGATGTACGAAAATTTTAATTATAATTATTGTTAAAGCGCAATGACAAAAGAACCTTGCAATTTTAACCCCTGAGAGTGGCCAAGATTATTATTAAATTTTACGATCGAGGACATTCGGAAGACTGGCTTAAATTCTCTAATTATAACGCCAGTGACGCGTTCTACTCACAACATACACACAAATTGATTTACATCTTTGTCACACACCTCTGCCAAATGGAATAAAGAGTTTCATTTTTATCAATTACTATTTGCAACGTCGAACATACAATATTTTCACAAATTAACAATACGAAATATTCTTCTTCCCAAATTAATTCAAAAGAAGAATGTTCTATATTTGACAATGTTCTTAGTAATTTTACTAATTAAAAATGAATCTACTGAACAGAATTTAAAGAAACATCGAAAAACCAGTCCGTGTGTTAAGTGAAATGTATATATGTCATTTTAATCGAGCATCCCTTAAATTTCGTAAATAAAGGTCACTGCAAAATATACAAAATTCGTGGGTTCAACAAATATTTCAAAACTCCAAAAAATCCTTGTGAAGAAAACCAAATAACTCAAACTTCCTGAAGCACCCTTCATTTCTTCCAAAAAAAATTCTATTGCCAAAGTCTATAAAATACATACTTAGATGATAAAAATATTTAAAAAATTCCCATCGGTGCGATCAAATAAAATATCATCCCTCCGTGCACCAAGAACATTAAGTACAAAGATCTACAATTAAAATTGGACTTATTGTACTTTTAAAAAATCGTATCGGCGAATAAAGTAGCCAAAATTTGAACAATCCGTGCGAAAAGTGTGTAAAAACCGACAAAGGTCTGAAATTCGAGGGTCTAATTTTATTCGAGCACCCTGCACACCAGTTTCAATGGTTTCATCCCGAATCGCGGAATCGCGTGCCGTGGGCCGCTCGTCAGTGAGCTTTTATAGGTCAAGTTCTCGTTTCGTCTGGCCGAGAAGATGTGTGCGAAAGTGTGCGAATATGCCCTCAGCACTGTCCACGTTCTCGTGTGAGTTTGATAATGAGCGTTAGTTGGCCTAGGCCTAGACCTACCCTGATATTTCCTACTTCACGATAAAGACGACCCTCCCTTAGTGCTCTATCTCTTAACGGTGCACGATTATCTGCAATTCCAAGCTGCTTTTAATTAATTGCAAGATATTACTACATTTTTATTACCATTTCTTATTCACCATAAGATCCAGTTTTTTTTATTCTGTCCAAATCTATTAATTCTTGAACTGTCAAATCAGTGAAAGTTTCTGGTACAGAATTTTTATAAAAAAATCTCCATGTTTATAGGAGATTCATAAATATTTTATGTCCATTTGGTCTCATCTCTTCTAAGTTTAATTCTCCTTGATTTAAAGTACTTCTTTAATATATTTAAGGTAATTAGACACCATAGAAGACCATGAATGTAGAATTTGAAGGGGAGTGAATGTAATTGGGCGAAATTAGCGTGCTCCTGTTAATGTGTAATTAAATTGTGGCAAAAGTTAGAATGGAATGGTACTTCGGCTGACACTTGGGTTGTTTTGTGGTTGGGGAATTCGAGGGCTCTAATTAGAATTGGTTAATGTTGCAGTGTTAGGTTGTTAAAGGGTACGTGCATTCGATTGAAATCGGGCAGAGACTATTTTAACTCCTAATTAACTTCTGTACAAAAATTAGAAATCATTTATTTCGATTTTCTTGGTAGTTTTATTATTAATGTGAAAGAAAAAAATCGTCACGTTTGTCAGACTATTAATATTCAATTGGTGGTATCAGTTAATATCAATTATTCAATAGCAATTTTCCGATATTATTGAACATTAATAATTCTCTGTAAATGAAAAATCATGTATTTTTAAATTTTCCCCATAGAACAATTTTTAAGTAATGTCTCCGAATATTAAAATAAGAGAATAAGTCTATGATTAGTAAGATAATTGTAAGTTGAACATTCAAGTAGATCTCGAATTTGAAAAATTATTATCTCCCATAAACATTCGTCTGTCGTAATTATATCATTAATTTTAATTATAATTCCAATAACGCAACGTTGATTAATTTATTGCGCAGACGGGGAGAATGATATCGTAGTTATTATTTTGAATGTAATTGTAATGGTAACATGTAACAGACTGCCAGCAAATGTAAATTAAAGAATAACATTTGTTCTAAAACATTGCAATTGCAAACTTCTCGCTATTTTATTCCAACCTTCGGGTAGAATTATTGTTAAAGTTTTTGCGATTGCAATGAAGCAGCTGCATTAATGTGCAGTGGCGAATAAATTTCACCGAAGTCACCTCATCCTTTTTTCGCTGACAATTGAAAATTCATTTGACAACCTTGCAAAGTGTTAGCAGAACGTGAGCAAATTACTTCTCACGTTTTACATGTAACAATATCCCTCTTACTTCGAATATCTCAAAACAGAACCATGATAAATTCAATTCAAAGATAATTAATTGTCCATAGAAGATGACAATATCTCATTCCTAAAGATTGAAAAATAGGAAATAAGGGATTGCAAGAGTTCAAACAAAACCTGTGATTTTTAATTTGTAATAAGTAAGTTTCCGACAATTTTTAATGCCAAAATTTCTTCAATAATTCTTCTATTAATTCTTTAGCACTAGATCTCCGTCTAATTGACGGGTTACCACATTTTTAAAAATATTCCCCTTTATAGAGAAGGAGTATAAGATTTTTTTTTCGTTGTGGTGTTTGAATTTTTACTTTTTTACTTTCACGGATACTTCCATCGCAATTCTAAATTTCATAATCGCAAAAAGTCAAAATTTCCAAGCACTACACTCACTTTGGTCAAATTTAGAATTTAAGTAATTCTAAATTTTTTTAAATCTAAAAATGTAGAATTAAAAAAGAAAAAACTTTAGAATTTGTTTAAAGTGGGTGTGATGCTTGGAAATTTAGATTTTTTGCAACTATAAAATTTAGAATTGCGTTGGAAGCATCGGTGAAAGTAGAAAAGGTAAAAATTCAATCACCCCAACGATTCCTACTTTGAAATTTCAAAATTTTCCCTTAACAATTGCATCTCTCCTCGAAAACATTTCTGAATGAATTCTTCCAACTATTTTTGTAACAAAACTTCGGAAAGTACTCTGTTTAATTAAGGTTCCTAAAGAATCCAACGATAGAAAAATTCAATGACCACAATCTTCCAACAGTTCGCCATTGTTCTTTTCATTCGCACCGAGTTTTTCGCGATCTCGCGTCTTTCAGAGTTAAAAAGCAACCTTCACGAAGAATATCTATCTTCGCGTAAAACTACTCCTCCTTATGAAAAAGAAATATAGTAAAAACAGCCATTGTAAAAGTATATTCGTCGGTAATAAGCCACAATAGATAGCAAGGGGTTAATTATAGTGGTGGATGTAAAAAAAAAGGCGCCGCCATTAGCTACCCGCGAGAAGAGCATTTATTACGTTCGTTACAGCGAATTCTAGAGAGAGATCTAAACGTGGATGTATTTCCTTGCATTCCCTTGCATATCGTAACGTCTACGATGTAATTTATGACATTCGGAGATCCGAACTTCATTGAAGAAACTGAAACTTCGGTCTGGCGTGTTAATGATAACGAATGATGGGCATTTGCAAATTGATTATACAATTAACCGAGTGTTTTCACTGTTTGCAAAGAAGATCGTAGGTTGGAGAATTGAAGTTATAGTTGGAGATAATGTTATGACGTGTAAATCAAATTTCATTCGTTTAAATGATAGAAATTTTTATTGATAATCATCTCCATTGGAAACTAATTAACTGAGTATCTTAATACTTTACCGACCGGTATTTTTTTAACATCCTACCCCCTTCTGACCGATCACTTGGCCACAAGTACTTCCTTGATACAGATATCTATTCGATAATTACAAATTCTCGTCACTAAGTCCTTAACACAGGTAACCGCAATGATAAATGATAATTTATTAATTGGAGTGGCAACCAATTAATAAGTTAATAAGGTAAAGTGTTAATTCGACCTCTAACTCTAAAAGCTTAAGGAAAAAACAATATTTAATATTTTCCCCATGACAGATGTCCTCGAACATTGTAGAATAATCGCAAAATCTACAATCAAAGAAAGCTCAGCAGACAACGGAAGCAGCCTGGAAGCTTTCGTGACTTCCGGTCACCGGGAGCCATCGAATTACCCTCGACCTTTTGCGAAACAAAAGAGAGAAACCAGAGGTGAGACAATAACCGGTACAGTGTCGTTTCTGACGGAGAAATAATAAAAACGATAACGCGAGAAGCGTGTCGGTAGAACTGTACATTACACACAGTAGCAGAGATACACAACGACTGCAGGGAAGACAATGATCCCTGGAACAATGCCGGAACGGAACAAAGGAGTTGGTTGGGTGTTGCTTAAGGAAAGCGTTAAAAATAACCAGGTTGTAAACGCGAGGCGGAAAAAGGGTGGAAAATTCGCGTGCAGAATGGACAAAAGACCTGGGACGTGGTAAACATTTTCAATGCACTAACGATCTTAGAAGCACCGCTGATGGAAACGTGGAAGAAGGAGATAATGTTGTGGAATCTTTCTAATCTTACATTAGGAGTTTAATTAGTCCTGAAAATTTGATGGAGGCGGATCAGGAGTTGAGAGAAAATGTTTGTTGAAACTCTAACATTGTAGATAGGTTCCTAGAAATTGCCATGTTGTAGGAAACCATGTTATACGTTTTGAAAACTTAATAAAGAGAAACATTTTTTTTGTTTCACATCTCTGAAAGTATTCTCTGGCCAAGTAACAACGAAGATATTTAATTTTGAAACCGAGGGTATCTTATTTTTGGGAGGTAAAGGAGGGCTTTACTTTGAAATTTTATCCCCCGACTTCTGAAAGTGGTAGGAGGATGATTTTTAGCTCGTTTTAATCAGGAAAGAGTGTACTTTAATGAGCTGATAAGCAAAACATTCTATCTTCATTTGTTTATATGTGGGAATTGTTTTTTCAATAATAAGATATAGAATTGCGATGGAAGTATCGATGAAAGTAAAAAATGGAAAATTCAACCGAGAATGATTTTGCGCTGTGAATGTACAAATTAAAATGAGTCAACATAAAAAAGTAGCTCAGAAATAAATAAAAAAATCTAAGTTAGAAATATCAACTTCGCCTACAAATTTTCTGAATTGCTATAAAATTTGCAGTTGCACGAAATTAAATTCGCAGACCGTTACTCCGAAATAACATCTAAACTCCGTCATAAAATTATGCAACTTCGGAGTTCCCCGAATCTATAATTTTCAAAATTTGCAAAATTTCCCCATAGTATGCTTAGAATACATTAAATTAAATATTCCCGCAATCCGATGATTCCGTGCAGAATTTCTCATCTACGTTTGCACACGAATCAATGAAACTATAGGGGGTGAGAAGGTCAAAAGCAAAGTGCATTTCGAGATGCAGTTTCAAGTGTGCGATGGAAAATCGGCTCAACATGCGTCCATCGTGATTCGAGTTTCACGAGTACCTTCGACTGGCTGGAGAATGGCAAATGGGGTTAAAAACCGCGAGGAACAGTGATCTCGTAAACCTAAGTGCATTTTCCGCTAGATGCATGTGCATGCATCCATATAGATGCAACTTCTGTTCTGACAATGGATATCGAACGAATCAGACTCCGATTCTGAAGCAACTTTTTCATCCCCTTAACAACACAGAAAATGTATACATCACCGAAAGAAATTTTTACAAAATTTCAAAGAAAAGAATATATTATTATTAAAGAATATTCCGGAAAAAATTATGTATTTTGAACTTTACTATGAAAAATAATAATCATTTTTTTCATATTCGTTTCGTGGTCTTTCTATGGAAAAATTAAATTGAGGAAACAACTATAGAAAGGAAATGTGGGAATTTACAAATTTTATTTTAACTTGTAAAATTTGTTAATTATTATTCGGCTAGAACCTTTAGAAGAGTTACATTCCTGAACGAAGGTCAAATTTGATTTGAGAAACGAGCAACTTTCCTGTTCGAATGAATGAAAGTATTAGCTTAATCTGCTTTCCCCAAAGAAGGAATCCTCGCGATGGTAACAATGATGAAGACGAAACGGACAAAAGGTAATGGTGGAATTAAATGGTATTAGTGGACGCAAGAAAAAACATTAATCAGTCAAGTTTCTCGTATGGCATTGTTAATTAAAAGCGCGGAGAGAAAAACGGGAGTCCCAGGGGAGAGAAATGTGCAAAAATAGCGAATGTTTTATTCGTCTTGCATTAACCGATGTTTTATTCTTCTGCCCCTTTTTGTCGCAATATATTTTAAAATGAAACGTAACGTCGCAGTAATATTTAGAAATGAAGACAAATTTCAGCTATTTATTATCCAGCTGGTTTTATCGTAAAAAATATCGACATTTTTCTAATGCATCAAAAATTCAGATAATTTCCTGCCCTTAAAATTACATCCCTTACCTCGAAAAAAAGTTAATTTTCTAGTTTCTAAATATTATCAAAAGAATATAAAAGTATCATAATTACATATAATAAAAAGAAGAAAGGACAAAATTCAATCGAACGACAAATTACAAAGTACAACAGCTCAAACCACCATAAAACTCCCGATATAAAGTAACAAAGACAACCGAAACAAATCTAATAAGGAAAAAAAAAAAGAATTTTTAAACCATCGAAAAATGTTAAAGTCAATTATTTATAACATATTCTATGTATTTGGAATAAAAAATCAAAACTGTAACTGACACAGGAACAAAGTATTGATACAACCAAATCGTATAAAACTCCTTAAACATCAACAAGCCAACTCAAACACCATGGAATACCATCAAACAACCACTCGACGATTGCAGTTTAACGGATAGCGATGCACAAACGTTATTAATGCATTTTCAACGCGTTTCCAATTTCCATACCCAACTTCATCCCTTTTTTTTTCATTCTCAACAAAGGACACGAAACAACCACCGTTTGTACGGATACAAAAAATCGATATGAGACAGCCAACGGGGTTTTATGATGCTCTCGACGACAAACAACACGCGAACGAACGAAATAAATCCATTCCAGTGTCACTGGTATTTTTTTTTCTCTCTTTGCCGACGTGTGTAATTACACGAGTACAGAGTGGAGACGTTGGTAATTCAATTCTGCAAACATTGTACCCTGTTCTGTCGCAAATATGCAACAACCAACCAGTCGGGTGTGAAGTGCTCACGAGAGCTTCCGGTTTAATGAAATTTTCACGAAATCGTTCCCCTCCCATCCCCATACTTCCGGCAACGTGTGGCTACACTGTGCAAATTCGCGCGGAAGCGGTTTATGGGACGGCGACAGTTAGCAACTATAAAATCGATTACCATGGACGAGACGAATAATTGTTTGACTTTCAAATGTATATGGTATGTGTTGCAAATTTTCAAGGTAAAGTTTTGATTGTCGTAGGAATTATGAAGGATTTATATGGAAATTTCAACTGTATGTATTTTGTTGAATCAGAAATAGTAAGATTGTTGCTGAAATGTTTGAGAATTTAAGTTTACTTTTTGATGGAATTAAAAATTTTGGGATACAAGTATTCAGGGTTGTTGAATTTAAATATTTAAATTATGAGTTATTTTCGTGTGTTGAATTTAAATTTTTTATGGGGCTGCAACAATTGGTAACTATTAAATTGATTAGTATGCACGAGACAAGTAATTGATTGACATTCAAATATATATGGCACGTGTTGGAAATTTGCGCGGGAAAATTTTGTCTGTCGTAAAAATTAAGATAAGTGTTTATGGAAAGTTTAACAATATGCATTTAATTAGATGATAAATATTAGAATAATATTGTCGATGAAAAGTTTAGAAATTTAAGTTTATTTTTCAACAAATTTCAGAATTTTGATTCATACATGTTATTTTGCAAGTAAAATTTCAAGTTTTTGCGCGTCAATTGTTTACGGGTTTGCAACGATCAGCAACTATATACATGTTGCAAATTGACACGGGAAAGTTTCGGTTGCTGTGGGAATTATGGGGGATTGTCTTATTGAAATTTCACTACGTACATTTATAAATAATGAATTGATGAAAGTACGAGAAACATCCTGCCACAGGATAAACGAGAATTTATTGCTGCCATCAATCTTCTTCCGACACAAATCGCAACAGATAAGAGGACTATGGAGAAGGAGAGAAAAAAAAAATGTAAAATGACAAAAACTGTAGGGACTTTAAACTTTACACATGGAATCTTCCGGGACCCAATCGCTCATGGACAGACATCTGGGATGATGAAGAGGACAATTAACATCAGATGCTGCTATTGATCACTACGTTAAAATTATCCATAAATCATTCAATTGTTACTGTGCCATTTCCTTTAACAATAGGCAGTGAAATGTCGAAGTAAGATTTTTTAAAATTAATGATTACTGTAATTTGAAGTTTTTAAAGGTCTTTTAACATGTGCAAATATGATTTATAGTAAACTGAACAAACAAGAAATTTTGAAAGCATCAGTTAATCAGGTTAAAATTATTCATAAATCATTCGATTGTTACTTTGCCATTTTTTGTAATAATAAGCAGCGAAATATCGAAGTGAGATTTTTTAAAATTAAAGATTACTGTAATTTGAAGTTTTTAGAGGTCTTTTTACACGTACAAAAATGATTTATAGTAAATTGTACAAAAATGTGTTGAAAGCAACAGTTAATCATCAGATTAAAATTATCCATAAATTAATCAATTCTTACCGCATTCTTTTTTTAACAATGGGCTGTTAAATGTCGAAGTGAGATTTTTGAAAATGAATGGTTACTGCAATTTGAAGTTTTCAGACATGTTTTACATGTGCAAATAGCACTTAATCATTGAACCATTTATAACGTCAAATGAAAATGAACTGCACGATTAATTGATATAAAAGAGCATTACAAATCACTGCATGAAAATGATCATATTTTCCAATAATAACCCAACCGAACAAGTAACGCAATACAGAAGAATAAAAATTTCAAATTTATTTGTTCTATTTTGAAAATGAATCTAAAAGTAGCATCAACATATTTTTATATTCCCTTAGCCTTCAAATTTCGAGCCATTTATTACTCAATTTGTTACCATTACTTTTCCAAAGATATTAAATCTACTATATTTAAAATCATTCCCAAAAATTACATTTCCACAAACACCGTCGATCTCGTAAAAAACTAAATTTGAATTACCAAATACGCCACAGGAAAGTCAGAACGAACATTTCTGATTGTTTGCAGACATCCAACATCAAATAATGAGCACCAGGTGATATTTCTGTCGTGACACGACAATTACAGTGACCTTTCGCGATTACAAGAAAAATGAGAACACGTGTTCCATTGCTACGTTTCATCTCAAACACGATGGAATGCAAGCTGCATAATGATAATACAGCTGACATCGATGCACCAAGAAAACCATGATCATTGTAATAATTCTGAACGTCGCAAATGTCGAGCCATTAGTCTCTATCACAACCAGATGTGAAATTATCTCAATTGAAATACCAAGAGATACGAAAAATCCGTAATGTCGCAAATATATACACAGTTGCATTGTTTCCAGTGGTTCCAGCGAACGTGGAAAGCGTATGATTCACATTTGACGGAGTTCCATGCTTTCTTTTTATAACTCGTCAATACTTAACCTTTCCGATCGTTCCATGGTCGACAGACATTAAGCTCGATGTGTTTGAGGGTCGACTATAGTCGACGAATGATTGCAACAATGCAGCTGTGCATTTTGGATCGATGAGTTTTCCTTTGTCCCCGCGTTATCGATGTTGATTCTCTTATTCCTTCCGATCATATCTATTTTTGGCATTGCGTATTTCATTGCTTTTATGATGGTGCGAAGATTAAGCTAGGAAAGGAATTACTGAGGGGAGGGTCATTTGTCAGCTGGCAATTTTGTATTCTGACTTGTCGTTATTTCATTTGCTTTCCATTTTGTGAAGAGAAAATCGATATTCTGGTATTTATGATACGATGAAAGGGCTTTTGCTATAATAGTAATATGATGAATATGTTTAGGGTACGGTAACTCGATTTTTTTTAAGGATTAATTAATCCCATGTGACAGCTACTTTGGGAATTTTTTTTTCACGAATCGTTAAAATGTACGATCTGACTATGCGTTTATTGCTATTTTGCTATCTATTGTAATTAATATTATAATTATCAGTGAGAACTTGTAATTTTAGGAATTAATTCTGAGCTATTGCACACGCCGGGACAAAAGGAATGATAGGCCGAGGGGTTAATAATGTAGAAATAATATACTCGTCTCATAACCAATTAGTATCTTTAATTTAACAAATTTGAAAATTACAAAGAGTTAACACCAAGTATTTAAGTCCCACTTTACAATGCCCTCTTAACTTTCGTCGCTCAATTCTCAACCAGCCTCGCGGCTCAACGATCCATCACCATAAATATTCGAGTGTCTCAATCAGCGAATTCCAGTGTTCCCCAAAGTGCAATACTTCAAGCCATGGTCGAAAACATGAAACAACACCGGTCATATGAATCATGCGTCCGAAAGATCAATTTCCTCGAGAGACAGGTCAGGTTCCATTGTCAGGAATCTCTCAGCGTTTGACCGAGCATCCATGTAATTCGTGTCGAGCTTACATGGTCAAGGATTCTGGGATTTTGTAACCGATGGAACCAAAGGGTGAGGGTTGTCGCCTATTGGTGAACGTGCAGCTCTCTCTCTGTGCAGCAGCAGTTCCACGAGGCAACGCTTCGTATCGATCCCTCAGGACCACGTACGTACCTCCCCGGTAGACCTCCATTCTGTTTTCCATCTACAAGGTGGCCACATTTCGGCTACGTGAGGTCGAGCTAAGTTTCACCTTATTTTCACCATTGGTAGCATTGGAAATGGACTGAATGAACGTTTCAAGGTTTTAGCTGTATAAGAGTGGATACCAAAATATTTGGTGCCACCTGTGGGTGGTCCATTGTGAGAAAATGAGATGAAATTAATTTTTTGTATCTGAATGATCGTAGAAGAATGTAAGAGTAACGCTTATTTCACCTAAATCACAGTTGGTGGTATGTAGATGAGTGAAATGACCGCTTTAAGGGTGCAAAGTGGGCAGAGATGGGGTATAGGGTGATTCAGGGTAGCTAAGAAAATTATTTAGTACTGCCTGTGGGTGGTCCACTATTTGAAATTTGCATTAAATAATTTTTTTGCATCGAGATGATATCAGAATGGTGTTAAAATAACACGATTTTTACATTAACTGTGGGTTAAGAGAAAACTGCGATCCAAAGTGGGTACCAAAGGGATTTGGTACCACTTGTGGGTGGTCCACCTTGTGATTTGATTGAAATGCATTTGTTTTATCTAAATGAAAACAGAGTAGTGTTAGAATAACGCAGATTTCACCTAAGTCACAGTTGGTGGTATGTGGATGAGTGAAATGACCGCTTTAAGGGTGCAAAGTGGGCAGAGATGGGGTATAGGGTGATTCTGGGTAGCTAAGAAAATTATTTAATACTGCCTGTGGGTGGTCCACTATTTGAAATTTGCATTAAATAACTTTTCTGCATCGAGATGATACCAAGCTGGTGTTACAATAACGCGATTTTTACATTAACTGTGGGTTAAGAGAAAACTGCGATCCAAAGTACCAAATCATTTTGGTACCACTTGTGGGTGGTCCACCTTGTGATTTGATTGAAATGCATTTTTTTTCATCTAAATGAAAACAGAGTAGTGTTAGAATAACGCAGATTTCACCTAACTCACAGTTGGTGGTATGTAGATGAGTGAAATGACCGCTTTAAGGGTGCAAAGTGGGCAGAAATGGGGTATAGGGTGATTCTGGGTAACTAAAAAAATTATTTAATACTGCCTGTAGGTGGTCCACTATTTGAAATTTACATTAAATAACTTTTCTGCATCGAGATAATACCAAGCTGGTGTTAAAATAACACGATTTTTACATTAACTGTGGGTTAAGAGAAAACTGTGGGTAAAAAAATGATTTCGTGCCACCTGTGGGTGGTTCACCGTCCAAATTTTGGTTTAAATAGATTGTTTGTCTCTAAATGAAAGCAGAATGATGTTAGGATAAGCCTCATTTCACCTTTGGTCGATCTTTTTGAAGATGAATTAAATGAACGCTCCGGGGTGCAGGGTGGGAGTGATTGTGGTACTCCATGATTCAGGGTGGTTACCAAAATATTTTGATGTCACCTGCACGTGGTCCATAGTAGGAAATTGACATGGAATTAATATTTTACATGTAAATGTTAACAGGACGGTATTAAAATAACTCTGGTTTCATCGAAGCCATGGCAACACATGTTGGAGACAGATGAGCATGAAATGAACGTTGCAGGTTTATGTACATGGTGAATAGGATTGTGGTGAATACTGATAGAACCACTTGAGTACCACGTGTGCATGGTCCACTATGTAAAATTGAAACTACATAAATACTGACAATTTGCATGATGACTGTTTAATGATAAAGTGACTTTAAATTCATTCGAAGTATGGTCAACACTGTTGAACTAGGAGTAGACAAATATTTTCTATCTACGTGGTAACTTGCTTCGGTCTACGTGATGTTAAGATGACTTTGATTCTAGCACGTAGTTCCTCCTGTTGAACTTGGACTAAGCAAGTATGTTTTAGCTACATTGTGGCCATGTTTGCTCTACGTGGTATCAAGGCGACATTAGTTCCATTTGTACATGGCAAATCACGTTGGATCTGGTTTAAACAGATGTACGTTTATAAAATGTCTCCGAAATCATTATCCCCATGATAAAATATGATTTTCTCAGTGTCTCAGCAACCTCCCCTACACCTTCAATTTAATTTGTACAAGTGAACTACATCAAATCAAGGCTAAACAACGGTCTATTTGCAAACCTGACAATTATAATATGCAATATTTAAATTTGCACTATAACTGCACTATATTCATTTTCTCAACTTCGTTAATTTCCAACCAAAGAAATATTTTCATCTACCCCCAACATCCCCACAATCTCACTATACTTTCAATTGAATTTGCACAAACGAAATGCATGAATCAAAGACTAAACAACCCTCCGTGCACCATTGAGCCCAGATATAAAAATATACCTTTCAATTACAATATTGAATACTTAATTTTTCACTATATTTACACTACATTTACATTTAAATAATGAATTATACTAAACCAACCTCAAAGAAATTCTCACCATCTCTAAAACAACCACTCGCTACTATTTTCTCAACTGCGTTAAATTCCAACGAACGAAATATTTCCATCTACCCTCAACATCCTCACAACTACCCCTCACCTTTAACTCAATTTGTACAAATGAACTACGTCGAACGAAGATTAAACAACCCTCTATTTGCAACCCTGCCACATATCGACCACAAGCCTGTGTTCTTCCACCTGTGCACCATGAAACCGACTGGTCTCGAATTAAATAGACGTTTTCCATTTACAAGACATTCACATTTTGTCTACATGACATCGCTACGACTTTGTTTCGTGCATGGTTCACCATACCGGTGTGGGATTAAATTTTCAGAAGGTCGAAAGAGGATCTCGAGTTCGAGACCCTCCGGCCTTTTTCTATGGTTTCGTTCAGCCTATCCAATGGCTTGCCAATTTCGGAAATTGCTCTCGAACGTATGTAGCTCCTGGAATGGAACTTCTGAATCTTGTATTTGGGCTGCCGAGGGAACTTCGTTTATCCGGATTAGTAAGCGAGGAAATTGTGCCGCGATGGGGAAGTTTCCTTCGATGGGGTCGAACGAAGTATTGTTATTTATTTTTTTCCTCTGTATTTCGACGTTATGGTTATTTTTAGAAGTTACAATTTTAGGTGAGTCGTAACTTCACGTTGCTAGGATATGTTGAATTATAATTTAGAGAAACGTCTAGCTGAGCTCATGGAGGATTTTAACCGCTTAAAGTGTGACGCTCGTGACATGGCAAATGGAATAGGAAATTTTGAAATCTTTCAAATGGTATTGACATTGTTTTGACTAGTTTCAACATTTTTTCCATTAAAATTACATTTTTGTGGGGCAGAAATCTTAAGGGTGTGATCCAACGTGACAGCTATTTTTTTTCGCTTCCTTTGGGAATTTTTTTTTGACGAACTATTGAAATGTACAATTTTTGAATTTTTACCACATGATTAGTCATACTTTTGTAGTCTATTGGAATTTTTGCAAGTAAAACTGCCATTTTTAACGTATGAAGTGGAGAAGATATTGATTTGTTAATTTGTGTTTAATGAAAAAGAAGTAGAATCTGGTCTACGTCCTCGCTATTAATTTGGAGAATTTCTTGAAGAAATTAAAACTCTGTCATTTTGACCATCTTGGAAGATGTAATATTTATAAAGTAATAGATTCATACATTCCTATTCCTTTTACATTAAATCATTGTAATTGGACAATGAATCGTTTTTCAGTCATTCGACCCATATTTTTCATGTAATAACAGCAGGAGAATTTTTTACAAGCAAAAAATGCTCTTAATTAGAATTTTCTCTGGCGAAATTTCCAGCAAATTTTCTCGACTGTTAAAAACCTTCTACGATTTTCCTCAGTTTACAAACCCTCCCACCTGAGAATTCAGTAACAACGCAATGCAGTCAGGTAACTAAAAGAATACAAATTACAACTCTTTTCAACAGTACCCCACGTAACTTTTTTTTACTTCGTTCAATACGCAACCCCTTACAAAGCTCTTTCATTCTCCTAAAAAATATCCCATAAATGTAACTCTCCAAAGGATTTATTAGATTTATGATACAAAGAATTGTGTGTCTCATGAAAATTCCGATACGTTTGCTTTGCACGTGAAAAAAAAAAGAAGCTATCGATCGTTGGAAAAAAAAAAGGAAGGCGAATTTCACTGGGTAGAGAAAGCAGTTTCCCAAGTTTTGCCAGATACGTCTTCCAACTTAACTCGATACAGGGGAGCAACGAGTGTCCTCGAAATATATCCGGTTAACCTCCAATTCGAAGAGAGGAATTCGACCGGATCCCATAAATCCCTGGCATACGTTTTATTCCGACGAAGAATTGGAGCATCCTTATCCAAGTTTCGTGTTTCCACGATCGTTAACAGAGCCATGGAAATTAAGAAATGTTTGGTGAGTTTTTACGACGGGGAATAAAAGGTTGTACTTTAATAGACATTGGATATTTGCTTTTTTTCGAAAGTGAAGTCCAACTTTCTTTTTATTCCGTGTGTACAATTTTTTCGTAATGGTTTGTACATTTTTTACGTTTGCGAGTTTTTTTTTATGATGTCATGGGATATTTGGAATTGTAGATTTAAGGAGAATGGGAATGGTAGAAGAAATATAGAATTCTTTTTGTTTGTTTGATTTTATTTTTTTTAAATAAATCTCTGTGGGTGAATTTTGAAGAATTTGAGTTTCCGTGAAAGGGCATAGGTTTATTGTTAAATATGAAAGTAGAAATTAGTTGACCACGGAGTTAATTAGAAGAAAAGAAAGTTAAATTAACAATTTCTACTTTAGATGGTTAAAAGTTAAAAATATATCATTCAAAAATAACAAGGACTTTGCTGTAGTTGAAATGAGAGAAAAGTATGAAAATGTAAATACTGAATAATTAAAGTAGTTTCCTTTTGTGGAACGAGAAATGTAGAAGGAAAGTTTCTATTTTACTCTTTCGAATAATTTCTTCGGCTGGAATCATTTGATAGCAGATTTCATTGCCAATTACATGGTATTTTGTGTTTATACTCACATTTTCGAGAATTATTCAGAGTAAATGGCTTCAGCGCACGTTCGGAGCATGTTCTTTCCAGCTATTAGCAGGTGATCGCCGATCGAGCGATTTTTAAGTAAATTCAATGGGGTCTCATTATCGTAATGGGATCCATTACGTCGACGCTATAATTGAATTCGATGGAACACGATTTCCCGCGTCTTATCTCACGATAAGAGGAAACTAAAATGGATAGAATTGTAAAGACAGTAGAATTTCAAAAATAAAGAAATCATCGATAGATGAAAAAGATACCAAGAAATATAATAATTTAAAAAAGAAATAAAAAACGAGAACATAAAAATTATAGAAGAAAGTGGAAACAGTTTAAAATATCAGAATATTGAAATAATGAAAAGTAAAAAAAATGTACAAGAATTTACAGGAAAAGGTAGAAACGTTCGGGGGGAAAAAATAGAGTAGAATCCAAAAGGCACGCTGAAAAATGCGAGAATCGATAAAAACAGGTGTCGAAACCGCAAACGACCACTGAAAAATAAAAAATAGTGGTAGAAAAATCTCAAATCAGAGAAGTAAAAACTACATGAAACAGTGCAGGGAGGAGAGACTACAGAAATTGGAATAGAACACACTACAAAAGAATTCTCTACGATGGAAAACAAACTTATATGCTAAAATCTAATCTCCAAAATATCGTCACTGCTTATTAACATTGTGAATAAGCCCGTAAAGTAACATACACTTGCTACAGCGTTAAAACCTACTTAAAAAAAGAAAGCTGCTAAAGAAACAGAGACAGTGAGTAACCAGGAAACAAACCGATGAACAAACAGATGTAGACGATTAGAAGTACAGATAGGGGTAGAAGTACAGAGAGATAATAAAAAATAAATGAAGTAAGAAAGAAAGAATGATGAGAGAAATTCAGAAGGAGGTAAACAGAGACGAACGATGAAAAATAAATAAAATGCAAAGAAAGAATGATGAGAGAAATTCAGAGGCAGGTGAACCGAGATAAATATATATTAAAAATGAATAAACAGAGAAAGAGGGAAAGATGCAAACAGAGAAAGATAATGTAAAATAAATAAATTAAGTAAGGAAGAGTAATGAGAGAAATTCAGAAGGAGGTAAACAGAGGGAGAGATAAAAAATAAATAAACTAGAGAAGGGAGAAAAATGAGAGAGAATGAGAAAGAGGGGGTACAACGAGCCACGGAGGACTATAAATAACAAGTTAATAAAACGAACACACGGTGTTTTTGACCTCCGGAATGCAGTACCGGTGATCCAAGAAAGCGACGATGCACTCTCGTTGCACGATCAACAACCGGTTGGGAGGAACGTAAGGACCTCAATGATTTCAGTCACTGATTTCACGCTGCCGGCACATTGCCTCTTGCTGGCCGGGTTAATTGAAAATTTCACGAAGATTAATAGTAACCCATTCTGTGAAACATTCTTTTCTCTTTCTAAGATTAATTTAACCCTTTTGAAGAATACGGTTTCGATTTGACCACGGGCGTTTGAATAATTATTGTCTTTTGTTGTCGACCGATGTTGATCCATTTTGGGATTTTTTTTTCTGACTTTTTGGTTCTATATTTGATGTATTTAATTTGAGGAATTTTAATTATTTTAGTTAAGTTTGTAAAGTAATTAGTTTAAATCATACTGTGTGTTATTTTGCCAGTTGAAAATGGCAGTAAATAAAAATTGTCGGATGATCTGATTAAATATATGAACACATGTTGATCCCAGGGGAAATTGACTTCGGTAAAATATGAAAATATGAAAGAAAATAGAAATTTCGCGAGCTCCAAAGTGAAATTTTCTCCGAGCATTTTTCAATTCGCCGTAGATATTTATGAATAAAAGATATAATTTATGATAAGCTATAGGAAACCTGTAGGAGCAGATAAAAATGTGAATTCTTCAGCAAAGAAGATCTCTATTTTCCACGATGCATCTGCTGTTTACCCTGTAACGAAAAGGATGTCGAATGATGGGTAAAAAATAAAAAAAAGAAACTTTAGAATTTCGTGAAATTTCCTCGATGAATTATCCCCAGAATGATAATGAATAGGAAGATAAATTCGCGACTCCGGTTATTTCGCTTTCGACGAGAGAACAATGATATTTTACTCACACGATGCTGCAACTTGTACTGCAAAAACTCAACTCACCTGAAACAAACAAGGAAAGTTTGTATTAGAATAGAAACAGGAATGGGATTTAACGGGTTTAAAATATCAAACGTGGAACATTCTGTTCTAAGGTCTCGTCCATATATATTGACTTTGTAATTAAAAGTATCGAATTGTTTCATTTACATTTAGATTAACTTTTGAAAATTTATATTACTGATACCTCGTGTACACTATGGAAATATACAGTGTGTTCCACGTAACACTTTTCACGATTTTTCAAGGACTTGCGATAACCTGACAAAAAAGTATTTTAAACAAAAGCGGATCAGTTTAAGATAGACTATAATAAACACAAGTTATTATCACCCGTTGTAGTCTTAATAATAAACACAAGTTAGTATCGCCCATTGAAGCAGATAGTCATTTTTTTTTAAATTTTCATTTTTTTGCCTCCATGTCATCCGAAAGTCATGGTATATCAGGTTTCTGAATTCCTCTTGCTATGGGCTGTAATACTGTTAAGTCAAAAATAGAAGGTGCCATTTTAAAAAATGAAAGTGGCCTTGACAATGATTAAAAAAAATTATTTTTTTTTATTTCAATGTTTTCAATGATCAACTTTTGTTTAAAACACTTTTCTGTCAGGCTATTGCAAGTAGTTGAAAAATGGTGAAAAGTGTTACATGGGACACCCTGTATAGTGGAACAAAATTGAGAAACGAAGAACATAAGTCTCTAGATTTTTTTTTTAAATTGTAAATGCTGAAAAATATTGCTAGTATCGAAGCAGTAATAATTTAAGAACGGTAGGAGATCCTTCCTGTCTTTAAAGTAGAAAAAAAGTCGTTTCGAGGAGCGGCTTTCGACAGAAAACTGTGTCGATTTTGTGAGGTAATAGTCGCAAGATAAATAGGCGAGAAAACTGGAGATAGAACCGGTAGGGCAGGCCATCTGAAATCGATATTCCCCGATCTCATCGTTGTGTCTTAAAGCCGTTCGATTTTAAAGCGAGACTTCGCTTGGAAAATCGTCTCTTACGACCGAACGGAACGTCCTCCCTTTTCTTCATTTCGTTTTTCTATTTCCACTATCATTTCTTTACTCCGCCGAGCCATGCACTTCATGCAAACAATGCCAGGAAAAAATATACGGGGAGTTTATTCCATTTTCATTTTACGAAACAGTACATTTTTATACCTCAAAACCGTCGTGAAATTGGTGCAATGTACTTTTTTATGGTTTTTTTTACGAGACTTTATGGAAAGAGGAATTTTCAAATGTATAAAAGATCGAAATGAAGTTGAGGAAATTGATTATTCTTAACACGGATGGTCAAGTAGAATGAAATGGTCAGATGTGGAGTCCGACCATCAGAGAAATTTCTAAATTATTCTGAAATTTCTCTAATAAATTTTTCTATGTGTTTTCTGAGTGATGGACGAAGAGTGGGATTTTTCGAATTGCACAAAAGATCGAAAAAAATTTGGAAAAGTGAATTATTCGCAATGAAAACGATGAAGTTGAAAAATATAGTCAGACGTGTAATCTGACCATCACAGAAATTTCTCCAATAAATTTTTCTATGGGTTTTTCTGAGGGTGATGGAAACAGATTATTCTTGACAAGAATGATCACGTAGAAAGAGATGGTTGAACCTGAACTCTGATCATCACAGAAAATTCTCTAACAAATTTTGATATGGGTTATTGGGATGAAATAACAATGAAATTTCTAGAAGTACAAAGTAATTCGTTTAATGTAGGAAGAAAACGAAGCAGATTATTTTTGAGTAAAGTTATTTAAGTAGAATGAGACGTACAGACACGGCCTTCGGTTCTCAGACAGTATTAATTCGGATTAGATTCGTCGGTCAGATTGCCATGGTAAATTACCTAAGATTTCTATCTATCTCGACACTTGAGGATTATGCAAATTTTACCACGTGCAATTGCCAAAGTTGAATTTTCAAAAGAGTGGCGATTAACGAGCACTCGATGAATGAATCGTCGGGATAAACATTGTTAAATTTTACTATGGTAAATTTGTAAAAAAAGCTATGGTGAAAAATATTTTTGTTGTTCTTCCTCGACTGGAAAGTGTTTATTTTATGTAGAATTTTGTAGTAATTTCGAATGTCAGTCAAATTTTTGACACTTGTTAAAGTCACGAGAGAACTTCCTTTGTGTTACTGGGAAAAAAGGAAATTCTGTGACAGATTTTGTCTATGGTCACCAGTCAAATACAGACATCTCTTTAGGGTGAGTAACTACAGTCACCTTTGATACCAAGGGCGTCAATAACAAAATACACTTCAGAAAAACTGGAATTATTTTTAGATGTGAAATTTTATCCTGCAGTCCACACAGACTTTTTTATCTCAAAGGGCAAAAGGCCAAACGGCGGTCAAAATATCAGTGAAAATAAAAACGTTGGGGGATTTAGTAAAGCTTTGCAATAATTCTACGCTATGGTTGAATAAAAAGGGTTAAAATTACGAAATTTCTAAAACCACAGACAAAGTTTAGTGATAAAAACACTAACTCTACTTCAGGATAATTTGAATCTTGCTTAGAACATAGAAAAAAATTTTTTACACTTATTATCGCCTAGTTTTCCATCAGAGGGCAAAAGATCGAAGTATCCATAAAAATAAAAATGCCCAATTTATAAAATTTCATTAATTCCACTCCACTTAGGAATTTTTTTAAACAAACCAATCTATCAAAATTTAAAAAGAACGAAATAAAAAGATGCAATTAATAGGAAAATATACATATCCACCAACAAATAACAAAATTAAAAAGAAACAAAGTAATAAAATTTCCATTGTAACAGAGCTACTACAAGAAACTTAAAACAATTAAATAAAAAGTCAGCAGAAACTTTAAAATATCACCCCTAACGAAACATCTACCCTTAGCAAAATAATTGATAAATATAAAAAATAATTGATAATATCAAAAACAGTAGAATCTTCATTGTCTTATTGTTAGACCAATCCCAAAAAATTAGAGTAGTAGGAACACCACAAAGTTTCATTCCCAATTGCAATCACCACCATCTATTCCTCCAAGGATGAAAGGACGAAGGAAGGGCATTCGAAGTACCGATGAAAATAAAAGTCAAGAGGGATTTAGCGGTTTCTCTCGAACGACGAAAAATAGAGGAACGCACTTGTCCTCAATCTTTCCTTTGAAAAGCAAAGACAGAGCCTCCTCGATGAGTCTGTTTGGACTTGTTTGTTCGCGTTGTTTCGTGAAAAACTTGACCGTGCAACGACATGGGCCAACGAAGTATCCGAAGCTCCATTCATTATCCTGTCCTTCAGAGAAAATGTTCTTTCGTCGTTCAAAGGAAGAAGAAGAAGAACAGAAAGAAAACAAGACGAGCGAAAACCTCTTTCCTTTCGTGCACAATGACATTTCAAGGAAAGAAATAATGGGACGAACGAGTTACAAATTTTTGCGGAACGAGATTCTTAATCTTGATCGTTTAGAGTGATGGTATAGTGGGTAGAAGATAGAATGAATGGTGTGTATTGTTGTGTGATGTAACTTTATCGACTAAAAGAACTGGGATAATTGCAATTGTTTCGATGCGGTTGGCGGAATTCTTCAAGATACTGGTGGTGTTTTAAATTAATGAAAAAGGGCTGAAGGGTCTTTTAGAGGAGCTCAAAGCGGGATGATAGAAGGAAAATACGGAGAGAATGTTTTCTGCGGTTGGCTGAGAAGGTTTAAGGAAAAATTTCATAAGGTGGTCTAAAGTTTTGGCTCAGTTTTCGTATGTATTGAAGATGTGATCGAATTTTAATATAATAGAAGTAGTAATTTAATGAATTAAAATATCTTATAAGCCGAAATTTAGAAATAAAATCATGAAAGGTTGTCGAATAGAATTTGAATTTTGCAGGTATATAAAATACTCCATCAGCTCTTCATCTGCCATAGCGACAATTTACACAACAATTTCAAAAATTGTAACATTTTAAACAGCCTCTCTAAGACTTTGAAAATCTAACGGAAATAAAACGCCAAAGGTTGTTAAATAAAATGTTAAACCTACAAATATATGAAATATTCCACGACTTTCTCAACTCATTTAGTGTTCATTTGTACAATAATCTAAAAGATTACGATTCCTTTAACAATTTCATACTACAGCGTAACTAAAAAGACCCTAAAATGAAATACAACAATTCCCATGAAACCACATCTCACGTCTACAAACACAGAAAAATTTCTATGCCATTTACTTCGACCAGAATCAATTCATCAAGCAATCAAGAAACCCAGCAACCCCAAAATTCCCGAATCTCCCAAAAACAAGCACATCAAACCTGATCATAGCAAATATCAATCCAGGTACCATATAAAATTCCCTTCTGGCATCAAATACAATTAATTCATTTGCTAATCAAGAAAAGTACAGCCCCTCTTTTCGAGAAACCACCCTGACATACGAGTAACCCTAAAATCCAATAGAACAACCTACCCCAAATCAAATATCATCAAGCGCTATACAACTAGATAACATTTCCTCAGAGTTTCTCATATCGAATAACGTTGATCCTCACAATAATCGAGAGAAGTATCGTGGGGTAGTCTCGATAGGGGATGGGAAAGGATTGGAAGGGGTGTATGGAAGGGGTTTTCCGTTGCAGGTGCCAGTAGGAAATTCAATTTGGTGGCGTTCACCCTCAAGGAGAGCCTCGTTCCTTTTCTTCGAGAGGGAGAAAGGCAACCGGCTTCACACAAAGGAGCCCTCCGAGGGCTCGTTCGATCGGCGGCTATTTTTTATGAAGCACCCTGCGCGTGCTTTAACGACGGTGGCTCCTTTGTGAGAACAGCTTTTTATGTTTTTATTTGCCAGATGAGAGGCCCGCCGATCGTCGTGCAATCGGGCTTATCGATTTTGCAATTATAAAGCCTCTCTATTATCGGCACTTTATTAACACACGTTTTAACACGTCTTCGATGGGATGGGGTGCAACGTCGTTCTGATCTTCGATGGTTGGCTATAGGAAAAATTATGGAGATCGTTTATTTCCGTTTTCCTTTTATTTGAATATTATTGAGGAATGGTTTTGCAATTATTAATGCCTTTCTATTATTCTCGCTTTATTAACATATATTCAATGTAAAACAGCAGCGAGAACAAATTAACGAATTGTCATTTGTATCTGTGGAAACGATCCGAGAATTTTACGTAGTTTTAATGTACCGTGTAATAAATTCCTCTGGCGAAAGATAATGTATCTTCATACTTTGCAAATCCCGGACACGAATGGAAATTGAAATGAGATTCCGCGTAATGACTTCCACGTGAGGGATTCCGTGGGAATTCATTTTTCGCGATATTACGAAAGATAATTCACGATTTGCTGCAGCTATAGATTTTTTTTTTATTCCTTCCAGTACCACAGAAAGAGTTAAAATATTAAAAAGAAAAATCCTTTGGAATTTACTGTAACGTATGATTGTAATGTTTGTAAAAAAATGTTGTTGTAGGTGGAAGAAACGTGTGAAAAATAAATTTCAAAATACAGTTTACGCAGAAGACACATTACAATTGAATATCTTTGATTGATTTCACTATGGAAAATATGTATAGATCACTCTTCTATAATATGGTAAATGATGTCAGTTTAACAAAGAGTAGTTTTGAGAAGTGATTATTCCAATATGTCAATAGAATCAACAGAAAATGTTCAGTTGTTGACGAAAAATCTACTATAGGGACGACTATAGATGACAAACATATACACATTATTTGGATACCGTATATATGCGGCGGTCGACACTCAGGTCACTGCGTAGATACCGCATATATGCGGTGCTCGCATCAACAGGTTGTTGCATGGTCGCCGCATATATGCGGCGCTTGGACCCACTGGGCGCCGCGTCGACGCCGTATATATGCGGTGCTTGTATTCGCACAGCATGTAGATGCGGCATATATGCGGCAGTAGGAGCAAAAGGGTTAAACAAAAATCATGTTGTCCAGTGCTATAGAAGTACAGTGTTGTAGGAAGTCTATTTGTTTTTACTTTCAAGAGGAAATGTCAATGGGACGAACTGACAGATTGTATTTGATCTGTGCAACAATGAAATGTACATATTATTTGTAACATCTCTCTTTATTTTATGGTGAACTGTGCAAATGGCGAGTGATCCCATTTCATTATTACAATTCGCGGAGAAAACCGTGATCCAACTAATTAATGGCACTCGTTAATTATCGGAATTGAACTTCACACTTTGCGCGTTGTTTGCGGAACGCTTTTAGCGATTGCAGTAAAAAATCTGATGAGTTATTCAGTTAAGGAGACTTGGACTTTTAACTAGAAAATTTACATTACTTAAACAGATTATTCTTAAAATTTTCCTGAGCAATTTTTTCTTATTCATATATTAAAAATTAGACATCCAGAAAACCTAAATTACAGATTTCATTAAGAGTAGTCATGCTAGAAAGAGACCTCGACAATTTATTAAACTGAACACTTATATTTTCGTTTGTTTATAAATTTAAACAAATTTTTAACTTTCTGTAAGTATATGGTCAGAATATAATGTTACATGACTACTCCAAATAACTGTAAAATTACAGAAAACAAAGTAAATTATACTCCACATAATTATAAGTATACAACCGCGATAGAATGTTATGTAAAATAATATCTAAAAACTGAACAAGAATATCTATAAATATCGTAAAAATAATATGAAGAATGTAATGAAACATATTCACTTTTTTATTTCTCCATCGATAAGCCACCCACGAATTTGTCATCGTTATCACTCCAAATCATTATTCTTTTCCACTCAACGATCTGTCGTTCGTTATTTAGAAGAGAATCGGAAGTAACGTGGCAGACGCGTGTCGCATATTAATAGTCGATTGTTTTCAATGCGAATTTACACGCACGCCATACAGAAAAGTGTCATGGTGCCACGGCACTCCACTATTTTTGCGCCACTTGAAAATTCCGATCACGCGCTCTCGAGATACCTATCGAGCGCATTGTCTTTTCTTTTCTATTTTGCGCCTCTTTATGTGGACACGATCGACAATAATAGATACGGAAAAGACGATACGATAATATTAATATGTACGCTCGTAAATATGACTAATAATTTTATCGAACTCTATTTTCTATTATAAGAATTCCATCCATATTTTCCTAGCCTCCGAAAAATTATATAGATTGATTTCGTTCTAAAGAAAATTATTTTCACCACATTAATACAGAAAGAGACCAATAAAAAAATACATATTAAATTTTAGCTGAGTAAGTCAGGCTTCCAGGTTTCCGGCCTTTCAGAAAGGTGTATAACTTGACTTATGTTTAATAAAAATGAGTTTAAATGGTCAACAAAAACGCAGGCATATCTAGGAAGGAAGACGAGTTTAGAAAAAAGCGAAAGTTATGCTTAAACGCACAATTATCAGCCATATGTGCACGGATACTAAAGTATTGCCCTATTGTATTATATATATTATTATTAGCAAAGAATTATCTCGCGTTATCTTACTTACGCGTTAATATATTCAACTCTGTATGGTCGTGTCTCATTAACCCCTTGCAGTGCCATTTATTTTGTGACTGCCTCCACTTCAGAATTAAATTAGTAAAACAAACATTGATCAGTGATTCCTGGCATATAGTATAATTTAACGTAATATTAATATTGTAGAAACAATTTTATCGTGTCGCATCTCACTGATATTTTCAATTTAATAAGTTTTGTAAAACTTGAAAATTTCCTTTCCAATTTATAGTATCAGAGGGTTAATATATCCCTCAGGGGCCAGATTCAGACAGTGGCTGAACTGGTACGGGCTTAGCAAACCCGAGGTGCCCTAGCTATTGAGTTCCTTGATACTTACGCCTTTCGTATATATTCATAGTCTTGTGAAAGCGTACATATACGCCTTTCGTATATACTGATGGACTTATAGGTACGTATATATACGCCTCTCGTATATGTTGATAGACTTGTGAAAGCGTATATATACGCCTTTCGTATATACTGATGGACATATAGGTACGTATATATACGCCTCTCGTATATATTGATAGACTTGTGAAAGCGTATATATTCGTCTATAGCGGTCAAAATGAATCCCTCAAATGTCGTTAAAACCAGTAAATAAAATTCCACATTAGCCTTGGCCATTCGTGTTATCACGGTTTTCCATTATCTCGCGTTCGCGAAACATTCCGCGAATCTAAATTGTCCGCGCGTTGATGCATTGCACGAATGCAATTTTAGCTCCGTCTACCATCGGCTTCCACCACACCATGGAATTCACGAGGGAATCTATGCGAGGAGCGAACGGATCGCGAAATTTAATGAAATTGTCGCAGATTCCGTCTGGTGTTTCCTTTACGTTCATGAATCCTCTATCCTCTTTCGTGAATTTTCCAATGATACGAAATGATCTTTGCATTTTCACGAGCGTCTAATCGCCTTATCTAGGTGGAGATCGGAGATGGAAGTGAAGAGAAGAGAAGAAGATGGAGAGAAAAAAGCGACGTAATACGGGAAAGAGGCTTATCCGCCTTGAAAAATGATTGCTTTTTCCTTTACCACTATGTAGGCCTTTCAGTTGCACTGAATTCGTTTAATTTCCCAGCTGCTGGAGGATAGGAGTTTCCATTACCATAGGTCGGAGCGTTTTAATTAAATTTCAAATGCGGACTGTTCGATGAATTTAATGCGGTCCTGTTTTCTTCCTGCTCTATTTGTCCAGCGTGTAATTAACGCAATTCTTTTGCGATATTAAACACACCCCCTTTTTACTACTCTTTTGGAAATCATTGGAAAGGAGAATTTTTTGGAATTATTTATATGATTTTTAGTGATGTTTCGGAGTTAGAAACTAATGAAATGATAATTGGATGAAAATTGAAATAGGGTAATTTGGAAAGTTAATTTTCTACATTGTACTACTACTAGGAATTTGAAAATATATGTTTGATTATTTGATACAGGGTTAACCCTTTAAAAATGGAACTGGAAATTTTGAAGTCCTTCAAAATTTATTGAATTGAAAATATTAGGTCGCAAAACGGTCTTATTAAAAAATATTCTTTGTACATTTAGATATTTGTATATTTCGTAAAATGTTTAATTAAAGTCAATTGGAATATGGCAATAAAAGATAAAATGGAAGAATGGTTCGAGTTAAAATTTTCGTTGGCGATTTATCAGGCAAATTGGTGCAAAACTTTGGGACACTTTGACGAAGCAGTAGCAGGGACTCTAAACACTTGATTTTTAATGGGACAAGAAGTGGAAAATTGAATTTTCCTAAACGCTATTAGAGCACGATCAGCTTCGTTCATTAAGCGTTAATTGGAGCCGAGGCAAGCGTGAAGCTCCACCGGAGAGCCCTTACAACTGGATCGACCCAGCCTGTTATCATACATCAGACTATATGGTAGTTCTGAATTTAGCAACGTGACACAAAATCAACGTATTACCTACCCCCGCCATGTCCTTTTAGATTTCACGCAAATTTTGGAAACTGATATACATCAAAATATTTAAAGCACCCTTCCCAATATTTTCGCTTTAACTGTGATATTTTTTTTGAGGTAACGCAAAATACGTCTAAGCTTCCATTCTTCAAAGTAAAATTTTTAACTTTGCCAAATATTATAATTCGTGAAAATCTCAAAATTCTGTTCAATTCAATGTTTAAATATTAGATTTAATTTAGTATTCGAAATAGATTTTTTATCATTTTCCGGTTGGGGCTAGAGCGAACCTTCAGGAACAAGGAAACATTCGAACTGTAGAAAATTAAGTTAACTAATAATTAAATTAAGTTAAGATAAAAATAAGTATCCACGATATGTCGATATACTTATTGTTAATTAATTATGTGTTTTTATAAATCCTCAAATACCACCACCAATTTCGTATTAAATTCATCAAATCCCAACAAACTGACCCCAATGAAACTAACTGTGCTATCGTAGAATTGATCTTCACATACCACGAAAAATTCGGACTATAAAAAATTAAGTTAACAGTCTCCTCCATTTAAAAAAAAATTATCTAACCAATTATGAAATCACCTATAATAAAAAATGAATATCCATAATGCATTGGTACACTTACAATTAATGTAATCCATACATTTTTATACATTTTCAAACACCACCACCAATTTCCCATTAAATCCATCAAGCCCCAACCCATTGTCTCCAATGAAACTAATCACACTTATCATTACTGTTAATTAATAACAATTTTAATTAATATTAAAATCTAATATACATTCAGTGCTCATTGAAATTCATATATTTGTAGAAATCCTCAACCATCACCAATTTTCTACAAAATCCATCAAACCCCAACCAAATTGACCCCAATGAAACTAATTGTGCTATCGTAGAATTGGTCTTCAGATACCACGAAAAATTCGGACTATAAAAAATTAAGTTAACAGTCTCCTCCATTTAAAAAAAATATTATCTAACCAATTATGAAATCTACTATAATGAAAAATGAATATCCATAATGCATTGGTACACTTACAATTAATGTAATCCATACATTTTTATAAATGTTCAAACCCCACCACCAATTTCCCATTAAATCCATCAAGCCCCAACCCATTGTCTCCAATGAAACTAATCACACTTATCATTACTGTTAATTAATAACAATTTTAATTAATATTAAAATCTAATATACATTCAGTGCTCATTGAAATTCATATATTTGTAGAAATCCTCGACCATCACCAATTTCCTACAAAATCCATCAAATCCCAACCAAATTGAGTCGAATCAAACTCACCCGCAAATCCAGGAGTGTCTTCTCCTGGGTACGCTGCTCTGTGGCACCAGCAACAAAGGTGCGGTGCCCTTTATACTTCCGGTATTCCCACCATTCCCACCTCCACCGTCGCCGGCCGGAAGCCGTAGCTCCGGCACCTGAAGGCTGCTCATCTTCGATCCTCTCGCCCTTTAGGTCACCAAAATGACATCCAATCGGCGTCCCCGACGTCCTCACCGATTGCTCCTACCACTGGCATCACTGATTCTTTTATTTCTCGATCGATTCCTCAAAGAATCGCCGAGAATCTCGGCAGGTATTCAACCTCGACGATTACTGTTCTCCAAAGGACATCTCGGATTTCGAACTTCGCTGTCTTTTGACTTAGCATCCGGTATCCTTGCGCTAGGAAACGCGATAGTTTGGGGTGAAATGACGGCAAGGGATGTTCTTTTGGTACTGGTGTGATTAACACTTTGTAAGATGACTCTGGCTGTGAGATTTATGGGGTTGTTTTTGAATTTGACAGAGTTTTCAAGTAGTGGCTATGGTTTTTGTGATTTGGTCACACTTTTGGTAAAGATTTCAAATGGAAATTATTACTGCTATTGTTTGGAGTTTCTAGTTGAGGGTAATTAATTATGTGGAATGTAATGTTATAATTGAATTGTTCAGTTGACAAATCGATTAACTTCATGAAAATTAGATTCAAATAGAATTTGATAATTGCAGAATACGTAATTACAAATGGATTTTATCTAACGAAGTATGAAATGAATAAGGTTTTTAATTTATTAATAATGTAAATTGTATTTATAATTTTTTATTAATAATTAAAATTATTATTCGATGGCCCAAAAATTAGCTGTGTTGATCATTATTTTTAGGGAAAATTGTAATTAAAAATAGTTGAAATTCAGTCGATCTCCTTAACATTGAAATTTTCAAAATTCAGAAATTTGAGTTAATCGATTTGTCCTGCAAACGGTTCAATTATCAGTTTTGAAACACACCCAGATTTAAATTTCCATTTCTGGATGTAGAGTATACCTGGAGATTTTTTAAATGTTACAAAACATTTTTAATGTTTAATGCAAATTTTTAATAGTTCACGAAAAAAGGACAAATATGTGAGCAGAAATTCATAGATATAAGCAGTTTGTCTAGCAAGAAAGTTATTTGCAATTGTGTTGTCATTATTTTCCATAGAAAAAAAAATAATAATAAATTAGTGCCACTTATCTTTAAGCCATAAACAATTTCACACCCCAACAAAGTCTCTTACAAAGAATTAATTACAATTTAAATCCTCTAAAATCGTCTTTCGATGTATCAGTGCTATGTGACGATTAAATATTCTCCACCAACGCAATCATCGAGATGGTAATAATCATTAAGTTCACAATAACATTTCCGGTTAAATGAAACGTTTATGAAAACTCTTACACTTATAAAGATCCAATATCTGGATCGATCAGAATTAATTACCAAGTGATTACCAAGAGGAAAACAGTAATTTACAAAGTTTGAGTGTAACAGGGATTGCTATCATTCGGGAGAATTTTTTCCCTTAATCAGCGCACGCTTTTTGTCCCTGATAAGACGTCAAACTTGACCGTGAACACGCGACGTTTATGTAATTGAATTACAAGTATCGTTTCGATCGTCGTTCAATTTTAACCTAACTATCGATCGTTTGAACACGACCAATGATTGTAATATAACAAATTTAACACATTGAACGCCACTCATATTTCGCTCACTTTATCACTTTTACTAAAGTGATGCTTTTCCTATTAAAATTCCCATGTTTGTAAACCAGAAACTTCAAAGACAATAAGAGATGTATTTAAATACTGAATGTGCTAGAAAATTCGTAAATATTACAATTAAAAAGTCATGTGAAATTTCATTGAATCCAATAGCGCCGGTCACCAATGACCCCCATGGCATTCAAAGTGTTAATGGTAGAATTATCAGTTTCCTAAAATTTGCAATAAAACCCCATATGACCGTGTGCAATGCATGATACAGTGAAGCACCATAGCAGTCGAATTTAGAAGAGAATTGTAAGATTATTTGACACATTTGAAAAATCAATGTATCAAATGACCTCTAATAATTTGTTATCAAAATTCTACAGCTGTGAAACTTCAATCTTTACATATTACTGAACAGAAGATCAATACGTCAACACAGGAAGGATTATAAAGTTAATTAAATTGTGTCTTCAGCATGATAACTCATTAGCCATAAATTCAATCACGAAGAAATGAAATCGCGATTTCCAAGGCTAACCCTGACAGAGTCTAGGCAAACAAAGAAACCGTGTAAAGACTTTGAAGATTAATTAAATTAAACCCCGAATCTGAGGGGACTTCACACGATGACCTACTTGCTAAGAGCCTTCGTTTCCTGTTCTGCTCGATGGAACAAATCCAGATGACTCGTGTTTTCGGTCAAATATACTCGACATTATCTCATCCACCTATGATTTCCTCCTCTAAAGATCGAAAGTCTATTCAACGACTTCGAGATCCCACTCGAAACTCTTCGATTCCATCGATCGCCATAGTATCGTATTCGCGGCTTCAATTTGGACGAATGTACCGCCAACACGGTATATCGTATCTTGAAATTGATTAGACGTGATTTGAGAAACTATATTTAATTAATTATGAGATCATAGGCAAAATTGATAATAATTGTTGACAGGGGAGGATGGACAACTATGGTGAATAAGTAGATAAAGACTCAAACTCCCAGTCAGTAGATATGGACTTCAATCAATAGACACACTTAAAAATTTTTTAAATTACCATTTAATTTATCACAACCTTGGAAGTTCAGAAGTCACCTAGGACTTAGGACGGTAGGCCCTATGCTAAATGACCATAACAGTTAACGATGGCTACGGTGAATAAGTAGATAGAGACTCAAACTCCCGGTCAGTAGACATGGACTTAAACCACTAGACAAACTTAGGAATTTTTAATACTTATCATTTAATATATCACAACCTCGAAAGTTCAGAAGTCACCTAGGACTTAAGACGGAAGGCCCTATGCTAAATAATCATAACAGTTAACGATGGCTATGGTGAATAAGTAGATAAAGACTCAAACTCCCAGTCAGTAGTGTGGTTTTAAGTCACTAGACAGATTTAGAAATTTTTAAAATTGCCATTTATTATATGACAACTTTGGAAGTTCAGAAGACTCCTAGGACTTAAGGCTGTAGGCCCTATGCTAAATGACCATAACAGTTAACGATGGCTACGGTGAATAAGTAGATAAAGACTCAAACTCTCAGTCAGTAGATATGGACTTCAATCACTAGACAAATCTAGAAATTTTTAAAATTGCCATGTAATATATCACAACCTTGGAAGTTCAGAAGTCACCTAGGACTTAAGACGGAAGGCCCTATGCTAAATAACCATACCTGTTAAGCTATGGTGAATAAGTAGATAGAGACTTAAACTCCCAGTCAGTAGATATGGACTTCAATCACTAGACAAACTTAGGAATTTTTAAAACTTATTTAATATATCACTAGGTGGTTCAAAAGCAATTTCAACTTCAATTTCGTTTTTAGTTGCCTTCTAGAGCACCGAGGCTAAGATATGCATATCACATAAGAAAAATTTTGAATTTCCTTCCCCACCATAGCTTGTCCAAGAACAATTAATATTATCTGTACCTAAGGTCTCAAGTATTCCCAAGCTCCCACAAAAATCCAGTTTGAACTCGATATCATAGTAAATTCCCCATCAAAAGTGATTCTCCACCATAACGGTGTTAAAAATCTATCGACCATGATCAGAGAGCACCGTAGGTTACACCTTCGTTGAACATAGAACAGTGAAGCTAACGGCTATCGATTATTGGTTTTCCCCATAACTCTCTCTCGTTTTATGCGACAGGTGCTCGCTTATTAATAATAACGGAAAGGGCGACATCGTATGTGCACCTGCATCGTCCTGCAACACGATGCACATTAATCGCACCGACGGAAGCCCTTCTTTGTCCCTTTCCAATGGCATCGTCATTGTGACGATCCTCCTGGTTCAGTGAAAATCGCGCGTTTATTATTAATAATAACAACAGCGTACAGCTGCAACGCTGTAGTGCATTCTGCACGATTAGACTCAACAATTCAAGCATCCCTCTTCACCCTTTAGCTATTGTAAATTCAAACGGATCGGTGGACCTTTCGTTATAATATAATTTAATGACGAGTGTTGAATTTGTGGAAAAATAGGGAAAACATCAGTTTTTCTATTACTTAATTTATTTTAAATTCGATTTTTATATATATTTATATAGTCAGTCATATATGAATTACACTGACTGTTTAGGAAGTTGAGAGTTTTATATTTAATTGAATAATTGTGTGGTAGTGGAATTTTTGAAATATTTCACACAGAGTTAAATTACAATAATGCTAAAATACTGCAAAGAACTACGTGTTGAAAATTGAGACAACGATCATGAGAAGACACGCGTGTACCAGAAATGATTAGGCTACAGCAGTTTGAAGGAATAATGACACTTTAATTAACACGTACACGGCCAGTCATAAAAAGACCTTACGTCAGTGTAAATGCATTTGTTTCCTATTATTTAATCACACTCACAACTCTCTTATTTTCGCAAGTACGTGACAAAATATTCGTTTCAAACTGTTAATAATAAATGACAATCTAATTACCCTTAATAGTTCAGAGATACATAGTTTTGAACAATTTCAAATTGATTGAAAAAAAATTATGAAATCTTGGAAGGATATAATAAATTGTTAAATCTTTACAAATTACAATTGATTGTATCTTTCTTTTTTAATCAATTTTGAAGTTCTTCAGTTATTTTTTTGCTACAAAATAAACAAGTGTCCAATGTTAATTATTAATAATTCAACAATGCTAGAGATGTAAGGCATAAAATGAAAAAAATTATCAGAACTTCAACCAATTTCGTAATTTTTGTGTTACCTTGTGTAACAGATTTTTTCTTTTCTTTTTTTAATTGCTCAAAGAAGTAAAATGGTCGGCTCTTTTCCTTGAATAAATGTGCCACGGTAATTCGTTATCTCGTGCAACAAATATTACGGTCGAAAATTGCCATTCAGATCACATAAATTAAACTTTACTCTGTGTGTGACGAGATTATCGTGTTAACTCAGCTGTCGCATACCTGTGATTTCATTATTGAAATTCAATTATTATTTTCATATTAAAGAAACCTGTCCTCGCATTTGTACACTTCAACGAAAATTCCACGTTCCCCGAATTCTCAAATATCGACGTATCGAAGCGCGAAAGACACTCGGCATGGAATTTTTATAAACAGAAAAAAAAAGAATATCGTGGAATTTTACGAATTTGAATCATTTGTTTGATAACACGGATACTAAGAAAACTCACCTTCTCCTAAAATTTTCTTGATTCTTTCTCAAACTCCTTTCTTTCCACGAACTTGTACATATTTGCAGGAAACAAAACTTTAATTTGTAAAATGTTTTATCAAATTAACAAAAATTTATATTTAAATAACAATAAAACTACCAAGGCAATGAAAATAGTTGCTTCCAAATTTGTTTACAAAAGTTTCTTGAATTTTATTAAATCTAACTATAACAGTATTTCGAAAAGTGACATTGCACTTTAATCGGCAAATATAAATAATTTAAACTGTTCGTATACACTGCTATTTACTCACAATGCGAATGCATAAATGCGTTTCGATAACAGTGATCAGAAATAAGTGCATGCATATATGAATTCTCTGATGGAAGTGGATTAATTCAAATATTTCAATATCATTGATTTAAGGTTTATAGTTTTAACGTTAAGGTGTTCACAATTTGAAATTTCGCGCATAATCGAGAGATTTCGCAAATCGTTGTTATCGTCGAATAAAACCCATGGAGAAATAGTATTCAGTTTCTCACATCCATTCACGAGCAAGTAACGTGGCGTGAAATGATCAAGCAATTCGTAGACGGAGATTTACCGTGGCAGGAAACGTACAAACTATACACGGTGTATCGTGGCCGAGCAATTTTGATCAATCACAGAGCGACGGAAGCATTTCATTCTTAACGATAGCGATCGTCATTTGCAGTCAATTCCAATGACGTGTCTTGGCAAAACATCGACCGAAATGCATAACCAATTGGATAAACTGTTTTCAGCTTTGATATGAGGTGTCATTAAAATTCCAGGTCGAGGAAAAATGCGGGCTCAATTAGATTGGAGTATGATTTACGTCATGGTGAAACGTAATTGTTTGCTGTTTGATGATAGGAGTTAAAATATCTACTTAATGTCAGATCTGATGGCTTGATATGCTAAATTTATTTGGTGGGTGATAAAGAATTCTTAGAAATTAGGATCAATGAATCATTTGGTCGTAGAATTTTATCAATTCTGTTTTAGGTTTATTGAGAGTGCTTTGTAATAAAATGGAAGACAATGTGGGTCTAATTAGATTGGAATGTTTTACGTCATGGTGAAACGCAATTGTTTGTATTTGATGATGTAGCAAATTAATTTACCCAATAATAAGTAATTTGAAAACTCATAGATTTTATAAATCTTTCGGCTGTATTGTTTGTGTTTAATGATAGGAGTTCAAATATCTGTTTAATGATTTTATGGCAAATTAGTTTGCTTATTGGTAAAGAATTTTGAAAAATTATGATTTTTAAATCATCCGGCTGTAGGATTTTATTAAATCAGTTTTTCGTTTAACAGAAGTATTTTATAATAAAATGAAAGAAAATGTGTAATTGTTAGTATTTGTTTAATGACAAACATGATGATTTGATACTCTAAACTAATTAGGCCGATGATAAAAAATAAAACTAAAGAAAAAGAAATTTCAAAGAGAAAAATTGATTTTCGAAAAAGTTCCATGCTTTCATGCAGAATTCGCAAGAGCTTTAAAGTCTGGACTTTGCAAGCACGCAATCTCGTGGAAATAATATATTGCAATGTCTGAAACCAGTCAGAAAGAAATACACTGTTGCTACACCCACAGTGAATTCGTCAGAAATTGTCGGATTCGTGCAACTCCGAGGGAATGATATAAGGTGAATCCAGTGGGAAAATCCTGGAATACATCCTGTTGCTCCACTCTCGTCACGAGACGACAGTTCTATGCATTTCTCGATCACGTGCCACTAAACGAAAGGGGTAAAAGTGTCTGAAATTCAGAAGTTTCTGCACTCTTCATAAACTCTATTACAATCCTTGTAAAAATAATGGTGCAATTGCTATTTAACTAGAGATGCAGTAATTATAGAAGAAAATTTGTAGATGTTATTTTTGCATCTTTTGGAAAATTGTACAGACATAGGAAAATTGATATTTTTTCATCGATATTACATTTTTGTAAGTGAAATGATTGAAAAAATTAATATGTGAAAATGATCCCAACTTTTTTCTCAAATTGGGACAAAAATTCCTATCAAAAACAGCACCATAAAAAGACAAGTTTATTTTTATTACAAACCTCCCTTTGTTCCATCGCAAAAAAAAAGAAATTATTTCTGATTTACGAGGGTACACCATTAGCCTATGTTATAGGAAAAGTAAGGGTCGATACGTGAATTTCTGATGTGAAACAATAGGGAGGAAAGAACAAAACAACCATTGCAAAATCGTCTCACGTGCGACCACCATATGACTCTCGTTCTTACACCGCGAAAACTTTGGACACTTTGTTCGTACGAAAAGCACCGAGTATATTTCTTCACCACAATAAATCCATATAAGTGCGTATGCTAAAAATTCCCAACTTCTACGGGGAAGCATTTTAATATGAATTCACCCCCGAGTGTGCTTACTTTTTAACGCGAGATAGGATACTTCTTCCATAGTAAATCACAGAAAAATGGAAATATAATAAAATGTTAGGAAAAATTCACAATTTTGTCCCATCGCCAAATAAACTTATTTCGATGCAAATTGGCTGTAGATCGAAAAATTACACGTCTCTTTCGGCCATGGAATTCTTTTTCACGGTAATTTTAAGCAGTTTCTAGCTATGTTGATATTAACCCCTTGCCTTACGATTTCTTTTTTTCCCAAACGTGTAATAACTCAAAACTACTTGTTTAAATAACAATCAAGAGGCAAAAAATACGGTCAGTTAAGTAATCTGTGAATTATAAGATACACGTGAGATATCTGTTGTACTACTTGTATATAAATTTGAGAAATATTTTGAAAAGTGTGAGAGCCCGACAATTTTATGTCTGCGTAGATCTAGTGTTAATGAAGCACGTATTTTGAAAAAGAGCAGATAGTTTTGTTACATATTTTGCAAGAAGATCACGGTTTTGGAAGCCACTATGTTTTAAGTAAAGGGGAATGACAGACATTTGAGTGGCAGACATTTTAAAAAATAATTTAGTATTCCCTGAGTTACTGAAAAATAATTTTTTTACAATATTATAATATTAGGATAAATTACTGGGGGGTTTTAATTACCATAAATCCAAATCAATAAAGAATCACTTAAAAACGGAGTTTAAAGACGTCTCATAGTTTCTGGAAGTCACAGAAATTTTCATCATCAACAGAAAACTCCAGTATCAATTAACTAGATAATATTTTTATTTTTACTCAACTCTATATTCATACTAATACAGAATCGTTCAAAACTGGAATTTAAAGACGTCCCATAGTTTCTACCAGTCACAGAAATGTCCCCATCGACAGAAAACGAAAGTCAATCCGAAACTTGAAGAATAACGCGACAGAAAGTCTTCTTCTTTCGCGTAGTGTTAAGAGCGTTAAAAGTTTGGCGAGCTGCAATTCGTACTTGGAATTCTACGTGACTTTTGTCGACTCGAGAGTTCATTCTCAAGATTTCTTCGAGAAAAAGAGGAAAGGGGGAAAAAAAATAAAAGGAGAGCCGAACAAATTCTGCTATTCCAAAGTTTTTCCCGCCCCTTTTGGCAGACGACACATCCAGCATGTTCTCTTAAGCGGATTTCTAAATGGAACCCCCTGTGTGTCACGGACTCGCTTTTTCCCCCCATCAAACTTTATGCAGAGCTATTGAAAACTTTCCCTCTAACGAGACCTCGTCAAAGAATGGCTTTACTTTTATCCGATCATCGTGCAATCGCAAACGATCTATCCTCGTTTTTCGAAATTGTTTTTCATCCAGAAACTTTAACCATTTACATGCCAATGTATTTTTTTGGCAGGAGAGATTACGGTGTTTTTTATCGTATTAAATGTGTCTGATAATTGTGAAGAGATCTGAATATATTAATGTGGAAATGATTTAAAATTATGCAAAATAAAAATTTAGAATATTCAGGGTCAGGCAAGGAAGACCACGAGATTCAAGGATGGTTCAAGGACTATCGAACCGTCATTGATTCAGTTAGAATACTTTGATCATATCGTGGCACACTGATATTCTTATTACAATAGTTTTTGGAAAACTTCTAACTTTGAACTCAGTGTCACTAATTAATTTAATGCAATATTATAATGCTAAATAATTCTGCCAAAAATCTCACCACATCCTCCAATCAAACCATAATCAATCACTGCAATTTTAGGTACCTTCCAAATCATCGAGTTATCGATACATTAACAAACAAATTAAAAAATCTCCCAAGAATTTCAAAAGTTGACACATTTATTACCACATGAACTCCAAACTCGTCCACAGATTTTTACATAAACCCACCATAGCACCATCAACATTTATTTTTCGATTAGCAACTTAGAAATCCAAAGATAAGAAATTTTCCAAAAATTGACAATCGGTCATTTTTATCGATTTGACAGTTTAACCATTGACATACCAAAAGGTATAGACTACTAGCTCTTAAAACAAATTCGTCATAATTTCTCATTCACCTCAGTAACTCATCAACTTACAATTAGAAATCCAAAGATAAGAAATTTTCCAAAAAAATTGGCAATCGGTCATTTGATCAATTTCATAGTTTTATCATTAAAATACCAACCTCTAAAGGATAATAATTTCTAACAAAACTGCACCATAATTTCTCATTTACCTATGTAACTCAACAACTTACAATTAGAAATCCAAAGATAAGAAATTTTCCAAAAAAATTGGCAATCGGTCATTTGATCAATTTCATAGTTTTATCATTAAAATACCAACCTCTAAAGGATAATAATTTCTAACAAAACTGCACCATAATTTCTCATTTACCTATGTAACTCAACAACTTACAATTAGAAATCCAAAGATAAGAAATTTTCCAAAAAAATGACAATCGGTCATTTTAGATAAACCCACCATAGTATTTACCATCAATATTACAATCCAAAACCTGACCTCCTCCAATCAAACCATAACCAATCACTCCAACCAACAGAACCACCCCCGGAAGAACCTCCGTCACCCAGATCGATCGACGAATCACCGACAAAGCGATTGTCATCATCAGGACATCCATTGTTCCTCTCATTACACCCGAACGATTCCTCGTTGGTGTCTTCCATCGTGAAAATCCTCTCGCTTATTCGTCACCTTGAAATCTAGGCCAGAAAGGTCGTGGAAAGTCTTTTTCCGTTCTCGTCAGTGATCATCGACCGTGCATACTAGTCACGGAGGTCGCAGTTGAACGTCTGTTTAGCAAAGTATCTCCCGTCATCTCGAAGGAGAAAGAGGGAGAGAGTGCGAGTGAAAAAAAGTAATTAAGCCAACACAGAACATCATTCTTCTGTCGGTGTGGCACTCCGTGGAAAAAGGTGTCAAGGGAATGAATAGATACACTGTACAGGGTGCATATATCAAGGTGTCTTTTGAGAGTCGACAAGGTGTGCTCGCTGGTTTCTCTTCTGATTAGAACGACATCCAAGGGCCTCGTCCTGTGCCAAAGAAACTCTCCTCTCAAGTTTGCATGCTTTTGAGGATCTGGTGCTAAGGCTGACGATAGATCTCTTTGTTGAACCGCTGATATTTCGGAACACCTTCAACGCATTAATGTTGAGACTTGGGTTGGAATTAAGTGAATTATTCAATTGAATAGTCTGAAGGGCTTGATTGCTCTTTTACGACTGATTTCCTTGTAAATTAAGGACTTTTTTATATGGTAAAGTCCATCGTTGGTTGTTGTCCGGTGATGGGGAAGGAAGTACCAACAGTGTGCACCCCATTAACCCTTTGATAATAACGAGTGGCACTCGTGGTACGATAAATGAAACGGAAAATTTGGGAGATTATTTTAGATTTTTATTTAATGTATGTTACAATTAGATTCGATGATTTGAGTTATTTTATGAAATTCAAATATATAGAGAGATCCAAGATGTACGAAAAAGGAGAAAGGGAATTGTTGGAAAGTATGGTGCTAAGGAGGTAAACACTCATACGCATCCCCCATAACCTTAACCCTTTTAGTGCCGGACTACGATATATCGTCGTTAGCAGTAATGCTAACTCTGGGCATCGAAGGGTTAATATTCAGTTTCCAATACAATATCAGTAATCATATGACAGATAATTGTAAATAGACAGTCTACGCTCCATGTTCCGTGTTCTATATGAAACTATCACCATATGACAATTCCTTTTATTTGCAACTACGTTTGTTATTAATTCAACCAATTTTTTCAGTCGGCACTAAAAGGGTTAAGCAAATTTTATCGAAATTATTAACAAAGATATCAAAGGTTCAATGGTCCACAACTTATCTAAGGGTTTAGTCTGAAGGTACAATAAGAAAAATGCGAAATGAGGGAAAAAGAAAAAACTTTAAGGATTGTGATGTATCTATCATTAAAAACTTTATTTCTTTACAGTATTGTACAGGAATTACATAATACTAACGCTTCGGTAATGTTGAAAATGGTTTAACACCTATTTGAACCACGTAATTCCCCCTTGAGATGCAACCACATAAATTCCGTTGAACGCGTGCACCACCGCAGACGCATTCCAATGAACCGATACGCTGCTGGCGGAATTCTCGGCATCCTAATTATTGGAGAACCTTGTTTAGAAACCGAAGACTTCCATTTCTGCGAGATTCGTGTCTTGGGACGTAAGGACGTCAGTTGCAGAAACGAGGAGGCAGCGGTTGCATCTAGTCGATCGGTGCAACCAGTTGGAATGGGATCTCTACGCTCTTCAACTTCTGTCGGTTGCACTCGACATTTCACCTGTTCAAGGATTTTATGGGGCGATGTTAAAGCAAGAGTCTCAGCTGGATTTTTCTCCAAAATCGAGAGTACGAGATACTCGGAAAAAGAGATGGAGAAAAATGATCCAACAACAATTGAGATAAAGATAAGAAATATTCCAAAAAATTGGCAATCGGTCATTTGATCAATTTCCTAGCTTTATCATTAAAATACCAACCTGTAAATGATAATAATTTCTGACAAAACTGCACCATAATATCTCATTTACCTATGAAACTCAACAACTTACAATTAGAAATCTAAAGATAAGAAATTTTCCAAAAAAATTGACAATCGGTCATTTGATCAATTTTATAGTTTTATCATTAAAATACCAACCTCTAAAGACTAATAATTTTTTAAACAAATTCACCAAAATATCTCATTCAGCCTCTGAACTCAACAAACTTACAATTAGAAATCTAAAGATAATAAATCTTCCAAAAAATTGACAATCGATAATTTGATCGATTTCATAGTTTTACCATTAAAATACCAACCTCAAAAGGATAATAATTTCTGACAAAACTTCACCATAATTTCTCATTTACCTATGTAACTCAACAACTTACAATTAAAAATCTAAAGATAAGAAATTTTCCAAAAAAATTGACAATCGGTCATTTGATCAATTTTATAGTTTTATCATTAAAATGCCAACCTCTAAAGACTAATACTTTTTTAAACAAATTCACCAAAATATCTCATTCAGCCCCTGAACTCAACAAACTTACAATTAGAAATCTAAAGATAACAAATTTTCCAAAAAATTGCCAATCGATAATTTGATCAATTTCATAGTTTTACCATTAAAATACCAACCTCTAAAGGATAATAATTTCTGACAAAACTGCGCCATAATTTCTCATTTACCTATGTAACTCATCGTCAGTAGCTTAGAAGTCTAACGACAAGTAGTTTAAGGGATGCGATGATCAGACGCAAGCACTGTACGAGAACGTTACCAAAAGTGATCAAAGACCTCTTGCAAATATTATGGGAGGCCGTCAACCGTTGTACCTACGTAAATACATACGTATGATCAACGATATGGTACGGAATGAATAATGGAACGAAGTTAGCTACCATTTCGTGTAGAATCATGGCGAATACGAAACGAGTTCCGAACGGGTTATCGTCTGCGAACTAGCGGGAGGAAGACGAGGGAGTAAAAGGAGCCTTTAATCTGCCATGGTGCTGCAAAACGAGAGGAAGCTGCGAGGCCAAAAGAGAGAGGATCGATCGAGAGAATAATCGTGGAAATTTCAAGCGAATCGAACTCCTTCGGTATTTATTGACTCGAGAAATTCTATCGTGGTTTGGAGATTTTTTAACGGTGCTTAGTGGAGCGATTTAAACGTTCCTGTTATTTAATGTAATTAATTGTACTGTGAAATCGCGTGGATAAATCTAATGAGCTTCGTGCTCGTTCGTTTTTCCTTTATTGCTATAGAATATTTGGAAGAGATTTAATAACAATTTACTCTGTTGTGGGAAAAAGTCAATTTTACTTTGCTAATGAGGAGTCAGTAAAAATAAGATTTTTTAATAGATGTATTAGGTTAAAATAGTGAAACAACATAATTAAAAACTCTTTCGTTCCAATGAAGCAAAACAACAAATAAACCTATAAAAACATTCGATATTGACATCAATAAAAACAACATAGAATCAAGAAAATCGTCAAATCGCAAATCGTCTTTGTCCTCTGATCCGAAGAAAAATAAATTAAATATCTTGAAATATTCGCTGAATTATAAATCAGTAATATAAAATAGAATAATTCTCCATTAATTAAAAATGTTTATCTAACCAAAGTAGGCTAATAACAGTAACGTATGATCGTTTTAAAGTAAATCATTCAAAACGATCAGATGAGAACGAGACAACTAACGACTCTTTGTCAGCGAATCCGAAGAAATGTAAATTAAATCGCATTAATGTCGGCACGAGGATGTTTTTCTCTTACGAACACGTAGCACTGTGTTAACGACCGCTTCTACGTCACGAACGACGTGACAATCGATTATCAAGTCCAATCTTGTTTTTTCCTTTCATTGGAATTCGAGGTACGTGCCTCAAGGAGTTGGAACGCCTCACATACGAACAGAATGGCGATCTCGCTAACGGAAACCTTTCAACTAAATCTTTTGCCTCTCTTTATGTTCATCGCGCTGGAAATCGCTTTAATTTACTGATTTACTATATTTCTTATTTACCTGCAGCACAGAGGAATATAATTATTTTCATTAACTGGAATAAATGCGGTGACATATTAAAAAACCAACTTGAAAATTTTATTTATTGATTTTGACGACATATGTCATTTGTAATGAAGATTTATTAAATTGTATATGTTAATTATTGTACTGGTTAATTAATAACCAACGTTCACAATAAAAACTGTTTGGAAATTATATAGTGGATTAATAAAGTTTCAGAGTACCGAAGAATTAATCGGCAATTAATGATGGTATAAAGTGTAACAGTAGGATTATTTATATTTTTAATATTTAAATATTCTGAGTATCGGAAAAAAGGATTTTGCAAATTATAGAGTGGAAAAGAAAAGGCTCAGAGTATAGAAGAATTAATTTGCAATTAGTGGTAATTCAACGTGTAATAGTAGAACTATTTATATTTATTATATTTAAATGTCCTGAGTATCGAAAAGAAGGCTTTTGCAAATTATAGAGTGGAATATAAAATATTTAGAGTGTTGAAGAATTAGGCAGCAATTAGTGACAATTAGTAGAACTACCGGTGTTATATTAGTTAGATTTAAATATCCTGAGTGCTTTAGGCATAGAGAAAAGAAGGGGTTAAAAAATGATTAAGAAATTTTGATGTTAAAGGATAGAAGTGGAATATTTATCTAATGGGTCTCTATTAATAAAAAGAATTTTTGCAAAAACAGGAGAACCGGTGATTTTAACAGCCTTGGTAATTTTAATGTGAATTGTAAGTACAAAATAGTCATATATTAATAGGAAAATCTATTGCAGCTAATATTTGAAACTTATTGCACAAATTATAGTTGAATCTTCACAATAAGGTGTTAAAATTGTTGAAACTACGAATTCCTAATTTTGTTACAGATTTAGAATTATAATTTTCTATAAATTCTACCTACATCATTTTTTTATCTAATAGACAATCAGTGGAGTATATATTTCCAAGTGTACTTTATGCTAAATAAACTGATCAACTTTGCAGTTTGCAGTTTAAGAAATAATGAAGTAACATCGGCAATTTCTTTCGTCCTAATAAATTTGACCGTGCGGTTTCAAGTTTCCACCAAAAGAAAAATGGTTCACGGTAAAAAAAGGCGGACTTTTTAAATCGCGCGAAGGCCACGTGAACGAAATTATTCCTTTTTATTCCTCGGCAACTGTTGTGAATTTTATCTCAAGTATGAATATCTACGATGAGTCACAACGAACAGAAACGACTATAATTATCCACACATTGTTGGCCTCTCTCTATGCCCTCAACACTGTATAGCAGAAATTTGCAAGTATGTCAGAAATCTTTGAAAAAAAAACAAAATAGCAAAAGAAGAATTTCGTTCATCCATGACTCGTGGCACGGATTATCAGCGATTTCGAAGCGATCCGTTTGCCCTCGGGCTGTGTTTGTTTAGTTGTATCAACAACAATCCTCTCGTAATTTTCAATACTTATTAACAAAGTCTATTTACCGAAATACACGTATTTGCCCAGAAGCAGCAAAGACGGCTTTATCGAGATGACCTCGGTTTAGTCACACCGGGGACGTCAGATAAAAATTTATTTCAAGAACCATCGCAAAACTCCGCGTTTATATTTCCTTCTTCTTCTTCTTCTTCTTCCTTCCAAGATTATCTCTCGTGCCTTTCCCTTTTCATTATGACTTGATGCACGCAGATATGAAGAATTTCGCAAAATCTTGTGTAACTTCGAAGGTAAAATCACAGTGATGATATACGAAGTGATTCTAAAGTTTTGACCTTTTGTTAGTTAACTTTATACTTGTTGAAGTGTTTAAACAAATGTATTTGATGATAGGTGTATAATAAGGTGAAGAGGAAATATTGGCTGGTCTTTGTGCTTGGTGAATGTGTGTTCTTCGTTCTTTGTTTCTTTTTTGTTTTAACTATTGTGATCAATTTGTCTGAGCTGTATTGCCTTAGGTGGATTTAGAATGAGTGAGGTTATGGCGTAGTGGGTGTTAATTTGGCAACATTTCTCATAGGTGAGGGGGGATTTGAGTACTGGGGCAGCGTCCTGGAGCACGAGACTTCATCCCTTAACTCATTTTTTACATTTTTTTTTAATCGTTATAGATTAATATATGTAACGATAATTTATAATGTTTTCTAATGATTGTTATAAATTATCAGTAGAATGGAAGATATTAACTCTGGCACGCTGCTCAGAGATCCGAGTCTTCGCTTGCCCAATCATCGTAGCTCCCTTTTGATGATATGGTGATTTCCACTAGGACTTACAACTTTAGGAGGATTTCGAATCGTCTAGGTTATGGTATAGGAGTATATCACATGGGAAAATTTTTATATTTCCCAAAAGTGACGAATATTTTGAACTCTGGCCCACTAATTGGGGTCTGAGCCTCTTCTAACACACTGCAGCCCCCCTTAACTGCCATGGTGATTTCTCCTACCACTTACGATTTTGGGGAAATTCCGAACCATCAATTATATAGTATAGGAACCTATCACATGGGAAAAATTTTTAATTTTCCAAAAGCGGAGAATAATTTGAACCCTGGCCCACTAATTTGGAGTCAGAGGCTCTCCTAACACATAATAGTCTTCCTAAGCTGCTATGGTGATTTCTCCTATGACTTACGATTTTAGGGGAATTCCAAACTACCTAGAATATGGTATATATCACATGGAAAAAAAAATTTACTTTCCCAAAAGTCGCAAACAATTTGAACCCCGGCCCACTAATTTGGGGTCCGTGCCTGTCATCGCCCACCGCACCCTCCAGGGCACAATGTAAAATATTCCTCATTCACCACAGTATAAGATACTGTGATTATCACCTAACACCAAATAATTCTCCATAAAAAACTGGGGAGAAATCATCCAATAGAATTTTCACCTTCGATGTCGAAATCCAAAGAAAATTTCGTTTGAAAATCTGCTGTGTAGACTTCCAGTTAAGATATGGCGTGATGTAAGGTTTCTCCGCGGACATACAGCGCCTATCATGTTTGTATACAATATTTATGCGACATTTACGAGTTACTAGCTTCAAGATAGGACAAAGAAGCAAAGCAGAAATTACCGTTACAAGAACCCAGCGTCAAAATAATACCAGTATATTCTCTGTTGGTATTTCGTCGTTGTAGCTGGTCCGTAGAAACTGACGGCTCAAATAAGACACCACAGTAAATCGCGAAGACATTCTACACGAACGTGATAGGTGTTATACTCCCCTAGGGGAAACATATTTCATTGTATCACAGATCTAACTCTACTCCTGTACGCCGGATTTTTGAACTTGATTTTCCCAGAAATTAAGCCGCGGTTGGTAAAATTGAATGTTACGTTTTTTATGTATTTTTTTCACAATCATCACGTGCATATTTTTAAAGTGATATACAGAGAAATTAAATATAGAATTCTCTATTGGTAAAAACGTATTTTAAATATATTTGCGAATAATAAGGAAACAGTGCACAGACTGAATATTGATTTAACAAAATACAGCAGAAGCAAAGCCAACTATTATTACAATATTTTTTAACTTTGTAATTTGGAAACTTCAAGATCTTTCTTTGAAATACTTATTTAACATATTTAAGAAAATATACTAGATTTAGTTGCTGTTAATTTTTTTCCGCCGACAAATTCGATAATTTTGGTAAAATAGGGGAATACAAAAAATTTTATTTGTTCAAAACATTGTTTCTTGGAGGATTAACAATTTTGAGGGGATTCGAGAATGTTACATTGAAATGGTACACCATGTATGTGGAAATGATGCGCAGAACTGGCACGGGTTATGTCACTATTTAAGGTGAAGATAGAAAAAAAGTCGTAGAGGAAAAAGTTACACGGTGTAACAATGCTTTTTTGCCTGTGCACCTTTTTACGCCGTAAATGCAACGATACAACGGGAGAGTGCGGTTGCAATTTTGTTCTGGATTAAATGAGATACCATTTGCATCCTTAAAATATTCTGATAAGAGCAAAATTGATATTTCTTTCAATTTCAGTATTGAATCATTTTCAACATGATACAAAAGTTTATAAAAAAAAATATAATTTACAATAATATACCAATATTAACACTGTAAAATTTTAGCTTAGAATTCAAAATATTTTTACTAATATTAAACATTAAGATATTTATAAATTTATTAATATTTTTATCAATTTGATGGTAAAAGGGATAGAGATAATTTTGAAGTATTCCAAAAATTATTAAATTAGAAATTATTTCTGTACTATTAATACTGTGTTCAGGCAGACGAAATATTCGAAATCAGCGAGGAATTTTGATTTCAGGATTTAATTCTGCGTTCTTGCGAATCGTTTAAATATGCAAAACTTTTTTCAAGACTAAATAGGCGCCTGAGAAAGGAAAATTGATCTAACGCAAGATTGGTTAGTAGTAATTAAGAAAATACTCGAAGCAGTTCAGACCGGTAAGCATTAATTTATAGTCCGTTACAGATATCACATTGCAATCTTGCATATGTTTATTCATGCAATATCTAACCTTCTCCTGCTGCAATAAAAAGATCAGATAATTCATGCTCCTGAAGTTACGCCGCGGCGTTGCATTTATCCGAGGATCGAATAATACACTTCCGGTCGTGCAATTTCATTATTGACATTTAGAAAATCCTACGATTCCATAAAAGTATTTTTAAAACGTAACATTTCACGACGAATTTAAATTTACGAACCATAAATAAACAATGTTCCTATTTTACCTTCCATTTGTATTATAATTTTATTAATAAGTTCATGAAAAAGTAGAGTAAAATGTTACTTCGTTAGAGTTTCGAGAATATTTCGATTTTTTAGAGTGCAACCATGATTGTCGAATTTCCTCATGCCCCATTTCTTTTCTATAGACATTCAAAGAAATGTTATGTGGAGGAAGAATTTTATTGTACCTGGTGTTTTAACCCTTTCAGTGCTATGAACGCATATATGCGTTTGGCAAAGTTGTTCACCATCGGCTATGAACGCATATATGCGTTTGGCAAAGTTGTTCATCATCGGCTATGAACGCATATATGCGTTCACCAAAGGTATTTGCCATCGGCTATGAGTATGATATAATGAGGATATGGTATATTATGTGATAATTTTGAAAATATTTCCTAAATGAGACTGATAATTTGATCTAAGGCCCACTGATATTGAGTTTGACCTCTTTTCGTTTTGCCCACCATAGCCCCCCTTAGCTGCTATGGTTACTTCGTCAAGACCTGATTTAGATAGATCTCGAAACACTGAGGGTATAATATATTATGTGATAATTTCGAAAATATTTCCTAAATGAGTTGAGTTAATATTTCCTAAATGAATTGACGTTGAGTTTGAGCCTTTTTCTTTTTGCCCACCATAGTCCCCCTTAGCTGCTATGGTTACTTCGTTAAGACCTGATTTAGATAGATCTCGAAACACTTAGGGTATAATATATTATGTGATAATTTCGAAAATATTTCCTAAATGAGTTGAGTTAATATTTCCTAAATGAAGTGACCTTTTTCTTTTTGCCCACCATAGCCCCCCTTAGCTTCTACATTTACTGATTTCAATAGATTTAGGAACACTGAGGATATGATATAGTATGTGATAATTTATAAAATATTTTCTAGATTAGACAGATAATTTGATCTGTGGTGAATTGATATAGCATTTGAGCCTTTATCTCCACCCTCGCGCAAAAGATCTACTATTTGAAGCTCGCATAGCAATAGGCAACTACTGGTACAAGAAGAAAACAAATTGAAAGTCGTAGCATTATATTTTGCAGGTAAACTATAAATTACGATAAAGTTCATAAATCAATTTAGAAACTTAGACTGTTCCTATCTTACATTGAATTCACATAGTTAATGGATAAGCTAGTAAATCATGAGGTAAAGAGGAACTAGAACTCTAACAACATGAAACTATAAGCGCAAGTTGACGATGCACAGTATGTTCCACTCTGCAATGAAGGTAGCACTATGATACAATATTTCTATTGTCTCTGAAACGATAAATCAACTTGGACACTTGCACTATCCCTATGCTATCTTTTACGTTCGGGTTTTGCATGGATAAGCTATACTAGATAGTAAAGTTAGGTAACAATGCTACTAGTAAATTCTTTGTAGATAATACTCCAATAAGAAACCTCATTTTGGTTTTAAACAGAACTACGTGTCTGTAAAATATTTGAACACTGTACTTTTGTATACTATCAATTTTGATTAACTCTATACATCGTAGTTTCTAGTAACTGTCGTATAAACACATTTTTTGGCAATAAGATACTAAGTAAAAGTAATATAAATAAATTATGTATACAATTTTAATAGAAATCTTTCTAAAAGTTAATAGAAAGGAATATAAATAAATTATTTATATTTAAAATTCCAATAGAAAACGTCACTTTATTCTGAAGTGCAACTACAAGTCTGCAGAATTTTAGCAGACCGCATCATAGAAGTTTCTAAGAGATGGACAGTGCATTTGCTAGGTAAAAGGGATATAAATAAATTATTTACAGTTAAAATTTCAATCCACTACTTTATTTTGTTTTGAAACAGACATACATGGTTATAGAATTTTAAAACATCTAGCCATAGAAGACATCAAAGGACAGACGAATATGTGCAACATCGGAAACTCCAACCTTTAAACATTTAAAGCCCTTAATTACTGCTAAAAACCACTTTTTCGTAGATAAGATACCGATTAACAACCCTACCTTATTTTAAAGTCTATCTACGCTACACAGAAATCCTAAAGCTTCAAGTACACCACTAAAAACTGTGTAAAACATTCAGGAAGTTTATTAACTAACAATACCTCAAGTAAATTATTTCCAGATAATATTCAACTAACAAGTCGCATTTCAAACATAATTGTAATTCTAACAACACAGTGTGCAAGTCCTAAATATTCTAATTTGAAAGAAACAATTCTACGCCATAATAAACGTCAAAGTTCAAGGTGAAGATATCATCTCCAATCAAGAATGAAGTCTCACTCTTATAATAACTCTATCGATGTTGAATCCACATGTCAGACCAAGTACTTGCAACGTCTTACGACGTTTGCTTTCGTGTGTATGCAGGTATTCTATTGATAAGCCATATGTCAGCCCGGCTCTTAGTTATCGATCAAGCGGACATACGATATGCCAGCTTTAAGGCTTCGAGTTCTGTTGAGAAACGGCTTTTTTTTCTTCCGATGGAAAACAACGAGCAAGGACAAAAACTCTTTTACTGTTCTCCCTGCCATTCGAGAGATTTAATACAATTTCGAAGAGAGCCTCCAATGGTTGGAATTCTCTTGTCCTTGGTTGTTATGAAAGGGGAGAGTGATTTCTGTTATTGGAGAAGATCCGAATACGAATTATGTTTTTTTGTTTGATATCTGCTAGGAATGATATTAAATAATGGTTAAATTAATGTCGATTGTATTTTGTTATATTATTATTTGGACATGTTGCAGATTTAACCTAAGACCAAAAATAATAGAAATTAAGGGTCCTATGGTGACTATGGAGGTTAAGGATCAGACTCAGCATCTGTGGGCCTAACTTTAAATACCTCATCAACTTCGGGAAATTTTTTCTAAATTCTTAGTTAATATATTACAATCATAACTATTGGAAGGCCACCTAAGACCCAAAATAATAGAAATTAGGGGTCCTATGGTGACTATGGAGGTTAAAGCTCGAATTCGTCATCTGTGGGCCCAACTTTAAATACCTCGTCAACTTCGGGAAATTTTTTCTAAATTCTTAGTTAATATATTACAATCATAACTATTAGAAAGCCACCTAAGACCCAAAATAATAGAAATTAGGGGTCCTATGGTGACTATGGAGGTTAAGGTTCGAACTCGTCATCTGTGGGCCCAACTTTAAATACCTCGTCAACTTCGGGAAATTTTTTCTAAATTCTTAGTTAATATATTACAATCATGACGATTAGAAAGCTACCTAAGACCCAAAATAATAAAAATTGTGGGTCCTACTGTGACTATGGAGGTTAAGGTTCGAACTTGTCATCTGTGGGCCCAACTTTAAATACCTCGTCAACTTCGGGAAATTTTTTCTAAATTCTTAGTTAATATATTACAATCATGACGATTAGAAAGCTACCTAAGACCCAAAATAATAAAAATTGGGGGTCCTACTGTGACTATGGAGGTTAAGGCTCGAACTCGTCATCTGTGGGCCTCGTCAACTCTAAGAAAATTCTAAATTTTGATTTAATATATAACAGTCTAGACGATTCGAAACCCACCTAAGACCCGAAATAGTGAAAACTGAGGGCCCTATGTTAAGTACGGAGGCGAAGGCTCGAACTCGCCATACTCGCGGCAATTCCAACCCCCCTAAACCAACGAATCCTATCAAAATACACAATCCAACAGAATAATAAAATACCAATCAAAAATGTAATACTTTTACCAATTTATAAAAACTCTTCTATCATTTCTACAAATATTACAAACTTTCCACCACATTATACAAATCCACGATATAAAATCCTATCTCATCCCCCTAAAATCTTCCTTCCTCTTCTATAATCACAAAGCCACCTTATCTGCAATACTAACGATACCAAGATTCCTCAAAAGGCAACATCTTTCATCAAAAACCAACGATTCATAAGACCAAAAGAATTCTAAACCGCAAGTAAATGTAACACAGCCACGAATGAATTAATAAAGCACAAAGACCCATAATTCTTACCAGAAAGAAATATTCCAAGCGTCGTCTTTGAACCTTAATTCGAAGCGTTCAATAAGCAAGCAAATAAACTCATTTCCACGAGATACGAGAAGCAGGAGAATGTCGTACTCAAATGAAAAATAAACGGAAAGAAATATTCGTAGCATGGGGGAAGAGGAGATACGCCCATGGAATTATGCGCGCGAATGTTCAGTGAAGAACCAACCGACTGAGAAATATTCCTGGAGACGGTAGAAAGGAAATAAGCAAAATTCGTGAAGAATAAGAATCCTCTGTAAACGACTAAAGGAATTATGGGGGAAGATTTCTTTTTTATGTTACTATCATCCACGTTTTGAAATCCATGACAATGGTGTATGGACGTTGAAACGTTGACTTTGAAGGGAATAAGTAAATGGAAATAAATGCCAAGTACGTTTCGCACGGTGGCACGTTTTTCTATGGTAAAACGCCACGGGTTTTTTGTTATGAGAAATAACATTGGACAGTGATGTTTTTGCGGGTGTTTTCGTTAAATGCTGTTACTACGTTGCAGTGGTCGCTTTTAGAGGTTTATTTTCGTTCTTCGAGCGTATGGTACAATAGGGATTGAAGATATGTATGGAAGAAGTCATGGGGAAAGTGAATTAATCGTTGGTGAGATATCGTGGAAGTTTTTAGGGAATTGGATGCGTAGGTTTGTGATTCATGGTTGGGAGAACATTGTTTACTTATTGGTTTAAAGTTTTTGGAATGGTGGGCGAAAATAAATGTTGCTAAAGGTTGTTTATACTTTGAAGAGAAATATTTTCTAGTTTGTTGAAAAATATAGTGGATTCTGGGCAAAATGGAGCAGGTAGATGTAAAACTTTGAGATTACAATTTGATCTTAAGCTGAAATATATTTCATAGCAAATATTCTATCACCTGTAAGTTTGAGTCTCTGATTTTCAAAAATTTCAAATTTTATCTCAAGCTGCGACGTATTTGATGGTAAATTTCCTATCGCCCGTGGATTGCACATGGAATATCATACTACTTAGTAAGTCGTCGCAAACAGGACCAAGTGTAGAACATAGTTCTATGAGAATCCTATGGTACTTTGACATAGAATTCCCTTGATACTGTACGCATGAAATGTAACCGAGAAACACGTCTGCGAAGGGCACGAAATCAATCTTGTATTCGCGAAGTCCCACAGGGCATAGCATAGATTCGGTTACTGGGTTTCATGGGTTTCACAGAGCGACTCAAATTTCTGGCTTTGCCCGTTGAATCATTAGGGTAATACCGATAATCTGCAACGGCTCGTAGGATCGTATTTCGATCGCAAATTACTCCATAAACGAGCAATGTCTCAAGGTTCAACTGCGATAAAACATGAGCGAAATTCTACTAATTATGTCGAGGGTTTGCTGATGTCATGAGGTCAATAGGATGCTTAATTTACGCGCCAAAATGAGAAATTAAAACTAATACAATCAGCAATACAGTATTGTTTGCTACAAATTATTAAAATCTATATTTTTTTAATTCCTCTAACCAGGTTACTGAAATTTGTTACAAAAGAGAAGAAATTTAAAATTTGTGAAATTTCACGACTTTGAAGCTTAGAACAATGTTGCTGTGGTATTACTATAACGAAAGTACTCCGACACAGTAATCTACCACCATAAAACATTTAATTACTATAATATTAAATCCTATCTCATACGTCAGACACTTCTGTCAGAAATTTAGATGAAGTATTGTAATATTTTAATGTTGCTAATTTCAAGGTGGCAAATTAGAGGGATGAAATTCGTGAAAGTAGTTAATTATCATTATAAATGTTATAACCAACGTGTTCTAAAATCCACCTAAGCAGGTCTAACGCAAAATGACCACATCAATTAAAACCAAAAACACAAAAATAGAAAGAAAAAAAGCCCTCATCAACTCTGCCATAATTTTTTCTAAATTTCCATCTACCACATTATACCCTGTGTGAAAAAAAAATATTTCAATGTACAAGGTTACATGGAAAAAAAATCTTAAAGAATACCATTAAAAGGTGAAAGAATCACTGTAACATTCCATCAACCATCGTGCAACAATCGAGAAGTAAAAGGACAAAGGGAAAACCAGTGCGCGATTTGCGTCGCACCGATCGAGAGGATTTGTTTGACAAGAGTTTAAATCGAAACGCTTGTCACATTCGCCGACAGGTAGTTTCGATCTCGAGACGTTGTCGAGAACGCACCACAAACAGCAACGACCAAAGAAAAACACAGCGGACGTTGTACGAGGAGCAAGAAAAATGTTCGGTTTAACTTAACGCCACGTATAATGCCGTCTCGATAAATCACACTTACACGTCCAATCATTTTAACTTATACTCCTTACGACTACTTGTATGCGGAATTTTTCTCTTCCTTTTTGAGAAAATCGAGGCATTTGACAGCCTTGTCGATTAGTTTCGAATGGATTTAAGACTAGAACTATTGGCGCTAAATCTATAATATTTTAATATATTAAATAAGTACTTCGGAAAAAGAGGAGTCAAGAGATAGACTTAATGATCGATTCAGTAATCTGTGTTTAGCAAGATCGATGTAGAATGTATGCGTTATGACTCTGACATACAGTTTGAGACTTAAAAAAAAAATTGTAAACCAGTCATTTTTATTTGCATGGTAGTTTGTGTTAATACTTTCTCGTAGAATTTTTTGTGGCTACTGTAGATGTTGATTATTAATTAATCAGTACAGTAACTAACATATGATATTTAATGAATCTACGTTATGTGCAATTAAAATTCAATAGAATGCATTCACTTTCGGACTATTTGTATTTCAAGATTGATCGATTGTTCCTATTTTTATAATGCAACTTTATGAAAAAGGTATGGAAATATTTCGAAGTAATAAAAATCTCCATAATCTCGTCCGAGACGTAACAAAGCGTAGGATACTTTACAGCGAAGAATACGTATCTTACGTCGAAGAACTCAGGCATTTTCAGGGTTTTGACATAAATTTGCAATTTTGAAGAAACTGCTGCTTACGAGTTTTGCGAGATCAGAAATGGGAAAGACGTGACGCTCGTGCCAATGTCGACGTGCTATCGTCGTTTCATTGCCACAGGAAACACAAAGGAACCTTATGTTTCTTTTTTATTACCGATAATCTCTATTTCTCAACGTATTATCAAGCTTTACCTGTATTTTCATATTTTTCCAAATAATTTTAATAACTCGAAACTGCAATTGTTAAAATTTATTTTTTTTATTGCCGGTAATCTCTCCTTTGAAACGTGTTATCAAATGTTAGGTGTATTTTCATGTTCTTGGAAATTCTTTTCATAGGTCAGAACTGCAATTATTAAAAACTGCGGCACTTTTATAGCAAAAATTCTAATTTTATTGTCTTTTGTAGAAATTGAGAGAGAAATTATTCGCGGCAATGATAGATTTTCATGGTAATATGCACTGCAAACTTTGACTATAACACAATATTGTTGTAAAACAATGAAAATTAACCTTCATTTCTCCCCTGGGTCTTTTTTGGTCCAAATCGAGATTTAATTTGACCCAAATTCCAAATTGGGCGCATTAAATACACATTATTCTCAATCCGGTTGTTATAAAGGAAAGTTAAACAAACAAAGCTTATTTTCTTACATACAAAATAGATTATGAGAAGGAAACAACCCTAGGAGCTTTAGTGTAATTTTCTTAAGGTTCAGCTAAAGATAAAATTTGCTGGAATTAATTAACAAAGAAAATCTAATAACATTAAATCTTTGTAATATCAATTTCCAAGTATTTCTTTACGTCTAAAGAAAAAATATAATTAAACATTTCGTAATTATACATCGGCTCATGGCAGAAAGACAATTAAATAATAATTACTATAAGAAAATAATAAAAATTGTTCTCATATTTCTAACATAAACTAAATATTTGACAGAATTTTAAGGAGACCAAAATAATTTCGCGTTTTAAAATCGAGAAATTTCAAAGACCGCAAATAAATCAATTCTAAGCTGACCGTAGAAATACCTAACTCTATATATTTAAACTTTCTATGATTATAAATCAACAAGAGAAAGACAATTAAATAATAAATACAAGTCTTCTGAAATTTTAACCAGCTCCAAATTTATTCACGTTTTAAAATCGCGAAGTTTCAAAGACCTCAAATAAATAAATTGTGCATAACATCAACACGCAATGCTATGTCGAGCATCGAAAGGTCAGATTCAGTATGTAAATTATGTGTAAGTCTCATTAAGGAGTAATCTCTGCATAAACTTTACGCCAACTCCTAATACTAAAGTCCTATTGGCTTAAACAATTAAGAACACCGAGTGAAATGGGTTAATAGCTAATTATTCTCATTTTCAGTCAAGATTTTCCCGCGTCTTCGAAGGAGAAACAGACACTGACTAATAATTCGAGAAAAAACTCATTGTATGGAAGAAAGAGAAAGGAAAAAAACCAAAGAATACCGGCACATTTACATGGTCATGCATGCACGCACGTCTTAGCAATTTAACGCAAGCTTGTCATCTAATTCTTTCAATCTGTTTCTACAGAAAACTTTAAAAATATCCTCTTTTCACTTTTCCCTTTCTTTTCCTACAAAGCATCGTTGCCAAAAGGACGGTCGTTGAAAAATGTAATCGAACGTCACATAGCACTGATTGTTTCAACCTTTAATTAAACCTCATCGAAAGACGAATCGTTTTGTTTATAATGTGAATTGAATCTCGCAGAGAAACGCAAATAAAACGCGATTTTCTGCGAGAAATCTTGGTGAACTGAAATTTCACGCAGAGAACGCTGAAGTAGGAAAATTTGAAAAAATATATTGCAGGAGGCAAACATTAATTTGTCGAATAAGTTTCACAAATAATTAATTCGTTAGATATTTTAAAGACACTTTAAATAATTATATTAAACATATTTTACGCCGGTCTTCCAATAATTTGAAATTTCAAATATTAGAGGTACCGGAAAAGCATGACTTTTTCCCTAAAACAACAATTCTATGGCTTTATTCGTTAGAAATAATTTCAGATAATTTTTTTCTTCATGTGTGATGAATTTGAGACAACGAATATTGTAATATCTTATTTGAAACTTATTTGAATTCCGTAATTAATATTAAATTCGCCATTGATGAATATAGCGAAGTTATGTTGATTTTGTCACCCCTGCTGGAAAGTTCTGTCGAATTTTTAGACAATGATAAGAATTATTTTATATTAGCAATTAATTATTAACAGTAATTAAACATAATACCAGAACTACCGGTTATTAAATTATATAATGAGAATAAGAACTTTGTAAAAAGAGAAATCAAGAGGTGAAAAAGTTTATGTAATTAACACCAGAAACATGACCGTTAAATCTATTATTTTTCAATGTATTAAATAAGTACTGTTAACTATTCTGTAATTAGTGTTTAACACTAGGTTTACAGCCACTAAATCTGGTTCATTTAAATATATTAACACGTTGAATGCCATTGCTATTTCTCTTGTTTTATCATTTCCACTGAAGTAAACCTTTTTCTATTAAAATTGAAGAGAAATAAAAGAAATATATATGAAATAAACGAAACTTTATCTTTTCAATATTCAAATATTTAATGCAACAAAGTTTTATTCAATTTCATTGAATTCTACAGCGCCGGTCACCGGTGACCCCCATGACATTCAACGTTTTAAATAAATACTTTGTAAAAATACGGATCAAGCGGCAAAAAGCAAGATCAGTTAAATAACTTGTGTGATATAAGATATGCCTGAAATATCTACTGTACTGTTTCTCTATAATTATTTAAAAAACCCGCCAATTTCACGGTCGGCATGAATGTAGTATTCCTAAAACGAGTAAAATATCGAATCTACTGCTCTGCTATTAAATTTGGAGTATTTTAGGAAGAAATTAAACATTTTTTATTAGCGTAGTAGTTCCACTGTTAACTGCACACGATAATTTGTCAAGAAATTGTCTATCGTTTCGACTGCCTTGATAATTTTACATAGGTTATCAACTAGAAAATCCGACAGAACAATCCGACAAATCTACCACTTTAAAGCGTCCACTGCGTGACGTTTTTCAGTACCGTTAAAAAAACTTTGTAAGATTAGTTTTAAACTCACGTGATCTCTCCAACCACTCGTTTCTCTTCTCCTAATCAGCCGTGCACACTGTTCACCGCATACCCAGCAAGTGTCAACGTACTCGCCGCCAGAAGAAAAAGCTGTTTCCAAGTTGCACAGATATAAACACAAACACGCACGATACACGAAGCTACGAAGAATTTGAAAAAGAAAAGATTCCCGATTCAACACGATTCTAAACACTTCACGTGCTTCCTCGATTTGTACGAAAAGAAACGATAATCCTCGGCGCCCTCTCGATCGACCCTATCGAATCTCAACTATCGAATTCTCGATTATCGCACGACCAAGAATGACACTGGAGAACATAGTAATCCCGGTGAACCTATATCTTTCATTGGAGAACAAACAAGAGACACTTCGTTTAAAATTCACACACGAAACGATAAAACTTCTCTCGTAGCATGCGATGAGAAAAGGAGAATCGCACGATGTGCGCACCAACCGGCACGGTACACGACTGACTGACTGACTGCCCGATGACGACGATCCACGAGAGAGGAACGATGTTCACCAAGTAGCGGGACGATTTCATGGCAAAGTTGCGTTGTGATCGACGCGCCAACGGGCGCCGAGGATGAATGAAACTACAACACGGAGGTCGTTCTCAGGGCGCGCGTGCTTTTCGCGCGTCGAGCTCGTCCAGCCGCGACCACGAGCGGGCCACGATCCCAGACGACGACCACCACCACTTCGAGGAAGCACGAAAACTACCCGCGCTGCGGCGCTGCTACCTCCCAGCAGGGCCGCGGGGTCGAAGGTACCCGAAGTTTAGCGGGAACGAACGAAGCCGATGTCGCGGTGTCGGTTTCAATTTATCATACGTGCTTTGTTTGAATCTTTTGTGTACTTGGTCGATTGTTAATTGCTTTTGTTGTTTCCATGGAGTTTATGGAATGGAGTTGTTTGGAATGGTATGTATCATTTGGTGTTTTGTACTTAGAACAATGAGATTGAAACTTGTACGGTGTTTTTCAATTGGTTTGAGCAATTTGGTTACATGCTTTTATTTTAGTTTTTTCTATTGCTTTATTAGGATATTATTGTAGGGATGTTTGTTAAGAGTGTTGTGGAGTTGATTGGTGAGATGGTGTTAATGAGATGGATGTATATTAATTAGAAAGGGAATTGAATTTGGGAATGGGGTATCATGTTTTTTGAATCTTTCGGTTGGAGACGAAGATCACCGAGGTCCTACGGAAATTCACGAAGGGTGAATGCCCTCACGGCACTTCGTTTGGAGTACGTCTTTTGCTGTAAATGGTCGTCCTTGCTTATTGTTAACCGTTCGGGCTATTTGTTTACATCTACGGAGTTGTTTCGAGCACGATGGTAAGTTCCAAGAAGTTTTATACCTCTTAGGTGTCAACAACCTTTCGATTTTGCAAGATACTACGCCAATACTATGTCGCTATGTTCGTTTCAATTTAGCATACTTTCTTCGTTTCAATCGTTCACGTATTTGCTTGATTGTTAAGTATTCTTGTTTTTATCATTGGATATTTTGAAATATGGTGTTCAAAAGTGTATGTTATTGATGTTTTGGAGTTAAAATAATCAAATGAAAACGAATTTTTCGAACTCTTTGAGTAATTAGCTTGTATTGTTATGCTCACTTTTTTGAGCGTTTCATTACGAAATTCTTGAGGATGTGTATGTTATTTGTTTTGGAGTAGATTTATTGACGATATTTAAATGAGATCTGGTTTGACTAGAATGTAGTAATTGGATTTGTAATTAAATTTGCGAATGGAGTTTTCAGCTCTCGGAATCTTTCGGTTACAGGTGACGAAGATCACCGAAGAGTTACGGAAGTTCACGAAGGTGAACGATCTGCCGCGCCACTTCGTTTCGAGTGCGTCGTTTGTTGCAAATCTTCGATCCTGCTGATTATTGTCAATTTTGCCTATTTGTTTACATCTGCGGAGCTGTTTTGTGCACGATGGTAAGTTCCAAGCAGTTTTATATCTTGTAGATATCAACAATCTTTCGATTTCGTAATATACTACGGCAATCCTATGTCGCTATGTTCGTTTCAATTTGTCATACTTTCTTCGTTTCAATTTGTCATCCTTTTTTCGTTTCAATCGTTCGTGTACATGTTGGATTGTTAATTATTCTTGTTTTTACGCTGAATTTGTATGTAAAAGAATGTATCACTGATAGTTTAGAGTTAAAATAGCCAGATGAAAACAGTTTTTCCGAAGTGTTCGAGCAATTAGCTTGTATGGTTCTGCTCACTTTTTTGATTGTTTCATTACGATTGTTATTTGTATTGGAATAGATTGTCGACGACATTTAAATGAGATCTAGTTTGATTAGAATCTATTAATTAGAAAAGGAATTAAACTTGTGAATAGAGTTTTCAGTTTTTGCAATCTTTCGGTTCCAGGTAACGAAGATCACCGAGGAGCTACGGAAATTCACGAAGGGTGAACGACCTTCCGACATTTTATTTGCAACGCGTATTTTCCTGCAAACTGTCGTCCTTGCTGATTTTTGGCTGTTTTTGCTGTTTGCTGATATCTACAGAGCTGCTTCCAGTACAAAAGTAAGTTTGAAATAATCTAATACATCTCAGGGATCATTGTCGATAGATATCTTGTAAGTTATTACGGTAATTATCGCGAATGAAGTAAATGTAAGGAATGATGAAGATGACTTTGATTCTTGGCACTATTCGTGTTGTCCAAATATCAGATTTCATCAAGTAGATTACTAGCGTTTCGGAAACATGACAAACAAGCCAATCTCGTTAGCTGTGTCAGATTACTTCGCGTGTTGTCGATGATTATTGATGTTGATCTCTATTCGTCCGGTGTCATGATGCATAATGAGAGATACGTGATTGCAACGCCTCGGGCTCTCCTGGTGTATATGTACAGGGTGTACCGCTTAATTGCATTTTGTTAAAAATGTCCGTTGTGATACACAATTCTACAAAAGTGTATTACAAACGCTATACACCTTTATGAGCGAGAGAATGTAATGCAAAATTACATTGTCTTGTAATTTACCGATCCTCCCATCTGTTATCCACCATTCCATAGTCATCTCTGATTCACTGCCCCATGTCCAGACATCCTATTTGTCCATTTTGACTTTTCAAGTCCCTAACACAGTCACCGCTGCTTGCTCAACCCTAAATCACTGCTCCAAGTTTGAAATCTTACTTCCTATTTTGACCTTCAACTCTCAAACACTGTCATACTACTGTCACTTCTTTTCTGAAAGCCTTTAAAAACCCTTGGTCTCTTTCCGCTAAGGCTCATAACTAATCTCTCATAAGTCTTCATAGTCCTCTGACAACAACTCCTAACAATTCATTCCTAGTTTAATTGAGAGTCGTCACAAGTTCAATTCCTAATTCTGATTCGAACTCTTAGAAGTCCTTATCATTCAAGTTCATTCCAAATTCCTACTTAATCGTTATTGGAAGGAGTTGATATATAAAATATAAAATTCTTTGAAAGTACAAGTTCTCTTGCTTGGTGAGTTTTGGAAACACGAATAGCCCTATTTGGCATTCTATGGAGGCCAGAAGATAAATAATATAGTTAAGTGTCTAATTAAGAGTATTATGTTGCAAAATATAACATATCGCATTAACCAGCATTCCTTGAAATAATTGCATAGATCTATTGTGACCTGAAAATAATAGGATACACTGTGGCATATAATTTTGAACGTTACACTATAAAGAGTGGTATTTTAGTTGAAAGTATATTTCTTGCAAAAGTTGCGTACTTCAATGGGGATCATGGCATAGATAATATAGTCATGTGTCTAATCTAGAATATTACATTAAATATAATGTATTATATTAGAGAATGTTCTTTGCAGTAATTGTAAAGATCTATAGGGACTAGAAGATAATAGAGTATACTATGGCATATAATTTTGAATATTATAATATAAAATATGGTATTTTCGTTGAAAGTATATTAAGTTGTCTAGTCCTATGGGACCCAGATGATAATGAAAGACACTATGGCATGTAACATAGTATATCACATTATTCTCTAGTTCCCATAAAGCTATGCAACTTTCTTAAAAAATATTTCTCAATTTAATACCATACCATGTTCCATAATATAATACATGCAGCAAGATTCCAAATTCTATGCATACTATAGTATATTGCATTGCACTCTGGCCCCCATAAATGTCTACAACTATCCTAGAAACAATTTTTAATTTAATACACATTTCATAATACAATATACTATGTTTGACGATGTAACATTCTGAATTATATACATTATTCTATGATCCCTCCTAAGAAACATTTTTCAATTTAATCCACTGTATTTTATACCATAATATACCATATTCACCAAAGTAATATTCCAAATTCTATACCAGAGTACCTTACACTGCACTCTGACTCCCATAAACCTATACAACTTTCCTAACAAACTTTCTAATCTACTATATTTCATAATATAACATAGATAAAAATTGTATTACACTTTGGTCCCCATAAAACCAAGGAAAACTTGGAAAAACCATATTCTCAATTCAGTCTTACACGGATATATTTAACTTGATAAAGTAACAAGGTGTATTGTGTATACCTTAGTGGTCTTGACATTGCAAACGTCCCCGCTTACCGTTCTGTTTACAATGTCTCGACAACTATCAATCTCTGCACAATACCATTGTTCTGATAACTGCCACCGTTCATTATGTATCCCAGCATCGAAAGTTATGTCAATGTGTCGTTAAGAATAAAGGCAAGGCGTTAAAAGCGAAACTCCCACGGACTCAAATCACTGACGTCACTGTTTCCGTTTAAAAACATTATTATGCAATAAACAGCAGATATTGCATACAGGTGACGATAAATCAATGGAACCAAAACTGGGACAGTTGATATTTAGACGTTCTTTTTTACATTAATAATATCTTTCTAAATTTCGTATTAAATCTCCAGATAAAGAAAAGTTTAAGTTGTGAATATTCCAAATTTTTTTCAAGGCTCTGCATTAGTAAATAAATAAAAGCTCTTGAGAATCTTACATAAGGAAATACTTTTTGAAAATATTACATTAATAACTAAGTATTAACTATTAAAATATTGCATTAATAGATAAATATCAGCCATTGAAAGTACTTCGTTATCTATTAATAGCTGTTGAAAAAATTCTATTAAATTCCTTGTTAAAGTTATAATTTCTTTTCTTCTAACTTTTAATCATTTCGTATTATTGATATTAATTACAAGTAACGTTATAGTTTTGAATAATGTCAATTTATCGAATAACTCGGGAGATCAGCATTTATTCGTGGATATTATTATAGAAATTTTTGAAAATAAGTTCTGTAAGAATACTTGGTCCTTTAGAATTCTCTTAAATCATGCTCGGTAGAAAAATAAATCTCGTTGAATCTGAATTCGGATTTACGACATCGTCTTAAGCTTCTGGATGAGAAAATAGGAGAAATGCCGGCATTATTATTCCGACATCTACAATTTTTTTTCACTATTTTCCTATACCTTTTGGAAGACAAAAAAAGATTCCAAATTAAATTTAAATTATGCCATGTATCTTGATAAAAATATTTTTACGATTTGTGACTATGAACAATATAATTTTTTTGTGGAATGTATGAATAATTTAAAATGTGTTTTTTGTTATTATTTTATTTATATAGGTTGTCATCGCTTGATAGTTGCAGAAGAAGGGCCTCAATTTTGTTCTTAACCCATTCACGAGATATCTCGTAATTGCACTCTCAATTTAAATTAATAAGTTAGCAACAATAGTAGCAGTAATTTCAAAATAGAAATATTCTTCGTATTATTCCAAATGTCGAGATTATATTTTTGATTAATTAAATTATTAATTTGAAAACTTTCTGTCTTCTTAAATTTTAATATGCAGAGGTAATATATTCGTAGTTTTTTTTGGCAGTGAATGGGTTCATTTCCAGCAAGACCACACAATTTCTAATTATTTCATTGCAGTTATCATCACTAATTGGAAATATCAATCGCAGTAATTTACTATTTACGATAATGTAAATGGTCAACGACACAGGTATTAAATATATTATACAATATATTAAATACATCAGTAATATTATAATTAATATTACAATTTTTAGCTCTTAATTAATAATCCAATCGACTGAAATTTCAAAGTATATAAAACTCTATTTTATTTTGTGATATACAAATAATTATTTTAGAAGAGAGTAGAGGTTCGTCAATTTAAAGATCTCAGTTCATTTACTTCCATTCTCAATTTTCTACCTAACGACTAAAGGTATTTAATAATTAAATCGAAACACGAGCTTTATCGATAAAATGCCATTTCGAATCAATCGAGCCAAATTCGATTTCAAGAATTGGAATTAAAATTCAATGGAATGTTAATGCCTTTACATTTGGATTTGTTCGACGTGAAAGTTGGTCAATTAACTTCACACCGATCCATCGATTATCGTGGACTTCGAGATAAAATGAGTCGAACGTTTCACGATGGTCGATCCATTGCATAATTTAATGTGTTATCTTCCAGGGATGGGTTTTTCAGGAGTTTCGAAACTGTTGATCAAATTATGAAAGGCCATCGTGGACTCTTGTTATACATTAGGAGAAATTTCATCGTGAATATTAGTTAATTAGTGTCCGGTAATTATTGACGTGAGATGATAATCGAATACCTGGGAATTAGTTACTTTGGAATGTAATTAGGCAAAATTAATTCAGAGATTTTTAATTCATTTTATTCATTTGCTCTGGTGCCAGGATGAAAGATTATTTTCTCTTTATTAATTGAAGGTTTTAGTTTTAAGTTTGTAATTGTACATAAATATATTATTTAAAAATTTTCAGGTTTAGTTTTATATTTGAAATATTTAATTATAAGATATTTATGACATTTTTCTGCAGCACTAATAAAGGAAATGTAATACTGTGTCTTCATTAATATTAGAATTTCTAGGTTTGAACTTATTACCTTTCCCATTATCTGAGATTACTACATTAAGAGATGATTTCTTAAACGAGAAATTTATTTTTCTTTAAAAAATCCCATTACAAAAACAATTACATTTAGCAAATTTTAGTAGTATCCCTCTCCAACAACTTTCGTCACCAATTTCGTAAGAGTAATAATAATTATAATTTTTATTATAACTTTAATATAAAATAGAATTCCCATAACATCTTCCAACACATACTCGATATGGAGATACAAAATCACCTTCCACAAATTGTTCCTACATTATTTTTTAACACACCATAGCCTCGGTGGTTCGAAGTCCGCCTAAAACATTAAATACTACATAAAATAACGATACCAATCGAAAGGTGCTATGGTGTTTAAGGAGCAAAAATCTCGAACTCGCCATCAGTTAGTTGAAGTTTAAATCGTCGTCAGTAGTCGCAAATTTTTTCTCAATTATAAATCAACACACCATAAGCTCATAGGAGCCTACCTAACACATTGAGTCCTAGAAAAAATGACCATACCAATTAAGAAACGCTATGGTGTTTCAAGAACTAAAATCTGGGACACTTTATCACTGTGTCTTTTAGATCAAATCGTCGACACCTTTTGAAAATTTGTCATAAATTATAATTCAGTACACCAAAGCCTCGATGGTTCGCAGTCCACCTAAAACAATAGGTCCTACATAAAATACCCATATCAATTAGGAAACGCTATGGTGTCTACAGAGCTAAAAGTCTAGTCCCTTCATTAGTCGATCAGAGTTCAAGTCTCCATCACTATCCACAAACTTCTAAATAATCATTAAGCATATCATATCCTATATATCATATTTAATACGTGACACGTGAAATTATCACATTAATTAAAACCAAGAAAGATCTCTGTCCTCGGGTCCATTCCCCATGAAAACAATAATCCACCGACTCTCGCGAAAAGGAGACGTCAAAGATCCATCGTTAAATTCGAACCGACAGAAATGGAATCCTTCCTCGCGATAGCATGAATTACATTCACAAATATTTCGCTGGCGCTTTTAACAGAACTGTATATTACACTGGCAGAAGTGTTTAATTAACGCCACGAGCTACAGCATCGTATGGCGAGTCGAGTATGAATTACGTCTCTCGCTCATCCGTTACTAACGTGTTGTGCAATTAAATGTATGCCTGCCGTGGGACTCTCCCAGATATTTTGTTTCGTGTTTCGAATACCGAAAATAATTGTCACTGTTAAGATAATAATTATACGTCCGACGTAAATGATTATTATTCAGGAGGGAGAAACAGAGACGTTTTACCCGGTTAACGAAAACGTTTAATGTTTCAAGATTCAATTTGTGCTCTTAAGTAAACTTCAACATTCTTTGCACAGCGGTTTTCATTCTGAAAATTTAGAAATGTTATTTTCTATCTCTATTTTGTATAGAATTATTATTTATTTTTATTTTATATCAGTTCTTAATTCTGAAGATTTAGAAATTTTATTTTGTATAGAATTATTATTTATTTCTATTTTATATCTATATGTATATCTATGTTTTATATCGGTTTTCAATTTTGAAGATTTAGAAATTTTATTTTGCATCTATATTAAAAGTAAAACGTAAACGTAGTAAAACGTCTCTATAATATTATTTTATTACGTCGCCCCAATTTTCTTTTAGTTTTGATACTATTTCTATTGTTATTTTTTCAACAACTTGGAGGAATCATTGATCATTAAGTTACATTTGTTAGTTGAAGACTGAATTACTTATTAGAATAAAAGAATAATTGAAACTGTCATATTTTAATTACAAACTCATAGATACTGGAGATAAATTTCTATATTAACGATTGGAAGAATTTTTTAACGTCGTAGCCATTTCAATTAATTTCGAATTAAAAATTTCTTTTCATTCCCTATCATTTTCGTGACTCAGTTATTAAAATACTAATTAAGAAACTGAAAGCCATTAGAAACTCGGGTTAAAAAATAACAATCCAGGTGGTTAAAGTTTTTAAAAACTGAATTATCTATTAACGCAAAAGGAAAATTACCAAATATTCAATTATAAAGTTAACACTAGATATACGGATGTTGATATACCTATTTTTTTTAAGTGAGCCAATTTGAATCATACAAGAAAATTGAAATTTTTTGCAAGGAAAATAGTTCCAAATCGATTGAAATGAAAGATTCATTATTAAAAAATTAACCAACCAATATATTATTCATATAGTAATCAAATTTTAAATAAGCCAAATTGGCTCCGTAAATCTAGTGTTAAATATATTGGACACAAATTATCATATTAATGATAAAAAAAAGAACTTTATTTAGAAGAAGATTTAGAAAATTAATCATTAAATAAAGAAACTCAAAAACCATTATGAACTTAGTTTATGAAACAACAGTCAAGGAGTAGAAGCTTTTTAACGTCGTAATTATTACGTACAACAAAGTAGCTCCATTTTCTAGTTCTATTTTCACGGCCAGTCAAGTGCATCGTCTACATATTTGCAAATGCATCACGGAAAAGGTATTATCACAGTGATTAGTGTCCCCGTTCGAGCACCGTGACGATAATTACATGAAACAGGAGTCACGCCGATAAATTCGGTGTCACGCATCGTCGTGTGTCATTTGCACTCTCGCACAGTGCATTCTGTATAATATATTTGCGTTGTATGCAATATATTTGCAATCACGTAACACTCTGCTCGTCCTCGTCTCGTGGATTTTTATGATTCCACTCTGGCGATCGAATCTCGATGGACTTTGGTCAGCCTGAGGCTTACGTCACTCTTTGTTATTAAATGCCACTAAATGAGATCGATTTTAATGGTGTTATTTTTGATTAATATCATTTTTATATGCCTTGGAATTTTTATCATACTTTTTATATAACGTCGGAATTTCTTCAAGCTTTGTTGTAATATAGAATTTTATTATTTTATTCAATTTAACATTTTATTCCTGGCTTGAGATGGGTCTCAAGGGGTGAGAAAGGGGTTTGGTTTATTTTTGGTAATATTAGTTGATAGGTGAGATCGATTTTAATTGTGTTGTTTCCAATTCATATAATTCTTATGTGGTTTGAAATTTTTTGGCATTACTGTCGTAGTCTGAGATAGGGTGTAAGGGGATGAAAAACAATGTAATGTCAGGACCTATATGAGATCAATTTAGATGGTATTGTTTATCATTTTTATGCGGTTTGAAATTTTTTCAAGTTTAATTATAATACAGAATAATTTTGGAAAGATCTTACAAGTAGAACTTTTTCATCAATATTAAGTAAATGTATTTCTCAACATTGCGGCTATTTAAATTTAAAAAATCGAAGAAACTACGTCGAACCTATAGAACTTAATAGAAATTCTCTAAATCCAATGTCAATTCATTTCTACGCCCCCAAAACAAAGAATTCATTGCAAAATGAATCACCATAGATATATTACTAAAAAAAACAGCTGTTTTAATTTAAAAAAATCGAAGAAACTACACCAAACTTATAGAACTTAATAGAAATTCTCTAAATTCAATGTCAATTAATTTCTACTTCCCCAAAAGAAAAAATTCATTGCAAAATGAATCACCATAGATATATTACTCAAAAAAGTAGCTGTTTTAATTTAAAAAAGTCGTCGAAACTACAGCAAACCAACAGAATTCAACAAAAACTCTCTAAATTCACAATCAACTAACTTCTGCTAAAAAAAAACAAACAAATCCACAAAATTATTCCACAATACCGCAAAGAATTACAACATAAAACAACAAATATCTGCGATCCCTCCAACCAATAAATATTTTCTCTCGTTCCATGAAATTCATCGTAAAAATTCTCCTCTCCGAAGTTACAGAAAACAAATTTCATCCGCAGCGTTCGTTGCACGGTCAATTTGCATTGTTCACTATCGACACATATATTTTGTTATCTGCGGTTACCTCGCGGCGGATAATGTATCACCGATGATCTGCCCGCGTAATACCGGATTGTTACGTCTCTCGTGTGAATAATTTTCTGCGATGACGTCACTTGTGTAAACATAATAACAGCTGTTAAATGTAAGAGCACACGAATTCTTAACGGAACGGCTCCCAGGCGCTTTAAGATATCGGTGTTATTGACACTTTACCAGAAATCGCCACTTCTCGGGCGGTTGCAATTCGATAGGATTAAATCGACTGCATCGACGGAGTGGTGAAAATCGCATTAGTTTGCATATTATGCACACGTGCTGGACTGGGTAATACGATGATGTGGATGGAGCATTTGTGCTGGACGGTAGAGAAGTTGTAGTGGATGGAATTGAAGGAGACTGATAAGAAAGTGTGATAAATTAATTCTGTCGCAGTAACGGAGAAATCAATGGATCTAAATTAATTAGCTGATAAAAAGTACTGCGTCATTGGAAATATTTCAGGCTGCTGCGGAATCTTTGTGGTATTGGGAGAATTTCTTATGGATTTTACTAATTGTAAGTTATCTGGTAGAATTTACTTAACTTTATCAGGTAACTGATAATCCTTTCAAATATATCGTTTTACTGTGTAGGATTAGATTTAGAAGGGAGAAAGAAGGATATTGAAATTATAGAAATATGTAATAGTCTAATTTTTTATTTTTATTTCTTTTATTTATTGTAGAATCGAACGGGAGAAAACCCTTTCATTAGAGTAAATGTTTAGGAATTAAGGACGGCATTAAACAAAGATCGCTTAACACTAGATTTACCAAACCAGTCAAAATGACTGGTGCACAATTTTTTCCAAAAATTCTACGGGTTTATGAGAGAGCCGTAGAATAAATATTCTTCGTCCATCGTATAAAACATAAATTACCGAATCTATCATCACTTCTGCATCTTAATTTTCCTTGCTTTGAGGTACATATTTAACATATTTAAATATAGTAGATTTCACGCTAGTAAATCTAGTGTTAAAATTGGAAAGTGATGCATTGAAGAAGTTTATAGAATCGCAAAAACGATTTGAGTTACGGCGTAGACGGTTAATACAGTTGTTTGATCCGTATAAAGTATGATGGATGATGTTGATGATAAATTAATTTTGTCAGGATTAGATAATTAACACTAGATTTACGGAGCCAATTTGGCTCATTCAAAATTTGAGTACTATATACATATATAATATAATGGTTGGTTAGTTTTTTTAATAATAAATCTTTCGTTTAAATCGATTTGGAACTACTTTCTATGCAAAAAAAACTTCAATTTATTTGCAAAAACTTCAATTTCTTGGAGTCAAGTTGGCTCACTTCAGGAAAATAGGTATATAATCAAAATCGCTTCTTATTTTACTAATTTAATTCTGCATTATTGCGGAGACAGCCATGAAAAATCAGACTGCAAGGAGTTAAAGATATTAGCGAATTTAACAAAAAAATGATATTTTATACCAACGACCGAAAAAAATGTAAAGTTCTTTCTTGTTAAAAAAAACAATTGGCGGTTGCTGTGCAATTCCTGAATTTTCGGTATGAAAATTCATTGAGCAACTGAGATGTTCCGATGAAATAACTTCGATCTAATTGGGTTAATTTACACGGATTATATTCCAACGTGTCGATATCGCGGGAATCTAATAATTGCAAATACCAGCGGGAAGTGCGGATATTCGCTCTGTCACGTCGTGCATATCCGGGGAACACGGCTAGAGAGGAAGTTATACCCTGGCAAGTCAAACTTCCTCAGCAAGTTCCCGCGAAATTACAGTGTTGCAAACATTGTCGAAAAGCTTTAATCGCTTTGGAAGTTTTTAAATTAGCACGATCTTCGCTTGCGATTCGTTAACTTCAGTCCTTTCTACTCTTTCATGGTATTGTAATGAATCCCTGTAATTATCAAGTTTCGTTGCTTAAATTAAATGGAAGGTATTTCTTTCTTTTCACTTTTTGCCACTTAATATTACATTATATTCAAATTTTACATTATACGGTACGAATTTAATGAATATTGAATTAGTAAGGCTTGTTAATCAAAGTTTCTAATTTTTTTTAATTAGTTTTATCGAAGGGTTGCATATTACCGTGAATAAGATCTTTTCTATTTGTTTTTTAAGTATTAACCATGGTAATTTACTCATGGTGCTTTCTTATAATGGTAGAATGTTTTTCCATGAATTTTTTTGTTAAAAATCCAACATCGTTTGTGGTTAATTTTAGATTTGGATACATTCGAGAAATGGATGGTATTTGCTATGGGATAACTTGGGAAATGAAGCGAAAAAGTGGTTTGAATTAATTTTCAAAATAATTCCAAGGCAGTCTAAAAATACTAAACTGACAATTCTTTTTTGTTTTTTTATAAAATGGAATTTTTCTGCTGAGAGATAAATCCGTTGATACGAAGAAATTCGGGAAATTTATGTGTCCAGTATAACACTCGGTGTATTTTGAATTTTTGTAAAAAGAAAAAATCTGTTCTTCGCCGATCTCCAGAATCGTCTGTTAAATTACTAATCGATTTTTGTTTAATTACAAGGTATTAAAATAATTCATGGGACTTCCATTAACAATCAGAAATTTATCTCAATAAAATTTCCCATTCATCGAATGAAATTTGCATCAGATAATTGAGCACAATCGTAAATTATGTCTAAAATTGCACTCGTTATATTGTGCGAAAAATTGTAATTTATTTTTGCACAGTATAGTACAAGTAAATTTTTGTTATGTAAAGGTATATTGTAAAACATCCTGTATTTTATTTTTATAGTAGTATTATTCATATGGCTATTAATTTATTTGATGAGAAAACTTTGCCAAATTTTAAATTTTCAAGGCGCACACGGCGTAATTGCAAATCGAGCGAAAAATCGCAAACGAACGAAGTCCTCACGTACGATAACTAAAATCCATTTTGGAATTCTCCAATTGGCAATATGTCAAAGCAATAACTTTGAAAAGGGGAAGCTAATAAAAATACCGTGTCCCATCCGCAACATTGTACTCGCGAAAATCTATTGCATCTCTCGTCAAAATTTATTATCGCCATTCCTCCCTTTGTTTTCTATTATAATCCAGAAAATACTTCTTCGCGAATTCTTTACAACGGCGGGACATTTGTTTTTCGATGGAATTTTCTTCTTTTTAATTCTGTGAAAATCATTTTTACAATATCGCAAAATATACGTATATACGTTCTTGGACGAGGCAAGTTTTGAATGCTATTTAAGTCAAGGTGTATTTTCAAATTTGCACACACACGTTGCTAGTCTAAGAAATCATTGGAGCATAATCGTCAAATAAGTCAGAACACCGGTCGCCACTCCGCCTTCGTATTTAACACGTGACTTTACAATGTTTCAACTAATTTCAGCAGGTACCTTTAACTTGGCAACGCGTTGATCGGTCAATTTTGGAACTCTATAAATATCTGAATACATGAACTGAACAAATAGATGTAATTATAGCACGTGCAATGGAAATTATCCTGGGCGACACGAAAATAGGCGGGTAAAATTTATTAGCGTCTTCTACTATACCTAAAGATAGAAAGCGATCGGATAATTGTGGAACCGAGAACATTCCCTTTCGAAGACATAGATAACTTAAGTTTTTCTGGAGTGTTGTAGATATAGTGATTGCTTAAGTCTATGGGAAACTATAGTTACTCGCCATAGAGACTGTTTATGCACCTGCTATAGTTGGCTGACAAAAGTTCTTCGTATACTAAACGTTGCTGTAGTTTTCCGTCGTGAAATACTGTTAATATAGTACTAGTAACTATAATAGCTTACCGAAAAATATGAGTCATATTTGTACTATAGTTTGTGCTATACTCGTTCGCCAGAAAACTCTGTTCATACAAGTACTATAGTTGGCTGACTAGAAACGCTTTGTGCACACAAAAAGTTAGGAATTATAGTAGTTCAGCACAAAAAAATGATTCATATTGGTACTATTGTCAATTCTATAATCGCTCATAAGGTAACTCTATTAATATAAGTACTATAGTTGTCAGACTACAAATACACTTCTTATTCTAAAAGTTGCTGCTACATTTGTATTATAGTTGCTATAGTTGTGCTATAACTGTTGCTATAACTGTACTGCAGTTGCTGGTATTACTCTACTGTAGCTGCTACTATAGCTGTACTGTAGTTGCTGTCATAGCTATACCGTAGTTATTACTATAGCTGTACTGTAGTTGCTGCTATAGCTTTACTGTAGTTGATGCTATAGCTATTCTGTAGTTGCTGCTATAGTTGTACTATAGTTGCTGCTATAGCTTTACTATAGTGGGTATTATAGCTATTCTGTAGTTGTCGCTATAATTGTGCTGTAGTTGCTGTCATAGCTATACCGTAGTTGTGTCTATAGTTGTACCGTAGTTGCTGCTATAGCTTTACTGTAGTTGTTGCTATAGTTATACCGTAGCTGCTGCTATAGATGTACTATAGTTGCTGCTATAGCTTTATCGAAGTGGGTGCTATAGCTATTCTATAGTTGCCGCTATAATTGTGCTGTAGTTGCTGGTATAACTGTATTATAGTTGCTGCTATAGCTTTACTGTAGTGGGTGCTATAGCTATTCAGCAGTTGCAGCTATAATTGTGCTGTAGTTGCTGCTACAGCAGTAGTATAGTTACTCTTAGAAAGGCGTTGTTACTTACTATAATCACTCACTATAAAACATTTTCTATACATCAAAAACTGCTGTAATCACTTGCAGCGAAACTTCGACCTCAAATGATACATAGCAAAAGTGACACACGATTAAAACAATTGAAATAATACTACAAGCGGACTCGTGAAATACAGTGAATAGCAACGAAACATGACAATTAACAAGTAATAATTACACCGTTATCCTACGATTAAATTGGAGAACAATCGTAATCCTCGAAAGTACATTTAACGAGCAGAAGAGAATGAAAACGTAGATGAAAAAAAAAAGAAAGGAAGGAGATAAAGGAACTTGCAATTGGGTTGCAGAAAGTACAAAGTTCCATCGCTTGTCGCGTGAATTCGCACGCGACAGAAGCACATGTGCGAAAGGAAAAGGATCCTCGTTTCGAGCGAGTCACAAGGCGAACTGTGCCTCAGAAAGGATTTTAATGATTCACTCGATGCACAGTGCTTTCAATTTCACGCAAATAGGGGCTCCCGGGAGAAACTGCTATTGCGGCGCCTCGTTAAATCCTTCGACAGAAGATTCCTCCTTCACGGAAGCCCCGGATGTGGTTCTTTGTTTTCGGTTTTCCCGGGCATGCGATCAGCCATCGATCGAAATATTTGTTTTGTTCGATAAAATTTAAGTCTGAATACAAAAGATAAGAAGACTTTGTTACATATTCTTCTTGGTAATATTCAATATTAATTATAAACTGACTGACAATCAATTTATAACTCCTTGCCCTACGATTTGTTTAATGGCTATTAATAATTCGGAATTTAATTATTAAAATAAAAATGGATCATTTCTTTGTTATATATCATATAATTTAATGAAACATTAACACTAGATCTACCAACGATTAATTCAATATATTTAAAATTGTCTACTATATGTCTCAATCAAATCAGTGAAGACGAAAAATAAATAGATTGATTCAATCCTTTGCAGTCTTCAAGATAGACGTAGAAAATTAAAAACGAAACAGCCTTAGGAATTTTTGGAATATTTTCAAAAAATTCTGGGCAAGTTTTCACCACCTCGGTATACTTGGTGTTAACGTTATAGAAATAATATTGTCACGTCGAGTTTCATAGATTTTAAAATAACTTGAAAATTTCCTATTCCATTTACTTGATCACGAGTGCCACTCGCTATTATGGGGCAAGTGATTAACGTTACCTTCAACAGAGTGAACAAGAATAAATAGCACGATTTAAAAGTGAATTTCTTTGGAATCCAATTGTACAAAATTTCCATACACTAACTTAAAAAAATAATAGGTACAACAAAGGAAATTATTCATACCTGCTACTCAATAGAGGAATTTATGTGAAAAGTTTTTGAGATCCATTAATTGCAACGACTCGCCCAGAAATGGTATTTCCCTTTTATCCTGCATCTCGTCGATGCTTTCACGTTTCTCTTGGAATTGCGATATCGACACGTCACGTTTTAGTGTCATCAGAGAAACGTTACATAGACTCTTACGAGGGAACCGCAAATACGAGCAATGGTGAGCTTTCATCGACGTGTAACTTAAAAAACAAAAAGAAAGAACGAAAGATTGGAAAAACGATCAGGACAGACCGAGTATTTTCTTTCGGCGAAATAATTTCAACGGGATGGTCTGATTTTCATCCAGTCGCAATAGATAGTCGATCTTTCGATGGACTTTAACGTTTGACACTTTGATTTGAACATAGGTTGAAAAATAGCAAAAGATTTTGTATGTAGTTTTTTAAATATTGGGTTGGCAAAAAAGTAATTTCGGTTTTGAATTGCGAAATGGAACTGAATTTTTTTTAACAAAGAATTTTTTCGATGACCTTTACTCGATGACCTTTTGCCATCGTTTTGACAAATTCGTGATTCCGTTTTTATAGAAATACTGGCCCATATCAACAAAAAACTGAACCCAATGCAATTTTAGGCTAACATCGCCATTGAAAGTTTTACCATTCAAAAAGTTTTGCAAACTGAAAAATAAATGGTAATCTAATGGTGTCAGATCAGGGCTACGTGGAGGCTGTGACATCACTTCCCGACCAAGCTTATATTTTGCAAAAAAAAAGTAAAACATATCAGAAATATTCGTTTTTCACTCTATGTTAAAATTCTCCTAAACAAACAAAATAAAGCGCAATTTGTTTCTAAGCCAAGTCAGAAGTGACAACTTTCGATTGTTAGAAGAAAAAAGTCATAACATTGTCAGAAATCATTGAGAACAATCGTAACGCTGGCTCTCATCAAAAACCGAAATTATTTTCTTGCTGACCCAATATATTTCTTTAGAAATTCCTACTTGGAATTGTTTCATATTTAAATTATAATTATATTGTTTTATAATTAATGGACTGAACCTGAGAAATTTTCTACACAACCAAATATTTCCTCATTTCATAAGTGATCATTTTAATTACAAAACAGTGAAGGGCTATACAGAATAATTATAGTTAATGTTTATTATTAAAGGACACCTTTTTGACTATAAAGTATTAGAGAAACAAATTTTATAATAATCTAAGACAATACTACCGATTTTTGAAAATTCCACTTTTATTTCATTTGTGAAGTTAGAAAGCTATATTATTTTAATTGTAAGTCACATTATTCAAATACTATTAATATCCTACCGTCAGTTTGTTTCTAAAATTTGAAAATTAGGCCACTTTTATCGCAAATAACTGATGTCATAATAGTAATTCAACGACTTTCATGATCATCTTTCACCGGTGAAGGATAATAATAATGTTCGATGATAAAACAGCCGAGGGAAAGATGATTAGTTCGTAAAATGTGGGAAATAATAAAAAGGGAAAATCAATATCCGTCACTGGAGACGAAGTTCCTTATAACGTAGAAGTTGCTGGTTATATTGACAAAAAAGTTTCACAGCTTTTGAGGGCAAAGAGAGAGAGAGAGCGACCTTTTCACGTAATCTTCGACTTCTTCACCCTCGTTTGAACTTTAGGACTAATGGACGAATTATCGGATCTAGAGAGAACCGGAAAAACTGCAAGATAAAAGCACTTCCTTTGCTTTCTTGAAAATTTCAAAATTTCTCAAGATCGAACTTTCCTTTAAAGTCTTATCTTTCAATTTTTTAGTTGCCCATTGAATTTTTATTCCAGCAAGTTCTAGAAATTGACAGTTTGTTGTTTGTGAAAAATATATCCTTTAGGTGTAAACTAATTAATTTTTTTTTGCATTTTCTTTTAAAAAATGATTTGATGTATCACTCAGGAAATATTGAAGTATTTATTAATGCATCATTTTGAAAGTATCAAAGTTGAATTATTGAATTAATGTTTCGATAGATATTCAATTGTTGTACTCCCAGATTAAAATCGCCCAATTTGAGAAATGTCAAATTACATTTTACGGTTTAATGGATATAATATTTGATGTCTAGCCGATAAAAATGGGAAAATATAAATAATGCTTTTCCAAGAGATCACTCGTTCATTTTTTCTTAACTTTCTATGGCCATTTTACACGGTGAATATTCTGAAAGGCTTTAGTGCCTGAAGAATCTGAAGAATTTCTATTCGAGTTTGGTCGTTAATGAGTCCTCGTTAACCAGCCGTGAGAAAATAAGAGTCTTTGCAAAAACTCGTCAACAGCCGCTTTTCAAGTAGTGTCCGTGCGTTGACGATATTTTTACCGTGTCATTAATCATCGCGAAAAGATTGGATGCTCGAACACTCTTTGAAAACAAGGACATCGTTGCCAGCGCGCACTTCAAGCTCACTTTTTTTTTCAAGAACTAATTATAGCAATAATGGAATAGTGTTTATTGATTTCTTCCGAGTTAAATTAGCACCCTATACAGTGTCATTGAGAAATATAGAGTAGTAATATAATGACAACGGTGTGGTACAGCAAAACATAAATGGAACCGTAGATAATATGGCTTGTTTGCGCAAAATTATATTTCTTATTAAAATGAATTAAAGAAATATTTCGGAAAAATCCGAAATATTTCAAATGACAGCCTCGTACGAAATTAGGTTCCATTTTTAACCACCCAAAATGGATTCTTTTACTTGCAGCAGGCAAAAAGTAGATACAGTGATCAAACAAAAAATATTAACTTCCCAAAGCCCAAAAGAAGCAGAGAAACGAATTTGCAAACTGTAACAAAAATCGGACAGGCGGGCATTCAAACCCTGGAAATGGCGCTCTTAAAAATAAGCCTTCCCCGAATTTGAAAAATCATATTTGGCGCATTTCTAAATCGATCATAATTATATTTTCTTCTACGTATTCTTTCAAGTCTTGACTTCCAATCGACGTCGATAAAACCATTTTCTAAAGATCAGTTTTTTCGTGAGACTCTCGAGGCGGGAAAATGAGCCTCACACTTAAACGAATAATGATCGGTTATTTCCAGTGGAAGCACGTTAAAGTAGACACCTTCACGATTGAAATGAAAAAAAGATCATCTCTCCACGACCCCTAGGAGCGAAGTTACGATTTTTCAAACTTTAACTAATTCCGCCCCCTTGTTGCACGACCCCCTCATCGTGGCAACTCAAAAATTTGACTTCGACTTTGAAGTTAAATATCTCGGCCATTTTTGGGCCGATCGAGACGAGACTTTTTTCTGTGTGTTCCTTGAAGTCTTGGCTTTCGATCGACGTCAATAAAATCATTTTCTAAAGAAGACTTTTTGCGTGAGGTTCCCGAGACGGAAAAATGTGCCGCATTCTTAAACTAATAAACATCAGTTGCAAACATCGGTTATTTCCATAGCTTTCTCGAAACTAATTCAGGAACGATCATTTGTTACTAAAATGTTCGCAACCTCAAGATCATTAGAAGACGGAGGAACGGATTTTCAAGCTTTTCGAAAAATTCGCCGCATATGGTAGAATTTGACAAGCAGAATTTTTAGTCAACGTGGAATTTCCATTTTGTCGATCAACAGGTTGAAAGATCAACGTTTCAACGTTTCGTCGATGAACATTACGAAGATGCAACCTCGACATTGTAAGTATCGTGCGAGATATTGTCAATGACAGCACTCTCTTGGAGTGGTTCCAGCGACGCGTTTATCTCATAAATTTCTGGCAGACTCCGTCAAATATCAAATGTCTCAGTGTGCATCCTCCGTAATGCAACACTTGCAGTCTATCAAACCGAACGCACTTTCGCATTTGTTTAAGGCTACGAGCCGTTGCGCACGGTTCTTGGCATCGTCACGTGTAATACGATATATCTACCAAAAAAATCGGTTGATGGTTGTTGCCCATGAAATATTCAAGTTAGGAAAAGAGTTTAAAAAAGTGAAAATCAAGTTTTTGGAAAATTACATATTGGTTTACCGTTAGCTTCATTGAAAATACAAATCGCAAGGATTTGTAGTACTATTGCAGTGTTTCTTTAACAAAGATACGTTTTTCTACCCTGTAGCACGTCGAAATAGATAAAGTTACGATTCGAATAAAAAAGAATCGTCCCTTTAAGCACACCGGAAGTGGAGAAACAAATTTTTATACTTTAACAAAGATGACGACTGTTCGACCGCTATTGTGATATATCATATAACTTAACATTATATTTGTAACTAGCTGAAAGCTCCCGTGCTTCGCTACGGTTTAATCGAAATTTTAAAAAAAACTTAAAATTTCGAATTTTGAAAAATCCTTTCTTAGTGGGTGCTTATACCCTAGAAGCAATGCTCATGCAAAATTTCAAATTTCTAGGTCAAGTGGTTTCGGCTCTGCGTTGATGAGTTTGACCCATACTTTAACCCCCCTAAAATTTCGAATTTTTCAAAACCCTTTCTTAGTGAGCACCTAAGACCCAAGGAGAAGGTATGTTCCAAATTTCATTGCAATCCGTTCAGTGGTTTTTGAGATTTCGTGATGAGTGAGTGAGTCAGTCAGACAGTGGTATTTGAGCTTTATATATAATATATTGGAAATTAATTTGATCGTGTCGTGTCTCAATGATATTTCAAATTTGATAAGTTTCGCAAAACTTGGAAATTTCGTATCCAGTTCATTGCATCACGAGTTATTATACGGCAACGGGTTAATATATTTAAATCTATGAAATTTAATCTTTGCAAATCTAGTGTTAAACTTGTAGAAATTAATTTGATTTCTTCAAATTGCAATTAGAAATTGAAGGATATAGTAGATCATCTTCTTCAATAAGTCTTTTGTCAGATTTAAATGATGAAGTTGAAGACAGAATTTCTAAAGTCACAAGTTTTTATTAACGACATTTCACCGCTGTTTGTGGAAAATGGCCAATTTTCCATGATGAACGCGATTCTGAAAATAAATGTCTTATGCACCGGAAGACCTGTGATTGTATCGTGAAGATACTGGCAACGGGATTCATAGAGAATATTGAATTTCACGTCTCTGAACAAGAATAGAGAAAGACTGAATGAATTGTGCGACTCTCGCTGAACGAGTGTCCAATCTCTATGTTTTGTCCAAAAAAATTCTTCCAGAGAAATGCAGAAAGTAAAAAATACACTGACTAAATTCAATCAAAAGATGTGAATTTAAATTAACAATTTTTCTTTCGCACTGCAGTGTATTGAAATTGGAAAATGGACATAGCCAATTAAAAATGTATTCTGATAAAAATTAACAGAAAAAATTGAAGGTTGTTTAATGTCGAAAAAAATAAAAAATATCCCAAACAGTAAAAAACTTTAAAAACTTATAAAGTCTATAATTTAAGGTAGTTCTAGCTGGATTCAGAACTTAAAGTTTCTTTTTTCATTAGAAATGAAAAAAATTGCGTAAGAATTAATGCAGGGACTAACTTCACAGAGGTAATATCATTCACTTTTTAGACACTAAAAAACATCTTTCTCTATAACTATGAAGTAAAAAATTATGAAAAAATTCAATAATATTCCAAAAGCATAAAATAATACATTGCTAATTTTTTATTAGAATCCATCGACTCGTTTTTCCATTAGAAAAATAAAAAAAGATTTTACGGACTCAGCACAAATTTTTTTCCATAAGGCCCACGTTAAATATGTTATTTTTAAACACGATTTATTCATAAACCGTGTGGACAAACTCGTTGAGATTCCGGTTATAATTATAAAATATCATGAGGAATATATTTTCAAAAGTTTAAGGAGATCTATCGAAAAATGAAAAGTGCCTAGCACTACCTTAAGTAATAATTAGACTGCGGATTTTTATGCATTTATGACAAATTAAATACGGCTAAAATATACAAAACGAACATAATATAAAAATATATTTATAATATCTAAAGTATGATATTTATTGTAATATTCATTAAGTGCAATAAATCCCTAGATAGGTTTTCCTGTCTCACCTGCATTTGTGAAACTCGAAATTTGCATAAACATCCGCAGTCTAGTAATAACATATCACAATCAAATTGAAATTCTTTTCTTTTACATCTTTTATCATAGAATGTTACTTGCTACTTGTAATACGCCGGCTAAACAGATCTCCTTGGACAGAAAACCGGTTTAAATTGCAGATTCAACGCCAGTAACCTGGCTCCTGATTATCTCTGTCCACTTATCACGTGAAAACTCCTACGTCACTGACACCGTTGATATAATAAGACACGTTTTAGCATTCCCCTATTCTATCCTAATACGCGGATAAATCTGCATCAAATTGTTCAACAAAAACGGACGTCCAAATTGAAAATCCGGATTTTTATTTCTGACCGGTTTCAATTGGGATTTTTTCAATATGAAAACATATTCTATTTTTCAAATAACGAGAAACAAATTTCATCAAACTTGTGTGGTTATTAACAAATGGAAAATCGACTACCAATAGTTCAGTAATATAATTTTTCCTTCCATTTCCCAGTCTATGCACGACCTAGGAGATTCGAATCTCCGAATATATGGAAATCAATTCCCGCTCGCAACAACCTCATTTTTAGCATCGTTTCAACTTCTCGCAAGCTCTCCGCGCTTCTCATGTACCAGTTGGAACTTGTTTCGTATTATTATTCAACGTCGAAGCATCCGAAAGTATCGAAAATAGCACGTTTCCACGTAGAACTGGAAAAAAGTCGCCCCAACTAAATCGCTAAAGTACAAGATAAAATACAAAGCGTAGATTATGCTTCCCAATGCGCTGTTATTTTTAAAAATGGTGTATGTTCAATTTTGAGAAAAATTTTGGCTTAACAGAGGTGCCTTCCTTTTGTATTACAATTGTCGAAGACAATGGAATGAAATATTTTGATGACTTCATTCAAAATGGTTCAATTTTTGCAAGTTGTAGTGTGAGAAATTTCTTACGAACTCTCAAATATTTGAAAATACGAAGAAAGGGATTTGTACTATTTTTGAAACTGTGCTGTTTGTTTTGAAAGTGATGGAAATTCATTTTTTCTACAATTCTTTTTGCATTACAAATGCCAAAGTGGAATTAAATGTCTTGATGACTTCATTAAAAAAAGTTGAATCGTTGCAAGTTGTAATATGAGGGTTTTTGTACGAACTCTCAAATATTTGAAAAAAAAGGGTCTTGGTACCATTTTCAAATTTAAGTTGTTTGTGTAGAAAGTGACTTGAGTAATTTTCATTGTAATCGACGTATGAGGTTTTGAGATTTAATTTAATCATTAAAACCCACCATTTTTAATTACCGTAAAGTGCCTTATGCCACTATAAAAATAAATATCTCATATAACGGGAAAAATAGTAAATTGTCGATTCTTCAAGTATAAAAAATACATTTATTTTTGCAAAAATTCGTAGACAATAGAGTAATTATTTACAATGCTCGTGAGAATAATTAGACGAAGATAGTCGATTAAACTCAATCTTCTATGGGATCGTCTTTCGAAGTAAAAGCTTCGCAAAAACGAGATTACAAGCGGGCACTTAAGATGTTAATGTAACATCCAATTAGGTTCGAGTAAAATCTGATTAACGAGGGAACTCGGCGAATCTGAAACCGTCGATTTACATGGAAATTTCTAGGACTGAGGAGCGATTTGTCACGCGATTGATCGCACCTTTTTGATCCTTAATTACTCCGGGAAAGGATGAAATTGTTGGTGAAATTGGAAAAGGAAATTTTACATATAATTTGCAAATTGTTAGGAAATTAAATATACAATGTACTCGAGAGGAATACAATAATGGACAAAGAGATATAATTAAAAATTCCTTCTTGCAAAAAAACAAAGTTGAAAAAATGATATTTCGGAAGATATTTGATAAGTTCATTTTTGCAGCATGCTAACTTTTATCTGGCAACAACAGCGTATAATTTTTTACATTTTTGTTCAACTTGATGCATTTAATTTTGCAAAAGTCTTTTAGATTATTCTATTCCATATATCCAAAAATGACAATTTGCAATTTTTTAACGTATCAGCAGAGAAGACATTGCAGAAATCATGACATTCTTCAAAACAGTGTTAAATGAAATTATTCAATCAATTTTTTAGTAAACAAACTTTCAAATATGACAAATTAGAAATGCAAAACGACGAAGGACATTTCTTAACTACTTGCTACATTATTTCTGTCACTTTTCTTTAGTTCTCTACATCATAGATATTTTGAAAAATTTCAATGGTCCAAAAGACAAAATCAATCCCACATTTTCCTCCTAGCATTTAATACTTCCTTACACCCCTATAAACCACCATACAAATTAACACCCTCAGTTTCGTAAAATTCCCTCGATAATGAAAAAAAACCCAAGTACACAAAAAATAAACAAACCCTCTAAAATTTTTCCATTTTCACTTCAAAATTCTTCACCCGTTCCAAATCTATTTACCAAGCTTTAAAAATCCCATTGAATCTGAACATCATCATCAAAAACCACCATGATAGTACTTAAAATCTCTCCACGACAAAAATTAGATCAAGTATCATGAAGAAAATCCTCCGGTGAGCTTCTCATCCCTCCTATCACTTTCTTCGTAGTTTCATAGCTACCCTGTTGTGAGTAGCTTCTATGGGAATTCCCATAACTACTCTCCATCCTTTGATGAACCAACGACGACCTTCTACTTGCTCCTGTCTTCCAAGTTCCAATGGTATTCGACGACGAAGAAGCATTTTTAATTTTCAAAGATGATCTACTTTGACTAACGTAAGAAACAGACATTCTACTTCGATCCCATGGTTCTCCATTTCTTGATTTACCCATAAATGCAGATGCCATAGCGTAAGATTCAGTTTTATTAGAAAATCGTCCACTATTCTTATAGGGAAAATATTTTGATGAATTTTCCAATTGAAGTTTAACAACTTGATGGTTTGGTCTTGATATAAGTCCTTCAAAAGGATTTGGTCTAGCGAGATTAAAAAGTGGAACATCAGAAGGTTCTGGCATCCCATCAGTGAAGATTACAGGCACGATGATAATTTTCTCTTTCCCCTTTGACGTTGAAATACTCTTTTCTTTCGAAATTTTCAATTTACCCCCAGATTCTGAAGATTTCATGAGACTTTCCAGAGATTCGTGAAGGTAGATATTATTCCGATACTTCAAGTCGACTTCTGAACATTGAACGTTGAAATCACGGTGATTATTCTTCCTTTCCGTCTCAGATGTCTTCTTTTTCTGTTTGAAAAACTCAGAGGACGGTCTGACAACGATTGCTGACTGAATGTCCTTAGAGAATTTCTCATTATCTTGCTTTCCAGGGAGTGTTCGACTGTTGGACACTTTTCTGTGGAGTTTTCTTACTGAGAAAGCTTCATGAGATGAAGAATCAGAGGTTGGAGGACTTTGATGAATTTTATTGCTTTCTTCAGGAAGCAGAACACTATCGAAATGATCCTGCATCGTTAATGATGATGTTTTGGATCTTCTGGAGCAGCAACTTTGAATTGGACTAACTCCTTGCGTGTTATAAAATTTCTTTTTGGGTTGATGATCATTGACCTTTGAACTAATGTTCATGGAGGACGTTTTAGAAGCAACCTTCGATGCAGGTTTATGATACGACACTTCAGAACTTTCTCTCTGAAAAGATCCTCCGAAAGGATTGACTTTATTTCTAGTAAAAGTACAGGAATACGGACATCTATGTTTTCCAAAATCTTCACTCGTGACAGTGGAATGATCGGTTCTTTTTGGTCTGTGCCGTATTCCCATTTCATTGTTAAAATTAGTGCGACTTACATTGCCACCTTTGTTCACACACATCCTGAATGACTGTCCTTTACACTTTTCATGATTCCAACAATGACAGGAGGTTTTTGCTGATCCTATCGATACATTCGATCGTTCTTCGTCCACTTTTCGATAATCCACCCTTCTAACTTCAGAAAAGTGTGTCAAACTGATGTTACTATTTCTAGATGACCTTCCCGTATCCTTTTCACTGATTCCATCGTTGAAAACGTTACACCTCGAAACGTCCCTCGTTAAAGTACCATCTAACGTCCTCTTTGACCTCTGCACTTTTTCAACATCCAGATATCCACCCCTGTTGTTACTTTCATGAAAACTATGTTCATTCACGACAGAATGATTCTCCAGTGACCGCAAAGGAGAAGAATCATGATGTTTATCACAGGAAATCTCTTTATCAGGTCTAATTAGAGGAGACAGTTTTGATGCACCCTTATCAAGTATCTCTATTTTCTTAGGATCGTGTCCAAATTTGTCTATGCGATGTAAGAAATATTTAGATACACTTAAAGAGGGTGTAAATGATGCCGAGTATTTTTGATGATTGCTCAAGGACGAGATATCAATTCCCAAGGTCATATCGGTGAAATTTAAAGCGCGAAACTTGCCAGTTATCTCGCTGAGTTTTTGCTGAAGGGGTCTGAGCTCTCCGTCGATTTTTAGGAGAGCTTCTAAGTCAGGGTGTTTTCTCGAGGGTGTCGATGAGTTGTCGCTTGTATGAGGACACGGAGGGAAGTAGAAAGACTTGATGGAGGAATGAGGATTCTTAGCTATGTCTATAAGGTCGTCGTTGGTTTGGGGTTCGTGTAATTTCTGGAGGATTTTGAGGTCCTTGGAAGACGTGGTTCGTTGGGAGTCTGCTGAGGTATTGTTGATTGGGGTGGTTCTTGAAAGGTCTGTGAAGGTCACGTCTTTGGGGCAATTTGCAGACTTGATTTGGTCATCCTGGATGAAAGGGATGGTTGAGAGAAATGATTTTAAAATTATTGCAAAGACGGTTAGAAAATAAATTATATGACAAGAGATTAATACTGCTAAATGTCGATGTTAAATCTATTAGATTTCAATTTATTGAATGAGTACTTTGGAAAAGAAGGAATCGAGAGAGACAAAACATGATCGATTCAATAATCAATGTTTTATGAGATCAACGCAGAATATCTGCTCTATGATTGTGTTGTAAACTTGGTGAATTTTTGAAACAAATTTGAAACCAATCACTTTGACTTGCTTGGTAGTTGGAATTTCACTTGAGAATTGAAGAATATTTTAAAAACTTTTTCTATTAAATTTACATCTTTGTGAAGCAGAGACTTTAACCCTTTGCACTCGGAGCTATCTCTGTCCTTATCTATCTTATCTACCCTATCCGTAACTATGAAGTACGACGAGATTATTCTTTTCAATTTCTATTCATCTGTGTAGTTATATCTTTTTTTTTTTATTATCTATATTCTATTTTACTACAGTATATTTAACCAACCGTGAATCCTACAATATTGCAATTTAAAAGTTACGTGAAATTTCATTTGAACTTTGGGTGACCCCCATAGCAGTCAACGTGTTAATAAAAATTTTAGATAAAGTTGTATCAGAGGTAGTTTTTTCATTCTCTTATATTTGAAAATTTCAAATTAGCATAGAACTATTTCCCAATTTGTTTTGCATAGGAGAGAGTGATTTAAAAGTCATGAATATTATAAATTCAAATTCTAAAAGTAATTTCCCCTAACCTGAAGTACAGGCAGCACAGTCCTAGACTCCAGTTTCTTAGCTTCATACTTTTCATCCTGAGCATCTGTTTTTGAAGTGTTAGCAGAGGTCAGATTTGATTCTGAAGAGGTAAGTTGATCCATCTGTGCAACAATCATATTTAATTTCTTTTCTCGAACCAATGACGACTCTGATGTCATTGTAACATCCAAATTCTTTTCGTTCTCCAACGACGATGTAACCTTCAAGATGGGCATCGACTCTGACTTGTTCAAACCGCTCTGAATAGAATTCCAATTAACGTCTCCGCTAATTATCGAGTCTTGTTTTATCGATAGATCATTCTTCGAAGTATCATTCCTTTCGTTCTGACTTCTCGATTTATTTCTGGACGACTGGTTATCCATTAATCGAACCTCCTCGCTTTCGTTGTTTCGTTTTGCCTGTGCAGATCGAACGGGTCCTTCGCTGGAGGTCTCGTACTCTCCGTCTGTTTTCAGGTGAAAAACGATCGTCAATTTTGCTGTTATGGGATGTTGTGGTAAGTGAACATGATGCATTTAATTACAGTTGACGCTCCTGTAATTACTCTTGTGGAATCTTGATATTAATTTTAGAGATTCTGGTTGTACGAGGCTGTTAAAGTTGTTTAATTACTTTAAATGAGTGTCAGATTTGATGAGAATTATATATTCTGATGGAGAGAAACCTTGCTCACAAAGTGTCACTATTGGAATTTCAATTGATTAAAAGTGGAAATTTTGATAGTAGATTTTAGAATTTGTCCTCAAAATTTGACAAATAGTAGTACAACAAATAACAATCGAAAGTTAACACTAGATTTACGGATGTTGATATACCTATTTTTCTGAAGTGAGCCTATTTGACTCATACAAGAAAATAAAAATTTTTTGCAAAGGAAATAGTTCCAAATCAATTTCAATGAGAGATTTATTATTAAAAAAACTAACCAATCAATATGTTATATGTATGTCGTAATCAAATTTTGAATGAGCCAAATTGGCTCCGTAAATCTAGTGTTTAAACACTAAAACTACCGACGTCAAATTCAACATATTTTAATAAATTAAATAAGTACTTTGAAAAAGGGGGAATCAAGCGACGGAAAATTTGATCAATCGAGTAATTTATGTTTATTAATATAGACGTAGAATATTTATTCTACGACTCTTATGTAAACTTGAAGAATTTTTTGAAAAAATTGTGTACCAGTAATTTTGATTGGTTTGGTAGTTTTAGTGTTTAAACACTTACTTCGTCGTTAAGTGCTTTTTCGACCAGTCATGAATTTGAATTGAAAATAACATCGAGACGAGATATCTCCATCCATCGTGCGAATCAAAGCAAGCCATTTATCAAGTGACTTCTTTTGCTAGGTCAGTAATACCTCAGGGGCCTGTCCAGCTCGTTGGACAGGTACGGGTTTGGCGAACCCGGGGTTACCCGAGCCACATGGGTGGGAAAACCCAAAATGGGTGCAGAGAGGAATTCCTCAAGGTTCTATTTAGATCACTAGACAGAGTCTTGCGACTATAATCTGGGTTAGCCCCCCCCCCCCCCCCCCCAAAAAAATCCAACGGGGTCAAATCACCACCCAGAGACGACTTCTAATTTTTCCTTTTCTTTCTAATAAAGTCATAATTTTGAAAAAATATCAATTTCTTTTTTAAAGCCGATTCAAAGTCCAAAAATTAGATGACCTACCCATTATAAGAAAAAGTAAAATTACTATTCATTGGTCATAGTTCTAAATGAAGTCCATCTAACAATAAACAGTTAACTTCTAACGATAAGGTGGAAAATTTCTCTCCACCTGAACAATTTTGAAATTCTGAAAGCCTTGGATCTTTCGTTCCACCCTTAAAAACCCACCATCAGTCTCCGAAGTGCAAGTACTCGCAGCGCTGACCGTAGAAAACGGAACCAAGAATTCGCTCCCCTTTTCCACCCCCGATATCCGCTTCTCCTCCAGGTCCACCGGGACGTTTGGTCTCGATCCAGGATAATCTAGCGAGCAGCTTCCAGTGATCGTAGTTTCCAGTGACATCACGATCGAGGCAGGTTAGTCAGTCACACATCTCGATGATCCTATTATCGTCCTCGCACCGATCTCGCCGATTGATGGACGTCCTTCGATGTTACTCACGGATAGCATAATTCCACGGAATCGCGGGGCTAATCGCGTGATATCTGGACGACTTAGCGGGACCAGGAGGAGTCACTGTGAAAGCCGGATTTAGAGACACATTGACACAGGGAAGTGAAGATAGGTGGAATCGAAGAGTCGAATGAACTTGGCGATTAGGGGTGTTTTTTTGTCGGGCATGGTGATTCGTGGGTAATTCTGCCGTCTAGTTTTCTCTCGGGAGGGTTGATGATGATTGCTTGAGATTTTTCATGCCGTCGTTTTGGTAGAGTTTGAAGATTTTATTTTTCTTTGGTTTTAAATTCTATGGTTATTTTGGTGGATGTAGGGTCATCGTGATTCGAAGCTGTTAAGTTTTGAATGGATTAACCCTATGGAAGTGGAGAAATTGTATATGGAGTTTCTTTTTCTAAATTACCTTGGAAATGTAATATTCTTCTTTGGTTTAGTATTTTTTCGGATAGATCCCGGTTTTTTAAATGGACGGAGAGTGTAGGAGAAAATTGAAAAAATTCTATCTGAACGTGGAATGAAGAGATTTGATGGTTTTTTTATATACACGGCTTAATGGAACTTTAATATTGAAGCTTTCGTGCACGAGATACTCATTCGAATTAAAAAAATATTAGCATTGTATCTTTAAAAAATCCATTGAATTTGAAAATTCCGGATATTTAAAGTATCATATCCCTTGCATCAGGTTTCACGTTTTAGAAATTATTTTAACATGAATCCAAAAAGGTACCACTACAACCGCCAAGGAGATCAAAATGACCATTTTTCCATTTTTTCGAAAAATCTTTCAATTTAATAAGACAGCCGTACAGTAAATATTTCACCCCTGGCTTGTTAAACTTAAGTTACTTAATTAATCATCCCTTACACCTCTTAATTTCTCTTCTCCCAAAAGTAAAACAAAAAATATATCCTCCGCATATTTAATACTGGGATTGCCGCCGTTAAATATATATTTTAATATATTAAATAAACACTTCGGGAAAACAAGAATGATATAATTGTACAAATAAACAATATATCTTTGTACGGCAATTTTTTTTCTTACAGTAGAAGAATTGATTGCAAACTAATTGAAAATTTGGAAGTATGTTAATACAGAATGATTTTTTATTTGGACTTCGAATTTTTAATTGTTATATTTAGTAGGCATTTCTTTCATTGATAATTAGTGAGAATTATTTGTATGACAATTTTCTGAGGATTTAGAATTGTGCTATTTGAAGAATTTTTAAAAATATAATTAAGATTAGCATTCATCTGAAGAAAGCCGGGAGGGAAACTTTTAAAATCGTATCCACCGAGTGTTACTTTACCAATCGAGAAATTTCATGCAATAAAATCGAAAAGCATGGACGATATTCGATAAAATAAACTAACGAGGACACTCTATTTTCCATTCACAAAAGTGGAAACCATGTCTGGAATACTCTCAGGGAGGCTTCACCATGCACTCTCCTGGATGCACAATCAAAATGCATAACCGGTAGCGTTCTGCATACTAAACTATGCTGGCATGCCGATACGACAGGAACACACGAAAGGATTTAACATTCCAACCAACTAAAATCCATTCTCGTTGATATCCTAAACGTACACGTAATTCCACACGTAATTAAAATTCCGCTATTAGCATCCGCCATGTCATGTGGCTTGTTAGCAAGAAATATGAAAATGATTTGTCTTAAATGGTCAGTAGTTAGTGTCACGACTGATTTCATGCGATGTTCAAATAGTATTTTGTGTAATTACATTTTTTCTAATTAATTTGAGATATTTTTTTGTACGGGTAATTTTTTCATAACTGTAGAAGAATAAATTGTAAAATAATTGAAGATTTGGAGGGATGTTAGTGCAGAATGATTTTTTATTTGGTCAGTTGCTACTGCCACGACTGCTTGCACGCAAAATCCAAATAGCATTTTGTGTAATTACGTTTTTTCTAATTAATTTGGGATATTTTATGTACGGTTATTTTTTTTTGCGAACTGTAGCAGGATAAATGACAAAGTAATTGAAGATTTGGAGGAATGTTAATGCAGAATGATTTTTTATTTGATCAGTTGTTACTGCCACGACTGCTTGCACGCAAAATTCAAATAGCATTTTGTGTAATTACGTTTTTTCTAATTAATTTGGGATATTTTATGTACGGTTATTTTTTTTGCGAACTGTAGGACGATAAATGACAAAGTAATTGAAGATTTGGAGGAATGTTAATACAGAATGATTTTTTATTTGAAATAATGCGTGCAAGTAAAATTATTCGGGTTTATTATCTATCCTTAATTAGTTGCATGATACGACATCAGGGGATGAAATCATCCTCTGAAGAGAGAAAAGATTTTATTTGTGGTGGTATATAAATAATTTTGAATTTTGACGAAATCCCTACTTTTTTAATTCATTTTATTTTTCTTCCGACAGTATAACATTTAACCTATTTCATTAATCGCATTTTATTTAATCGATTTATAATTACTTTGTGCTTTTGATTTTATATTTTTAATTCTTTCAGTCTTCTGATATCTAAATTTCATTCATTAACTTTCGTGTTTTTATTTTTAAAGTAAATGCACTCCTGTTAACCGACACGTATATATGTACAAATTGCTTCTGAATATCGTAAATAAAATTGTGTAATTTTTTCACGGTGGAAATTTCGCAAAAAAATTTGCATGCCAGAGGACGTGTTAAAATTCTTATGAATTTTAACTCCGTTAGATTAACGATCGTATTCCCATAGAATTAATTAATTTCTCACGAACGGAGGATAAAGATAAACGATCTTAATTTTTAATGACTCTGAACATTCGTTAATTACACACCTTCGTGGCTCATTAAAACATCCCATAATATAATTACCGTTGTATACATCAGTGAAATAAATTTGTCACTGTTCAAATTTTGTGTTGCCAAACACCTTAAAAAAGAGAGTAAAAATTCGGTATAAATTTTTTGAAAATCCCAAAAGGTGTATAGGATAATAAAAATAATGATTGTGATTTATAAAAGGTTGAAAGAGAGCCTAATAATAATTAGAATCATCCGAAGAGGGATAAATTGAAAGGTAACACCTTTTTTGCACTTGTACGTGTCGCACGATTTTCATAGAATTTTCCCCAGCTTCGTTAACAAACTCTGCGACTTTTTTCCGAGGCATCCATAATTTATTTAGCCCGTGAAAAAGTTCATTTTCACGTTCGAAATATAATTACACGGTTTTTCGTTGCACGTATGCAATTATCATTAAAAGACCTATTAATTATTTCTTAAATATCTTACAAATAATAATCGCTAATTTGCAATTTGGAAAAACTCAAACCCGTTGGAAAATTATTCCGGATAAATATTCTTTCAAATGTTTCATTCAATTATAATTGAACATTGCATAATTTATAATAAATATCTTTTCCGCAAAATATTCAATATTTAAATATTTTGCAAGTTCAGCAATTTGTATTATATGATATTCGACGATTGAATTGAAATGATTCGATCAGAAAGCTGAGAGGATTGAAACAAATTAATCTGAAAGTCAAATAGAAATCCGTTGCCAATTAAACACATACATTACGATATAATTTGTACATTTCATTTATAATGTCATTTTTTTAAAAACATTTCAAATATCATTGAAATATTTTCTCGATAATGCAATAACTCTTAGACGACAGTAAAAATTCATACGATTCTCCATTCCTATGGGTCAACTTGGAAAATTTTCACCATAAACATCAACTTTCAAAATTTATAAACCATTCGAAAAATTAATCATAAATTCCCAAATACCTTAAAGAAGTCTGTGAATTTTCACGAAATATTATAATAATAGAAAATAGGATTAAACCTTGGAAAAAAAACACTTTAACTTGCACAAAATATTAATATTCTTTTATTATATCGTCAAAGTATCCTGCAACGTCTGCAAAACACATAAAGAAAATGCTATAACGTTTCAACTTAATTAAAATCGATCGAATCTAAATGATAACTGACATGAAAACAAGATAAGAGAAAAAGTTGCATAGGGAATACTAAGTGTATCTATATTCGCAATACGAAGCATAAAATATCCTTTAAAGAAACATCGTAATTGCGATTGCTATTAACTTGAACATTTTTATGTTGTTGCATTACTGCGAAATAATATAATCGTTGCAACGTGATCATTATCGTATGCTGATTTATCAAAATAACTACCACTGTACGTATGTTTTTTTTTCTTATCTGTTTATTCATATTTTTTTTTGTTACGATGATAACACAGAGAATAGCAATTTCGTAATTTCACGATGTTCTTCACACAATGGTTTCACTCACACGCACTCAATGAAACGTACTAGTGCAATTCTGTTAAATCAATTAGCTGGCTAAATCTGCAAATCCTTTTAGCATCGATTTGATTTCCATTAAGTCGAAGGCATTTAGCGCCACTTTGATCTAAATTGCATAAATGAAATCTGCAGATTTGACGAATTCATTATCAATTTGAATTTTTGCAAAATTTTAATTCACTCATGATTGATCATTTTTTCGTGATCAGTATAGAATATTGATGAATTTATAATTCATTGGATGTTATCAGTGCCAATTTGCGATGTGTGAAGTGTGCAATAAGTGGAAAAAGTTGTTCTGCAAGAACAACTGATATTTATTTTTATACGACTTTACGGTTAGAGTTGGTAAATAACTTAAAAGAAACTGAGGAAGAAAAGAATCTTGCAACAATGTTTTCTTTATTGCATAAATCTCATGCAAGACTACGCATTTATTTACTTGTACTAACAGGTTTAGGATTACGCAAAATTATTGGATATCTTTTGTGAAGTTAACTTGTTTCAATAAGAAATTATTTAAATTTTATAAAAATATAAAGTGACAATTTGTATGTTTTATCTGTCATTTTAAAAAAAAGTAGAATTTCGCAAAATTATTTAATATTCTCTATATAGTCAATGTAGAGTAATAAAACGTAATTCTAATTTTTTGTTATTCAACCAATGGATATGGACTGCAAAATTTAAAAATGATAATATAAATTTATAATTTCGATATCTAGAAATTTATGCATCCTATCAATTATCTTGAAAGCTTCAATATTCTCTGTGAAGTGAATAGCATTAAAAAATTATATAAAAATAACATTTCACTCCCCGGCAAAATACATTAGCAATTTCTATCGCGCTATAACTCCAATTTCGCAAGTATAACAAAATAAACTGACATGAAAATAACACGAAGAAAGAATCATATAAAAATGACAATGTTTTTTCACTGAATTATTGCATCCACACAAATTACACGTGGAAGTGATATCTCAGAATCTTGTATGACAGTAAAATAAATTGTACTTCGTCATACAGACAATAAATTGCGACAAATATCGTTACTATCGTTATTCTTATCATCGTATCGGACGGACTCGTCGAAAGTACGAAAACATCGGGCAATATTTCGCGAATGTAATCACATCGGAGTTACTTAATGCATCCACTCTCTTTTTCGCGTACGAATTCCGAATGATTTGTGCGAATGCAATTTTCTGCGGGGCATTCGTACGTTATAGTTATTGAGTAATTCTACGAGGAATTACGTGCGCGAAGCCGAATAGAGGGAAGAAATTGGCAATGCTCGATCAAATGTAACTGATCGACATGATGACGTGAAATTTTTCAAGAATTTGGAAGAAATTTCTTCCGAATTTTACCAAAAAATGTCCCATTCTTGCGCCTTAGTAAATGTGTTCAATTTTTAGCAAAAAGTACCAACCATTTTTAAATATATAAATAATTATTAATTGAATTAAATTTTTGCGCTTTAGGATTTTAATTTCACCCTCTGTGGTCCGAATATTTTGTGGTATCTGAAGATCAGTTTGTCAGTGACACAATTAGGAAATGATAAAAATACAATTTTTATGAAATTCTTTATAATTCAATATTTAAATTTCCATTATTTAAATAATCCGTTATTTAAGTAATGGGTCAATAAAAATAATGGGATTTTAAATATTGAATTGCAAAGAATTTTATGATTTTTGCGAGCTAGATTATAAAATTGGGGAAAGTTAAAATTTGGAATTGGAAGAATAGAAACTTAGATTTGTTTTGCGGTACCTGCAAGTCACGGGAACCCATAGAGGGTTGACTATAAATTATCTTACTTACAAATTGCATCAAAATTATAATAGTAATGAGGTCCTAATATTAACAATAGAAACAATTTTTAATTAACAAAGAAATGAAATAATTTTATTTATGTAAACTACTTCTAGTAACTTATTTTTCTTGCAATTTGATATTTCTTCTTTGAGAGAAGTTATTGATGCGTTACGTGATTGAGAAGTTAATCAGTTTTGACAATAAACGTTCAAAGTGATGAAGAATTACATGGTATAATTTTCGCGCAATTAAGCTCCTTCATTAGCATCGTTCTCGCAAAGTAGAATGAGACATTGGAAAGGATGAACCTGTGATTTGTCACATAATTATGGAGTACACCGTCGATCTTGTATTTAAGATCGAAACAAAAGGAAATCGAATGATGTAATAGCATGCTGATCGTATCATGTAACACAGATGAATTAGCATAATAATTGACAGCGATTGCAACGACAACTAGCGTGCGAAATTGACTGATCTGCGAAAGGAGATTAATAGTCACGTTGCTAATTTGCAATTCTATCATCGCAAAACGACGCTCGAGAATTTGAATACATAATACGTGAGGTCGACGTGAAAACATAAATTAACGATAATTTTACAATTATTCTTCTCCAAACAATCTGACGATTTCTCGTCGCCAATTAGGAATTTCAGTACAACTTGTATCTTAATGTCACATTTTAATCTAACTATTCAAAATTAAATTTTTCTATCAAATAGATTCAGAATATTCTGAATTTTCATCAACTATTATTTTTATTCAGTTTCTCAATTAACACGTTGACATCCATGGTGGTCACCGATGACCGGCGCCATTGAATTCAATGAGATTTCATGTAACTTTTAAATTGCAATGTTTACAAAATTTCTAACATTTCGAATATTTAAATATTTACGTTAGAACAGATAAAGGTATGTTGAATATCTATCTATCAGAGTTTTTAAAGTGTCTGATTCGTCAGCAGCGTTCCAAAAATTCCTACGAATTTAACACTAAAACTACCGACGTTATATCTACTAAAATCAAAATATACTTAATAACGACTTTATAAAAAGGGAAATGGAGAGATAAGGAAGATAATTAATAAACTAATTTTGGTTTTATAAGATAGAAGTGGAATATTTACTTCATGGCTACTCTATTAATTTAGATAATTTTTAGAAAATATTTTGGAAGCGGTCTTTTGACCACCTTGGTAGGTTTAGTGTTAATAAAAAAATAAAGTTCTTATTCAAAGTACAAAAAGACAGTTTAACTTGTCAAATTGACAGAAGTGGAAAAGAAATCGGAATACCTGGGAAAAAATTATAAGAAGAAGAAGAAATCAGTGTATATATTGATGCAGTGCTGAAACTTCAAATTATATTTTTTTTTGAAACCACAAATCAAGGAGACGGTTTCACGTGGTCGGAAACACGTGATACATCATGAAAGAATTCCGAGCAGGCTAAAGTGATTCATCACACAGGCAGCAACCTATCTTGGCCACCGAATGAACGTGGGTGGTGCGGAAGAAAAGGTAGATTTTTATGATTCCACGATGCCATAATACCTGAAACGTTATGCGCGCATCGAGATACCCTAGCCATACGAGAGGAATTAATTTTTCATGAGGAAATAAGTTTCCACCTTGATAGAGGAACGAGAGTCCAGTTGCAGAAGAGATGAGGATGTTTCGTGAAGTGGATAAATTACCTTTTAGCAATGATAAATTTCATGATTAATGCTCCGAATATAAAAATAATGTTTGGTGTAAATGGTCATTTTAAAATGCCATCAAATAAAGAAGGTTTGGAAAATTCAGAGGGATGTCTGTGATTCTTGAGCTAGAAGTTGCAGTTTTTGTAGTTAATTAGAACAGCGATTAGTGAAAATTTATTTAATGAAGTCTATTTAACATTAGAACTATGAAATCGATCAAAATGACTAGTATTTTATTTCTTCCAAAAATTTTCCAAGTTTATGGAAGCATCGTAGAATAAATTTTCTAAGTTCTTCTGAAAAAACATTAATTACAGAGTCAATTAACTTTTCCGCCTTTTAACTCCTTTTTTTTCAAAGTATTTATTGAACTTGTTCAAATCAAAAGGTAAATTTAACGTCGGTAGTTAAAATAAATAGCCTGATTTGTTGTTAACTCAATTATCCAGAATTGAAATCAGCATTTTATGTGATATGAAATATTTTTTTATATAAAAGAGAACAGCGTGAAAATTTTGCAGTAATATTGGTACATGGTCGTTTAATTATATTTTTGATAATTCGAATATAACAATTGTTCTCAAATTTATCAATATCTACTAATATTTAACACTAGAACTACCGAACCAGTCAAAATGACTGGTACACAATTTTTTCCAAAAATTCTCCATGTTTATACGAGAGTCGTAGAATAAATATTCTGCGTCTATTTCAAAAAACATAAATCACCGAATCGGTCATCTTTAGTGCTGACTGTTTCTTCTTTTTTTAATTGACACATTTTATATATTAAAATATAATAGATTTAACGACGGTAGTTCTAGTGTTAAATATACTATGTAAGTAGTTTGGAAAAGAAGAAATCGAGGTATGAAGAAGATGATTAATTAACAGATTTAGATTTTATAAGATAGAAATGGAATATTTATCTCATCGTTTCTCTGTTAATTTAGATAATTTTTAGAAGAAAATAAAAGCCAGTCATTTCGATCAGCTAGGGTGGTTTAGGCTTAAATTTTCAATAACTCAACGTCAATTGTCTATTTGTAATAAATAAAATATCTGATTGAATTTCCATTCCAACGAAGTTTCCACGTCTCTGGTACCGGAAACACAGTTCCCCATAGCATTTCCTGTTACGTGATCTATTTCGCGTTCGAATCACGCGTTAGCGATCGTGAGAAAAAGGATGAACGGCGTGCAAAGCTCAGAGGAAAAGCGATTTTCGAAGAGGAAGAGAGGAACAGTCGAAAAAAGTTTTGTGGGTGGGAAATGTAGGATCGATCGTGTGACCCCGGGTGCATTATGTAATTCGTTCCCATCGGCTGGCTGACTTCACCGGAATTCCGTAGATTCGTAAATCTCTGTTAATCCTGCGAGCAATGAATGCCCTCTTGATCCACGTGATATCACTCTTTCTGCTTTTCAATTGTTGAGTTAATTACGATCTCATGACCTTGCTCAAGGACAGCAAATTGATAGCTCATTTTCTCAATTTGAAAAAATTCATTTACATACTGTTTTCTATTACAGTTTTAAATATCAGTGACAGATGAAGAAAATGAATTTGCATGCTAAATAATTACAGTGGAAAATGAAACAGTGATTAGATTCTTTTTTTACACTTAAGGTTTCTCTTTTAATTGTTAGTGATAAAGTGAAAATCGTAATTTGTGGAAATTTGTTTGAATTTAAATTTTAATAGAAGATCAAAAATGAAAACTGAAGAGGTATTGTAAAATGGATTGGAAAACTTTTTGCTCAAAAAAGTAATGGAGGTAAAAGGATTTTTGCAAAGTGCAGCATTAAATATTTGGAAAACGAGAATGAAAATTTTGCAACAGGAACGAAGTGGAACAGAATTCTACAGTGTTTGCAAAAATCTCTTTATTGTTGAGACTTCCGGCGCAAATTAGAAATAAATTATAACATTTCTGAAATTCCGTTGAATTTCTAGAGAAATGATAACGGTAATAAAATCAGGAGGGAACTAATTTCTCATCGGTGGCTTGATATTATTCTTTATTATTTATTAATAATGAAGACAGTTAATTAGACAGTGGAATGATATATTTTAAGCAGCTGAATTTGTGAATACTTATCCTTGTAAAATCCTAATGAGAACTTGCTAATTACCGCGATAGAGGTTTCCCCAAGACTTTGACAAGACAAAGACACAAATAAACAAAGTTCTCTTAGACAGAAACTAATTAAAAGTAATTAAGAACTAAACATTCTGAACATTCAATTTTTACGATAAATTGAAAAATATCCAGGAAAAATAGTGCATCTTGTGGGTCGCGTTGAAATATCATTCAAATCGCAAGATATTATACTTGCAAAAAGGGTAGCAGCTCACAATAAAGATTTCTGGTTTCCTTCGAGGAACTCAGATCGAATAATTCGGCTATTTAGCGGGTTCGACTTCCTTATCTTCTTTCTCCGTTTCCGAATGCTATTATTCTTTTCTCGCCACCCACCACCCTTCGTTTTCTATCAGCGTGCACTTTACAGGTTCTTTTAGGAAGAAGAAGAACAGTGCTCTCGTTTTGTACCATTCCGCCGGCTATTTGTCTTTTCGTTCAATAACGACCTCTCGTTTACTTGCTCGTGCGAGCCGCTCGCAATTTATACGAAACCTGCAGACGCACGGAGAGGAAGTCTACAATACGTTCTTTTTCGCGATTAATATTTGCCGATTCTCGGAAATAAGTCTACATTTCTTCACGATTTTAAACGAATTGCTTCGAATTTCCTCCATCGATTTTAGATTTTTTACCATTCTATTAATACTTTACACTTCAAAGAATAAAGAACGTTTTCAGAATAGTGCAATTTTTTCGTTAAAGGCCTACGAAATGTACAATATTGCAAAAATTTTTTTAAGTATTTTTGACTTTATTATTGTTCAAAATGTATTCGATTGAGAAATGTGTAGCGAAGTTTAGCATTGAAACTACTTAAACTACTAAGTGACTCTAAATGACCGGACTTCCATTTTTTCAAAAAATTCCACAAATTGATAAATGAAGAGTTTTCAACTTTTTACTTAACTTTTTTCTACTTAGGCAGTCAGTTATTTAACACTAGATTTATGGAGGCAATTTGGCTCGTTGAAAATTTGATTACTACATATATAATATATTGATTGATTCATTTTTTAATAATAAATCTTTCCTTTCAATTTATTTGGAACTACTTTCTATGCAAAAAAACTTCAATTTTTTTATATAATTCAAATTGTCTCACTTCAGAAAAATAGGTATATCAATATCCGTAAATCTAGTGTTAAATAATTTAAATTATTTAATATATAAGTCAGTTATTTAACATGTTTCAAACTTTTACGGGGGCTCTACAGCACCATGATCCTCTCCTAGACGTAATCGTGCCCCCATGACATTTCTTGTTAAAAAGGCTTCAAGGTTGATTATCGTAACATTATCCATCAATCAACCATAGACATCGTCCTAATAGAACACAAATTCAGGTCCGATATCTTGATATAAATCAAGGCACTCTTGTTATTCCTGACCCTCCTCCCTTTTTCATCCACCCTATTGTAACACAGGCTACATCTTTAAGGGTAGTTTGTAGTCTTCGAAATTTACAAGAACACCCCAACGCTTTCGGCTCACAGATTTCGTTGAAACTTTACAACTCGTAGAATAAATTACCCTAATTACAAATACACTCAGCGATTCATCAAGCGATTCTGTGCAAGTTTGAATGGAGCGAAGCAGGTTCAGGAGGTCAAAGTGGATCAAATCGATTCCAAGTCGGTCCAAACGGTTCCGAGCGATTTCAGGAGAGTCGGATCGAATCCCGCTACAAACATCCCCTAACCTGAATCTAATCCAAACTTATACTACCCTTCTGTCCATTCATCCCCATGGAATGCCCATCTTCGGCCTAACAAGCATGCCCGAAGAAATTGCGAAAAAGAAGACGAGGAATCGTTCGCTGTCAATAACCATATGGAAAATTACGATGGACATACGATAAATAGACGTCGCCGCAGACAATAAGCTTCATGGTTACCATGGTCCGCAAAGTACCAGGAAGAGGAGGCGATTTTCACGTGGACCGTTACGTGAAATGAGCGAAAATACGAGTACGATAAAAAACCAATGTCCTTCCCAGCGAGTCGCCTTTACTTGGGGCATCCACCCTCTCTGATTTCCTCGGGGAATCCCATGGAGTTTACGACACCGGCCGATACAGGGTTCCTGCGATCGATTTATGGCCGTATAATCGGGTCGCTATCGTTTTCCTTACCGAGACTAAAAGAGGGTGGAAAGGTGGTGACCCACCCTGGGACACGATCGTGATTTATTAGACGTAAAGTTTTAAAAAGGGTGGATTAATTTCATCAGGATGAACGAGTTTTTAGCGAATTGAAAGTTTCCTTAGGGGAGTTTCATACGATTCTATGGGATCGCCTGTGTTTATACAGGCACCTTTGGAGTATTCGATGAGAGTCGCGGTTTTCACTTTTGAAAAAAAGAATTAATTTAAATTTTATGGAATAGAAGTGGAAAATTTTATTCCGTGGTTGAATTTAGGGAATTTAAAAAAGAAATTGGTCACTTTGACCGGGTTGGTAGTTTTAGTGTTAATTAATAATTTAATACTTTTTTACGTGGTTCTGTGAGGTGATGGGGAATTTGAAGTCGGACCAAATGGTTGCGAGTTTGAGCCTCTGAATCGTATTTATAGCTGCTCGAAGCAATTATATATTCGTGTATTTAATTTGAAATAATTTAGTAGGTAGCATTCAGCATAGATTCGTACTTTCATCGATAATTCTATCAGAAATACGATTTACCACATCGCCAATCACTTTCCCCGTCACGCTTTCGTCTTTTTTTCGTTATACAATAATTAATTCAAAATCATTGTGTATTTTTCTTTTATCTGATTCAAGCTTACGTTCGTTAGTCAAATTTCACTTATCATTATTCGATCACATCGATCATTTATGCCGATACAATAAGATTTTCACGAAATTCCTGTAATTTGAAATATTTCTGAATGAATTGATTTGAATTTTGTTTGCAAAGTTACAAAAGAAAGGTAGCAAAAATAAATCGGATTAATGAAGTTAATTTATCTTTATTCGATATCTTTTATAATGATACAAGAAAATTCGTACAAAATATTTTTGATGAAAAAAATAATATTTATAATTTTACAAAATTACCATTCAAAGAAGAGAAAATAAATGAGAGTAATTATTTTGCAAAAAGCCACAAAATAATAAACGATATGTAGCTTGATCGATTAAGAAGTGCTAATATCGGATGAATTCGGTGGAAAATGAAAGGTGCAACGAATCTCGTAGAATCTGAAAATTATCTCGCGTTGTTACCCGCTTTGATTGGCAATCATGGCATTGCAAATTTGCGAATTACAGTTGTGCAGATGTATTCGATCGAAATCCAACCACCAATCGCCATTGTTTCACTACTCGAGAACTATCAGTGTTAAATTTATCATATTTAAATATATTAAATTCGTACCATAGAAAAATAGGAATTAAAAGGTAGAAAAGATAATTAATTCAGTAATTAACACTAGAACTACCGGCGTTAAATCTATCATATTCCAATATATTAAATAAGTACTTTGAAAAAGAAGGAATCGAGTAACAAAAAGGATGATGAATTTAGTGATTTATGTGTCTTGTGATGACCGCAGAATTTTTGTTCTATGGCTCTTCTATGAACTTGGAAAATTTTTGGAAAAAATTGTGTACCATTCATTTTGACCGGTTTGGTAGTTTTAGTGTTAATGTCTTAGAAGATGAAAGTAGAATTTTCAATGTATAACTCTTCGATAAAATTGGAAATTTTTTATGAAAAGTGTAGAATCAGTCACTTTGACTGTCTTACTAGTATTAGTGTTGATGTTAAAGAAGAAACTAGCAGAAATGAGAGAATTTAGCAAAAGTTTGATCAATAGATCTGCAGATATTAATTTCTGTAGCAGAGAATTATTAGGTGAAGATCTCAATTGGAATATAATTGGAAAATATATCGTGCAAAAAATTAAGGCAGCCTTACATTCGCCGGAATAACAAGTGGATTTAGAAGGACTACGATGGTCAAATGGATAAAGGCTTCAATGTGGAAGGATTTCGATTCGGATTCCTGAAAGTCCCCGAATCTTTTTTCCATCAAGATATTTATATCTCATAGATTCCTGTGGTTTCAAACGAATCCTTGAATCACGACACCTGACAATATCCTTGAAATTCGAATTTGTAATTTGATTCGATCCTTGAAAATGAAATAGGAAAAATAAATGAATAAATTACCATTGATAGAAATTGTGTCACTGTTTCAAAATTAATTGGATTTGTTTTCTGACTCCTTAATTTTTCTATTTAAATGCATCAGATATTTATGACATTTTTAAGTGGCAAATGAAAGGACCAAAGTATCGCACAGAATTTGAAAATCATCAAATTTTAATACGTCTGGTTTTCATACTTTATTGTTTGCAAACTGAATAAAAATCAGAAAAATATTTAATTCTTATCTATATTTTCTATTCTATTTAAGTGCGGAAAAAATTTATTTAATCATTAATTGGCACATATTCGCAATATAAAAACAGAGTGTCGCACAGGAATTGAAAATCGTAAGGTTCATTCGCCACATTTATTTCCCATAATCCATTTTTATAAGATTTCAAACTTATTAAAGAATATAAAAAATTGTTATAATTGAATATAATGAAATTTTTAATTAGCAAATCTTGGTAGTATAAAAGCAGAATATCGCGCAGAATGAAAAATCATACGACACATTTGCAATATCTATTTCCCATAATTAATCGATCACAAACTGATTAAAAATCATAAAATATTGTAATTCTACCCTGCATTTACTTACACTTCAACATAAATACATAAAACATTTATTAAATTTCCAATTAGCAAATTTTCGCTCAGAAATTAAAACTCGTAAGGTTTACAATTACAAAAACGTAAGGTTACAATTACGAACTTATTAAAGATTGTAAAAAATTGTTATAAAGTGAAAATGACGAAATTTTTAATTAGCTAAAAAGCAGATCTGCTATAAAGCAGAATACCGCGCAGGAATTAAGAATCGATCATCGATCACGAACTGATTAAAAATCGTAGAAAAAAAATTGCAATAACAAAATCATAAATTCTTAAAATCGTCAGATATTGTTACTTGAAGAAGTCACTCGGGTTCCTTTAACGGAGCGAAACGACAAAAAACTGTGCCGTATTTTCTGACAGTCAGCGCGACAGTATCGAGCAATTTGAATAAAGCGTACTTTTGCGAAAATACACGCCATGAATATAAAGTGCTCGATGACGTCAGTGAAGTTCAGTGAGAAAAGGATTCTTGCCTCTTCGTCTGCGGAAACTTTCCGACGGAGAATATCTCAGCCTACATTGCCCCCGAAAATTCGCATGCCACATCCCGCGGGGGCCCTCGGTTATTTTCAAACGCCGGAAAATCGTGACGTTCGATTTTATTATGTTCCTTCGCAATCTCGACGAAATCACACCGTTTCTGCTAACGTACATATTCAAAAGATTTTTCGTCACTCGATGATGCTGAATTTTTACGTTTATTGCATATCTTTGTGGGATTTAAAAAAGAGACTTTTGGGACAAGTATTTTTCAGAATTTCTCCAGTTGCTTATTCTTTTTTGGAAGACTTTTATTCACGCTTGTTCGGTTAGCTAAAATGTATAAAGAATGACTTGGGATTGGAAATAATTACAGTTGTGTTATGTTGGTAACGAAATTTCTAAATTTTAATGGAATTACGTATAATTATTAGACTGCGGATGTTTATGCAAATTTCGAGTTTCAAAAATGCAGGTGAGAGAGGAAAACCTATCTAGGGATTTATTGCACTTAATAAATATTATAACAAATACCATACTTTGGATATTTTAGATATATTTTTATATTATGTTCTTTTTGTATATTTTAGCCGTATTTAATTTGTCATAAATGCATAAAAATCCGCAGTCTAATAATTATGTATAAAAAATGACTTGGGATTAGAAATAATTACAGTTGTGTTATGTTGGTAACGAAATTTCTAAATTTTAATGGAATTACATGGGTACTATTACTTTATTTATGATTGGTTATTTTTTATAGAAACTTTGATCGTCGACTGATGAATTATTGAAGAAATATTTGCATTTTTATGAGACTTGAGATAATTGCAATCATGTTTTATTTAGAATGAGACTTAACAGCGATTTTACTAACAATAAGTAGGTTCCAATCTTTTGAATATAATGCATATTTGTGAAGAAATATTTTGAACTTTGTAAAATCATATTTCATGGAAATTATCAAAAGTTTTAAATTAGAAGGAATCAAATTTTGCGATGTTTCCAAACTATGCAAAAAATGCAAATTTTGTTTATCCAGTTTTCTGCAGTAAGTGTAATTCCGTTATTTGTGTGATACGTTTAAAAAATTTCCGTAGGTGAAACTAGCAACTTGCAATGTTATTGGAGAAGTATCGCATGGCTGCAAAAATGTTCATATAGATGAATGCCATTACTGCGAGATGGGTTTGATAGTTCTAAAATATTATGGCCACCATAGCGGCTGCGTGAAGTACATTTTTTACATTCTCATGATAGCACAATTCTGATAGTGCTCCGAAGTAATTTCAACGTGGAAAAATGTTCTAAAAAGTTTTTTACGTTCCTTTATACAAACTTCACGTAGAATTTTCAAAGATAGTGCAAAAGTAATATATATCGTTTGCATATTTCAAGATACCCCAAATATTTCTTTCCTCCATTTCAATATTTATTACTTTATGCTTCCTTATCGTAAAATAGTTGGAACAATTTTCCTCATTTAAAACGAGGTACTTTTAATCACCCCATTTGTCGCCATTTCTAATTAATTATCCAATTATACAAATCATTCTAAACATTTCAATCTCCAGTACAAATATTATATCAAATATTTAATCAAAGTTACAAATTCCAGTTTCAAGTTCGGCAAAAAAAATCCAAATCAATTAAATTACCCGATCAAGAAAAAAAAAATCCCACTTTCTTCGTCAAATCCCATCGTAACATCCCAAGACAAAACAATCCTCCAACAAATCCACCCGGAATTTCTTCTCAATTCTTTTCTTCCTTCTCTTCTAAACTTAACCAAACAAAGGTGAAGTTCATCCACGGTTGATGCCCGATTAACAATGGAAAAAGTCCATCAGCTCGACAAATCTCTACCGCGAAATGTGGCGAGATAACAAAGCGCTTCTTATCCTCGATTGTGCACTCAAAAGAAACGGAACAAAGAGTCGGCTTTTTCTCTGGAATTAATATCAGGGCAGAAACGTCGAACGAGTCACCGAAACTCGAGCGCGTATTGACTTTCAATGCGGAAGAGAAGTCGCCCGATGTCTTCTTTTACTGCAACCTCGCGCCTTTCGATTTCGTTGCTATTATTGGTTATCTTACATTAGATAGCTGGATATCGCTACCGAGCTGATGCCAGTTCCTTTTTTTTTCTCTCTTTTGCCACTTTCGTACCTTTCAAACTCCGTCGATTAAGGTGCTCGCGTTTTACGTCTGATTCAGCTATTTAATTCTCCTGGTAATTTGTTCTTTGCGTTTTCCCGTTGACTTTCCATGCAAAGTTTTATTAATTATTACGTGCACAGCGTTAATTTCTTATCGAGGCGACTTTTACTGGCGATTTCCTCGGTGAAGGAAAGATCGATTGTTGAGGAGATGTTGAAATGATATACTGCTAAGAATAATTGCCATTGGGTACTTTAGGCTGTTGATAAATTTTATGAAGGCTTTTTTCGAGGGAAATATAAACAGCTTTTATAGAAACAATAGTACAGATAAAGTATTACTTCTGATTTGTTAGAATTTAGTCATTAGTTTTTAGGAAATAATAATAATGGGGAATGTTAGCATGAATTGAGGATTTAGGGTTGTTCAAAAGTTGTTGGTTACTTGTTTGGATGGTGTTAGAAAAATGTGATCCACTTTTAGAGAAATAAATATGCAAATAAGATACTAATTTTTTCATTTGTTAGAACTGACGTACTAGATTCTTAAAAATATTAGTATGAATTTAGGACTTGAGTAACATTGAGTAATTTCTAACTTGAGAAGTCAATTTAAAATGGACTTACAAGGTTTGAAAAAATACTAAAAGAAAACATCAATATGAAGTGAGTGTATGAGGTACTTTATTATTTCTTGATAAGTTATTAGTTTCTAAATTTATGTAAATGGAAAAAATGACGATTAATAAGTCGAGAACTAATAAAAGAAAACAATATGTATTGATTAATCAAGGATTTTCATTATCGAATATTAGATTCTGACGGTGTTAATTGTAATGATAGTTTGCTGGAATTGATATTGTTTAAATTAATGGCTATGAATGAAGAGAAAGATAATGGCAAAATTGAAAAATAATGCCATTGGAATTATTATGTAGCTGGAAGCCTTTCATCGTCCTCGGATCGATTATTGAAGAGATATTTCTGGCGCTATGGTATTAGGAGTAATTGCAATAATATGTTATCGGCAATGGTACTTGGTAGAGATTAGGATTTTTCTAGTAATTTATTCCTTATTAATTACGATACTGGTAGTACTTTATCATCGAATGATCGATTATCGAAGAGATACTGTAAATGCTCTGGAATTAGAAATAATTGCAGTCATATTTTATTGACAATAAAATTGTTAAAGTTTTAAAACACCAGGAATTAAAGTACTTTCAATATCTCATTTCTGACTAATTATAGCACCTGAAGACTTTCATCGTCGACCGATCGATTATTGAACACATCGTTGACATTCCATGAAATTAGTAATACTTGCAATAATATTTTATGAAAGATGGAATTTAGTAAATATTTTCCAAAATTCTTTCGAAATATGAATCACCAAAAGAATATTGCATTGTTAATTCTGCACAATTTAAAATAATTAATCGAATTCTTCGTTCAAAAAATAATTCGCTTTACGAATGTAATTAATATTCTTTTTTTAAATGTCATTTAATTAATTTTCTGGGTACAATTTCAAGTCTTCGTTTAGTTCAACATTTTAATAAAACTCTCCTCAGAATTAATAAAAGAAAAATGTTAATGATTTATAGGAAATAAAATTACACCATTAGGTGCGAAAGTAATTTAATCGTTCACTGAAATGATTTATGACTTAGCTGATAAAATACAAATTTTGGTCATGCATCGCCAAAGACAGTATATTATTCGTTGAAAATATTTTTCACTGTAATATCCTGCGAACTATTAACACGTCAAAACAAGTAGTTAATTTAATTTGCAATAAATTGATCATCCACGTTTGTAAATCTTTAGCTGATCGTTTTCTCGATATCTTCAATGAAAAATAATATTTTCATGGCGAATAGTTCATTCTGAAATATCGTAATGACAGAAAATCTTTAAAAATGCCAATTTCGATGCAATTGTGCATCAACAAGTTCCAATTCGAATTGAACTACAATTTTAGCATCATGTAACACAGACGTGCATAGATATAATTTGTTTTCGTTGAGCAATTGTTTCCTTGTAAAAGAGCACTTCATTTCGGATAGTCAAACTTTCTAGGAAATACAAATTCCACGTCCTCGTCTGCATGCACTTTCATATCGCCCTTTCAATCTGTATTCCGCTGATCGATGATCCGCTGCGATTTACACGATTATTATTTCTTTTCAAATACACATTAATTAACACGTAATATGGTATTTCATAATTATAAAACAGAGAATTACACAAAGGACAATGGAGCGAACAATTTTGCCCTCTCGTCACTATCTATGCAAATTAAAATATTGAATAAAATTAACAAAATTTGCTCCACTATTCAAAGTTAATTAAAACCGATCCTTCACCCTATGGCCATCACTGAATTCTGTCACTATTTTTTGCAATCAAAAATTCAAATTTATTTGTCGTTCTTGTATCTCAAAATCCCGTCAAATTATGGAAATAAACTCCAACACATCCCATAGGACGTCAAACCCCATTTGACACCGTCGAATCAATACCACGTCTTCGTTATAACAATTTACTCGACTGATTTTTCAAAAAAGTTTAAAAAAAAAACTTCCAAAACTCGCTGAAACTGAATCCTGAACATATGAACCATCACGAAATTCTAATCGTTTGCAACAAAAAATTCAACGTCCTTTGTCTTCTTCTCCCTAAAAATCCCTAAATTAAACAAACAACAATCAACCAATAAATCCATTTTCCATCACCGATTCGATATCATTTCCTCGTTACAAACTTTAAATTAAAGATGTCCATTAATCCAATACCACCCGCCCATAAAAACCACTGTACGTTCTGAGCATGCGCACGACACGCGATACCGTTAGAAAGGCCTCATCGATAGCGGAAGGATCTTTTGACTGGCCCCCAAAAAAAAGAAAAACAAACTTCTCCATCATCACGCAGACAAATCTATACGGATGATTGTACTATTACGCGTGTTGTCGTGTAAACGCGGAATCAAACTACTTTTGGCGGGAACTCTTTCCCTGTGTCCACACCGCATACACTCGGTTTATTGCGGTTACGTCAACGGAGAGGGATCGGATGAAGCCCGTCCGAGAAAAATCGGAAGGAGCGTATCTGACCAGGGCGTGCACTGTTCGTCGTTACAGTGAAAGTGATCGCACGCGTATATCTGGATACGGTCTAGGTGTATAAAACTGGCGAGTTGTCTCGAGGATGGCACACTCCAAGTAAACGCAGCTACGGGACAGGAGCAAGAATGAGGAGCCTTTTAGTAAGTAGAATAAGGCGGTTGATAATCAGACAGTTGAGTATATGGCGAGATAGAGTCATTATTATTAACACGTTGAACGCCGCCGATATTTCGCTCGAATTATTATGATGTGATACTTTTCCTATTAAAATACCATCTTTGTAAGGCAGAAACTGTAAAGATAGAAATTTATATATGTTCTTTTTCCAAAGTACTTATTTACTGTATTGAAATATAATTGATTTAACGCCGGTAGTTCGAGTGCTAACATTTCTTTTGGAATATTTTAATTTGAATTCGGAAATTTGTATTATTTTGAAGAGTTATTTTAGGAGAATGATGGATCAAAGAGTTTTGAGTGATTTGGTAACTGTAGATTAATTGAGATTGTTTGAATCTGATGGTGAATGGACTGTTGGAGTATCATTCGGCAAACGTGTCAATTTGGATGATCGATAGTTCGCATTGGCCTCTCTTATCGAGACTGTAAAGTTCGACAGACAAAAGAAGACGAATATAAAATACCTCTGATACAAGCTGTAAGATAAATGATTCCCTTCAACAGGATAGACACGTCCGTCTATTGTCGGATATGTGATTCATCTCGATAGATTCTTTTGAAAATCATCAATAATTTTCCGTTCAGCTAGAATTAATTTTCTCCTGAAGGGAAAACCTCGTACGAAAATGCCTGAACGTTCAAAGTGCCTTAAGACTTACAAATCTGAAATCTGACGAGGAGAACACTTGATTCTAGCAAATTTAAAATCCTAAAATCCAACTACCTCAATATTATAAAATATAAAACACTCAGTGGTATTGGTACTCGATAAAATTATCCCAACGTAGCTGGAAAGACTCTCCAAAAATAAATCCACGGATAACACACTTAACAATCTCGACAAAAAATCAAAATACTTGAAACACAAATCCCTCCATCTCACAGATTTGTCTTCTGGCGATAACCGCCTTCACCACCGCGGCGGAGACCGAGAAACAGGAGAAACAGAAACGTGGAGTTCTCCTGGGCAGTTCTGGAGGATCCGGAAGTCTAGGTGGATTAAGTGGAGGACTCGGTGGTTCCGGAATAAGCGGAGGTCTGGGTGGATTAAGTGGAGGACTCAGTGGTGGCCACGGTGGAGGACTTTCCGGAGGAATTAGCGGAGGAGGTCTCAGTGGTCTTGGCGGAGGATACGGTGGAGGACTTGGTGGACTAGGAGGAGGATTAAGTGGAGGAGCCGGAGGACTTGGCGGTCTTGGCGGCGGACATGGTGGACTGGGTGGTGGATATGGTGGAGGATTGAGTGGAGGTGCCGGAGGACTTGGTGGAGGAATTGGAGGACTTGGCGGAGGAATTGGAGGACTTGGCGGCGGACATGGTGGACTCGGCGGTGGATATGGCGGAGGACTAAGTGGAGGAGCCGGAGGATTAGGTGGATATGGTGGAGGATTGAGTGGAGGAGCCGGAGGATATGGCGGAGGATTGAGTGGAGGAGCCGGAGGATTAGGAGGATATGGCGGCGGATTGAGCGGAGGAGCCGGAGGATTAGGAGGATATGGCGGAGGAGCTGGAGGACTGGGCGGATATGGTGGAGGAGCCGGAGGATTAAGTGGAGGAGGACTTGATGGAGGAATCTCTGGAGGACTCGGTGGAGCCGGTGGTGGTGGCGGTGGAGTGGTACCAGTACCAGTTCCGGTTGTCATCAGACAGTCCGTTCCAGTTCCGGTTCCCGTACCAGTCGACAGGCCAATTGTTGTTCATCAACCCGTGAGAGTACCACAGCCAGTAATTGTACAAGTTCCACAACAAGTCTCTGGACCTGCTGCCATTGGCGGAGGCAGCGGTGGTCTCGGAGGTGGACTTGGAGGTGGTCTCGGAGGTGGACTTGGAGGTGGTCTGGGAGGTGGACTTGGAGGTGGCCTCGGAGGTGGTCTCGGAGGTGGACTTGGAGGTGGTCATGGTGGAGGCTTAGGATCCGGCCTGGGTTCTGGCTACGCTTCAAGTTATGGTTCCGGTTACTCCTCTGGAATTGGTTCCGGTATCAGTCTTGGTTCACTGGGAGGTGGTCTTGGAGGTAGCCTAGGCGGTGGTATCGGTGGAGGTCTAGGAGGTGGTTTAGGCGGTCAGGGTGGTGGAGGTTTGAAAGGAGGTTTAGGTTCACTTGGTTCCGGTTTAAGCTCTCTTGGCCAAGTTGGTCTTGGCTCTGGAGGAGGTTCTGGATATGCCTCTGGATATTCCTCGTATAGTGGTGGAATTGGTTCTGGTTTGGGCGGAGGTTACAGTTCTGGAATTGGATCAGGTCTTGGTGGTTCTGGTGGTTATTCCGGTGGAGGATATTCAGCTGGAATCGGTGGAGGGTCACAAGGCTCTCTTGGATCCGGGTATTCTTCTTATTCGTCGATAAGAAAGCATTGAATGAACGGATCATGTAAAAAGAAATAAATGTAAACGAGTTCTTGGAGTGTACGTATTTTTATAGGCAACGAATGATCAGATTTAATTGTGTTAATGTACGACGAAGATGTGATAGGAGTTTTGTACACAGAAATAAAATTATATTTTTGTACTACCCTGTTTGTCTCTTTTGTTTCGAATCTATGGAAGATTTTTGAGAATTATTATTTTAATATTTATGTCGGTAGTGAGATTGCGTGAAGGTTTTGCATGTTACGTAGGGTAAATTAGTGCAATTAATTGGATAGTTTCTGGATCAGTAAATATGACGGTAATTATGAAATTATTAGCGAAAGTTACGATCATATGCAGAAAGGAAAAATTAAATCTAGACTGCGATAGATAGTATTCGTATGATTTAACGTGTGCAAGAGACTTTCATTTTATTATTTTAATTATTCCATGATGATAGTTTATTTAATTCGCTATAGGTTATATTGAAATAGCAATTAATTTCCATACAGTTGTGTGATTTCACAACTGTTAAGTAATACAAGAATGTCCAATTTTTTTTTTGACACCAAGTTAATAATGGAGCAAATAGCTTCGGACATGTTTATAATATTATCGTTCTCGTGGTCGTTAAAAGTATCAAAATTATTTCATAGTAATAATAAATATTACAATTACTTTTGCATTAATATATCTGACAAATAGATTTGTCATTTAAACATTTAAACTTTTCAGTATAGGGTCTCAAGAGCATCTCGCAAAAATTATAAATAATTTAATTTTAATAATAAATAAATAATTTTGAGATTACTAATTTAATGTTCTATTAATTATTAATATATTTTCAATTCAAACTATCAAAAATAGAATATTTCACAGTCAGAGTAAATATTAATAGAATTTCAAGAATATTTCATAAATATTGTAAGTATTAGTAATAAAATTAAGCATTGAATTCAAATTAAATTTGTGACAAGTCAAAATAGAGAAATATGTAGTCGAGAGGCTCGTCTATCGGAAGGATTACGGTACTCCCCCCACTCCTGCCGCCAGCCAACGAAAACATTGCGCGGTAGGAGCCTGACATGGTAGGTCAGTGTCCCTCTTGACTCCCAGCCGATAACATCGTCTCCGTCATCATCGTCTCTGCACACTTTCACTACAAGGTACGCTTTCAATTATTGATTATAAAATATTTCTAATTTATCGACTTACGTAATTCTAATTTATTGACACATGTGTACCAACATTATCGCATAACTAGTTTTTTATATGGTGTTGCGAGACATATGTTTACACAGATGGCGCACTTTTTTGCGGTAACTTTTTGTCATTTGTTACTTTCATATTTGTTATCATCGTACAATCACTTATTTGCTATGAATATAGCTTCCGTGATTTATTTAAAATATTAGAGATTTTTCTGAACATGGAGCTTTCGCTGTTTACGTCTAGTATATTTTAAATATGTATTTGTTGTGCAATAAGAAATAGTAATGTTTGTATGTTGCAACGAGGGCAGTTAGGTTATTGATTATTTTAAATATAATAATACAAAAGTGTATGATTATAACAAAATTTGTTAATTATGCCGTTAATAACGGCATTTCTCAATGTGACCTTTCTGAACTTCGAGTTCAGACAGTTATTGAGACAGTGTACTTTTATTTATTGACTCTCGTGCACCTGAGGCCGATAGTTTATGAGATTTATAACAACGTATATCCTCCTATTGTTATATCTATATAAAGTATACTTCATGTTTTGTAACTTTCCCAAATTTCTTTGGCATAGTTGCAGTTTTCGCGATTAATTCTCTCCTATAGAGTTTCGCCCACTGTAATTTCTAAGGATTTCTAAGACTCCCAATTACGATTTAACCGTTTGCACTTTACGAAGATATTATTTATCTTACGAATACAGCAGCAATAGCTAGGACGTTGGTAACGTCGCACTACGAATAATATTTACATTCCCTGAATGTCCAGTAGTCGAAGGTCGTGTCTGTAACTCTGTACCAGTCCGTACAGAGTCCTTCTTCCTAGAGTATATCAGTACAGTGCTACCAATATTTTGCAGTCGATAACGCAGTTTCATGGTGGTGAACCTATACAATAAAATCCCTAGCAGTTCCTTTATACAACAAACTTATCAGAAGACAGTAATTCTCTTTCAAAAATTTCATTTGTGTCTCTAGACCCAGTAGAAACAATAGATCAATAAGTAGGTTTTCTAGAAATCTGTTAGTACCAAATAAATAATTTTTATACCAGTTTGAACTCTGTATTATCAACAGAAGTATAGGTAGAGAGTACGTAATATATGCAACAGCTGGTAAAGTTGCATTTCGACTTATCGATAGATAGTAATTTTATTTAAATTTAACCGTTAGAGATTATTTGAATTAATCAAGATTTAATAATGTAGCTGATAGATTAATTTAGTACTTCTCAGCCTGTATTTTTGATCTGAACTCTGTCTTTTCCCAATATTGACAATATCATAATCAGCATCAATGTTTTAAAATTTAACAAATTTACAATTAAGTTAGTAGCATTATTTTGTAATTCGGAGAATACTAGATTCTGTACTATTTATTCAGAGTCTCATACAGTAAGAGTTTGAGAAGCTTAAAATTTTCAAAATTAAAAGAATAGGGAAAAATTAAATTGCGTGAACTTACAGTACGAAGACCATTGTTTGTTAATATGATTCATTCAGACTCACCTGAAACAGAAAGGGAAAATATAATTATTTATTGTACAATGACCCATACAATTTGTTATGTTTTGCTTAAAATTATATTATATTATAAAATGAAACGTTTCTTCGTACAATAATCATTTGTTAACAGATGTAACTCATTAAAATGAGCCTCTGTAGGATAATTAATGACTTATATGTTCGACAAAAAAATTTGTAATATTTTCAATATCGGAGAACCGTTGCTTTTCAAATCAACTTTGCAAATCAAATTATTCCGTATTTCAACATGCCATTTACCAATGTAGACATTTAAATAATCATTTATTTTTAAAAATTGCAGTTCTCGCCGTTTAAAAACGGCGAGCTTTCCACGCCATTTTTAAGCCTCCATTTTATCTCCACTTTCAAACGAAACTCGGCAAAAAATTTCCCCCGATTTAACCTTTCACAACAATTAAAATGAACCCGACATATTGCAAAGCAAAAATAGAATAAAACTAATATCCGCGTACAATTCTCTCAAATTCTCTTCTTCTCAAACACCATTATTTTTTCACCTTGAATAACCTTCAAAGATAAAGCCTAAAAATTCTCCATAAAAAAGCACACATCCATCTTTCGATAAAATGAAAAGTTTTACGTAGAACTAATTTACAAGCGTTCAAAAGAAAAGGCTTAACTTTAATTAAGGTGTGCTACGACACCAGAAGAAAATTATTAATTACAGTCCGGAACAATTCAATCTTCAGCGCCCTCCATGAAACGTAACTCTTCCCATAACATTAAGTAAAATCCACCAGAAAAAAGAAACTTCACAAACGACCGTCCCTTCGTCGTATTTTATCGACTTCGCGACATTAAACGCAACCAATTATTCGGAAAGTTCGGTGGAACTATCTGACGAAAACGGCGTCGGGGAAAAAAAAGCTGGCAATAAATTATCACTGGGCAAAGACACGATGAAATTTTCGCACGACATCAATTCCATTGTTTGTGCTCGTTTTATCCCCAGGGATCATTCTACGGACTGGTATCATCTTTCGAATCCCTCGTGTTTTGCTCATCTACCCTCATAGAATTATCCAATCGTACAAATAAACGTGTAAACCTAGCTTGTCTCTGACAGACGTAGTTTACAATTAATTAATTACGGACAGGGACTTTATCTTCCGGCTGGTTACGTTATTATTCATGCAGCTCGTTTGCTATGCCGAATGGCGATGATCATTAGCAATGACAAGCTACTGGATCAACTATTATTCATCGGTGTTGGGTTTCTGCCTGATGTCGGCTCATTTTGGACCGTGCTTATGTTTTGGAAATAATGTGGCCACGATTTGCTGCTGTTAGGAAGACGTTACATTATGTTTTGAAACCTTGGAGAACCAGGTGTCCGAGTGTGGCGCGACGTTTGTTTTGGTTTGGAGTACAGTCGAGAGTTTCGCTAGTTTGGAAAATTTGAAGATGACGTGAATGACATTGCTCACGTGTTTGTTGTGGTTTGAATTGGCGCTTAATGTTTATGCAATTTTGAAGAATTTTAAAATGAAACGAGCGCTGTGGACACAGCTTTGATAAGCTTTCTAATTTGAAATGTTTTTGTTCTATTTTGTGTATTGTTTTTATTTATTTCGTTATGTAAAACAGCTGTAATTGGCACGAGGGATGGATTATATTGATGTTTGTTTTATTTACGTAATTGATTATGTTGCGTATGTTGAGATAATTATTTGCAATTGATTTATTTTCAATTGTATCCTCCAGCGTGATATACGAGGGCAAATAGTTGATTCCATCATACAAATTAATATTTATAATAGAAATTTGTTCATATATTTCATAAATTTCAGCTACCGAATATTTATTTGGTTGATGGTGTATACTTCTAGTTTTGTAGAGTAAGCAAACTTTATGGGTACATCGAACAACCGTACTGTCGTCGAAATAATATCGTTACCAATTTTATTTATCTCCCTCTTGGGTGATTTCAAAGAACGGAGAGAATTTTTAACAGAGACACTAATAAAAAGAAATAAACTCGCCCATTTTCCATTGAAAATACCATGTCCCCATTTCGACATGGAATTCAATTCTAAATATATTTTTAAAATGGGTCATCCCATGCGGAAGGGCCAAAAAATCGAAAAAAATATTTTTGTATAAATTGTTTGTATAATGTTTCTAGAAGAAGTAAAATGATATTTTGGGATTCGAAGTTTTTAGAATTTTATAAACGTATTTGTGTAATAGTTTGCTAATTTTAATTTGTTTAGTTTTTAAAAAATTTCGCGGCAATTTCAAACTTCTGGAATTATGGCAGCAGTCAAGAAACCTTTTGTATACACAACTATCTTCTGAATAATATAAAGTCAGTTGTAATCGTTATTTCTGCTCACAAAAATTTCCATAAACTGCAAAAGTGTCAACAAACGACCAGCAAAAATTCGAACATTGTTCATTTTAAAAGTTCATAAAAAAAAAATTTTCCAAAAAGAGCGAGAACAAATTTCAATCAAATTAAAAGTTTCTAAATATGTCATCTCCTTTCATGTAACTTGAAATGCATCGGTGTATTATTGATACCATTAAAAAATTTATACGCTATTTTATTTCGAGCTTTAAACGACACTCAGACATTTCCAAACTATTTTATTTATTCTAAAAATGTCCGACTTCCAAGTATCTTCGAACACCACCCTTAAAAACACGGAATGTATTTGGCCTCCGCAAATTTTCCTAGCAAATGCATAAATACTGTCGCGTGTTTTCGTCGCAATAAGAATTCCCTGGATGCCTTTCTACCTTCCCATATCGTCCTTTTTAAGCCCCATACATTCAGGAACGTCGAATGCCTGGAAATAACTCGCCACGAATACGCTTTTCCACCCTCCCTCTCCCTCTCTCTCTCTCTTAAAACCTATCGACAGGCCTTTCAAATTAGTTTGGCCTTTTCTTTCGTCGAGTCTCTCGGAAAAAGCATTCTCTCGGGGATGGTGTGAAATTCGTTCGGGGATCCGGTAACGAAGCAAAAAGGAGAAAAGTACACCTTAGACCTTGACACGTTCCTGGAAAAAGTCCTTTCCTCTCTCTTTCTTCTTCCCTTTTTCATTTTTTCATAATTTTTGTCTCTTCTTTTCTTCTTTCTTCTCTGCCTTTGTTTTTCTTTACTTCTATCTACTTTTCTTTATCTCTTTTTGTCGGTTATTTTGACTTTTTATATTTTTACCTGATATACCTTTTATATTTTGTGCCTCTTCATTTGTCTCTATTTCTTTCTTCTTATGTCCTCTTCTGCTTTTGAGTATTTTGATATTTTTTTGAGTTTTGTATTTTATTTTTTAACGTGTATTTGGTCCTTGTGTCTCTTTCTCTTTGTATTTTGTTTCTGCTTATATCGTTTTCTATTGTTTCTGCTTTTTCATTTTTTGGATTCTTTGTTTTTTTCTCCTTCTTTCTCAGTGTTTTTCTAGTTTCTATCCTTCCATTTTGTTTTCACTTTTCTCCTCTTTTTCCACGTTTCTTTGGACACCATTCGTTCTATTTCTTTCTTCTGAAAAAGGGAAAACGTCGAAGAGGATCTTTAATCGTACTTTGTCGAAGTTTCCGGGAACTTGGCACGTTAAGTTCGTGGACGGAGTTCGAAGTTCATCGACTTATACTTTCATTTCATAGCGATAATTAAATTCAGCACGATCGCCGAAGGACCGAGCCATCATACATCCATGAACTTTGGCTCGTTCGTAATTGAATTAGTGGAGAGACATCGATTCTATCGAAATTTTTATATCATATCGATTCTTACTGAGTTAACTGATGATTTCTCTTTGATTTTCCACTTATAACTTTAAGATTTATACGTGTTATTATTTTGGCAGAATTTCATTTTGAATTTGGAGAACAGTGTATGATAATTCAAAAATACCTGGAATTCTTAAAATTTAAATATTCAGAAGCAAATAGTTCTAAATAAGTTGAATAATTTTTCCTTATCAGCTTGTTAAAATGGTTTTTACACTAAATTTGATAAAGGTGTCGAAATGATTGGTTTCAGAAATTCTAAAAAGTTACTTAACTTTATATCTATTGTTTCTTTGCTACTTTCAAGACCTGTCTGATAAAGTAAATGTTTATGTTGCTAGTTTTTATTTTAGAATATTTATCTTGCAAGATTGTTTTTCCAATATACCAAATTAATCTTAGATACTTCTAATATTAATTAACAAAAATATCCTACGGTATTCTCAGTAATTGCGTATAGTGTATTTACTCGTACAATTGTGAAAATAAAAATTGAACACTTTGTTTCTAAAGTATTACGCAGTTTATAATGAAAACAGGATATGTGAAAATATTTTAACGATCTTCTATCTCTTTTAATGTTGCAGGCAGCTTCCGGAATTTCAACTTCTGCCTCCCACGCTCTGCGCCATGATGACAACTCGGAATTGTAAGGTAAAAGTTTCTAACAGTATAATTCAATCTGTAAAATATTCCATGGGAGCTAGACATCGCATATATTATTGCCTTTAGTTAGAAATATCCAATTTGACACTCTGTTCTACAGCGACACCGTCTTCAAACGACAAAGAGTAATTTCTTCTTGCTTGAGCATTAACAATACAAATCTACAGCAGCACTGATTAGAAAATAATACAGCTTAGTGTTCGAAATCGCGTAAATTATCGTCGTTAATTAGAAATATCCGAATGTACCCCATTTTATACTCTGTTCTACAGCAACACCATCATCATACGTCGAATAAGAAAGTCTTTCTGCTTTAGAATTAACAATACAAATATACAGCAGCACTGATTAGAAAATAATACGGCTTAGTATTCAAAATCGCGTAAATTATCGTCGTTAATTAGAAATATCCGAATGTACCCCATTTTATGCTCTGTTCTACAGCGACACCATCGTCAAACGACAAATAAGAAATTCTTTCTGCTTTAGAATTAACAATACAAATCTACAGCAACATTGATTAGAAAATAATACAATTTAGTGTTCGAAATCGCGTAAATTATCGTCGTTAATTAGAAATATCCGAATGTACCCCATTTTATACTCTGTTCTACAGCGACACCATCGTCAAACGACGAATAAGAAATTCTTTCTGCCTTAAAATGAACAATACAAATTTACAGCAACATTGATTAGAAAAACGTGCATTTAGGTATTTGAAATTTTTAAAATTATTGTCGCTAATAAGAAATATTCCCACCCCTTTCCCGCCAGTTTTCAAGAGGGCTACCATAGCCAAACAAAGAATTGTAATTTCTTCCTGCTTTAGAATTAACAATACAAATTTAGAGCAGTATTGATTAGTAAGTAATAAATTATTGTCTCGAGGAGAAAATATTTCAATGCACAGAATTTTGAATTTTTTTTATACTGGTACTGTTATCAGTCGTCGAATAGGAATTTCTTCCCACTTTGGGCGTAATAGTAGGGAAGTTAAATGGTGTACCATAGCAAATATGCCCATAATCGCATTTAAAGTTTCAATTCCTTCCGTAAACAACAACGTCGATGGGTCGAAAAGCAACTCACAGATTCCTCGTTTATGATAACACCGTTGTAACTTAGCCGAGATGAATAAACTTCTCGCATACCAATATCGAGGTCGCGTGAGTCGGTTCATCTATTTAATTATAACTTTCCTTATTAACTCTATTCGCATGCATACAAGAGAAGCCTCGCTTCCCTTGTTACACGTTGCGAGCAAGTTCACTTCACCTTTAGACCTCCAAGCTTTACTTTCAAATTTCGCGGTTCATTTTTAACAAAAGTCAAATCCGATCGGCAATTGTTTGTTAACAAACGTAATGACGATTTTGAACTTAGAAACATAAATCCCAATTAACCCCTTGCTCTACCATTTTTTTTACTGTCTGTACAATAACTCAGAGTTTATTGCTGTAATAGAAAATTATCACTGATTTCTAACATAACGTCTAGTCATCGACAAATATTTTCAAATTAATAATTTTCGGAGAACTTTAAAATTTCCTTTTCCGCTCATCGCATCACAAATAGAAATTTCATTGTAGAACAAGGAGTTAAGTACATTTCTACTGATTATTAACATTTCTATCTATAATCTCGACAACAATAAAAACGTAAATTGGCACATCACTTAATATTTCAATATAATAGTATTTGGAAAACTTGAAAATTTCCTATTCTGCTCACTGCATCACAAATAACACATGTGGAGCAAGGGGTTAACAAGAAATAGATAAATGTTCAATTTTTGCAGCCACAATTAATTAGAAGTATTTAGCAAGTCGTTTGATTCATTCGATAAAACCAGGCCATTTAACAAAATCCACTTTTGAGATGCAGAAAAATAAACTATTCAGAGATCAGACAATCTACATTCAGTGGTTAAGGTATCTAACAATACTACAAATATAAGTACAGTAAAATTAGAAAAGCACTTATTTTATATACACCGGCATACTAAAATATCCAAGAAACGGTGGTCGATACCATCAGCAGTAATCCAGTTAAAAAAATCTAATAACCACAACCTTAACAAATCGAATTTTAAAAATGGTAATTAACACCAACCAGCACGTCAAAGAATTAAAAAAAATTATGGCTAGTAACCACAACGTTAACGATTTAAAAAATATTACTAAACGCGTTTAACCACCACGTCAAAGAATTTAGGAAAATAGTAGTTATTGCCGTTAACCACCACGCCAAAGAATTAAAGAAACTAATCATTAGTACCATTAATTATTCCAAATTGTTTAAAATATGGCAGTCGATACCACGGATCTAGGAGAGTGAAAGAGTTAATCACGTTCGCCATTGATCGCGGCAGAAATGAATTGCGATCCGTTGCGTAATCCCGGTCTCCCGATGAAAGATGAATCCAAAATAAAAATCAAAGGTCGATCAGACGGAAGAACGTCGCAGACCGCGTCCACAGTAACGAGTCATTTGAGCGTTAGTGTTATGCGCCCGGCTGATATCAATTTATCGCATGGCATATCACAGTACCATGCCGTACAGCTTGTACGTGTTAAGCAAGACAAGAGGGTGGTTCACTACGACGATCACCCTCTCCCTCTTCCTACACCCTCACGTCTTTCTCACTGTCATCCTGATGGTACGTGTATACGTTGTTCAATTTCTATACAACGGGCGTCTCGAAAACATCGCCTCCATGACGTTCGAAAAATTTTTGTTTCTTTTTAGTAGTATGTTTCTGGAGCTTATTGAAATTTGTAGGTTAGATTGTTTCTTGGAAAGATGATTGGTTGTGAATCTTATGGTGGGAATTAGGAATACGTGGAGGGATGTGTAAGTCATTTTTTATGGGGTTGATACAGTAAAAATTTAGCGACGTTTATGAGACTGAGGGTTGTAGAGGTTTTAACCCTTTGCGGACGACGGGCGAATATATCCGCCCTGAGAAAAAAATTGGTTATAGTTTGTCGGTGCATATATAAACGGTTAGAGTTGAAAAATTAAAATATAATCGTTGAAATATTATTTTACAAAGTGTAAATTTCAACTTGTATACATTAACAGACTGTCTTTCCGATGAAAAAGTGTTTTTTCATCGCTAAATAATTGATTGTTTCTCGATACCCAAAAATGCCTCCGTCCGCAAAGGGTTAATCCTTTGCGGATGGAGAGATTTTTGAATGTTTGTATCTTATAATTTGAAAATAGGCTTGATTAGTTTTTGACCTTTTCTTTGGAATTAGGAATATACGGAAAGATTTGTAAGTCATTTTTTATGGGGTTGATACAGTAAAAATGTAGTATTTAGCGAAGTTCATGAGACTGAGGGTTATAGAGGTTTTAATCCTTTGCGGATGGAGAGATTTTTGAATGTTTGTATCTTAGATTGTTTTTTGAAAATAGGCTTGATTAGTTGTTGACCTTTTGTTTGGAATTAGGAATATATGGAAAGATTTGTAAGAAATTTCTTTATGGGGGTTGATACAGTAAAAATGTAATATTTAGTGGAATTAGTGAGACTGAGGGTTGTAGAGATTTTAACCCTTTGCGGATGGAGTCATTTTTGTATATTGTGAGATAATCATTTATTTCGTGATCCAAAATGGTCTCTTTATTAGAAAGTTAGACTGTTTAAGTTGTAATTTGTGCAGCACAGTGTCCATTATTTAAAAGAGAATTTAAAACGTTTACAAATTATAAACATTTCTACGAATTATAATCGAACTCTAACTTACAATACAAGAAAAGACACGGAGATCAATGATATTGTTTTTAGCACGTTGAACGCCACCGATATATTCCTTGTTTCGTCATGTCTACTGAAGTGAATCTTTTTCCATTCCTATGATATTTTTATAAAGCAGAAACTTTACAGACACTGACAGATCGATACTCAGTAGACCTTTATCTTCTTACAGCCAGTATTTAAATATTCAATATGTTAGTAAACTCATAAATATTGCAATTTAAACGAAATGTGAGATTTCGTTGAATTTAATTGCGCCGGTCACCAGTGACCCCCATGGCAGGCAACTTCTTAATATAGGTAGTAGAGTTAACTCGAAATATGAGCAATTTACGACCGTAGATTCATTCACGCTGTAGAAATTAGTAATATTGTTCGATTAAATGTCATATCGCAGAATATCAGGTCAACTGACAAAACGCTAACGTGCTGCAGATGTATAATGAAAATTAATGTTGCAAAATTGCAACAGCGTTATGACGGTGTTGATGCTGTATTAATTAAACGTTATGGCGTTGACCTTCCTAGCAGTTAACTCGTAATCGTGAAAAGAGAAACGTCAGCAAACGTATCCAATTAAACAATCAACACTGGGTGCTATGTGGCTTCGATTAAGTAATTCTCTGCGTGATATCTTTCTTGGCGATTATCTCCATTTCATGCGAGGCATTTACAAAAATACTGACATTTTTTTTTCATTTTCAATTACAATTTATCAAATTTGTTTTTTTGTGGTACACCCTTCGAATTGTTTTTTTTTCCTATGGTACTCCTGAGAAAAATAATGATATTAATTGGAATTATTTAATTTTATTAAGAATAGTTATTCCATTTTTGTTTAAACAAGGTAATTAAGTAGTTCTGTGTCCTTTCCTCAGGAATACCATGGAGTTCTATGGCTTCTTTCAATTGCAATTTTTTAACAATAGTTTACATTTAATGATACTTTTGCAAAAATTGTTGAAAATATTCTTTTAACGCTAGAACTACCAAGCAAATCGAAGTTCCTGGTTCCCAATTTGTCAAAAAAATTATCAATTGTTTTAGGAAAATCGTAGAGTCGATTTACTATATTGATCTTACAAAATACAAAATATCAAATCGATAATCACTGATTCCTCTTTATAAAAGAAAATAGACTTAACGTCGGTAATTTTAGTGTTGAAATATTTTGAAAAATTAGAAGTTGTGGTATTCTCTGTATAAATATTCAAAATATTTTTAGCCAGGTAAAATTCACAGCAATAAATCCAAAAAGAAATATTCCAGGACATTTTTAAATCTTCCGTAATCCGCCATTATAGGAGGATTGTAATATTAATTAAATATCGATCGTGCGATTTAATATTCTCAACATTCCCAACTTTATTTCTTTTATTATTGCATGAGGAATCCGTTTAATTAATCTCGGAAATACGAGGCGGCAGTCGTAAAGGTACAAAAGCCATGACATAAAATTTCGCGCGAGGAAAGTGGTGACGATATTTGAAATATTAAAATGAGAGCTATTAAATTACTATAATAATGCCGGGAAATAATATCCCATATTTTGAAGAGGGTAAATAATATTTTGTTGAATCACGAGGCAACTTTGCCTTTACTCCGCTTTCCGGGGTTGAGAACTTTGAAAATACAAGGTATTCGTTAATTAACGCCGCTTAATTTGCTCCGGCTAATTATTAATTCGGGCTTACCCCTAACGTTATTGTTAGACTCCGGAAAACTCTATTCGAGAACATAATAAACATAAACAGCCTCTAGATTTGGAAGAGTTTCTGTGAAAAATCAATTTTGAATACTAAACTCAACGCTCAAAATAGCTGAATTTTATCTTTGTTATAAAAATTATTAATATTAGATTATTTATATTTGTCTTATAAAATATAGTTAATTAACTTCTTGCCTCGTTGTATCGTGTTCTTTCGAACCACTATCAGTTTGAAAATATCAGTGGGACAAAATTATTTATTATTATTTTTTTTATTCGAGAAATTGAATTATTACTTATACTAAATGGAATTAATCAATTTTCGCACCCCTTTATCCCCTCTGCTTCCAAATATTTACCTACTAATTTCGAACATATTTTGACCATCGTGAGTTCGAACATTTAAATTACTCAAATCAAATTGAACAATTCTGATAGTTTCAAAGTAAACACAGATATTAAATTCCCTAAAATCTACCCCTCCCGACGTTTACCGTTCCATTGTTTCGATTATTCTGAGGGGTGGTAGGATTAATCCACGCAACAATCCTTTCAACCCCCTCTCTATTTTCCACCCTGGTGCGTACGAGAGGACACCCTTCGTAAGGCGATTACGTGTTACACCGTAATACACCTATATCGTTATTCACGGAGTTAGTTGGAAATCAGAGGGTATAGAGGGTGGAATGAAACGGGTTCTGGTCGCAGGGTGAAAATAGTGTTCCAAAGTTCATCAGCCGTGGCCGATTGAACCTGTTTGCGTTGGCTCCGTTGCTTTAAATCCACGGATCATACGTTTTGCTCTGTGGCCAGACTGGAAGCCATATGTAGAATGTGTTGTTTAGATTGTGTTATAATTTGGACATATATTTTTGAGGTGTAATTCAATTTCAACATTTAGAGTGAAGTTTCAATTTGGTAGTTGCTGTTTGGACTGGTGAGATTTTGGTGAAACTGGAGTGGCATAGAACAAATTTCATGGTTGATTAAAATCCGAATGGAGACGTATTTGTTGGAGTTGAAAAATTTTATGTTAGTATAAGAAATATGATCTGATAATTTCTGTTGTTCCTCTCTCCGCAAATTATTCAGATTTGAATTGATAAAATAAAAATTATAGAAATAATGTTTCGTGTAGCGTCTCACTAGTATTTTCAATTTAATAAGTTTGTCAACATTTGAATATTTTCTAATGTACCGTAGCATGAGTATCATTTTCTTGCGAATGCCAATTGGGCGACCCAATCAGACCCAATCAGGCCCTTTAGAACTCTCTCAGATCTTCTTGAACGCGTTGGGACCCAATCAGATTTTCTTTGACGCAGTGAGACCCAATCAGACCCTATTGGACGTGCTGAGACCCAATCAGACGGTCTCCGACCGGCTGGGACCCCCTCAGACCCTAGTGGACCCACTCAGACCCTATCGGACTCACTCAGATACCCTCAGACCATATCGGATCCCCTCAGACACTTTCAGATTTTCTAGAACTCGTTCTAATCCCCTCATATCCTGCCGAAATTCCTCAGACCCCGTCAGGTCTCATCGGACCCGCGATTATGACCGGACCCAAGCGAGTTCGAGTGGCTTCAAGCGGGTCTCAGCGGGACAGAGAGGGTCTGAGGAGGTCCTAGCGGCTTCCAGAGAGTCTGAGGGGCCCAAGAGGCTCCAAAGCAGTCTCAGCAATTCCAAGGAGGCCCAGCCAAAGTATTTTCTATGCAATACGAGTAGGTTTCTCTATTGACAGTCTGCCTCCGATAATAAAGTATTATATATTCAAAATCACGACAAGTGCATAAACTTTTTAGAAAATCGGTCCGCTGAAGTTTTTGCATTCTTCCTGTTAGACAGACACCATTCTTCACATCTTGCAGATTCGAAAACTACCCCGAACAACTCACCCCTACAAATATCGTAGACGAGAAGCCCAAACTTCGTTGAGTAAAGAGAATGTCACGCAACTCAACAAAATGTCTGTCGTCCGATTGGATGAAATAGAAACTTCACCGTGGAATTGTTCCCTTCCCAGCTAGACAATAAGGTTTCCAAGGCAAACTCACCGGAACTTGGTCTATCTAACGTCATTCGATGCTTGTATCTTCTCGTTGGTCCACATATGTACCGATTGTTTTCGGTTTGACGATCCTGTTTGAAAGTTACTATGAAAGTTGCATTGTTCGAAACTCCAATACGGCGGCGATAACGAGGATGTTGAATATAGTCGCGAATGTTGCATTCCGTTTAAAAACAACCCCCATATTTCTACAAGAGGTGCACGTTAGTTTCGTATTCTAAGCAAGTGTTAATTACAACATCAACAGGTGGATCGTTTAATGGGAAACAATTAATTGTGGAGAATACACTTGCTCTTCTAGTTTGTTTAATTAGCTTAATCGTCGACCATTGTGCTATAGCGATACTGAGCGAGAGTTTTGCGTCGATCCGGAATTCCGGTGTTTCCTTTGTCCGCGTTTTATGTGGTTGTCGAATGAAACGGTGAGAAATGTATCTTTTAAGTGGAAATGAAATTAACTTTTAACAGTTCTGAAGAACTTATGATGTTAATGAAAGTTGGACGATTTTTTAATTTTGAGAAGAAAAGGAATTTCATGTACTATCCTTAATCTTTTTGTTAATGGAAGAGTTTGTAGATTAAATATTCAATTGTAGGAATAATTAATTACTTTTAGTTTGGTGGAAAGTAATTAAAGTCTAAGACGGTACTTTCTGCATTGAAATACAGTAGTCAGACTCTTGAAAACATTTTTGGATTGAATTTTTGTCGACGGAAGTACTAAATTTGTTTTACTTTCTGAAGGAAATGAGATTTTGAAATGTATAATTTTTTATCATTGAGCGAATTGGAAAATAGAGCTTTTAATATTAGACTTAATTATTTTCAAACTATTGAAAAGTAGTTACACTGAGTACACTCTATTTTAAGCAATGAAATAGAATATTTAGTCAATTAAAAATATTTCTCGCTGATATTTCGAACAGCTGAAGTACTAAGTTTATTTTTAAAAGAGAATTAAATTTGCATATTTAACGTTCGCTGCAGAAATGTAATTTCTGATTAGCGAAAGAATTTATTAACAGAATTTTTAAATATGGGTATAATTAATTACTTTTTACCCGATGAAAAGTAGTTAATCTAAAATTATACTCTTAGCATTGAAATTGTGGCAGGGGGCCAGAGGTCCTCGGAGAGACCCTGGCTTTGGGCTTTACGACCCCACCAACCCGAGTAAGTGTGTTCCCCATGGGCCTGTCCAGCTTGCTGGGCAGGTATGGGTTTGATGGGTTTACAAATTAAAAGCAATATTGACAATTGTTTTTAAACATTATTAACCTAAAAAGAGATATACGTAAGGTATTATCGTAAAACAACTTTTCCGTCTCTCCTACAAAGTTTTGTGACTTCCGCTCTACCCCTCTGGACTCCATTCAACCCCATTTCTCGGCACGTGAAAAGTTACTTTGGTAATGTGTCTATTCCCGTATTATGACATCGATAAAAATCGATTGTTCTCCGTGTCTTTCGTAAATCACGTGTTTTTCTGGGACGCTTTTAAAGCGGTTGGCTTTGTCCGCGGAGGGTTGCTTTCCAGAAGAGATTTATTCATAGCCGCATTCTCCAACTTTTCCCGGATGGAAAATATTCTACGGATTTACTTCCACGATTGTTAAAACCTAAGAATTCATAATAAATTAGATAATTTTTTCCCGATTCATTTAACGTTTTGGTTCGCATGCTTGAAAATTAATCGAAACTGGAATTTAGCATTCAGGAGGATCAGCGTTGCGCACTAGGTTGGAGCCGAGGAGATTATGGCATTCAAAATTACGCAACTCGCAATGCGATTATGCACTTACACAAGTGTTAGAGGATTCTCTATGTCCCTAACGATTTATTGACTGAGGAGGTAGATAGATATAATATCATTTGTGATGATTAGAAATTCTCTGGATACTTCATTATTTTTCGGACGTCGAAATAATTCTTACCGCGGATGGTTAATTTAAAAAAATGGAAATATTTAATAAAATCAGTTTAATTTCATTTCCATTTATTCTGCTTTAATTATTTTAACGAAATTTACTATACAATGTAAACTTTGGGTTACTTAGTTTTTTGAAAAGTTAATTTATTTGCTTTAGTTATATTTAACACTACTTTAATTATATGTAGATCATTGAAACTATATTTTATTTTATTTATTAGTTTACCTCAAGCAGCTCAAATTATAGTGTACAGAAAATTTGAAATTACTTAGTACTTTGAAATTTTGTATATATTTTACTTTACTTATAGTTTAATTCAAGCAGTGCAAATTTACAATATGCAGAAAATTCGAAATTTAATGTTTTGCAAATTTTCTTACTTTACTTTTACCTTAACAAAATTTATTTTATCTTATAGATTATTGAGATTGCATTTTATTTCACTTATTAGTATTCTTCAATCAGCACGAAATTAGCACTATACTATTAAACTTTAGATTATTATTTAATCCGAAACTTTCTTAGTGTTCTGTTATAAAAAATATACCATAGATTATCGCGACTATATTTGATTTGATTTGATTGTCATAGTTTAATTTAATTTGCACTGATGTACATTGTACTGCAAACTCTAAGTTTTTTACCGCTTTGAAAATTTTATATTTTTTCTTAATTTGCTTAGAAATTATTTACTACAGTACTTTATTTTACTGCTATAACTTTATTTAATTGGTATTCAATTTCAAGCTATACGTTGCAAACTACGTGCTGCATAGTTGATAGACAATTATTTTTGGAAAACGGATGCATATACTGCATCAAAGATTTGTTTCAAACTATTTGTACGATCACGTATTAATTTCGCCTCTCGACGAGAACCTATATCGTATAGGTTGAATCGAGATCTCGTCTCAACTCTGCCGGAATTGAATATTCAGATACACTTCCCGGAATTAATTTCATGAAAAATAGAATTTCAAAGTGCAAGCGACATACTGCACGAGCATGAATACACTCTATTAAGAGGAAGACGAGACGGATTTGCTTGGTCGCGAAGAATTCGCCTAAGAAAACGGAGACAAAAATTCAGATTCTCGAGAAATTTGGTAATAAAATTGGAAGATCGAGGTTCACTCTCGTTTTAACCATTGAAACATTAATGATTCGGGTTGTCTATCACGATTGACTTTGATTAAAATAATTGTTTCTTCTGTTGGAAATAAATTATTGAAATTTTTTTTACTATCACAGATTTTATTTCAAGGGAGAGACAAATTTTGTAAAATGGAGAAAATTTTAATACTTAAATATTGCTAGGAAAAGAGATAACAACATTTAGAATAGGTGAAATTAATTACTTTACTATAATTAGCTGTTCATTCTTTAAATTTCTCGATAATAAATATTACATCAAAAGAATATTTCTTCACTCCCCGTGAACTTTTTCCAAATATGATCGTTAAGAATGAATTCTGTAATTATAAACAAAAGGTGGTCAGTTTTGTTATTTCATCTCATCATTAATTTTTACACACTTTTGAACAAATCTGAAATACTCCTACAAAACAATGTTATTCCATTCAATTGAAAATTGAAAATTTTCCCGCGCTACAGTGCACCCCGTACAAAGGATAAAACTGTAGTCTTTAATTAATCTGCCGATATGGAGTGTTGAAAAATTTAATTCAATAGGAATCAACGAAACGAACATGGAAATAGGATCAAAGGTATTATTATCTCATACAGTCCCATGAGTTCCATCGTTCCTCGCACAAAAGAGAAACTTCGAAGGGGAAAATTTGCAAACACCATTCGTGAATATCAATGGAACCATTTTTTCCCAAAGTTCTCTGGACGGAAATACCCTCGAAAAATTCAATTTATCGGAGTTTTCTACTTGTATCATTGAACAAATCATTAGACCGGTTGCTCGTTGTAAAAGTTATGCAAAAGTTCGAGAAAAAAAAAGGAATAAAAGTGAAGGAAGCCAGTTTGGAACACTTTCGATGGACTGAGAGGAAGATTTCGAGCGTTGAGATTTCCCATGGGGTTTCGATACCTCTGAAGTTCGAGATTAAACCAAAACGTGTCGAAACGGGAGAGTGATTTAAAGTGAAACACGAAACTATTGGAATAGCTTCGTTTTTCTATTCGAATAGCCTTGAGAATTATTATGGTGCTTTTTCGGTGAAATTTTCTCCCTAAAGTTGATGCAGAGGGTGCTCAAAACGTATTTGACAGTTTAAAGGACTCAATTAGAGGTCAACGGTATCTCAAGGTCATCTGAAAGGATGCTCAAAAAGTACTCAATGAATTTAGAAGCATACAGTGTTGTCTTCTCGTCATAGAAATATGAAATTAAATTAGGTTGCCTTTTTTATCCAGTCTTTAGCAATCTTAATTCCAAGTTTAAGGCTCGAGGTTATCTCAAGGTCATTTCAGAGGGTAGTGAAAACAGATTTGATGATTTCTGTGGCATCCAATGTTGTCTTCTCGTCATAGAATGTGAAATTAAATTAGGTTGCCTTTTTTTACCAATTCTTTAGCAATCTTAATTCCAAGTTTAAGGCTCGAGGTTACCTCAAGGTTATCCTGGACGGCGCTCAAAGCACATTTCCTAATTAAATAGACACATATACAATGATATCTAAGGTAGTAGAATATGGGATTAAATTAGCTTCCATTTGTTACTAAATCTTCATCACGGTTAACTCCGATTTCAAAGCTTAAGGTTATCTCAAAATTCGAGACACCAAAAATATAAATATTTAGTAAAAAATGTAAGCTAATTTATTTATTAAATCATCAAATCTGCTCTGGGCAGCCTCTCAAAAAACAATTCTACCCACTCTGTTTAATAGAATTTATTTTAAAATTTAATTATTAAATTATTATCAAAAAATTATATAAAGAAACAAATAATCAAAATACGATGAAGTTAAGTGTTCTCTCCAAACATTCCACAGCGATACACCATTAAAAATGTTGTTAAACAATCACATCATTTACAAATTGAATAATTTCTCCATCTCAAATTCCTCTCACATTCCACGCTATTAATTCATTCCAACATTCATTAATACTTTTTTCAAGCCAGTGCATTCTTCGCTAATTTATGTTTCCGGAAATTTCTTCCCTTCGTGCAATTATCACAGATTCCAGAGACTCCTAGATTCGATGTTAAAATCGCGATGGATAGAATGTTTCTACGCATTACAAGAAGGAATAATGGAATGCATACAGTTCGGTTACACAAACCAACGGCATTAATGATGATAAACGATCCGAGGGCTTAATTGGAACTCGACTAACGAGCCGTGCGGATTTTTTTTGTCGCTCTGCATACACTCTCGGAGACGACCTATCAAAGAGAGCTCGCTGATCTCTGCGATATGCACGCAAACGCGAATATCCTTTAATTTCACAAAATCCTACTACACGGCAGTTTTAAATCCTGAAATCAAGCGCTCCGATCGAAGTTAAACCAGGCTTTTATTACTCGTTTTATGTGAATCTTCACGATTTTGAGTTTTGATGGTTACTAATCTTTAAAAGAGGAATATTTATTATTTTATTATCACTATTATTTTTATCATTGTGGAATTGAACAGAAAAACCCATTGTTACTGTTCGTATAAAGTGAAGCAAAACGAAATTTTAGAATGAATCAAATTAATTACTTTGCTACAAAAACAACCCCAACATTATCAAAACCCAAGTATCAAATCGACTGAAAAAATTTTCAACATCTCAGATTATCTCGTCCATTGGGGAAAATAAGCGAAAGTTTCCCAACGACCCAAAGAATACTCCTCGACGATCGCGAAATATCGAAAATCTAAGCCAATGACGAGTGGTCCTCTCCATCTCCCCACTTGTTGGACACAACAAAGAGTTGTGAAAAGTGGGTACCAGCCACCTGATGCTACGCTACTGCGACATCGATCCCCCAAACTACCCCACCACCCGTCACCATGGCGACCAACATCCCCACCAGGTCATGTCGAAGGAATCGGGTGCCCCGACCCCACGTTGCACCCTTTCCAACCCCCTGGTTCGTGGAGGTAAGTGACGTCAGGTGATAAACATTAACCACGGCGTGAACGAGCCTCATCGGTGTGGATCTCGTCTCTACAAGGATGTACTCGATGTAACCTGGTTGAGTTCGGCAGATATTTACTTAACTTCGTGCATAATCGTTGGAAGATAGTGGAAGTAACATGCTGATGTTGGAGGTAGAGAAATGTTCATGGGGATAGGTCCTTGTAGGTGGTGGAATTGGAGAAATTTGACTTTCTTAAGGGGTTTGGAGGTTTAGGGATGGTCAATTGACGGGTGGGGTTGTTATTGTGGTATGAGATTAAACGGTATAATGAAATTTGTGATTTGGGCTTATAGTGAAATTAGAGATTTTGGATTTGAGTTTGGGTTGAGTGATGGTACTCATAGTTTTTTTTTTAAATTTAGGATATTTATTTAAGTTTCTGGTTGATCATTGGAAGTTAGTGGAATGTAACATGCTGATTTGGAGGAAGAGAAAAGTTTATGGGGATAGGTTCTAGTTGGTGGGATTGGAGAAAGTCTTTGTTAGGGGGTTTGGAGGTTTGGAGATGGCCAATCGACTGGTGGGGTAGTTTTTCCGATGTGAGATTGAGGGAGACAGTGAAATTTGTAATTTGTGCTCATAGAGGAATTAGGATTTTTGGATTTGAGTAGGTTCTTATAGCTTTTTCTGATACTAGGTTCAGTATAGTTGTCCATCTTGTTGTCTAGAGATGTTTGATGATTATAAAATGGCTGGTGATGGTATAGTTGGGCCTAATGGTGTTTTATAAGGTGAATTAAATAATTGCAACTCGAATTTGCAAAGAAATTGGGCTGTTTGGATTTGAATAAGTTTTTATTTCTTTTTTGTTGTAGGTTTAATTTAGTTTTTCCTCTTGTAAGCATTTAGGACTTTTCTCCGTCTAAGTATTAACACTAAAACTACCAAGCAAGTCAAAATGACTGGTTCTCAGTTTTTTCCAAAAGTTCTCCAAGTTTATTTGTCTTAATTTTCCTTGTTTCAAAGTATTTATTCAATACATTTAAATATAACAGATTTAGCACCGGTAGTTTTAGTGTCAAAGATTTCCAACGTCGAAGATTCTCTCGGTGTTTCGTTCCAGTTAAAACGGGAAAGGCTTTTTGCAACACAGCCTTTCATATTTTTCATGACGCTACTCTTTCACGTTTTACAGAAAAACATGATTGTTTGCTCCGCTCCTTCGTAGTTAGAGTTTCGAGTCATGGTGAATGGCGAGTGGTTTTTCTATAGAGCCACGATACTTCAGCAACATGGGGGTTGTTTTGTTACGAAGAGAAATCGTCCTTTTTCATGTCCCAGTAGAAAATAAACAATACTCGATTTTTTTCTCTCTATATTCTTGAATCATCGAATTTTCATTAGAATGAAAAAAGAAGAGGAGAAGGAAGAACGTAGAAGGGAGGGAAAAAATGGAATCAGAGTCTTCGTGAACGATTTATATTCGTCTGTGACATTAAAATAAAGGAGAGTTTTCATCAGTGCGATTTTCCTTCGGTGAATATAGGGGGAGATGTAAAAGCTGAAATCACACGGTACACACACAAAGGAGATTTTATTCCACCACAAAAGAAGGATTGAAATACATTTTATGATTTACGACGAACAGTACGTTTTACCTTTGTTTATGTCCCAGTGGTTTTCTACCATTACGGTGACAGAAGTGACAGCTCGTAAAATTTTATAGTGTGATGTACGTTTCGATGGTGTCCGGTATTTATAGTGTCACATGCATCAGATAAATTCCGTCGATGGTGTGCACTGTCTATGCTGGTATTATTGCAAAATAATCTTGATATACTGTACAATAAAATTGACAAATTTCTATAGCTAAATTAAAAGACCGTACCGAAGTCAACGTGGTCTGTTAAATTTCCTAGAAGTGGAAAAAGGATTTTTTCGAATAAATAAACAAGGTCATTTACTTTTCCATCGAGTTTCTTCATGCAAATGAAATTAATTGGCCAGTTTGTTAGATTTGTCTGAAAGTATTTTTTAAGTATGTTTTTCATGTGCAGTATTAGTAAAATAAATTGACATATTTATTGGCTTAGGTGTGAGAGACATCAAATTTTTTTTATATTAACAAATTAATGGTCTAATTTGTTAGATTAGATTTGCGTGGAAATATTTCTATGGAGTCTTTTCGATACGCAAAGAATATTTAGGAGAGGAAATTAACAAATTTATGGGCTAGATCTCATTTACGTCAATTTCTTTATATAAATAAAATAAAATAGCACATTAATTAGTTTAAGCTTGCGTATAATTACTTCTAAAGTATATTCTCCACGCGGAAAAGTATTTAGTAAATTAAAAGAATTACTGTTAATCGTTTAATGCAAACTTTACATCCGTAAAAGTACCTCAAAAGACAATAGAAAAGTAAATTAAGCAGCAAAATGTAAAAGCTAAATTGTCAAAGTTGTTTTAGAGTTAAATTACTCGTGTTGTTGATGCAATTGTGCACTTTGCGTAAAGAAATTGGCAAATTCAGCGTGGAGTGTTATACTACCGGCAATAATAATATCGTAAGATAACGTTTTGCCTGTTCCGTAACTGAAATTCGCGTTTCAGGGAATTTTCACTCGATTTGTCGCAGGAAAACAACTGGAGGAGTTCGTTCACGAGCAAGGTAAATATTCTATTCGAACTAGAAATAGTCGATATTTGTGTAACGTGATACTTTACTCCATTCGTTTGTTTCACGCATCAAAATGTCGAGAGAAATGAAAGCTATTTCACTGCAGAATTTCGAAAAAGGTATTTTGCATGAATGTCGACTTTTCCTGAAGCCAGAAATGTTATCGACATGTAAATGTCAAGTGCAAGATGATCTCAAAAGTTGAAAACCCCACTTGCCTAACATTAAATCAACGTAAAAATAAACAAATAGTGTTTCTCGTTACAAATAGTATTTTCCCAGCAAGAAATATTCTTTGAAAAATTATTATTTAAATTATCATATAAAATATAATTAAGATTTAAATGATTTGAATCGAAGATATGTAAAAATTTAAAAAAAAATGTATTAATAATTTTTCAAATAATATTCCTTGCTGAGAAAATACTATTTATGAGGAGAAATCATATAAATCATAAAATAATGTTCCTTGTATGGAGAGTTTTTCAAAGAAAGATTGATTTCAGTTTAAAAACCGTCAAAAAGGTAATTTAAAAAATTGAGATACCTTCTAGTGCAAACACTGAACAAATATAAATATTGTTAAACAAAATATTTAACTTGGAACCCTTCATCTTTACTTTTCTCAAAAATCTTAAACCCGGGAATTTATAGGAGTATCAAAAGTGCCGATAAGTATAATAAAAAGATGACAGGTTATGAATAAAACCACACATCGTTATTTCGATCCTCGGCGAACACTCGATTCACATTTTCGAGATAGAAATTGTCACATCTCCCGTAAATCGTCCACTATTTTTCTCTCTCATACATGAAAAATATTACATCACCCCCTTTTCCCACCTCTCCACCATAAAATCAAATCATTCCACAACACTTCCGCCTAAGCGATTTAATCTAACAAAAATATTCCTTCCTCTCCTATGAGATAATTTAGCGTTAAATAAATAATAATAAAAAAAAAGCAAGAAAACTCAAGCGACGATAATTGCTTTTTCCTCTCCACACTTGGCGCCGTTTTCCCGCCGGTTCATTTTGAGGGTTAATCATAGTAATTTGAGGATTGCGTGGCACTTAGAAAGCCATAATCTAAAATGTATTGCCATTACTCGGAAAGGAGTGGAATGGAAAGGGGGAGAGTACATTCTCACGTCCTTTTTCCATTTTCACCCGTGGCGAATAGTCTTTCTGACCTGCTTTCGCGTTGTGTTTATAGTGACGGTGTTACATTTCACCCTGTAAAATAGCAACCCCATTTAGTTCATCCCAGCAAGCGATCTTGCAGAAAGTTCTTAAGAAAGTCGTAATCCTAAATGTAATTGGATACTCGGAGCAATAAAGCAGCATCATATTTTTCTTAGGTTTTAATCAACCAACAGGAACCCCATGGAATACGTTTCGCATATTTTCAACCCTGGATTTTACTTTGTCGTCGTGGTATTTCGTTCGAAGCGGATCTTTGCGAAATTTATACTTTTTTTGTGACCTTTAGAGGTTTTAGATGGATTCTTACTTTAATTATATTGATAAATACGAAATTTCAAAAGACATTTTAACATTAGAACTTCCGGCGATCAAACTGTTATAGTTAAATGTATTAACACTAGAACTACCGGCCTCAAATCTATCATATTTTAATAAATGAAATAAGTACTTTGAAAAAGAGGGAATCGAACGGCGGAAAATTTGATCGATTGGGTGATTTATGTTTATTGATATAGACGTAGAATATTTATTCTATGACTCTTATGTAAACTTGGAGAAGTTTTTGAAAAAATTGTGTACCAGTCATTTTGACTGGTTTGGTAGTTCTAGTGTTAAATAGGCACATTAGAAATGAAAGAATTAGGAGGTCAAAGAAATTCTGAATGCAGTAATTTATATTTTATAAAATTGCCATAGAATATTTATTCTATAGTTTCCCTATAAATTAAGAAAATTTGTATAAAATATTAGAAACCAGTAATTTTTGTTGTCTTAGTGGTCGTACTGTTAAATATTATCAATAAGATTTAAAAAAATTTAAGTTGACAGTTGGACAGCTGATACAAACATAGATACCATAGAAAATCCAGAAAATAAGCGCGGGCTGGAAAGTTTTAAAAATAGTAATTGAGGGTTTTGTCCTCTGAATTAAAATACCAAGTAACATCACATTTAACTCGGCACAAGTGCTTCCACTTTAGGCCAATACAATTTTTAATGTCAGCAATTATTATATACCTTCCTTACCACCAAAATATTCGCATCAAGAAATGCCAGTAGGTGAAGTAATCAGGGTAATAATACACGAAACAGGAAGTCGATTTGCCGAGCAATCAGTCGACGGGGTTTCTTTGCAACGAGCACTTACCCTCGCCCCCCACTCAAGCGACATTGGTAGCAACGCACGCCAGGTTAATTGCGACGAATTATCGATCAGCGTGAGCCAAAATGGTCTACAGACTTGGAATATTATCCGTTTGTGAAGCAGCAGTGGAAATTTGTTTACATGTCATCCACTTTTACGAACATTATCAATGTATGAATTTCATTGACGAAACGTGATTGATGAAGAGGTCAGAAAAATTGTGGTAGTGGTATCAAAGACGATAGCAAGAGAAAACTATGTGATTGAGAGGAAAAGGAATTTGACGTACAATTTTTTTATAATTCAGGTATGCACGGTGGTAATTAGGGTTAGTCTTGACAGCATTTTACAGTGGAGGAATAAGAATTGTAACTTTGGCAAAGATCTACCCCTTCCGGGGCGTAGACCACTCAACTGTGTTCCCAAATGATCATCCCTCGAATTTCAAAATTCATATCTCGCTTGTTTCACAACAGATCTTAATCAACCTTGTATTTGCGTATTCCTTGAAGCCTTGACATTTGTTCGACTTCAATAAAATCATTTTCTAAAGATGAGTTTTTTCTTGAGGCTCCCGAGATGGAAAAATGAGCCGCATTCTTAAACGAATAAAGATCGGTTATTTTCGATGCAAGCACGTCAAAGTAGACACTTTCACCATTAAAACGAAAAAAAGGTCATCCCTCTACGACTTTCAGAAGCCGAGAAACGATTTTTTGAAGTTTGACCTGTACCGGTCCCCTGACCGAGTTGACCCCCTACCGAGGGCCTCCCAGAAATCGGACTACCACCACTTTGGCAATAAATATCTCGGCCATTTCTGAACGGATCTTGATGAAACTTTTTTCTATGGCTTCCTTGGACTCTTGGCTTTCGATCGACGTCAATAAATTAATTTTCTAATGATGAGTTTTTTCCTGAGGCTCCCGAGATGGAAAAATGAGCCTCACACTTAACTAATAAAGATCGGATCTTTTTGCTGGAAGCACGTCAAAGTAGACACTTCCACGATTAAAACGAAAAAAAATTCATCCCTCTACGACCCCCAGAAGCGAAATTACGAATTTTCAAACTTTAACTAATTCCGCTCCCCTGGCCACACGACCCCCACCTCGTGGCAACTAAAAAATCTGACTTCTTCGACTTTGAAGTTAAATATCTCAGCCATTTTTGGGCCAATCGTGATGAAACTTTTTTCATGTATTCCTTGAACACTTAGCTTTCCGACACAGATCTTGAAATTTATAATTCTTGTATATAATACACGAAAATTATCATGATATGAAGAATAATGTATTAGGTTTAAGGGTTCTGTCGTTTTTAATTCGTATGGCATCCAGACAGAGATTTTGGACAGAAAGTTAAGTCTTTCTGTGATCCAAAGCAGTAGTCTGAGGAATTTCAAATTTGAAGCCCACTTCTGTGGAAGTTAACGTGGGATTTGTCCTGACCATACTACGATGGCGTTCCTGATCTGGGTTCACCTTTCAAAGAAAAATCACCCAAACGAAATTTTGCAAACTATCTTTGACATTTTCAAACTGTTACTGCATCCTCTTCAAACACATCAGACAAGCTTTTTTTTTGCTTCCATCGCGTTATTCCGATTTTGGAACTCATACAACATGCTATGTCTTAAGTGCTCTTTTTCTTCACTTTTGTTAAGAATTTTAGAAGTTTAAAAAACTGACTAAAATACAAAAAAATGTGTATAAATCATCAATCATATACTAATTTAAGTTTTTAAACTGGTTTTAGTCGGATTAAAATTCTTGCTAAGGATTGATAACGCATTAAAGTGCACGTGTTCAAAAACGACAGAACTTTCCCTTATACCTAATAGTTATTATAACTTTATAGCGAAAGATCCGACAGTCAGCTTGATTTAAGATAATGCATTTGTCACGGAATGCAAAAGCTTTAAAGAATTAAACCTCTAGTTCTTTTTGTATTCTCGATTCTTCAATAAAGATTTGTACAATCTATCTTGGAGAGGCGAAACCACACAGTGAGGGAGAATTCATTTGTATTACTAAAGACACTTGTATTGTATTATTTCGCGGTGCCAGGGTAAAGTTGAAAAGCTGAGAATTCGTCATTAATCTTCGTGAAAGCGGATATATCGACGTGTTAGACATACATTTTCGAGACTCGTTTTCGTATCGAGAGAGGGAATAATAGAAATAGAACGGCAGTCGATGGCTTCGGCTCGTAATGTCGGTGAAATTTCATAAAATATTACAGTTGTACGGTGCATGGCGTTTTCATCACTGCGCGTAGGCACAATCGATATCATTAACGGAAGAAATCTAGAACTGCTCTTTGTCCGCTTTGATTTCTGCGACATAATCGCGTGCATTCGTTTCTTCGTGCATTATTAACGACGAATTTAAATGTATACATTGCAATGACTGCTGTAAATTGTATATAATCAATTTTTGCACGCTTGAAAAATTAAAATATCTTCATAATACATAAAATTATCTCGACATACGTCGTTACAACTGTAATTATAAATTCTACAAATCTAATTTTCGAATATGCAAGATTTATAAAAATTACAGAAATTCTAGATCTTTTAACTTCCAGAGTTCCTACAAATCTAAACTACTAATATATCCAAAATGATAAAAATCAATCTAAAATCATTAAAAATTAAAATTAGAAAAGTAATTCAAAATACTTAAACTATTAATTTAGCCTCAAAAAAAATATATTACACCTGCTCGTTAAAAGTTGAAAAAACCACCCCCACGAAATGAGTCTAAGAAATAAAATAAAAAAAGCACACACACACACACCTTTGAAAATTACAGTATTTTATTCACAAAGATTTGAAACCAATGATATCTACTATCAAAAGCACATTTACAGTTAACGCTACGGTCCACGAATGCATCCTATCGATGCCAGTGACCGCGAGGGGTGCTGCATCGTTGCATATTTCACCCTGCGGACGTCACGAGGCTGCCGGTGACGTCACGAGTAACCTACATACTTTAAGAGAGAAGAAACGATTCCCGTTGCTGTACTAGGAACGCCGAAGCCGTCGCATAAAATACGCGTCGCGACGATTCCAGCAACGGGGTAACTACCCTCTCTCAGTTTTACGCCGTCGGAACACGTAGGGTGCAATCGTTTCCGATCGCGTAACGGCGCCCGCAGTTTCAGGGATGAATTTTCTATCGTTCCAAACTGGACGACGTTACCCACTGAATTTGCAAGGACATGCTGCAATATGAAAGGTTTATCATACTTGATTTACAGATTTGCTGCAATTGCTAATTTCTATGGGATTTTTTAAGTTCTGAGGATTTCCGATGAAAGGGGCTTGACGGTTTTGAATTTCCGTAGAGTCACTTTAGATCTGTCTGTTTCGAAGTTGAGAATTCTTGAAAGTGAGTTGAGAGGAGAATTGTTAAATATTTTCTTTTTCTTTGGATTGTGCAATTTAAATTTGTGATCGAGTGAAGTTGCAATTTTGCAAGGTGATTTTTTTTTCAAATGAATTTATGAATATTTGGTGTTTCTTGTTTGCGGAAGTACTGCAATTATTTTAGGCTGATAGAAGTTGCAATCTTTGTTTCAATGAGGTGATTTAAAAGGAGGAATGTGTAGAATTTTGCATTGCTTTTTTGGAATGCTAAATTCAAATTTGTGTTTGACAGAAATTCGAATTCTTGTCGAAGTGACGTCTCTTAACACAGGTGGTTGATATCTTGTACTTACTTTTTGCAGAAACACTATATTTCTTTCATTTCACATTGTTTATTTAAATGAGTTGTTCCATAAAGAGAATTATTAAAGTTTCCGCATTTATTAATTGTCGGATTGCTAGATTTCTATCAACATTGATAAAACTTGCAATTTCCTTTCAAGTGATTTCGCCCAGAAGAAAAATTTCTAAATATAAAAATATTTAAAGGCAAAAATCTCAATATTAAAAAATGCCCAAAATATTAACATTGCCGAAAGTTCGACAACATTAAAATAATGCAATTATTTCCCCATATGACGAATATAATCATCGTTTTTTAGCTGTCTCTATTTATCTTCATTTAAAGAGTTAAGAAAAACAATTCTACCCCTAATTACACCCATTCTTCCGTCTTGCTTCCTGACATAATACAATTTCTGAAATATCTTCCATCCTGTATATCCTCGTGTCTCCACCATAAAGCAGTATTTCAATGTACTGAAAAGAATAGTGACTTCGTTCCCATGGAGACCATCCCTGCAAAAATACTAAGCCGGTACGAATCGATTTCCTGGACTGTACATAAATTTCCGAGGCTGCATCGATGCATCATCCGGCTGGTTATAGGAAAAGTTATGGGTATTCATCTCGCGCGAGGATTACCCCGCCAGGCTGGGATTCGATCCTATTTGCAATGCAAGTTTAAACGCAAACGTGTCGTGCTGAGGTGCAGTCATGTGCATACTCTCCCCGATGAACGTTTATGATAATATCCTCCATGGATACCCATAAACCTCATAGATGTGATAGAAATTTTCAGATTTCAGCGTTTCTACACTTTGAGATTTGGTCTCAGGTGAATATTTAAATGAAGACGATTTTAGCCACTTGCTGTGAAATAAATTATGAGGCTCGTGACGAGATAAAACACTAGAACAACCAAGCAAATCAAAATGACTGGATAGTATCTTTTATTTTTTAAATTTCCTAAGTTCATAGGAGAGTCAAAGAGCAGATATTCTGCATTGATCTTATAAAACTCAGATTACCGAATCGATCATCTTTCACACTTCTTGGTTTCCCCTCTTTCAAAGTAATTATTTGGTGTATTAAAATACTAAATAGGTATTTCGAAATAGCTGAATCAAGCAGCAAAAGATATAAACGTGAAATATCTACTGTACTGCTTGTCTATAAATTTGAGAGATATTTTTAAAAATCTAGATACCCGTCAATTTGACTGCAGACGTATATCCAGTGCTAATGTCTCGTACATTTATTGATGATGGTATTTATATTCTTGGTAGAGTGACATTTCTGGTTTCTACATTATCGGATATAAACGGAAACAAACGACAGGTGACCGATGGACGTAGACGTCATGAGAACGAAAAGAAGCCACGGAGAGTAGACTGGAGTAGATGAATGCCACAGAAGACAGACGTATATAGACGTAGACGAATCGACGAATAGAAGATAAACGAGTAGGCGTGCACCGAGTGAATAGACGAGTAGACGCATAGAGTAGAGACGAATAGACGAGTAGTCGCATAGAGTAGAGATGAATAGACGAGTAGTCGCATAGAGTAGAGACGAATAAATGAGTAGACGTAAAGACTAGAGATGAATAGATAAATAAACACACAGAGCAAAGACGAATAGACGAGTAGACGCATAGAGTAGAGACGAATAAATGAGTAGGCGTATAGACTAGAGACGAATAGGCAAATAAACACATAAAGTAAAGACGAATAGACGAGTAGGCACATAGAGTAGAGACGAATAAATGAGTAGACGTATAGACTAGAGATGAATAGACAAGTAAATACACAAAGTAAAAACGAATAGACGATTAGGCGCATAGAGTAGAGACGAATAGACGAGTAGAGTAATAGATGAGTAAACAGACAATTAGATGGTACAAATAGAAAGTATACGAATAGAGTAGACTGCAGTAGACGAATGCCACAGAAGACAGACGTATATAGACGTAAACGAATCGACGAGTAGAAGATAGACCACTAGGCGTACACCGAGTGAATAGACGAGTAGACATATAGAGTAGAGACGAATAGACGAGTAGTCGCATAGAGTAGAGATGAATAAATGAGTAGACGTATAGACTAGAGACGAATAGACAAGTAAACACACAAAGTAAAGACGAATAGACGAACAGGCGCATAGAGTAGAGACGAATAGATGAGTAAACAGACAATTAGACGAGACAAATAGAAAGTATACGAATAGAAGTAACTGGACGAACGTTACATTGCATGTTTTCTATTAAGTGAATGCGTGCCTGTGTCAGAGAATAGACAGTTTTCTATATTCCATTTATTCGTGTTTCCCCTTCTTTAATATATAACGACGTGTTTTGTTATAAATATCATAGATTATTATGATGATTTTGCTGTACATAGAAAGCCCTACTTTTTATCGTTGCCTTTATAATAATTCCAGAAAGGTTTAACGTTCTAAAAAGTGCCTGAAAAGCCTCCAAAGATGCGACCTAAATTATGCTGTCAGTGTATAAATTTCCAACTAAAGCGAACGCTAATGAAAACGTTTAGGCTGCTCTGCAAACTCCTGCTAAAAACCCTTATACGATCACGTGTAATCCTAATCCTCGTTTTCGAAGTTCGAGCACGTACTGGCAATTAAAGGCTGTTTCACTTTGGCCATTACGAAAATTGACCATCTTAAGACTCGAAATTAGAAAAGACGGTCATAGTTTTAAATTAGTCGTATCACTGTAGATTCTAGTAATTTTTGTGTTTTTAGAGAAACTTAATTTCTTAAATGGTGTTATCCGAAATTCTTGAGTCACTCAGTAGTTAACAGCTTTCAATATTAACATAGAGAACTGAAAAAAATAGCGTCAGAAATATCAGGAACATTTTGAACAAATTCAAAGTCATTTTGGCCACCTGGTAGTTCTCGTGTTAATTCCATTAGGTTTCATAGTTTTATAATTCGAAAACTGAAAGAAATTTTCACCCAAAATTATAAAATTTACCTTATTGTTGCATGAAAATCCTCCTCATCAACGAAAGATATTTTAGTCTAATTATAAACATAACTCATAAATTAATTTTCATTTTAAAATTGACTTCTCCATCTCGCCAAAATCAATCCATCCTAATATCTCAAATTGAATCTCAATAATTCTATTGTAACCATGACGATTTTCCATCTGGAAATCCATATACGTTTCAATCCCTAAAATCCATGAGCAATTTTTCTATGTCAATCATTAATCTAAGCGTTTTTAATTGCCATTACGTTCAGTTTCGTGGGAACTTTCATTTCACGTTAATTGGCCCTATTCAGTCTTCTAAGGGGTGGGCCAGGCTTTCAAATCGTAATTAAATAAGTTCACTCAACGAAGGGACGAAGCTTCGTGGAAGTAAGTTATACGAATAATTAGACTTCAGTCCTGTGTTTGCCACACAGAAGTGGGCCCTCCACTTTTTAATACACTCCCTTTGAAGTCTACGATTCGAATTTATTTTCTGTGTTTACTCCAATCGTATTCGATTTTTTCAATATTTTTCTTCAACGTCCAATTTTTTTTTATTGAGTTCAAGAACCTCATCGATTTACTTAGAATAATGTGTTGTTCTTTTTATGATAAATATCAAAAGTTGAATCTCCTCTGAATCTTCACTTCCACCTTACAAAACGTGTAAATTTTTTAATCGTCCTTGATTTTATTATATTAATTAAGAAACTTAAAGGATCACTAATGACTCACATTCACACAGTTGCATTTTTATTTAAGTAATAAGAAGTTCTTACAGAAAAATTTTCCACAGCATTCAGAATTTTCCTGAAATCCCATTCAACTTCCTCTCAGATTTTTTAAATGTCACATTTCTCAAGGGAAAATCTGGATTAAAAACATTGCAATTTTTGTGCACTTGGACACCGAGAAATTCCACGTTCAGAATAGTCGAAAAAGTATATCGGATTATCTTTGAAGATAAGAAATTAAGGGATGATTTCATAGACTTTTTGTACATCGTTCCAAATAAATTCAATGGCAGTAGCGATTTCGAGTTTTCCATTAACTTCTACGTTTCTCAGTTTTATGAAAATGCGTAAAAGAAAATTGTAATTTTGTCGAAGCAACGGGGTGCGTTTTGCGCGCGAATTTCCTGTCTCATTTAACATGGCTCCTCGTTACAGGGCTTTTTCATGAAAAAGCCAGAGTATCATGGGGGTGTGAGTCAGCATTTAATATCAGATTTTATCGCTAATGGAGGAAACCAGTCGGAATTTACATGGGAAGGGAATTCTTCCAAGGAATTTGTTTATTACCACCTTTTTTCATCAACGAAAATCCCTTGTTAATGTTCCAACTTGGAAGTTCACTGTATCGTCGTGAAAATGTGAAATGAACGTTGCTAGATATGCAAATTTATACGAAAAACTGATTTATTCATGAGCTCGAGAAATATACGAATGGCGACCCGGATAACCGTAAACGTTAAATCGGAAAACGACTTTTTCCAGAACTGTTTCGATTAATTTGCATTTCAGCAGTGTCTGAAATATGCATCGTGAAAAGACATTACGAAAATTCTTAGATAAAATTGTCGATTTGAGGTGGTTTTAGTCGTTGAAAGCTTGTGTGAGACATAAACTTGGATGTGAACTTAAGACTCAATCCACTGTGATCGATCATTGAAAGTGACACTGACCATGTCGCTACTTTTATTTCCTTACTTTAATCACTGTTTACCCTTCTGAGATTAAATTTACAGTATAATTATTAATAAATAATTATATAATAATAGTCTTTTGATTTATATATAATTTTTTAATGTACATCTTTTTTCCATTTACGTATTTCTCTTTAACATAGCGTGGATATTGACAATTTTTATTACAACTCAGATGTTCATCCGTCATAGCTATCATTCTTTTATTGACTATAATTTATAATTATTTTAATCCTTCGTTAACCCTTTATCTTTCAATTTTTTCATTGATATGTCATAATTAAGTATAAAATTTCTAACGTAACAAAATTTATTATGGGAGAGAAATTAACAACGATATTATCATTTATTTTACAGTGTAGTATCGTTCTAAATTTATTTACTGCATAAATTTTTATATTAAATAAGTAATTAAAATTGTTAAATATATAAAACAAATCTCCATTCTCATTAGTTTTATATTGAAACTCATTTAAACCTAATGCCACCAATATTTTATGATATTTGAACATCAGTTGCACAACAACACATCAAAAAATAATAAAAACCCAATTTTAAATAGTGGATTTAATTTGATTTCTAAAGAATTTTATGATTTTTCTAAACTAAATTTGCCACAATTGAAAAATTTATTTCGAAAAATAGAACTTTAAGTATGAATTATGTTACCTCAAAGTCACAAGGGCCCATGAAGGGTTAAGTAATTTATATATCACAAGATACACCTGGAATATGAATTGTAAGTCGAAAAATAAGTGGAGTAACAACCCTTGGACATGGAAAAAGATTAATTTTCATGATTTCTAAATGACTATCAACCCCCTATGTCGGGGGAAGTTTTACGGGAGGCTTTCCTCGAACTTCGTACCCCGATTTCTTTGGCCAGGCAGTGACGTGAACTTTCGGTTCTCCACTCGGGTCAAACGCAGGATAAACTTGGTACACCGATACTATTGATTTTGCGAGGGGTGCAGAAGGGGCGCCGGGCGACGGAGAAAGTGGAGGGTGGGCGGCGAGGTCAACCCCCTTTTCAGGTAGGTTCGGTGTATCGGTTAGCAGGGTATACTGGGTGTTTCGTGATTCCTGTTGCAATGGGAAATGCGGGAAATTTTTCTCGGAAGATCAAAATTATGATTATCAATATAGCCAAGATTACTGGTTTCGAATTTTTATTAAATTTTTTTGAGGCTATTGGGATGCAATATAATTGACTTTTTAAGCTATTTTTATGCGGAAGGTTGTTGACACTGGTATATGCTATCAAAGAAATTAAAATGACTGGCTTCTAGTATTTAAAAAATTTTTTTGAACGTATGGCCATACGAGACGATAGATTTACTAAGCTATTATTATTCCAAGGATGTTTCGACATTTGAAGTATCGAAAGAGTCGAAATGGTTGGCTTCTAGTATTTTATAGATATTCTTTGATTTTAAGGGAGTGAAATATAATTGATTTTTGAGATTATTGTTATTCAAAGGGTGTTTTATAGTAGAACTATCGAAGGAGTCAAAATGATCGGCTAGTGGTTTATAAAAATTTTTTGGTTTTGAGGGGGCGAGTGAAATACTATAGATTTTATAAATTATTGTTATTCAAAGGGTGTTTTATAATGGAACTGTCGAAGGAGTCAAAATGATTGGCTAGTAGTTTATACAAATTCTTTGATTTTAAGGGGGTGAGTGAGGTACTACAGGCTTTATAAATTATTGTTATACAGAGCGTATTTGACACTATCGAATGAAACAAAATAACAAGTGCCTTTATAGACATAGAAATACATTTTACGTAATGTAGATGGGTAATTACTGGCGTACGAGCAGAATTAATGATAGACAAATAATTGAGATGGCACCATATGGACAACCCAATTTTCATGAACTTGTTTCATAATTTGAGATGCACTCGTGCAAGGCACTTCATGGACAATTTAATAAAGTTAATAACAAGCAACGATAACAAAATATAAAACTGTAAAATTCACAACTAATACCATTTTAATTCAAGTCACACTTCTAATTTCAACCATCCACAACAAAAAACTTGTGCACATAGCAACTAAAAAATACAATCAGATTAAATGAAATTAAACTACATGAAACTAAAGTACATCTAATTGCAAAATAGATTAATTAAACCAATCTCTCTCCAACGAGGTCACCTCTTTCATCCGTTAAAAATCCAAGAAATAAATAATATTCCTAAAAAAGCATCAACTAAAATTTTAAGTAAATGAAATAAAAACACGTCATCCAAAGTTTAAAAGAACCAAGAAACATTAACCCAATAACCTTTTCAACAAAAATCACCCCGAAAAATATCCAGAATACTGCAAAATTCAAAATCTCATTTGTATGAAAAAAAAAAGAAAAAAAAATTGTACCACCCTCCTCCAATCCCAGAACGAAGAAGAAAAACGTCCCTCTGCAACATCCGCGTAAATCCTCGCTGCATTAGCGCATCCTGAAAAATCCCATGGTGTTTGTCCGTACGATGCATATTTAAATGGCCCTCGATTTGCAAATATACGGCGTTGTGCGAATCCTCGGTGGACGAGCTAGTTGATAATACTCTCGAGAGGAGATGCAAACCGGAAGTTCTTTTGTCTTAAATACCGTGTCCATTATCGTTACACGTCATCCGGCCAGCATAAAATCCAACGACGGTGAATTGTATGCACGAAGGCCCCTGCGAGGAACACGATAGTTGCCACAAACTCCCCGGAGATTTCACGTGCCATTTACAACGGACACGAACACCATGGAAGCCTCCTCCACTTCCGGTTCTCCTAATGGAAACGTCCGTGGAGAACTTGACCGCGTTTTGAAAACTTTCTAGTAGAATTTTAAATATGTGGATTTACGAATATTGAAATTATGGAAAATCAGATCATCCTCAATCAGAGGGTGTTGCGATTGTTTTATGGTGGGGATTATTGACAATTGAAGTGCAAGGGATTAAATATATTTTATTTAAATGTATTGAATTAGTAAGTTGGAAAGGGAGGAATCGAAAGCTTGATGTGACGATTGATTCGGCAATTTGTGTTTTATATGGTGGATGTGGAATTTTTCTGTATGGCTGATGTGAAGTTACGGAATTTTTATGCAAAATGAAAAACCAGATAGTGTGACTTTGATAGTTGGAGTTAGTCGAATTCAATTTTTATAATTAGTAATCTTTGTGGTGGAACTCGCTTTAGCAAGTGGAACTTGCATTTAATTTGTTATATTTAAATATATTAAATAAGTATTTTGAAGAAAGGCGGATTAATTGGGAACTAAGATAATTAACTAATTTGTATATTATAAGGTAAACGTGAAATATCTATTGCGTCGCGTTTCTATAAATTTAAAAGTCATTTCTAAAAAAAAGTGGGAATCCATCGATTTGACGTCTTCCGCAGATCTAGTGTTAAATTCATTCAATTTTCATACGACTTTTAACTTATAATGTTTGCAAATTCTTCGGCATTTAATGCTAAAGTTTTCAATGAATATTAAAAAAGAAATTCACAAAAGTCTCCGAAGTGTTAGGCCGTAATTAAATTGCAAAGCAAAGAATTAATATCTTGTCGTTGGAATTATTCCTGGAATTTTCTGTGAGGTTCAATATTTCCTGAAAATAATATGAATTTCAAGAGCGAGTACAATCGGAATAAGCATCTAAATTTTTTGTGGTTTTTCGTTCAAACGGGATAGAAATCAGAATTAAAATTTTATATGTTATAGGAAAAGTGAGAGGTCTTTTGCAAAGGGGAATTTTCATAATACATTCTTTCCTGTATGGGATTAAATTGCACGTAAAAATCTCCCAGAGACTTGTTCCGTTTGAACATTCGAATGTAACTTCAAAGCGAAAGTCGATGTAATTTAAATCTACTTTGCAGTCGCAAGAACTCGAGTCACAAAATATTCGGGAACGAAAATTCCCCCGTTTAAGGTAGTTCTAGGCACTTATCATTTTTCGATAGATTTCCTTAAAGTTTTGAAAATATATTCTTCATGATATTTTATAATTATAACCGAAATCTCAACGAATTCGTCCACACGGTTTATGAATAAATCGTGTTTAAAAATATCATATTTAACATGGGCCTTATGGAAACAAATTTTTGCTGAGTCCGTAAAATCTTTTTTTATTTTTCTAATGGAAAAACGAGTCGATGGATTCTAATAAAAAATTAGCAATGTATTATTTTATGCTTTTGGAATATTATTGAATTTTTTCATAACTTTTTACTTCATAATTATAGAGAAAGATGTTTTTTAATGTCTAAAAAGTGAATGAAATGACCCCTGTGAAGTTAGCCTTTGCATTAATTCTTACGTAATTTTTTTCATTTCTAATGAAAAAAGAAACTTTTAGTTCTGAATCCAGTTAGAACTACCTTAAAATGATATTCGTAAACATTTGTGGGCCTACCGAATTATTTCTCTTTTATCTTAAATATAAAACTTTCAAAATATCGCATATATTTACCTTTATAGTAGCTTTATCACATTTAATAATTTTATTTGATTCAATTCTACGAAAGGAAATAAAGTTATGAATGTCAAATAAAATTATTAAATAAAATTCTATAGCTTGGTGAAATTCATATGAATATCTTCAAAGTATTATTCCAAGCATAAAATTAAAAGCTGCAAAAACTGTAAAAATATATTCCTTTGATGAGAATTTAATAAAATTCTATTAAACGAAATAAAATTATGTTAAATAACATTGGCTGATTAAATACTGTAAAAGGAAATAGAATATTTATATCGATATAACATGAAAATTATATACGACTAAAATTTTCATTATTGTATTAACAATTTGGGGGAATTTTCAATATGTTCACGTTTCATAAAATGGAAAAAAAAAATTCTCTGCCCTGTTTCATATCGATAACATTCATCAGCGTGAACCAAAGCACGAAATACGCTTGTTATTTGAAGTTGTTACAACTTTCAATCCTGTCGGAGCTACGTTCAAGTCAAATTTGAAAATTAATGGAGTAGACAGGACCGAAACTCGGATCCGGCATTTTAACAAATCTCCCCAATGTATTATGACGATCTAGCATGAATCAACTGAAATTGGGCGACATCCAAAATTGCCAAAGTACTTTCCAACAAAACTGCAATCTACACTGACGAAACGAATCCGAGAAGAAACTTAATCTCCTACTCGAAATAATGCAAGCTATTCAATCAAAATCCGTTCACACAACAGTTTCCATTTAATCCGAGTAAGAAACGATGCTCTTTCGAGTAATTCCAATCTATAATTCCTCCTAGTACACTCATATATTCCATGAAACTCCAGGAAAATGGCGGACGAAGACGAACCCGAGGAACCCGAAGAAGACACGTCGGTTATTAATTCTGAAAATGAAATTCCAGAGACACCTGACGATTTCTCAATAACCACTACAATTCCAAGTACCAATGAAGTAACAACACCCATCGAATCCACTTCAATAAAAGAACTCACCGATTCTCCAACAAAACCCCAAAGTTTCGAAGAAAATGGCGCTAAAGTTCAAGAAGAAACGGCTGACAAGAAGAAAGAAATTTCGCAAGAAACTAAAAGCGAAGAGCAATTAAAAACATTGCCAAATGATCTTCAAGCAGGAAGAAAAGCTTCTTTGGAATTAGAGAAGAAGAAAAACGATGTCGAACAGACAGCCATTAGTAGACTTCGTTCCAAAGAGAATCGTCAGTGTCAACGCAGATTCCGTGAGATGATCGGCAAACGTGAGCTTAAAAAGGAAGAATTGGAGAAGCAAGAAGATGATCTTCGTCATCGATTAGACATTTTAGAATGTTCCATGCCAGCTGTTATGGTCTGGAACATCTGGAGGATGGCGCAAGGTGCACCGGTTTCAAGACTTCATCGAATAATAGAAAAACAATTCCAAGGACCAGCTTCAGGAGAAGTATTCTGTCCAAGGACACCAAGTCGTCATTTTGATTGCAGAGTACGAGAAGCCGAGGCTGAGAGAAAAATTGCTCAAAAACGTGCCGAAGAAGCTCGTTCCCTATGGACAGAAAAGGAAGCAGCCCTCGAAGAAAAGCAAGAGAAAGTAAAGGAAGCAAGAAAAATCCAAGAAGAACGCAAAGAAAGAATAGAAGCTTTGACAAAAGAGGTGAAAGAATTAAAGAAGAATCTAATTGCTGGAGAAAATGATGGATCATGCGAAACTGGTGAGTGTGGTGACATCAAGTGCAAAGAAAGATGGCTGGAGAAAGTATCCAGCGCGAATTCGATCAAATCTGCGGATTTGGAGTGTTTAGAAAGACTGCAGGAACTTGCAGAAACTGAAGTAGCAATGAAGAGACAGATCAATGAGTTGGAACGTCGAGAAGAAGCTTACATGAGGACTCTTCAACAAGCTGATGATCTTTGGGCTAAAATGGAAGGTGATACCGGAAGTACTGTAAGCGCATTGCAAGAACAACTGGATATGAAGACGACAGCGAATCAACAGATGGTAGATCGTATCCATCAGCTGGAAGATGATCTGGAGAACTTGAGAAATCGACTGGCTAACTGTGGCAAAGAACTGGAGAAATATTTGAGCATTGACAAGATTGAAGCTATCATCGGAAGAGACGATGACCTTGCCGAGGTCGCTGACAAGGCTGCACTGGCTGGAGTTGAAGTTCGGTATAGAAAAGTTGGAACAGCCGATGACGAAATGTTGGTACACATGGACAAAGCACTTTTAGCAAAAGCAGAAGTTGCAGAACTTGGAATGGAAGCAGTAACTGCCATGGATGACAAAGATGTGTCTGCCAGACCTGATACAAACGATCTGGCCACCGATCGTCCAGATTTGATCAAAGTTGAGCACGCTAAGCTTGGAATTCGACCTGAAGACTTGATTCTTGAAGATCAGAAGTTACAGGAAGCAAGTGATTATTTGGCACAATTAGGATCTCTGTCGGAGTTAGATTACGATGATGATTATGGAGTGTGTGCACCTGATTTTGCCTGCAACGACGTTGTTTTGACAGAAACAGGGATGGATGATGAAGAATTAGCTGCTTTAGGATTGTTGGAAGAAGTTGGTAAAGGAAAAATTGGAGAGAGAAAGATTGATGATAGATTGGAAGCTGATGAAGTTGCTGAAGCACCGGAAACGAGGAAAGAAGTAGGATTGCCGATGTATAGAAAAGCTTATGGAGGATTAAAAGAGACTTTGGATCAAGAGGAAGTATATAGAGACATTGAAGAAGAGGATGATGAAGATGTTGATGCTGCTACAGAGTATGAGTACATTGATGCTGTTGAAGATGAGGAGGAAGAAATCGGTGCAGTTATTGACGAGCCAGTTACTCCTATCAGTGGAAAGGAAATTGACGAGGAAAAAGTGATTTATGAAGATGTTCCTGAAGATGAAGAGAAAGTCGTTTATGAAGACATCGAAGATAAAATTCTGACTGAAATTCCAAGGGATGAGGTTAGTGGTGGATGAAGGATGGAATCTTGTAGGGCAGATTGAATTTTAAGAAAATTTTTCGCGATAGGAAATCGAGGGAGAACCTGTTGAAGCAGTAAAACCGGAAACGTTGGCTGCTAAGGCTGTTGCTGCTCGTGTATTTGGTGAAGATGATGTCGTATTGTCTAGGAAAGAATTATTATTGTGGTTGGACACTGTTAATTCTATAAGAAAAACAGTAGTGGTATGTAGAAATTATAGAAGTTACTTGTTTTGTGAGGTAAATTTTAAATATTATTTGGAAATTTAGAAATGCTCTGACTGCATTATCGTGATGTCTGATGCGGATTCTTTGGCTGTGGATCTTGCTGCGCTTACTGGAGTGAGTGTAATTTGAAATGGGTAATTAATATCAGTTAATTTGAATAATTATATTGCAAATGTGGGATTTTAAAAAATATTTAAATGACTACTCGTGAAAGAATAAAATGAAACGGCCTATTTATATTTCCAAACAAGATTGCAATTTGTATGTTCCCTTTTATATTATCTTGTTTTTAAATATAAGTAGGCAATTTTATTTTACTTCAATTCACCAATTATTCATTCCGGTCGCACCTGGCTGGTCGAATTTGTATCTTATTGAATTTTCTTCACACTATCGCGTTAAAAAAAACTATAGAACAGGACTATTGTTATAATTTAAGAAATTCAATTTTTCAAATTAGTTTGAATTTACCTAAAAAAGGAGAATTTCTATAAATTCAGAAGTTTAATATCTTTGATTTTATTTAAACGACTGTATAAAAAATATTTCAATTGTTCATCTGTAAAAAGATTCTTCTCAAAATTAGTGGAGCTAATTAGACGGAGCACCGTGCTGAAATATCCTCAAGATTGTCAATACTTCAACGAATTTCAAACGTTCAACTTAAAAATTCTAAAAAAAAATTGACATGACACGTAAAATTTAAATTTAGTAGTTTTTGGAAATCTTGAAAATTTCCTATTCCGTTCAGCGCATCACAAGTGTCACATGTCATTCTATGACAAGGGGTTTAAGTACATTTCTGCTGATTATTAATATCAATCTCACACGATAAAACCGTAAATTGTCACGTCACGTAATATTTCAATTTAGTAATTTTATGGAAAACTTCAAAATATCCTATTCCGCTGACCATATCACAAGTGACACATGACATTCTGTGACAAGGGGTTTAAGTAGATTTCTGCTGATTATTAACATCAATCTCGACACGATAAAACCGTAAATTGGCACGTCAGGAAGAATGAGAACGTAACAGCACTCTTACTACTCGATCGGACTTTCAGAGCGAAATGGAGGACGTAATGGAAGATGTATTACCAGAAAGGGTAGAATTAGAAGTCGAGGCAAAAGTTGAACCCGCGAAAGAAGTAGCAGAGGGAGAAATTCCATCGGCAGAAATTGCCACGGATACAATAGAAACGATGGAAAAAGAAGAGGAAGCTTGGGCGGAGGGTGAGGCTGTAATGGCGAGAGAAATCGTTAGAACTGAAGTTACCGAGGAGCCGATAACTGAGGAAAAGGTGGTGATCGATTACGAAGAGAAAAAGGTGGATGAGGTCAAAGAAGTGGAATATCCGACGGAAGCAGATGTAAGGGACTTTGAGATTGCTGAAGAGGAAAAACGTAGACTGCAGGATGTACATAGAGAAGAAGAAGCTAAATTTGAGAAAGTAGAAGAAACTAAACTTGAAGAAGTAGAAGAAGTTAAGCTACCTGACGTGGAAAGAGAAGAAGTGAAACTTGAAAAAGTAGAAGAAGTTAAGCTACCTGACGTGGAGAGGGATGAAGAAACTGAACTTGAAAAAGTAGAAAAGGAAGAAGCTAAACTTGATGAAGCAAAAGAAGAAGAAACTAAACTTGAGAAAGTAAAGGAAGAAGAAGTTCAACTCAAGAAACCGGAAGAAGAAGAAGTTCAACTTGAGAAAATAAAAGAAGAAGTTGAACTCAAGAAACCAGAAGAAGAAGAAGTTCAACTTGAGAGAATAAAAGAAGAAAAAGTTGAAGTAGATGATGTAGTGGAGGATAAGGAAAGTGAGCCTGCGGAAGTGAAAAAGGAGGAGCCAGTTAAACCGGATGTCGCAGAACCGGAAGAAATTGCAAAAATTGAAGAGAAACCCATACTAAAGGAAGAAGAAGAAATACCAGTCGAAATTCTCACAGAAGTCGAACCTGAATTAGAAGAAGTAGCTGCTGAAGTTAAAGAAATACCTGTGGAGGAAGTAGAAGAAGAAGTTGATCATTTATTACCAACAGAAGACGAATTAAAAATCGCAAAGGTAGAGGAACCTGAAGAAAAGGAGCCACTCATCAAGAAAGACCAAGTTGAAGAAGAAATACCAGAAATAGAAGAACCGATTGGCAAAGAAGAAATTCCTTCAGAAGTCAAAGAAGTGGAGGAACCAGCTGATGAAATTGAAGTAATGGAGAAACCGAAAGAAGAAATCGTTGAGCTACCACTTGAAGAGGAAGAACCATTGGTACCGGAAAAAATTGAGGAAGAAGAAAAAGAAGTGGAACCTGTAGAAGAAATACCGGAACCGGAAGTAATAGAACTTGTAGAAGAAGAGATACCGGAAGTTGAAATAAAGGAAGATATAAAAGAAGAAGTGGTACCAGTAGAAGAAGAGCCGAAGGAACTCCCAGAAGTGGAAAGGTTACTGGAGGAAGAGATAATTGCCCTGAAGATTGAAGAGGAAGTAATAGAAGAGCCAGAGAAATTCCCAGCAGAGCCTCCAAGACTGATCGATCCAGATTTAGTAGCTAAACCGTATCTGACAATTGCGGATATCGAAGTGGAAGAGGAACTTCCTCCCTGCATTTGCAAGCCTGTCATTTGCCCTATGGTTGGTAGCAATTATTTAACCCTATTCTTTCCAATTCCATCAAAATTTATTTTCCACTTTACTTCAATTTTCTACATTTATTCCATCTCTTTTCTTTCAAGAATTCTACTTAGTTTAAAAATACAAATGAGCTAATTCTCAACGTGTAATTTCCCTTCATGGCAAAAAATATCGATTAGTATTCTTCCTGTAAACAATAACATTCCAGTATTGATCTTAGTAGCAGGGAATTTTTCAGATGAAAGAGTTATATTTTTATAGAATTTTAATTCCAATTTTAATCAACAATTGCTCGTTGATCTAAGTTTTTCAAATTGTTGCAAGAGTTTCTTTGTAGGAAATAGATTAAGGATGATGAGATGGATTTGTTGTAACAACTAGTGAATGTTATTTATTGAGTGACATTAAGAAAGTGTTGTCTACGATAATTCTCTAAGGAAAGAATCTAGAACGAAGTCGTTCCGAAAAGGTCACGGCCGCCAAAAGTGTCTCTTACGTGTTCGGCCATCGACACTTCCCTCTCTCTATGGGATATCTGGGTCGTAGAGTGGGGAGATAGAAGAGAATGGGGAGCAAAAGGCGATAGTACATTATAACATGGATAAAGTGTAGGTTTGTTAGCTGTAGACATGAAAATTGAAGAAGACTCTACATAAATTTCATTGTTTAGAGATAATAATAATTTATGCTGCAGGTATATTTGAGATTTTTAGATCAGTCGATTTAAATTATTAAAACGCAGCTAGTTAAGAATTTGAGGCTGCTGAGACTTAGGGGAATAGAAATTTTAGAGAACAAACTAATTATGGACATTGTTTAATTTTTTATTGTATTGAAACAATTAATACTAAAGGTATATCTGAGATTATTAGATCAGTCGATTTAAATTATTAAAACGCAGCTAAATAGAAGAATTAGAGACCTTTCAGAAGCAGAGAAATAAAATATTTAGAGATTCGATAATTATTTTTTATTAATATAGTATTGGACAATTATTTTAGTCCAGACGAATTCAATTATTGAAATGCAGCTAATTTTCTTTGAAGAAACCTTTGAGACACTGAGAAATATAATATTTAGAAAATAGATAAATTATGGGAAGTGTTTAATTTTTATTATTTCGACATAACAGCTTACGCTGAAGATATATATTACTTTTTCATTATTTGTCTTAACATTTTGAAACAGAGCTAGTTTTATAACAATTCAAACGCAGGATTTAATTTCAAACGATCAAAAGTTCGAAATTAAGAATTAGACAAAAATACAGTGGTTAGATCAACGAGTAATTAATAATTTTAAAAAACACTCTGCTCAGGATCAATAACACTAATTAATAAAATTCTACATTACCTTTTACCACAAAAGTTCTCCATCGTCGTCACAACTACCTCACCCTACATAAAACTCCTCCATGCAGCTACACCAAACAAATTTTTCCGCCATACAATAAATCTCCCATTATCAATCCCAGCCCCCTGAACCAAAGAAGATCGAAATCACCCAAACCGAAACAATCATTCACACCGAAACAACACAAATAATCACTCAAACGGTCTCCAACATCGGCACCCAGACCCTTCCAGCCCAAAGGATCATGAAACGTATCGAACATCCTCCTATAATCATAACAAACACCATGGACCAAGAATCCGAAGTTCCCGAACGTCTCTCATTCTACAAAAAACTCCTAAAAGATCAAGCAACCATCACAACAGTCACCACAAGTGCACAAACAGAAAAACCTCTTGGATCTCGAGGTACTTTATATCCCCCATCACCATTCCACCCCGTAAGAATCCCTAGAACCAATAGATTCGATCAAGAAGAAGAAATGAGATCCATCAGTTATAGAAAATTACATGAAAAGCCAAAAACAGATTGCAACTGTTGTTTCTGTGGCAAAGTAGCTGCGCAATTGCCAAAGATTCATCGTGAATCACCGTCTACTTTGAAGAATCTTCCTAGTTTGACGCAAAGGAAGATGTTATGCTTGGATTGCAGAACTAAGAGACTCGAAAAGGGTAGTTTAGAAATTGCAGAGAGGTCAAAGAAGGTTGAGAAGTCTTGCTGCGATCGTGAAGTATGTACTGTTATGGCGTGCATTCAGACTTTTAGTTCGACGAAGAGAAGAGTTAGGGAGAAGAAGGATCAGAGTTGTATGGCGAAAATTGCTAAACGAAAGGATGAGGTTCGAAGGAAAGAGGAGGATGGAAGAAAAGAGAGGGGTTTGACGTATGATGAGGTTCGAAGAAAGGAGGAAGATCGAAGGAGAGATAGGTTACGGATAAAGGAAGAGGATCGAAGGAGAGAGGGGAGGAAAAGTGAGAAGGAAAAGGGGTTGCATGATGGAGAATTGGAAAAGGATCTGTTCGAGGATTGTATTTGCTTCGATACAATAGAAAACGACGAATCGGGAATGCAGAAGAAGCTAAATTGCACGTGTGGGGATTCTGATTGATTTGCATATTCAATCTGTCCGTGAGAGGTTGCGGAGTTTTATGAAACGCATCGGGGAATTGTTCGTGAGCAAATATAAATCTGGTTAGTACATGTTTCGGATTCTATGTCGAGGTTATTGATATTTTTACGAGAAAATACCATGGAGTGGGATTTTGGAAAATTTTTTATGGAAACTTTACAATTTCTTGGAAGTTTAAAATGAAATATCATAATGGAACAGGTAGACGATGAAATCAATTCTAGATTGATCTAATAAAACACAAATCGGTCATCTTTTCCATCCCTTGATTTCTCTTTTTCCAAAGTAATCATTTAATATAATAAATTGAACATTGATAATACCAGAATTAATAATTCATAAACATTAATCATTTAATCAATCTATAACAATTGCACAGGAAATTCTCCGTCTCAAAGTGTGCTAGATTTTAGTTATTTCAAGTATCCAGTAATTTCACCATAATAATTTCATCGCCAAGTCAAACATCCATTTTCCGCCATCATCCGAAGTCATACTTTCACCCTTGAACTTCAATCCTCGAGCCTCGAATGCGTCTTACTTACGGTGCAATTGCAATTCGCTTAATTTGAAATTAAATCCGACAAACGGAGCCATAAATTGGTTATCCGTGCGCCCAGCGAAGCATGAATTTCAATTTCTCGAAAAACCTAATCCCTCCGAGGTACGACGATATTTCTGACGGTTCCGTTCTGTCTGACATTTCAACGGAAGATTCGCGAAGGATATTTCACGCGTTTCGAGCATAGAAAATATGCATTTCTCTTCAACAGGACATACTCCTGAAAAGAAAGACAGAGGGTGGAAGGATTACCATGAGAAAGAAACGAATCGAGTGTCCAATGTGGATTTCTGATTGAACAGCACCGAGGATGGAATCGATGATGGATGGACAATGTGACAAAGGAAATGGTATGTAATTTCCGATAATAGTCCTCCCAATGATACTCTTTCCAAAGGATCTGGACAGAGCTATTGTACACGAAGGATCAATGGCCTTTTTGCCTTCTGGTTGCATCAATGGATGTTGTATTGATGTGAAAGTAAATGTATCGTCTGACGACGTTCTTTGGTGATTTGTTTTACAGTTGGAAGGACAGTGGGTTCAATGAGTTGAAAAGGATTTTAACCCTTTGCAGTCCGAATTATTTCGTTAATATTATAGTAAGTTAAGTAAAATGAATATCACAATATTTTCTCTCAATGGTCATTATTTTTTTATAATGATGGATATTTTGGTGATGTTACAAAATCATTGTGGAATTGGAAAGTTGATATTAAATTGTCAAAAAATAAAGTCAAGTAAAAAACTGTGTCGAGTACAGCTCGACATAGGATTGCAAAGGGTTAAGGATTTTTATTTAAAATTTTTGAGAAAGTATTTTTACGAAAGTGACGATGTGGTGTATTTTATTCGGTTAGAGAATTAATTGAGGTAGTGGGGTATTACTTTATTAACAATATAGAGTTTATATAAAACGTGCACATGCTATGGGGTTAATACAAGCTTCTAAGCTGTAGATCACTTATGCTCTGGTACTCTGGAATTATTTCATAATTGTCTTTATTGGTGGAACCTTTTTTTATTGCAAATTTGGTTTCGTTCTTAGATCAGAAGATTGTTTTTGGTTCGTAGAATTTCTTTCACTATCTCGACTTTTAATTTCGGTTTGTCAAAGTGTAATGTTTAGTATCATTTCAATAATTCCCATAATTACTTTGCTTAGTAGTTCAAACCAGTAGAAATGTATGTAAAAAAGTATAGAATATTCCTATTACAGATTGTACCCTCTAAATAATTAAAACGCTACAATCCTTTATACATTTTACACAATTTTTGTAACTTTGAGTTACAGTTGCAAAAATAGTTTTCAATTTACATTCTCAAAAATCGAATACAATTATTAATAAATATCCTAAAGGCATCCACTAACATTTTAATAATCATCCTGAGGACGTCTACCATATTTTAATACAATCCTGCAACCCTAAATACATCTCATAACATTTTAATAAACTTCTTACAATCCTGAGGACATCAAATAATATTATAATAAATTCCTGCAATCATAAATACATCTCATAGTATTTTAATAACTTCAACAATTCTCTAGACGTCTAATTAAATTTTAATAACAGCAACAATCCTGTAGACATCTAATAACATTTTAATGAGTCCTCATTGTCATGAAGACAATGAGAATAAAAAAGAAACAGTTTTAAAAGGAAGAATCCTGAAATAAATCAAACTCACCGAACATTCGCCAGGGTATGTCTGCGCGATCGTAGATTGTGGTAGCCTCGCAGCTCCCCAATGCTGCCCTGTTCAGCCTGCATCCTAGCCTGTGCAGTTGCAGCTGCACTGGCGATCACGTGGTGCTGATGACCCGGTGCACCCGCCGTTGTGATGCTCCTGCGCGACCGCCAGCCCGTTCTGCTGCTCCCACCACCGCTAGGGGTTGGTGATTTCTTCTGGTAAGGCCTGGAAGAAAACACCATGGCGCTGCGAAGGGACTGAAATTTTCTTTTTGTCTCGTCACTCTTTCTGATTTTTTTGCACTGCTTGGACAATGGTATTTCCCTTTTGAGCCATTTCACTTTGAGCTACTGTGGAGGAATTTTATTTCCATGTCTTTTTGAACTTTTTTTTTATAGTGGTTATGGAGGTGTATTAAATAGTTTTTTTATAGTGGTGTGGTATGGAGGTTTTTAGAGTATTGGAGCAATTTGGGGGATGTAGGAGAAGTTGATTGATTTAGGGTGCAGAATTTTTAGAATTCGGGAGATGGTAGATTTTTTATGGTGTTTTTAATCTATGGTTGTAGTGAGGAAATGGTGCTAGATTTATTGAGATTGTGATTGAGCTTAATGGGGATGATGGTGGAGGGTGTCGTAATCAATTTTCTTGGTTGTACCTCAAACTAAAAGATGCATTAGATAATCCGAATTTGAGAACAATTGGCGCAGTTTTCTGGTTTTGAAAAAAGGGTGAGAATTCGAGGAGTAATTTTCGAATGCTAGAATTCGTATTATATGTTTTAACTAATAATTTTATGTAAAGAAGCGATATCATGATGAATCAGCATTAGTATATTTTAGGTTCTATGAAAGTTGGATTTAAGATCAAGTGAGAAATGTAAATTTACTTTTTAGAACAGGTGATAACACAATGTAATGGGGATTATCAAGCAATTTGGACCTGCAAATTAAAAAACTTTGGTCCCTACCGCGTCATAAATTTAACCTATCTGCACAATACCCAAGCAACCTCGTAAAACAGTTGCGACTTCTTCAGCACCCAAATTATACCCCCTAATTAAATTTTAAACATCCCCACATTTTCCTCGCTCCCACATTTTTTCCTATTACCCAAAAATCGTCACTTTGAAATTTTCCCATATTAACTAACAGCCCCAAATTAAATTCTAAACATCCATAGATTTTCTACACCGCCAAAATTGTTCCAATTATCAAAAAATTGACATTTTGCCTTTTTTTCAATGATAAATTACACCTCCTGATTAATTCCTGAGCATGTCAGTAAAGCTTGCACCTCTCTATTTTTTTTATTATCAAAAAATTGTCGTTTTGGCTTTTCAATTGTCAACTAGCAGCCCCAAATTAAGTTCTCAACGTCCACAGATTTTCTACACCCCCAAAGGTGTTCCAATTATCAAAAAAATCGTCATCTTGACTTCTCCAAGTTGTTATTTGTAATTCCAGCACCGTGGTAGTCCTAGTTACGTCATAACAACCGCACCAAAATAACATGGTGGAGCAAATGTGCAATAGTGTGGAATCGGTGATTAATTAACATACTCGGAAGGAATTATGATCTCATTTAAGCTGTCTACATGGGGCTCCTTTATTTCGGGAGATTATTTATTGCCTTTGAATTTCATCTCTGGCATTCATCTTCAACCCTTTGCACTGCCAACTGGACTGGCCTCGGGTTTTCATTCTCGCAGCTCGAAATACTCCCCTAACTTTGTGCACGCTTACAATGGACCTTGTGTTCACGTATTTGGCCATTTTTTGAGGGGTTTCCATCAACTTTATTGAAGGTTTGATTCCATGGAGTGATCCATAAGTTTGTTCACAGGTTTAAAACTTTCTGGATCGAATTGCTTCCCTCATTTTTTTATGAATTAAGTCAAATCAATTTTAAGTAACTCTGTGGAGAGGGAATATTCATTTTTATTGGACGATGGAGTCAATACTAGAAAGTATTAACATTGTTTTAGACATTGGAAAATCTTCTTTGATGAAATTATTATTCCAATTTGTTGTTAATTAAGTGATATTAATTTTGGAAAATTCCGTGGAGGGGATTATTCATTTTTGACTGATGACAGAAAGTATTAACGTTGCCCTACGCTTTCTATTTTGACTGCATACACAATAATTAAGAATCAATTCCACAAATCAAAATTTTTCTCTTTTTTTTTAAATTTCGAACAAAATATGATGAGTATAGTACTAATTTGATCATCTCACGACCAACTGACATTTTCAATTCAATAGTTTTTGGAAAACTACAATGTTTCCTACTTCCGTGTTAAGAGTACCACGTAATTGTAACGTAAGGGGTTAACTACCCTCAAACGTGCATTTCTTCATAAACCCAGCTCTCAAACTCCAACCACAGCGTGAACGAAAACACCCACAAACCATCACCAACGAAGTACCTACAAATCGTTCCCTAAAAGTGCCTTAAACAATCCCTCACACTATTAACTTCTCCCTTTCCATCTTGAACTTTCTTCCGCCTCACTTGACACCCCCAAATTCCAACCCTCGTGGGTCTCGGTGTTCTATATATTCACAAACACACAGAAGTCGATTCAAAGGCAGTGAACGAGGGTAAATATTTCCATTACCTTCTATTTTTCTCTTAACACTAGATCTACTCATGACTCGCTTTGAATATTTTCGAAACATCCCCAAAATTTCTAACGCTGTTTCTTTTTCAATTTGCTACATTTATCTTGAACACTGTGAACGATTTAGGCATGTTTATTTGTTAATTTTAAACATATTGAATTATTTTAAAAAAATTATTAATTAATTAATTATTAATAGTAGGTAGATCTAGTGTTAAGCATCTAATTTGCAGTGTCAGGCGTATGTATATTACATTCGAAGGATATCAAGACTGGGATTTGCAATCAGTAGGTCAAAGTTCAACTTCTCTGCTGTTATCTCTAGAAAATTTTTCCTTAGAAAGCCTTGATCCATTGAAAGTAATAGATGCCAGGCAGAACAATTATTGAGGTTAGGAGTCTTGCGTTACCTCAAGGTCACAGGAGTCCATAGAGGATTGAAGAAAAAAAATGTAAAATAATGATTTCTAGTTTAAACAGAACAATTGGACATCGGCAATGACCGCTAGGTAGACTGCAAATGACCTTTGTAACTGTTAATCTCTCAAAGTCTCCAGTAATACAATTAATTCATCTGTTAATACAATTAATAATTAATTGTTGTACAATTAATAATTAATTCATCTGTTAAGGATGTTCCACATTAGAAAACCTATCCATGGGTATTAAGTTACACAATTTAACAATAAAGTTTGAAAATTATTTCTATTGGTCTTATATAGGAGTTTGTGACGATGTCGTCAGTGAATCGCTGCTCTCCTGTTTCGCTGATGTTGCCAACTTGCCGGCGTTTCGTCGTACTGCTACGAAGTAGTTTGCAACTTTGTGTATTTGTTGTAGTTGTAATTAATGGATACCGGGTTAGGTGTAATTTATATTGTAGACGTATTACTCGAGTAAAATGTCACGTTAAAACCCAGGGTGACTTATTGGGGCAAGAATCATGTTGAGTAGAAATTATCAGATTTGCCGAAAGGTTGTCGACGGTTCCATTTTGAGTGCCATTATTAATTACTGGTCGATGGGCCGTGTTCTTACGCTAATTTTGCAACTATTTTATGATATTATATTTTTCTTATGTTACTATATTTTTAGAATATAATAACAGCTTGAATTTTCAAAAGATTTAAAAAATTTACTAATAATAATAGAGCTCGGACTATTTTTTATATTAATTGAATTTAAATTGAAATTCATCTTTTAAATTAATTCAATTTTTTTGAAAAAAATTTAGAAATTCTAAGTTATGAAATTGATTGGAGAAACTGTGGAAAAATTTTATTTCCAAATTTTAAGGATGTTAGGAAAACAGTTAGTATTGATTTTACAATAAAGTGTAGATTTGAAATATTTTTTATGGAAGTCTGAGAAGTCGTGCAAAGGTGAATATAAAAGTTTCAAAGTGCAAGAGAGTGAAAAAATATTTGGAAATTAATTTTTTATCGGATTCGGAGATTTTTTTACACATGCTAGATTTATATCCATTAATTGGAGAGCAAGTGGAGATGACGTTGCTTTACGAGAGCTTCGTCGAGCTTTCAAAATTGATGTACGACACATTCGTCGACGATAGAACGATAAGTGGTTTCGGATATCGAAAATGAGAACACAATTCACACGTCGAAACTATTACTCGAAAATTACATGTTCAAAAAACTCAAATACATCAAACCCTAAACAACTGTAAAACTTGAAAAAATTACAAAATTCTCAAGAATCCAAAATACGTCGAAAACTTCAACGTACTGAAGTTCTTGTGGCAAATACAAAAATGCCAAGTATGTCCAAACTATTAACAACAAAGCCGTGAAAAATCCTAAACATGTCGAAACTTTCAAAAACTTCAAGAATCGCAAAAAGAACAAAAATTATGAAAATTCGTCCACAGCTCCTCAAAACACTGAAATTTTCAAGAATCCCAAGACTTCTAAAAATTCGTAGGAAATTCGATGCTCCTAAGAATTCCAAGGCCTCCAAAAATCGCAAGAATTTCAAGCTCTCCAAGAATTCTGAGTTGAGAATAATATTCTACGTAATGTCAGGTAAAATTGGAAGCAAGAAATCACCTAAACTGGCCTTACTTGTAGTTATCGACCTTCCGTGGTTGTTTCTAACGTGAAGTCGTGGTTGAACAGACATCAACAGGTTGCTTCGCGACATAAAACTACTTGTTCCGTCGCAACGAGAGATCGATACGTCTCCGGTTGACTATGTCGTTCGAAACGTGACTGCTTTATTAGACTAAAAGCCTAATAACATCGTGAGCTCTGATTCGAAATCCTTCGATGACCCAAATAGAGAAATCACCGGAAACTACCATCCGCCGGATGAGGATGCGCATCTACCAGATAGTTCTTGCGATAGTTAATCGATTTTCGAAAACTTTTTTCAAAGTTTTCTTGGAGAATTGCTATGATACATTTTCACCTTCAAAAAATGGGTTTGGTGAAAGAATTTGCAGAAGCAATTAGACGGGATTATTGATAAGTTCTTTAAAATGATTTTCGGGATTTTTAAAATCGTGATTTTTCTGATTTCTTTGAATTTCATATTTAATAGATCAAAAGTACGTTTATGAGGTTCATTTTTTTTCACGAAATAGTGATTTCTGACATTTTTGGATATTTATAATTTTTTGGAATTTTAAAAGTGTAATTTTATCATTGATTTTTAAAGTTGAAATAATTAAGTTGGCACAGAGTGTAGAGTTGACATTTCTGATATCCTATTACAATTGTCATTGTGACATTCTGATGTCTAATTTAGCAAGTAATTAAGTAACTAAGTAGCTAAGTTGAGACAATGAAAGTCGTAGGAAAATACTCTAATTTCACTCCAATTCCCTTCGTTCTATTTCAAAGATTAATTACAATCTTCTAATGAAATTTTATTATGTGACATAGAGTATTAAAAATATCCTGTTAAATTAATGAGAAATTATATTCAGCACTTTTTAAAGCGTATTTTTAAAAGAATTTCAACATTGTATGATATCACTGATAAAAGACAGGTTCCATTATTGAACTGAAGCTTCAACGACGAATAAAAGGACCACCTTATCGTTATAACACCATTAACGCACATTACAATAGTCATCAATCTTTCTCCAAAGCGGGGGATGACGCTAAAGGAAACATTTTCCTAGACACTTTATAAAATATCCCAAATTCAAACGATACTTCCGTTGATCCTATATTTTTCCTCTTCATCATTGAAGCGCTGAGTCCCTGAATCGAACCAGTAGAAATCAATAAACGAGCTCCATTCGTTCATTAATCAACTTCGAAAAATCTATTCCCTCGACTCAACTCATCACTGTGCTTTCAATGAAATTCAGACATATTTGAATTTCTATTCACCATAGGAATTTTATGGTACATTCAAAGAACCTATTTCCTTTTTATATTTATTTTAACATCGAGTTTTTCTAAATGAAATTTAAACAAATATAAAATATTGTTCAACATAAAAATTTTGTTTTATTTACGAAACATATTTTTTTCGTCACTTTTTAATCACTGATTAATTTTGTATTTTAGCAATTGAATTCTGAATTATAATGGAAATAGTCACAAAACAAATCGTAGGGCAAGAGATTAAATACAATTCGAATACAAATAAATTCCTAAAATATTATCAGGTAATCTTTATCAGAACACGATTTTAATCGCCAATAATCACTATATCAATTAGCGACATAAAATCCAAAAAATTCTCTTGCAATTCTTAACACTAGATTTACCAAACCAGTCAAAATGACTGGTGCACAATTTTTTCCAAAAATTCTACGGGTTTATGAGAGAGCCGTAGAATAAATATTCTTCGTCCATCGTATAAAACATAAATTACCGAATCTATCATCTCTTCCGCATCTTAATTTTCCTTGCTTTGAGGTACATATTTAACATATTTAAATATAGTAGATTTCACGCTGGTAAATCTAGTGTTAATTGAAGAAATTCACTGATAAATAGTGATAAAAAGTACCCATAGATACAGAAGTAATACTCGAAAACTCCCCCTCAAAGCTTCATCAACCGATCGAAACACAATTAATGGAACTCTGCGCTGCAGCCATCCAACGTGCAATAAGGTCGAAATTCGAAGGTTCTCGAATTTGACCTAACGACATAGGAAATAGTCACTTTAACCAACGTTCGTTGCTCGTCTCCGCGGTAGGAATTTCGTTGGAACGTGACACGTCCATCCGGGAAATATATGCCGCCACTGGGCACACCGATGAACGATCATCTCGACGGTCTAATTATAATCGTTTCGTTTCGAAATTAGACCGGCTGACATTTATAGCGCGGATGGAAAGCGACAAGTAACACGCCGTAAACTGCGGTTAATAATAACTGTCTTTGTGTGAGAGGATTGACGATTATAAAGGTTATCGGAGAACCTCGAAGTTTTCAGGTGATCGACGATGGAATCGTTGGTTGATTTGATAAACTTCCTGTATGGGGGTTGAGAGTTGATTTGTTACGGAAAATTTAAATTTTCCGGGGGAGAATGGTAATGATTATTAAAAATTTCTTTGACCATGGAAAATGTGATTTTTGAGACTTTTTGTTCATAGGGATGTAAATGAGGTCTGGAATTTGTAATATTTTTCAAAGGGTTTCGGAAGTTTCAGAGATTGGAGATTTTAAAAGTAATGACGATGGTGTTTTTTGAAAAAAAAGCAGAAATGTCATGTTTTTTAAAGATCGCAAGGACTTTGAGGGCTTTGGTGTAAATATATCAGATTTCCTCTCAAATTGTAAGGTTTTAAAGATTACTGATTTCCTGAGCAGTTCCCAAAATAAAAAGGTTAAAAATTCTCGAAATTTCTGAAACTTTGAAACATCGCAAAGCCTTTGAAAATTCTAGAATAAAAACACTACCTTTTCTAAAAAATTGCAAATCTGTCAATTATTTTTAAACTTTAGAGAGCCCAGCAAATAAAAAGGTAGCTTTTCCAAAACCGAATCTTCATATTTACCAAGACTTTAAAACACCACGGAGCCTTTAATAATTCCAGCATAAATCTTTAATTTTTCTATAAAACTGTAAGGCTCAAATATAGTTACACCATCAAAAATTGCAATAAATAAAAATGTTGCCTTTTCCAAAATTCTCCGGCTCTTCGCATCCTTCCAGCCCTCTGACATGGAAATACCAAGTACCTCAAAAATTCTCAACCCTTTCAAATATCTCAACCCCTCCGAAAATATCTCACTGTAATTTTTGTACAATTGTTACTAATTATTAAAAAGACAATTCAAAGTTTCGAGAACATCAGATATCAAAGAAGTATTTAAGAAAAGCTCCCTCGAATTAATCCAAGCTGCAAGAAATCCAACGAAAGTTTTATGCAACGATTCACGGATAAAAGTTGCATGATCAACGGCGATCTTGGCGAAGTCCATGGGTGAAAAAGTTCTCACATTTTCTCCCTAGTATCTCGCAGCTGTTTAACGACGTTAAGAACTTGGATTAAGTTTCGACGGTGAAAAATTTGCAAACATCGAGAGTCCATCTAAAGCCAGTCGGCTGAAATAATTTTCTTCTGTTCTTCTTCACGTCTCTTCCGGTTTGTTCGCCCGCGTTCTTCAACTTCCGCCGTGAATTAATTGCAGGAAGACCCCGTGGTCTGATCGAGCCTGGTAGAAACGAATTTCTGAATTTATAATAGGTGCTCTTTCGACTGGAAAATTGATAAGTGGAATTTTAATCTGTCGTAATTTACTTTTGGACAGTTCTACCATTGAAGAAGTTACATTGCTGACTTTGGGATGATTTCAACCCGGGTCGAAAAGTCCAGCCTACAAAGAAACTTCAAATCCTAGATTCTTTTGATCTCTCATTTGCCGCTTAATTATGTATACCATTTTGAACCTCAAAATCCTCAACTAGTGTGTCTACGCGCGTCACAGTCCTGTAAATATGATTTTTAGGAGTTATATGGACTGATCAGGTAAAATTTTTATTCCAATTTAATCTGACATCCCCTAAAAATATTTCAGACGTTCCAAGTCTGTCGACTCATATTCTAAAAATAGGGCTTTCAGGAGCAAGTTGGAATTAAATTATTATTTTATTCCATATAAATTCTAAATCTCCTAAACCAAATTAATTTTTAGTATATCGAGAATTTTTTTGGACCTCGATCATTCCACTCCAATTCCAATCCAATTCTAAAGCTCCTCATTATAGAATGCTGAGGATTATTTTTGACTGTATGAAGCCTAAATTGCTCCTAAACTAGGTAAAAGTGGCAAAAAGTAACAAGTGTAGGGCGATTGTGGAATTAAAATTTGCATTCTTTTATATGTAACATATTTTTCCATATCCAGCCTAAGTATCCTAAATTATTTGGTAATTTAGGAGGATTTTGGGCTGAAATTTTCGACTCGGGGACGCTCTACAGTTCGAGTTATATCTCCAACTATTTAAAAAAAATTTTTTTTAACTGCTTTTTTACAAATACAAAATTTTCACGAATTATAAAATTCTGCATGAATTCGAAATAATAGAATTTCGGCATCGTATCAATGCATTTTAACAAAAGACACCTGTTACATAACAAAACCTCTATTAAATCACACCCTTAATATCACAACCCTTGCCAATTACTCAAACGACACAAGTAAAGTCTCGAAATACAATAATCATTAAAAAGAAATCTTCTCGTTACAATCCATGTAACTAATTGGAATTCGATAACGAGGCAACGTTCACGGGCCATCGATAACGCTAACCATTACCGAGAAATCGTCGAAGGATCGTCATTAACGTAAGATCGATACAAGCTGCAAGGGAAATCCCATAATCAGGACTAAACAAGCAATATCCAACGTACCATTTACGTTCTAGTTGAACAGAACTCGCATAACTCGGCTTTCTTCTTACCTCCGCGGCTCTCCGGAATTTCTATGTGGCTACAATCTAATTTAAAAGGGCCACCATACGGTATCGGGCCATCTATCTTTCATCTCTTCTCCTTCGATCCCTCTCTCATCCTCCCACAATTCGGCACGCTCCATTTTCTCATCCATTTTCGAGCAATACTCTTACGCATCCCTCCGAGGATCTTTATTGCCTACCGAAAGTTACAGAAGGAGAGAGAAAAGAACGAACTTCTTTTGCGTGAAAGACAGAAGACGGTTCTGTCTGAAAAAGGAAAGCTCGTAGAAAAGAACGAAAGCCAAGGAGCTCGGATCAAGGGTGGAATTGATCGACCATTTCACTCGCAAAGGGTATCGATATTTGTGAATAATTCAGAGGCTGTCAGTTTGATTTTCGAGAAGCTTTTTTGTTAGGTAGCTGAGAAAGGATTTTTAATGTTGCTTTTAAAACTTTTTTTTATGTTTTTGAAGCCTAAGTATTAATACGCAACACTACTTAAACTTAATAATAGAATTATCGGCGTTTGATCCATGATATTTAAATATATTAAATGAGTATATTGAAAAGGGATGAATCAAGAAGTTGGAAATATTATCAATATAGTGATTTATATTTTACACGATTGTGAATGCCTACTAATGGTTTTTTTGTGAGTAAAAAATTTGTGGGAAAATTATGAACCAGTCGTTTTGATTGCCTTGGGAACTCTGATGTTAAAAATTACATTACCAAGAACCACGTATGAAAGAAATCCCAAAACGGTCCAATCTTACAAAAAAAGGATGCTAGACACCTAATTTAACCTTCAATTTAATTATTAAACCCCACAAACCTTAATTTAATCATCGACACACATGAAGGTTCACAATTCCTCCAGTAATTACCTAAAACTTCGCATGAAAAAGATCCCAAAAAGTTCCAATCTGACAAAAAGAGTATTTTGGTTATCTAATTTAACCATCAAACCTTCAATTTAATTATTACACCCCACAAAGCTTAATTAAATCATTGACCCAGATGAAAGTCCACAATTAGTTGAGAAATTACCGAAAATCTCTCATGAAAAACCTCTAACACAAGTCGAGTCTGACAAAAAGGGTATTCCAAGGTGTATAAAAACCCCATGATCCCAAAGGGAGGTAAGAAAATCATCCAACTTTATCTCCAAAGCATCGTGTGAAGAGAGTCCCATGAGAATCCCCATTCTAATAATACGTGGCATCGTCAAAATGGTGGATCTTTGAAATCGCTGATTCCACTAACATCCTAGGGTTAACATTTACGAATCTCCTTGAATTTTTTGACATTTTCTATACGTTGAAAATATCAGGACAATGTTCCTTTTTTTTAGAGAGACTATAGTCGCTATAAATTGCAAAGCTTTATGGCAATCAGGAGAGATAGGTCGTGGAATTTTATGGTAATCTTGCGAAGTAGTCGTGGGCCTGGATCACATACGTGGGTTTCGGAAAAGGGACAAGTTTTGCGGGATCGTCGTAAAGTTCGTGGGTTTATCGTTGCACGATTTCGAATTGCCGAGGTGAATTTCGGAGGTTGGATGTTTGACTCGAGTGCTTTATGGGTGTTTGATATTTTAGGGGAGGTTTCGAGTTTCAGATAGTGCTTATATGTTTTCGGGGTGGAATTGTTGCGTGAATTCGTGATTTCAGTGAGCTTGGCTTATTAGAGCGATCAGTGTTTTGAATTTTAATAGATGAAGTAGTAAAGCACACTCAGTAGTAGTATATATCATATAAAAGTTCAATAAGAATGGGAAAATATTTATTTATTGTGTGCATTAATACCTACATTTCTAGAAAGGTATTAAATTAGTGGGAAAATTAAAATGCTTAATTTAGTAGTAAAAGATGCTTGGAAGAGAATTAAAAATTAATTGTTTTACACGAGTTAGAAGGACAATTTTATGGTGATAATTAAATATATCGTCAGATCTCCTCCTGAGTGCAAAGAATTAATTTCTATGTGCATTTGATAATTGAAATAACTTTGGTTCCCTTAGTAATTCAATTATATATCATAGTAGTGCACTAATAAGTTATATATTGTCTCAATCGCGTCTTTGAAATTTCAAAATTTCAAATAGAGAATACGTAAGCTTCTGAATTCGACTAGGGAAGGTAGAGAGCGAAGAAATTCGAAGAGAAACGTTTTCCAAGGGAACCATTTAATTCCAACTTTGCAATTTCACGTTGCAACACCCCATGGATATTAAACAATGCAATTTCATACGTCGCATAGAGTTCACTAGCTGATTCTCCAGCGTCTTTTGAATTCCTGTTTCCTTTTTTTCCATTTTCTCTCGCTAAATTCTCGACTATACCATAGAGACTTAGCCATACATACTTGAAGAGCTTGTAACTCTTCATTCTCATGGAAACTGTCTCCATAAAGCAGCTGTTCTGAATAAGTAAAGCATCATCCTAACAGAATTCGGTCGAATTTTCTTCAGTATCTGCAACGTATCTGTTATTCTTTGAGATGAAAGAAATGTTTTTTTCTTTTCACTTTGTACTTTTCTTCAAATGTATTTTGAAAACCCCATTAAAAGTGTAATGGCTCAAAAGGGAAAGTTGGTACATATAAAAAAAACCTTTGTCAAAGCAGTAAATTAATATTGTATCAATCTTTGCCATAGACGTTCTGAGGACTTTATGGGGGTGCAATGTATAATTAAATTGAGCAACAAATATAAACTTCACCATAATAGCAAACATTAATTATCACATCAATTTAAAATCTTAGACAGTATTTGTGCTTAAATTTTCATTGTTAATTGAGAAGGAATTTTAAAATTTGAAAATCTAAATGTTTGCACCCCTAATTAGCAGCAATTGAGAAATGTATTACAGGAAGGAGCTATGTAACGTTGAAAAATGTTATAAATTTTTTTATAAGAGTTCCTTATTCTTAAAGATTTAATGACTAAGCTCTTGCCTGAAATACACCCTCAATTATCCTCCGAACGTCTCCAAACAACCATAATCGCATTTCTCCCAGCAGGTTTAACAAAGTTTATCCGATACCCCCATAACTCTTCAGCTATATCTTTCCCTTTGATTATTTCCTACCCCCACTGGCCTTCAGTCGACCACAAAACACCTCTCCTCCTAAAACCCTCACCAACCCTTGGACCTCATCAGAAGAATTGCGGTACTGCTCTAGAAAAATACGACTGTAGGTCAATTTTCCCCTTCGATTGCTCCCCACGTCCACCAACCCTAAGTACCCCAAAACACTACACCTCAGAAAACCTCATAAAACCCTTTCATTCTCACCAGAAGAAATGTAATCCTACTTTTAAAAGAATCGCCTAGGTCAATTTTCTATTACTACCACCCCCAATTGGCCCAAAGCACAACCCTGTCAAATAAACGTTACCAACCCCCTTCGAATTGAAGCAGAAGAAATACAATACTACTTCCAGAAAAAGTATTACACGTCTACTTTCTATTGTCATCATTTCCAACCACACCAACACACCCCCTCTTAAAAAGTCTTGACAATCTCCGTAATTTCTATCAACAGAAATGCAATACTTTTTCTAAAAAATTCCACATATGTATTTTCTACTGTCGTTATCACCAAAACACCCCAAGAAACCACCCTATAAAAAAAACTTAACAATCTCCGGAATTTCTATCGAAAGAAATGCAATACTACTTCAGAAAAAATAGGCTACGTCTATTTTTTATTGTCATCATCCCCAACCACCTCAAAACACCCCATTCTCGAAATTTCTACCAAAACAAATGCCACACCACTTCAAAAAAATAGCCTACGTCTACTTTCTATAGTCATTATCCTAAACCACCCCAAGACTCTCCCTCTAAAAAAATCTTACCAACCCCCTTGATCTCCACCAACAGAAATGTAGTACCACTTCATAAAAAATAGCCCAACTCGACACCCCAAAATACCACCCCTCTCCTTCAAAAATCCCAAAAAAGTCCGTTACGCCCACCAGAAGAAATGCGATTCCACCCCATAGAAAGAAGGAAAGTCTACTAACCTCTCCTTCGTATTCCGTCCTTCCTCATCGTCCTCCTCCTCGATATCGTGCAGCCGTGGACTAAGACGATGCTGAGTTCCTCCCTCCTTCGTGAAATCCTCCTCCTCCGCCCTCAGCTCGCATTCCTTCTCGTCGTCTAAATCATCGAGGTCCTCATCGAGATTGCTGAGAGGTGCACGTTCCTCGTTCTCCTCTACCAATAACCTCTTCTTATCCTCCTGTTGTATCTGCTTCAGCTCCTGTTGCTTCTGCTGCTGAGGTCTCTGTTGCTCCTGATGTTTTTGTAGGTGATGCTGCTGATTCTGGTGTTGCTGCTGGTGCTTGTGGCCGGCGGAGCCTTTTTTGGCCTCGGGGGTGGCCCCCGAGACAGCTGCACCACCCCCACCCCCGCCGCCACCGGCGCACGGCAGGCAGCAAGACCACGCGCCCCCCACCTCGGCACCCTGGCACCACTCAACGTCAAAACATCCAGGGCCGGCTGCACCAGGCTCTTTCTCTTTCTCACTTCAATGTACAACCCTAATTCCAGGTTGTTTTCAAAACTCTTTCACCTACATTGCCATTGAGAAAAATTATCTGACTGAAGAACCAATTGGTATTCTTAATTGGGGTTGTTGGGTGGATTGTTATGGGACTTTTTTGATGTCCTTGGTGTCTGTTCATTGAGAGTTGTTACTCTGGAGATTATTTAATGATTGTTTAACGTTTTGAGTTGTTTTTGACCTGGATGACCTTTTGGTGATAAAGTTAGGGTTAAAAGTCACTAGGGTTATTAGACAGCCTGGTTCTTTGAAGTTGATGGGCTGATTGAAGATAAAGATTCTTAGGTTGAAGCTTTTTCTTGTAAATTTAGCTGTGTAGAAGTGGGTTAAGTTTGAATGTAGAGGGATCAGAGCTCAGAGTTTGTATTTGGTATGTAGCTGAATAAAAGTCACTTGCAGAATTTTGCGAGGATCTTATTCAACTGTATCGAGCGTTGTAGCACTAATCCGAGATTAGGATGATATTTGGTTAAATCTGTAGGATCTTCTTGAATGAAATCGTCAGAGGGGTTGAAAGGTTGATGAAGATGTGTCGAAGTATTTCGTGGTATTCTTCGCAATCCTGATACTTTTGCTCTTATCTTTGAGAGTGGCTTTTCGTTGAGTCTGCAGGTTGTCCTGGGTAGTTTTAAGCTTTATCTACTGGCAAAAGGGTCTTGCGGAATTCTTGCTTCCCTTCTAATCTTTTTTATGACGTCAGACGACGAACTATCTTTCTTCTCTGCCCACTTTCGGAGTTTACGTTCTTCCACTACGACTTCGAGTTCTTTTGCGGTCTCTGCAAAATTTTACACTGACCTTTGTCGATTATCAAAAGACGTAGGGTCTTTGGAAAGCTTTTCTTCTTAATATTTCTGTGAAAATGTAGGCCTGATTGCAATGTTTTAGCAAAATGATATTCTAATTATAATTCAGAATTTTTCATTTACAGTGGAAAATTATTTTGTTGAAATTTCTGGGATTTTTTACGATTATACTTTTTTTTTAAGAGGGTGATATTTTAATGATATATGAAATTAAAGAGTTAGATTAATTGTCACTTATTTAACACCTTCAATTCACTGATAACACTTCAACGTCGTTCTCGCGAGTTCACCGAACACTTTTAAACATATGGAAAATTCTGGAAAATTTTCTGCCATTTTGTATCGATACATTTTATTAATTTAACTTTCACGAGCACAATTTTCCTTCATTTTTTATCGAACAACGTTGAATAATTTCCTTCGTACTTGAACGATGTAATCATTATTTAAAAGAATTTTACAATGTTCAAAGAGCTACACTCTGTTTTCCCTCCAATAGAAATACAGAGAAATGGTTCTACAAAATCGAAGTTCCTTCGATCTTCAAAATTTGACAAATGTTTGTCTACTCACAAATGCATTACTAGTAATTCACATGGAATTTTCCATATTGCGTTGATTTCAGCTGCAAATATCGATCAGGAAAGCTTCGAGAACATTTTATATCGTACTTTTATTCCTAAGTAACACCTGCGGCCTTAACGAACAGACTTTAATGAGATTCTTGAGGTCCAACTTCCATTCATCAGCACGACAGTTATTCCAATATTCGATGAGAATTTTTTTACTCTGAAAATTCGAGATTACATTTCTCCCTCTCTACAATGTCACACAGTCGATAGATAGAGAATTCTTCAAGATGTATAGAAATCTATTTTTAATATTATTCTACTTCCAAAGTTTCTTTTTATCCTCAAAGTACAAATTGGACACTCGAAGAACGTTAATACTACAGAAGGCCTTTAAATTCTGCGAATTTCTACTTCTATGTTGATTCAAATCCACGATATTTACATTAAATAAGCCAACATCAGTTTCAAACTAGTTACTCTACATCAAACTTCAATTTCCAATCGCAGGAACTTCTTCTCCATAATAAAGAAACCATAATCATTCGTATATCGATTAAACTCTTGCTTTAAAATTCCTTCTGCGAAAAATCATTTCTTCTTGCAATGCTATCACCCAAGACTGCAGTTTTAGCACACTTCTATAAATGCATTCTTTGATCATTCTCCCCTTCCATCAGTAGTCTCGTGTTCCTCGTTTTGCGAGCTCTCAGGGGTTCCACTTTTTCTACAACCCCTTCTTCTGCAGACGAAGAAATCGCGGATATTGCAGGGGCTAACCTCCGACCATTTTTTCCCAGGAAACGAATGTCGATGGGGAAAATTCCCTTGGAAATTTCTTCTCTCTTTTAACTTCTATCGAAAGTCTATCATCTATTAATTCGATTTTTTTCACGCATCCAAAACCATGGAAATATTTGATGATTTTTACACAGAACTCTGTTTATATGCACTGCATTAAGGGATGATTTTTGTAGAATGTTTAAAAGTTCACACAACAGATTTTATTTCTTTCTTTAACACTGAGAATTGTGAAGATTTGTTGGAATTTTAGCCTCTTTAAAGTCTGATAAGATGCTCATAGAGTGAATGGTATTTGAAGAATGTCTAGGGATATGTAAATTTCAACTCAGTAAATTTTATTCGATTTGAAATGGTTTGAAGTTTGCACCTCTCCAGAAACTCTTTGTTAATTGAATCGTATTTAAGGATGTATAAATGTTGACAAATTAAATTTTATTCTCCTTCCTGCTGCCATAAATCATCAAGGATGATCAGATTTTTACTCGGTTTGAAGAGGCTATAAATAATCACACAAATTTTGTTTCTCTTGCTGCTATAAATCCTCCGTTTGAAGTGGTTTAACAAAATTTGTGATTCTCCATAAACACAGTACTGATAGAATGTTCAGAAATGCATAAATCTTCAGAAAGTAAATTACATTCCATGTTGTCGATGGAAATCAGAAAGTTTCATGGTTCCTTATTCCATTTGAAGATGTTTGTCGAATATTTAAAGAATTTATAAGAACGTATAAATGTTCATGCAGAGAGATTTCTTCGCAATTATTCCCTCCAGAACACGCAGGAATGGCATTAATTGACATTTAATCCAATTTCGAGCGGTTTGATGAAAATACACACCTTTCCTCAGCAGCAGAAGAACGACGGTTTTCCAGGACGTTTTAGAGCTTAGAATTCTTCACCAAACGTACATTTATTATTCTCCTTTGTATAAAAAAAGATGATCCATTAAGGAATTAATTTAGGCGCACCGGAGGATTCATTTGTGCGAATGTTTCCATGAAGCTTTGCGATCGTAGAGACGAAAAGTTTTTCGCGAACGCAAGCTCGTTTCTGCGCGATGGAACACAAAATTGATTGTCGATGGTAAAAAAGACGTGCTGGCTGCACGATGATCTTGGCTGACGACGATGCTTTCGATTCTCTGAAAGATTTCCATTCGAGGTGTAAATTAGATTGGTACGAAAGGATATTTCCAACAGAAACCGTTTCGGCATTGTCATCGAGGAGAAAATTGCTTTCGAAGCTCCCGGGTTTACGTGAGTTTCACTGTGCATACGCGAAATATTTTTATTTGACTTTCGAATTTGTAGAGCTTGTTTGTCGATTTACTTTCCAATGAAGAGGCTATTTTGAAAATTTTTTATTACAACTATACGCTTTTGATATCAATGGTTATTTGTTGTAATTCAAGGTATAAAAGGAAGATGTTTTATTTTAATGGAAAAAATTTAATTTTAAATTCGTGCAGGAAATGGCACATGTGTAAATGTTGTTTTATCAAATTCCCTATTGTTTTATCGAGCGGAGATTACAAAGGAAGGTATATTTGTACCGTGGCAGAGGCTACACATTTACAAATATTTGTTCAAGTAATATACAGCGACCTGTAGTACGAGCAACCGTGTAAAAATGTTCCCCTTTATTGCAAATATTTACCGAAGTATTGATACAATCGCGTTAATTCATTTCACTCTTAAATCCTCGTATCATCACATGCGACTTTCCCCGTTAAGTTATTTTTGCGAATGACATGAACAGCTTGGATGCTAAATATATCGGTAGACCTTTTTTTCTATTGAAATTACGTCCATTACTTAGTTAATAAAAATATTAAAGATAACAAGCGGTGATAATATTTTAATCTTTTTCCTCTGGTATTTATACGATAATTATAAAAGTCTATGGTGGAAAGCAAATGTTGCAATTTCCAATTAATAGATCCAAATTCAAATTTCACTTCAGAATTTTTTTCTATGCCATAATATTCCAATCAATTTATTCCATTAACACTAGAACTACCAAACCAGTCAAAATGACTGGTACACAATTTTTTCCAAAAATTCTCCAAGTTTATATAAGAGTCATAGGATAAATATTCTACTTCTATATCAATAAACATAAATCACCCAATCGATCAAATTTTCCGCCGCTTGATTCCCCCTTTTTCAAAGTACTTATTTAATTTATTAAAATAAATTAGATTTGACGCCGGTAGTTCTAGTGTTAACATCGAAGCAAAATATCAGAGATGAACGCGAAGACAAATTTTCAGACTACAACATATTAATAATGAGGATAAAAAGGACGAACCCGTAATGAGGGGCGGCGGTATCATTTTCTCGATGCCCATCATATCCGCAACGATGAATCCATATTTAACGAAGCAATGTTAATTAAAACATCCCAATCTCGGTCGACGTAAAAACGATCGTACTTCTACCATTGTCCATCCTGATAGACGGTTGCAAAAAAAATGACTATCGCTTCAGTGCTTCCATTTTCAATATTTCATTTTCCCTCTACATTGTTTTCCCCATTTTCTGAAAAGTTCGGCTGTCTGGTTATTTCGAATTTGTTCGAAATGAAAAATAAAAATTCCCAGGAAAAAATATATCATTGGTGGTTCGCTGGGCACGCGAAACAGTATATTCTCTACAAAATGCCCTTGAATGTCAATGCCAAGATACAAGACAATAGACAACGATACGTTATTGTTATTGTTATTATTATTCTGACAGTCATTGTTAGTGCAAATACTTGCACAACCCTTTTGGCACGTATCGATTCCTGTTTGCTAATGCATTATGCAGTGTTGCTATGTTGCGACATGCGATATTTCACCACATTGCATTGTGCTTAGATTTCTATGAAACCTTATTGAAAAAGGTTTTTTTCAATTTCATATTTATGGCTTCCCATTTTCAGCGTTTTTCCTATTATTGAGGTATGCTTGATGCTATTTGACATTGCATTAGGAAGATTTAGAATTTTCTTTGCTCGTGTTGATTTTTAAAAAAATCAGTGACGAGCAGACAATAGAAAATTTCATGGAAAATGATAATTACTGTAAATAATAATTTTCTATTTAACTGAAAAAGAAATATTTCCAATTATTGTTGAATTTGAATCTTTATATTTTTTTTAAGTTTTATTAGTTTCTTTTTAAATTTTGTTTGGCAGAGTTTTGCATTAATTGTTAAACGAAATGAACGTTGAAAGTGATATTCCTGTGTTGTAAAATAGTATGGAAAATTTGATTCAAGGGGTAAAAAAGAACGACAGAAAACGTCGATAAACATCCTGCAAAATTTCTCCGAAAAATGCTGGTTCGGTTGAAAGACGATCGTTAAATTGAAATTAATGAGAGCTTTTAGTGTAACAAAGCTTTAGCCATCGGACGTTCTTCGAAAGCAAATTGAAATCGTGGCTGATGCGTTTCATAATTAATTCGATTCATGATGAAAACTTATCGATGAGTATATATATTCCTGGAATATTTTGTTCCATTTTATCCATTTCCGCCGCTTTCGAGGAAATCATTATTGCAATTAATTAAGTAAACAATTGAAAATGATAATTATGACGCAAAACATAAGGATATTTCCTTAATTAAATTTGTATTTTGATAATACGTCAGTCATCGTAACATAAGTATATCAATATCACTAATTAATATCGATTCTGTAAAAAAAAAACTGTAATTAATTTCCAACTGCTGTACATCTGTCTTCGAATATATTGGAATATTAATTTTCGACTGATTAACTTCCATCTTCAATTACGTTCGGATATTAATTTTTGATATTTAATTCCCCAGCTTAGTTACGACTGAAATAGTAATTCTGGTCAATTTTATACTTTTATACCGTTGAGATTAAATATTTATTAATTTTTGTCCTCAATTATGTTTAGACGTCAATCATGAACCATTTAATTCCTATTCTCAATAATGATTAAATATTAAGCCTTAGTCGATTAACTGATATACTGAATAATGTTTAAACATTTATTGTTAGCTGCTTAAACCCTACAATCAGTGAAATTCAAGCATTAATTGTTCACTAAATAATTTCTATCTCCATTTTTTTATACTTATCAATTACTATACTTTAGCATCTCCTGATCAATTGCTTTCAAATATTAATTGTTAGCCGCTTAAACCCTACCATCAATTAGATTGCAGCATTAATTATCCAAGAAATAATTTCTATCTCTATTTTTCAATAAATATCAATTATCATTCTTTAAAATCTCCCGATCAATCACTTTCAATTATTAATTATTGGCTATCATCGTCAATTAAATTGCAGCATTAATTGTTCACTATATAATTCCTATCTCCATTTTTTAATACAACTCAATTATTATATTTCAAATTCTCTACTCAATTATTTCCAAATATTAACTGTTGACTGCTTAAACCCTGTCAACAATTAGATTCAAGCATTATTTGTTCACTAAATAATGGAAAATGAAATATTAAATCTTTTTATTCCAAATTTTCACTCTCAATTATATTCAAACATGAATTGTTGACTATTTAATCAATCTTTTTAGTTATGTTTAGATTACAGTTCAACAATGTTTATCTTTTCCCTGCTAAATATCAAATCTCCTTGATGGAAAAGTGTCTTCTTTATTGATTAAGAGTTAAATTTCTCTCCCTCTCTCTTTCTCTCTGCATCGATCAAACGAACGTTGAGCTTTCGTCGAAGGAGAAATTAATCAGCAGACGGCTCGCCTTGCAGATTATTCGCTTCGAAAAGAGAGCGAAGAAAGTGTCACCTAAAGACGTAACCTAATTTCCTGTTTATTCGATACGCGGAAGCCTTTAATCGGATTTTCAAGAAACTGGAGAACGTTCTTTCCGCCGAGGGGGTGGTTGATAGCTGCAGTTTTCCTTCCGATCGTAGAGGGAATCAATTTTCCCCCTCGAAGTCATTGGAACATCGTCTCTTTCATTCCGGGAGAAACAACAGCTTTGTCGATCTCGCTAATGAACGAGAGTATTGATGGATAGGGGATGAAAGGATTTCAAAATTACTGCAACAAGTTCGTGCAACTTCTGCGAGAATATTTGGTCTCGATTTTCTTGGAAATCTTATACCTCCAGATTTTTAGAAATTTTATATTACACTTAATACGTGGAAAATTCTGGCAAAATTTGTGTCTGGGGGTGTACTTCTTTTTCAAATTTGAAAGCTTTGTGAGAGTATACTGGATCCCAATGTAGTGTAGGCGTAATTATTATTATTATATTATTAAATTTGCTATTTTCTAAAAATTTCTTGCTCATTAAGTCATAAAATTAAAATTATTAATATCTGACGATGGGTCGAGCCTTTACTGTTATACCTATGCTAACTCCCCACAGAGTTATCGTATCACAAACATTTTTTCCGCAAAACACACATATGGACCGTTTATTTTGAAAGTGGTGTAAGTCCATTTGCAGCCTGTAAATATACATAATTTTAGTTAAATTCGCCTAAAATAAATTTGTATAATCAAATTAGATATTGATAAATTGATAGAAACATTGTCAGATTCGTCATAATTAACCAATATTTTTAAATTGACAGATATGCTAACCTTTAAATATCTCGAAACAAGAGAAAATGGACTTACACTACTTTCAAAATAAACGTTCCATATCTATCTAGCAAAATTACCACATTGCAAACACTTTGCTCACAAATCACAACGCAATAACTAATTTCAAGTCCAATTAAATGTTATGTTTCCCCAGACCCATCTCGAATTCATTTCTCAAGAATTTCATTTCAAGCACTTTCGTGTTAATCCAAAATATTTTTCTGTACCAACTCAAGGATCCTTCCGCGAATTCCCCGCAAGAATAAGGAAAAAAGAGGCCATCTAGCAACCCTTGGCTTAATCCCACGGTATTTTCCGGCTTCCGACAATATTTCAATCGGAATTGCGATACTCCTTTAACACTGTCAAGCGCACCGTCTGCCCATGGTGGCTATACGTTTGCTTTTTTATCGCGACTTCGTTCCTCGGTCCTTTGTAAATCCAATTTCCTGCCACTCACGTTTCTTCCTCACTGGGGAGGAAAAAATTGCGGGAACTGGTCAGTCGTAATCCAGGAAATGTAGGTGTAATTGTTAATCAAATAAATAAAGCTCGCGTGGAAAAGCAGGCTTTTGAGATTATGAAGGGATGATTATACTTGGGGAAATATGTTGCAGCGATTTTTTTTTAAATAGGGTGGAATGTGGGAGAAAGGAAGTGGGTCATGTTCAATTAGATTTTTTGGTGGGTACTATGATTAACACTAGAAGTACCAAACCAGTCAAAATGACTGGTACACAATTTTTTCAGAAAATTCTCCAAGTTTACATAAGAGTCATAGAGTAAATATTCTACGTCTATATCAATAAACATAAATCACCCAATCGATAAAATTTTCCGCCGCTTAATTCCTCCTTTTTCAAAGTACTTATTTCATTTATTAAAATATGATAGATTTGAGGCCGGTAGTTCTAGTGTTAATACTAGACCTACGGTACGGTGAAGATTGTTAAATTTGATTGGTCAGGGGCTAACAATTAGAGAGATATTTACGAAGGTAATTTATTATTTGAGTGGCACTGGAAAAGAAGAAAAATCAGAGGAAATTCTGGAAAGCAATTTCACTTAGCGTAATAGGTTACTGCGATTTTCATCGCAATTTAAAAACGGTCGACCCATGATTCTAGCGATTTACACCGCAAATTGAAGAAATAACGAAATGTAAAATTACACGTTATAATTCCGTGACATCATTCCCTTGAACGTCATTAAAACTTGTTCATTAAAAAATTGCAACGTTAATTGACTTTTAAAAAATACCTCGTAATTTTTTCACAACTCTAAAATTCATTTTAACTTTAATCATTACTTTAAATTTGCACGTTCCACTTTTACATGAAAATGAATGAACAGTTGCATCATTTCGTGGACAAATGATAAAGCAAATTAGAAACGTCATAATAAGATTGCAATAATAATTCTTTTCGTTCGTAGAATAATGTTTGATAATAATATGTATGTGTGTGGCCAGTATACAAACTTTTATCTTCTGTCAATTTAAATGGAAACAATGGACACGTTAATTAAACCTTGACGAATCGTCGATAATTCGCGCTCCATGTCGCACAAATTCGCCACGAAAATTTTCGTGTCTAGGTTCTTTGAACTCCACGCATTTCAGCACATTCTTCTCTCATTAATATTACTATATACCTCATTAATTTTATTATACTCTCATTCCCCTACTGCAAAAATGATGCCATTTTCTCAGAATCTCTTTGCAACTGCCAAAGAAATCACAGAAATGTCTCTCAAATGTCGTCATTTGCAACTTTCTCAAAGTTGCAACAATGTTTCCCCACATTAGACAAATTCAAAAATTTCTCATCCGAAGTCTATAAAATATTCATCGTCTTAAATATCAACTCCTTCTCGTTCTGCTTTCAAAAGTCCAATTAATCAACTGAAAACTATTATTTTAAGACTGTGCAACAATATTTCTCCTGCTTTTGACAACTTTTAAAATTTTCCCCAACACTTACAAAGTTTTCTTCAACTTAGTTATCAATTCCTTCTCGTTCTACTCTCAGAAATCTAATTAACCAACTAAAAACATTATCTTGAAACTGTGCAACAATGTTCCTCCTGCTTTGACATTTTAACAAATTTTTCCCGATGCTTACAAAGTTTTTTTTTTCAACTTAAATATCAATTTCTTCTCATTCTACTCTCAGAAATCTAATTAATCAACTAAAAAGATTATCTTGAAACTGTGCAACAATGTTTCTCCTGCTATGACACTTTTAAAATTTTCACCGATGCTTACAAAGTTTTTTTTTCAACTTAAATATCAATTTCTTGTCATTCTACTCTCAGAAATCTAATTAATCAACTAAAAAGATTATTTTGAAACTGTGCAACAATGTTTCTCCTGCTTTGACACTTTTAAAATTTTCCCCGATGCTTACAAACCTTTTTTCAGCTTAAATATCAATTTCTTCTCGTTGTACTCTCAGAAATCTAATTAATCAACCCAAAAAGATTATCCCAAGATTCTGCAACAACGTTTCCGTAGAAGCCTAAGCTCTTCAGTGTAAGCACGTGACAGCAAAACGTGTGCAACCTGATTGGACAGTGACAAGGTTTCTGTTAACGTGCCTAATCGGTTCAACCAATCGGAAGCTAGTTTGTGGTTTGAAGTTAACTATTAGAGCTTCTAAGCTGTCTTCAAGCTGCCCTGTCTTCCACGTGCTACTTTGTTGTAGTGGAGCCATGTGACTGATTGCCTCTTATTAACAATAGATCTCCCAATGATTGATCCAATATGTTTAAAAATCGTCAGGAAAATACATTAGGAGAAAATGACCAAAGAATGCTAAAATTCGGTGAATTTAATAGGTTGAAATCTACAAAATGGACGTATAAAAGTGAAAAAGAAGCAGAGTAGAAATTTTGATATATATTTACAGAAAATGCTGAACAAGCCATTTTGAGAATTGTGGTACAGGTACTTTTAACTACGTTTATTTTTCGTTCGACAAATTCTCTGCGGTATTTAAACATTTATTGCGGCGCATTGCCGCGTAGGTGCAGTATATAAAAATAGAAGAACTTTTTGAAACTTTTCTATTTACTTTTTGGCGGTTTTTATTCCGTAATTGGTTTGCGTTTTGCGCGAATCTCGACAGAGTAAATATTAGTGGAAGAAATATGGATATCAATAGAGGATTTTTAATTTCCAACAGGTTTCCAGAGAGATAGAATTTTTTTACCCCCGTTATTGTTGTATTTGCAACATTGTTACGTGAGTTACATATTGTGCAGGTGAAACTGCTTTTGCCACTGTATTTCTTCAATTACTGAATTCGGAATCTTTGGGATTCGTATATTTTTTCATCAAATTTCCCACAAGTCTATTTATTTTTACAACAATCTAAATTAAAAATATAATTTAAAATCAACAATTTCTTTACAAACCGCGAAAAATATCCCTATTTCTATATTCGGATTTTATCAACTATGCCATAAAATACTTCTTCGTACGAGTTCAATGCACTTTTATCCAGAAAATAAGGTTTGAAATATGAATTTCATTGACAAAATTGAATCCACGTAGGCAACATGGTAGATACGGTCATAGAAAAAATTTTTTTCCTTGCCGTCCCTATCGAATCGAGCGAGGACTGCCGACGTGGTTCCGTGTTTTCTTAGTTTCGACGAAAACGAGGGGAAAATTGACGTTTATTCGTCTACGACGATGTTACCGAATTCGTCGGATTTGCAGCAGATGGAAAAGGAAACGCGAGCCATCGAGCATCGATTCCGGAAATCGGACGATTTATCGTCGTTGGATGTGTGAAATTGAAGTATAAATAATTCACGGTACAAGCTCATGGGAGTGCAAATATTCGGTGTATGGAGTGTCATTAATTTTATAACGAATTGAATATTCATTAAATTGGATATTCTCTCGTGTAATATGATAAAAGCTTTTTTTTATCTTAACTTCAACTCACGCATCCATTCGTAACAATTTTCATTGTTTTATTCGAAGGGAAAAATTATTTTTTAACATTTTTTCTGCCATTTTATTTCTTTGACATTTTTTTGAAATGTGAATCGCGAAATGCGAACGTTTCACTGTTATAATAATTTAATCATCCGTTATTGTTGTAATTTAATTGTAATTAGGGAATTGTAGGATTTTTAATTTGCAAATCAATTTATAATACAAATATAGTATTTGTTTTTAATTAATAGATTATAAATTAATGTATTTTTATTCTTTATATAAATCATAAATAATATAATATTTTGGATTTCTGTGGAAGAAGAATATCGTAGAATTTTTTATTACATTCAAAGTAAGGATTCAACTTCCAGGAACTTTTATCCAGAATAAACAGAGTTTTCCATTACCTCTACTTAATTAGTTTAACACTACTATATTTATATTCGACGTACGTATGTATATTTTTACCAGCTTCTACAAACGACTTGCACATTTCAATTTTAATTAAAAAATATAATCCTCGTTGCACGAGATACCATTTTTTCTCCTCGATAACATTATGCCTTTTATGAAACAATTTCAATATTCGCAAAATAATTTTACAAGCTGCCTACGCCCATAATCTTCAATTACTGCTTAATGCAATAATTTGACATTTTCCATAAAAATCCACAGAAATTTGCCAATATGAAATTCGTCGTTGCTTGCACAAATGGAAAAAATATCACATAGTGATAAAAGTGGATCACAAATGAATTTATCCCTTTTACATTTCCCTCGAAGAAACGTTAACTAAAGAACGATAAATACTAGCCTTTTATTCGCTTCCAGTTGTACGAAAAAACAACAAACCCTCGCGACTGAAAAAAGGGGGGAAACAACCCCCTTGTGACCTCGAGGGTGAATCTCTTCGGCGATGTATCTTAAAATAAGACACTCTGCCAGGAGATAAGGAACGATAAGACACGCCTGTTCTTCGTTCTTTTGAGAAAATGATAGAATTTGAGAAAATCTCAATAGAGAAGATGAGTTTAGCGCATTGTAAATACATATTTCTCTTAAATTACTTTCCTTGGAAATTACCAATGTTGCAAGTAATTTTTGTTTATGAACATGTATAAAATAAATTGTTTAGCGTGACATCAAATGATTCTGGGTGAAAGTTAATTGATAATATGGACTATTTTAATTTGAGGTTTCATTCTTGAGAAAATGGAGGTTCAATATTTGTTGATCAGTGTTCGGTTTTTCATCTCAATGAATCTGACTAAAAATTGTATTTAGTTTGATGAAAAAATATCTTTCATAGTTGCATGATATTTGAAAGAGCTCGAATTACAGCACGCAAGAGAAAAAAGTTCCCAATTTTTTGGTTTCCAGTGGAATTCGTCAAAGAGAAATCTGAAAAGCTGATTTTTTCCAAGAAAATCTCAGAATATATTTTTAATACTTTTCAACTCGTTTCTCTTACTTAGAGGTTGCCTCGCAAGTTCATATTATCTTTTTGAATTTTTCTCTGCTTAATTAAAAAACCTCTTTGTCTAAAATTAATATATTCTTTAATCTTTTATCTGTCACTGTAATCGAAAGAGAAAATATTGCAGGGTGATTTTCCTCAATTTTTCAATACATGAGATCATTTGAAGATAAAATATAAACTTAAAAATGAAAGGTGTGGACTAAAATGTTAACTGTTCAATGTTGAAGGAAAAATGCCTGAAAAAGGAGAACGTTCTAAGTAACTTTTTTCTCTTTTATGTATTTCAAAGAACGCAAGTTCACCTCTTCAATTGAATTTTTCTCATTTTTACAGTGGATTCTTTTATCGGGAACACAAGGGTGCTCCTAAAGAGCCGCACGGTGCTAATGACAAATTAGCGTTTAAACAAATTAACGCACGTCGTGTTGGAAAGTGTCCGCTTGGCACGTGACGCTATTTATACACATCACATGAATTTAATTGTTCGGTGTTCATTAATTACGTCTAGCCGGCGGAAAGAGGAGAAACACTCACTTTCATTTTTGCCTTTTAATCGGGAGAGTAATTCAAATGGAAAAGTAGATTCGATAGAATTGCCGCTTTAGCTTCGTAAAATCTTAATTGTTCTACATTCACTTGACGCTTAGTTAAAGAATTTTGAAGTCTCTACCTTTCATTACGTATCTAAATACTTTTAAGCGTCTCACATAATTAGATGCGATTTTCTAGTCATTTGAAATCCACTTTTTCCTATTTTACAATCGTGCAAAAATGTTTACTTATTTAAAAGGCTGTTTAAATTATATACAATTGTATTAAAAAAAATTTCAAATTTACAAAATTCTCTACTTGCAAGTAGTCTGACTGGACACTCTACTGGACGAGTCTGGCTGACATTTATTGTTATTTTTTGCGTAAGGTGACCATGTCATCTACTAACGAAATTAGAGCAGCTAATTTAACCTAGGCTGTACTCTAAAGTCTAATGAGACACTATATAGAATCTACTAGAGGTAGCTAACATTATCTACTAATTTTTATTATTATTTGATAATACAGTCTGTTAGTTTGCAGCTTAGAACAGCTAATTGAACCAGGCTGTAAGTAGTCTGACGAGACACTATACTAAATCTACTAAAATTGACTTACGTCTATTAATTTTGATTGTCATATAATCCTATTATGTGTTAACTGGTTGACATTATCTATTAATTACAATTCTTATGTGATTACAATATTTCTTGATTGGAAACTAGTTCATTTAGGTAGTACTGAATCTATTTAACAGTCTGACAGTATACAGAATCTACTAAAACTGACTGACATCTATTAATTTCGGGGCTGCCATTCGCAGATACTGTCTACTAGTATTACACAAGGTACATATCGACACTGTATGCTAATTAATATCTGACAGTTGACGATATTATCAACGAATATCAACGTCTAGCTTTTACAGTAATACCTACTAATTTTCCATACGACATTTGCATCAATCGTCTACTAATTTCTCCTTTGACAGTTCGCCACAATATCTGCCAATTTTGCGTCTGACACACGATGTCATTATCTATTAATGTTGCGTCTGACACTTCACGTAATTCCACGTCTGACACTTGAGTGCATTATCTACTAATTTTGCGTCTGACGTTACGCGCCATTATCTAGAAATTTTACTTCTGATAACGAACGACATTGTAAACTCATTCGATGCAATAGATCATTGAAACGTCGTCATGATTTCCCTCGGAATTCGATAAAGTGAAAATAATTAAATAATCGTTTAATCAGTACATAATTTTATATTGCATTCCACGTTCAATTATATTGATTTACCGCAAGCGAGAAGAAATTCGAGTTATTTCTATATGAAGGAAGAATTCTATAAAATTCAGACCGCAAGGAATTCCACGAGGAAATTGCGTTGATCCAGAGAAAATTCTTTTTTCGCGAAACGGAAAAGTGTTACGCATTCACGTATTTAAAATGGCTGAGGAAATTCGGTCGATCATGAACAACAGGTTGCAAAACAACATTGTGCTGTCTATGGAGTTCACAGGGGAGAAAAGAAGATTTTTTTTTATGGAACATAATTTCTTTTTATGTCTTTAAAGCGGGAAGTAAATTCTCTCGTTCGTAATCTGATTTTCTTCTTGTTGTAAGAAAAGAAAAGTCTTTCGCGGAACACCCGCTACTTTCCTTGGCCTTCTTGACAAAGAAGATCCTTCTTCATTGAAATCTACTTCTCTGTCTTGTCGAATAAAAAGCAGATATTGCCATGAGAAACTACTTCGTTCTCTGTCTTTCCCGATTGCAAAGAAAATTCTGCGAAGAGGATTGCACAAAATGAAAGTAATTTGCCGTGTAGAAAATTGCATGGATTATGACACTTTCATTATACGGAAATTTTTAATTGATTTACTAATACTTTAACTGTCTTTTAATTGGTATTAATAATTCTTCTGTTTTTTAATTGTCATTTTATATTATTTGGAATCTGAATTGACATTCAATTTTATGGATAAGGAATTTATCACGTGGAAAATTTAATTAAATATCCATAGTTGAAATATTCATAGCAAAAGTTAATTAATCTTCAGAAAATATGAAAAATCTAAAGCGAAGTTCTTCGTGATACATAATAATAAGTTAAATAAATAAATTAATTGATTAATTCGTAATAAATTGACTGCTCTAACAGATACTAGCTTTTTCAAACTAACAGAATATATTATCAAATAATAATAAAGCTTAGTAGATAATGTCAGCCACCTTTAGTAGATTATAAACAGTGTCTCGCTAAGCTTTTCAGTAAAATTAGCTCAGCCTGATTAAATTAGCTGTTTGAAGTTTCAAACTAACATACTCTATTGTCAAATCATAAAAAAAAAATTAGTAGATAATGTTATCCACCTACAGTTGTAGTTTCTGAATAATCTCTCGTCAGACTTCTTACTAAAGTCAGCTCAGCCAGTTAATTTAGCTGTTCTCAGCAATAAATGAAGAAATTTAAATTATTTAGAAGATTACACATTACAAAACATAAACAAATTCCATTTAAACAAACCATAAAAACCAGAAATTCTAAATTACATAAAAAAATTCCACACACTTCATTAAATTCTTCTATCAACAAATATATTATGTTCACAATAAAATCACCGATTACTTCAGCAAACCATAACTCCCTCAAAAACCATCATTGCCAGACCACCTAAAATAAACACCACCAAACAACAATCACCCTCAAAAAATCATGGTATACCACGATGAAATAGAATATTCTCCAACGCAACGACGAATTTCACAGAAATTGCAAACGTCGTACAATAACATGTACGTGACACCATAAAATGATTTTAAGTTTAATGATCTTACTTCTCAACGATCTACTTGGTTTCTCGATGGTACATGTCGGTCACGATTCACCATAAAAACGAGAGAGCACTGAGATCTGATCACTTGAACGAGTGAGAGTAGAATTCCCGATCTGGTCACAAAGTGCACACAAATACACGGTGGAGACACTTTTATCTCGTGCGCGATGTTCATAGGGGGTGGGAGGTGGAGGAGTTTCACCAAGGGTTGAAGAAGAAGGAGGGAAAAAGAGAGTACGTTTATTGTTATTCTAGGGTGAGCTTGGTGAGAATAAATTTACCATGTATCGAATAAAGTAAACAATGATAATGATAACATAGGATAAGGGATGAAAGGGGGATGAAAAGTAAGGGGATTTTTGCTTTTCAAATGCTAAAAGAGTTTGAGGTTGATTGATAAAAGGAATTAGGATCTGCATCTGCGCGTGGTTCAATCTGCAAATGATATTTTTGCGTGGGTGAAATTCTGTGAGGGCTGAAATCGAAGGAAGTCTGTTGCAGATTTGAAAATTCAATTTTGAGGGGTTGGATATTGCGAATTTTTAAATCTGCTTGGACTTATATCAGGGATTTTTTTCTTTGAGTAGATTTTTTTCTTTTAGTAAGTATACAATTTTTCATGGTAAAAAATTGAATTAATAAAAATTTCCATGTGTTTCAATTTAGAGTTTATGTTAATTAGAGATTTGATTTGGAATGATTGAATTTTGGTGAGATTCTTTTCTGTATGTATTATATTCAAACGAAGGGGTTATTATCGAAATTTGATACTCCTGTTATTAATTTCTGCGGCGATGTGGTATTATGTAGTGTATCGATTTAATTACATGGAAAGTCATTTAAAGTAATTTAATTAGTACTCGAGCGACTAAGATTTTTCTGATAATGATATCACAGAGGATAAAAAGAGGAGGACGGAAGAGGGGATGAGAATCAGAGATATAAGCGCTGGAATGAGCAAAAAGATTTTTCTTTCGTGGAAAAGCGGTGCGATTTAAAGTCATTATTATTCTGAAGCTATCTCCGCGTAATTTTTTAATAGCAATTAAATCATAACATACTCTAATCAGACTAAAGTATTAATATTTACATTTTTATATAAATCCAAGAGAGAACAAATATTTTAATATAGTTGAAGATTTGAGATTTGCAATTTCTAACAAACAGTCTTTGACACAAAAAATCTCTCCAAAATCCAAATGTAACTCCATTAAAAAATATGATATTTTTCAACAAAGGTAATTGTATTTTTCAATTTTTAGGCAAAATACAAATGTATGACAAAATGAAAATGAACAAAAATTCACTAAAGGAATAATTGAATATTGTAATATTTAAGTAGAAAGAGATTATGCAAAAACGAAAAATGAAAGCCTCAGAAAATTCTCTATAGGAATTATTGAAATTTTTGTTCTTTAAGTACAAGGAAATTCTGCAAAAACGTAGAAGTAAAAATGTAAGAAATCCGTCGACCAGAATAATACCCTGCGGATTAATTTACCGTGAATTATCTTCGAACAAAAATCGCGATTTATGGCTTCTCTTTGAACCGTCGAAGCGAAGAACGGAAGAAACGTTTCTCGTTAGAACGAAACGTGCTTTAAATGATTTCCCTCAAAGGCTACTTTCGATCGCAAAGAACGAATGGAACCGGCGCCACGTGCAACCTGACCGAGAAAGAAACATATGATTCTTTCGTCACTGTGTCAACGAAATTGCTACTTGATAATTAAAAATTTTCATTGAATTTCCATCAAATTTTAAAACATCTACAAAAATCGTATAAAATTCCTACAAGCAACGATAATTTTTCAAATTTTCTACCCTTGTTTTCACCCTATAAATAATGTTGTCATTTATAAATTTTGTTTTCAACCCTTTGAGTATCCCTAGTTTTTAAAATGATGTCATAGGTCTCCTCCAAGTCATTTATTTCACAATTCCTAAAATACTTTCATTTCAAAATGGAAGAAAAAACATTTTACTAATATTTAAAAACAAAGAATACTTAGAAGATTATGTTTTGATTTCGGATAATTTTCTGTACTGTAAACATTATTGTTTATATAAGCTTCTTTCGTCCTTCACCTCAATTTTCCACAAAGAAACCTCCACCAAGCACAGCTACCATTAAACTCTCCCCAAACACCCACATTCTCCCTTTACATCCCTTAAAACCAACCCCAAAAATTCATTTACCCCAATTCCCTGAAATATTTCCAATCTCTTCACCCTTACATCCTCGAACCGCCAAACGCAGCCCGTCAATCGGCCCCCATCAATTCCAATTCACCAAAACCAAAAAAAAAACTACCCTCTCACACCCTCCACTGTAAAATCCCAATTACCCAAACCACAAGCTCACAGCCAGCACAACCGTCAGTGAAGCACCGAAACGTTAAAAAACAAAGCACACATAATTCCCATCACATATCACCCCCTCAAAAAAAAACAAAAAAACAACCCCGTCGCACACCCCGGAGTGTCTGGAGCACCGATAGTTTCCGCGTGAGATCGGTAGACCGTGGATGGGAAAAAAAGCTCTGTAAATCCCATAGAAACGACACCCCCCTGCGTTTCAACCCCTCCGACACTTTGTCACTTCACGACGACTAACCTGACCCCCCTATCGAACTGCCAATCTGCCCTTCACCTCGCCCTGGACAAACCACCCTCACTGCACGCAGAAACAATGCGATCGGGTTGAGCACTTGCAAAAAACAGGGATGTCCGCAAAGGACACCGGAAGCTGCCCTATGTTGGACCACGGTACAGGGTTTTTTAAGGGTGGAAGGGGTTCGTTGCTCACCATGAGTGATGGAGGAATTGAGAAAGGGTCGAAGATAGGTGTTTTCTAGTCTTGATACCGCGAGAGAAAGCTCGAGACGATCAAACCGAGACGATGAGCTCGTGCGCCGTCGTATTGACGTTGACGGCGGCCGAGACCCGACTGACGGAACGATTCTCTCTCCGGCGACGCCGTGGCACAGGAACGTAGCATCCGGAAAAGCGCCGGGTTTTTCCCGACGCCCTGGAGCATGGGAGTTTCAATGGGGTTTTGAGGGGTTGCTGAATTCTTCGGATCTTCAGGGAATCGTTGGAGATGATTTTTCAGATTTTTTGTGGGTGGAGAGAAGTGGGTTTTTGGGAGTTGGTTCATAAAGTGGAACTTTTTTCATAAGGGTTGTTTGAGAGGAAATTGTAGCTTGATGAGAAGGGATGAAGACAATTTTGGGTTGCAGAGAAGGTGAGGGAGGGGTTATGGAATTTATAGGGTGGTGAGTATTTTGTGGTGTTGAGTAGGAAGCAGGTAGATTAATGTTAATTTGTTTATTAAAGGAAGAGCAACTTGACAAGGACATTTTTGTGTTTCAGGAGCTAGTTTTTTGAGGTTGATTAGTAAGGAGGATTTTTGATTAAGAATTGAGAGAGAGAGTTAGGAAGGAAATTGATGTTTTTTGAAGTGAGAGAGTCGAGACAATGAGATGTTTGCGAGGTGAAGAAAGGATTTTTGTAATTTTGAGTGTTGGAAATTTCTTTGGGTTAATTTATAAGTGTGCAGAGCTGAATTTTGATTGAAACACGAGGGAAGTTTGATATCGAAATTGTTGTGTTTCAGGTTGATGGTGATTAAAGGAATTTTCGGGGTGCAGAGGAGGCGAAGAGGGGTATTTTCAATTTTAGGGGGACCTGGGAATTTTTTGACGGTGATTGGTAAGGAGAAAATTTTGTTTTGTTCAAGAAGTGACAGAGAGGTAGGAAGGAATTTCTTATTAAATGAGGAATCTTTTAACAAAATGATAAATCCATACAATAGAGATTGAAATATAAAATATCCTTTTAAAAAATGGCACGGTACATTGACAAACAATTGCATACAGTTCTTTATGTTTACTGCCTCGTTCAAACAAAGGAAAGCAGGTAATTCGGTTGTTGAAACGTAAGAGAAAATTTTAATCATAAGTAACACTTAGAACAATCGGAACTTAAATACACAGCCCCATTGTAACGAACACGAAAAAAGAACGAGAACAATAGATGCGGGGGAAAGACAATATTAATTGTTCGCAATGAAAATTACATAATACACCGGTACAAAATAAATCTTCCATATTGTAACTCCAACGAACAAAGAGGTATCTACAAAAGCAAATAGCAGGTCTATAAAAATAATTTCCCGCCATAAATAAAAATCGTTTTAATTAAAACAGGAATCGAACGCTCCCTAGATTAAAATAATTGAATCTATTATTATCACTGTCAAGTCCAATGTTAATTACAAAATAAAAATGTCAAATGGGATTAAGTAGTGCGAGGAGACATTAATTTCTAAAATGGTGAGATAAATCGGGAAAAATTGAAATCATCCCCCAAGTTGATGGTATTGTAAGAAATTTTATTTATTATTCCGCTTTCCATTTAATAGCTATCACATAAATCAATGATCGACTGTTGCTACTATCACTAAAAGTACAGTGAGAAACCATGAGCAATGAGTGCGGCCGCAGCACTGGCTGTTTTGCAAAAATTGGGTCACCCAGGGGGTGGCCACCCCCTCTTACAATCATGCGTGTCTCTGTGCTACGTTTCTGAATTTCCTTGTCTATAATTCTGTGGGGTTTACTGCTTCACCTTGACTTATATCGCTGATTCGTCTAAAATGACTTCAGTAAAAAAAAATTAGTTCAATAAATTTGCATGAACTATTTCCTGCATTTATTCACTATTTTTTTACATTGAAAATACATTTTCTAACTGAAAGAAAATAGAAAATAATCTTTATATTTCCATTTCTCCTTCTGTTTCGTAGAAAATTTGAAATACTAGGGTTAATATTATGCCAGAATCTGAGAAAATAAATTCTTTGCAAGAAACTGATAAAATCATAACTTTTCTTACGAATTACAATATCATATACGTATCACTAAAAAAAGAAAAACGTTTTTCAACTGTAAACGCCATGAAAATCTAATTACAAAATGTGACGTTCTTCTTTCCCCTTAGCAAAAAAAAATAATACAATCGGAATAATAAAAATAAATCTGTTGGAAAATAATTAGCCATTCTCTCGAATAATCAAACTCTTCCTACATTTTTATATCGAATTTATTTATCGTTCTTTTGTTTATTTCTTATTTTTACATTTTCCAAGCTCGCGCGAGGGAATGATAAATGGAGGAAAATTTATTCGGTCGAACGTCAGTCTATCGGGCTCTAAATGTAACTTGCATATTTTACTATTCTCTTTTTGTTGTTTTTTTCACCGTGTCATTCCAGCCGCTTACATTTACCCTGCATGCAAAACGTTTACGGTTGTCGGGAGCATAAAAATAAAAACATACACGTGTCTAATAAAAATTACTTGTCCACTGACCGTCCACTTCGAAAGCAATTTCGTCCAGCCGATTCTGAAGAGCCATTTTTCAGAATATTTAATTAAAAGTAGAATGTAACCGAAAAAAAAGAGACCAGACAAACCATTGTTCACCACTGAACAATGTTCAAAGGTAGATCGTTCTATGGGAATATCAAATATTTCATAGAATATGTAAAAACAATTTTTCAACCCCGTTTCACTTCACCATTGGACACAAAACTCATAAATTTATTTCTGAATGTCTTTTGGAACAGAACTCTTTTCTGCTTTGTTTTTTTTCTAGTTGTCTTTCTTTTGTCGTTTCCTTTCTTTCATTTTCTTTGTTTTTCCTGCAGTGTTACTCAAAGTTGGTTGCATTTGATGTTGGGGGTGAATTGAGAACAGGATTGATTGAAAAACGAGTACATGTTGTAGAAAACTTGTTAAAAATTTAAAAAAAAACATGGTTTAAATTTTGCAAATTTTCTCTTACAATAAACTAAGTATTGTTAAAATACTTCAAGGAGAAAATTCTATGTTGGAGGATACTCGCACGAGGGATGGTTCTCTTGAGAACCACTGCATCACAGAGGTCTTTTTCCCGCGTTGTCTTCTCCCTCTTCCTCTTTTTTACGTCTGCATAAGTTTATGGTCCTTTCTTTCGACGTGTACATATTTTTTTCCACTACTCTTATCCTGTTCCTCCGACTTTTTCGCGGTCTCTACGTTTCTTTATCTCTTCTCCATTTTCCCGCGGTGTACATTTTTTTTGCACGTTTTCACCCCGTCCTTTTCACTTGTTTTCAGACGTCCTTCCAGCAAACGTTGCCACGATTTCGCGTCGTTGTCCGTTTTTTTTCCCGGGGCGGTTTCTCTCGCGGGTTGAGTTTTCACTGCAGCTTGTAAAATATTGTCAGTTTTACTTGCCGCCCGGTTACCGAAAATCCGAGGACCCTCTCGAAGAAAGACAGGCAAAAACGAAGAAATGGAATTCTGAAGATCTGGTTCATCCGAGATCTTACGGATTTAACGGATAAAAAGAACGCTGTGTTTTGTCATTGCAAATTTTCAAAGATCTTTGGCAATTTTGTAGCTGTCGAATTGATTTCTTTTTTCAAATTAATTGTATAGATAGATAGAATGTGTACTTTTAATTGCAAACTTTCAAGCATTGTTAAAATGTTTTTGGCAATTTTGAATTTCGTGGAGAAAAATTAATCGTCAAATTTTGAAGTGCTTTGTATTTTCTTACGTGAACTTTATTTATTTTGGAAAAATTAAAAAGTCAATGATAAAATAGAAAATTATTTAAAAACATTGTTGAATTCATTTCATAAGTGCACACGTTCTGCCAGTAGTTAGAAGAACCAGGTAAATTCAAAACCTACATTGGAAGAAATATAATAAAAAATATTAACTTAATAAAAAAATTTCTTGAAGCGAATAATTTTTTAACACTATAATTAGCAAGCAAGTCGAAATGACTGGTTTCTTATTGTTTCTAAAAAATTTTCAAAGTCATAAGAAAACCATAGAGTAAATATTTTACATCTATTTTACAAAGTTAATTACTTAATTAATCATCTTTTGATACCGATTTCTTTAAAATATTTATTTAATATATATGAATATATTAACGCCGGTAGTTCTAGTGTTAAAATATTCGTCTTCCATTTTAATGAATAATTCAAATAAATATAATTAACGGATAAATAAACTGGGGAGGTAATATTTTCCAGGAAGAGAGAAGTAGGACAACTTCTCTCTTGAATTCGGTCGAATAATTTTGCAGCTGTGACCGAGAAAACGGATGGTTTCTATCACGGAGCTAAGAAGCGATCACCTCTCAGAGAAATGTTATGGCGTTTACCCTTAAACGTTTCTATAAAGCGTCACAGGAATTTCAAAGGACTGCAGCGAAGAGTACGTTTCGATGCGTCCAAATGAAACTGGCACTCGTAATTTCATTCCAGTATCAAAAGCATCTACGAGGGAGAACGAATTTCCTTGGAAAGGCGTCCAAGAAGCTTGCAATTATGCAGGGTAATATCACGACAGTGGGATTTAAGATCGCACGAAATGTGCACAGTGAATTGTCTTTTGATGTTTGATCATTTATACGGAATTGATAAAACTCACAGAAAATTTACAAATCTGTAACTGCCACGTTTCTGAAACTAAACTAATTTCATTGGTGGTAACCAATCGTCTGAAGTTGAAACTATCATCTTATAACGATGAAAAATTTTATTAATTATTTAATAACCCCAAAAATTCCCTATTTTTTATATAACCTTCAATTTTTTACAATTCATCTCGTAACTTTCGATTCGTTGAAACTTTCTGCGTTAAATTTCGAAGGATTTAACTCATATTTGATAGAATCATTCTTTTATGGAATCTCGCAAAGAAGCACAAGCGACTCTAACGAGCTTCCAATAATTGCCTGGAAGGTTGACATGCGTTTGATTTTTCGAGTTAATCGTAGCGGCTGCCGTAATTAATAATTATCGGGATTAAAAATCGATACTCGCTGCTGCGAATTAATCCGATTTAGAGGATCTGATTAACTTCACGCTCGCGTGCACGCTCATAAGGGCGAAGATTCGCTCTGTCTTCTGCGAAGCTATCGAACTTGATCTGATCCTGTAATTGTCCCATTTGACGACGATAATTTTCCATCCATTTAACCCTTTCATCACTAAATATATTCTACGAATATTTTGAAGTTTTTGTCCCTTTCTGATCCAATCAATGACGATGAAAAAACCTTTTCTTCATTCTTATTATTAAATTTGAATTATTAGAGTAAAAGAAAATTTCATGAGGCCTACATGTTCCCATAAGGTTGAAAGAATTAAGTACATTGATAAAAGCATTCCATTTTATATTATTTATAATTAAACTTTCCATAGTATTAACAGATATTTCTTATTTATTTAATAGTTACGTTCGATTAAGTCACCACTTATCGGAGGAGGTGGATCATTAATTTAATTTGTCACTACCTTTCGTAGCACTTAGAAAATATTTAAAACAGTATTTTAATTAATTTAATTATCTACAAAATTATTACACCGTACAAAGCGTAGATAGTTAACAAATAACGTTCGTTTATATTACTATAGATTCAATTCTAAGTAAACAAACAATGGAATATTTTTATTGTCTATTAATTCTCAGAAATTTCCAAATTGTCATTTCAATTACCAGGAAGTTTTGATATTTTGCACAACAGAAGTTGATTGTTTTATATAAAAGACAATCGATCCCATTGACTGTACGTCCAATTTTGTCAAACGTCGAATGATCAGAAGTCTCGCAATTAATTTTCAATCGTGAAATGTAAAATTGGAATTCACCATGGAATTTAATACCGTACAATCCTCACCGTGGTACAATGCACCGCATACCGTCGCCTGAAAATGATTTAAAAAATCCCCGCTCGAAACACAACGCGCCGAAACATTTTCCATAAATTGCTCCTTTTATCTGGAATCGATTCTGCAGCAATAACATGCACCATAAATCACAGCATGGAGCTCGTTCCATGGCTGAAGAATAATAGCACCGTTACTACGACTATGGACAACGTTTCTTCCCTTGAATTTTCAAATGTCATAGTGAATAGCTTCCAGTTATTTAGTACATTTTTTCATCTATGGAGAAATTTGTATCAATTAAGAAGTCATTATTAATGTGAATAGAAGGAAAAATTGGAATTTTAGACTTTAATTTTGGAGGAATTCAATTTTTTGAGTAGCTTGATGTATTGTTCGTTTAGGTGAATTTTTTGAAATTGTGAAAACTAAAAACAGTTGAAAAATAAATTTGGTTGCGTTGGAGAAGTTTTGGGGGTGGAGAGGAGGAGTTTATTACGAAGATTATTAATTACAAAATGAGGTTTCAGCGGGTGAAGAGGAGAACGACACTGTAAATTTTTTAATTTTATAAGCAGAGCAGTTTAAGTGTCTTCATTCTTTTTCCATTTAATTTTCAGCGCAAGATAAATAAGAGAAAGGAATTCTTTTAGAGTCAATAGGGAATTTTAGAAGGATAGTTAGAGTAGTGATGATATTAAATAGATTCGATATATCAATTATTTTATTAAAATTTTCAATCATGGTAGCTTAATTAACGGACTTCTTTTGCAAATTATATCACTTAATTTCCTATTAATTCAGAATTTTTACCATTTGCTACCATTTAATGATCTTTCTATCGACTTCAGTTACTTAAAGGCATTATCCTTTAAATTAACCATTTTTCCTCCTTCTCTCAAACAAGACATTCGAGGTTTCATCAACGTCAAACAGTGTTTGCATATTTCCAAAATTTCAAACATCACTTTTTTTAAAATTTAGTTATATAACAGTAGTTACTTAAAATTCCTGCCATTTAATTTTCTCAACCCTAAATTGACCAATTTTTCTCCAGCTCTCAAACGAGGCATTTTGGAATTTGTTAACATAGTTTTTTTTACACAACTTCGAAACGACGTTTCTTTGTTTTAAATACAATTCTATATTTATTTATTGATATGTACAATTTCCTGCAATTCATCAGAAGGGAAATTGATCTTGCTATTCGATCTTTATTAACGTTATCCAAATCTTAATGGATATTGGCGCGTTCAATCTGCACAAAACTTTCCGCAACAATACGCTTTCAACGTTTTCACCGTGAATACAGAAACCGAACGCGTGTATTTGACACAGAAACTGCCGTGAACGTCGTAACGATGGTTACAAATTGCTGCAACAATGAAGTGCAATCGATTTCCTATGATCCAAGGGCTCTCTGTGCAATATAACAATATTGCTCTGCTGAAAAATGGAAGATAACGAGCGCAAAAATTTAAACGATCTTCGCACTTTCTCTCGCTGATAAACGACAATTTATCGCTATGATATTCACGACTCGATTTACACACGGGAAAGAGATTCTCTGCATAAAAAGAATTGCACGGGATTCAATACGAATGAAACAATGAGTTTTCTTTCAATTTGTTTAGCAATACTTTTTATTTCATTCTCACATAAATTATATAAATTATTGCACAATTTTACAAACACAGTTTTGAACTTCAACGTGGATTTAATTTTATCACAAATACAGGGACAAAAATTTAATTATGATAGGAATAGAAAGATATAAATAGAATATAAAATATAAGAATAGAAATAGAAATATATATCATAGAAATAATATAAAAAATTGAGTCTATGTAGAATTTTAATTCTGAATTAAAATAGTATTTAATTTATACAATCTAGCTGGTTAAAAATTTAAATACATTGAAAATCATGCTCGAATAAATCTTTTCAAATTGTGCAAACAAAGAATAAAGTAACAAAGTTAATATATACAAATAGAGCATATCAAGAATAATGCCACAATAAATATAGAAAAATTTTAGTATACAGTTGATAACAGGTTTTGGAGAATGAAGTGTTTATTAAAAATCTTCAATAATTTCGAAAATAAATTTCTGACGATTTGTTATACTTTTAATATATTAACATTTTAATTAATTATAGTATAAAATGTTGTTCTAACAGCTGTGTCGCCGCATGAAAAATATTCCTTCCCTGGATGCACTTAATCATGCACAGTGCCTAGCTGCATTCTCTTGGCCAGGTACCTGGGCATTAGTTCTATAAATTTATGAAAATTTACGACGTGAATCAAATTAATCCAATGGTTACGTCATCGAATATTTTGGATTGGTCTCAAATGATAATGGAATTTTCTATACACAAATATCAAATCTGCGACTTCAATTGTGGCGGACAAACTTGATCTTTTCTTGAACGATTATCTTCTGTTTTCTTATTCTTCTGTCTTCTGACATTGTTTAATTAAAATTAGGAAGTACAGAGATACTGGATAATGGAAGTTTTCTGTACTTTTTGTTAAATTTTTGGTTAATTGGTTTCACAAATTTAGCAATATTTGTAATTTTATTTGACTACATCAATGATATTCAGACAGGTGAAATTTTCAGTTAACTTCACGGAATTTAATTATATTTATATTTTCCTTTTAGATTCTATCGATACGTTAATTTTGTAAGGCGTATTCTGATAATTTTCTGATTGTTTCTTGAGAATATCAAAAGTATTTTCTTTTTTACTGAATATTTTCGGACGTTTTCTTGTCACGTTTCCTAATACTTCCTTCGCTTATTGCAAACCCCACTTGACATCTTCTTTATATTTTACCCAGTTTCCCCTCATATTTTCAGAACATTGTCCCACATTATCCCTATCACATTCTTAAGTTTTTCCGTAAATCTTTCCAACATGTTGCGACATTCGCCCCAACGTCTTACCCTTCCATGTCTACGTTTCCACCAAACTTCCCCTAATGTTTCCCAACATTTCACAATCTTGCTTCTTGCATATTCCGTGAGGTGCATTAAGAATTTTTATTTACTTTTTTACGCAGACAAATAGATATATTTCACGGTGTCAAATTGCAAATGCGCCGCATATTACGCTTATCCTTTATGCACTTCACATTCTGGACTTCTTTTGAACTTCCTTGATATTGACTTTAAAGAGGTAAATAACACCTTAAATAATCAAAGAATAAAAAATGTACTTTAAAGTTCTAAAGTCATTTTATTCAGGAAAATTTCAAAGTACTTTTATTTTAGAGAAGTTCTAAAATACTTCAACTTTGGGAAAATTTCAGAGTACTTTTACTTTACAGGAGTTCTAAAATACTTCGACTTTAGGGAAGTTGCAACGAATTTTTTTTTGAGAGGAGTTCTAAAATACTTCAACTTTTGGGAAATCGTGAAGAATTTTTATTTCAGAGGGCTTCTATTGTAAAATACTTTAAGCTTAGGAAAATTCAAGATTACTTTTCTACCAGGCAAATTCTAAAATACTTTCACCTTAGATAAATTCAAATCTTCTTTTACTTTTTAAAGTACTTCCTACTGCTTTAATAATATTTTATCTACCGTCTTAATATTTACAATTTGTAAACCAGCAACAGATTCGACTTTAATTGGAAATATAATTCATATTCATAAAAACCGAAGACCTAATCTTTTAATAGCAACTTTAAAGTACTTTCATTGTTTTGAAAAATGACAAAAATCAAACTTTTTCCACGATAAGATTCGAATTTCCTACATTCCTTAAACACAGCTATCAGATTTATTATCCTCAATTAACATCACTGATTCGAAACCATCCCCTGGCGACACCATACACCCATCTCAATTACTCTACGTCTTTCGATTCCTCGAAGGCGAGGGGACTTAAAAGAAAAGATCTCCTACTGTTCAGTTCACTCGTTGGTCTCTGTAATTCAACGTGTACAGGGTCAAACAGTGTCGGACACTGGCTTAAGTAGAACTGACGTTTCTAATAGACACCGTCACGGAGAACTATGCTCGTCGATTACCCACTTAGATGACACGATCTACAAAATGATGACAGTATCATCTCCGTTTCGTGACGATTGGTATAAATTGCACGATACGCGACTGATGTGAAAATTGTCGCCGAGGTGTTCTTTAAATGCTTAGACACTAATTGCGAGCTTAGAAAACGTTGGAAAATTCTTGGCATCTTAGGTGGACGCTGGTACTAGTTATATTATCATTGTTTGGTTACTGTTATCGTCGATTCCTTTATTCAACCCCTTGCCTCACGATGTGACACTCGTGATGGTGTAAATGAAACAGGAAACTTTGAAGCTTTTCAGAAAGTAGTAGTTTAAAAATATCAATTATTCATGAGACGTTATTTATTATTATTGTATTTGATGATATATTTATTAAAATTCAGATACGGTGAATAAATACTTTGGGAAATGGGAAGTGAAGTGATCAAAAAGATGGTTAATTTAGGTTTTATGAAATAGAATTGGAATAGTTATTTTGTGGCTTCTCTATCTATTATTGTGAACTTTAGAAAAATTAGGAACTGATCGTTTTGTCAGATTTGGTGGATTTATTATTAATAGTGCACTTGATTATAGGATATATTAAAAATTATTGAGATGTTTTGATCTCAGGAATTAATTTTATGTTATTGTATAGGAAAGGTAGAAATTCAGTTGATGTGAAACTGAATATCTTGGTGGTGTAAAAAGAATGGGAAAGGTGTGTAGAATAAAATGGTGAAGTGGTATGAGAAGAAATGGGAAATTACTATGAAACAAATGCTGAATGAAGTGGAAAAATGGTATCGGATAAAGTGGTGGAGTAGCGTGAAATAAAGCAGTCGAAGTGATTGGATGAAACGATGGCAGGTGAACTGGATGGAGTATCTGTGTGGCGTTGTAAAAAAATAAAATACTACATTGATATTGTAAAATCGTGAAACACCATAAACAAGCAATCTGCGTAAACATAACAATAAAAATTGCAATAAATTAAATTGATAAAAGACCTATTTAAAAGCCCAACAATGAAATATTATTTTAAAATAATTATATGAAAAAATACAAAGATTATTATAAACTGTATTAACTAAATCGATTTGTTACATGTTAAAATAAATCGACAAAAGAAATCCAAAGGAGAATAAATAATTTCCGGGTCATACTAGAAAAATCATCGTTTCTGCCCTGGGAAAAGCTTCGGGGCATCCTTTGAACTCCGGATAACGACAAGAGAAAGTAGAAAAGCTCGGTAAATAGCAATTAAAAACCCGTCCAACTCTACAACGCACCCTTTCGAACGTTTCTTTTGCACCCCACACGTGCACCCTACTAAATCAACGATTTTTTTCTATCGTTACGACAGAATTGTGAGAAAAGAAAATGAAAGGCAAAAAGACAAATCATATAATCTTTGAATTAGGAAAAGAAATTATTTGAATGCTATTGAAAATACAGGCGAGATAGGAAATTAATTTTGACGAGTTTAAAACTAAATTAGCCTTTGAATTTTTTAGCCATTGAATTAATTACATTAAAGTCTTGTACGATTTTTTTTCTCTAAAATTGTTCCCTAAAATTTTGAAACTTTCCAAGTACAAAACTCTCTATTAACTGAAAAATATACAAAATAGCTTTTTCAATTAAAGATACTGTGATTTATAATAGAATTCTGCAACAATCATTTACAAAATAATCCCTAAAAAATAGAAAGTCGAAATCCCCTTCATTATCTCCATTGTTATTTCCCAAATCCACGACAATTCCAAAACCCACCATCAAACGCGAAAACGCGCAGAATCGGGAGTTAATTAAACCAAATGTAATTTCAGTGGAGTAGAAATTAGTCGATAATCACAACGATCGACTCTTTCATTAACTTTAATACGTTGTGCATTATAATACAACACGATGGCAAATGAAACGAGAGGCAAAATGTGACTATTATTCGCGGTTCGCCGGGAACCTCCTCGCCATAGGTCAAATACAAAACCAAATTTCATCAAGCCAATACCGTTATCCCATTTGCGGTTGACGATGCCTGTAAGGGAATAATTTGCGTATTACGATGAAACGTGAATTCCCATTTCTAGAGGCCTGCCCTCCACGCAGTTGAAATTTTCATCCGGATTAAACTGGCCCGATACGATTCTAAAGCCTCACCCTCGATTTCTCATTTGCTTTGCCTCTTCAATTACATTGTTTCTCGTCCGCGATCACAGAAACGGTGAACAGTGGTTCTCCGAGTGCTTCCTATGCGACTTTATACGAGTTTGTTCAATAGTAACATTTATTTGCCAGAGAATCGAAAAGTGGGGCGAGAGATTTTAACGTTCATTCGTTCCTTCTCAGTGACCGTACCGACAGTTTGGGATACTTATTTTTTCCATAGGAGTTTTTTTGACTGGTTATGAAATATAGTAGTATAATAAATTCTGAAAGAAATGCAGACGACTGTCAACTTAACACTAGATATACCGAGAATTAATTCATTTTATATAAAAATAGGAAATAAATGTATCTCGATAAAAAAAAGTCAAGAGGGACATACCATGTGACAGCTATATTTTTCGCTTCATTTGAGTTTTTTTTTTTACGAACCATTGGATTGTACAATCTTGGAATTTTTACCACAAGTTTGTTGATAACGTTATTGAATCGTGATAACCTAACCCAGACAACCAATTAATTTTTATTGATACGGCATTGAAAATATACACACTAGATGGAAATATTATTGATAACGAGTTTGAGTCTAATCTAAAAAACGACATTACTTTTCAGCCACCTCCCCCATAATATTTTGATGTCATTTCATTCAAAGATTCTTTTAATTTGTGTGTGAAATTGTTAACAATTTTTTAAATTTAATGAGAAATCTTAATTGAAGAAATAGCCCTTGTTTTAAGTGAAGTCGAGTATGCATTGAAAAACTGCAAAATCTTCTCTGTAATTTCGAGCACAGAGTGTGCACCTCATCGAACTGGCCAGAAATAGTTCGACCACTTCGTTTCTGCGAGCAGTTCATCGATATTGGTCTGTAGGATTGCCCGATAATAAAGAGTAAATAGAAGCAAAAATGGACAGCGACGATGGTGCAAATGCAGACTGAACTGAAAAGCCAAGCAATATGAACGTATGGTGGATTAAGCAGAAAAAGCATGTTTTCTTTTTTTTATGAGAATGGTTCAGTGAGTTGAATTATTAGAGGGAAGAGAATTTTGACAGTTATTTTATGTTTGATTTGCAATATAAAACAATATTTGTTCGAAAAATTCAATGGTGATAAACAATAGATCTACAGCAACCCTTATATGATAGAGAAGATAGGGAAGATTGATCCATTTTTCTGCCAAATATTTATTTCATATATTTAAATCTACTAGATTTACCAACCGTAGATCTAGTATTAATCGAATTGGTCGAAAAATTAATTACCTCATACTTTCAAAATTCAACATATTTCCTCTACCCATTACCCTAAGAATATCCCAGACAAATTGTTCAATAATTAAACCGTCCGAACTTTAGAATACCCCGTAACTCCAAAATCCCATTCCTCGAGGAACCTATGACCCAAGAACCTAACACAGTATTTACTACCCAATAACCCAAAACTGTCCAAGAACTCCAAATTCTAAAGGAATCTCTAGCCAACTTCAATTATAATCCCTATTAAAAATCAAACTCCATTCCCCAGACGAAACAGCCACCCCCTAAGTGTCACTCTGCCCTTCCAACATTTTCATATTACATCAAAAGACTGAAATATCTCACTTGACGCTTACTATTCAATTTAATGTCATCTCAGATCAAAAGCTTGTAAAAACCTGAGCACACTTTTCTCTTCGCTCCATCCGTAGATTCAGGACGATGTAATTTAATCAAACTTTGAGAACGTTCGTCTACTTCCTAACAAGTTGGATCGTCCTCTCAAAGTCCTCTCTTGAATTCATAGAATTTCTTTCACCCTGATAGACATCTTTAGATCGTACAAATGCATCTTTGAAGAGAGTTAACTGAAGGAATCGATGATGATGATAGATATTTACTTATGTCTTTGAGTAACGACAACAATTTTGTGATCGTGGGAGAGAATGGAATGTATAAGGTATGTTGAATCGATAGAGGAAGGAAATTTCCTTGTCGATTAGGTAAATATTGAAGCTTTCGAGGCATAGAACACTTGTATCGAGCTTTCGTGCAGCAGAATGAAAATGAGAACGAGACTTAGGTCTGATCGATGGGAGTTCTTGGAGTACTCCAAGTATTTGTTGAATCGAAATGTATTTAGGGGTTGGATATATTACTTTACGGAAGTTTATGATACGTGTTAATGTTAGGAGACGGAATATGATAATTTAGGATAAGTTAAAGCTTTGCTATTTGGAGTAATACATAGATAAAATTATATGGACCGTTTATTTTGAAAGTGGTGTAAGTACATTTACACATCGTAAATGTACATTATTTTACTTCAATTCGCCTAATAGAAATTTGTATACTCAAATTACATATTGATAAATTAGTAGAAACATTTTCAGACTTGATACAATCAGTCAATATTTTTTAGTAGACGAATATGCTAACATGTAATTTTCTCGAAATAACAGAAAATAGACTTTCAAAATAAATATATATATAACAGGATCTCACAGAATGTAGGTCAACTCCTTCAAAATGACTATGACAAACAGAAAAAAAAACATTGTAACAAGAGACATGAACAAAAAGGAAGACAAGATACTCGATCATCCTGTTCTTCGATAAATCGATATATCAAAAGCATCATGTTCCGGGACATCCCTTGAAACTGCTGATTAGATTCGCAGAGAGGAAAGAGGAAGGGAACTCTATTGAGAACACAATAACGATTCTAGTCGTTGCAGCTGTAACATCAACAACAATGAGGAAGCAGATCTTTAATAATCCAGTAACCCTAACATCCATTGTTCCGGCCTGAAGCAATGCTGGAAGGCTCGAGAAGCTGGACGAGGTGGAGAAAAAAGTGGATTAAGGGGATCCCATGGCCAGAAACAAACCATTTTATCGCGCTCAAGAGAGTTCCCCTTCTACGTAGGACACCACGGTGATTATCTTTTCCGCTCGACGGACAGGCGGAGCTCCATCTGTGACGGTGGCATTTTCGTATAGTCCTGGGAGAGTTGAGGGGTAAAAAGGATATTCTTGGTTTTTAGAATCCTTTTTATTATACGGGGAATTTTGTCAACGAAGTTGGAGCACTTTGAGATGTAAAAGTGATGGTGGTGATGCTTCTTCTTGTTTATGGATGTTGTTGATGTGGTTTGAGATAGAACGAAGGTGGTACTTTCTTACTAGCTGACGTTTAGATGATCGTCAGGGCCTCAGGTGCAATGCTTGAGGATGCTAAAGTGGTGGAGGCGAATGATGGGACCCCGCAATGACGGGGCCTCCTCATGACTGAGTCTCCCGACTGAGCCGTACAGTGACTGGGCCCGCAATGACTGAGACGCGACATGACTGGGCCTCGCAATCATAGGAGCCTTGCTAAGATAGGATCGTCGCAATGATAGGAACATCGCTAACTTTGGGCCTCGTAATGACTGGGACTCGCAATTGCTGAGGCTCGCTATGACTGGGCCTCGCAATGGTGGGGCCCGTGCTGAGATAGGGACCTCGCAATGATAGGAATCTCGTTAAATTTGGGGCCTCGTAATGACTGAAACTGGCAATGACTGACCCTTGCAAAGGCTGTGCCTCGCAATGACTGGATCTCGCAATGTCTGGACATCACAATGACTGGACCTCGCAATGATTGGGACTCGCAATGACTGACCCTCACAATGGCTGGGCCTCGCAATAACTGGGCCTCTCAATAACTGGGCCTCGCAAGGATTGGGACTTCCAATGACTGGGCCGCGCGAGGATTGGGACTTCCAATGACTGGGTCTCGCAATGACTGGGCCTCGCAAGGATTGGGACTTCCAATGACTGGGTCTCGCAATGACTGGGCCTCGCAATGACTGGACCTCGCAATGACTAGGCCTCGCGATTAGTGAGCCTCGCAATGATAGGACCCTTGCTAATACAGGGGTCTCGCAATAATAGAATTCTCACGAATTTTGAGACCTTGCTATGATAGGAGCCTCAAATAGTAGAGGGGAGGGCAGCCAAAATAATCCCATATGGCCACCCCTAAGGGGCGACACCCCTTAATTCTTTAGTCCACCCATCTGTTGTTTTAAGCCCACTTTTTGAAACTTGTAGTCTCTGTTACCAATTTGCTTGTTAACAAAACCTCTAAACATCCCAAATTCTCCAAATGTTCTATAATGAGTTTATAACCGAGGATAGTTTGCCACAGATGACGCAAGGGACAAAGCTGAGGAAGAGTACATATCTAGTTCGTTCGGTCTTGAGCTTTAGTCTGATAGTGCTCCAGGTGCACGATACTCGACCGAATTACGAGAATGCAAATGGAAATTTCATGCGTAACGGAGATTCTGGAATTTGGTCGATATCGGTGCCTCGTAGTTGCAACGTGGTATTGTAACATGAGGACAGGAAGTTGGAATGGGGAATTGGATAGGCACGATTGTTTGTCTTTTTTAGATCTTCCTGTGATGGAATTGAAATTTTGTTGAAGACTTATACGATGTTTATCATCATCCGGGAGCAGTCTTTATGTACTTTTAAGATTGTCAAACAACATGGAATTTTCTCAATGACAACAACCATTTTTTAATTCTGCTCTATTTGATCAAGAGCTGTGATACTTTTCTAGATTCTCTTCCATTCATCCAATTAAGTTAAATCAGTGAATTTTCTCGTGAAAAATACTAACGTTAAAATATAAAAATTTCATTAATGTTCATCACCATTTAGCAACAAAAGATTTCTCAGTGAAAACTTCTTAAAAGTACAAAATAAGTCGACCATCTCTTTTAATTTATTTAATGCTATTTGTCAAATTTCCGAAGAGGTAATAAACAGAAACAGTAATTACTAATTAGTATCATAAAATGCAAATTATCCGATAGTATCATATTCTCCAACAAATTTTTTAATTCACAAACTCCAAGTAACACTTCCGGAAAGTCGAACAAACCTGAACAGAAATCGAACGTGCATAGAATTGTAACGGGACAACCGCGTCGGCTGAGATGTCGCCGATTGAAAACCATAATAATGCACTACCGTTAGCGTCCATTCTCATGGAACGAAACCGATCGTGTCGTATGACACGACGAGCAACGACGTGCCACTTCCATCTCCGGCGATGCCGCGAGCTGGATTTAATTACGGACTGAGAATTTCCAATAATCCGATAGTCCGAATGTAGTCGTCCGTTGTAAACGCTGCCTGTCGACGTCGAGGAATTTTTACTTCGCCGTTATCACGAAAGCTTGCCAAATTGGATATGTTAATTTTTTTCCGGATTATTAAATATTCAACGTTAAACCACTGATATAATTTTTCACCGTTGATTTCTCACTTCCGAAGAGAAAGAGAGGATTTTAATTGTTCCGATTTTCATTGAAGGATATTATTTTATGAGGTTTGAGGTGAATATTTATTCATTCGTGGAAGGGGATGAAATTGTTTTGGGGAATTTAATTCCGTGGAATGTTTGGTCTAAATTTAAACAGGAGCGTGAGAAACTGTATGCGTAGGTTATTGAAAAAATAATGATTTTATGGTAAAAGAGAATATTTCGAGGGGTGGTTTCAGCTGAAATGTGTATCTCGTGAAGAGCCTGAAAAATAAGAATTGAAATTTCAATTTCTTCTTCAAATAGATTGGATTTTTCATTTACAATCAAAAATTCTCGAGTAGCAAATTCAAACGGGTGAAGTTTTTCAATTGCAAACTGTTTCAGCAGTTGAAATTCATTTTGTAGGGTGAAATCGAGGGTAAATAATTGTTGCTTGTACTTTACTCTATATTTATTAATATACTAACAGTAAGTATACCTACTAATATACTTTCATTAATGACAAATCAACGACGAAATATCTCCATGGCATAATATTGCTTAAAAATTGCGACTCCATTTTGAAAATAAACATACAATGTTTAAAATATCAATAATTATATAAATACAACACGTGTAATTACCATAATACAAGTGTAATTACCATATTTACAGTGGTAATTGACCTATTTAAGTTCCGCTAAACGCAGTTCGATATTACCTTTCACCTTTTCAATATCAAATTCGGACCAGCAATTACAGTTTTCCATGCAATTAACCAAAACAAACAGCACCCCTTCTTTCCAATTTTACCTTTAAATGACAGAAAAAAAAAGTTGCAATCGGTGGGTTTTGATTTAGTGATATTTCTCGCTACGTGAAGTTTCACTTTTAACATCAGACGAGGATTTGCACCCTTCAAGGTTCTCTTCTTCGAAACATCAACATGTGCCAGCTTCTTCAAAGAATCACTCGACAAATGGATGGACCGTAATGGCGCGTAAAAAAAAAATACCATCGTCCATTATTACCAGACAAGACCCGACTGTCACCTCAGACATTTAGGAAATGGAAGGCTTTACCGGTTTATTTCAGGCATTCAGGTAGAGACACGAAATCGCCATTATCCATCAACGAAGGAATTACGCGGCGGTGGTGTAATTCGTTGGTGCTCGCAGATTATCCAATGAGCTTTGAGTTTCTCTGCTGATTAGAATGTATGCTGCGATCTAGAGATACGTTTCATTTAGAGAGATACTGGATTTGTACGGAAATAACGTATAAAGATGACATAGGTTGTAGGAATTGGGGTGGGAATGAAGTTTGATGGGGTTGAAGTAGTTTTTATTGTTTAATATCTCTCACTTATTCGATATGTATCATTATACTGAAAATAGATTAAATTACTGTCATAAGGAATTTGAGTTTTAGAAAAATAAAATAATTGTAACAATCCTAATATTTTAATACAAATGAAGACTAACTTCTTCAAGGAAACATTCGGATGACCAAAGATAATTAAATTGATGATGAAAAATAGGGAAGCAAATGTTGTACTTGTTTTAATATAATGAAAATAGATTATAATTATCGTCATAAATAACTGAAGTCTCGGTAAAATGAAATAATTGCAGTAATTATAATATTTTAATCTAAATGAAGACCTACTTTCTCGACTACGCATTTGGATGATCAAAAATAATTAAACCAATGATGCAGGAGAGGGAAAAAAATATTTTGCTTGTTTTAAAATAATAATAAAAGGAGATTATAATTATTGTTAAATGATTTGAGTGTCGCGCCAGGAAAATATGATACTTATAAATATTTATAAGCTAACGAAAGATTCTCATATAAAGCAACCACGACGGGGTGGATTCTCGTGAAATTCTATCTCTAAATTGTCAGAGATCCTTTCTGATATTGTTCCAAGTGAACCAGACGTTCAGAATTTCATTTTTCTCTCACGAAACGTGCTAGGAGCTCACAGCAATCGATTTACATTACGTCTCTTGTTTTCCTCGAAATTTTTCCATCTCTAGGTAATTCCGTGTATCCGATGGCCAACGGAAGTAACGAACCTTCATCGAGTTTCGCCGGAAACGCTGCTTGTCCCCCGAAAGATGTACACGTCATCCCGAGTTGCTTTTATTTCCGGTAGAGAGACAGAAAGTTACCGGAGCCCTGGCTTTTCGATCTCCCGTGAACTTTGAGAAGCGGCGAACTTTCAAGCGCACGTCCATTTCCGAGCGAAGGAAAAGTATACTTTGTCCTCTTAAAATATTAACGAGGAAAGGAAGAAAAAAATCCTTGATGAATATTATGAAAATTTTAATAGGAGCGTCCGGTAAGACCTCGTTTTTAGACTCCCCTGAGATGAAAGTATCGTTATTTGATACTTCCTTCTTTAATGCTTCCCTCGTTGTTTTAAAGGTAATTAAAAAATTCAATTGTCATTTGTAATTGAAGTCGATAGTTTATTTTTGTATTTAATTCTCTTCCGGTGAAAATTTGATATCCGCTGGCCGAACAGGACACGTGAAATGGTCAATAATGAACAGGTCTCACGAGTGAAACGGTACGAATTCATTAGTTGAAAATCAATCACGTGTTGGTTCCAAAATGGAGATATTACTTGGTGATGTTTAAATAATAGTATGTGATTGTAAAATAGAAAGCTCGTAAAACGCACTTCACCATTTATGGACGGAAACATTTTGGAAAATTGAGATAATCATTAATGTATATAAATTTTAAATTATTATTTGTTTATTTATATTTCAACGATTGTATTTCAATTTTTAATATGCAACCGTGCATATATGCAGCGATAACTTATATTCAAATTTTTTTTTAATGTTTAAATACATTAAATAGATACTTTGGCAAGATATAGCAAGAAGATTTCCAGAGATACAAAAGATAATTAATTCAGTAATTTATGTTTGACAAGATAAATATAAAGTATCAACTGTACGACTCTGCCATAGATTTACAGAATTTTTTTTGAAAATAGGAACCTGTTAGTTTAAATCGCTTGGTAGTTCTAATGTTAAGAGTATCATCAATGAGAAAATTTTTATTTAATCATTGTGTGCAACTTAATAATTTTTTTACCACATTAATAATTTTTACGATCCATCGGAACTTGAGTCGTAAGGCAAGAGCTTAATATTGTAGTTTAGTGATTTCGTATGCGGCAACCGATTTACCGACTTTCATCGGTGTCGCATTAGTTTAAGGATTGTCCGCTAGACCTCGTTTCTTCCAAGAGATTTTTCTCGCAAGTACTCCATTGATGTCTGGTTTCTATATATACGACCGAACGGTAGTACATGTGCGAAGGCATAGTGTCTAGAGTAGAGCCTGTCCGATGAATCCTAATAACAAGTCCATAAACAGGACTAGGACGAAAATTTGTGGAGCACGCCTTTACTTCTACTTCCGTTGGTAGTGGTTGTTAAGATTTAGGGGAAAGGGACAAAAAGATATATTATATTGTGTTGTCGTCTTGTGATGGTCCCCCTCCCCCTTTTACGCTTTCCTAGGAACAGAAGGGACCAATAACTGCGGTTGTTTGTGGGACCTTTATCGCAAAAGACACCAGTACCAAATCAGACCGGATGAAGAAGAGAGACCCACAAAAGACCCCCCTCTCAATTGAGTTGTAGATGGGGCCCCAGTCGGCAAACCGCAGCAGGGAAATCTCTTCCCAGCTCGCTGAGAGGTTTCTTCCCACCCTTCAATAAAAATAATTTCATAGTTGTCACCTCTCACTGATAGGCTTCAATTTCCTAGTTTTCAAGAAACGTCAAAATTCTCCTATCTCACTTTATCGCACCACGAGTGTCATTCGTTACATATGACAAGGGGTTAAACTATCTCTCCTTCCCAGAATCAGGGGTGGTAAACTGTGCCATCCACACTTTCAGCCCGTCAAGAAAAGTGAGTTTTACTTCCTAAGTACACTAACCCCCTGCTCTCTTAACCGACAGAGGGTGGAACAATGGGGGTTTCACACACTAACCCCCCGGGGCCTTGCGTGCTGCGTGGCCTATTAGGCAGATAGAACATAATTGTAGGCAAATCGCACTATCGAGTCTACGAGGCTCCCAGCCGTGAAAAGGCAATGGTAGTTGCAAGAGAAACAGCCAGGGGGGTCGATATAGGGGTGGAACGCTTGCGCGATGGGGTCTTCGTGCTCTACGTTCTCTTCGTGCACTAAAATCCCAAGTTATCATTCATTAGCGCCAAATTCCACTTGTAATGCAACGGTTACACTAAAAGAAACGTCTGGGGAGGCTCAGACCTTTGGTTTGAAGGTGTTTGGGATAAAACAGTTCTCACACATTGCAATTAGGGTGAAATCGATTGATAATCATCACGGACGACGGGACTTGGATTAATCGCAGTCATTAATTACTTTGGAACTCCGTGAAGGGAAGATCCCAGGGTGTCTGCTGATGCAGGGGGTCTTAGTTGACTTCTTTTGTCGAGCTAGCTCACTGTTAGCGGTGTTGCATTGAGGAGACTCTGGTTTTGAAACGGTGTCTTTGTTTGATCAATTAGATATTTGAAGAAATTTATAACTTCTGAAATTATGCAAGAGGAAAACAGTTTGTTGATCATTATTAGGGCCATTTGATATAGTATCGGTTATTGGTAGGTTGTTAATTCTAGTTTTGAGGAGTTGTAATTTGTTTACAAGTTATCGGCTTGTTTTTAATTAATCGATGCAACTGGGAAGCTCGTAATTCACAAATTAGTGTTAATTCGTACATTTTAATATTATTCTCGAAGAAACCACTTTGCTGCCTCATATTCGGTAGGTCATCAATTAAAATGTTGAGGGTTTACAATATATTGAAAGAAAATATGAAAATTTAAAGAATGGTTTTAAAAATCTCTCTTTGCATCTGATAATTCGGAAGGCTGAAATTTTCAAGTTCCACAGCACGATTTTAAATCATCGTCGAGTTTCTTATACAATTTGTGGCCTGAGAGCAAACAGAACGACAGCGCGTCAAACTCAACATCTCGAGACACGTTCTTGAAGACTAAATTGTAGCAAATAAGCATACTTCCTTCGGCGATTCTCTTTACCCGATCGCCGTTGGCTAGAAGGGACGGTAAACACATCTACCGACTGCTTTCTAATTAATTGCTCTCAATGCTTGCGAATACCGCAGAGGTCTGTTGACAACGATCACGTTTACTCATGTGAGTACACGTGAAATTCCCTGGTGGGATTGCGGGTAAGCTGTGGGATGTCTCGGATACTAATCATTGGAGTTATAAATAAATAAATTCTGGCAACTGTAAAATCACAGAATTTGACATAAGGCCTAGGACTTACAAGTATAAATAAACGTGCGGTAAAAATTCCAAGATTGTACATTTTAATGATTGGTTAAAAAAAAATTTTCAAAGGAAGCGAAAAAACTTACTGTCACACGAAATGACCTCCGAGAATTTCCGGCATTGAATCTATTATTTTGACATGTATTAAATAAGTAGATCAGAAAAAAGGAACCTGTAGAACTTTTCCATAAATGTAGAAAATTCTTACAAAAAATTAGGATTTTGAGTATCTTGCTAATTCTAATGCTGAATTTCACCAATACCAACAGCTTCAATTTCGCAGTATCTCCCTTGCAAGTCTCTTATTCCCAATCGACAACTCGAAATTAGTGTTAGCAAACAACAGGACATTTACAAGACCCCAAAACAAGGGACACAATTAAAGTAACCCATTAGGAAATCGCAACACGCATAAAGTAGCCATGCCTGAGCCTGACACTGCATTCCAACTAATTTCACAGTTTGCACAGGAAAACAACAGTACGACTATGGTGATTAGTGCTCCATGGGAGTCTCCGAAAGACAATACTCGTGAGCCAAGTGTTGAGACTCCAAGTTAATTTAACTTTTACCCCCAACCCTCGACAATTCTTCCATTTCGAGCTGAACGAAATCCACCATCACTGGCGAATTTTAATATCTCTTCTCCTCACTAAAAATTCACGTGCCCCGACACTTTTTCGTTGAAAGTTCAATGCAAATTCCATTGAATTGCAGAAGATTCTTTCGGATAATACTTTGTTCAAGGATTGTTCCTGTGAGCAGATAGGGGTGTTTCTTTCTTGAGAGGAATTTCTTAGGGAGAAGTTTTAGAGAGTGTGATTACTAGAGGAAATTCTTTGTTAAATAATATTTAAGTCGATAATTTGTATGGTTGTGTCTGTGATTATTTAGGGCTTTAACTTTTTCGGGGGTAAAGTATTTTTCTTTTTCCATTTTTCATTAGCTAGGTGAAATTTTGTACATTATTCATTGATATTAGTAAATGGAGAAAACTATAAATTCTATGGAATATTAAAGTGAAAATGCAAAGTGATTGGGAGCCTTGAACAATAAAGATATGGAATATTAGTTACATTGATTTCGAGACGTAGTCGATATAGAATTGGAAAGGGTGAAGGTAATTAATTAAATCTATTTTTACTTTTCCAAATGTGCATAATTTATAGCCGAACTTCTTTTCTAAGCGATACTTGTGTCAGTAATTTTATTAAGGTGTCTACAAATTTCTGAAATTTCAACATAATTAACCAGCTATAGATTATAATTTTGCCAATTATCATAACCGCTTGAAAAATCCAATTGCAAGAGAATTTACAATGCAAAAATATTCTAATACACTCGCGGCTGTTAAATTTTTAATTACTCTCAATGTATTTCTCTAAAGTACTTATTTAATACACTTAAACATAGTAAATTTCACGCAGCTCCCACACAATTACAGAAATAATTTGATCCGCAAAATCTAACAATCCAATTGCAAGAGAATCCATTTCTTACTTCCGTTTTCCGCAGATTAAATTTCCAATGCAAAAATATTCGCAGATGCAGAGGAAGGATGAATTTTTAATTATTTTTAATCTCCTACTGAATCATAGTGATTTTCATTAGTGCGGGATTTCCGCTAAAAGCTTTCACACGGAAATAGATTTTAGCTGGTCAAGCACGTGCCATCGTTTCATGGGTGCCATCCAGCTATATCCCGTGGCTCGTCCAGGGCATAATAATTTTCGCGGTTCCGACGTGTTACCACGTACACGAATGCACGGTGCATTTAAGCAATTTAATCAGCACACCATAAATAACTGGCACTCTGCGACGACGGATTTCAACGTAGATAGACTTTTTTTTTTGAACGTTGAGATTCTTCGTAGGAATTAATGATAGCGATTCTTGAACGTCATGGAATTTAATTGAAGTGCATTTGGGACGTTAAATTTACTGTCTATCTCAGAATACTCGGTTAATCGAATTGGAAAATGGTTTATTTTTGAGAGGAAAGATTACTTTTCACTGGCAATTTTGTAATTAAAAGTGACTACGGTTTTTGAGCCAGTTTTTGCTAATTTTTCGGGTGTATTGATATTTTATTGTAATTAATAGAAATTTGCTTAAATTAGTAACAAATTATTTTAGGTAATAATGTGACAATTAATATAGTTTGTATCCTTGCGTTAAAAATAGTTGCAATTCATTTATTAAAATATATTGAAGTTCATTCAAAATTATTTACTCTAGAAACACAGTCCATTTATTAAAAATATAGTTAAACAAAAATCGTACAAATATCTTCAAAATATCCTTGAAACACCCAAATTATAAATTTTCAACTCAACGATAGAAAAATGTAAAACAATATTAAAAATTGTTAACCCAAGAAATTCTGAACATTTCTAACATCGAAATTATTTATTCTCAGCGCAACCAAGTCCACAGAAAAAATAATATCGGATTAATAATCTGAAATATGTATCCAGCGCAGAACTATTCTCAAACTTCATATCCGAGAGTACCTCACTTCCTTTTAAAACGCGCCAAGCAAAAACGTTATTAAAAACACTTTTACGGAAGCACCAGTCAGATATCGCATTTTTTTCCCCACGTTAAGCAGACAATCGGAAAGTTTCGTTGGCGAAGTAAAACTGTTATCAAATTGCGTGATACTTGCCGTGAAAACCGGTAACGTGGCTCACTGAATATAATGGCAGAATTTTGCCGGTGAACAACGGCGATGTGCAAAGTTAAATCTCAGTATCCTCCTGGCAATGTCGTCGTCTATCGAGCTGTCCGTCAACGAAATGGATGGCGCTTTCGATTCACTTATCCAAGAGAGAAATTTCCAACGGTGTGTATGCGCACGGAATTGATTTTACGCGAAACAAACCACTGGTCCATTAAAAGCGTATCCACCAACTCGAAATCGGGTCTGGTAGTTTCAACCGTGAGACTTCATTGTTCTCGCGAAACGGCGAGGGAGGAAGAAAAAGATTTGTTTGATTGCGTTACCGGCAATTACATCCGGGATAAAAATAAAGAAGGATTCTGTCGATTCCAGGAAATCTCGTTGGATTCTATTAGAGGAAAAGGAAGACTGTATTTTTAATGATGTTGATGTTATTCTTTTGTAACCTTACTATTGTTATATTTAAATATAGTAAATAAGTACTTTGGGAAGAGGAGAATGAAGAGACGAAAAGGAAGATTGATTAAATCATTTCAGATAGAGTGGAATATTTACTACGTGGCTCCCTTACGAATTTGTGGAAATTTTGGAGAAAAATTTGGAACCTGTTATTTTAACTATTTTAGCAATTTTAGTGTTAATAGATGATTCCCAATGGTATAATATTTTCAAGGATGACAAGTTATTTTCTTTAAAATAACATGTGGTCATTCTACCTAAAATTGTCTGTTCTCGAGAGATTTCAAATATCTACGGTTGTGGCATATTAATAAATAAATTTAATATAATTATCTAGTGGTCATGACAAATACGAGCTTGGGCGTATTGAGTGGGAGGTAGTGTCTTTGACATTTTGTCTACCATAGCTAGGTCAGTGTGCAGTCATTTTACCTAAAACCTACTGTTTTACAAAGATTTAAAGTAACTGTGGCTATGACAAATTAAATAATAAACTTAAAATAATTTTCTAGATGTGACGATAAATTCGAGCTCGGGCTAAGTGAGAGTTGATAATTTTGATAATTTACCCACCACAGGTCCATCACCGTATGGTGAATCTATCTAGAAGTTTCTATTTTTGAGAGATTTCAACTAACTACGGTTATAGCATGTTCAATAATAAATTAGGAAAAGTTTCCTCGAGGTAACGAGGAACTTTAACTGGGGCCTGTGAATTGGGAATTCGACACGTTAACTCTTTCCACACCATAGATCTTCCATTCTCTTCTATTGAATTTAGATAACTCGGTGCAGTGAAGTGATGTAGTAAAACGAGATTTTTTTGCTTTGTTGTATTTCCTGTTTGAAATATCGAATGGCTTTAGTTTGTCACTCGCTTCAAGATCAATCGGCGCGATATTTATGAAGCTGGAGTTCAGTAATTTAAATCTGAAGTTGATTGATGCAGAGTGCTGTGATTTAAAGGGGGATGAAGTTTTGTAAATGTGTTTTAAAATATATCTAGCCTGTCAGTGCTCGTTATTTGTCGTGTAACATGCAGAGACGTAATATTACGTCGGTTGTATTTCATTTATATCCTGGATAAAGAAATATTTTAAATACCATATTAATTACAAATCTGATATACAAGAAATCATTCTACGTCAACTGTTGTAATTTATCATTTAATACAAGGCGTAATATTACGTCAATTGTAATTAACTGATACCTTGGGAAAAGAAATATTATATTAATGAAAGAAATACTATATTAATTACAAATCTGATATACAAGAAATAATTCAACGTTAGTTGCTTCTATTTAATACAAGATGTAACACTTCGACGATAATTAATTATAAACGTATGAAAAAACAGTATTATTGCATCCTCCATAATTAATTACCATTTAATGAAATATACACCATTACGTCAGCGATGATTAATTACCGCTTACTAAAAGACGTAATATTACGTCGATTATAATAAGCTACCATTTTCCAAGAATCTTCATATTACGTCTTCAATAACAAGCTCGAAGCACAGAACGCAATATTACATCTAGACCAATTACTTATGAGAATAACGAGGCGACGTAATATTACGTCACAACCTACGACTTTAGCAAAAAACCATTATATTCCCTGCCTACTTTCTCCACCTACTTGAATACAAATATTCGCAGAATCGATGGAGTTAAATTCGCTAAAGTAAGAGGATGCACGTACGAAAGAGATTCGAATCTCGTTTATCATTAATGATGACGGATATCAGTGAGGCAAAGCCGTAACCTTAATGACACGTTCCGCCCTTCGAGAGGTGCGCAAACACCAGAAGCATTTGATGATAAGAGGCACGGAGGATGGGATCGATATCCGAAGATAAAACGAGAAATACTCGAGGCGATACGCGAAAAGGAACCCTCGTGGAGGGCAGTGAGATCCTATTGCTTCAAGGCGTTAGACCGAAACACCCTCCTGGAAGATTTCGTCTGAGATTCCATCAAACGGAAGCCGTAATTCACAGGAAAATGTCACCCCTTCCTGGAGAACATACGCAGAAGAAATTCCCGCCCCATTTTCCTATCCGCAAATCCTATCAAAGTGTTACCTTTTTGTACGAATGGGAGACATTCTTTTTAAACATTTTTTTCCCTTTTGTATCATTATTTTGGATATTTTTTACGAATTATATTAATGAATCAATTGTGGTGTAAAATGAGCTGCTTTCTTTGGAAATATTAGGTGTACAAATTATTTCTCGGCCTTTTTTGAGCAACTTTGACATTTATTTATTACAATGTTGATATATTAGGTATAAGAGAAAGTTCTGTCGTTTTTGAACACATGCACTTTTATGCGTTGTCTTTCCTTAGTAAGAATTCTGATCCGACTGAAACCAATTTAAATACTTAGATTAGTATATGATTGATGATTTATACACACTTTTGGATTTTAGTCAGTTTTTTAAACTTGTAAAACTCTTAACATGAGTGAAGAAAAAGTGCACTTAAGACATTCCATGTTGTATGAGTTGCAAAAAGGGAATAACGCTATGGAAGCAAAAAAAACTTGTGCGACGTGTTTCGAGAGGATGCAGTAACAGTTCAAAAATGTCAAAGATGGTTTGCGAAATTTCATTCGGGTGATTTTTCTTTGAAAGATGAACCCAGATCAGGAAAGCCGTCGCAGTATGATCAGGACAATCTAATATTATGTGTAAGGGAAAATTCTGTCGTTTTTAATTCATATGGCATCCAAACAGAGATTTTGGACAGGAAGCTAAGTCTTTTAATGTGATCCAAAGCAGTAGTCTGATGAATTTCATGCTTGAAGCCCATTTCTGTGGAAGTTAACGTGGGATTTGTCCTGACCATACTGCGATGGCGTTCCTGATTTGGGTTCATTTTTCAAAGAAAAATCACCCAAATGAAATATCGCAAACCATCTTTGCCATTATCGAACTATTACTGCATGCTCTCCAAACACGTCACACAAGCTTTTTTTTGCTTCCATCGCGTTATTCCCTTTTTGCAACTCATACAACACGCAATGTCTTAAATGCACTTTTTTTCACTCACGGTAAGAGTTTTACAAATTTAAAAAAACTAACTAAAATACGAAAAATGTGTATAAATCATTAATCATATACTAATCTAAGTGTTTAAATTGGTTTCAGTCGGATCAGAATTCTTATTAAGGAAAGAGAACGCATAAAAGTGCACGTATTCAAAAACGACAGAACTTTCCCTTATACCTAATATTAATGAATCAATTGTGGTGTAAAATGAGCTGCTTCCTTTGGAAATATTAGGTGTACAAATTAATTCTCGGCCTTTTTTGACTAACTTTGACATTTATTTATAACAATGTTAATATAAATTCAATATTAAACATAATCTTCTTCATTTTCTATACGTTTTTGCCATCTCTCAGGTAATTGTCGGATTCCATATCGGAAAAATGATAGCGGTTCACATCAATGAAATCATTGAGGCATTTATAAACCTGTTCAACTTACTTGAATTGAGAATCAGTTTGGTGGTGTTGTAGGGATCGAAATAGGTGGTTATTTGAAGGGGCTGAGTCTGGAGAATATTCGAAACTGTTGAAACCATTTTTTACAAGTGCTGCACGATATAGCGTTTCTTTTTTTTAGTTGAAACGCTAAAAGAAGACAGTGCCTGAAATGTTGCTTATCGAACGACATCGCTTCTATACATGATTTTTCACGTCATGTCTGGAGTAGAGTCATGCGATATATCTTGTTTTAAAGCTAACAAATGGCACTTTAGAATGACTATTCAAATTTGGAAAAATTTTAATCTGAATACGTTTTGTGGTCGATGAAATCTGAGGGCCGAGAATTAATTTGTACACCTAATAGATACAGGTCCATTTTTGACGCGATCAAATAACCGATTCAATGGAATGTAAATGAAACTGAGGGTAAAATTGATTATAAAAAATTTCTACATATTATCAGTCTATAGAAAATGTATCAATGTGCAAGAGTAATGGAGTATCGCTTTTATTAACATCGTTATCACAAAGATGTAAATACATCATGCGAACATTTCTTCAAAGTTTCCAAGAAGATAGTTTCGAGCAGCACTTTACAAACCGAGCAAACTAAAAGTCTGCTCACCTGCACTCTACATTAACGTCAGTACTTTAACAATAAGTGGAATAAGTTTGCTTCTCGAATATCAAGTCTGACTACGTCCTGTACACTCGGTGCTCAGACCAAAATTGCTTCACTTCGAAACAATCTTGCAGATTGTTCATGTCCCTGTTAACATCGTATATTGCAAAAGTATTAATTACAATAGTAGGACAACTAAATCAATTTAATACAAGAATTATTTGCATTTAATAACTTATACTAAATATATTAATACTAAATCTACCGAAGGAATTGGAATTGCGCCTAGAAATTTTTTTTAGAAAATTCTCCAATTTATAGGGGTGCTATTTAATAAAAAAACCACTTCTACCTTGTAAGAAAAAAATTATGATGGTCAGTTTTGAATTTGGAAAAATATTTAAATGATTTTTTTAAATAACTGAGAGAAGCCTGAAATCTGGAAGTATAATGGAATAATATTATATAAATAAGTAATCGAGTTGTGGAGAAAATTTTGAGAATGTATTAAATGCAAGTCTTCAATGGCAAAAGATAAAATTAAGGGTGAACGCAAGATCTCTATCTAATTGTAAATAGAAACTAATATTTTATGATTAATTAATTAAATCCTAGTGTAAGCTGTATTATCACTTCGTTCATTATCAGGTAAACGTTTCAAATATAATGAGTATTTTGTACTCTACGACTGGGAAACCAAGTTATAGATGAAATTTTGAGAATATACTGAATCTTTAATGGCAGAATAGGAAATTAGGGGTAGCCCCAAAATCTCGGAGTAAATCCAAACTAATATCTTATGTTCTATTAAATTCTTCAATAAGCTATCGCATTTTGAAATAACCTTTCCACACAATAATATAAAAATTAATCCAAAGAAAATCTCTCTAGGCAAATTCAAAATAATATTTTAATTCCGCAATAACTTTATCGCTAATAACCATTCAATTTTGCAAACCAATTGCATATTCACCACTTCAACAAATTGAAATTAATCGAAAACAATTAATCACTCAACAATTTAAAACTGCCAATCACCCCTGAAATTCAACCTTCACAAATTCCATTCGCCAAAGGTGGAAAAAAGCTTCAAGTCAAATTTCCATGAAATCTCAAAATCGATATAACCCGACAGTCTAATCCCATCGTAATCCGAGACATCACGAAGCTGTGAGACGTTCTAATTGCATCGATCATCGCGACAAATCCTTCAGCTGCAACGGACGTTCAACAGGAGGGCATAAGACGGTAAATCCAAATTCCATGGGGTAGTTTGCTCAATGTCCAAGGTGAAGAACGAGGCGAAAAGTAGAATGGGAATGTCCAAATACTGCGAGAACGTCAGACAGGATATCCATTAGTCCGTAGACGGTAGAAAGGTCGAAGAAGAGTTGCAAGAGGAGGCAAAAGGGTGGAAGAGGAGAGGGTGTACAACCGCAGCACTGGCAGGGTTAAAAGCAACAGGCAGCCAATCAATAACCGACCTTCTGCCTAGGGTATGACTTTACTAACTTCTCTGTGTACAAAATCGAGGCTGGACATTTTGTAATTTCACCATAAAATTGCATTTTGACGAAGGGTATAGGTTTTGTTATATTTGGAATTTTTTGATTTATGTGAAACAACGAAGAGAGACTTTGACTTAGGATATGTAGAAAATTTATTATTGTTGCTCGTTAGAGTGGCAAGGATTTTGGAACGGAAGATTGAGGGTTGAGGGTTGAAAGTGTTGAGGGTTGACTACATTTGGAAAAATTGCAGAAGAGACGAAATTAAAGGGTGTTTTTTTTTATGCGGTATGATAACGATTTAGGTTCTCATCTATAAGAATTGAAAGGATTAACAACCCTTATTTTAAAATTCGTGATTTTTCTGTCTTTGTAAGAGTTATTGTGAATACTTGATACTTTGTATTTTCTAAGATTAGTGAATGAATGAGGAAACTGTAATTTTTATTTTCAGTTGCTCGAAATTGAAGGAATTTCAATTCGGTGAATTTCCGAAATAGTAAATTGTTGAAATATTTGCTCATGGTACGAAATTTGAGAGAAATTTATTTGTATTTTTTTTTCGAAGTTTCCACTTTTCTGTACTATTTTGAAAAGTACTATAAATAGAAAACACGTTTTATGATGAAACTTTCACGGTTTCCTGGCTAACAATAACATTGCCTGCTTTGTTTGCTAAAAACACGAAGGGAGAAACTGGAATTTCCATTTTTATTTCGAAATACATGAAAGAGCTGTTTTCGCAGTTATTAAATTCCACCGTGTGCATTTCCCAATTTAAAATAAATTACAATAATTGCATTTTCAATATCAATCTCTGCTGATTTAATAAAAAGATTAAAATAATAAACCGCCACTTTGCATCATGTCAATTAAAAATATTGCAAGTCAAGTACTTTTTAAATCTGTGCAATTAATAAACGCAAAAATCACATTGTTCTTCTTCAAATGCAAACAGCATACCACATAATAAATAATAATAAATTCTAAAACTACGTAAAAATAAACGAAATGAATCAGATTATTTTATGTGAAAATTCTATAAAAATTTTATCTTCACTAAAGAAAAAATGTGAGGTAATAGTTTCCAAGATAGCATAAAAGGGATGAAACGTCGAAGGGCAGTTTCCTCCCCAACCAGTTGCCATAGAAAATAAAAAAATATGTCCCGTTCAATTTTTACAGCCCCTAAAAGTATCCCAAGCTTCATGAAAACCGTCATCGACCTTTTCAGAATAAAAGGAAGGTCGCAAAGTTGAGATCGATTTCTCGTAATAAAATTCCATAATATTTTTACAATTAAACGTCGCGAATTGCCATAAATGTTGTTTCTATCGGTAGAAATAATTCCATTGAGTACAATATCAAGAGAATTTACGAAGGAAGGAGAAAATTGTGACACATCGTCGAATCAATTAAGGAAGTTCATTAAATGCGTCAGTGAGACGTGGGAGACGATTTTACGAAAATCGAGTCGTAATTCGCCATTCACCTGAAATGCAATTGAAACTCGATGACACGCATCGTCCTATCGATTTTCGAACCAATCCATGGTGAAATAGGTTCACTGTGTAAATTCGTGAGTTGTGAGTGCACCGTGTAAAATGAGAGTCGATTTGCGAATTGAACGATTGCATAGAAATTTGCATTTCACGAAGAGTCGAAATAGTGAATAAACAGATATTTGATCATTCAATCAAACCAAATCTTCAATAGGTTAAGAAATAAACGTATAGAAACCGAAATATATGTACAGAACATCAAAAATTACAATAATATTCAAACTTCGATTATTTTACTAGAAGAGTATTCAAGTGTAATCTTGGAGAACGTAAGTTCTGGTAGAAAAGAGAAGGCAGATCATTTTGGAAAAGTTTTATCGATACCTGAAAAGTTCGACTCTTCTCCTTTGCACGATATCCAACTATCAAGAGTAGGATTCTTCTCCTTTCCTTCATCGAATCTCCTTTGCTCGGAGATAAACCAGGATTAACGTAGAAACTATCTCAAAGGATTCCATGAAGAATCAATATGCCGGGAAAAATGTAAAGAAGTTTTCATTCTTCCATTCGAAAATATTCCAATTGTAAAATTCAATTTGCTTTTAGTTCTGTAAAGTCTTAGAGTTTATACAATTTTTAGTTTCGTATTATAACAGAAATCTTTGTAAATTTTTTCTTTTATGAAAGAAGTTTCCTTAGTTGTATTATTCAGAAAATAGAAACGAATTAATTATACAATTTAATTATAAGGGATGTCTTCCTAAGGAACATTATTGTTAATTATAGTTATTTAATTTTTTTAACCCAGAGCATAAGTGATCAACTAACAATAAATGCGTGAAAGTCAGCATGCAAACTCACCTCGCAGGATACAAACAGGACGTGCCAGTTAATTCGATGGACTTACCTGAAACAGAAAGTGAAAATATCATATGTTAACCTGTTTGAATTTTTCCCCTGTTTTACCGAAAGCCAACAAAGCAGCGTGTGCGTGGGAGGATTTATTAACAGTCGATAGTCGTTGATTAAAGATGTCAGCACAGGTTAGTAGTCGGTAAAGAAGGTGTCTATCTTAGTATGAATGGTTAGTGAATGAAGACTCTATTTTAATAATTATATTACAAAAATAATTAATTATTTTTAGTATTGAAAAGTGGAAAGTACAATATCGTCAATTATAAACCCACATAACTTCTCTACTGTAATTTATATATCACTATAAAATGTATTAAAGTCAAGCAGAATATTGTTATTAAAGAATAAATTCATTTGCAATTAACAATTAGTGACAACAATTGATGTAATAATTGAAATTTGGAAAATTCTGCTTGGAGAAAAGTGGTATGAGGATGCGGGGTGTACTGCGCATGCTCAGCGTTTCACGTGCCGTCTGTGTGCCGACATATTTAACCAGTATAGTATAGTAGGTAGTATAGTTTCGGCGGTCACGCGGAACGTTCGGTTTGATGGGTGTACTTTTGGATTTGTTTATCGGTACTAAATCACTTTTGACTTATAAAAAAGATAAAAACTATTAACTTTAAGAGCTCATTATATTTATCATTCGTTCACTAGTACAAACTTTTATTTCTTTTTTCGAAAGGAAATAAAAATTGGGTCTCGTGTCGTGGCAACCTCCTCGTGGTGGGACCTGGGTCGATATCATTCGTTATCTTATTTACCTGATATTTAATTATTCAATTATTCAATTCAAATTATGCAATTAAAGATTGATAACAAATGGTATCGAGCGAATAGCCACGAAATTCAAATATTAGGTAGCAAAGTTTTTCTTATATACTGTCATATTTATCGTAGCTTAGGATAGGGTTGTCTTGCGTGGTTTTTGCATTATTTGCATGAATGGAATCATGGAATTCACAGTTAGCGTTGCGAATTTATCAATTCAAATTAGTAATTAAATATTCTGTGTTTTTCCATATTAATTGAAAAGTATTCTTGTAACAGAATTTGTTATACGATCGCGTTTAGTAGATTTCCTTAAGACGATTTATGTTTTTATAAATCGCTCGATTTGTGCTTTTGCTGCACGACATTTCGGATTTTAAACGTCTTTTAGCTATTTTTTTTAACCCTTTGCCATACGTTTTCTTTTCTGATCGAACATGCAATAATTCAGAATTAATTTAAAAACTTAAAAATTTTCTATTCCATTTATCACGTCGCGTGTGCTACATGCCATTGTAAGGCAAGAATTTAATAGTAGTTACGAAATAAGAATCAGATACGTTGTTCTTTGACCAATCCCAAAATTCGCGCTGCAAAATTCAAAAATCGGCTGAAATTTCAAAAAAATAGTATTCTCCTTAACCCACAATTTTAGTGGCAACGACTTGCTCTTATCATACGTTGGTAAAAATGTTCAGAAAAGCTCACGCAAGCTCGGAGAGATCTTTTATACCGACTCTACGATAATGAAGGTTTCTACGAATGGCTTGTAAGCTTCTAACTTTCGCGGCGAACTTAAATCTGCAGAGAGCAGCACAAGTAATTCAAAAGCTGTCCGAAGCTCCATTTAAACTTTGAGTTTTAACAAATTCAATTATAAAATTTAAAATGAAAATGCTGTTACAAACTTAAACGACAATCAACAAGAATTTTTCAATGATTTCAATATTCGCACAGATCTAATCCAGGCATGATCGAAATTAACAAATGTAATTACGGCAAATCTACACTATCCATAATTCTTTTTTCAACTAAAAACCAATACAATACAAATTCAAAATAATTTGCGTATCAAGTAGATTTCATAATCTTAAAATAAGCTCCAATTAATCCAAACAACAAACTTCTAAGGAAGACTCAGACCTAGTCGAGGTCAACGAACATAATTACAATAAACCTACCCCATTCATAATTCTTTTTTCAACTAGAAATCAGCCGAATGAAAACATAGAATAATTTACAAGTCCAGTAAATTTAATATTCCTAAATTAAGCTCCAATTAATTCAAATATATTACGCGTGTCTAAATAACGAAGAGACGGTTAAACGACCACATTTCAGGGTATAAGGCCGTTAATCTGTAGCTCATCCAACCCTGAAATTGTGAGACTCCATTTGGCGGGCCGGTAAATGCCGTTCTGGCATGCGCCGCTTTCAGATCTCGAGATTGCGGTTTCAACCTAAGCACGGGCTAAAGTTTTTAGTTGAATCTACCTTGCATTTGAGGGATTTTGATATTACCGAACTTCAAAGAACCTTAGTGCGAACGAAATCGGGGATTACATGTGCGTTGTCGTAAACAGAAGTTTAAAGTTGTATAGGATTTTTGCATAGAACATTCCAATATTGAAGAACGAATTTGGAGTTTTTTTAACGTCTAGGCAAACATTTCTGGATTATTCTACTTCATTTATGGTGTCTTGACTAATTAAAAACAAAAATGGCTATGTAACATAAGGTCACATTAAGGCATATATAAAATGTCAACCTAAAACCTCTTTCACACTATCACTGATAACAAAACTGAAAAATCACTTACAATTTACACATTGCGTCGCCTGAAGTATGTATAACATAAAACTAATATTTCAAACCCTAAAGAAAACACTTAAAAAAAAAAAAATCCATTTACAACGTTGTAATAAATTGCCCAAATAGAGAAGCTCTTTGTAAGCAATAAAATTAGTAAATTACACATGCAGTCAGTTGAAGTATATTTAACATAAAGATAATATTTCTAAGCCCTAAACATCATTACAAAAAAAAATGAAAAGCTTACATAAATAATTGTAATAAATTACTTAAATTACAGAAGGTCTTTGTAAGCGAGAAAATTAGTTAATTACGCATTCTGTCGCCTGAAGCATGACCTAAAAAAGAAAGAGAATCGTAGACTTTGTTGCACGTTTTAACCTTCGAAAGGAAGGATCTTAATTAGCGGCGATATCGTGCAAACGAATTAAGCGGACCGCTTGTACTAATACCAGGTCTACACGGGGATCCCTACGGTATAATTAATTCCTCCCGAGATATTCAGCTTCATCTGCAGTTACGTATAATTTTAATCAAAAATCCGTGTCTTCGAGCAGCCGTGGAGAATTTTCGCATGATAATTACAGGCGTGTCTCCCTTGTTATTTCGCGATTTAAATGCAAACCACAGAATCGCCAGTAATTAACGCATTTCCTTGAATAAACCCTCCAAGATCCGTATTATGGAAATCGAAATTGTTGAATTTTTAAACGCTAGTAATCGTCGTTTTCCTTTTTTTTTCATTAAGGAATAAAATTTTGCAAAATATCAGGAGTTTAGGGGGGTTATCCCGTGTAAAGTTTTTTTTTCGCTTCCTTTGGGAATTTTTTTTTAACGAACCTTTAAAATGTATAGTCGTAGAATTTTTATCACACGTTCATTGATGCTTGTATAATCTATTGGAATTTTTGGAAGCAAAAATAACGGTTTTGATTGATTTTACACCGTTCGAACGAACCTCATGAGTTTTTGACGGGTGCCAAGATTTTCAGAAGTTTCGCTCATATGGAATAAAAAAATCAAATGGCATTTGAATGTGTAAATCTAAGGCTACTACCTTATTTATAAATGTCATGTCGATGTAAGAAATAAATAAATAAATTGGTCATTAACAGATACTATGGCGCTAAAAACCACACAATTGCAAAAATCGAAATTACCTCTGACAGAACTGAATCGAGAAAGCTCTCAGACTCAACTGGAAAAAAGAGCATAATTCAAAAACTCATTGTGCTAAACCGCACAATCGGAAAACCTGGAATTACTTGGAAATGAGGTTCATCGAGAAATCCTCTCTACGATCGAAACAAAAAAGAAATGTAATTCAAAACTTGATCGTGCCGAAACCACAACTATAATGAGTTAAATCAACCTGAAATAAAACGCTTCAATAAATAATCCAGTTTTAAATAATATACATAGTACAGTAATTCATAAAATCAAGTTATTTCCTTATCAACTCCAAACGAAGCTCACAAAAAATTCACCCCTTCACCAATCAAAAATAACCAAAATGTAAATGTAAAACTCAAAAACTCAGGGCCCAAAACCGACGAAATCCTGCGACATTTCCACATTAATTTCTAACAAAGTTCAAAAACACCTCATACTTAAAGTACACCGCAAAAGAAGAAAAAAAACACAATAAAAGTACAAATCCCAGAAATTCACAGCCTCAAAGACCACAATACACAACTCAAAAACTCATTGTGCAACGAACAACAAGTTCTAGAAAATTCCTACCAAATTTTCACATTAACTTGTAATAAAGTTCGCAAAAAAATCCTCATAATTCGAGTAAACCGAAAAAGAAAGAAACAATAAAAGTCTACATCTCAGAAATTCATAGCGCTAAAAAACCAGGGATTTGGGAACCGTAAAATTAATTCGAAATCGATACTAACGACGTCTCGGTAGAATGTTCCGTTCGTTTATTTTCACCGAGCATCGCGTTGTTTCCGCGACGCGGAAATATTCGCGCGCAAAACTGTGGGATCCCCGTTATGAAGTACAATTCCTACATTTACGATACACCTGCGTGCAGAGGCTCACCTGCGAGCAGGTTGATGACTGCCGTATAGCAGGTCGATACCAAGCCGTAACTGCATTGCAGACACGAGCAACCTATTCGTTAAGTTTCCCTCGAAAGGCTCTCCTGGTCATTAGGATTCAGGGGTGAAACTTTGTTCAGTACAACTGCCAGACTTATTTTTAGTTCGCGATTTGAATTTGCTAGGAATTCAAAAAATTCTGAGATTCTCCATACGTGAGTTAAGGCTATGGAAAAAATCGGTAAAAGAAAATAATTATTCCCTTGAAATGACGGCCACTTCTGTGATATGCTACGTAATAATTCAAGATTAACACTAAGTTTACGGATGTTGATATACTTATTTTTCTGAAGTGAGCCAATTTGAATCATATAAGAAAATTGAAATTTTTTGCAAAGAAAATAGTTCCAAATCAATTGAAATGAAAGATTTATTATTAAAAAATTAACCAATCAATATATCATATATGTGGTAATCAAATTTTGAATAAGTCAAATTGGTTCCGTAAATCTAGTGTTAAATTGATAAAATAAAAATCATTAATTATCAATATAAAATTATTAATAATATATATTGTTACGAGTCGACCGCGCATGCCTTCTCCTTTCAGACATAATTAAATAGAACAGAATTAAAAAGCGATAACTTTTATTTAAGAGAACACGTCCGTCTACCAGGACTACCGACCGTAGAATCTCTACTCTTTTTATTTAACAAACAATCGACATGTCTCGTTACCCAGTAACATTGAATCTACTGGGTGCTTCGTAACAATATTATTCAATATGTATTTAATACTAAAGAAATCATTTTATGGTGTGTCGAACGGTGTAAAGTCAATTAAAATCGTTCTTTTTTCTTGCAAAAATTCTAATAAACTACAAAAGTATCAGTAAACGTCTGATAAAAATTCCACGTTTGTACATTTTAATAATTGGAAAAAAAAAAATTTCCAAAGCGAGTGAAAAAATAGTTATCGCATGGCATGACCCTCTTAAGAAACTATTATAATTGGAAAAATAATGGTCCAGTTATATTCATAATAATTAGACTGCGGATGTTTATGCAAATTTCGAGTTACAAAAATGCAGGTGAGGCAGGAAAACCTATCTAGGGATTTATTGCACTTAATAAATATTACAACAAATACCATACTTTGGATATTTTAGATATATATTTATATATTATGTTCTTTTTGTATATTTTAGTCGTATTTAATTTGTCATAAATGCATAAAAATCCGCAGTCTAATAATAATTAATATAAAAATCCATAATGCCTCAAAAAGAGATATCTCCAAGAGCCATAAAACCTTAGGAAAAATCCCCAGTTCGAATCATTAATAGAATCACAATCAAATTATTAACTGGGCTTGGTATTACCTCAATTATCCATTTGCCCTGCTAATTTCGTAATTCTAAGCTGCTTGTAAGACATTATGCCATTCGAAAGCAACGTTACCAGCTTCATATTAATCAATACCAACCTCTCTTTCTGGCACCTGTTGAAGTTTCCAAGTTAAGATCACCCTTCCTTGGATAACGAATTTTTGCATCCCTCCAAATGAATAACAACTGCCACTACCTATCTATAATGCTTTAGTAGAGGATTGATTTAATAAATGGACCAAATGGATTCCATTTGTTGTTATCAATGGTGTATCGGAGTTTCGCAACCCCATGTCCGATGTTCGCAAGTAAAACGTGTCGATGGGACACTACCCCAGGCTACGATTTATCTCTGTAAGCTCATCGGCCATGCTTGTAACTAAATACTACGCGAATAATTATCTCGCGTTGCGAAATTAATAGCCGTTGTTATGGTTGCTACCACGGATGCCAATTATTTCGCGATATTGGAAATGCGAGGACAGTGAAAGGGTTTTGAGTGGATGTGGTCGATGGAAAACGAAGTTATGGTGTTGGAAGTTTGATTTTGGGTAACTCAGTTTCGATGGTTCATGTTTCAAATAATAGTTTCTTATTTTAGGATACTTTGTCTTTGTTTAAGTGACTCTGTCTCGTTTTAAATATCTAAGTTTGGAAATCGAGGGATTAGGTGGTTACTGAGTGTAATAGGAATTTTTATTGGTTTAAATAAATGGTTTAGTTTAACAATAACTTATCAAATGAAGGATTTAGGTTGTTGCTGATTATAATAGGACTCTAAGTTGCTATGTTTCGTTTAAAAATATAAAATAACTTTCATAATTTTTTGCAATAATTTCTTGCACTTATATTCGAACAATTCACAACGTCTGAATCACTGTGCATTAAAAAAGCCATAGAGCTATATCGATATAACGAGGAAGAATTGCAATTACCAATTGAAATTCACTGATCGCGAATTTTCTGTCAGCTTTGCATTAATTGGATCGTCGGCGTTGATATTCCATTAATTTGATCGCGATGCTTTCATAACTCTTAACTGCAACCACGTCGAAAACCAAATGCGAAACAATACAGGTCGCGGTGCATTTAGTCAACGGCCATGACTGCAGTTACATTGCGTGCAAATTCACATAGTCAGCTGAATTCTGATTAACTATTTGCACGCGCGTTTAGCACACATTGTCTCGGCGAATCAGTTTGAATTTGCATTTTTCGGAGAGTCCGTGCAATTTAGATTTAACCGGGGAGCCATTTTGTCAAATCTAGCAAATGTCGGAGCACTTCTTGCAATTACTTTTATTTTAACGTGGATGGAACTTTGTTCAGAGTTAAACAAGTTATTAAGTTCAGGAGAAAGCAGTTTTTAAAATAGTTTTTGAGGTAGAATCATCCCTTGAAGTTTGTTGAATTTTAAATGTATTTTCTTTTTTTTATTTTAATTATATCAATTAATTATTGATATTAATTTCGATAGTTAGCGGGTATTAATTGCAATAGTTAATGATTGAAATGTGGATGGAATATTTATTGCAGAAAATACCGTCGGTAGATCTTCTGTTAAAATTGCAAAAGAATTTCACATCTTTACGTATAAATTGCTAAGCACTTTTAGTCCTTGTTAAAACATTGAAAAAAGGTGAAGAATCAACTTCGTAGAATTAACTTTACGTAGCTTACATAAAAGTACAAAGATACCTTTACAAAATAATAAAACAGGTAGAAAAATTCCAGGTAGTTTCCATTAAATATTACGTCAAAATTTTCATCATACTATTTAAGCGATCTTTCTAATAGAAGGTAAAGGAAAGAACTTCCCCATTTTTATCCATGATGTTTTGCAACGTCGACGTAAAAGTGCCTGTGTACCCCATACTCTCGTCTACCACCATGAAAGTCTCAAACTGTTATTGTCAGTCTTCGTCGCTATAATCGTTTCACACGTTCTACGTGTAGGTGGACGAGGATAATGGCATTGTTATCATTCCCAAAAGGCCAGTAAAATTGTTGTTTTTTTTTTACGAAACAGTTTAAGTTAAAAGAAATGAATAGTTTGGAATTTAAGGGTCTGCGAAAAATGTGCTCTTTTTTTCAGGACTGTGGTATATCTCGAATCGATACTTCTACTGAATAAATATTGTCTAAGTAAACACTGTTAATGGCATGACGAGATGTTAAAGCAATGACGCAGAAAAAAAAATATAAATATTAAGATAGGAAGAAGTTCAAGTTCGTTCAAGTGAATGGGCGAAATTTGTGGAATTGAAAGTGTCAGAAGTAATTTCTGCACAATTTGTGATGTTTGAAAATACGAAACATCTTGGACATTGAGTGTAGATGTTTGAATTAAGCGTTGAAGAACTTTATTTCCTTTCTTTATTAACGCAACGAAGGACTTTTATATAAGTACTTTTTCCAATATTAGAAGAGGAACTTTCATTCCTTTTTTAAATATTGAATGATTCAATCTATATCCAAAGTCTTTCTTAGACTTTCTCGTCGGTGTTGGCGAATAGAAATACTTTTAAAGTGAAATTCCAGTTAAGATAAATTATGAAACCCACTGAATTTAGAAGCTACCCCGAATTTTGAAACTCTTCTACATTCTAAGCAGACCAAAATATAATTAAATTCGTAACAAACAAAGCTGAATCTTGAATCTAGTCAAAAAATATTCCACCATGTTTATTTTCATCCCCCAATTTTGCTCACCTAATTTAAAAGCTACCCCGAATTTCTAAACTCTTCTAAATTCAAAGCAAACCAAAATGTAATTAAATTCGTAACAAATAAAGTTGCATCTTTAATCTAATCGGGAAATATTCCACCATGTTCATTTTCATCCCCCAATTTTGCTCATCTAATTTGAAAGCTACCCCGAATTTCTAAACTTCTAAATTCTAAGCAAACCAAAATATAATTAAATTCGTATCGTACAAATATGTATCTTTAATCTGGTCGAAAAATATTCCATCATGTTCATTTTCATCCCCCAAAATTTGAAAAATCGCTTCCAGCGAAAGGTAAATTTAAATAATAAAGCCATGGTCACTTTGTCAAACGTCGATCGTTATCTCGCCGATGGCGATGAGTGAACACACGTTCACATATGATCGAGAAGACAGGAACACGTGTGACGAACGAGGTACATATTAATTAATTCTTGCTTGAAACTACGTCGAGTTTTCTGTCGTGTTTAATATGTCATCGGCCGGACAGCTACAATTAACGGGCCAAATCGATACGGCACATCTGATATAAACGACTGCCGTGTATCGTTGTCGTTAGCAGAAATCTACGTGCACATATTCGTGTCCAGTTTTACAACGAATACCTCTGTCTTTTTGCCTTCATAATGACTCGTAATTGTCATTGACTCATTATTTGAGATTCTTGAGCCTTTTTTTCATTCTGACGACGGTGATTTAATTATTTTTATATTTTATAGTTTGTCTACTGAGGAATTTGAATTGAAGAAGCGTAGTTTTTTAGAGGCTGAGTTAATTTCGAATTTGAGGATTGAAAAGAGCCGAATGAAAGTTCAAGCCCGAAGAAACTTTTTATATTGTGTTAGAAGGAAGAAATCCGTTTTTGAGGGGTGAAAGTATCCCCTAATGTCCATATTTTGGACTTTCTAAGTTCTTAAAAAAAAACTGAGAATTTTTAAGAAGAATAAAATGTAGTTGTTGTTCAGAGATTGATATACTCTTCCAAATTCTCATTTCCATTTTGTACTAACAATAAAACAAACTTGTAGAATCTTTAGAAACTAGAAGCCAGAAATTTTTTAAGGGGGATGAAAATCAATATTGCAGTTTATAAATTGCATTTCCCGAACACATATTTCCACAAGCAACAGAACAATTCTAAAAAGCCATAAAGTAAAAAATATTCCCGGAAACTCGAAAACTAGAGCACATAAAAACATCGAAGTGGATGAAAATTCCTGTTAAAAATCAACGACTGAATTGCTCTATTTTATACAGTATAAAGGACCTTCCAGAATCCTCCCACGTTTCAAACAATACCTAGAAATACTATTCGAATCATCAAAACTTATACGATTCAACCATCATAATCAACAAACAGGATCGAAACACAGAACTAACAGAGAAGGAAACTTCTCAACACTCCGAATAAACCGATCAGCGTCATTATCGCCTCGCTTCGTGGTCCACTGAAGATATCCAATCCGTGTAGAGTGACTATCGAATGTGCATTCAAGTATGCATCAACGATGCAAAGTGCACCAGGTGCCTAACCAAATATCGATCTGAAATATCGACCGTAACATTTCCACTTCCACTTTCAAAGTAGAAACGTGATGACGAAAACGAACACTTCTACTCTGCTAGAAATTCTAGAGTCTCGTTCGTTTAACACTAAACCAACCAAGGCGGTCATAATGACCGATTCTCAATTTTTTCAAAAAACTACCTAAATTGATAGGGGAGCCGTGAAGTAAAAATTCTACGTCTACCATATGAAGCCTAAATTAGTTAATTAACTAATCCTTTCGCTGCTTGATTTATCTTTTTCCAAAGTACTTGTTCAATAAATTTAAATTTTAGTAGATATAACGTCGGTAGTTTTAGTGTTAAACCATTGTATTAACCGTATAAAATGACGAATATAGCTCGTCATAGAGTGTTCGTATAGTGCACAATGACGAACTATACTGATCATGCGACCAAAGTTACTGTTGAACATGATAATGTTTAATTTAGTTTAAAATATCGAGCGTAATGAAAACGATAACACTTTTTTACTAATGTGTTTATCACAGATCAATAAAACATGTTGTTTGAAATTAGAATTTCTTGGTACAAGTCATGGGTAAATTGTTATTAGTCAGTTAGGACTTTATTCTTGAAAATATTTAGTGTAAACATCGGTTAATATACACCCAACTTTTTTTCTTACACAGTAGATACGTTCCTTGGAAAACCGTGCAAAACAAATACGAGTGAGACTCTGGCAGTGTAAACAATGCAGGATTCCCTTACATCTTCCAGAATTTTTTGAAAAGTACCACACGCTTAAAGATTATTAAAGTTTTGCTTTGATTTTTTTTTTATTTTACCTGTGTTCAAATTTCTGTACAACGGTGCACTTTTATGTTAGATTGTGTTTGACAGTGTCATTCTACTGGCGGTGGTTCATTTTTAATACATCTAGGGGTTGGATATTGATCAGGGTGTATGGCACGTGTAATGTTAATAATTAATTGCAGGATGTAATTGATGCTTAAACAGTGTACCCTAATGATGTGATGTCTGTGTATGACAGAATTTTTCCACTGTCGTTAGTATTTGAACGTTTCCAGGGTGTACATGGAAATTTATTGTATTTTAGTACAAAATACGTGGAGAATATTTAGAAATAGTATTTAATTCAAGAATACAGGGATTCATTAAGTATGTTTGGATTTAATAAATAATTGCATTAAAAATAAAGTAGTGAAGGGGTGAAAAGTGAAAAATTAAACGTGTAGGAGTAAAAAAAATGAAGGAGTAGAGACGTGAGAAATTTCAGGCTTTGTTTTAGATTGTGAATCAGTCATTTTGACTACCTTGGTAGATCTAAAGTTAATTAATATTCGTAATTAAATGATTACTGATGCAAATTAATAATAATTGTACTGTTGGTACTTCTCATTATTATTCAAATGATCATTGACATGTATCACACATTGCGAGACGAATATTTTGTCGATATAAGCGAATTTAAATGAAAAAGCTATATGAAAGCCAACGGTAATAATAAAGCGAACGAGATAATTAATGGTACAACAGTGCACCTGAAGATACTGTTCCACGCTTTGTGTTATTTCTTATACTGTCTGTTAATTTTGTTATTCACTGATGCATAGAATACGTGTCAAGAGAAACAATACGTTTATATAAAAATATCGAAGAGAAAAATTCCTCTTTCCCCTTTGTATTAATACAATAAAGTAAAATAATTGAATAACAAAATTAATTATGCAACAATGAGCCTTGACACATTCAACTTTCACAAAAACTTTCTCTGACTCAAGTTAAGGATAAACAATTATATTTAAAATGCTTTTCTACTACAGGAATCTAAACGAAATAATTTTTTATTATCAAAATTGAAGTCAATTTGAAATTCAAATATAATTCAATACTTCTGGAGATAATGATACATTTTGAATAACTTTAGCAATTGGGTAATTAGATAGAAATTAACACTAGATGTACGGCGACTGTCAAATTGAAGGAATTCTACTTTTCTAAAATATTTTTTAAATTTATAGAGAAACAGTTTCAATGCACAATTTACTGAATTAATCATATTTTGTGCTACTCGATCAAATTTTCTTTGAACTACTTATTTAATATATTCAAATATAGTAGATTTAGCAGTCATACATCTACTGTTAAATTTAATACTAAATAAGAAGTTTGAAAAAATTCAAATTAACATTGAAAAGAAGAACAAGACTGAACAAAATATAGGAGAATTAAATCGAACTTTATGGGACACCCTATATATAGAGTTTCGAGGGGAGAATACGTGGAAGGATTGATGTACGTAATATACGTCATGTATATTATTATAGATACATATTTGGGGTAAAAACGATATTCTCTAACTCCATTGATCGAAGTATAGATGACAAATGACCAAGCAACAAAGGAATTTCGGGTACCTGTATTTTATTTTTGCAATTTACTTTCCAGTTCCTCAAAATCCGCCATTTTTCTCAAGTTCAGTGCTTCTTTAGTTTCATTCTTGTAGATTCTTAATTAAAACTTCCCATTTACAATTGGAAAATTGTCAGAATTTAATCAATTCAAAGTCGTCCTTCATTCGACCTTCGCTTGAAAGAAATAAAAGACTATATTTAGATCGGTTTTTTTGCGGCCGTAAAATATTAGATAATATCTAATTGTAAGTGAAATTGTCCCAATTGAATTACAAAGGCAAGTGTACTTGATGTGATAGAATACATGGCAGATTTGCGCACTAGTTCTAAACCAATTTATACGTAATGACTGACGCCACGATTAATTATACCGACACCTGTCGTACTCAACTCACAAAGCATGATCGATAGAGCAGCAGCGATTAATCCTGATGAGCCTATAGAGACACACTATATGAAACATATGGAATTAACACTAGAAGTACCCCCCCCCCCCTACTTAAATCTATTATATTTAAATACATTAAACAAGTATTTTAGAAATAAATTAATCGATAACTGGAGAAAATGATTAAGTCCTTGCTCTACAATTTCTTTTCTGTTTGAATATGAATTGATTCAAAATTAATTGATGGAATAAAGTATTATCACTGATTTCTGATAAAACTTACAACTTAATTCAATATTATGAGAATAGAAATAATTTGATCCTTTCGTGATCGACTAATATTTTCATTTTATCCCATTACCTTCCGTGATCCCCATCAGGGATTTATTAGTTTACTAAGTCTTTCAGAATTTAATGCAGATATTTGACGTGTTTCTGAGATTAAATGTGTTTGAAACAGTCTGCTTTTGTTTGCTCTCTTAAGCAGGAATTTTCATGAATTATTTTTATTTTTTAACTGTGATAGTTTTTGGAAAACTTCAAAATTTCTCATTCAGTTCGCCTCGTCACACATTATTGTTCAGCAAGGGGTTAATTCAATAATTTCTATTTTATGAGGTGGATGTAGAATAATTTTAGTATGGCTCTTTTGAAACTTTAGATAATTTTTGAAGAAATGAGGAATCAGTCGATTCGACGTGGTTTTAGTAGTTGTAGCACTAACTAAAAAATGATTCAGGCCTCAGGTAGCCTCAAAAGTAAATTGAAACAGTGATTATCCCAGTGTTGTAATATCTTTTACTACGAATATCATCGCGTCTAATAATAAAACTCGAGTACCAAGTCAAGTACACACGTAGAGGCAGCAAAAGGGAAGTTGTTAGAGTCTCAGTCAGCAATTACCGTACCATGGCTCCTTCCGTTTGAAGCTACGATTATGAGCTCCATAGAGACCACTCTACAAAGACGTCTATAGTGGTATCACATAGCATCAGCCATATTGTAGAAGTTCTCCACTTTCTTTAAAACTATGGTTGCCGTTCAAGCCAAATTTTCATTGTAATTCTCTAACTTAGTATTTCAATTAACAATCTTAGTCAATTTTGAATATCTATCAACACTCAGTCTATCGAGGTAGTCAAAATGAAAATTAAAGTGAAAATTGTTTATTCTTCGTATATCATATTCCCCATTATGTATTTTCGGAACTTTATAATATTAATTCCACCGACAACTTTAATTATGTCGATAAGTATTAAATAAAGTCACCCCGAGTCAATGTTATGAATTTCTGTTGATTATCTCGGACCCTGAAATCATCATTTATGATTCTCTTACATTTTCTTCATATTTCTATTATTCTTCTTAGTTCTCTATTAGTCGTTATATTTCTCTCTTGATTCTCTTTTATTTTCGGAAAATAAATATACAAATTTTTATTAATTGGACATCGAATTGCAATAGATTACGGTAAAAATCCTTTTATTTGTTAATTTAATTCTTATTTATTTCATGTCAACAATGAAAATAAAGATATAAATAATTAAATAAAACCAACGAGAAATCATATTTTTCATCTTGTTATTTAATCATTGTAAAGCTTACTATACATTCGTCTCTACAACTGTCATTCTTTATATACCTACATTTTTAGAATTTTGTGAACTTTTCATTTGAGAAGTATTAGATCACTCCAACTCCTTATTATTTACAGGTATTCCTATGTACAGTATATCATTGATCGTCATTTTTATGCAAACATTAACAATGTTAATTATGTTAACAGCTTTGATATTTTCACTTAAATTTCCTGAAATTAATAAGTCTCGGGTTGCATATTGTACGTTGTGGTCCCCTAGAACAAACATTTCATCAGGTTCAATTTCTTGTACTATTGCAGTATTAGTTATTACTAAACTGCGGATTTTTATGCATTTATGACAAATTAAATACGACTAAAATATACAAAAAGAACATAATATAAAAATATATCTAAAATATTCAAAGTATGGTATTTGTTGTAATATTTATTAAGTGCAATAAATTCCTAGATAGGTTTTCCTGTCTCACCTACATTTTTGAAACTCGAAATTTGCATAAACATCCGCAGTCTAGTTATTACTAATATAACTAAACTGTTATAAAAATAAAGTTTCCATCAAATTCATTCTTTCATAGTTGTCACTCAATTTACTTTTTAAAAAATTAAGTAATATTAATAATTAATAAATAATAAAAAATTCCTTCTAAAATACAATGAAAGAGGATTAAAGGAGAAGCTAGAAAATCTTTTTATAATACTCTTTCGATTTTCTTCCAGTCTGAAATATCCGCATCCACAGAGTACCTACAGATAATCAAAATAATATAGAGTTTAATGGTCAGATCATGCAGATTATAATTCTCTTTTGATTTTCTTCAAGTATAAAAAATCGAGAAAACCAACAGAAAATCAATCCTTCGACTCGGGACCCCACCATTGTTTTCCATTAAACAACGTGTCAAAAAAAATACGATACAACTATAATAATTCCAGCAGCACAAAGCCCAAAGAAGAAACGCCACCCTCGCAATTATTTTCCACCTGAATTCACTGTGGTTCAACTTCCGTGGGCTGTTTTGTCCCGAAAAAAAAGCTCTATCTCCTTGGCCCACTTCCAATAGGTCAGTGAATAAATCAAGTTAATTACGGTAGAAAATGCGATGTAATCTGGTAAGTCTTACTCCGAATGAAATACGGAATTAGTGTGCAATTTTGAGGCAGCACGATGGGATGTTATCGATAATCCGTACTGGAATCGATACGAGAGAGTCGATTCGTCCGCTAGGAAACGACATTTCCCCTATCGTTGATGCTCCGTGAGAATTTATTCCCGATGGCATGCAATGCATACACCATGAAACCGAGAGAATTCATCATCTTTCGAGAATGGATCGAGGTAAATTCTCGAGAGCGTGGAAACGCGCCATGAATTTCGACGAGTTAAAACTATGTTGAATTTTTAGTATAAACAGTAGAGGAGTTGAAGTTGTTTAGAACCACGTCTACATTTGCTGATGTGTTATTTATGGGAAAGTTATAGAAGTTTCTGGTATAGATGGTATAGTTTCATGGCCTAGGCTTATTCTTTTCTGCATCTTTTTAGTTTCATTAATTATTTCACCTAGAAGTTAAAGTTTTGGAGGGATTTAAGGGTGTGTTCCCATTTTTTCGCTTTCCTGGGAATTTTTTTTTTGATGAACCATTAAAATGTACAATTTTTGAATTTTTATCATGGGTTTATTGATACTTTTGTAGTCTATTGGAATTTCTGCAGGCAAAAATAATGATTTTAATTGATTTTACTCTGTTAGAAAGACATTCATGTATTTTTGACTTCAGGAGTTTCAATTATTTTTGCTTACAAAAATTCCGATAGAGAGTATCAATAACGTGTGGTGAAAATTCCAAGATTGCACATTTTAATATTTCGTTAAAAAAAAATATCCCAAAGGAAGCAACAAAAATAGCTATCACATTGGAGGACCCCCTTAAGTAATTTACAATTAGACATAGTTTCAGTGAAAGATTTTCTGGGTGCTGTCAACTCACTATTAATTTTGGTTTGGATTTCATTAGTTTTGCAAATGAGACTTATTGTTAACAGAAAAAATGACTGTCGAAATTGTATATGCAGTTTATTTCTTTCGCTAGGAATTATTTAAAATATTATTAGTCGTGCAGATTGAATTTGTCGTTGATTGCAAATGTACTTGTATCAATTGTACTTTATTAGACTATTTAGTAAACTGATTTGATAAACTGAAATTGTTAAAGGTGTAAATGACATCATAAAGTTAGGAAAATTAATTGCAAATGTTTTTATCACGTGCTAAAATTAACTTTGGCTCCTGTAGGTTACAGAAATGTAGCTAGTTCGCCTGATTTCAAATTTCCTTTAACAATCGTACCGAGAATATTTAATCACCTTCAAATTTGCAGTTCTATAATTCATCTACCCAAGAAAACTTTCTTGCACAAAACGTCAACGTTAATTCCAGCAAATTCTACGCTCTTCGCAAAATTAATGTTCAACTTCCGGAATTCGAGAAGCTTCACTTGTATTTTATATAAAATTGGAAAGAACATTATAAGGTACTTCAACTCCATCAAATAATTCGTCAAAATTTATTATTGTAATAATGAATGCTATATTGAAAATAGTTCTTGCATAATTACAAGTACTACTGAATTTTGTAATACAAATCAGAGTAAGTTTCGAGACCCTGACACGAGAATGCATATTAAAACTCGTAAACCTTGGCGTGGCCGGCATAACGCAATTAAAAATATTTCCTCTCGCGAAATTGTTACGCGAAAAACTTTGTTTTCACTTTGGCCAACTTCCTTTTTAATCCTCGCCGTTAAGCTAATTACCACCCTTGGAATATCTCGTAATTAGTTTCTCCACGAGCCTGATACACCTCACTATTTTATTCTTTTCTACGATTTCACGTTTCTCCACTTCGCCACTATTTACCGATTTTCCGCTTCTCACTTTTGTCTCGACGCTTTGTGCTATTTTCAATTTATACAGACATTTCTTGTTACCTATGACAATCAACATGTAAATCAATTTTCAAGATTATCCCTTATTGTAGGGCAAAGTGTTAAATTCTTTATTCTAAAACTTCTATCTAATCAAACTTAAATTAATTAACTCATCATCTTTTCCACCTCTTGATTTATCTTTCTCCAAAGCACTTACTCAGTTTACCTAAAAGTAAATATAACGTTGGTAGTTTTGGTGTTAATAATTCAACTTCAAAATAAATCGACACTTCCGCTCATTATTTTCATAAAATCGTACAATATCAAATTCAAAATTAAACAATTACTTTTAATTTACGACGGAAATGAAATCCTCCAGTTGATTCAATTCGTTCCATTAAAAGACCAGCCGTAAAATCACATTGATTCCACGGACCAAGTGACTCGCGATATTTGACGATTTCGTTTCGCTTTAAATCGCAAGCCGACCGTGAACAAACCGGTGCAATGATCGGCCAAAAGGTTGCAAAAAGGGTTCGGGGAAAAAGTTCTCGTCGCCTTTCCTAAAGTGCCGTCCCGTTTGCGAGAAAACTTTGCATCGCTCGTCGGTTGAAAAAGCTCGTTTATATCCCTCGAAAAGATATAATACATCCCTTTCGTGCGATTTTTAATTGAGTTTCATACGTCTCCGTTGAAATGTTACTTCAAAAGGGCAGACCTAATTTTTTCCCGTAAATTGCTTTTCTTCCTGATTTATTAGCGAGATTGAAATCCAGAGGCGAGTGGAAACGTGAATGGTGGTTTTTAGAATTCCAGAGTGGTCCATTGTTTTTCACGGATCTTTTCAAGGTTTTTCGCAGTATGCATTTATTTATTCAAATAAATTAAACGGCAATTCGTTGGACGTTGATATCTTTGTTAATTATTTTGTACGATGAAAATATGTCATTGCTATTAATTTTTCCTTTAGTAATTTAAATGTAAAAGATTATTTTTAATTGTTTCTTAATATAGTTCAAATATTTAGCTCAGATAAATAATTCGTTGTCTTCAATATCTATTAACAAATTTGAACAAATATATTCACTAATTTGGCAAAAGAATTAATATTGCAGATTGAAATTACATTTCTGGTGCAAAAATTATTCAAAACAATAGCAAGATTTATTTTAAATTTCTCGAATGAGAGATTCTGTGGAACACCGTTTTTTATATTTAGTTGAGAGCTACTGTTCGTCGAATTTGTTTAATTTTTAGTATCTTTAAATGTACTGAGTTGATAGTCGATTGTTTTAGTGTTAATACATTAAGGAATGTTAATTGCAAGGGAGAGTTGTATCGAGGGCAACTATGAGGCTGCATTCTGCATCAATCAAAACTGAGGGACAACAAAGGGTTAAGTCTCTTTGGGCCGTATCGATTGTTACCATTTCTTGTGAATATTCAGGACTTGGTGAGAAATGGCAAGATGCGAAACTGATAAAATGCAATGGCCAATTCGGCCATGCGAGCCATAAAGGGCCAAGGGGAAAATCGATCATGGGCTTCGGTCGACCGTACTTTCTGGAATCAGGTTTCATTTTACGTAGATTTTAAACTAATTTTTAAACTAATTACCATTGGCTTCTCAGCGATCGATTAACCGATAGAATTAAATATTAGCAAGATAGGCTTTTATTTCAATAAAACCCCCAGAACGTAGATGTACAAATTCGTTCATTAAACAAATACACCGTAAATCTCGATAAAGAATACACGCCAGTGTGCTCTTCAAACTAAATTCAATGCACCCCTTCGACCATAAATTCCCATGGACACCTGACTCTCAACCCTGATTAAATTCCCGTGGATAAAATTCACAAGAACACTTACGAACTGTCCATTAGAAACGTCATCAAATATTATATTTATTAGTACAATAAATAAGATATTCAAACAGATCATTCAGAGGGGGAAAAAAATTACAAGAATTCCACTCGGTTTTGCAATTCGTTCTCCAAGAATCCACCCCCTTCTTCCGCATCCCTAGATTTTCCAAGATAAATGACAGCCTTTTCTTTAAATGAACAACCCTGTAGAGATGTGTAGAGTCTCTTTAAACCATGACGTGGCCCATTTTTATAGCTTGGGGAGTTTTCTTAAATTCAACGTTTGTTTGTAGGGATAAATACCTAATAGTAGCATACGATTGGCATCTGATCGGCGAGAGAATAAAAAAAGCTTCCGCGAGGATTACGGCCATTCTTTGAAAGCTTATGGGGGATGATAGAAGAGGGTGGAATTTCTGAGTTATTATCCTCTTTGGAGAGGATTTGAATGACTGTCGGATTTGTATTTGGTGCATAGGAGAGAGTAGGATGAGGTGTTGGAATCATGGTGTTTGAAGGGGGTGCATGTCGGGAGAAAAATAGATTTTAATTGGAAAAGTGGGGGAAAATTGCAGAAATATGGAGAAGAGAGAAACATGGAGATAGGAGAGATAAATAAGAGAACTTAGGGGAAATAAGAATTGTAGGAAAATGAGGGAAAATAGAAGAAGTAGGAAAATTGACGGAAAATGGGAAAAGGAAATATTTATGGAAATAGGCAGAAATAAGATAAAGTAGAAAAATTACAGAAACGGAGAGGAAATTAATGGAAACAGAGAGGAATCAGGAACATAGTAGAAAATTTGAGAAAACAGTGGAAAATAGTAAAAATGAGGGAAAATAGGAAAGGCAGTAAAATTGGTGGAAAATAGGAAACTCAATTATTTTACGAGGACTGTGGAAAATAAGATAACACAGTAGAAATAAAGAAACGTGGCAGAAATGAGAGGAAATAGAGAGAAATGGCGGGCATAGTACAAAATTGGGGAAAATAGTGGGAAATAAGATGAACTAACGGGTAGTAAGAAAAAATCGGAGGAAATAAGCCTCAAAGTCAGTTTTACACCATTAAAAATAGTCCAACCAAGAATTCTTCAAAAATGTCGCAAAGTTGAACTGAAAACATCGTTTCAAAACACCTTTTAAAAAAATCAAAAAGCAATTTTTCTATTATTTCCTATCAATTCAACGCTGTAAATGCAATTTCAAAGTGCAATTGCAAACTTCAATATCGATTCGTCGATATTTTACCGCGTCTTTTTCATCAACGACCTTGTTTCCCACTTTATCCCGTAAAACGTCATCCCATTCTGAGAACCTATGGTGTTCCAGCCGCGACACTCTTGCCTCTCGTGGAAAATGAGAAAAACAATCGAGTTTCGTTTAAAGGGGATACTCGGGTCAAGAAGAACGGCCTGTGAAATAAACTGACCTTAAAATTTATAATGTAAAGATCAGAATTCCCCGTTGAACAGTTACCTTGCAATTTCCATTTAGAAGGAAACTATTACCATTTTTCAACCGCCCACAAAAGAGCAATACTTTGTAATTTTTTGCAGCGTTATCCCATCGTGCCACGATGAAAATGTAATTACAGTTTCGCAGCTGGAAAAATTAGCATAGAAAAACAATAGAAAAATTGTTACTGGAAAATATGAAAAAGATACGAAAGCTATTACTTTTTGAGGATATATAAATAAATTAAAATAAGTCTGTTTATACAACCTCACTGAATTTTGAAGCAACAGCTTTTAATTACAATGTGAAATGTATTATTATTGTTATTATCTTGCTGTCGCTAGTAACAATGATATTAATTAATTTAAAATGAAAGCGTTGAATAAAGTTACAGTGAATTTCATTTTAATACAAGTTTCTATACTAAATATAAACCATCAGTTATTTTGTATCGCTAACCCCTCGCCTTACAATTTCTGTTTTGATAACGTGCGTAATAATTCAAAATTAATTCTGAAAATATGAAGTTCTCTCTGATATTAAATATTTTGTACAATTGTCTGTAATATTAATATTATAGAAATAATTTGGCAGTTTCGTAACTGATTGATATTTTTAATTTGCTAGTTATTGGAGAATTTGAAGATTTTGTATTCCACTTATTTCATCACGTGTGTAGAATGTTATTGTAGTCCAAGGGGTTAAATATTCAAATAATAACAGCAATTTTTCAAATATTTTCCATAACAAATAAAGACAAAAAATTAGTAGTTTTTTAAAAAAATTTGTATGCCGAAAACATTCGATATTTCTGTTATTCCTTCGGAATATGAAAAAAAGCATTCCTGTATTTAAATCTCGCCTACAAAATTCCTTTTCATTAAAACAATTCGCGTTCCACTGGAAAATATTTTGATATTATACTCCGATAAAAATAAAACGCTCCATGAATGCATAACTTTGCTTCAAATGCGAATAAAAGTCGATTATTTGTCTCAGATCAAATGAAAAATACTGATCATGCGATGATAGTCAAATCTGACTAATTAAAGGAACATCGAAGTATACACTCATAAAATAAATTTTATATAAAATATCGGACATTCCCATGATAAAGAAAATTGGGAAAAAGAACGTTAGCTTTAAAGAGGATACTCTTGTCGAGGCAGTCTGACTTAAAGTAATAGATCACGAAATTTAATTTCAATAAATAACGAGGATTACGAAACTTGAATTTTTTGAAAATATTTATTAATACATTAACAATGTGAAATATTTTTTTCATTATCCACGTAATAATATTTGATAGAGTATTAATATTCATTTATTTTGTTAGCAATTCAGACTCAGCTGAATTGAGCTACTTTTAATAAACGTATTTAATAAACTTATAGCTTGTTTTAATTGAAATGAATATTAGTTATCGATTTGATGAATATGAAATTATCATTTGCCAAAATGATTAAAATTTAATATTTCAAACTTAACGTCAACTTTGCAAGTTTCAAAACTTAATAAAACTGCCCACAATATTTATTCGAATATTATCAAAATCGTAACTAAATGTACTTTAAGTGGCTGTATAAATGCATTAATAAATTTTTTCACTACATTTAAATATGTCGATGTTAATTTGAATAATCATGGCGTTAGGACTGACAATTTCTGATATTTCGTATAACTGAAATTAACACTAGATTTAGGGAGTCAATTTGACTCATTCAAAATTTGATTACTACATTTATAATATATTGGTTAGTTAATTTTTTAGTAATAAATCTTTCATTTCAATTGATTTGGAACTACTTTCTTTGTAAAAGATTTCAATTTTTTTGTATGATTCAAATTGGCTCACTTCAGAAAAATAGGTATATCAATATCCGTAAATCTAGTGTTAATATTAATAAACAACGAGACTGTTTCGCAACCGGCTGATATTTCCAATTTAATAGTTTTTCAAAGACTTCAAAATTTCCTATCCAATTTGTCGTACCACGTATGTCACACGTTGTCATAGTCTAAGGGGTTAAAACTTGTCTAATTAATTATTTCCTTGAATTTCAAAAAATTAAAAAAATATCTCGAGGTACCATTACACAGCAAAATTGTCCAAATATTTCTCACTTGTAAATATCAGAGAAACAGTACATATTTCTCTGCATCCCTCGGTTTCATGATAAAACGCGAGAACACGAATCATCCGTTACATTCAATTTGAAAAAGAATTCGTATCATGAAATTACTCGATTGTTCTTGGCTGAAGGGGAAGCCGAGATAAAAAGGGGATATTATGCAAGACGTTCCCTGACAGCCGACATTCCATCTGCTTAATACTCAGCCATTTTTTACTCCTCCACCCTCTCTCTCTCTCTCTCTCTCTTCCTCTCTTTACTTTCCTATCTCCCTTTCTTTTTCTCTCGTTCTCTGCGTAGGAACACGTTCTCATTTCACTTTGTACCTTCAAAGTGCACGGATTTCCTCTTCCTTTTTATACAAGTCCGAATTGCGATCGAAATCGTCTCGAATATGGTATCAACAAATCTACACTAACTTCTTAAAGTTTCTAACAGAGCTGGAGCAAAGAGTTGCAGAAATAATTAACTATATTAAAAGCTAATTTTTTTATATAAAAATAATAACTATTGATACATATGAAAGAAGATAAAGTATCTAATTTTTTTTAATATTAAAAATTGAAGAAAGGATTGATTCGTATTCTGATTTGATAAGTGATTTCATGAGACATTCATTCAAACTTGTTACGAGGTTTTATTTAAATTTTGTAAGGCAATTCTAAATAAGTAATTCGTGCTTGATTGATTTAAAGAGGATAAAGGTTTTTTGCTGAAAGCGAGCGACTAAAATGTGTGATATAACTCCCACGCAACTCTGAAGAGTACCATGAAAAATGCACCTCCGTCTTTGCTTTGACGTTGTCTCCCTTTAAAGTATTTGCACGTATTGGATGGGAACGAGATTACGAGCTTCCTGGCACGTGCTCTAGTTTTTTAAATCATTATCAATAAGCCGGGAGATCCTTCGATTTCAATTGCAAGAGGAAGTTGAACGTCGTTATTTCTTAGGCTTTTATCAAGCTTACTTCATTAATAGGAATGACTAATATGAAATCCTCATTATGTTATTTAATAGTAGAACTACTAAGGCAGTCAAAATAACTGGTTTGTTATTTTTTATAAGAATTCTTGAAATTTGTAGGCTCTTCTTCTATTTCCTCTTTTTCTAGAGTAATTATTTAATGTATTTAAATATAATAGACTTAACACTGGTAGTTCTTGTGTTAAATAATGGATAGAAATTAAAATTTGGAAGAAAAGGACCAAGTGAGAGTTTCTTGCTTCAGAATACCAATAAATCAAATGCCAATTCAAATTTCTATGCCGTGAAAAGCATCTCATAATATCGTACCGACAATGATATTATTCGCCGAACCGAAAACTCAAAACGCAAACCATGTAAAAATTCTCCAATTCCACGATTTCGCCATTCCCTCGACACATCTTCCGTGGTCCACCTGAATTTCCGGTTCATTGATTTCCATTCACGAAACAGGCACAATGGTCGTGCCTTTATCGTCGAAGTTTATTCTTTTAGAAAACGTAACAATAAAAAAAAATCGCTTCACATCAAGATACGAATGTTTGCTATGGGAAACCCGTAAATCGTGTAAAAAAAATGAACGTCATCGATGTTTCCCTGCCATGACAGGCATATGTCTCCTTCAAGGTTGATCGCGATCATGCTTACACCCTTTACACGTGACTAGGCGCCATTGAATCAAATAAAATTCAATCATGCTTGAAAAGGACATGAAACAGGGAGTAGAAAAATGACAATGGTCACTGGCTCGTCGAATAATCCGAGGAGCGAAAAACGGAATCAGTTGATCTACCTTAACGGATGTCTGACTAAGCAGGGACCTTATCCCTTACAACGGGGACAATGTGATTTAAATCAACAATGATGGATTTCTACACATATCCACATCATAGTATACACTTCAACGATTCCACCAAAAGAAAAACCTCCACTCTATAACCCTCACAATCTAAAAAACGAATTTTCAAAACTTAGCACCATTCTACTTCCGCACCATTCTAACGATTCACTTCGGACTGCCAAAAATGACACTTTTTCGACTTTGAAGTTAAATATCTCGGTCATTTTTTAATCAATCGGGATGAGACTTTTTTCTACGTACTCTTTGAAGTCTTGACCTTCAATCGGCATCAATAAAACATTTTCTAAAGACGAGTTTTTTCGTGAGGGTCTCGAGGCGGAAAAATGAGCCTCACACTTAAACGAATAATGATCGGTTATTTTCCATGGAAGCACGTCAAAGTAGACACTTTCGCGATTAAAATGAAAAAATGATCATTTCTCTACGACCCCTAGGAGCGAAATTACGATTTTTCAAACTTTTACTGATTCCGCCCCCTGGTCGCACGACCCCCTCTTCGTTGCAACTCAGAAATTTGACTTCGACTTTGAAGTTAAATATCTCGGGCAATTTTGAACCGATCGTAATGAGACTTTTTTCTACGTATTCCTTGAAGTCTTAACTTTCGATCGACGTCAATAAAATCATTTTTTAAAGATGAGTTCTTTCGTGAGGGTCTCGAGACCGAAAAATGAGCCTCACACGTAAACGAATAATGATCGGTTATTTTCGATAGAAGCACGTCAAAGTAGACACTTTCGCGATTAAAATGAAAAAAAGATCATCTCTCTACGACCCCTAGGAGCGAAATTACGATTTTTCAAACTTTTACTGATTCCGCCCCCTGGTCGCACGACCCCCTCCTCGTTGCAACTCAGAAATTTGACTTCTTCGACTTTGAAGTTAAATATCTCGGGCATTTTTGAACCGATCGTAATGAGACTTTTTTCTACGTATTCCTTGAAGTCTTAACTTTCGATCGACGTCAATAAAATCATTTTTTAAAGATCAGTTTTTGCGCGAGGCCCCCGAGACCGAGAAATGAGCTCTGCCCTTAAATCAATGAATACTGAAGGTTCTACACTAAAGCACATCAACGTAGACAAATTGAAGGTTTGAAAGAAAAAAAGAAGTCATCGCTGTAAGACTTCCACAAGCTGAGAAATAAAAGGATTTCATAAAATTTTGAGAAAGAGAAGAAAAAAAGTAAACATTTTGAGCAACATCTGACCAGTCGCCTATCGCCCAGGATGTCACGATTAAAAAATCCTATTTTCTCGATTTCTCTTTTAACAATCCCTAGTCTAATAATATTATTAAAACTAATATTTATAATTTCTGTGAGTTTATTGCATTTATTTCGTTAAACGTAAAATAGTAAGGGATGAAAATTAATTGGATTTGATCACTATTTTAATGCAGCTTCACATATCTAATTAAGCACGGCGCTTATCCCTTTCGCCGCAAAATATGATATGAATCCATTATCAACTTCAAGGATCCGCTTTCATCTTTTTTCACTGCGATCCTGTCAGATATTGTGCTCCGAGATATCGGCTGGATTACTTTGTGCAAGTAAATAGAATGTTTTAAATTGTGAGCGGAGTAAGAAGACCTCTAACGTCGAGTCTATTGGAAATTCTTTTAAAGAAGAAAAATGTAATACTAAGGGATATAATCGGGAAAGTTTATACGATCCCTTAAAATTCCTAACGCGATATTTTCCTGTGAAAATGGAGTCTCAAAGAATCAAAAGTTAATTAGAATTAATTACTCTTTTGATGATGCATCAGGTGTCTGACCAACCATAGCCCTTATCTACTTCGATGAAAAATCTGATTTAAGTCCATTATCGACAGCGAGATTTCACTCCAATCTTTTTTAACGTCCTGTCGTATATTACGATCGAACATTTCGACAGGATTACTTAATCGAAGTAGATAGAATTTTCACGAATCTCGAAAGACAATCTTCAACTTGAAGTCCATCGAATGAGATTCTTTTGATGAAATAAAAAATCTACTGGAGAGTGATTTAATTGGGAAAGTTTTTGCGACTCTCTTGAATTTGTATCTTTACGTACTCACTGAGAGAACTGAGACTCCGAGAAACGTAGGTTAATTGGAATAATTAATTATTCTTTTGATCTCCCCCCAAGTGTAATATAATTTTTCCAATAATTACAAAAACTTTGTTATTTCCTCCACGATATAGACACGGGGCAGAATCATGAAGAATTTCATTCGTCGAGTAAAATATTATAAAAAATTGTAACCATAACCGTGGAGGTGTTCCTCAGGAAACAAGAATTTCATTCGAAGTCAGTGGAAAGTAATATTTATCTGAATCCTGACCAAAGCAATATGAAAATTCATGGTGCATTTAAATTTCTCAGTGTCCCCTCAAATTAACAATGCAAAAAGTAACAATGGCACAGGTAAATAGAAGATGAACTCGGAAGAATAACATGCTTCTTTCTTTTTTTTTTTTGAAGAAACAGTGTACACGCTACGCAACACTCTCGTAAAAAAATCCATTAAATAAAGTTCAGAGAGAGAGAGTGCATACTGTAGTTTCGAGGCAGTCCACTTGCCGTAGTATAACCATTATTAAAAAATAACGAGGCCGGTAAGAAATGAAGAGGAGACACTGTGCTTTCTCATCTTTCCTGTTTAAATGGATCATAACGGTAGTCCAAAACCGGACGAATCGCTCTAGTTTTTATTAATCTTTTTTTTTGTTTCAATATGGACATCCTTCTGGTCCTGATAAAGGTCTGAATTGATTTCGTATCGGACGGTATTCCTCACTTTTTTTTCTCGCAAGTTTGGGGAACTTTGACAACGATATTTTGGAGGAGAATTTATATTAACTCTAGATCTATCGACAGTTAATTCATTAACTTCATCAACTGATTAACTTCATTATTAATTCACAATTTTAAAGTTTTGTTAACAATACTATTTCCTTTCTATCAAATTAATTTCAAAATTTTATTTAAATTATAAACTGCATTTTTAAAAAAACACAATTTGTTTTCTCGTTGCAATTTCAAAATTGTATTTTAAATGTAAACTGTGTAATTGTCATTGTGAAACGTTTATAAAAGCACTGCTGCCTTTCAAGCTCCTACCCCAAAATTTGTTTTTAATTATAAATTAGGAAAAGAAATTAAAATTTAATTAAATCTTTTCCCCTAGTGTTATAATGTGTAATCGCAAATATAAACTGCATTTTAACTCAAAAGCAACTGAATCTGTCACTAGAGAAATTCTCTTTTCCGTTCGGTCATACGAAAAATCATTCCCCTTGACTTCGATAATCGTAGTGCCATAACGACGTCCACGTTTCACCATAACAAACGAAAAGAACGAGCTTGAAATGCACGTCCGATGCCTAAACGAGTTCACGTGTGACGTCGAAATGCAACAATGGCAGATAGAAAAAAAAAGAAATGCAACGAGAGCAAATGCTTTCATTCACGTCAGAGTAATCCCTATAATCCATGGGGGGTGCACCAGCACCTCTGTGGTCCCAGAACTGCTCGTAAAATACGGCTAACGACCCATCGGTTCATCGAAAAATTACTAAATCTGACATATCGGACTGTGCACGTGATCGAAATAAATGCCAACGGTTCAACATGGAAAATTCAGTTACTTTATAACGCATCGTGTTCTATATGGGGTGTAACTTTAATGACGTGTATTTGAATCATAACGAAGTCCAATTTTGAAATATTTCAATAGTATTATTTAACCCTTTGCGGTCAAACGTCGAATAGTACTCGACACAGTTTTTTACTTGATTTTATTTTCTAACAATTCAACATCGACTTTCGAATTTCATAATGATTTTGTGATATGACCTAAATAGCTATCAGTATCTATAGATATCGATATCATTTGAAAAAATGAGAGAAATTGTGAAATAAATTTTATTTAGCTTACTATACAATTAATAAAATAATTCGGACCGCAATGGGTTAACACTAAAACTAGTCAAATTATTCTTCTAATTTTCGAATTTATTTTGAAAAATCAGAACTCTGCTTTGTATTGATATTTTGTACATATATTTGTTAATATGTTAGCTACGTTACATATTTTTTTTAATTCAAAATACGCTAAATTGTAGCAGGTATGAATCATTGAAGAATTCACTCATCCCGTCGAAGTGTTATAATGAACACGTTATATTTACGATCCAGTAATTTCAAAATACCCTGTATTCTTTCATTTTCACCCTCATTAATACACAAATACTAAAAGTAGGCGGTTAAAAGCAATGAACATATGAATTTCGTGACTGTAATATTTTCGAAAAAGGAAAGTTAAAAATATTTCAATCTGTGGAACGCTGAAACGCATGAAAAAAAATACATGTGCCCTGGAGTGCATGTAAAGAGGTCAATAAAGCGACTTTTTAATCCCGAATAGATTCTAGAAAATGTTCCATCAATGAAATCGAACGTGGAACGTTCTGGCATCGTTCAACGGACAATAGTTAACTGCTCGATACGACCTCGTTATTCGTTTCCGATATATGTCGCAGGGAAAAGAGGAAATGGAGGGTTTTCATTCTGTAGGCCAGTGAGGCGCAGTAGTTGATCGTTTCGGCGTCCTTCGAGCAATCCCGCCTGCTTCTCCCAACCGTTCTGTTTCGGCCAACCAAGCTTGTCTTGCCTTTCACCTCGCAGGGTCGGATCTATTGGCGCGAGCGTGGCAGCATACTGGGACGTCATTCGCAACTAAACGCTCGCGCTGGAAAGATGTGCCGCGCTCGCCGACGACTGTAAACAGATCGATGCGCGTGACGCATCGATTCAGATTATACGTCGAGAAACAGTTTCAGATTGCACTACGTCGCGTGTAGGATAAAATAACAGTGTTATTCGTAAAAAAGTATGCTCAGATATGTCTTAAAGATCTAAGTCTCAGGCGATATAATTTAATTTCCAGCGCAAATAAATGGAAAATTCAGCGTTGTAAAAACGTTTGCCCTCGCATCAAACAATACATTGTTGCCGTCGTGATTGTCTTGCTGATAGATTTTAAGATTTCAGGCAGGTACAACAAAGAAGAGCAGGTAGACGAACGATTAGTACGAAATTACTGAATACATATTCTCGACGTATAATCTGAATCGATGCGTCACGCGCATCGATCTGTTTACAGTCGTCGGCGAGCGCGGCACATCTTTCCAGCGCGAGCGTTTAGTTGCGAATGACGTCCCAGTTTGCTGCCACGCTCGCGCCAATAGATCCGACCCTGCGAGGTGAAAGGCAAGACAAGCTTGGTTGGCCGAAACAGAACGGTTGGGAGAAGCAGGCGGGATTGCTCGAAGGACGCCGAAACGATCAACTACTGCGCCTCACTGCTGTAGGCTTTAAGGTTAACGTCTCATCCATCGATCGGGTTCGAAGGTTACGACGTGTAAAGTTTCGTAATACGATTATCTCTTGTGCTGTCAATGGCTTTGTTAAAGGCACTTGATATTTTACGAGCGGATATTAAAGATAAAAAATAAACAAAATATTGTAATTATATTAAGTATATCTAATTTCTAAGGCAGGATGTAGAATTGGGAAATTTGAGAATCGGTGGAATAATTTTTGAAGTTGAGAGAAACTTAGTTTTGGCAAAATAGGGGACGAAGTGGTGGCAATGTAGGGAATATTTTATTTAAACTTTTGGGGTGGCGCTGTATGAAATATTAATAAAATATCTAATTTGTAGGATAGGGTGTAGTATTTTTATTGAAAAGGAGGGACAACTAACTTTGATAAAATATTAAATAAGAATTTGTCAGAGTTGCAAAATATTCTACCTACTTTTTCGAACTGAATGTTGTTTTGTTAATTTTGAAAATTGGTTGGAAAGAAGGGAAATTTTCTCTGAAGGCAATTAGTACATAAAAATTCTTGAGAATTTTTCAATTTAGTAATTTAATTTCATTATAAATACGAAGAAAGTTTTCCTTGGTTCTACAAGCTACAGCCATACTTCAAAAAATTTTCACAAGAATCAGCAAATCGGCTCGATTATATGGCATTTGACATAAGAGAAATTAATTCACGTTCAGTCGCATGAAATAATAGCACCCTCGACATTTAATTCATGGATTTCTTTGCAGTTCCGTTGAGAACTCGCCCAAGTGGCCATGCAAATTTTTGCTGCTCTGGCGCTCTATTTTTCAGAGCATGAATCTTTCGTACACACCGGGAGGAAAATTGGATTTTTCATTAAGAAACATCCCTCGAATTTCCTGACCATTTTTGCAAAGCGATTTCAAATATACGACGCACTACTTACTGCAGAAAAAGTTTAAGTTTTCATGAAAATATTAAAAGCAAGATTCGAGGAAAATTGCAGAATTTTAATTTCATGCTTTCGAATAGGATTCATCAAGTTTTCTTCCATTCTAATAATATTTGTTTGCACTTTCATTGACTAAGAATTTAAAAATGAGTATATTTGGCAATAAATTGTTTTAATTTCAAAAATAATGGAGTATTAAATCTTCAACAGTCGATTACTTCTTTCAATCAGTTTTCAGTTCATTGATATAACGGTATTTTGTAACTTAAATTTCATAGATTAACTTCTTGTCTTATATTTGCAACCGGTTGCAAAATTAATTCTAGAGAAAAGAAATTTAATATTATAGTAAATTTCGTAATATTATTCATAGCTGAGTTTTTTCCCTTTTATAAAAACTTTAATTTACCCTTCTATGAGTTTCTGTGACTTTGAAGTAAGACACATCTAAGCTTCTAATCTTCAAAATTTACCTTGTGAAAATCATGAAATTTAATGTTTAAAAATCAGGTTTATTACAGAAACACAAGAATAAACTGCACATGTAATTTACTCTATGAACTTTGCCTGTGCGCGGTAAAAAGCTTTCTCTCATTATTCGGAGAATTTTTAAAAAAATCAAATTATTTGAAAATGTAGGACTTTAAAAAAATTTAAAGGAAAGTTCATTTCTCAAAGGAATTCCACTTCCATGAAAACGTGAACCTTGAGATGCTTTCAGAATTTTCAATATTACACGAGGCAGTGACAAATCCCCTCTAATTCCAAAATTGTACAAACTTTAATTAACACAATAAAATAAATCTCTCAACTCAAAATTAAAACAATTCACTCCCTCATTTACAATAGACTTTTAACAAAAACTGTAATAATTATATATTTAGATCTAATAATATTTTAATATCTATTATATAAAGCTCAAATACCACTGACTGACTCACTCACTCACTCACTCACTCACTCATCACGAAATCTCAAAAACCACAGAACAGATTTCAATGAAATTTGGAACATAAAAAAAGGGTTTTGAAAAATTCGAAATTTTAAGGGGGGTTTGGGGGGTTAAAGTATGGGCCATTGTTTTTGTTGCAAAATTGCAATATTTAGTTTTAATAATACGAAAAAATCCTACCTTCTGCAGTGCATCGGTGCAACAGGCCAGCTTCTTCTGGTTCTAAGAATGATAGCAGGTTGTCTAGCATGTCCAACGACAGGTGCCGAAGTACGTCCATGGTTTCTCTTTCCCCATAGATGTCCTCCACCACCGGGACCACTTCCGGTCCCCGGTATTCCCGGATGTGGACCACTTTCGCTGCACGCTCGTCTGGAGAACATCTCGCGCTTTCTTTCGTCGCACTTCATCATCTTACTTTTTCCAATCAGACTGTCTTATTCTACTTAAAACACGTTTCGTTAAAAATTCCACTGACAGATCAGACAATTCTTGGAGGAACGATCGAAGGAAAAATTCTGCAGGTCTTATTAATTCTCTTCTATGAATTTGTAGTTCATTAAAAGTTCCACGAGACGAATAAGAATCCTTGAAACGAGCTTATCGGATACAGAGTTCATAATGTTCCTGGATTTTTTATTGTTTAAGTTTGATTTGATTAATTCTTACATATAATTTGAAATCGATTCGCAAACTGCTTTAGAGTCAGTTAAGCAGATTAATTATTTGTCGTGAAATATTGGAGAAATAGTTTAATTAGATACAAAGATCACGTCAGTTTCAAAATTTTGTGCTCGATTCTATAATTTAAAGTCTCTCTTTGCAATAGTCAAGAGTAAAGAAATTCTATTCGAATCTATCGTTCGATCACAAATAAAAATAACAGGAACTTCCTAAAAGGGCGTCAATTTCACTCGCTTCTTTTTGTGCTTCGAGCCCCTATATTAATTCTTCTACTAATTAGAATTCTCAAAACTCAGTCCTTCCCGCCAAAAAACTTCCCTTCTTAAAACTGCAAGAATAGATTTGCAAAGATGAAATATTTTTGTGCCCAAAGGTTAATTAACATATTCTTGTACTTATTTCAAGACCCAGCAATTTGTGGATGATTACAACGTAGAGAAAACGATTGTTCTCGGTGTAGTTTTTCTCAGGTCTTCTTTCTAGACGACCATAATCAACTTGAAGCACCGGACACGTTAGCGTATTCCTTGACTGGTGGTCGCCACGTTGGCTCGGTTTTTATCTTTATTTTGGGCCAGGGAGACAAGCCCCACGAGAAATTAAGATAAATTCACTCCGCTCGTAAAGAACGACACGGTGGAGGCAGAACTTTTTTACGAGGAACGCTCCAGGAGAGCTTCAGATGTCAACTTGGCTATGATATTTCTGGCAACGAATGAAGGTCTGCAGCTCGTTCCTTTTATTCTTACCGGGACGTGCGGTTGTCTTGATGCTCCACCATGCTCTCTTAACTCTTCTTTTATTTCTCTGTCACTTGATCACTTTCTGTTTTTTCCTTCTACCTGTATTCTCTCGTTCTCCGACGATCTTTTACCTTTCTCTCCACTATTGTTTCTTACCTCCTTTTCTAACTGTACTCTCTCTTTTACTTTTCTCACTTTCTCTATGGGCCACTCTCTACTTTTTCTCTCTTCTTGCACACTCACTTTCCTCTCTCTTTTCTCTCTCAGCTCTCCTGTTCTCTTCCTGTACTCTGTTTTAATTTTTCACTTAATATAATCTCTCTTTTATTTCTGTCTGTCCTCTCACTCTCTCTTTGTCTATTCCATTTGTTCTCTTTCCTTATACTCTCTCTTCTTTCTCTCTTCTTATGCTACTATTTTTCACTCACCCTACTCTTTTCTATTTCTTTCTCTCCCTCGACTTTCTTTTACTTATCTCACCCCCTACTCTGTCTTACTTTATTAGCCTCCCTCTATTTGTCTCTTTTCTTATAATTTCTCTGGACTCTCTTGTTTCCTGTGCTCTTTCTTATTCTCTTTAATATTCTTATTTCTCTCTTATTTTCTATACTTTCTCTTACTTTTCTGTCGTTTCCTATACTCTCTTTTATTTCTCTCTCGCACCCTACTGTCTCTGATTTTACTGTGTCTGTCTTCTCTCTGTTTCTATAGTCTCCCTTTTATTCCTCTTCTTGTTCCTCTACTTTCTTTTTCTCTAGATGGCCTTGTAATCTTTCTCTTTGACTATAGTTTCTCTTTCTCTCCCCTAATCTCTAGGGAGAAGCAGTTTTATCTCTCTTTTCCTCTCTCTAGTAATTCATCTCTATGTTTTGTCCTCTTCATTCGCGTTGATTCAAGTTTCTGACAGTTTTTCGCGCTTTTGTCCAAATTTTCCAGCGTTCTAACTTGATGCTACGATAACAGTAAAAAATCTACGACACTCGTAGCTAGCAAAGGTGCGAGGATTGGGAAGATCGTGAAAAATAGAAAGAGGTCTCGTGAATTGGTCCACCGGTGAGGGTCTTAAGATTAGAAGGGAAATCGTGAGGTAGAATTTGAAAAGGAGAAAGAATTTATCGCGGGTCTGTGCCCACCGATGAGTATAATTAAGACGAGTGAAGATTCTCTTGAGATAGTTCGGTTAACTTTGTCGATCAGCCTTCATTCGAAGCGAGCGTGGTCCTCTTGCAGCAAGTTAATTAAAAGCTCGCTTCTATTAATTGCGATTGACAGTCCATCCGAATGTTTCTCAGTTTAAGTAAATTCTTCTCCGATTGTTCCATGTAAAATAGTAGGATGAAAAATTTTTATCGTAAAATACAGTGACGAATTCTTGCGTCGTCTTGCTATTTTTTTTCTTATCGAAGATATAAGAATTGTATTTCCATTTAATTGTATTTATAATATTGATTAGTTGTGTTATCTGTTCAATTGATATTCTTTATGAATTTTCTCCGGTTAATTACGGATTTCACAGGTGCTACTCTAATTTGGTGGGTGATGATATACGTTGAGATATTCGATAGTGAAAAATGGATATCGTTTTAGTAGTAAATTATCAGTTCGTATCAGCAGCGTCACTTTCGTCGTCCACGTCCGGAAGTTCCATCTGAAATCGTAGAATTTCGAATGAATTTTTTAACAAGCTTTTTCACCAATTTTACGACCTTTTGTTCCGTGGAGAGATTCAAGAAATACGATTTTATGGAATCTGCATATTCCACAGTTGGATAATTTTTAATTCACGATCTGATTGTTCACTTAAGACACTACAATTACTTATTTCTCATATTGAAATACATAATCGAATATTGAAATAATTAAAGGTTGGAATTAAATTAAATATTGAATATAGATCGAAAGGTAGATAGATATTTATTGTTGCTCATTACAATGTTGGACAAAAAACCTAATATAATAGTTCTTACAGAGAAAACATAAAATAATACAAAGTAAAATAAAATGAAGTATAAGATAGTGAGTAGAGAAAGTAAATACAAAAAGTAAAGTATAGATAATGACCCACAGATAAATTTTCATAGAGGTCGAAAACCAAGCACGAAATGAGTATTAATAAAAGTAATTAAACACATGATACAAATAACTTCTAATGAACGTACATTTCCACCATACAAACTGAATACTTCTTTATTCATCAACAGCGACTCGTACTCAACAGGAATTCTCAACAAGCGCAAACATAATTCATCCTTTTCCCCGTTGAAGCGTTACAATTACGAGAAAATGAAAAAGATACGAAGGAGAAACTTTATCATCAGGCAGCACTCAATCAGGCTTTCTCAGTGGTTTACTTTGCCGTCCACCTTTCGTCGATCGAGACGTGATCTTAAACATCCCCTCCCGAACGATTCGAGGGTTACTCGGATGTTTCCAAGAACCCTCGAACGTTCCAATTTCAGAAGTACTCTCGCATGAAAGCTGCTACAAAGACCAATATTCTATAAGAATAATAACTAATAATCCATTTCTTAACGGATAAAAAAGGCAAATAATAAATCCTTAGTTTGTATGGCACTCAAATTCTTTTCTTCGTCTATCTACGGTTCCATTCTCAGGCTAGTTTGTTGAATTCATCGATAAATCTCCCTTGTTCTTGAAAATGATTGTTCTTGGAACTAATGGAGTATTTGTTAATTTTTCTGATTTAGTTCAAGGGAACTAATTAATTATTTCTTATTAAATTGCAGAATCTTAGTTAACTTTAACCACCAAATTACAGAATCATAGTTAACTTAAACCGCCAAAATGCAGAATTATATTTAACTTAAACCGTCAAATTACAGAATCTTAGTTAACTTTAACCACCAAATTACAGAATCATAGTTAACTTAAACCGCCAAAATGCAGAATGATATTTAACTTAAACCGCCGAAGTACAGAATCTTAGTTAATTAAAATCGCCAAATTTCAGAACCATAGTTAACTTAAACCGCAAGATAAAAAATTCTAAATTAATTTACACCAACAAATAAAGAAATCTGTATTATCCGTAACTGCGAAACAGAAGAATCGTAATAAACTTAAACCGCGAAATTATTAAATCTGCATTCACTTAAACCATCAAATTAAAAAATCCTGTTACACTTAAACTGACAAAGTGAAGAAACTTTAATGGACTTAAACCAACTGAAATAGTTTTAATTCACTCGAGCTATAAAATTATGAAATAATTTCTCTTGAAAACATAGAAATTGTGGATTATGTCGCTGTATTTTTAAAAGGAAAGAATAAATGTTTCTTTCTGTTATTTCTCTCGGTGTCAATCGATTTTCGTCGACGAATCCAGCGCGAGTGAACGGAATAAGATCAGAACTGACAGAAAATTCTGAGCATTGTTTCAAACGAGGATATTCATACGGTGCGCAAGAAAATATCGGACCAGTGAATTACAGTGTGAAAAAAAAAGTTTACTGTTCCGGCGCGCCTGAAATTCTGATCTCTTTTTCGGGCTTCTACGATTCAATTGACTCACTCTAAAATGTTTACTCCATGCTACGATTTATTCCTGACCTTTCCCGGCATTCATTCGTCCTACTTCTGTTCCGTTTTTATTCGACTTTGTTCGAGATTTATTTCTGTGAGGAATATCGTTGCTCTCTGACAATTTTCATCAACTTCTTGTGCACGGTATTATCGTTTTTACTTTTCTTTGACTCAATTCGTCTTTCGATATCTTTCTAAGTAATGTTTCATAATGTTTACACCATAAATTGATTCTAAAACACCAATCGCCTATAAATTCTTGTAAAATTCAAACCAAATTGGAGAATACCAGTTCAGTTAAACTACCAATTCAGAGAATATGAATTTATTTAGAGCACTAAATCAATGAACCTTAACACTAGATTTACCAGCGTGAAATCTATTATATTTAAATATGTTAAATATGTACCTTAAAGCAAGGAAAATTGAGACGTGGAAAAGATGATAGATTTGGTAATTTATGTTTTATACGATGGAGAAAGAATATCTATTCTACGGCTCTCTCATAAACCTGTAGAATTTTTGGAAAAAATTGTGTACCAGTCATTTTGACTGAACCTCCGGAGTGAAAATCCTTAATTAACTTAGACCGCTAAATGGAAAAGTCTTAGTTAATTTAAGTCGTCAAATTGAAAAATCTTAGTTAGTTTAAATCGCCAAATTGCAGAAGATTAATTAACTTAAACCACCAAAGTACAGAATCTGAGTTAATTTCAACCACCAGATTGCAGAATCATCGTTAACTTAAATCGCCAAAGTACAAAATCTTAATTAATCTAAACCGCCAAAATTGCAGAAGCTTAGTTAACTTAAACCACCAAAGTACTGAATCTTATTTAATTTAAATCGTCAAATTGCAGGATCTAAGTAAGTTTACATCTCCAAATTGCAGAATCTTGGATAACTTGAACTACTAAATTATAGAATCATCGTTAACTTAAACCGCCAAAGTACAGAATCTTAGTTAATCTAAACCGCCAAAATTGCAGAAGCTTAGTTAACTTAAACCACCAAAGTACCGAATCTTATTTAATTGAAATTCTCAAATTGCAGGATCTTAGTAAGTTTACATCTCCAAATTGCAGAATCTTGGATAACTTGAACTACTAAATTACAGAATTATCGTTAACTTAAACCGCCAAAGTACAGAATCTTAGTTAATTCGAATCATCAAACTGCAAAATCTAATTGTTAGCTAACATAAACCGCCAAATTACAGAATCTTACCTAACCCAAATCACCAATTCTCTAATCTACTCTCATTGTCAGTTCACAAAAACCTCAAACTTAAAGAAACTCAATTCACTTGAAACCACGAATAAAAAATATCTACTTTCAATAGCACCAAGAAAAATCCCAAAGAAAATCCTCCAACTCAATTTCCACCACTCCTCAAACCCCTATGAAAGCCATGGTACTTATAAAATTAGACTTCAATCTCTCTTCGTCACCTCAGGGAAATTTCTTCAAGTAAAACCACCCCACACCATCCCCCACTCAAAACTCATTCAAAATTATAGGTCCTAACCAAAATGACAACCCTCGAATACCAAAATAAAAAAGAACAGCCAGCCATTCTCCAGAAAGGTTGAAAATTCAACTCCCACACTGAATAACGTCATCCATAAACGGGTTGGGAATTTCGTAGCTGCAAATCGAGGCTAATTCAATTCTCAGGCGAATCTGAGGAATAAGGAGCGTCGAGGTCCTCGTAAACGTTAATGTGGCAGAGAGAGGGCTGAAAGGCAGTAAATCCTGATATCCAGAGACGACAAGAAGGGAAATGAAAGAAGCAAGAAGGGCCGCAAAGGGAATACGTCTCCTTTTCTCGCGGTATATTTTCGCGAGACGAAGTTAAGGATCGTAGGACGTTGTAAGGACTATACCTCGAGGACGTGGCGGTGAGAAAAAAAAAGGATCTCGGGGTGACCGTATAAACAACGGGTGAAAGGATCTCCTGCCTCGTAAAACCTCGGCTTTTACGAGGGACGCAGGATGTCCGACGAGTGATGAACATTTACCGAGACGTTTCATCGATCGTGATACTATGACTGGATTATTTAAAATTGATGAAGTCGGTGAAAATGATTTGATGACTCTTTTAGCATTGGAACTGATGGTTTTTAGGTGCGGAGGATTGATACATCCCTTGAGAAAGTCGTTGTTGATGATCTTTTTTCTTTTATTGATATTTAACATGTTGAGGGCCATTGATATTTTGCTAATTTCATAAATTCTGTTAGAAATTTTTCTATTTGTATAATATCTTTATAAAGTGGAAATTTTAAAGATGCAAAATGAGTAAACAGTAGGATTTTACTTTGAACGTAACTAGTATTTTGCTAATTTCATAAATTCTGTTAGAAATTTTTCTATTTGTATAATATCTTTATAAAGTGTAAATTTTAAAGATGCAAAATGAGTAAACAGTAGGATTTTACTTTGAACGTAACTAGTATTTTGCTAATTTCATAAATTCTGTTAGAAACTTTTCTATTGGAATGATATCTTTATAAAGCAGATATTTGAAAGATGGAAGTAGATAAGTAGACTGTAGGATTTTCATTTTTGAACGTCAATATTTAAATATTTATTATATTTGAGGATTTGTAAATATTGCAATTGAAATGTCATATTAAATTTTATTAATTTCAATAGGGACTTATATATAAATATATAAATAAATAGGACCTATTTGTTATTACTCCATGCTCCAATCGATGGAGCGTTGATAAATTATACGAGAAGTAATAAATTAATTTACTAAGATTCACTTAGCAGAAATTGAGCGAAAATTTGCGAAGCTAATTACTCTCCGAATGAGATTGCTTTAAAATTAATGACACGGACAATAAAGCAGGTACGAAATTATTCAAATTCTGGACAGTCGTGTACGTTACGAAAATATTAACTAATTTATTTCCATATCGATCAGAAACCCTCGAAACTTTAAGTAATAAAAACAGCCGCGTATATTCAGAGCTAAAAAATAATTTTCTAAACTCCACATAAATCGAACCTCACTAATTATTCTGCATTTCTTTTCTCAAGGGGATCATTATCTATTTTTCTTTCGCTTCCTTTGGGAATTATTTTTTGGCGAACCATTAAAATCTGCAATCTTGGAATTTTCACAACACGTTTATTGATACTTCCTGTTGGAATTTTTGCAAACAAAAATAACTGAAACTTCTGGTATCAAAAATATATAAATGTCTTATTTTTGCTTGCAAAAATTCGAATAGACTACAAAAGCATCAATAAAAGTGTGGTAAAAATTCCAAGATTGTACATTTTAATGGTGCGACAAAAAAGGTATTTCCAAAGGAAACGTCAAAAAAATAGCTTTCACCTGGGATGAACCCCTTAAAAAATATTTCCAACAACCGGAAAATTAATTTACCACATAATTCAGCATAACTTGGAGATTTCAATAAATATTAATCACGACACCACATATTTTTCAATATAAAATATTTTTCAACTCCCAATTAAAAATATTTCCCATATAATTGCATCTTTTTATTTCGTTATTTTAATTTTGATAGACTCAACTTGATTTAACTCAACAAATGAATACTTCTTTAAAATTGAAACTTTGCAAAATATATTTCTTCACCTTTTTTTATACAACCCCACACGATTTAACCCTCCAAGAGCTCAGAAATCTTCATTGTCCTTCCTACGTGACCCCATATGTAACGTACATAGACACACACGAAAGTAAATTCGTGGAGGATAAAGATAAAGGCTCTAATATTAGCGTATAGCCGACAAAATTTAATATGATACAGCATTTCACGCAGAAACGACCGCGTGTCACGAAAATACGAAAAAAGGGCAGATGAAATCACGAGAAAATTGCCATTAAAAATGTAACGTTTAGTACGCGATCGTTAAAATTTCCGACGAATCTCAATCTACACGCAGATACACGCGTGAATAAATAAAACGATGTTTCAGAAGTAATTTACAATAGTCTCTGTTACTTGTTTCAAGATTTATCAGATTTTTCCAGCAATCTTTCTAATCACTCTATTTTTTAAATCTGCTATGAAAAATTCAAAGAAAATCTAAAATCTTCACAGTAAAGATAGCATAGGTATCTACAGAAATTTATTTATTTTTTATTGTTATCATTACATTTAATAAGTCCACATTCGTTAAAAGAATCTAAAATATTGAATTGTTAGTTAAAATGAATATTGTACGACAAATAAATTTCAACAGGACATTGGAATGAATGCTGGACTGGCTTATCAATTTCTATGTAAATCTTTCGTTCACGTTTCGATTTCTATTTTGAATTTTAATCAGTTAAAGATTAAATGTTGCGATATTAATAGCAATTCTGTCGCTGTTGTTAAATCCAGTTCCGAATATCTGCTCGTGGAATTCTATAGAATTTAAATTATAAAACTAAGCTAAAGTACGATAATTGTTGATATCTTTGCAAAACTATTTTTTTATAAAATCTCCGTTGTTTATTCTATTAGTGTATTCTCATTTTCGAACATTGTTTTCGCTCTTTGCTCGTAAATTCCGACGTAAATTCTGCGTCTGTTAGTATCCCAACGTTCTCTTAATTACAGTTAATAACGAATTTCTCGCATATACTCCCTTACATTCACTTATCTTCGCATATTCATCATTTCCTATATGTACAAACTTCCCACAAAATTCCATGCACTTTTTACAGTTCCACGAATTTCTTTCGTAAAGTAGGAAGAAATGTGTGCATAAGGGAAATTAGGTTTTTATTTATCTTACTTTCACAGGATTACTACTCCTCAGAGTGTAGAAAATTCACTGAAAGGCGATTTTATGAATGAAACTAGTAGAAGGAAAAAGTGTAATCTGCCCTACAATAAAGAATGATACTCGTGACGCGATAAATGCAATAGGTGTACTGAAATGATGAAATTATTTTTCAATTATACAACTCAATACTTATTCTCAAATATCAGTGACGAATTTTTATATCAAAGATTATTTCGAAGTTATTGCACATTCAATTACAAAATAAATTGTAGATCAGGGGGTTAAATTCCAAAAGTAGGATCACGTATATTGTCCCATAGTCAGATCTTTCTGTACTGCTGTGGAATCTGTAACTATGAGTTCTATTCTACCATGCAATTCAGTTCAATCTATGTAATTGGAAACTGATAATTTGATTCATGACCTCTCAATTTCCTATCTGAAATTCCATGGTGAAATCCGAGGGTTGCTGTTTTCAACAATGTAGGTTATCGTGCTATCAATAAATTATTATTCAATCCTCCCTATGCTGATTTGCTTTTTCAACTACGAGTTTTAATTTCACATATAAATTTGTTCATCTATATAATTCGAAATTGATAACTTCATTTACGATTTAACAATTCTCTATTTAACTCGTTAAACGCCACTGGTATTTGGCTGGTTTCATCATTTCGACTAAAGTGAAACTTTGTCAATTAAATTCACATCTTTACAAAGCAGAAACTTCAAGGATAGAATTTTTAACTCAAATATTCAACCCTTTGCGGTCCTATGTCGACATAGATTTTCACTTGATCTTATTTTCTGACAATTTAATTTCAACTTTCCAGTTTCACAATGATTTTGTAATGTTATCGTTTAAAATTGATTATTGATATCATTTAAAAAAAGGAATAACCAATGATAGAAAATATTGCAATATTAATTTTATTTACCTCACCACAAAAATTAACGAAATAATTCAGACCGCAAAGGGTTAAATATTCAGTACGTCCAAAAATTAATAAATGTTCCAATTTAAAACTTATGATAAACATTGAATTCAATAGCGCCGGTCAACAGTGACCCCCATGACAATCAACCTATTAACTTTCATCCGCCCTACAAACTATATTACATTTAATTTACATTTTTAAGGCGGACGTACAATATTCTACGATTCTCCTTTAAGCTTGGAGAATTTTTTAAAAAATTGTGTATCATTAATTTCAGCTAGTCTGATGTTTCAAATCTCAAATGTACCAACATTCTACGTATTCATATTAACACTTCACCGACCGGTATTTTTTAACATCCTGCCCACTTCTAATCGGTCACTTGCACGCAAATATTTCCCTGATACTGATATCTCTTCGAAAATTGCAAAGTTTCTTCACTGAGTCCTTGTCACAGTTAACCGCAATGAAAAATAATAATTTATTAACTGCCATAGCAACCAATTAATAAGTTAAAAGTCCAAAAGTGTTGAGCCCAAAAAGTCGATTAATCGGCTACCGTTCAGTAAAGTGTTAACACTAAACCTACCAAGGCGGTCAAAAGACCGATTCCAAAATATTTTCTAAAAATTATCTAATTTGATAGAGTAACCATAAAGTAAATATTCCACTTCTATCTTACAAAAGCAATATGAGTTAATTAATTATCTTCTTTATCTCTCCACTTCTCTTTGTGTAAGGTCGTTATTGAGTATATTTCGATTTTAGTAGATATAACGTCGGTAGGTTTAGTGTTAATATTCCTAGCATTACAATCCTAAAACCCCAAAATTCAACAATTCTTCTGATTTGAATGACCAATTTGGGCCCTCTGAATAATTGCAAATAATGCACCCTAATAATGCATACCTATGTATATTTAGTTACATCAGCCTTACCAACTGCACATTGAACTCAATCTCATGGGAAATGACTATCTCACAAAAGCAAATTGGGTGGCCACCCTGAACACCCTATCCTAACTCCGTCCAATTGGGCCAAGGGGTGACCTAACTGATGCCAGTGGACATAGACCCTTACTACGTTACCATGGTACCATGTTAAGGTACACCACGGGATCCCCAAACTGCGTAGGGGTTCCTAGTGGCTAGTGGTTTCATCCCCATGGGATCTTCAGTGCTATACGGATAAGATGGCTCATCTACTAAATGCTCTAGAGTGGCAGAACAATAAAATGTTGAAGATATGATCCAATTCCTTCATCTTGGTTGATCATATGGTCTTCAATTTAAGAATAACTCAGAAATAGTTGGATGGGTAGCATGTTAGACTTTTTATAATTCTTTGCTTTCTTTGTTTGAATTTTTGAAAAATTATATTTAATGTGTATTTGTTTGGATAGGTTCTTGAGATTATCTTCTTTGTTTGTCTGCCACTGGTTGAAAATCGTCAGTGGAATCATCAACGAATGGTGCAATCTATGGTTTCGTTAGGTGTAGGTGTAGCTAAAGAAAGCAATGCCAATTAGGACTAATAAGGATGATTAACTTATGCTGTTTATCGAACTGAGTAGCTCTGCAATTCAATGCCTAATTGATGTAGCTTTTCTTGGCTATGGTGACCTTTGATAATCCCATGGATTGCGCCCTTCGTTGATGATTTAATTAACGAGTTTTATTGTCAGTCAGTAAAGAATGAAGGAGGAAGATAACCTGAAGAACCTTTCCAGGTAAGGACGGGGTCAGTAGAATTTTTTCAAAGTTCAAAGCAAAAAAGAATTGAAGAGCTGCTCGGTTCGACAATGAAGATAAGTTAGGTGATCATTTTTATTTGTCAGACCTTCCTATGTTACTTTTCTCTTGCGTCACAAATTTCATTTTTTTCTGCAACTTTGTGCAATTTACGAACTTAACAAAATGTAACTTCATTCACGAACTTTCAACTTCCTACTTAAGTTACTCATTAAAAGCAGAAGACTCCAAGTTTCAACAGCGAGTGCAAATTAATTGATGATCAGTATGTATTTATATGATTAAATTATTTATGTAATTAAAAAATGATAACTTCATTTGGAAACTTTAAACGTTCTATTTAAACTTACTAGTTGAAAATCAAAGTTAGTCATTGAAGTTTTAACAATGAACGTTCTTTAAGTAATGATCCTTCTAGGCAAATTATCCTACATCATTTGTCTCATGTAACTTCTACTTTTCTCCGCAACTTTATCCAATTTATGTAATTCAACACAACACCTATTTTTATTTTTAATCTTTTTTCAATCTAGAGAACTTCTAGTCTGGACAAAAAATTCTTATCAATAATTGCACGATAGGTACTTTTGCAATTTTGATTTCTCGCATAAAGCAAAATCATACGCAGGGAAGCTGGAACGATTTTCCTGAGAATCCTTCGAAGAAATTCGAGGCCTAGATTCCATGGAAAGCGTATTTTGCCTATTTGCAATTCGTAATACGCATGAATTCGCGGCACGAGAGGGACGTACGACGTACGCTTCGTTTCGTTCCACTTTCACGGTATGATCACGGAATATTTCTCTCTCCCTCTCATTTTCCTTCTTTTTTTTTTCTTCCTTCGTTTTTCCGTGAACTCACGCATGAGAGGAAAAGTGGTGGAATTGCGTTCGTTCGTCGGTTCATTAATATCATCCGCTTTCTTCCACGCCGATGACTATTCGTGTCTTCGATTTTACGATTCCAGTCTTGCGCGATGATAGACCGAGTTTTCGTAAAATCGACGACCACATTGCGCGAGAAAGGAGGTGAATGGCAAAAATAAAATCGTTCCGACATATTACACGAAAAGGTACAGATAGATCTTCAATGTTGAAGGATGTACATGATGATTTATCCTTAAGCTTTCCACCTAAAAGATTGATATTTGCTGGAGAATAAACCAAAGTGGAATATGGTGGTTAAATCAGTTTTCTTTTTTTTTTCGTTTCTACGTTCTGGTGTACTTAATAATTCATGAATAAGCTATAGGATTTTCAGGGGTAAATCCAAGGATGTCTGTGGGGAATTCATGGCGTGGAGTGTTCACATTTTGATCCTCGTGACACAGAAAACTGTCGATTTTTACTAGAAAACGTGGTTATCGAGTTATTTGAAACTATTGAGATATTAACAGTTGATTTACTGGCGGGAAATCTAAAAAATTTTGAAGAAATTTCAAAGTTCGCAGAAATGATAATTTGTTAAGTAATTTTTGTATTATGAAATACACGTGAAATATTTGCAGTGTCAAAGCAGAATTTTGATAAAAAATATTCATCAGAAGATCAGAAGAGTGTGCTAAATTATAAAATTATTTTATTAGAGGTCCATTGATATATAGAAATCCAGCTTTAGCGGTGCTAGTCCGTCAAAAACTACCCCCGATAAATCTTCATCAACAATTCTAAAATCTATGGACCTAATCAGGTACCCTCAATGTAGGAAAGTAACAAAAACAATACTTGTTGTTAGCTCTATCAACTCTCTAATCAGACCTCTAACTTGAGCAGTACCAAACCGTCAAAAGTTACCCCCGACGAATGCTCATCAACAATTCTAAAATCTATGGGCTTAATTCAGTCACCTCAACCAAGCAAAGTAACAGAAACAATATTTCTTGTTAGCTCTATCAACCCTCTAATCAGACTTCTAACTCCAGGAGTACCAAAAGCCACTCCCGACGAATTCTCACCAACAATTCTAAAATCTATGGGCTTAATTCAGTCACCTCAACCAAGTAAAGTAACAAAAACAATATTTCTTGTTAGCTCTATCAACCCTCTAATCAGACCTCTAACTTGAGCAGTACCAAACCGTCAAAAGTTACCCCCGACGAATGCTCATCAACAATTCTAAAATCTATGGGCTTAATTCAGTCACCTCAACCAAGCAAACTAACAAAAACAATATTTCTTGTTAGCTCCATCAACCCTCTAATCAGACTTCTAACTCCAGGAGTACCAAAAGCCACCCCCGACGAATTCTCACCAACAATTCTAAAATCTATGGGCTTAATTCAGTCACTCCAACCTAGCCAAGTAACAAAAACAATATTTCTTGTTAGCTCTATCAACCCTCTAATCAGACCTCTAACTTGAGCAGTACCAAACCGTCAAAAGTTACCCCCGACGAATGCTCATCAACAATTCTAAAATCTATGGGCTTAATTCAGTCACCTCAACCAAGCAAAGTAACAGAAACAATATTTCTTGTTAGCTCTATCAACCCTCTAATCAGACTTCTAACTCCAGCACTACCAAAAGCTACCCCCGACGAATTCTCATCAACAATTCTAAAATCTATGGACTTAATCCAGTCACTCCAACCTAGCCAATTAACAAAAACGAATCCTACCCCTATCAACCACATAACGACACAGTAACAGGGACATCAACAATTCAAACCCATCCTATTCCCATCCCCAAACAACATTCAGTATCCAATAAATCACCCAATTCCATTTCCTCTCTACCATTTCACTTTTAATTGTCCCATCTCCATTAATTGTTTCTCACAAAATTCTGAGTATCCCAATTGCACAAAGACTCCCATGCAAACCATCATCCATTTTCGGAAACACCCCCATGCATGTGAAGTTCCGAATAAATTCCCACCGCCGAAACAAAACGTTCATTTCCTATGGGATTACCTAGCTGACTGACATTTACCGAGTCTGGACTTCCAGTTGAGAACATGGAGACACAATTTGCACGATTTGCAGCGCTCAACCGCGGCATGTCGCGTAGATGAAATCGAGATTATTCATGAATAAGATAGGCGGATAGATAGAACACGTCAGTGTGAATACGTATAATGGCACGCGAGATAAGAGGAATTAGAGCCCGACGGAGATGGATGATGCCGACCCTCAAAGGATAAAGCTTTTTGTAAAAAAGAAAAAATGGCCAGAATAGACGGCCACGTCTTGCCACATTCGTTAGGCTCACTTCCGATTAGAGAATTGCAGAGGCACGTGCCAGAGGGAGGGTGAAAAATGGCTCCTGAGGATTCGTGATGAATAAAGCCATACCCTTGTGCCATTAAGTTTCGATTGCATTGCAAAATTTTCGAAAATTCCTGTTTCTTTTTTGGGGAATATTTTTAGTCGTAGGTTAAATGAAATTGGGGATGATTCTTCGAAATATGTTCAGATGTTTTTGAAAACAGGGGTTGAATGTTATTGTATCCTGTTTCTTTGTTGGGAAATATTTTGAGTCGTAGGTTAAATGAAATTGGGGATGATTCTTCGAAATATGTTCAGGTGTTTTTGAAAACAGGGGTTGAATTTTATTGTATCCTGTTGATTTTGAAAAAAAAGCAATATTGTTTAGTTTGGAATATTTGCATGGGATGAAAATACTTGGAGTTTTGAACGCTTCCTGCCCAATTTTTACTTGATTTGATTGTTTCTGGAAGAAGCATTGTCATAGTGTAAAAATAAAAGTAATTCGGGAAAATTACTGCATAAGAGTACAGCTAAAACAGACTGGTTTAAATGCATTTCATTTTATAAGCACGTCAGATATCTAAATTGAATGTTAAAAGACTTAGAAAATGAATAAATCTCCAAATCGGGATTATGGAAGGGAATGGTTAAGTTTCTGGTAGTGCTGAATGAAAACTATGTTTTTCTGTGATTGAAAAATACTTTGTTAATATTCTAATTACAATATTATACAAATACCTGTACAATTTAGTTTTTGGACAACTTTCATAGCTGAAAGTAAGTTAAATGGAAAATAAGAATTTTCTTTTCCTGAGATCTTCTGAATTGTAAGTTTAAACATAACAATGACCTCTGCATTGTACCTCAAGGTCGTTCAAATAGAGGGTTCCTCCTCCAGAGTATTCTTCTCCAACGAAACATCATTTCCCACTACATTAAGATGAATTTTACATTCAATTTCACGACTTTTCATTTTATTAATCTCCATCGATTTACTTCATTTGCAATTCGTACAACGTAGAACGTATTTCTCGCTTTATAGAAAGAATTGTATTTTATTCCATCGACAGAAAACGTATTTTCTTCGGAAGCTCGACGAAGCGAGGAGGCCAAGACGAGAGGAGAAATCGATACGATTGAAACTCTCTGGAATTACGCAGTCGATTCTTAATTCAATTCAAACAGCGAACTCCAATTATACAGACGACTAATTAAAAAATCTCCAGAAACGACGAATCCGAGGAATTAAACTCAACGTGAGTTGAATTCCGTGAAAGTGCATCCGGAAATGGTACTCGCTGGGGCTGCCAGAAATCTCGTGAATTTCGTTTTTTTTTCAATATCGATATGTCATTTTTCGCGAGAGCTAAGCACTTTGGTATTCCGAGGTCGAAGTCATCGAACGTTTTTTTTTTCTACTGCACTTTAAAACCTTTCTGGCATAACTGACGCATTAACGAGAAGATGTCAGGAGAATTTTGTTGTAGTCACGTTACCAAATGAATTTGGACGTTCTCTATAGAAATACAAAAAATGTATTTCGTATATCTTCATATTTTGGAATAAAAAATAAAAATAGAAGATGATAGAGGATCTTTTTTAATGAACGATAAATATGAAATTTAGAGAATGTTGGCAATGATACGTATTTCATTGCAGTGAATTTTCTAATTATAATTTCGATCTTAAAAGGAATATTCGAAGTGGAATTAATAGAAATTGAAAATAAGGGGAGAGTTATTTAGTTTGTAAAATCCAATATAAATTTCTGCCAGGTAATTTTTTATATTTTAATGAATTTTTCCAGAAGTGGAATTCTGGGGGCAACATTTATAAAAATTTGGGAATGCATAGATAATGGAAACTCGTTATAAAAGCTAAACATATTAATAAATAACTTCGTAAAACATTATAAGAAATGGTGAAAAATTAACAAAACTACAACACTTTGAAGCCATACATAAATACCACCACAAAATCGCTATAAAGATAACTTCCAAAATTTTTTCTAAACCACTAAACTCGCCCAAAATTCTCAAAGCAAAGAAAAGTCTAAAAACCAGTCAACGCATTAAACTAGAAAATTGTCCACGAAAAATAAAAATACAACTGAAAGAAATAGCCCAACCTCTTGAACCATAGAATAATAAAATAAAAAACAATTGGAAAATCTCAAAGCAGATGGTACTCGAATATAATTCACCAAGACTTCGTAAATTAAGGCAATGCGCCCGACTGGGAAGCCGTTCTATTTCCTGATCGATTCGTCGTCAGCCGATGCGGAAGTCACTTTGGAAATGTTAATTAACACATCGGGAAGTCCGTGGCTCGTACGATGGTAGACAAGCCACTAGAGAGACAAAGGCTTAGTCTGGCGAGGGTTAAGGAGAGGAAGACGTTGGAGAATGCAGCTAGTAGAAGACGTAGAGAGGGAAAAAAAATGAGGGAACACAGGAAAAAAAAGTCTGTGACCTCGTTTAACCTCGCGCGGATTTAGAAGGAGGTCGCTTAGTGTCTTGAAAGCTGAATCTGCAAAATACTGCGACTTTAGAGGAAGATTGTCTTAAATTGTATAAGTACATAGTAAAAGTCGGTTAGATTTTTTAAATGAAAACACCACTTGACTCAGTTACTGATCCCTAGATAACTTGCAGGGTCTCGGTTGACCCGTGACGGTTTCAGATTACTTCGTTCCTGATCAGATAGAGTTATTTGTTTGCATTCATCACGATTGGTTGAAAAATGGCAGAGATATTTAACACTAGATTTACCAGCGTGAAATCTACTATATTTACATATGTTAAATATGTACCTCAAAGCAAGGAAAATTAAGATGTGGGAGAGATGATAGATGACTTCCACTGGAAATAACCGATCTTTATTCGTTTAAATATGCAGCTCATTGTTCTTCTCTTAACCTTGCTGCTGATGTCTATAATATGATTTAATATATAAAATTATTTTTGAAAAATATCAAAATTTAAGAAAACGACTGCGTGGAAAGAAAGTAGCATTCTTTTTGGGTACTGTGACTATAGGACTCGGGTATTTGGTTGTCATTGTAAACTCTGGATGTTTCTTTTATCCCGAAACTTCCTCCATTTGTTGCAATGGGTTTAGAGGAGCAGCAGATTTTTTGTAATAATATTATTTTATATTTTAAATATAACGACATGTCCTTTTAAACCCATTCAAACGTATAGTGCATCCTAGGTATGTTGTGAACAATGAACTTAGGAGTGTTTCGAAATTCTAACTAATAAACCTTTCAGTATTATCGGTGTTTTTATCACGATTGAAATTATGATGTTAATGTATAATAATATGTAGGTAGTTTCTTAATCAGTCTTCGTGACTTTCATCGCAGAACTGGGCCAACTGGAATGGATTAAAGCGCGTAAAACTGTAGGAGGAACAATCTAACTCTGAGATTGCTCTTTACATTCGAATCGTGAACTCGTAAAGGTAGAATTTACGAGGTGACGAGACGGTGTTTTTTGAGTAACGGAAGGTCAGTAATAAAACCTTTATATCTCGCGAATTTTAATTTCTTCTAGCTACGATTACTTTGCATCTTTTTTACATAACTCAAAACTCGATATCAAAATTGTATCTTCTGTCAGTGAGAAATGTCTTTTGGAAATATCTCTCAGAAAGTAGTATAACAATAATAATTCTTAAACGCAATGGAAAAAAGTGTCGTCCAATTTGTTTAAAAAACATCTAACCTTCTTAATCGCTTCAGCTTTTTCCTAACCCATTAGAATTTATTTAAACGTCACAAATTATTTTGCAACTTAGCAATACTTTTCCCTTCAAAATCATGATTTGTCATATTTAGTTAATAATGTAAAATTTTTATTCCATTGAACCAATCATTTCACCGCCAATAACACAATTAGCGTTAACATTAACAAAAATATCTCCTAAGCTAATAATTTTTCAACCAAAATACTTAAATACATTTTTACAAAAAAAGTATAAATATATCAATTAATCAACTCAAAGATCTGCCAAAATCCGGCCGCAAAAAATTATTAATTTCATAATTCCCTTTTCCTGCAAATATTTGTCTTATTTATAAAATTTCTCGCTGAGGATAATAATAGTGCAAATTGAATTGCTAACGCCAAATTAGTCACCCCTATAAATTGCGCCGGACATAAATGGAGTAAACAAATAAATCCATAAAAAATTCATTACAACGACAGAAACTAGCACCGTAAACTTCGACCCTTCGAAGAAATTAGAACGATCACTTGGTATAAAACAGCCCCAAAAATGTGTTTGCCCAGTTGGCAGGATGGTCAGCACACCCCCAACAGAGAAGCTAAGTGCGTTATACTGCTACACACCATGAACGTATCAAGAGAGTTGATTGTGTGACCTCTTTAGATAATTACGTCAGCTACTCCACAAGAGGACCAACCAACATTCGTGAACTGCCATGAAGCAACGGGACAAGCAATAAAACACCATGGGGCTTTGAAGGTCTTTGGATACCATGAAACATGCTATAATTCTACTCGACCATCGACACAAGATGGACAGGGTTGTTTTATGATTAATCGGATGTAATTAAATTTTATAGGGTATTAACTAGTATTGATTTACTTGCTGGTGAAAAATCAGAGGGATGTTTCGAAAATTGTCGAACTGGTGAAAGATTTTGCAGTTTTATGGAAATTCGAAGGTGTGGTCGTCGAGGAAATTTTGTTCTTTGATTTTGGATCAGAATGAAGATTTTAATAGAATATTTGGTAATTTATAGGAGTAGATCTTTGAGAACTTAAGTTAGGAATGTTGACGTTATTGTAAATGATAGAATGGAATGGAGAGAGTACGATAACCTTGGAATGACCTTAGAAAATTTAGAATAATTTTAAGAAGAGTAGTATGCTGAAGATTTCATTTCTGCTGAGAATTTTTACGTGGCAAAATCTGTTCCATGTAATTTACATTCCCCAAGAAAGTATGTTTTTAAGTTTAATCTCAGCTCAGAGAAGCTCCATTAACTGTCTCTAACGTCAGTAAACAAACTTCTACTTTGTTCTCCAGTCTAAAAATAGATTCTGACGTAAACATTTCCAAGAGAAATGAGAGAAACTTCATTGATCATCAACCTCTAAATTATTGGATTCTTCGTTCAAAATCATTTCAAAGCCACTTCGTCATTCATAGATTTCTCTTCTTGAAAAACAAAAAATTTGAAGAACACCGTAGACGTAGATAACTCTAAAAGTGATAACTCAAAATCAAGATTCTTTTTCCTGATATATTTTTTGCACCAATACAAGAAAGATATCACGTAGTAAAAGATAAAATAAACACTCCATCTAATTAATTATATTAATAATTTAATATGATTCTAATTTATCAGACCTAATCTAATTTATTAGATAATCCGAATGGTGTCAACGGATAAATCCGTTTTTTTTTAACTTTCGCTTGCTTTGTTTATTTGCTAAGAAATGTTGATAGAAAATTGATTTCAACTCGAAACTCTGCACAAGAAAAGGCTTGTAAAGGAGAGGAAACGAAGAAGTAATAAATACCCATTTCTCATGGGGATCGTCATTCTTACACTCGGTTTATTTCAATGATAAGTTTAAGCGAATAAATCCTTCGTTAATTCTACTAACTGAGAATTCAAAGGCCTTCAACGAGAGAGTTGAGTCCTTTAGATCTGTCACTTGCAGGATTATCAATTATTCGCGCTCAAATCGAAAAACTCAGACGATCGTAGCGGAGAGCTATAAATTAGAGAATTATAAATGTATCGATTGAAATTAAAGGTCTCTAAATTTTAACTGAATGAACTACCGTGTTAAGAAGTAATAAAATTCGTCGCAAAGAAACTCATAACTTTCGTTAGTCGTTAAATTCGTCATGTTATTAAAAATAAAATAAGTCAATTAATTTTCAATTAACTATATTAAAACTGTTGTCTGTTTTTCGAATTTTCCACCAAATGACAGACTCCAGCTATTATTCAAATTATTTCAATAAACCCATCATGAGATAAAATTAACCCAAAGTGAAAAAACATGTAAACTACATGATAATTGCAAAAATAAACGGAAAGTAACAAAACTTAAATTACAATTCGTGCAATAGACTATAATTATACGATATACGGATGATTTTGACCTTTAGACCTTCAGAAATTACAGTCTTTAACATCGAGCAAATTAACTTCCTCTAAAAGGACACAAAAATATTTAAATTTCTACAACGTAAAACAATAATCAAAATAAAAGTCATCCAACATATTTGAACAACATTTAACAATGTTTCTCTTGAAGAAATGTAACTGTACAACCCATGCAACCATGCGACGTGTCAGAAGAAGGGTGACTCGTCGCAGCTTTCCTTTACGAATCGATCCCCATGTGTTTTCTGTTCCCGTAGATCGCTGTAATCCCATAGCAGGAAATCTCTCGAGACCAGCACAGCGATACGAGGGATGACAGCAGACTTTTCTCCATCTCTTTCTCTCCTATTACTTGTCTGAGGGAGCAAGAAACGTAGAGGGTGTAGAAATAAAAGAATGCAGAATCGGTCAGGCCTTCAAGAGACGTCTAAGATGTCATGGAGAAGGGAAAAAAATATACATGACATTTTATAACAGTCTCATCCTTTTTTTTCTCTGCGATATCAGATGTCCTGACGTCTCTCCGTCGAATGGCCAGCCAAGATTGAGAATAAAGACGTCGACCTTTTCTCCATTTCGTGTCTCCTTTTTTTAGGGGGATGAATAAAGAAGATAGGTACAAGATATGCGTTAAGATCCGTTGTAAACTCGAAGGTTTTCTCGTGAGAGGATTACATGGAAATTAAAATGGACAAAAGAAAGTCGAGGGGACGAAGAGAAGCGGGTTGATGATAAGAGAAGACATCCGGCGAATCGATTTCCTTTTCGACGTCTACCAGACGAGTTTTACTTTCTCTCGTTCTCCGTCTCGACTACATTTTAATAGTGGACGTTGCTGCTTCGAAATTACGAAACTTGAGAAATTTAACCCGAAATATTTAGAAGTTTCTAAATAATTCTTTCATTCTTTGAGGGAATACAGAAGTAGATGAATTAATACATTAATTTCCATGATCCAAATTTGAAGATTTATTTATTTTCTAAGCCGTTTGACATTCAATTTAGATATCCGATGTGGTTTTGAAATTAAATGTGTTTAAAACTGCCTGTTTTTGTTGGACTTTTGAACAGTAGTTTTCGTGAATTATTCTTATTTTATTGTGAGAATAGTTCTTGCAGGAACAGTCAGAGGAAACAGATTTTTTCTTCTCCAATAATTATCTAAAGTTAAACACATTTCATTAACTGTGTAACGGATAATTAAAATTATCAAATAAATCTGTCCGAATAAAAAAATACGCTTACAGTCTTCGAGATAGCGTAGAAAATTGAAAGAGAAACAGAACTAGAAATATCAGGAACAATTTCAAAAAATTCTAGGCATGTCATTTTAATCGCCTTGGTAGATTTAGTATTGAGGAGGGCATCCCATATGACAACTATTTTTTTTCGCTTCCTTTAGGAATTTTTTTTGAAGAACTATTGAGACGTGCAATCTTGGAATTTTTATCACATGTTTATTGATACTTTTCTAGTCTATTGGACTTTTTGCAAGCAAAAGTAACGATTTTAATTGACTTTACACTGTTCGAAAGACATTCATGTATTTTTGTCTTCAGAAATTTCAATTATCTTTGCTTGCAAAAATTCCGATAGAAAGTATCAATAAACGTGTGGTAAAAATTTCAAGATTGTACATTTCAATAGTTCTTAAAAAAAAATTCCTAAAGGAAGAGAAAAAAAATGAGATGATCCACTTAAAAGTCTCGATAAAATTATTAAGCTCCATAAAAATTGTCATACGTAAGCATAAAGTAACACAAATTAAATTAAAATGCGTCCTAATGTAGTGTGAATATCAAATTGGGAAAAAATATTCGCAAGGAAGTTTCTCGAAGTTGATGGAAACTGATAAGAATCATTTTCTCACCGATTGCACGCAACGTAAGTCGATCGTCTAATTGTAGGCATTAATGGCAGGTGCTCATTAAGCACATAATTCGGTGCTGGAGCTATCTCAATCAAATGTTTGAATTTCACGTTTATTAGAGGCACCTTCGATAAAAGCTTTAGCCGATATCGTGAGTTTATTGATATTGCTTCTACCGCGTTACGAGCAACCTCGAACTCGTGCAGAAAATTGCGAGTTTCACCCTCGCCATTCTGCTCAGTTAAATAAAACTTCGCGATCGATGAAATCGCCAAATGAAACAAATTACACGAAATTTTTCGCACGCTCGGACTCTCAAATAATTGAGCATTATTGTTTTATTTATTTCTATATCGGTATCGAAGAGGCAAGTTCACTCTGCATACAAAATTATTCAGAAATTTGCAAAGTGCAATAATATTACCGTAATCAATTTCCAAACGAGATAAAATACCCATGAAAATTTAAAATAAATAAAATACTCTTCGTTAAAAACGTACCTACGATTAAAAATTACAAAAAAAAACGTAAAAACCAATTGCAATATCCCCTTGTTGTAAACCATAACAGAAAAAGTGGAATGCTAAAAAAACTAATTTCTGAACGCAAAAGAAATTGGACCGTACAGAATTTCAACCCTCATGCACCCCAAAATCCATTATTTCTTAAAACATACATCCTCTATTACAACTAACCCCTAGAGAGGGATGAAGAAACACTCACGCATGACACGCACCATCATTTCCCCTCACGTACCATAGAAAATCACCCCATGACTGAAGAAGAAACGAAATAGGACAGGAGGAAAAAAAATAGAACGACACTAAAGAAACAAGAAAGACAGAGAGGCTCGAAAAAACAAAGAAGTGAAAGGAGCAGAAAATAGAAGAAAGAGAAAGTAATCTTCAGAAAATAGAGACAAATGTAGCACCAGAGAAAAATAAAATCCAAGAAAGAAGAGAAACAAAAGTGAAAGCCATGAAAAATATAAAAGAAAAGTAGAAAGTCCCAAGAAGAACGTACAGTATCAGCAAGCAGTACACAGAGAAGAAGGAAGAATAAAAGACAACAGAAATCCCGAGTTCATCGAACCTCCCCAGGTGTAGTAAAGGGAGGCCACCGAGGGGGATGAAGAATAAGAAAAGTTACGAGAGTATCGATCCCTATAGGTGTCGAAAGTCAAGGCACCATAGTTATTGCGCCTACGCGGTCGACCAAGACCGCCAATCTTCAACAACCCCATTCCCGTCGATCCGATCCAATATAACTCCTCCTAACACCCTCACAGTGCGATGCATCGTTTCAGAGCATAGTCCAATCATCGCCTAATCGTCCAACCGTTCCTTCTGTACCCTGGGAATACCGAGAATCGAGGGAAATTCGCCCTAAAAAGGGGGTGAGGTTGCGTGTAACATCGCCTGGTATCGCGATGAATAACTGGCTTCTTATTGAAGGACATTCAAGGTCAAACTCTTGCTCGCACAATTGTTAGACAGCTTTTGGACAGTCATGTTTCAGTGGTCGTGATTGAAATAGAGTTGGATGAAAAGTTTAGGGGGTGGGATGTCTTGGTGCTTTTGTTTCGATGCGCTTATTAAGCGGCGATGAACGATAGGGGTTGTGGATGATGGGTCAGGGGGTGTGGTGCTAATTTGAGGGTTAATGAATGGGAAAAGTAGAGGGTGTGAGGGATTTTAGGATTGAGGGATGGATTTTGGGGTTGTGGGAATTGTTTTGGGTTGGTATTGTTTATGGGGAAAGGATACTTCTATAATTATATATGAAAAATATAATTGAGTTATTTAAATCCACTTTTACTATTTTTATTAGAAGAATTACTGGTTTTACGACGTTCGAAGTAAGACTTTGTGTGTTTTAATCCTGTGATATTAATTAATCTATTTTAGAAACCAGGGAGAGATGTTTACCTTTTAAGGGAAATAAGAGGAGTATTAGTCAGACGGGATTACCACTCGTTGAGATTAGTTACTTTAGAATAAAATAAATGCATGGATATTGGAAATGGATATTGAGAGAACGAAATGTATGTTGGAGAATGATTTTATTTTCGTTGTAATAAAACTTTATGGCTCGAAATTAAAAACAAATATCACGAGAAGGGAATTATTATTGAAGATGGTTTTAATGCAGGAGAGATAAAATAATATTATAGAGTCTTTAGTAGTGGAAAATGTGTTGAGTGGATTTTTATCCAAATACTCGTTTTTAATTAATATTTGAACATCTTCGGCAATAATTCACATGGAATATTTCAAGAGATTTATGGGGTTGCAAATTTCTAGAACAGATTAAAATATAGAATCACATTATTTAGTCCGACCACTTTAGATGAATCTCTAACAATTATAATTACCATCAAGATGAAGTTTGTTTAATTATTCTAATTAAATCACCATCCATTGTCAAATTTCAAACTTTTCACCCTTTCTACAAAATTGTTAATCTAATTAGAGTATTTTTAGTAGAAACAAGTATTCAATTTCGAGTAAAATTTAAATAACGATTGTACATTAAACATTCACTTGTTTTTTACGTCACAAAAAAATTGGAAAAGTTTTCGCGGGCTTTATATTGTCGCAAGTAAAATTATTTTGAAGGTCACAGCTTTCGACATTTTTCTAATCGGACTTCATATTTATATTACTACTACAAAATAATCAATCAAATAATAACATTACACTTGCTGATATTTACTATTTTAAATTACATAAACAAATTTTCAAATTATCAGTCCACAAGCTGTGCCCTCACGAAAATATAACAGAAAATTCATATAAAAATTGTTTAGCACCCACAAAATTAAAAATCGAACAATTACGAAACAAAAACTTAAAAAAAAATGATTTAATTTGCAAATAATCCTAATCAATCATAAATAAAATATACCACGTGGAAGCAGAAAGACAAGAGGCTTCGAAATCATCTCTCTCTTGCTTTTCTAGCCATCCAAGTTACTTCGAAAGCAACGAAAAAAAATGAGAGAAAAAAAGTATCGTTTATCTTCGAAACACCGCGAGTCCGCTTCTCATGGAGGGAGAGAAAGAGAGAGAAAGAGAGAATCGCTCGTTATTTAGTGGCAAGTGTCCCTGATGGACGAGTTTCCTTTAACAAAACTATATTGCACCGAATTTCCTCCACATTCTCACGCGAAATATCTGGCAGGAATGCTTTCGCTTCCGATTAATTCCCATGGAGAGTTTCGCGCCCGCGATATTTTTTCAGGCGGGAATTTCGACGAGAAACGAAGACAAAAAAGAGAATCGTTCTTAAGCGCAAAAGAGAACGACGCGAATTGGCAAATGTAGAGATAAAAAAAGAAGCAGGGAGAAAGGGTATGTTTTTCAGCATACAAATTATTCCTGTGCGTGCTTTGCTGTGAAAATACTGCGACGTAAAAAGAAAACTGCGTTCGAACGAAGGAAAATAAAATTGGAAAATTCTCATTGGTGGAATTTGTCGCGAAGAATTTCCTTTGTCGAGAAATTTCTGCGAATTTTTGTATCTTTATTGAAAGTACAACTGTGTGCAAATATAACATTGAATTTTAATTCCTACGTGGTTATTATTCATAGAAATGCTCAAACACATGGAAATATTAATAAATACTTTGTAACTGAAAATTAAATATAAAATAATAGCTCATATATTTTAAATCCTTTTAATTATTGAAATTAACCCTTTAGACTACAATGACGAGGGGTTAAAAACAATGCAAGAAGTATTTTTATTGACAAACCAAAAATTCATGTTCCATTTAAAAGCACAACTTACAAAATGAAATAAAACTAAAAGGCCCATTGGCAATTGTTATCTTATTATCTGCAAATAATAATATCCAAAAGAGCAGACTGAGAAAGAGAAATTAATTTCCGCGGGAAACCCCTTGGGTAAACTGAAGAACGGGGGAGAAAACGCGTTTGCAACTTGGATGAAAGACGTACAAAGCAATCAATTAGAACATTACGAAAGTGTATTAATCAAGGTACCTTTAATGAGAATCGTGCGGTTGCAAATTACAACTAATCATTCAAATTATGGAAATTCAGTGTCCTTCGTTGGTTGGAATTCCACCATGAAAATCACTCGTCTGGGTTTTCTTGGAAAATCGATCCGTGAAAAGTTTTACCATCGACCAAGTTTTCGCATTCTGAAAGTATCTCTGACGACCTTCGAAAACCTTCAACTTTTCATCCCAATATGCTCCCACGTAATTTATGCATGGGAAAATATGCCGAGAGACTTTGAACATTTCACGATATCCCCCTTTCTTGTTCGAACATGTGGCGGGAAAATTGATAGAGAATTATTTTTCGATTAATTCTTATTTGTACAATAATGAAATAAATGTATTTAAAGTTGCTTTTAGAGACTACTTTGGAGGAAACAATTTTTTTGAGAAATATTTAGAAAAACTTTAGTAAAGCTGTAATAAATTACGAATGCAAGGTGGTCGTTCGTTTAGCCGAACATGGAAGTACCAGAGTTAGGAATAGAATTCTAATCCAACTCGGAGGATCCATTCACACAGAGCACTGTGACGTCAATGACAACTTGATTCCATGATGAATCAAAGGACTTGGCAGAGACTCGTATAACAGAATTCTACCAATCTCTATTGGGAAAACTCAACTCCCTTTCCTATTTCGATACTTCACTCATTGAACTTCCGTTTAAAGAACACGATGTTTGATAAACATCGTCGAAACTTTCGAAAAGTTTAGTCCATTTTAAAATAGATATCATCTGAAAATCAAAAACGTACAAACTCTGCTACTTGTCAGAGCTAAAAGAAAATAAATATTCTTGAGAAGACATTGGTCTTTCGTCTCTTTTATCTTACCTCTTCTAAAAGTATCTGCAAAGGTTCACAGGGAATTTATAAAATTTTCACATAGGGAACGAAGTTCCTTCTGTTTTTCCTTCTGTAATTTTTCCCTATAACTTGCAATTTATTCGATACTATCGACCTGTATCCGCTGATCTTAGCATTCGCAGGAAATGGGCTGCTAGCTAGAAGCTATCTCGCTAACTAAGCGAGATAATATCACTGAACCTTCCGAGACATCCCGGTTATCGTTCTAGTTTCGAGGTGTTATACAATTAACTGGTCTCAATTATTATCGATGAAACTCTTGACATTCCTCTTGACATACTCGAAGAATTCGATCGTGTCCTATCTCATTAATATTTTCAAAGTTATAGATTCTACAAAATTTAATAATTTCTTATGCCATTTACGGTTTTGCGAGTGTCACACGTTATTGTAAACTAATGGGTTAATAATATTTAATTTTTCTTAAATTTTGGCAACTTTAATTTTTTCAATTCCTCGAGTAGATAATGTTATCAATTTCTTTATGGTTCTATGTCCATTTAACACTAGAACTACCGGCCACAAATCTAACATATTTTAACACTAGATTTACGGAGTCAATTTGGCTCATTCAAAATTTAATTATTATATATATATATAATATATTTGCCGGTTAATTTTTTAATAATAGATCTTCCATTTAAATTGATTTGGAACTATTTTCTTTGCAAGAAACTTCAATTTTCTTGTGTAAGTCGAATTGACTCACTTCAGAAAAATAGGTATATAAACATCCGTAAATCTAGTGTTAAGAAATTAAATAAGTACTTTGAAAAAGGGGGAATCAAATGGCAGAAAATTTGATCGATTAGGTGATTTATGTTTATTGATATAGACGTAGAATATATTTATCCTATGAATCTTATGTAAACTTGGAGAATTTTTTGAAAAATTTATGTACCAGTCATTTTGACTGGTTTGGTACTTCTAGTGTTAAGTATCTCAGACGATGTCGATCATAGCTAACAAACTTTCTATTAGAAAATAACTTGCCAAAAGAAAGTTCCAAAGTTTGAGAACAGCAGTTGGAAAGTGGCAGTCGAAAAGAGTCAGAACATGGAATTTACGAGCATCCCAGGACTTTGGGACTGGATGATTTGAAGATGGGACCCTAGGGCCTGTCGTCGAGAAAGTTTTAACCCAGGAAAAAGAGGACAAACTGGACACTATAAACTCGAGAATATTCCAAAAGAATTGATATTTTTCCTTCGTATGGGAAAGAGTTTTTTTTTCAACTAAATATTCCAATTATAAACATGAAATTTAAATTTAACTGTTTTAACTGCTTGTCCTACGATTTCTTTTGATTTTTGAAATTTCTCACCGATTTCTAATATTTAATCTAGCCGAACGAAGTATAAAGTATAAAATTAATTTCACCGTTACGTGTCAACTGGTATTTCCAATTTAATAGTTTTTGGAAGACTTCAAAATGTTCTATGTCACACGGAGTTAGTGCCGATCAAAACAAAAAAGATTGAATTACAAGGAATGAAAGAATTTTCATTTAGCGATAGTTTCATATAGAACATTAAACATAGAGCGTAAACCGTGTAAGTCGATATTTCTATGATGTAACGGTACGTGAAACGGATGATCTATATGGAAAACGCGGATTAACTCAATTTGAAGGTTTAACTTGCAACAAGTTTGTGTTACGTGTTTTTGCATTTTCATGTTCGGTGGATTAATTGAATTGAAAAAATGTTGACGTTTCACTATTTGTATTTCTACGAAATTCTGTTTCTTACGTTTTAATGGAATACATGTAGAACGTCTACGAAGGCAATTTAAAATGTCGAAATTCAACGTCGCTCAAAAGTCACTTGCAAATATTTGTAAAAATGTGAAAATCAAATTTAACATCGTCAAATGAAATGTAAATTATAAGTTTCGTCAAACTATTATCAAGAACAAAGTTTCGTTACAGTTTTTACAAATTTGTTAATGCTCAAGAAGATTACAATTTGTTGATAAATGGTAAAAATTATCACGAAGCATAATTAATAAAATAAATATCTTAAACGTTGAAATATCATATGGCATAGATGAAATCGAAATTGCACAGAAATAATTAATAATCTGCAGCGGATTCAAGCGTACTCTCCGTTCGATCATTTAATACGCAGAGTAATTCATTATCTAATCAGCAGGTCATTATAGATTATGACACATGGCAGGACTATTAAAATGGATTTACATATCTCACAGATTCATTATGTGTAATTCACATGAACACTAGAACTACCGGCTTTACATCTCCTATATTTAAATCGATTAAATAATTACTTTGAAAATAAAAGAATTAAGAAATGGAAAACCTATTTTCGAATTCTCCAGTAAAGGAGAATTTTTGCAAAAAATTCAGAACCAATCATTTTGACTTAGTTGGTAGTTCTAATGTTAATCTCATCTACAATTAACATCTCAATATGTTATAAAAAATGTATCTCTTTACTATAAATAATCCAAAGTGAAGTTAAGAAATTCTTTGGAAGTATTTTTTTTTCAAACAAATTCGTTCGCCGATGTTTCAAATTGCAAATAGATTCGGCAATTAACAATATTGCAAGCTTTTATCAGGTAATTAATGATCAACGCGTATTTTGTAGCGCGAATTGCTCTGAAAGGCTGATTTAAACAAATTAGAATCAGGAATGCTTACTAACAAGGGATTCCAAGTGGTCCTATTTCTCCTCGAACCACCTCGATTCTTAATTAGGAATAAATTCGATGAATCCAGAAAGAATTATCGATGAACAGAAATTCCTTCGAATTATTAATATAATTGGAGAGTTTAATTTAATTCTTTCAACTAAATTATCGACAGCTGAAGACTCAATTTGTACTGAATTCCTTCCGTCTCAATTTTAAATATTCTTCAAATTTAAAATCATGAAAGTAGAAAAAAATTCTCATTTTATTTTAAGGGTAAATTTCAACCCTTGAAAAATCCTCGTTCATAAATGAGGATCTCTTTATCTGTACTTGCAGAAGATGAAATTATGGATTTTATTTTTTCCCTTGATTTTTCATTTCGAATATTTTAATTCTTATATACTGGAGATTACAGAATGGTGGAACAAAAACGTTACAAAAAATCGCTGCCTGTTTGAAACAGCATCACCCCTGAAATTCAATCGCAAAAAACGAACATTACCCGACTGCACAGAAAAAGTAAAATCAAAATATCCAAACCAAACACCGAATACTACGTAACACCTTCCTGTAGCACTCACATAAGTGTAAAGTTTCACAATCAAATCCCATTGCGCCACTTTAATCTTTTGCTTCTCTCTCAGTTATTCATTTCTAAATTTTTCTATTTCTAAAATTTTTACTCCTATCTCTCTTCTGAAATTTCAAACTCTATCTCTTCCTGAAATTTCTACCTCTATCTCCTAGGCTTTCTAAATCTTTCTATTTCTAAAATCTCTACTCTTATCTCTCTTCTGAAATTTGTCTCCTCATGAAATTTCTGCCTCTATGTCTTTCTGAAATTTCTATGTCTGTCTCTTCGTGAAATTTCTCTTTTGCTATCCATCATTTTTCAATCGTAACGATTTTTCAAAAAGTTTCCCAATGCTTCATAATTCTTCCAAGTTTCACATAATTAATTACAAATCAATAACAACATTCCAAATGAAAGAGAAAGAAAAATATTATCATTTTTCAACCTACTTTCACTTCATTTAATTTACACCGTTGATTTTTTACTTTCAACAGCCCCATTTGCATTCTGGACAATCCGAAAGACCTTCATCCACCCCGATGATCATAAATTCCCTCCGTCGATCGTTCGAAACTGATTTACTCCAAATTTGCATACATGATGCTTACAACCAGTTATCATCCCCCATAACGCACCCTTTCATACTCCACCTTTAATACGCCTCAGAGGCACACCAATGGCGAAAAGCGGATTGGAACAAATCACTATTAAAAAGAACTTAAAAAGTGATCCATCATCCAGTGAAATCCCGCAGGAAAATCAGGAGAAAGAGCGTTAGAGTTCTCGTGCTCTTAATCTTCCACGTGCATTCAACCCCACAGCTTATTCGTTAAACCCTTTTCCCATACCTCTCGAGGGTGGAAATTCCATGGAACGATAAATTCCACCGTCTCAGTGTGCTACCAGTGAAAGCGAGAACCGAATGAAAGCTGTTAAACCAAGCGGAAACAACCTGAGGGCTCAAATACCTGTCCATCCGGAGAACTTGGGTCACCGTTCACCATCATCAATCGTTCTTTGACCCTCGCACTCGGTGATCATATGTAGGCTATTTTTTTCAACCCCTTAATTTAACACAATTTTTTATCCAATTTTTCGTACATTTTTTATACGAACTTGCATCATTGAAGACGATTTTGTTGTCCACGTGACCTTGAATGTGATTTTTCTAATGCTAAATTCATTGTAGAGTCGGACATTTTATGTTATTATTGTTTATTGTGTATAATTGTTGAGTAGGATTTTCTTTTAGATTTTATAGGTACTTCCTTTTCTGATTTTTTAGATCGTTATTTTTACCTGGGTGCATATCTACCCCTAGCAGTCGATGATTCTGTCTCCCTATTTGTCAAATTAGGAGATGTTTGCCTTTGGTCTCTGTAATCTACGTTGTTATCTAATTGTTTGCCTGTGACACGTTATCTATCTGGCTGTTGTGGTCTGTGCTTCTGCGCTTAGCTGATTAGTTTCTAGGTTCGCCTACCTATTGCCTGTTTGTGCACTTGATAATGATAATGCGCTTGATTAACTTTCTGGCGGTTTGTGTAAGAGAGTATCAACTGCGCTTTTTTTCTTGGTCTTCATGTTAATCTGCTGTTCAATAACTTCTGTATCTCATTGTTCATGTTCGGTATTGGTTTCTACAACCTTGGCTTTTTGTTCGTTCATCATGTTTTCTACTGCCTCGCGGTTTTTTCAGCTTTCCATTCATTCAACATTTGCACTTTTAACTCTATTGTCAAAATTTTTTATGCTATCTCCTCTTGAAATTTCCGCCACTATCTCTAAAAATTTCTAAGTCTATCTATTTCTAAAATTTGGAGTCCTATCTCTCGCTTGAAATTTCTAACTCTATCTCTACCTGAAATTTCTAACTCTTTCTCCTCCTCAAATTTCTGCCACTATCTGTTAAAATTTCTAAGTCTATCTATTTCTAAAATTTGTAGTCCTATCACTCGCTTGAAATTTCTAACTCTTTCTCCTCCTGAAATTTCTGCCAGTATCTGTTAAAATTTCTAAGTCTATCTATTTCTAAAATTTGTAGTCCTATCTCTCGTTTGAAATTTCTAACTCTATTTCCCAAAATTTCTAAGTCTATGTGTTTCTAAAATTGCTACTCCTATCTCTTTTCTGAAATTTCTAACTCTTTCTCCTCCTAAAATTTCTGCCACTACCTCTAAAAATTTCTAAGTCTATCTATTTCTAAAATACGTAGTCCTATCTATCTTCTGAAATTCCCAACTCTATCTCTTCCTGAAAATTTCTATCTCCAAAAATTTCTAAGACTACTTATTTCTAAAATTCCTATCCCTATCTCTCTTTGGAAAATCTCTGTATTTACCTTTCCCTCAAATTTCTATATCCATCGCTTACCGAAGTTTCTGTCCCTATGTCTTTCTAAAATTTCTATATTTGTCTCTTTCTGAAATTTTTGTTTTGCGATCCAAGTCCACCGTCATTTCCCACCCAATCCTCCTATCAGGTCCGTCCTCCCACCCCTCCCATCGCCGCACTCTCAGTCTCTGTCTCTCACCAGAATAAACAGGACGTGTGTACGAAGCTTAAAAGCCTCTCCCAATAATGTAAGCGTCTACCGAGTGCTTCGGCTATTCTGCAAAATGTGCCTCTTTCCTTTGTACCCTCGTACGTGTGACCTTACACGCACAAAGGTCACTGTTCACGGGATACTCGCGAATACACCCATACAGAATCACCTTTCGAGGGAATGTTTTTACATGGTAGACACGATTTCACTTCGCTGAGAAACTTTCCACTGAAATTACGACCGGTGATGTTTTCAAACAGGATCACTCATTATCAGGAGTTAAATGGGTCGACGATGGCTTTCAACTTGGAAATCATTTTTGTGGTTACACAAACGCAAAGTGTAATGATATTGTCGTTTGTAATGGCACGAGATACTCTGTTACCAATTGTAATTTCATTGTTTGTTTATTGCTTAACGGAGTCAAGCTATTGGTTCAAGAAAATTAATTATGTAGCTTTATCACAAAAAGAAAAAGGAATGAATCAAAATTAAAATTGTATTTAAAAAATAATGAAAAGGAAAGTAACTGTTACAATAATGTAAGATAGTAAAATTTGACATTTATGCAGACATTATTAAAATTTGCACGTCAATTTTATCGCAAAAGGGAAACAGAACGCACATTTAAAAGTGCAAAAGGAAAAGCTGTGAGTGAAAATAGAAAATAGAATTTGTAAAATATTCTAACTGAATGAAATAAGAGGAACTGTAATAGTAGAAATTACTGTAATAAAACAATAACAAGAAAATGTAGTTATTTTCTCAGAAGGGATTAATTTTTCTCCGAATCATCGAAATGCGCAGAACGCAGCGCGCAACCCCCATAAATATTCTTCAACAATGAAACACCTGAGAGTGCATCACATGCGATTAGATCCACCATAGAAGACATATTCCATAAATACATAGCTTGCGTGCAAACACAGGGCAACCTATCGCTCGTGAAGCCAATTTCAATCTCATTTCGTGGCTACTATCCGATACGCTGACAACGTGGTAAAAAGGGGTAATGCCAAGTGCAACGGAGATGCATGACAGAAACCAATTAATCCCATTGATCGCGTACCGGTGATTGCGCGAAACAGTCCCTTAACCCTTTGCGGTCTTATGTCGAGGTACACTCGATGTAATTTTCCATACTAATGAATTTTACGTTAAAGCCATTTTGACTTTGAAATTCAATAACTATTGTATACGTTTATCTGACATGAATTATGGTACCTCCTGATGCGCTTTATTATCAAAGGGAAGTGAATGTTCATTGGGAAGTATATTAACAGGTTTAATTACAGTTTAATGATAAATTGAGGAAATTAATCGAACTTGGAACGTTTAATATTTGTTTAGTCTGTGAAATTATTGTAAATGTAATTTTCTGAGGTACTCGTAGTAGATTTTCTAGTATTTTTTTTTAGTTTAGAATATTATATGTTTATAATATATTATATGTTTTATTGTTAGTATATGAAACAACCCCTTGTAACTATTGTCACTGTTATCATTCAATAACTATAGATAAGTAGCTTTGGAATATTGTTCAAGGAGAAGATTATTAACTTATATATTAATTACAATAATAAATTTGGATGATAAATGACAAATATTGAGAGTACTTTAAATATTTAACACTTTCTCCTATGTTAAATTGTTCTGAACATAATTTTCGAGATAGTTAATTGTCTATTGAGTGAATTCTGAATTTAAAATATTCTTACCAACGAATAAACGTAATTAAGGGCGTTAGAAAAATTCACAAAATTAATGTCTCTTAATTAACAAAGCATTATTTAATGTACAAGTATTAAAGCAATTCCACTCTATAGTTAAAAGTAATTAGAGGCGCCACTGGAACTTCTTTCGAGCGTTTTTTTCCAACCGAGAAAATGATGATGTATTCGGAGTTCTTAAGGGTAGTTTTTGAGGGGTTGTGGAAGTTCTGGCACGAGCAAGGATTGCATTTAAGGATGCTGTAAAAGGCGCTCGAGTTTCTGGCCAGGGATTCACGTGAAGTGAGTGTCAAATTGCATAGTATTATTAGTGAAATTGCCAGCTATTTGTAGCAAATCGAGGATGATTGTTATGTTAATTACTGTGATTTTATTTTTCGAGATGTTACTTTATTAATGAAAATTAGCTAGCTTATAATTATATTTAGAATTTGAGCGAATTTTCATTCGATAGAAACGTATTTCGTTAATTATACAAAGAACGAAAAGTTGCAAATTAATATTTTGCTTGATAAATGATTAAATTTGAATATGTGGAGAAAGTTGTACTATTTTGCAGATAAACTAGAGAGATGAATACTTGAAACTAATGTTAATTATCATAAATTGTAATATTTGCAAATTGGAGGAATGTGGAAGATTAATGGTAAATGTATTTTGTAAAAAATCGGTAAATTAGTGACAGGTTTGGAAAATTGCCAATCTCTCTGCTAATAGAGAGAAGAAATCGATCCTTCCATGATTGTTACTCCATTAATTATTACCTCATCGATTATTCACCGGTTCGCAAAAAATGCTCAAATTGGCAATACATCCTCCGATCCATCCGACCCGTTCATTAACAATGCTAATATAAACAGCACAAAAAACAAATGCTCTGAAATCAACACAATTTGTCCTTTTGCAAAAAATTAGCAAATTAAAACTGCACCAATAACTCACCCGCAAAATCTCCATGACCCAATAAAACAAAATGCGAATAATAATCACCATTATTTCTCCAACTGCGTGAAAAATAATTGCAAACGTTTTGACCAATAAAACAATAAAATTAAACATCTCCATATTTGTAATAACCATCGGAAAAAATTCAACATGAAAAAAAATTAAACTCTTTTTTGGAAAAGATAAAAACGGAAGCCTTGCAAGAAATTCTTACTTAGTAATTGCAACTTATTCCAACAAATTGGACGTACTTTCTAAAATAAGTAGACAGTATCAATGATTACACCACGTATCTTTCAACCAGGATGAAAATTGTACATGGAGTAATCTTCATTGCAACAAAGCATGCTGGAAATGCAATTAATCGACGGTTGAGAGGTACTCGAATAATCGAAATTTCATTTAATAGTCGTCCAATCGATCCAACTGCTACCCTTGTGTTCCAGTAAGATATTAGAGCTCCTAATTCGCAAACACGATCCCCCGGGTATTCCACTCGTAAACAGCCTGTGAACTGGCAACACTGAATCACACTCCGCCATATTATCTCTTCAATTTAATTATCCCACTGATGACTCGTAGTATCATTGACCCGTTTCCTCGAACTTTCATTCCGTCTCGGCGCATTCAAGTTTTTCCACTGTGGCTTATTTCTCTGGTCTGATATTCTTTGGAGCTTTCAACACCATTTTTCTTTTTTCATTTCGCACCAAATTACTACAGTAAACGAATCCTTGTGTTCATTACTGATTATGGAACTTTTAAGGTCGGAATTGTGGTGCTAATTTGTTGTTGATTAAGAGAGATGATTTGGGGAAATTTTCTAATTTATGACGATAATGACTTTTTGTAATGGGGGATGATTTGGGGAAAATTCGTAAAGATTGGTGAGACTATGATGAGTATGCAGTTAATTAGAATTCTAATTAATTCGGGCTGCTTTAAATTTGTTAATAAATTTTAGAGAGATTTTGTTAAATTACAATTTACAACAGTACAACTAATGGCGTTAAATCTCTCATATTTCAACATATTAAATAATTTGAAAAACAAGGAAAAGAGACGGAAAAGATAATATGTTTTCCGGAAAAATTTGTGTTTAAATTAACATTGAACAGTAAAGAATTCAAGATTTTTTCCGAATTAATTTTCAGTTACTTGAAATTAAATTATTAATATTTTTATTCGTTGTTTATTTATACGATATTGAGAGTGTACCACGTGTAATTTAAAACATTTCGATTAAATTAACACAATAATTTTTAAGCTCCAAGATTATTAAACTCCAAACTAAGCTGTGAGAAAAATAATTATTAAATATGAAAAATAATCTACAGAAATAGGATGAAATCTATTGATCCTGATATAAATTTATTCTGAGACTGGTAATTTTATTACATTCTCAATTTAGCTTTATAATGGTCAGGACTTTCTATTTTCGTCAAATTTCATGATAATTCCCACGCAAGATCGATGATAAGAATTTCTCTGATGAAAATAAAAGAAAGAGAGTTCGCCCAGCAGGTTTCACGTTATTGTTCATTTGATTGAGAATACGTAGGATGGATGCAGTAGTATTTCCTCATTTAATAACCGCCCAACTACAGTAATTTAAGCGCAGGAAGCAACGATAATGCCAAGTTTTATGAAATTAAAGGAGAAAAGCTCTGCTCCTCCTGCAAATACGAAACTGTTATTACAACGCTGTTATTTCCATGATAATTTCTTTTTCCCACATCTCCAATCTCCGGTGTTCGTAATTTACAATCAGGAGCAGCAAAAACTTCACAGTAGAAAAGTCTGTTTTGTAGTCAGACATCGCTGTATTACGCGTAACGTACATAAATTATGAAATACCTTCTCATTACATTAGCGAACTTTTCCATTCAAAGATTTATGACAAATAACTTGGAGTTATCATATTAATGGATATTTTCAAGGACACATTTTCTAATAAGATAATCCTTCATTGATTTGGAATTGAATATTTAGTTTTATTTGCACAGTTTCTTACAAGGAGAACGCAAGGCCTTCGGGTCACCGACTTTATTGAAATTTTACATACTCGTAGAGTAAGTCGTTCTGATTAAGAATATACCCTATTATAGGCATTCTTATCAAAAACTGTTGAATGCAGTACCAATATCTACCGTGGCACAATATCTCCTGAATATTTTTTTAACATTTTTAAAACATTTATTTCATATCTCTTGAATATTTTTTGAATATTTTTAAAATATTTATTTTATATCCCCTGAATATTTTCTGAATATTTATTTTATATCTCCTGAATATTCTCTGAATATTCCATAAATATTTATTTCAGATCTCCTGAATATTCCCTGAATATTCTCTGAATATTTATTTTATATCTCCTGAATATTCTCTGAATATTCTCTGAATATTTATTTTATATCTCCTGAATATTCTATGAATATTTATTTTATATCTCCTGAATATTCTATGAATATTTATTTCATATCTCCTGAATATTCCCTGAATATTCTCTGAATATTCTATAAATATTTATTTCAGATCTCCTGAATATTCCCTGAATGTTCTCTGAATATTTATTTTATATCTCCTGAATATTCTCTGAATATTCTATGAATATTTATTTTATATCTCCTGAATATTCTATGAATATTTATTTTATATCCCCTGAATATTCTATAAATATTTATTTCATATCTCCCGAATATTTTCGTAATATTTTTTAAATATTTATTTTATATCTCCTGAATATTTTCTGAATATTTTTTAGATATTTTCTTAACATTTTTTAAATATCTAGTTTATATCTGAAACTTTAATTAACTATTATATTTTTATACTAAAAATGAAACTTTAATTTTAAATATCTTAAAAACTATTGACCGTCTGCCCCTATAATACGGTATATTCTTAATCAGAACGACTTACTCTACAAGTATATAAAATTTCAATAAAATCGGTGACCCGAAGGCCCTGCGTTCTCCTTGTTAGATACCTCGTGCTAACTTCCAAAAATCAGAGTACATCGAAAAATTTTACAAAAGTGCATCTTCCATTATTCGTAGTGCAATTAAAGTAATGTCATTCCACACAATTAGTATCACGACCTCGTCACAAATCAAACTTCAAAATGTTAAAATTTCCCTCTGCAAATTACGCAACTGCAACATACGTGTATCGACTTTCCAATGGATGTCCCATTTTCATTGTCCTGCAACGAGATACCAGGATAACACGGTGCACTTTCGTTTTCTCGCTAAAGGGAATTCCACGCCTGTTTATCACAGTTACACGAACAGACACGCTGAAAATGCCTCTCTCATTTCGGAACTTGGAGACAGTTTCACGGTTTCCTCCTGCTCGAGACACGTCGAGGTGAATTGTTAGTGCGAAATCGCGTGCCCTCGTGCCATTTCCCAAGCGCGGGACTTTCGCAAAGTCCGCGGAAATTCGCAAAAACATGGAGTTACTGATGGATGAATTAGACGAAGGACGTTTTATGAAGCGTAGAGACATTAGGCACTCGATGAATGCGGGATTATCTTGATCGTTGATTCCTATGCTTTGTTATTTTCTAATATTAAGTGATAAAAAATGAGGAGGGATTTGTAAGATTGCAGATTTTCGTAGATGAGAAATTTTCTGGGGAAGATTGAAGTGAAGTGGTCAAATTAATTAAAAATGACTAAAACTATTGATCACTTTCAATTTTAACACTAGAACCAGTCAAAATGACCGGTATACAGTTTTTTCAAAAAATTCTCCAAGTTTATATAACAGTCATAGAATAAATATTCTACGTCTATATTAATAAACATAAATCACCCAATTGATCAAATTTTCCGCCGCTTGATTCCCCCTTTTTCAAGGTACCTATTTAATTTATTAAAATATGTTAGATTTGAGATCGGTAGTTGTAGTGTTAAATATCCAATTTAACGAATTATCGTGTACCAAAATTCCTGTTATATTTTTAAATTGCACTTCTGTATTATTTTCTGTAAAATTTGCCATCTTATAAAAAAATTATTAATCTGGCAAGAGATCTACAATTTTCTCTAACAATTTGTATGCTAAATCATTCCTATCATTTGTCATAATAAAATTAAAATTATGTAATAACAAATTAACATGAAAACTTTCGCTTTGAGAATAAACATTTCCTAGAAGAATCTCTCATATTCCAAGAGAAAAAATTCTGCTTTCAAGTCGTTAACTTATCTCGGAAAATCTGAATGCAAACAGGCCATTGTTATTCAACGATTGACACGGAGCGCTAATTTTCAAGTGGAATAATTAGCCGTTCTCAATTAAAGCACGACAACTTGCATTGAAACGTCGACGGTACAAAAGGTACTCGGTCTTCGAGATTCTCATTTCTTCCCGGAGGAAAACGAATCTTGAGTTATGTCAACCATCGATTCTTCTATTCTACGTGGAAACAATTTAAATTTAAATTTTACTTTATTGGCTACTTTACTTCCTTTTTTGTCCATTCATCGAATTCTCCATCTTATTCTTCTATTTGTCTGTATTTAATCGTGAAACCGAAGTCTGAAGAGACTTGTCACTGTCGCTTGCAACAAGTGCAAGGAAGTTCCATGAAAGCTAAGAAATTTTTAAACCGCCAGAAAAAGCTCGAGGAAAATTAGAAAAAACGATTAACAAGCCCGTGCAATTTCCTTGTCCTGGAAATTGCAATTTTTCGAGCGCTGTAAATGTAAGAAAGTTCCAATCGAACCTGAGAAAGAGCATTTTAACGATCGCAAAGCTGGTGTCAGTGTTACGAGACGAGCTTTGTGCTTTGCCATCTGACAAGCCGATAAATTTTAAGAGCATGACGCAGCCGAATGTTATCCTAACTGTAAGGTCATCGATGTAACGTAAACTGCAAGGTAAATCGTCGCATTAATCATCGGTGCAGCATGTTAATTTAGTTAGGTAGCTGTTACAGTAGGAAAGGTGATTTTGTAACCAGACGTCAACGTCTCAGAGTTAATCAACAGATACATTTTCGAACAGGTCTGTTTTTAAGACGATTATAGATTCTTTTTGGGATATTTCTCACTGAGATTATTATATTAGAGATTAATAAATAAATTTATATGTCTCCTTTTTTATATCGGAGGGCAAAGAAGATAAAGATTTTATGGCTGAGTATGGAGTTTAAAGAAGTGTTTTATGAGATACCTGAGATTTTTTAAATTAAGATACTGTTAATTATAGTAGCGATACGTTTATATTAGAATTATTACATTTTTAAATTGTCTATTGACAATTGAAAAATTAACTATATAGACAGAAGTGTGTAGAAATTGAATAAATGTCGTTGATTGGGAGTTTGAGTCAGGATGAATTTGTAATAAGGAAGTTCCAAATTCCTTAAGTGAAAAACTTCTAAAGAAATATTGTTACAACTATTAGTGGAACGAGACAGAATTAAAAACTTAGACGGAAATGTGCGATCAATAGCTGTTAGAAACAAGGAGTTAAACCTAAAATAAGACAACGCTTAACTGCCTTATTCTACTTTTAATTTTCTGCCTGAATAATTCTTCCAAACTCCATTAAAACATAGAAACTTTTATAGACACAAGTAATATAATAATACTTCATAACAAAGAAGCTGAAACCTATTAATTTTAACAAAGAACTGTACATTAAAATTAAAAAATTAAAACTCCGCCTTAATAAAAAGTTATTACTTTTCCGAGTTTTCCTCGACCCGTCGTTATTACAGTTTGCCACGAGAAACTGTTGGAAAATCGTAACACGTTAATTCACGTTGTTTACGCTGCTCATAATTCATATAGTTTTCTACCGCGCAACACCTTGGAAGTGAAATCAGAGAGGGAAAAAGAAGTGATAAAATGGCGGAAGAAGTTCTCATTGAAATTTCACTAGGAAAAATTATTTTCACCGATATTTAACGACAAATTATGCACCATCGAATACAAGATCCATAGTATTTGAGTTAAATCTCAGGTGGATTTTGATTAAGTTCTAGTTTAATCTGGCTAGGTATTTTTTATTATCTCGGTTCGATCCGGTTCAGAAAAAAAAGAAGTGATAAGATAAAAAAACGTTCTTGTCGGACTTTCACTCTGAAAATTCATTTCATCCGACATGTAGCGACAAAGTAAGCACCACTGACACTCTAACATATCCAAAATCCAAAATTTTCGGGTGATTTCTCGGTTAGGTCCGGTTCAGATAAAAAAAAGGACATAGGAAGATAAAGAAACATATTCTTGTCAGAGTTTCACTTTGAAAATTTATTTCCTTCGATATCGAACAACAAAGTAAACACTAATCACAGTCTAGTAAATTCAGAATCCATAATACTTGGGTTAGGTCTGAGTTAGGTCTGGGTTAGAGAAAAAAAATGTCGTAATGAGACAAAGAAGAACGTTCTTCGTAGATTTTCATCCCGGAAAGTTAATTTCTTGAATACTTAATGACAAAGTAAGCACTAATAGCAGTCTAATAAATCCAAAATCCACAAAATGTGGGTTAACTTCCGGTTAGGTCTCGATATTCCCCAGGGGCCTGTCCAGGTTGCTGGGCAGGTACGGGTTTGGCGAACCCGGGGCACCTGAGCCAAGGGAATGGGAAGAAGCATCTTTAAAAATTCAGTCCAGTTAAAATTGGACATTTCATCAAATTTCATTCATCAATCAGATTTGAATTCAATGCTTGTCTCTTTCAATTTTTCCACTATATCTCCACAATCGTTGGCCTAATTGGTGAGAACTCCAACTGTCCATAATTTATTATGGCTGCTCCAAAAAGAATGGTTTCGATTAGTCCTAGAGTAAACAGAAAGTAATAAAACAAAAAAAAAGATGTGCTTCGAGTAATTTCACTCGGGAAATTTATTTTGTTGGATGTTTAACGACAAAGTATGCACCACCGAAAGCCTGACAAATGCAGATTCCATAACGTGACGTGCTTTGCGAACGCGGCCGCACGAGTTCTCTCCACGTCTACTGCAGGTCTTCGAAGCAACGGTAAATCCGCCGTTCGACGTCAAACAACGATCTCCACACTGTTGATTCCAACTGCGAATTTTGGAGTTTCTCGCCGACAAATTGGCCCTCACGAGTTTCTCTGTCGAAATTGGCTAACCTAGGATTGTTTTTACAGCTTAACATTTGGAGTGGTACTTTTTTGTATTGAATTTCCAAACTTTTATTTGTTTGAGCAGGGTATCATTGTTTTTGAGAGCAGTTACATTTTATGTTGGTAATATTAGAATAATGTCTTACTGAGATTTTTAAATTAGAATAATACATTTTGGATACACTGTTTTTTTGCATTATGTAATTTTTGGAGTAATATTATTGTGAGAAACTTATTTATAAGCTGGATTTGAAATAGAGATATGTCAGGTTACTCAATTTTTTGAGTACTAGTTTTCTTAATGATTATATTTCGGAGCCCTTTTTTTAAAGAAACTAATTTTTGGAGTTTTGTCATCTTAGAATAATAATGAGCATGGACACTATGTTCCAAGGAATTTAATTTTTCGGCAACTATTCTCTGGAGTACAATACTTCAGAATTCTACATTTTTGGAGCACGCTATTCGAGGGGAATTAATTTTTGAAGCAGTACCCTTTGAACCTAAGAATAATAGAATTCTAAATTTTGGGAACACTACTTTTTATTATTAAATTTCTACTGGAAGATTTTTTCTCCGCATTTGGAGTACTACATTTTGGAGCACTACTTTGCGATACTACATTTTTGAGGCACTACTTTTTGCAAATACTAAATTTTCAAAGCAGTAAATATTTCTTCGTAACTTTATACTCGTAAAGAATTATCACTTAGAACTAATAACTTTTTAATTACAACTCTTCTAAAGTACCATCTTCCTGACATTACTTTTTGGAGTATCATCTGCAAACGCAGTATATTTTACTAATCCTAAACCTCGCACAATCCAATAATTCAGAGTGATATTACGTGAAGATCATATTGCAGAATGTTCCATGCAAATCTCCACTTTAAATAAATCATTCATGGTTGCTTCATGAGCACCAACTCACGCTAAATCTCACACATTCAATTTCTACATTTAAATCCAAAACTTCAAAAACCAAGACAAATCTCATCAACACTAATTTACTCCAAAAATGACATCCAAATTAACTCAACAATTCACCAAAAAAATAGTAAAATCTCAATAAAGAAAAATCTCGTGAAAGCTTAATTTTCATCAACAAGAATCTCCATTATTGAAATACAAAATAAGAAAAATTCTTACCTACGTCTTCTCCTAGTTCAATCCTCCGATGTCCTTTCTTCCTCAAACACGAAATCCTCCACTTCTTTAACCCATGACCTTCATTCTCCACGCGTACATTTTCACCACATCCTACGCACACATCTTTATCCAACACCCAAAAAAAAAAGGGTTCCGTTCTCCAAAACTCCGATCACCGCACCTCTCTCGAAAGAAACGATGAGAAAGCACCACAGAATTCACGAAAAACCCGCACGTGCCTTTCTGTCGACCGTCATTGTTGGTCGAAAGTACAAGGATCAAGGGCTGATTCGGTGTAAGCCTCCTCTGTTTGTTTTGCTTCCTCCTTTCGGCCCGTGTTTGTTTACTTTTACTCTGCCCGACGAGCAGGCCTAACAAGCTTCCTCTGTTCTGTCAAAGAACGAAAGAACGAGAGGAAAAGATGGACAGAGAAGGACAGAAGAAACAGAGTCAACCCGTTACTTCGACCGAGGTCGAGAAAGTTCGTTAACTCGCCTCAATTTCGTCGTGATGACAAATGCTAATAACCCACCCCCGTCTCACGGCACTTTGACGTAACGGATTCGATAATTTCTTTTCTCATGTTCCGCAGTTCAATTGAACTCCACTTTTCACTTGTTCGTCAGATCAATTAGTATAGACTCAATGTGACTTAAGTCAGTGTCAAATCAACCCCTAATGTCAATCCCCTTACACGTTGAGCCTATCGGTGCAATTTAATTTCAAAGTCTTTGATTTTGTTCTTGATGATCATTCGAGTGTTCAAAAAGTAATTGACACATGATACAATTGTTTAGTTGATAGAAAATTAGCAGGCCAGATGGAAATTAACTCAACTTTTACTCTTAATTGCGTTAATTCGTTTAAACTCAATGTGACATAAGTCCGCGTCAAAACAACCGTTAATATCAGCGCTCTTGCACTTTGACCCTACCGGTACATCCTAATTTCAAAGTACACGGTGTAATTGTTCAGTTGATGAACAATTGGAGGCCAGAGGGAAATTTACTCCACTTTTCAATTGGCTTAAATTCAATGTGACTAAAGTTAGTGTCAAATCAACCCCTAATGTTAGTCCCTTTGCACGTTGAGTCTATCGGTGCAATTTAATTCCAAAGTCTTTGATTCTGTTCTTGATGATCATTCAAGTGTTCAAAAAATAATTGACACACGGTGCAATTGTTCAGTTGATAAAAAATTAGCAGGCCAGCAGGAAATTAACTCAACTTTTCACTCTTTATCGGGTTAATTAGTTTAAACACAATGTGACATAAGTCCGCGTCAAAACAACCCCTAATACAGCGCTCTTGCACTTTGACCCTACCGGTACACCCTAATTTCAAAGTACACGGTGCAATTGTTCAGTTGATCGCCAATTAGCAGGCCAGACGGAAATTTACTCCACTTTTCAATTGGTTTAAAATCAATGTGACTAAAGTCCGCGTCAAAACAACCCCTAATATTGGCGCTCTTACACTTTGACCCTATCGGTGCAATTTAATTTCAAAGTCTGTGATTCTGTTCTTGCTGATCATTCAAGTGTTCAAAAAATGATCAGTACACGTTGCAATCGTCTAGTTGATCGCAAAGTAGCAGACTTAGCGGAAATGATGTAAGCGGTTGTTCACACAGGGGTCAGACGAATTTCAAAACACGCGTCACACGTAATCGGAGGGAAACTTGAAGGATTTCGTTTAATCCTGGTAAGAAAATAATTCCATGACGTATGGGGAACACGGTGGGATATTAACGATCGGAGGGAGCGACACACGCGAACGTTCCTCGCGGAAGGGAAACACGAGCGATCTTAAATCCGCACTGCTCGGCCGCAATCACGCGCGACTGTCGACAAAGCCGTCGCGGTCACAACAAACCTTTCGGAGGGGTGGAACCACGAGGGGTGGCGACGTACAACGACTCCTATGTGCGCGACATCTGATGGCTGGTCTTTTAAACGGATAGGGAGAATCGCTGGTCGATAGAATTAATTTTGGGAGAATTTTAAATTCTTAAAGATAGTGATAGTAAACTATTCAATTGGTGGAGTTTATTTTGAGTGAATTAAAATTGTAATTTGGGAAAATTGTATTCGTTATACTTTTAAGAATTGCAGATGTTAATGTAGTAAGATGGTTAGTTGAATTTAAAGAGTTCTAGATAACTGACATTTTTTACAATAAGTTATTCGATTGGTGGAGTTTCTTTGGAGGGAATTAAAATTGTAATTTGAGAAAATTGTACTCATTAGATTTATAAGAATTATAGATGTTAATTTAGTAGTTGAATTTAAAATTCTATATGGCTGACATTTTTTATAGTAAGTTATTCGATCGGTGGAGTTTCATTTAAGTGAGCTAAAATTGTAATTTAGGAAGGTGTATTCGTTATAATTGCAAGAATGGTAGATGTTAATTTGGTAAAATGGTTGATTCAGTTTAAAGTGTTTTAGATACAAATTATATTCGTAAGAGTTGTCGACAATGATGGGAAGTGCAATGCACAGGCTGACTGAATATTTTTCAATATTCAATTTGCAAAGTTATCGACTATAGAAACTTGTTATTATAAAAGGCTTCAATTTTATCATAAGTTCTGTACTGTCGTTGGAAAAAACAGCTTACGGTTTACACAGCTGACAGTAAAATATATAATCGGTATTACAGGGATGAAATGATCATCCCCTTGCACGAAAACTTACCTTCAAGCTGGAATCCTACATTTGAGAGGAAAGAAGGGGGTGGATTTGAATTGTACGAGGGATGATAAGACCCAGCTGTCGGTAACACAGGAGGGTGGAGGGTGAAATGGATGTCGATATGGTAGAAGATTCGGGAAAAAGCAACCCCTGCATTCGGAAGCAAGGGTAAAACAGAAAACATTCACCATTTTATAGAGATCTTCAACCCTTAGCAGGTACCGTTGAAACATGTGATGATAACAAATACAATCTCGTTTCTTCTCACGGTTAATTATCTACCGTTTTATAAATAAACTTAACAATAAATCAAAATTATTTGTTGCACTAACGAATAATAATTATTGGCGTCTATCAACATGTAATAAACCAAATTTGAAAAAAGTCTTGTGAAGAAAAGAGGAAATGTACACTGATCTCTCTCTGTAAAAATTTACACCAAGGATTTAAACTACCCCTCTTCATAATAAGACCAAGTAATTAAATCAAATTTCCTGTAATGAATAAACAACGAAATGAAAATTTTGTATCAGAAATTTTGAGTTCAATACAATATCAGGAGCCAAATGCATTATTTAATTGATCATTGCTGCCCACTTGATTTTAGTCTTACATCTCTAAAGATAAACCCATGAAATACGAAAATATTCAACAAACTACCATGCAAAACACTCAGTCAGTTATCTTCAGATAAAAAGAGAAAATTATGACTCACCTAAGCGCAGGCCACTCTCCATCAGTTGTTGTTGTAGGTGCTGAGGTACTTTTATTCGGCAAACTCAAACGCGGCCCAATTCGAAGTGTCATTGGACGTCTTCTTCTTAAAGTATAATCTAAACGGACAGAATAAATAATATCTCGCTGAATAATAATACTTCAACATTATGGCAGTACACAAAATAAAAGAACAATGAAGAACATTGTATGGTCAGGGGTTTTTGATACTCTAAATACGGCCTTGCTTCTAGAAAGATGGCTGTGCTCAGTAATCCAAAGTCCTCACTACATTAGAGTTATTTTCAATAATTAAAAATCCGTTTTTACTATTTTATAGATAGATATACAGTTGTTTAATACATAAACAATGCCAGAAAAGAATATTTGACGGCTCTGTATTATTTTTTAGCGGGTAAACAAATTCATCCGTAAGTTCTTTCGAATACCAGGGCTGTGCTTAGTGATTCTTAGTCCCTACTAAAGTAAAGTTATTAAAAAATACTTTCCTACTATGATATGAATTGATTTAAATTTGTTTAACATAGCAACAATGATACTAAAGAATATTTGACGACTTTTTAATATTTTAGAACCGAGGAAAAAATTTTTGCAATGAGTTATTTCCATTGATAAATTGGCGAAGAAATGTGATATCTCTTAGATATCTTTAGACTGTCTGGCAGGATTAAATAACAGAACGAAGACAGACTGTAGGAGGATATCGAGAAGGAATCGATTTGTAAAAATTACTGGAAGTAGGATTTTTCTTGATAATGATGAATTCGATTTGCCAGAAATGAAATCGATTTTTCACGTTAAATCTAATGTATTTTTTTACACGTTCGTTTATACGTTTATTTGCACGCAATAATCGCTAAGTCAGCTTGGCAAATGGAAACGATTTCAAGTAAATGTGCTCTATTGATCGAACTATCTATTTCAGCGCATTGTTTGTGATTCGATTTAAACTCCATTAAATGCAGTTTGTGCTCGCTCACTGATAGAATATTGCGAGCAAGATTTTATACAGTGAAATTTAGAAAACCCAGCTACAAACAAATTGAATTTTGCACGTTGTGAAAATTCGTGAGAGAAATAAGATTTTTTATACTATATCAGAGAAAGGGGGGAAAATGATATTTTTCAAATTAAAATATCAAAATTGGTAGAAGAATCGATGTTTTCTGCTTTACAATATAAAGTTTTGTGAGAGAAACTAGATTCTTTTTATCGTACCATCAAAAGGGAGAGAAAAGTTATTTTTCAAATTAAAATATAATAATTTGTCAAAGGGTCGATATTTTGTGTTTTATAATACGAAGATTTATGGGAGAAACGAAATTCTTTGTGTTACAATTATTTATATGAAATCGATATTGCACAATATTTCCAATTTGTGAAAATTGAAACTTATTTTACAAGTTAATCAATTTTAATAAACTTTTAAAGAAAGTGTTTTACCATACGAACGCTTTTTTTACTGAACACAGTGTTTTTTCATTTACTGTATAAAATATTAAATTCCTGTCGTATGAAAAAAAAAGTTTAATGGAAAGCCATTTGAAACTCAGGGTTCCTGACAAAATAGCGGGCGTATAAATGAGAGAAATGTTCGTACATAGTAAACCTCATGCTGTAATGAAACCCTAAAGGGCTATTAGTGTCTGTACACATTTAGTTAATTAAATAATACAATGCATTTGTACTTTCACAGTATTCAACAAATACAAACGTAATTACCTTTGTTCTTTCTACACATGCAGCATACATGAAATGTAATTTATTGTCTTTTGGAGTGCTCTTTGCTCGAAGTATTCAAATTTCGAAATTTTATTTAATTCATTCTGATCATCAGTGAATAAAATATAATAAAAATAAACGTGCAAATAGTGTCATCAAAGAAAGTGTGTATCCATTGTACTTGAGCTAATTTGCAAAGTTTATTTATTCGATTAAATATCACGGCGTATATACCGAATGTGACGTAGCATCGAGTACGGTTTCAAATGGAATTCTATGCAAATTATCGTGCTGCCTAAATAGATGGATCGTTTACTTTACATCGTGTCAAATATCCAATCATTTGCTGTAATGCTTTTACCACAAAGAACCAAAAATTACGAAAGTTAGACGGCTTTTTATTAAAACATTCTATCTACTCAAATATACTTTAACCCTTTCGTCACTCACCAGATTTTAAATACTATCAATTGAGAACATTGTTTTTACTTTCTAACAAATTATTTCTTATAAAAACAATAAAAAGGAACTTATTTTACGTAAAAAAAATTCGGGATTCAAAGGGTTAAAGAAAAATGTTTCTAATATAAATACCAATTATATAATTCTTGATCAAAATTTGAGAAAGAAAACATAAATCTGCAACTCTGTAAATGAAAAAAAAAATCGCAATTTTTGCTTACAAAAAAAATAAAAAATAATAATAAATTAATTAAATGCTCGGATACATAAAATTCGACGAAATTCTATGGGAACATTATTTTATGGATAAAACATCGCGCTGTTCTAGTAAAAGGAACATAAGCTAAAGAAAAAAGAATTGAGATAATAAATTTCCAAATAGAAGACATAAATTTGGAACTCTGTAAATTCAAGAAAATCGGAATTTCTGTTTACTGCAATTTAAAAGCAACCACCGCCAGAAAACAAAAGCAAAATAATAAAGTAATATTACAAATTCAATTGTCAGATTTATGAAAGTCGGTGAAATTCTATGGGAGCACAATATTATGGGTAAAGTATCGCACTGTCTCAGGAATGAAAGTACTAAAAGTAATTTCAAGGAATAGAAGGCAGAAGAATGCCTTTCCACAAGGAATCGTCGAAACGTGAAAACAATCTTTCTTTGGCAATTTTCTAAATTGAACTGTGTTTCAACTTCAACGCGGCAATGAAAATGTTCATTTCCCGTCTTTTGTCAATTACTACGAAGTTCTTGGCAATTTTACAGGGTGGTTTAAGTACAAAGTTAAAATCACGGTGTGTCTCTTTCCTCTCGCGATGTTATTCGAAATTCTAAATAGATCAAATTCCTTCCCTGCATGAACGAAATTCCTTATTATGACGTTAATAATATTTCATCGACGATAAAAATAGAAATTGCAATATTAAAATGTCGGTGAACTACAAGCAAGTATTTTCTCATCTCTTAATAGTTTTTTTATTTCTATTAATTATCCAATCTCGATACGCATGGTATTTTTTTTTACATTCTTAACTGTTTAAAGTGACAAAATTTGAAATTTATTCAGGCAGGTAGTCAAAATACAATTGTACTACTTTGAAAAACATAAATGACTAATAATAAAAATGGAATCAAGGGAATTTTTTGTATTGATCTTCTATACGAAATAAAATTTATTTTAGTGCAGGAAATTGAACGTTTTTAAATCTTTTTGTAATAAATTAATGATGATAGTGTTAAAAATATGTCGAGTTTATAATATGTTGTAAAAATCAAGTATTTAAACCATGTAAATCTTAGGAAAAAAAATAACTTAACTTCTTCCTTCATTTGAGCCGCTCAATAAATCTGTCTCCCTATCTCAAAAAATAATTCCACGAAGTTTCTAAATCTTATACAATCCATTAAAGAACCACTCAAGAGCTCGCTAAGGTCCTAATTTATTTACAAGTCATCAAAAAACCAGCACCCTAATGAACATTCTTCAAACACCACCCTCGAACATCTGAAAAATCGGGTACTTAAAGTGTCTCATCTTCGATACTTTAAAAATAATTCATTTTCCCTACAAAATAGTGTAAGCAAAATGAAATTTTCCGCTGTGTTTATAATACGACAATTTAAATTCTATCATTAAGAAGATAATGCAATTGAAATGAAGCGATAAAGATTTTAATGAGGTGGCCATCGATAAATGCACTGTAATTACTGGAATTTATACGAATTAAAGTGTTTACCGTTTAATTGTAAAGTACTTTCCAAAGCTTGCGTCAATTAAATTATGATCTAATAAAAAATAAAAGACCTTTAACATTTAATTTTGATAATGTCCCAAACTTTCACCAATTAATTTACGATTCAATCAAAACTTGATATTTTTAGTGTTTAAATGTAAATAAAGTCCCAGACTTTCGAAAGTTAAAATGTAGTTTCATTCAAATTGCAATTATATAGCGTGTAATTGCCAACAGGGATCGTAATCATATAACATTAATTATAATATTAATTTCAATATGGGTTGTAATTGTTTCATAAAGATAAAACGATTGACTTTGAAGAATACAAGATCATATGACATTAATCAAAACCAATACTACTGAACAATTAAATTATAAAAATCATCAAAACAAAAATGAAATTTTAAGAACACAAACATAAATGTATCCCCATCATCTCAAACTCGCAATCCCCATAGAAAATCTACTTGAAAAGAAAATAAAAAAAAATTCTAAACCAACCACTTGAAAATCTCACAATCAGAGAAAAACGAAACACCTCCGGCAATCTCTAAATATTGATTATACAATTAAGCCTGCAAATTGTCCAACAAATAAAAGTTCATTTTAGCTCGTCTCCCATAAAAGCAGAGGGCACATCTTTCAAACAATCGTATTTACAGAGTTAAGCAAACTCTTACCGTTCGCTGAACATAGAGAATTACGGCCTTGAAAGACATGCGGCGAGAGAAACTGAGAATGGGGATTCGTCGGTGTTGGTGGGGTTGTTCTACTGGGGGCCGAGGTCGTGGTCCATGGTGGCGCTGCATCCCTTCCACGGGGTTCCAGTGACGAGGAGGCGGGGACCTCATTGGTCACCCGCACTTCTATTCCCACTGACTGTAAAAAAAAAGCAATAAAACGGTGTCATTCAATTATCGTTAAAAATTTCATCACCATGGTGTCTTAAAGTTTACGATCAATTAGTGGTTCCACCCTTGATTGAGGAATTTCTTAATTATATCAGAGTTGATCAGCTTAAGGACAGCGGACCGATATAATCTGTGAGGTGATCAATCTTATTGTAATTAACCAATGAAATTTGGGGGGAGCTAGAAGGGGTTGTTGGGATGTGTCTTTTTGTAATTAATTTAATTTGTTATTATTTTGAGATGGTGTAATGTATTTGTTCAGAAGTGACATTGGAATTTTTTTATGAGATGTCTCTAATTTGTTATTTAACCCCTTGTCGTACAATTGGCTTTGTTACTCCTCTTGCAACAATTGTAGAGATAATTTTTTCGTGACATGGTCACTGATATTTTCAATTTGATAAATTTTTTATCTAATTTTCACATCATGAGTGTGACTCATTGGTGTAGAGCAAGTTAAGTATCATGGACGTACATGTGCGTAAAAGAAATTAAGCTAGGACTTTTTTTTGTATTTCTTTTAATTATTGCCCTGTTCATTGTATTTCACTTCAATTGTTACGATTATTTCGCTCACGAACTTCTGATTTAGGTGACTTCCAAACCCTCAAGGCTATGAAATATTGCATAATAATTTAGGAAAAATTTCCCAAAGGTGACGGGAGGTTTAAACTCGGACGAAGTAATTAAGAGTTCGAGCCTTTAATTCTTCATCCACCATAGTCCCTCGTATAATAGTATGCTGAAATATGACTACGTGCAATTAAAAAATTGTATATTTGATTCCTTTGTCTTTGCGGCCCTTTACAGCCAAATAATTTATTATTTCCCAATTTTTAAGAAAAGCTCCATCGATAAAAGGTCATACTTAAAAGTTTGAGTTTTGGAAAATATATTATTAGGTATGACAATCTGTATTTTTCAAAGTTTTTGGCGCTTTTTCTCCAAACATGGTCAAATGACCGCTTTCAAAATTTACTTTAACATCATACATTCATTTTTTTTCACTCATTTGGCTTTCTACAAATTCGTATACTATCCGTCTATTAAATTTCTGGTTTTCCATTTTTCTCTTAGCTTCTTTTTTAGCGGTAAAAATTTTTTACGTACCACGGGGGGTCGTATTTAACACAAGTGTTAAACTGATGAGAAATGTTCAAAGATTAATTGGATTGCAAATTATAGAATATTTCAACGTAAACAACTCAGACTTCATGAATTTTGTATCCTGCAATTCCATGGACAAACACTTCGCCAAATTTCACAGATATCCGAATGAAAAAGGGAAGAAGTCTCGTGAGAGAAGTGTGAAATCCCCTTTGCCATTTACTCTGTAAACAACTGGCGAGTTATCTGCACCATCGATGACACGTTTGCACCGGAACAATGCTGTCAGACGTAAACGTCATTTGCAGCGGCACCTGACGTACCGTTAAAACTGTATGCCAGCTTTCTGCCAATTTTCCCAAAATTTCTATATAAGTAATCTATCCCGTTACTCTACGATTTCACGAAACATGGTGTTTCGGCGTTTAAAACCACGGATTTTATGAAGGTCTGCTTGTTACAATCGCGTCGAAAGTTTTCACAGTTTTACCCACCCACGCTTGAACGTGTATTGATTCTACGAGTCCGTTCAACAGGTATCCTATACTTTTAACTTCGAATGCAATGGAATGTGGGAATGACGCACGATCTTTTCTGTAAGATGGAATTCTCTGAGGATGAATTAGCTGAATTTATGGTGGAATACATTGAAAGCATGTGTATTGATTTTCTGAATTGGTTCAACAGTTATCCTGTACTTTCAATTTGGAATGCAATGAAATGTGGGAATGACGCACGATTTTTTCTGCAAGATGGAAATTTCTGCGAATGAACGAGTTGAATTTATGATGCAATAAATTGCAAGAAGAATGTTTATAAATCTTACCAGTCCGTTCAACAGGTATCCTGTTCTTTTAACTTGGAATGCAGTGGAATGTGGGAATGACGCACGATCTTTTGTACGAGGTGGAATTTTCTACGGATGAAGTAGCTGAATTTATGGTGAAATAAATTTCAATAAGAATGTTTATTGATTCTATGAGTTCGTTTAACAAATGTCTTATGCTTTTAACTCTGAATACAATGGAATGTGAGAATGACGCAAGACCTTTTGTACAAGATGGAATTATCTGCGGGTGAGTTAGCTGAATTTATGGAGAAATAAATTCTAAGAAGACTGCTTATTCATTCTACGAGTCCGTTTAACTTTGAATGCAATGGAATGTGGGAATGATGCTTGTTTTCCGCAAAAAGTATAAATTTCCGTGATAGAATAATGAGAATTTATGGTAAAGTATCATTCCGAGAAAACTTACATGCAGTCTACGACTTTTAGTTCCACCGGTATCCTACATTCGTAACTTCAAATGTAAGGGAATGTGGGAATGTCAGATGCAATACCTATCAACATTACAGTTAATTTCTTTCTTTTATATTTCCTACTTTTCTCGATCTAATAATCAAACTATTTGAGCTTAATTCCAATTCAACTATTTTGCCAACAATGAGCCAAAAGTAGCTGAATTATAATTATGTCTAGAAAACTTTGAAACAACTTTCTTTTTCATTTTCTTCCGGCAACTTGTCAGGAATTTTACTTCCTACCTAAAAGTAAGCGTATCCTGAAGCAATAAATTAATATTCGAAAAAGAAAAGTTTTACATTTTCAAGAATTTCAAGAAAGTCTGGCTGCAGCACGTACTCATTATCCACGAACGATGTTTACCGTAAAATCATATTAAACCGGAACTGAAGTTTGAGAAATTCGTTTAACGAAGATACATTTACCAAAATAATTATAACAGAACCGGAAATAATTGTAGTACACTGATGTCTCATTTGAAATATTAATAAACATATCAATACAGAGAAATAATCGACTTGGGGTCAAAATTAATCAATTCGGTCTAAATTATCGGTTCCCAATTTTTTATAAAAATTAGTTAAATTGATAGAAGAACCATAAAGTAAATATTCCACTTCCACATTTTATTAAAAAGAATTTTTAATTTTTAATAATAGGTAGTTAAGTTGATAGGAGAACCATGAAGTAAATGTTCCACATCCACATTTTATTAAAAAGAATTTTTAATTTTTAATAAAAGGTAATTAAATTGATAGGAGAACCATGAAGTAAATATTCCACTTCCAAATTAAATTAAAAAGAAATTGTCACGGGTACCGAGAATACAAAAATTTTTAAATAAACGAATAAACATTTCATATAATTTTATTATGTAAATTGCGCGGTTTATTAAATCCAGAATATTTTTTACATGTAAAACAACGAAGGCAATGTTAATTATTTCAATAAATACAGGCTATTTGAATAAAATATCAGAATACCATATTCGTATGGTATCTTGTCTCGATTGTTCGGCAACAGTTTATTGTTAATCGTTTTTCATGCATAAAGTGTCTAGTGGAAAAAAGATACGTATTGATTTCGGCATAGAAAAACTATTGGAACTCAGTCAAATCCTTTTCAATGAACGCTCCAGATACAAGCGTATGTTCAACTGCATTTGATTACATTGTCCTCTCGGGAGAATTGCAATACTTTAAATGCAGTCTGCAACTCTTAAAATCGATGATGTCGCGGCAAAAAAAAAATTGTCCTTGAAAACCGCAGAAATTCACTGAAGTTCCTCGATAAAGAAAGTTTTAAAGTTATAAAAGTGATATTAGTGATTTAATATTGACAATCAAATATTAAAAGAATTTAAGATTTTTCAAAAGTCTCGAAAAATTACTTAGTAAATTGAACGTATAAACTGAATGACAAATAAAAGTTCATTTCAGTAGTGATATCATAAAATGTATCTCTCAACAATAGTATTTCACCGTGATAATTTCTAATCTCTAAAGCAGATTAAAATGTAGATTTTAAATGAAAGAAAACACATCTCCTAATTATACTCAAATGTTCTCTGAGATCTCTCATACACGTTTCATTCTTCTCATTAAATTGTGAAATTGAAATATTTCATTAAAAATTTCTCAATTCGACAGATATACTAAACACGTAATAAAATAGATAAACATTGTTAATAATTTTACAAATTTTTTCACACTAACCACAATCAAAAAAATACAACACCCAATTAAATTATTCACAAAACTAAAGAAACTTTATAAATATTTGTTCATTAAAAAATCTCAAATACCAAAAATTATTCAAAATCTTCCTTTCCATCAACCGGAAAATATTAATCTAAAAAGACCACCATGGTACTAAAAAATTTATATAAAAAACAAGCAAAATCAAAGTCCTTGAAGTCCAAAAATCGACAAAAACACTCTATGCCCCTTCTACACAAAATCCACACCAAAAAAATCCACAATTCCCCACTTAAATCAAACGGCACGATCATTTGTCGTTCTTCCAGACTTCCTCATTTTTTCCAAGCAAGTTCACCCCCCACTTCCATAGTCTTGCTTTCATCCAAGAAGTTCTGTTTAATCTACCAGCGTCTCGATTGCCATCTTAACGAGTCTCGCGACTTATTAGGTGCGAATTAGGCGACGCGTTTAATCAGCCAAAAGGATCCTCTTCCTCCCTCAACTTTCACTCTTCTTGGATATACAAAGGGTCGTTGAAGATAAAGAAAAACGTATGAGAAGGAACAGTAAATGTGTAGAGGCTGAATCTCACGTACTAGGATAATTTATTCCATGCTGGAAGCTGTTTGTCGCCGACGAAATCTCTCGGGGGTGTGATTCGTGGCAAAGAAAGGTCACGTGTGTTTGCACGTGTGGACGACGAAGAAATAGGACGATCGAGTTAAGTTTGCGTTGGAAATCGGTTTCACGTTTTTTTCTCGAGTGGCTTTTGTCTTTAGGGTTGGAAAAGATTAGGGGTTAGTGGTCAGCGTGGTGGATGATGGTTGTGGGGGTGGTTGTACAGGTGATCTGGGTTCCGGATTGGTTTCATGGACTAGTTATGGTTTAATAAAAATTTATATTAAAAAAGTGTATTAAAAAAATTATCAGTTACTATAAAATACACATGAATTATCTACTGTACTCCTTTTCTGCAAATGTGAAAAATGCTTAATTAAAAAATAGGGGCACGTCAATTTAACGGCTTCCGTAAATCTAGTGAAAAACATCCTCACTGTCGATCATTTTTCTTTTCTTATTTCCTTGTGGATTCTTTGAACATAGCAAATACATTTGAGAAAAAAAGGAGGACTTTAGAAGCTCTTGACGTAACAAGTCATTCACGAAGTTTCGAAGATGTATGAAAGACGAGGGGGAAAGTTGGAAAATTACTTTTATTTCTTGACGTATCCTTCCCACCCCCCAAATCGAATACATTTTGCCCGCTGTTCTCTCACGTTGGTCTCCTTTCTTGGCAACTTTCTTTTCGACGAAACAACTCAGCACCTTACATTGTCTCAATATTTTCATCGGATTATTTTCCCGCCAAAATCCTCGAACTTAAGAACCGTAAATAATCGCTGGAAGATGGATCAGATGAGTATGATGGATAATCGAAACTCTTCGGTTGAAAGGTTGCAAGATTTGAGGTTTTTGTAGTTTCCTGGTTCCTTGTAACTATAAATAGAAATTATTTAATATTTTAACACTGGATTTACCAAGGGGGATGAAATGATTTGTACTGAATTTTGTAGAAAATTTGCTTACATTTTTTGCGCTGTATTCTATTTAATTTTTTATCTCCAACTTGTCAAATGTGAGAGATTGAATCAATTATATTTTTTGCTTATTAAATTCTCGTTTTTTTTTTAAATATTATCTAGTATATTTTCATATACTGAATTAATGGTTAGTAGTTGAAATGTTAACATTGTTGCTAGCAGTGTCAAACTTTTGTAGTTGTTTTTAATTGTTTGCTCCTTATGGATATCAAAACTGTACAGAATTTTGTATCGTGGTGGAAGTGAAGATTGTAATCAAACATAATTCGTTTAGAAAATTTTTAATTTGTATAATCAGCTCGTTACTATCATTGTGTGTACTTTACAGAAATGAGATTCTGCAATAATTTCGTGTGTGCAATTTCTCTAACAGTCCACTTACTTTTAAAATTCTGAAAGATAAGAAAAAAATTATATTTCTTGTGGATATCAGAATTTTCTATTATAATAGAACTGAAAATTTTTATTTGATGAGGCTTTGCTTATAAAATTTTAGATTTGAAGAATTAATTCCCTATTGCTACATTTATATTCTACTTTCAATCAATTTTGGGTCCAACGAAATTTTGCGTTAGTTTCAAAAACTAATAATTCAATATTTAAGTGTAAAAGGTTAATGATTTTGAGAATCCGCGTTCTCCGGTACGAAAAATACTTGTGTTCGGTAATTAAATGATTTCTAGCGTAACGTTTCATTTGAATAGCAATTTAGTTATCCTTGAAGATGAGGAGATTGAAATTTTGTTCGAGTAACAAGCTATAAGTTTAGTTTACAACGAGTTAGTACGTGGGAAGTAATAGGTTGTGTGGATTGCAGAAATTGCAATGAAATTAAAGCAAACGGTACGTATATTTTGAGATGAAAATTCCATTTGGATTAAACTTGATCTAATTTTTAAGTCAGTATTCCGTGAAACTAATTTAACCGTAAATTACAAATAATTCCATAATTATTTTCAAGTAATCTTATTATTAAAAGTATCAATAAAAAAGGTAGTAATGACTATCAGGTTAAAATTGGAAATATAATTTCTTCAATGTAATACGTTTTTATTAAATACTCTTCTGATAAATTTAATATGGAGTCACTCACTTTTTATTGCGTTACATCGTTACGTCCAGTTACGACGAAATAATCGATCAAAATAGAATTCCATTTTCCCCGGGCTCTTCAATATTCATAGAAAATTCTTATACACAAGAAAAATGAGAAAAAAGTGATCGAATTATGCAGACGTCGAGTGAAAAAGTAGTTGCTGTATTGTGCGAAATGTTTGCACAACAATTCAAAAGAGAATTTTATATTCTCAGTTCAAAATTACATTTTTACAGAAATACTACCGTCAAAAGGTCAAATCCAAAGTTTCAAAGTTCTACTTTCAAACAGTGTCCAAAATAAATAATTTTCCTTACTTAATCACCTTCATTCTTGAACACCAAACCTACCAAATCGGTAACACATTTAAAAAAAAATTATCTAAACTAATAGAATAGCCATGAAGTAAATATTCCACTTCTTTCTCATAAAATCTAAAATAGTTAATTAATCACCTTTTTCGTCTCTTCATTCCCCTTTTTTCTAAAATTCTTATTAACCCCGTACCTTACAATGACGTTTCACAGCAATGAAACGGATAAGTTGTTAAATTTGATGACACCTCAATAAATGAAACCAAATCCAAAAACCTAAATCTATCTCAACCCTAAAAGATTCACTCATGTACAAAAAATTCTTACAGTTCGTTAAAATTACAAGGATTAATTTAACAAAAGTATAACAGTAAAGAAAAAACTCAAAAAACTTTCACCAAATGCCAAACCTAACTCTGATCTAACGCCATCAGTACCTATCAAATCCCATAATCCAGCCATGCACAAAATTACTCCACAATTCTTCAAAACACATCCCAAAAGGTCTCAAGGCCAATCTCATAAACCTGAAACGATGTCACAGTCAGCCAACCTTGAAATGATCAGACAGACACAATTCTCACCATACGTGATTCCACGTCGTGTAACATTCCCTATATAATCCCCCCCATACGTTGTCGAGTTTCAGTAGGAAATCCCAAATTCTAATATCCGGATACGCACAAATACCAAGTGTATCTGTTCGCTCGACGAAGACAAATCGTGGCAGAAACATCGAACAGAATTCGAGTATCAGAAATCCAATAGAACGATTGATAGAAATCAAATAGACTGTCGATCTGAAAGCAGGATGGGATGAAACAACAAATGAGAACATCCCTTTTCCTTCGATTCTCCCTGTAATGACCTTTTTCAACGACATTGGGTCAATTTTATTTGGCTCGTTGAGAAAATGTCTGATTTAAATTGGGTCATTCATTTCATTCAGACTGAAGAAATGTACTGACGGAAAAGACATCAGGTATTTGATATTTTAGGTGGATTTTTATAACTGATCGTAAAGAGAGAGGGTGTTTTTGGGGAGCGAGAATAGTTGTGACTATTAAGAGAGAATATGGAGTTTGAAAAATATTCTAGTGTGCTGTTATAAATATTGTTTAGCCAGAAAACATGTCCGTAGAACTTTAACACTTTTGCTACGACAGTCCTGTCCGCAAGTGACGTCACTGAACGGAAACTCACGTCAGAAATGTGCACAGTGCCCGTGATTTCTGTATATACGTTTTTCTAAATCTTAAATAACAATTGTACTGAATAAAACAAATTATTCTAATGTAACAAGTATATTTCCTTTTTTAATATGAAAAGACTTTCAAAATACAAAACGTTCTTGCAATCAATCAAACTTCAAACATCAAAAGTTTATTGCGAAATACATTTTGATGTCGTTTCAGCAAGGAGCAGTTTTAAAAAGTGATTAATCCAATATCTCAATAAAATCAACAGAAAATTTATAGCCGACAACGAAACATGTTGTCATCGGCTACAGATTGCACTTGTGCACACGTCGTTTGGATGCCGCATATGTACGGCTCCCGTACCCAGACATGTCAAATAGATGCCGCATATATGCGGCGCTCATACTCACAGGACGTCGCATGGATGTCGCATATATGCGGCGCTAGTACTCACCGGGCAATGAGTGAATGCCACATAAATACGGCGGTCGTTGAGTACATGCCGCCTATATGCGGCGCTCGAAGCGAACAGATTAATGTCAAAAATTAGCAGCGCCAAAGATCCTTGATACAATGAATCCGAAATGCACAGCGTGTAGTACTAATTAATTCTAATTAATTCTCTTTAAAACCATTATCATTCCAATCGTCGTAATTAATTAACTTAATTGGATATCGATGAGTGCAGCCGAATTTTGGAAAACCACAGGGCACTTGTTAATTTTAATGCTAGCGGACATCCTGAAAATGAATCTCACCCCCTCGAGTGAAGTAACGTCAAAGTAAAATAATTATAACTGCAATTATATCAGTTGTCTAATTGTATCATCCTTTCTTCCTTTCAAGGTATTTCGAGTTTATGCTTGACCAAAAAGAATGCAAGGAATAAGTAAGATTAATAAATCATAGTATTTTAAATACCACAAAATATAATGGTGACTGTGCAGTTTTTTCAAAATCATTAGTGACTAGTTATTTTAATTATCGTGATAAACTTAGTTTTAAACTTACTCTAAATGGGTGGGTAATTGTATAAAAACTTTAACTCGCCGTTGCCTTAATTTGCATTGAAAATTACAATTTTATCGACCAATGGAGATCAAACTGAAGGTAATAATTCTTCAACTAATAGTTCAAATTAGAATTAACCAATGGTTAATTTAGTATTACTCGCTAATTACCAAATATATTGAAAATACTAACAAAATTAGCCAGATTAATGTTGATATAGATTTATTTATTAATTGCCAACAAGTTGATAGCAGTAACAAAATTAGCCAGTAATTTCTACTGCTAATTTAATATTATTCATCAACTACCAGAAATATTGATTGCAAGAACAGAATTAGGTGAGAATTTCTGTTTTTAATTTAATATTACTCGTTAATTACCAGAAATATTGATGGCAAAGACAGTGTTACACGGTACTTTCTAGTTTCAATTAACTATTCATTAATTACCAGAAAGTTAAAGATTCTCAAAACAGTAGAAGTATCGATTTTCAAAAAATCATCAGTCTTCAAACCCACTGTCCACGAGAAGAAGAAACAGGAAATTAGCTCGCGGATCGATACTCCCATCCGGTTTATAATTCCGACGGAATTACTGCTTGTAACTCGAATTACACGGGACAACAAGCGTTGGAATTACTGTTACCTCGTTAAAGATAGTCGAATAAACGCAGAGGAATAACGAGCACGGAGGGTAACGTTAATTCGGTGATCAATAATTAAGCGAAATCCCATTTCAAAGTCGTGAGAACTCGTTGGAATAGCTTTCTGCTATTTTTAATCTACACTGTGATGACGGAATTTTAACAAACCGAAGGGAATACTTTGTCATGGAATATAAATACGGAAAATAAATACACGTATAGAAGTTGAAGTTCTCATTTTGCACCATTTCCAGGCTTTATGGCCTGTCTACCAGCAGACTGTCAACAGCAGGTTCAACTTACTTCGGATCGATATGAAATGGGTTGCAGGAGAAAATATTATGTATGGAAAATGTGAAACCGGAAGCCATGGTAATGTGAGATTAGGTGGATATGAGAGTTTTAAGTGAGAATTGCAATTTTTTCGCAATATTAGAGACCCTTTTCGAGGCTGCGCTTTTCAGAGACGTAGGGATGCTTGAAGTTTAGGGAATTCTATTGAGTAAAAGAAACGTAGATTTTTTTAAAATATCAACAAATTTATTTCCAAAGAAAAATACATCATTTTTATTCCTGAAAATTGTATGTGGTTCATGTTGGTTGAGATGGACTGACCGGAATTTAAAAATTGCGGACGAGACTTCGATCGATGACCACTGAACTGAATGTGGATGAATTCAGGTGGGAATTTTGGCCGATTCGAGCCTTTGGTTCCTTCAAATCCATCAACAAGTTAATCCCAATTAAGCTGATTCCCAATACTGGAAGTAGCACTCAACAAACTACTTAATGTTTAGTTCGCAACAATTAAAAATTCCGGCCAACTTCTCCTAATTGCAGATATCCAAGACATGAAGAATCTAGTATAATCTAACAAGTAAATTAACGTTTACAGTGTCCTGAAACCTCAGTAACCAAGAATCCAAAAAGTTCACCCTGGTGAATCCAATATAACACATAATTTAACGTGGAAAGTGACAGAAATCCTAATCCAATAATTCGATCAGTGAGCTAATCTTAATCAAACTGATTTCTAGAGTTGGAAGTAGCACTTAACAATGCTATGTTTTTTTTCTGATAGCGTTTATTGAGAAGGAATTTATTACACTATTCTTAAGAATTAGAGAATGTTGATTTTCCTAGACAAATATATCCTCCTTGTAATTTTCATGGTGGTGCAAGTTGACGTTGACGTTTCGTGGAACTTGTCGAAGAATTTGTCACGGTATTGCACGGTTTACCAAAGTACGCGGGTACAAAGTTTCGTCTGTGGATCTTTGAGGAAGTATGTGACGGTTTTTGTCGAGGAAAAATTCATTTTGTAGTTCTGGTCGCAAAGGATATTTCTATTTCAAAATGAAAAGGAAATTATTTCGATTGAAAATAATCGTCAATTTGAGGGAAATATGAAATTTATGAAGAGTAAAAATAGATAAAGAGAATAATATTTCATTGATAATTTTGTAATGAGTGTTAATGCATGAATAATATGTAAAAGGGATGAACAATTTGAACGTGAGATTCTTACAATTAGTGTGCGGGGATTTGTGCGTCAAAGGAAGCTGAAAATGGCGATGGTTGGAATAGATAAAACACGTAGATGTTTCATTAATAGGGTGAAATAATTAGATGTGCTCTTTGAATAATGATAAAACCAAATTACACATTTCATTTTATTACGTGCACGTGCTCCCATGAAAAGTACTTTTTTAATTCGAATAATTTAATGTCAACTTCATTCTGTCGGAATTTTGCAAAACGGTAGAATACAAAGTCAAGAAATTCACGACACTGTAAATTTTCCTTTGCAAATCTTCTGCGATTAAATTTCAAAAATTATAAAACTCAAAAGAAGTCTTGTCCTTCGCTCATTATAACTTTCAACGAACTATTTAACATAAACAAAGAGGATGATGTTTAATTTGCAATTTAAAAATTCGTCTCATACTGAGAAAAATAATTAAAAGAGATGACGAATTATAATTGACTGAAGTTCTCAAATTTTGAAGTAAAACTACGCGTCAGAAGCAGTTGAAAACTTTAAAAAATAATACAATCTTCCTCGATAAAAAAAATTAAAACGTTTTCTACTAAAATATCATTCCCACCAAAAAAATAAAACAATTTTAGATAAATTCAGAGTAAAAGAAAATGGCAAAAATCAATTTAAATATTTCACTTTAATAACTTCGACGAAGAATATCGTATACAATTAATGTCCGCTTTGGTACTTTTTTTTTTTAATTAAAATCAATATTCCCGTCATTTCTGTAGCGTTTTATGTTTCATTCATTTTTTTTTCTATGTGTACCGAAAGGATTTTAAATGAAAATTTCTGGATGGAAATGGAACGAGAATTTTAGTGATAGACTTCCACGGTGTTCATTTTCACGTTGACACAATTCGGATGACTCGTTTTTCTTCGACGAGAAGAAAGCACGGACGGAAGAAATAATATATCAATGTTAAGAACATGCAAAATAATGACCATTATTTCTGTCATATTCTCCTCTGTATTTTCGCGAAAAATGATAGGAAGAGACATTCCTAGACTGACAGGTCTTTTCTAATATTTCAATGCAATTTTTTTAATATAATAAATATTATTAACACTAGAACTACCGGAGTTAAATCTATCATATTTCAATATATTAAATAAGTACTTTGAAAAAGAAGGAATCGAGTAGCAGAAATTATGATCAATTCAGTGATTTATGTCCTTTGTGATGGACGCAGAATTTTCGTTCTATGACTCTTCTATGAACTTGGAAAATTTTTGGAAAAAATTGTGTACCAGTCATTTTGACTGGTGTGGTAGTTGTAGTGTTAAATATCCCTTTAGCCCTTTTTTCAACTAGGTAATAAAGATTTTCAAAAATAATATACTTTTTATTAAATTAGCTTCTCAGATTATGTCGGCGATTTGTAAACGAAAATTTTCAGTGAAACAATTTCGTTGACAACGAAAATAAATTTATGTTTTTTTAGTTTAACGTTACGAAGAGTGCATTGAAGATACAATATTTCTTTTTGTCCTTCCTTTCAATTTGTTATTGACACAAACATATTGCCTTAGCTATTAAAATATCGAAAAAGTTTCAAAAAGTGATTAAGATATAATTGAAATAAATAAATATTGAATATTTCAAGTTTTCGAAATGTCCACAATATAAATTAATTGCAATTTCTTTTTAAAACAATGAAAAAATTCAAACATTTCCAGAGTTATTAAATTACTTGTCTATTATCAACATTTTGATATACATTGGTAAAATAATGTAGTAGTTTAGTTAATCCTTTTATTCTGAACAGAAAATTCCATCACCTTGTAATAATTTGAGGAATGTCCTTTGAATAAAAAGCTTGCAAGTAAAACGGCAGAAAAAAATACGTGAAAATCGTCACGTTTTTCAGGAGAGAGTTTTTTAATGTGCCAAAGTGTAGGAACGGAATCGAAAGCGTGTTATTTGAATAAAAAAGATGTCCTTTAATCATTCAGGAATGGAACGACACACGTAGACGGTTGAATATTGAAAACGCAAAAACCCGTCTCTCGTATTAGTCCGACGAGATGTGCAATGTGTTGAGTTTAATTCCACAAACATACGTGTCTAACAGAGAATTTCGATTTGTACCACTGAATTGTGTGCTACGACAAACTGTTTAATTTATGTTCGACTGCTTCCGTTATTTAATGAACTTTTCGGAATTACAAAAGCTTCAGAAACGTTGGGAGATCTGTTTCTCAAAATTGGACATTATAAATATAATGTACTGAGAGATAATTGCAAATTTCAATAGAAATTATTCTAAACGATGATATAGAAAATAAAATTGTAATGCCTTCAAGATTTTCTTTGATTTGTAAGCTCTTAAGGGTGTCGTCCCATGTGACAGCTATTTTTTCCCCTTCTTTTGGGAATTTTTTTGACGACCCAATAAAATGTACAATTTTGAAATTTTTACCACACCTTTATTGATATTATTGTAATCTATTGAAATTTTAGCAATAAAAAATAACGATTTTATTTGACTTTACACCGTTTGAAACACACTCATGTATTTTTGGCAGCTGCCATTATTCCAGAAGTTTCGTACATCTGAAATAAAAAAATCAAACGGCATTGTAATTTGTAAACCTAAGGCTATCGCCGGAACTAGAATAAAATAAAAATATCTAGAATAAAATAAAATCCAAATTCATAGAAACGTGGTACAGCAGACATTTCACATGTGTCTTATAATATACAAATTACTTAACTGATCATTTCCTCTGTCGCTTAATCCCTCTACTTCTAAAGTACATATTTAACATATTCTAACATATTTCAAACCCGTAAATCTGATGTTAAAATATAAGTCTTATATACTTGAGCAATTTCAATGTAAATATACCTGAAGACAATTGAAAAAATCTTAAACAAAAATTCCAAATCATCCACCAATCAAAGGATGATATGAAATTAGGAAGTAAACGCACGAACTTTCAATCAGTGACTACCGCTTAAAACATCCCTCATTTATGAGAAATTCGTCACGTCTTTCTTACATTGCACACTGTAATTCCTACGCAACTTAACAGTAACATTTAAAGTTGAAAGAAGAAAAAACAAATAAATAAATTCACTAAAAATATCCAGGTTTCTTCGTCTACACTCGTTTCTTCGTTGCTGTCTGATCGTTTCCATTCCACTGTAAACACGTCTGCCTTGATGGGGTCATAGTCACGGCCTTTCCCCGGGGGATTTCTCATCCCATAGACGGATTCGACCTTGCTGACAGTCACTTTCATGGGATTACTCTGACCGTCCTTCCTTGACGAACGCCTGATTGTGCAGGGGCGCGTGAAGGGAGAAAAAAAAGGAAGACGACACTTAAAAGAACAAGCTTCCTGTTGACCGTTGGGATGCTGCTGGGCGTTAATTGACTTTAGTATTTTTTTGTTGATACACTCTCAACGTTTTTTGCTGTGACGGTAATTATAAAACACTTGGATGTACTCGTAGGCGGAAAGGTCAATGCTGACCGGGTGAAAGTTGCTCTTTTTTATCTAAGTTTTATTAGTGGTCGACTTCACTGGCTTCTAACTACACTTTATATTCTTTCAATTAGGGTAGTTTTTTGGGAATTTTAAAGTGTTTAGTTTCTCGAGGGGGTTACTAATTATTAGCAGTATCGTACATAGACTATTTTTTCTACTTTATATTGTACTAATGGTCGTTATTGTCGACATCTAACTACACTTTACATTGTTATAATTAAGAGGGTAGTTTTTTGACAGTTTTAACGTAGTTAATTTTTGTTTTAAATGTCAATTATTGAGAATATTTTACTCAGCTTGGCCCTTTCTCTTCATATTTTATTAATAATCATTTTCGTCAGTGTTTAATTATACTTTATATTTATGTAAATGGGAGGGTAATTTTTTAGGAATTTTAAAATTTTTAGTCCTTTTCGGATTATTGATTATTGAGAATACAGTATGCACATTAGTCTATCTTCTTTATATTTTATTCATGATCGTTTTTGTCGGCTTTTAATTATTCTTTACATTGTTTTAATTAAGAGGGTAGTTTTTTGAGAGTTTTAACGTGATTAGTTTTTCCTGGGTTGTTGATTATTGAGAATATTTTACGCTGCTTGGCCCTTTCTCTTCATATTGTATTAATAATCGTTTTTCTCGGTGTTTGATTGTACTTTATACTTATTTAATTAAGGGGGTAGTTTTTGGGGAATTTTGAAGTGCTTAGTTTCTTCGCAAGTTATCGATTATTAACACTAGAACTACCGGCCTCAAATCTATCATATTTGAATAAATTAAATAAATACTTTGTAAAAGGGGGAATCAAGTGGCGGAAAATTTGATCGATTGGGTGATTTATGTTTATTGATATAGACGTAGAATATTTATTCTATGACTCTTATTTAAACTTGGAGAATTTTTTGAAAAAATTGAGTACCAGTCATTTTGACTGGTTTGGTAGTTCTAGTGTTAAGAATATGGTATGCAGACTTCTTTTTTATAATTTATTAATACTCGATTTTATCGGACCCTAATTGCAGTAATTTTACACTAATTTTTAATTTTGTTCTTTCTTGGATTATTGATTATCGAATATATTATATTGAGATGAAATGGGAGGATGTTTTTAGAGGTAGAATTTCAACTTGGCTCTAATGGTCGAGCGACCAGTGGTTGATTGACAACGCTGTCGATAATTTTAACGAATAGGTGTAAAAAGGAGGGAAAATTAATTGTGACTCGGTTAAATACTTCGTCGATACCTTCAATGAATAGGCGAAGTGAAAAGCAGAAATAATTACCAAGACAACTCTGATTTTATCTGGATAGCTAAGAGAATTTATTAAGTTCGAGCAGAAATGAAACAATATCAATTGTTTATGACAATTTAAGTTTTATGGGATGGACGTATAAACTTGGAAGATCTTTGGAAAAGATGGAGAACCAGCCATATTGACTAGCGTGATAATTCTAGCGTTAATTATCTCAACATTAAAAAAGCAACAATTTCCAAAATCTACTTTCCTTATTTCCCTCTATGAAAAAAAAAAGTATCAACGAAAGACGATTTCTGTAAATTCCTCCAAACAAACTCACTCATAATCTTCCGCCTTACGTTTCATGAATTATGTATGTCAATTTGGATTTCCATATTATTAAAAAAAAAAGAAAGAAAGAAAGAAGTAGCCGTAATGTCAGAAAATTTTGATATCCTGCCACAATCCTGTCGTTACAATCTTCGCGATTCTCGATTCCGGACAAACGACACGGTAATGGCTCGTGTATGAAGACGAAAAAAAAATTGAGAGGAAGCAGTAGAAAGTCACATTTACATACGTAAAAGTTTTCGTGGCTCATGAAAATACAAACGAGGAAATTTTATTCCACTTGGGCTTTATTAACTTTGAAGGGCAACGAAGAGAGGGAATTTGGGATAACCTTATCTTCCTAGTGCTTTTGACGGGGTAAATTGACGGGGAATCCGGTGAAGAATATTTTAAGGGCCCGCCTGGAACTTGGTTCAACGTGACACTTCGTATCCTTGCCGAGGAAGCGAGAGTTCAAAGGCTTTTGAGAAGTAAAATCCTTGGGGTGACCCTTCGCCATTATGATCAGAGTCTCGACGAAAGAGTTCTTGGAAAAATGAGCACAATCAGTGATGAATTTGTTTCGAAACTACCCTGAAAGGTCCTGCGAATTCTAAAACTTTTTAAAAAATAATTAAGTCTCTGATGCTTGATAATATTATCCTAAAAAATAATTTTTTTTTCGATATTTGTAATTGTAATTAGGTAAAAAATTCGAATTTTATTGCAGCCAAGTGCAGAACCGACAATTAAAAATATTTAAAAATGTTGAAACTTTTTAAAAGGAAGTTGAGATTAATGTTTGATGAAAAATATCTAAATAATAAATAATAACAGTAGAATTTTTATAAAATTATTAGCAATTATAATAAATTGGAGATTTTAGAATTTCTTGCGAGCTTGATTGAAAATTTTCCGTTTCTCTCAAAGTAGCCACTGTGTCCGGTTTCTGGTTGACTGTTTCTACTGAAAGTATACTTCGTATTTTTTATATGCTGAAGAAATATCTTTTACTACTTAAAAAATGATATACAAGTTTTGTTATGTTATTTAACAAATTTTGTAAGAAACAAGTTTAACGAAACGTGAGAAGGAGACTTTGAAGGGCTCACGTAACAAATTATTTAATATCAAAATTTGAGTGCAAATATAATGTCATATAATTCCCAAGAACAGTTTATTTTTATGAGTTTCCTTATGATTGCACGTGGTCGGACTAAACACCGCCGGTATCCGTTTGATCAGAATGAAAAATGGCTACTGCGGCTGATCAAATATTGACTTTATCTACTGCGTCCCTTTTAGATATCGGTGGCTTCATACGATCCTAATCAATATGATACAACGTTTATTCTGTTTGATTAAAGTCTACACTTTTTATAGTACCGACCGGTCTCATCCTGCGGAAAGAATATAAAACGTTGCGATTCCTTTCACCATAAAATCCAGATTTATAACCATAGTTTTTACATGCGCTGCAACTTTTAACCGAACCACATACCATTTGTATTTTTGCCCTTTTCATATCGCATTAGTTATTGGAAATTAATAATAAGAAAGATATTAAAAATTGTCGTGTGTATTATCTTTTTTAAATGATTGGATATTTATTTAAAAAGTACTAGCTGTCGATGTCAACTAAATATTTCATTTTTTAATACATTGGATGTACCAATGTTTTTCTTACTTTTTTCAAAAATAATTTTTGTATTGATATCGAAGAAATATTCGCTGAGAAAATAATTATCCATGGTAGTATAAAGTTTAACAAGTATTTTTAATGAGAATCATGGCGCCTGTGCCATTTAGTATTTTATGGTATTAAGAAGGTTCTCTAATTCTTGTTAATACCACCCTCAAGTGTTAATATTACCCATAAACCCTTACACCCCTTTCTTGTAATTTCATATTTGAGAATAGAAATTCCTCTGCTCATTAAACTGAGACGATCTTACAATTCTAATTTAATATTCGAAGTTTTAAGCAAAATAAATTACAGAATTTTGTTAATGTTATCCTCCAAACCCTTTCTCGTCCCCTTTTTAACAATAGAAGTCTTAATTTCCATTGTCAATCAATGGGTCTCATCTCAAAACCCCTTAGATTAAAAAACCTCCATTCTTTTATAAACTATCATTTTTCGTCTGAAAGAAGCAATTAAAGAATTTAAATTTTCCACCCCCATTATATAAATTCACATTAAAGATAAAAATTCAATTGTAAATTGAAAGACATCCATACTTTTGCAAAATATATTCTACCTAGAAAAAATTATGGTATTTAAACTTTCAAAATTGTTTTCTTATTTAATATTATAATTAGACTGCGGATGTTTATGCAAATTTCGAGTTTTACAAATGCAGGTGAGACAGGAAAACCTATCTAGGGATTTATTGCACTTAATAAATATTACAACAAATACCATACTTTGGATATTTTAGATATATTTTTATATTATGTTCTTTTTGTATATTTTAGCCGTATTAAATTTGTCATAAATGCATAAAAATCCGCAGTCTAATTATATTAAATTTCAAAATTAGAAAACAATGTCTTTCCCTTAAACCATAAAGGATTCCGTATTTTCAGTGTAATATATCACACTAACAACGATTAGAGAATTTCGTTAATATCATCCCCCTGGTGTCAATACCACCCGCGAACACCCTTCCACCCTTTTCTGGTGATTTCACATCCTGGAATAAGGATCTCCCTCTGTGTTAAGGGACGACATAAGAGCAAATAGACGAGAGACGGTCTTAAGGGAGCCACTGGCGGAAAATGAGATTTTTGCCGAAAAAAGGGACGCGGTATCATTCTACCTCCACTTTCGATTTTTACGATTGGCTGTACAGAATGAACTTTTGCTGCCGGTTTCATATATCACTGCGTTTGCAGGACACAGAACGTGCCGATCATGATAAGTGTTGTATCGATTTCTTCGGAATGCAGTGGGAGAAATTGAGGATTCTTTTATTTTTGTCTTGCTATATTTTTTTTACATACTTTCCGCACGTGTGACTTTTATAAAATCCCCACAATACTATTAATATTGCGTTATTAAACGTAAACAATTAATATTGAGTTTAGTTATACGAAATATGAAAAATCAGTGGGAATTTTTGATTTGAGGAATTCATTTTGAGTCATTGAGCGCCCAATTAGAAAAGAAATCGTAGACCAGAGGGTTAAATAGAACAAGAATAAGTTAACTTTCAACCCCTAATTCACGGATAGGAGTAATTGCCATTGGAAACCCAATCACTGTAGGGAGAAGCGAGGAAATTACAATAACAATGTCGGGTCGTCATATGTCAGTAAGTTTATGGAAAAGGAAGAGGCTGCGACGCGAGAGCCATAATTAGATTCTCAACTAATGGCTAACATCCGATGAAAATAATTGCACCATCGCGATACCTCGCAATAAGGCAACGATGGTGCCGCCTACGAAACGCATCAACCCCGTTACACGTGCAGGTCATTATGGGGTAGTCTTCAACTTTAGCCAGGAAGTGTCTGCAAAATCGATAATTAAGTAACCAACTGCGAACATGCTTTCAATTCGATTCGCTATTGAAAATTATTTTCTGATTTTGATATGGCAAACTTTTTATCAAATTGGTGATTTTCAATTAAGTTTTAGGCGGTGAAGTTTTGACATTGATAGAACTTGTCATTGATTTTGAAGAATATAGAGGAAAATAATTCTTCATTGTTCTTAAAAGGGCATTCTATGGTTTAGGGGTTGATTTTATGATTTAGGAATTTTTTGTGAAAACAGGGTGGGTATTTCTCTCTTTGAAAATACGGATATTTTGAGATTAAGAATTCTTTCGAAAGGGATTTTCAATTATCTTTCAAAGAGGATGTTATTAATTTTTGGATTAAAGAAATTTGCAGTTGATAGATTCTTTTTAATCATTTGTTGTGACCTTTTGAAAAAGAAGAGCATTATTTTCGAGTAAATAATTTCATATTGACCTCCAAAAAGTTGAGAATCTATTTTTAAAACTGTAGATATTTCAACATTAAGAGTTCTGCAGAGATAAACAATTTTACACCACCCTTACGGGCTGTAAATTTTATTTTTCCCTCTGATCCAATTTATAGTGATCGGAACTTTTGAAAAATTTTTTTGAGTGAACCTTGAAAAGACGAATATTACATTTGTTCGATAATTTAACACGTTGAACGCCTCCGGTATTTCGCTAGTTTTATCACTTCTGCTGAAGTGAAACTTTTTCTATTAAATTCACATCTTAATAAAGTAGAAACTTTAGAGACACTGATAGACAGATTATATTTGACCGAGAATTCATAAATATGTCAACTTAAAAATTACATGAATTTCATTGAATTCAATAGCGCCGATCACAGGTGACCCAACGTATTAAAATACTTCAAGATTTTCAATAATAATTCCGAATTAACACGAAATTAATGTCTCTTGGAGAATAAAACGAAGTTGTGCAAAAGGTTCATCCTTGAAATTTATAGAACCATTTATAAGGACTTTAAAAATGGCTGAAATTTCACTATTGATCGTGGTCCACACGATACCGATTAAAATTGTACCACGAATGGCAATAAATTTGATCAATTGTTCGAAATACAGAAATGGCAGGATTCGAAGTACAAAGCAGAGGAAATGGAACTTTTTAATCATCGAACATTACCATTGTTTTATCATAAATCTTTATTAATCTTTTACTCTTGAATTGTATACCTCGGTCATTTTATACGAAAACAATGTAATCACGTCGCTGAAGAGTTTTTATACGGTGAAATTAAGGGATTTGTTGAAAAGTTTGCTTCTTAATTATCAATTCTTTCTTCACCTCGATGCGTCACAATGAAAACTTTAGAAAATAATAATTTAAAACAATATTCTGCTTCTTCTCGTACGAATTCTACATTTTTTGGAGGGAAATATATTTCACTATATTATTAAAATAATAACTATAATTCAGATTGTTCTCAGATTTTTCTCTCCAATTAGAGTTTCTTGACGGATTAAATTAAGGTTAATTACTATAGTCAAAGGAAGTCGGTGAACTGAGAACACTAGAGATTTCTCCATTAAAACTGATACTTTAATAAATAAACCTACGGAGACTCGTAGTACTCCAAATTTACATAAAATAAATTTACAAAATATCAAATAATACTATTTCTAACTTATCAAAGTCAATTAAATAAAGAAAAAAAAAGAAGCATACGTACAGCGACTCAAAGAACGAAAAATTTCCACAAATAAGCTCATAAAATATTAACATAATGTAATTTCTAAGCTTCCAAAATTAATTAATTAAATCCACTTAAGATTGTTCTACAAAGATTAAAAAGCTCTGTAAGAATTTGTTACAGTGGCTTGAAATACTCCAAATTTTGTCAAATAAAATATTAAAATACTGTAATTTTTCAGCAGCCGAAATTAATTAATTAAATAAACTTCATATCTTTCCACAAAGATTAAAAACCTCACGAATAAATAATCTTACAGCGGCTGAAAGTACTCAAAATTTCGTCAAATAAAGTCATAGAATACTAAAATACTATAATTTCTCGTCTGCCAAAGTTAATTAATTAAATAAAAATGAGATTCTACCACAAAGATTAAAGAGCTCTGTAACAAATAGCCTTACAGCGGCTCAAAGTACCCAAAAGTTTCGTCGAATAAACGCATCGAATATTAACCCAGTGGCATTTCGAAGACAAAGCCATCTGGCCCGAAGAATCTTCTTAATTAGTCCAAGAGCAGCTTATAAATTTCACTTTCGACTCGGAGAGATACACAAAAAGTAAAATTACGCGGTGCTTGGAGCCAACGCCGCCAAGGGTAAGCCCCTTTACAGCTCCTTCCTCGGCGTGACTAAGGGTAGAAATGGGAATAAGATCCTGATTAAGGGACTCATTATTTACATACAAAGTATACGATCTTCCCTGACTCCTGCAATTCCGTTGATTGCAAAGAATCGCCGAACGTCTCCAGAAATTCAACTAAATTACAAGTCAACATCCAAGGATTATTTTAATAAATTATCCTCAGTCTGAAATCACTCTTTCTCATTTCTCGACAAACTTCAACGAGAGGATTATTGTTATTATGATTAGAAATTTAGGATTATCACTTTGTAATACAATTTATTTCGGGATAATTGAGATTGAACTTGAAGACTTTCTTTCTCGTCAGTGTGGAATAAATGTGATGTGTACAATTATATTTTTTAATCGATCTTTACCTGCGTTTTTAGTTATTTGTGTCTAATGTTTTGATGAAATTTCATGATTATCAAATTTATTTATTTAAAGATTGGCGACTCAGGAGAGCTTTGTTTATGATGGTTGTATTGTACCATATAAATTAAAAAATTCTATTGAACACTAATGAAAGAATGAAAGTAAAAAAATGGGAGGTATTTAACAATTTTTATAATTATGCCAGATTTTTGGATTTTTTAACGATAGATTTACGGCATTCGTCGAATTGACAAGTTCCTACTTTTTGAAAAATACTTTTCAAATGCATAGAGAAACAGCACAGTAAATATTTCACATATATAATATAATACACAAATTACTTAATTAATTGGATTTTTTTCCGCTTAATCCATCTTTTGGTAAAGTACTTATTTAATATATTTCAATATACGAGATTTATCTTCCATAAATTTAGTGATCTGAGGAATTCTGGTGATTTGTTAATAATATTTTGAGTTATACTAATCAATCAAATCATGCAGTGATCATTAATTATTGTATGTATCTTACAGCTAATATATTACACTTTATGATAGTACTTTTTGCGATTATATTATGAGTGAAATATATTGAAGCGAGCTTGATAAAAAATTGGAAAGATGTTTCAACCAAGATATTAAGATTCTATCGTCTTACAATAACTCCATAAGGTACCTTCTTATCGAAGGGTTACACCGAGTTATTTTTAACTCCATAAAGAAAATCTAAACTTACGATGACTATTATTTCCAAAGACTAAGGGCAGCAATCGTGTGCAACATAAAACAGAAAATCAATCGTCTCCATACCCCGTAGAAAGAGAAAATAATTTTTAGGTTTCACCTGCTTGTCACTTAAATAACTAACAACACATTGATCAAATACAATCAATTAATGATAAGTAAAATAGTATAAGTAAAATGGAATAAGTAAAGTAAAACACATAGGTAGAGTGGAGTAGTTTAAGTCTCCGTTAAATAAAATGATAAAACGTTCAGATTTCATCAGTCTCAAAATAAAAGTTAAAAATTTGAATTTGAGATGTTACATTACCATTTTACAAAATTTTAAATATTAATAAACCTTTTTTTCTTCAACTATATAGTGTTCGATGACTACCCAATCGACTTGAGTACACCGAATAAATTAATTCCCACTGATCTTATCTCAAAAAGCCCTAAACGCAAGGTACAGTGTACTAATTTAAAGTCATCATTCAATAACTCGCTATCAGTGAAGTTAAAATCCAACTTTAAGTCCTTTGTCACTATCAAATATCATTAACGTGCCATAGTCTCGATGGAACTTTCAAAATTTTAGATGAAATTACCATATTTGTAGAATTTTGTCCCTCAAATTCTACTTATACAAAACTTATAAAATAAAAAGCTAATAATTATTTCCATTTACATTTAGAGTTTTATTCATTTTTGTATGCTTCAACAATTTCTAATAACAGTCATATCATTTCTTTCGTTTTAATTATTCCAATTCCAAGCAAGCTAAACGTATTTATCATCGAAACCAAAGACGTTAAATTTACCTCCGCCATTCTCCAACTCGATCTCAAACACAGTCACCAAAGCTTGCGAATTCTTGTTTCAATCATCTCAGTCCTCCAAAACTTCCACGTCAAATGACCAGAAGATAAACCTCTGGAGTTTCTACAATTCCACATCTCGTCCTTACGTTCCTTGCAAATTACACTTATCAATTAACCAGAGCTAACTGTACATTCAGCCACGAGTCAGACCTTACGTAACAAAACACGCAACAGTTGTTGCATAATCAAGTGATTATGTTGCTTATGATGTATCCGAGAGAAATAAAATCGAAGGTAGAAATAAGGGTAGAGAGAGGATTGATAAAAGTGTTTCTTGAGAAAATCGAATTACTTACGGTTACACAGATATTCACATATTCCTGTATTGAGGATAAACTGGGATTTCATATCGCCAGGACATAAAATCATATCTACGTACACGCCTGAATCGGTTTTGTTACGAGACTCTGACAAATTGCAGTGTCAAAGTGCGTAAGACTATGCCTGGATGGGGTGGATAAAGGTTTTATCGCTTTATTCCATGACGACGTTAAACTAGTACACTGTACCTCAGAGTTTGTGGCTGTTTGAGATAAGATTATAGTATCTTATTTATTAGAAATAGTCAAGATGATACGTTGGACATCGATTTTTAAAAAGATCTAAGAAAAATCGTTATTCAACATTCAAAATTGTGTATAATAATATAAATAACTAGCTGAAAGCTCCCGTGCTTCGCTACGGTTTAACCGAAACTAAAAAAAAACCTTAAAATTTCGAATTTTGAAAAATCCTTTCTTAGTGGGTGCTTATACCTTAGAAGGAACGCTCATGCAAAATTTCAAGTTTCTAGGTCAAGTAGTTTCGGCTCTGCGTTGATGAGTTTGGCCCATACTTTAACCCCCCAAAACCCCCCCTAAAATTTCGAATTTTTCAAAACCCTTTCTTAGTGTGCACCTACGACCCAAGGCAAGAGTATGTTCCTAATTTCATTGTAATCCGTTCTGTGGTTTTTGAGATTTCGTGATGAGTGGATGAATGAGTCAGTCAGTCAGTCAGTGGTATTTGAGCTTTATATAATAGATTTTTTACTTGTAATTATTAACTTGTAGTTTGAGGCTGTGATGAACTTTGAACGTTTCATCGCTTTATTCGCTGGCGAAGTTAAAGTAGTAGACTGTACCTAAGGGTTTAAGGGTGTTTGAGATAAGATCAGCGAGAATTAGTTTATTTAGAATACTGAAGATGATAGTTTGGACATCGAATTTTAAATAAGTGAAAGAAAAATGATTATTTAATATTTAATATTGTGTATAATGGTAATTTAATATTTTGTACTCGTAATTATTAACTTTTCTTTGGAAGCTGCGACGAAATCTGAACGCCTCGTTTTATTCGACAGTGAGACTTCGAATAATTCTAAAGTCGCACTGGCAAACTGACTTTACAATTCTTCTAATCGAGATATCATAAAGGTCCGAAATCGATTCATAGTTTCAATCATAGATCCTAATCTATCCGATTGGCGGAAAAAATTCCGAATAAAGAAATATCAGACGGGGAACCAGCATGCTTTGGACATATCCTAAGTCCTTCCGGAAAATCCGACCCCTCCTATTGATCATCAATCACCGACACCTTCGTCTCTATCCATTTTCTCATCCTCCGGCTCTTCTGATTCCCACAGAAACAACCAGGAAAGGTCTTCGGACAGAAACACATAACACGCACCTCGTCTCAATTTGTGATAAAATCAGGATCAACATTTTATCAATAATTCAGGACCCTTTTTGGGGTATGTGGATATAGCCAAGGTTTATGTAAAATGAGGAGATATTGGTTTCCAAGGCTGCCCTTGGGTTCTATTGTTATTTTCAATGGAGAATAATAATACAACTTCCATACTTCAGTGTTGTTTCAGTAATTGTAGAAATTGTTGTAAATTAACCCTCTATAGTCCAATATTCTTTGTGAAATCGGAAGATCAGTTTCGCTGCAGCACAATTAGAAACTAACAAAAGTATTATTTAAAATAATTTATTATTTAAAAGAAGTGTAAATCAACATTAACGAATCTATAATCAATTAAATCACTTGGGTAATTCAACACGATAATAATTAACTCAATATGGGAAATATCAAGTTACTAAAGATTCAAAACTACTTATAATATATGGACATAATTAATAACATTATTACATGTATAAATATATAATCAAATGTATTAATAATCTTGCAAAATTTGGCCTTTAACCTTTCACCTCTGAGAAATGAGATGGCGTTCGAATTATAAGCTTTCCTTATTGCTGAAAAACAGAGTGAAATTTTTGCAAGGAAAATTAGTTCGCACAGATTGCAACATAATTGATATTCTGATCGTTTCAGTCGAAATCATGCAAATAACGTGAAATGTATAAATCCAGCTGATTGATCGACACCAAACAGAGCATAAAAGGTGCACATAATCGAACGGGGGCAGAGAAGGGTAGTTTTTATTTGAATACCAAATATCAGATGACGCATGGAATGACTGATTATTCGGTACAAAGTGTTATTTCACTTTTTTTGGTTAACTGCTTTTCTGAAATATTATTTTAGAGGAATAATTTATAGGATTCTATTTTAATAACGTTCCGTTTTCGATATTGATAATAGTCGCAAGTGTTTTGATGAAATAAATCAATATTTTCCGTTAAAAGGGGAAAGAGGTGAATTTTTGTCGGTGGTTTGAAATATCTGAGGTACAATAGCGAATTTCAATTTGAACGTGGCAAACTTGAACAATTTCAATGCGAAAATTAATGGAAAAATAATTAAATGTCTGAAAAATCTTGGAGTATTTCAGATAGTTCAAATTAACAGAGGCAATTGCTTGCATCGAATGTCATAAGTAAAATATAAAATATGATAATTTATGGCAAAATTGCAAGTACTTATTAGAGTACAATAATTACTTTGAGAATCAAGAAATGACTAAAGTATTTGAGACACACGAAATCTTAAAAAATCAAGTAAAATTTACCTCCGCGTACGAATTCAGTTATTATCATTTCCAACGCAAAAAAAATAAAATGTAACAGTTCAACAATCCATATGCAAAATAACAAACAACAAAAATCGCCATGCAACCCAAACACTCTAAAATAAATAATAAAGTTTACCATCTGGTTTAGCTAGTTAAACAAACGAACCCTTCAAAAATCAAATAAATCCTAAATCTCCAAATGAATTCATTTATCCGCATTTTCCAGCACAAATAAATACGAAAATAAATAAAATATAATACATAAGAAATCCAGAAGCAAATATCTAAAATTAAAAGTAGCAATACAACTGAAACACTTAAAAATCAATGACAAAATTTATTGATACAAATGGATAAGAATATAAATAACATATAACAGAAAAAATATCCAGGATGAAACTATGGAGTATTAATAATCGCGATAAACGTGAAACGTTAAAGAATAAATAAAAAAACCTTGTACTCACATGCTGCATGGGGTATGCCGCGCTACCGACGAAGATATCCCATACCCACGCGAAAATTCGCGCGCAAAAGTGCATCGACGTCACTGCCAGGATGTAAATCTCAATTTCGCCAATGTCTATGACACAGCGACGTTTTATTTTTCGTGCCAATCGTGCTACCCTTTTCTCCGCGTTTTCCCGCGCAAACGACAGTTACGTTTCCACGACATCAAAAACTTTCATTTCACTACTACTCCCACCAGTTGCAATTCCATTTACTCAAACTTTCTCAGGTCACTGAAACTCACGTTATATTATATTTTTCCAATAGTTTCATTTTCACATTTTTATAGAAACCGATTCGAACTGAAAGCAGTTGAAACTTAATAATAAAATCTGTCGATCGATCGTTAATAAATCACAAATAACAATATCCCATTAACCCTTCGACATTAATAATAATATAATCCACAGAAACGTCGGAAATCGTGCTAAAAGAATCTCGTTCCCCTTGCACCGAATGCAATTAACTCTCGAACCAGATATTCGATTAGGCATCAGCGAGAAACGTTCGATTATCGACGAGATGCACAGTAAATTGTCACTGCCGGTTATTAGTCCCTATCCTGTCAACTCCCACGCTGAATTTCATCGTTTTATCAAATTCACTCTAACCGTGTGCATAACGGTTATCACTTAATCACACAGACGCACCAACAAATAACCCAATTCACGTCGAAAAATATTTAAAAAAAAAAGAATTGCCCGAACTATATCGAATTACACAGAATTCTCATCTCGTTCGAGCTACTTGTTGATCGACGGCAATTTGCGCACGAGATTTCACAGAGTAATCAAGTTAAACTTCAATTTTACCGCCAATAGATGATTTTATCGATCAAACAACTATCGATTTATCCGACGAGTAAAAATTGATCGATAAGTTCACTCACGTTCGATCGATATCTCAAAAACAACGTGACCAACCGCGAGGTGAATATCAAAAAATTACTATTATATTATCGAGTAATCTCGATTATTGATCGACACCTCGAGCAGTCGAGGAGATAATGTAATCGAACAGATGCGCCGGTAAATTAGCCTTTCGATAAATTTGATCGTAGAAATTCGAAACACGGTTTACTAAAGCGACACTCTCGCCGGAGAGACCGAAACGACACTGACTGAAGAAACGCGCGCTCCTGCGTTCCCACCGGGGAACATAGACGACGCGGAACGCATGTCAAGATGAATGTATCTATGGGAAAAGTGCTACAGCCCTCTGAGATGCATCAATTTCCCATGTAAATCGTATTACCTTGAAAAAGCAGTAGGGATGTACGTTCTTCGTGCCGGGCGATAAGCCAATCCGATGTGTTTTAGTCTTCGATGTGTTCGAGAAAGGAAGATCGTAGGAGATGGAAAATATATGGAACGTGGGAAGTTGGGATGGTTACTTGGAAAATTGATTGTATGTCTGGGAGAGAAGAGAAAAATGTTATGATATCAGTTACGTGATGTTCGCTTCAGTTCCGATTTCGTTTGGATTTATTGCACGGAGATAATGTTTCGTCATGTTAGGTGGAAAATTGTTACGTTTGGTTTTGATCTTTAGAATTCGGCTGGGAAAATGTATTTCTAGATTAATATTATAGTTGATAGGTAAAATATTGAAATTACGATGGATATGGGGTAGTAGATGGAGTGGGATCATTTAAAAATTGAGTAATTCATTGATAGATTCGACAGACCTTTATCTTTTTATATATTTAGTTCGTCCGAAAATTTATAAATATAGTAATTTAAAAGTTACATGAAATCTCATTAAATTCAATGACATTGATCTCCGGTGCGTCCTATGACAGTCAACGTGAAGATTTTTAAATTAACAGCTTTAAACGTTGAAGAGTTGAGAGTTCTTCATATTTATCTCTTGGTACAGAGCCAGCAGTAGTACGTTTTAATGATATCGTTAATTATCAAAGGGATTTGATATCATTAACACAAATTAAAAATTTAAAATTGCCTCCAAGTCATGATATATCAACAATGTCTGCCAAAGAACTATTAATGACTCGATAGATGGATCTGTGGTGCTTCTCCGAAACAGGGTTATCATGATACCCAGACGGAAAAGAATTTGTTGATAATCATCTGCAGTATCAAGGAGAACTTTATGTAATTTTGAAAATGTTCAGGAAATACAATTAAATATATTTGAAATTTTCTGTCTGCTTGGTGGTGACAAAAGGTATGGACGGTTTATTTCACTTTTCAGTGTTTTCCAATTTATCGATTGCGAAAAGATAGTACTCTCGTTTATCTACTACTAACCATACTAGTATTGCATATCTATAACTTTTGCAATATTAAATTATTAGTAAGTTTATAAAATATTGTGAGATAATTCAAATCGTGCAGTAACTCTATAAACATTTACCTCACCAGACACTATTAAAATCACTAAAAACATAACAATACCATTTTATCGACTTTTCAGTTCTTAAATAACAATGAAAAATATTTTAACTCATTCCAAATTGACTAGAAATACATTATTTATCAATTAAATAAACGATCTATTATAAAAGACTTATTTATTAGATGCAAGAAAAAAATCGTAAACTCTAAACTATTATAATTTCATTTTTCTCATTTATATTTACCTTAAAATTAATTATGTATATGTAGAAACACATTACTAAATAATATTTTTGTTATCAGTTAATAATTGTTAACAAAAATGACGATAATACTTGAAAAATTCACCATGGAAGAAATCTACGCACAGTAGATTGAGTTGCGCATGCGTCAGGTAGCTGCCTCAGCTAGTGCGCCGCGCCAGCCAGTATCCGTCCGACCGTCACCGCGAGTGTTTATGTTTACGTCGCGCTTCTCGTTTCAATACCTGATCATTTTTAATTTAAATTAACAATTATTACCGTATGTGCGCTACAATATTAAGGTGTTTAAGTATTAAACAATTGAATAAATATATATATTCCGCGGAGTGATTACAACAAACTAAAAATAATTTTAACAATTAAATACAATGTTTTGTGGGAGTGCCTGTTTGCTACGATTGTTTTGAACTAATTTGGACAACAGAATACTACGCTTCTTGGAAGTACGAGTTTTCTGTAAGTACTTAGAAATAAGTTTAACAATCAATCACATATTTTTCTATAAGTCACAGTATTTCCTGTAACAAGAATCCGTTAAGACTTTCGTGAAATTTGAATTAACTCGTAACCTTCAACCGTCTCTAGGCACTTTTTTTTCCGAAACTAACCTTGATCAGATCCAATGCATTAAATTGAATAGGAAAGTCGATAGTGTTCCAAAAGCTACTATTACTAGAACAACCAAAGTTTAATCAATTATATTTAAAGATATTAAATAAGTACTTTGAATGAAAGGGAATTAAGAGTTAGAATAAATGATAGATTCGGTAATTTATTTTTTGTAAGATGTACATAGAGTATCCATTTTGTAACTCTCCTTTAAAGTTGGAGAATTTTTACAAATAATTGCATATTTTAACAAGTTTCGTGTTTCTAATGTCAAATTGAAAGTATCAACCACGACACAATCATATCATAATCTGTATATGTGTTTAATTATGTAGAATATTAAAAATTAAAGAAAAATTTTGATCTATAGAGTAAGGGAGTAAAATATACACATATATTATTGATATTGAGTCGCCATAGATGATACGTTAGTTTATCCTCGGAACGGCTTACCTTGGTACACCGTACGATATCGTTTGTTTACCTTTTCGAGGAGCGTCCTTGGTGAGGTGTTTGGAAATTGACAATGGTCTAGCTACGCTATGTCATTGAGTTATTGCTCGGTACTGTTATTACTCTCGCCCAGATTCATAGTACGTTTAAAACGAAATAGTATTAAGTTTCGAAATCAGTTCTTTCCTACTGTTTTTATCAAAAAAGAGATAACTTGTGTTTGCATTTGCATCGGTTATTTCAACTTTAGCACACCAAGAAAATTACTAAAATATATAATATATAAATAAAGAATATTTACAAAGTTATAAATATGTATGTATGTAATTCCACCACCCTTTTGGCAACTTGTGCAACTTCTAAATAAATAATTAGAAGATTCCCTATACTTAGTATAAAATACAATTTCATCACTAAACTCCTTGCTTTAGAATATATGATATTTATTTATTTTAAATATTTATTATTCTCTCTCTCTCTCTCTCTCTTTAAGTGATAAAACTTTGCTTTACAATAAATTTTAAATAGGAAATCTTGCGTTTTTGGGTCCTGATTCGTGGCAACCTCCTCGTGGTGGGACCTGGGTCGATATCATTTATTACATTATTCTCTTACATGTTTATTAACTTTTGTTTTGATGTTGAACCTTCAACTGTACTTTGAAATATTTTATGGGATTTATTTCATTTCAATTAAAAAATCGTAATAAATGGTATCGAGCTAATAGCCACGAAATTCGTGTATTTGGTTGCCTTGTGCGCCAAATGCACGGATTCTTAGTTTATGTTAGTTCTCAAATTTGAAATTTAGTCATCAGTAAGCAGTCATTTAAGTCAGAAATTTAATTAGTATTATCAACAGACTCTCCAACAACGTTCAAAGTTGAAAATTATTTTGGAAACTTGCAGAATATATAAAAATTTTAGTTTTATCTTTTATTATAATTCTTACAATTGGTAACACATTTTCCTGAAATGTATTTAAAAATGAGCGCGGTTTTATTATTTACCCAAATCTTCCGATAGATGGCGCGAGAATATTTCTAGTTTTCCGCTACCGATAATTCAGTACTCTTCTTTTCATATTTATCAAAGTCAAACTTAAGTAACCATCATTCGAATAACAAGAATTCTACTTCGTCTTTATAATTTTTCGTGTCTTTCAATAATCAGCTTGCAAAACCTACTTTCGCACATATCGTTGAGCAAAACGTTTGAAGACTCATATAACAAACACAATAATCTTAATCTCCGATAATAAAATACCAAAATCTAAACAATTTAACAACAAATAGCACTTTAAATTTAGTGTAACATGGAGAACATCATTAATACTTAGCAGTTTTTAACGAACCTAAAACACTAGGTCTTAAAATAGGGTGGGTCGAAATTACAATAATAAATACAATATAAAATCGAAAATGAAAAATTGTTTCCGCAAATAAGCTGCCTTGTGATGCTTTAACTTTATTTTTATTTGTTTTCATTTTCTTTTCATTCCTAACTTCATTACTCTCACAAAGATACGAAGTTGTCAGCTGATTCTTCAACGTCGTCCGATGCGACATTACCATTTAATCGTTCATGTATACACAAACTTACAAATCTCTCGAATGAAGTGAATTACGTGAAATTTAAAAGTATATTATCGCGTTTCATAAAGAATATGTTAAAATTTCGTCGAATTTTCCAGAAAGAGACGTGTTCGGTGATTGGAATGATCCATGTCGGTAGTTTACCCGGTACAGGAACAAGGCTAATTACCAAATCGGTTTCTAACCTTCAAACAATTCTCATATATGTCTAATTGTATTAATAAAATGACTACTTAATACCCTTTAATTTGAATTATTCACCAATTCTATACGTTTCATGTACGTTCTTTAATTTAAGTTATTCGTAAGGCCAAAGTGAAGTACATTGTGCAGCGACGATCCTCACTTTTATCTGAAATTTTCAATATATTTTATCTTCATATTTGATTATTCACATCTGCTGTAAATACAATTCTTTGAAAACAGTTTTTTTCCATGTTAAATGAATTAAACATTATCCAGGGAAAACAAGATATCAATAAAATGTATCGTACGAGAGTCCGTTCGATTATAAGCCCTCGTTTGTATACTGTCAGAAATCTTACGTTTTCGTGTATTAAAATTAACACTTAAACTGCTGGATTCGTTTGAAAATATAATATTTGTTTTGCTAAACGATGTCAATATTATTTAACTAGGAATCTAATCATTTAAATACTTCGTAAAGATGTGAAATCATTTTAAAGCACTCCAAGGGATATCTAGTATTTTAGCTAAAATTTACATCTCTACAAAGCTAGTAGATATTTCGACACATTACGTAAAATTTGCAATAAAACAGCCAGCGTTTTAAGTGTTAATTAACAAAGAAATTCATCACGAGCTTTTTAGGAACTCCTTTGTACAATGGTTCTCTCAAAGATGTTATACGCAGTGCAGTAAAAGATGCTTCCATTTACAAAGAGTATGACTTAGTAGGTTCAATTACATTTGTCCAATAAATAAAGTATTTTATTAAACAATTACATTCTTTAATACCCATATGAATTTTTAGGATGGAATTTTGGTAGAAAATATGCACGATATACCATATGTACAATCTAAAAATTTATCACCTGAAACTACTGCTATAATGACAAGGATTTGTACTGAAATAAGACAAGTGATTCCAAATAAACCATGTGGTTTGCAGGTATAAAATAGAATAATCTTTAATTTATGTTAGAACATCCTTGATAAAGTCAACGTCGTACAACTTGATAGAAGAGAATAGATTTTAGCAGGATGCAATAAAGAGGCAATAGCAGTGGCAAAAGCTGTTGACTTTCAATTTATTAGAGCAGAGGGTTTTGTATTTTCACATATTGCGGATGAAGGGTTTACGGATGCCTGTGCTGGGACATTGTTACGATATAGGAGGCAGATAGATGCAGATGATATTCTTATTTTTGCTGACATTAAAAAGAAACATAGGTAATTTTAGTTTAACTCATAACAGCTGTAGAAAACTCTTCACTGTAAAGGATATTCCTATCTGATCTGTAGTTCCATTTAAGTACCACCGTTTTTTATTTTTCTACAGTTCACACGCTATCACATCCGATGTGAGTCTATCAGAAACCGTAAAGGCAGCAGAGTTTTTCTTAGCTGATGGAGTAATATTAACAGGCACTGCCACAGGCAAAGCAGCCTGTACTGCAGAACTTTCAGGTATTTTTGACCTAACCATGATTCTTTAGAAATTTCTATGATATTAGAAAATACTGAGAAATATTTTTTTTTTTAAATGTATTATACAGAAGTTAAAAAAGTCGCAGAAGTGCCGGTACTCGTAGGATCTGGTGTTACTTCCGATAACGTACAGAATTACATTTCGTCCGATGCTATGATCATAGGTTCTCATTTTAAGGTCAATGGGACATGGAAAAATGCAATTGATGAAAAGAGAGTTAGTGATTTCATGGGAATTTTTAAAGAGATACATAAAACGAAGGAATAATGTAGAATTTTATGTAAAATATTTTTCATTCCTTCATCATGCATTTTTATTGTACATACATATCTTTCACAGTTAATGTATGTTTACAAACATGATACACGCAATGTTTATCATTCCTATCTCCATTTTTATTCGTTTATGCATGAGAAATATCTACGGTAATTAAGATTATATGTAATATTTAAAAACTCGATCGAATTTAAACAGTCACGATGCAAAGTAGGAATCGCAACCGGTTTTACGAAACCTGTCCCGCATAATGCTTGAGTAGGTTTTTATTGTCCTCATTGACAAACGAAATTTGATAGTGCATGGAGGTGTGACAAGCTTCTGAAAAAGAGTCTTCCCTTCTGGATGATTCATGAATTAATATTAATTTTTACATATTAATGTATGACCTAATCGCAAGAATTAACTGCCGTATCTACAGATCCACGTTTTTTTAACCAATAACTTGAAATATCTCTTTATAGTTTCGTATTACAGCAATAAATAATAAAAAGCTATTTCTTTCGTGCAATTCTAACTCAACATAACATTCCTCATAAGAATATCAACATTTCTGTATATTAAATATACAGATTTGGTACAAAATTGACGCTAATCGAAAATATTAGCTTGTATAGTACAGAGCTCATGATGACTTCCGGTTCCACTTCGAAACTCATTCTTCTTTGGTCAGTTTACTTTTTATAAAGTATCTGTTTGAGAATTAGCACCTGTCACAAAATCAACTTAATTATTCGCTTGAATAGATGTGTTTATGAAAAATAAAGAGCCTGAATAGTTATAAAATATACGAATATTTTAAATTACAATTTGATCCAATGACTTTCCGACTTTAGCAGTACATGCCAAACGTAAACGTTCATGGTGTCCATGATACTGAAAGGATGCCAAGGGAGAATTCGTTTTATTCTTTTCCATTTATTTCTTTCACGAACTTTTACGACATTTAATTACGTACGTCTCACTACGAAAGGAATTTACAAGTGGTAGAATTTCTGAACGCATAAAATGAATTTGAAAATACGTAAAACAAAAAATACCACTTAGTTTCTCATTTAACTACATAAAATCCACACATTTCCCTTCACATTAAGCACAAGCTTGGAAAGAAAATAATAGACTACAATTACAGTGAAATATAATTTTTATTAAAAACATACAAAATACAATTATTTATTTCACTTTCGGTACAACATTCCAACAATTTTCGAAAAGATCTCACCGTGAAAATTAGATATAAAAAGGAGTGGAACATTTTGTACACCGTTGTTTTTTTGAAGAGATATATTTGTGAATCTGGATAGCTGACATTGCCAAGGATAATCTATTACCACTCGTGAAACGACGATGATCAGATTTCTGGCATTTTCTCAATCGCACGTAAAGTTACGTAAAGTGCAATTCATAACAGAACAGTAGTATCGTAAAACACGTGGACTGTTATTATTTTCATAAATAATTTCCATCGCTTCAAAATATTTACGAACATATCATTTTTCAGTCGACAATTATCCCAAATAATTCTCGTTTTGTAAGCAAAAATGTTCAACTCCTTTAAATTCCATTTTCTTTCAAACAATTACAAAATTTTCAAGAAACTACAAATGCCCAAACTTTCGAATTATTGCACGCGTAAAATTGACGTAACCGCAAAGATAATTAGTTTCTCGTAGAAAGTGACTTTTTTCTTTCTCAAAGTGTCGCAACGTTTGTGAACAAGTTCTGAAAAGTTGGCAGCTTAACAGTAGAAAAAAAAAACAGAGTTTCTCATGCATGCTTGGTTACCGGCGTGCATTGACTCGTATCAATTCAACAACAGGAAAATGGAGGGATCTTCCAAACAGTATTGACAGGGCTGATTCGCGCAGGCGTCTCGTTACAGTTGAGACTACTGTACACTACTGTTCGTTCAACAGTGGTAGCCCAAATCGTGTTCCATTGACTCGAAAATCCATATTTTCCATTCTACTCACGAAATATCCATTATTTCTTGTATTTCTTTACGCGCCTCACGTACACTAAATTCACAAACCACGCGCATCATAATCGACGTTCCTCAATGAATTTGTCAGTGGTAATACGATGCCCTTATACTCAAAATTGATCTAGAAAAAGTTTCATAATATTCTTAATATTAATATATTTTAAAAATGTCTAAACTGAAAACGTACTGACTTCATGTCCATTGGTACCAGTAATTTTTTTGCAGCCAAATGAAATTCTCCCCTTTTTCGATATCAAATATGAAGTCAAATTTGTTGTTTATTTTTACCAGTTTTCGTGTCTTAATAACTTCTGTCTGAACGAGCAGATGTGACAGTTATTTTTTTTCTAATTAATGTATGAAATGTCACCTTTCAGACGGACATAAGTATTGCATGATTCAATTGATACTATCAAAGTTATACGATCTTAAAGCCAAGTGTCAGTGTAGTACGATGTAACTTTATTCCCAACCCAATACGTTAAATCGATCAATATCTAAATGGTTATTAATTTCAGAAAAATATTTACGTCTCGTTAAAATGATTCATATTGTATCGATATAATAACGAATGAGATCTATACGATTATGTTATCTCCGAAATGTGCGTCATTACTTCGTTATTTGCGATGCCGAGTTCAGTGACTTTTATTCCATATTCTACTTTCTCGTCTTAGTTTTGAGAAACACTGCTACATATGATGCCATCTAGCCACCATGAGCAGTAATGTCGCCATGAGCTAAATGAAACTACTCGCTTGCCCAGGGAATGCTCTTAAACGATAATTAGTGCAGGGATTTCATTAAAAAGAATATTCTCCCTTTTTCGTCGACCTATAGCAATTGACTTTCAGCTTCGAGAAAATCCTATGGATTTTCGGGAAGTAACGGATATTTAATGGGACTGGTAAAAAGGAAGTTTTCCAAGTGCCCCGGCGTTAAGAGAGACCAGCAGCTGTTCGCCCAGCTGAGCGTTCCCCCACCCATGATTCTTACACATTCATGGATCAATGAGTCCTTGGGCCCCGGTGTAAAATATTTCTGGTCTATTAACATGCACATTTGACGTGTGTCTGTCTTTTCACGACGTAAAAGCACGTTTATAAAAACACGCGAGCAGTTATTTAAATTGCGAAATATTGGAGTTATGCCGGGTGACGTTATCGACGCTATTTCTTCGCGTCCAAATGCGAATTCTGAAGCGGCGGATCAAAGGTCAATGTAAAAATAAAAGCTGCCGAAAGTATTGATAGCGTTGTGCTCTCGGGGAAAATATTACCCCTGCGGGAAAATAATGCAGGAGTTGCTAGAAATCTTTAGGAAGTTAAGGGGGGTCTATGCTGGGTAAGGAAATAAAGGCTTGGGCTCGCATCGAATTAGAAAATCCTCTTTATTTTGCTGAAACTTTTCTAAATTATTAGTAATAAATCATAGTGGTTCAGAACCTACCTGAAACAGTAGATTCTAGGTCAATTAAGGGGGACTATGGTGGATAAGGAGGTTAATGACTTGGACTCGCAATCAGTTGGCCCGATTGTGAGTTCAAATCCTTCATTACTAATGGGAATTTTTTTCCCAAATTTACAAATTTAACGTATCGTAGTCTCATTCGTTCGATGACCACCTAATAAAGTAGTTTCTAGGTTAATCAAGGGGGGCCATGGTGGATGAGAAGGTTAATAACTCAGTTTTGCAATCAGTAGGATCAATCCTGAGTACAAATCCCTCTTTAACTATGAGAATTTTTTGCAAAATTTACAAATTTAATATATCATAGCCTCAGTCGTGCGGGCCCCACCTTAAACTTTGAGTTCTAGGCCACTTAAGGTCAAATATGGCGCATAGAGAGGTTAATGGCTCGGTCTTGCAATCAGTAAGACCGATTGTGAGTTCAAATCACTCGTGACCTGTTGTAAATTTTCCATAAATTAATAAATTTAATTTGTCACAGCCTTGATCGTTTGGCATTCACCTGAAACAGTAGCTTCAAGGCCAGTTAAGGGGGGCCCCGGTGGATAAGAAGGTTAATGGCTCGGTCTCACAATCAGTGAATTAAAATCTCTCGTTACCACTGAGAATTCTTTTCTAACCTTACAAATGTAATACACCATAGCCACGATAGTTCGGAATTCACCGAAAACAACAGGTCGTAGTCCAACTAAGGGGGGCTATGGTGGATGAGGACGTTAATGGTTGAGTCTCGCAATCAATTGGACCGATTCTAAGTTTAAAACCCACATTTCCTCTAGAAATATTTTTTCCAAATTTACAAACTTAATATATTATGTCCACGATAGTTCAGAATTCGCCAAAAAATGGGCCCTAGGTCAAATAATCATAGTTCCGGGGGCCTATAACGAGTATAAAATTATATTTTCAAACTTTCTTTGTTAGTGAGTGAATAAAAATTTTAATATTCCTTAATCTATAACATTTTTCCTCTGTGATACATATATCCCGGCTTCAACGGTTCAGAATCCACCTAAAACAGTACTCCTGCACCAAACAACAGCAATCGAAACCGAAAATAACACGAATTCGCGAATCGATCGTCCACGATTTTAGTATCAATAGCGACTATCGTTTAATACTACTAACAGGTCTCACATTATCAGCGTGGTACATACTTCATACACCTCCGTATCTGTTTCAAGACATAGAAGTTCCGCATCGATTTTCCACTTCCTCCATTTACTAACGCAGTTCCGCGCTTCTACCCTCAAAAAAAAATCCCACATTCATGTTTTCCATCCCATTCATTGTTACTTCCCCTAGAAAAATACATCTATCCCATGAAAAATCAATCTATCATCAAAATCGATTATCTCTACACAAACATTCATAAATTCTCTCCAACTATTCCTCTACGCAATATTCCTACGTCACGGCCACTATTTATAATACACCGGACTAATGGATTTGCTCGAAGCGATAGCAGATTTGGAAAGTAGCATAGGAACTAGGAGAAGATCGATGCTTCTAAAGGGTACCATTGATACCTGAAAAATACGATACTGATATCACTTTAAAAGCTACCCCCACTTAGCCTTCCTATGGCTCGTTTCCCCCACCATTTGAGAATCCTCTGCTCTCGCCCCTCGGAAACGGCTCGGCTACCCAGCCAGCCAGCCAGTCGAAATCAGCTGACGACTATTACTGCGGGCAGTTGCTACTACAGCTCCTCAAACGCAACACTGTTCAGGCGAGTGGTTCCTTTTCTTCGTCTACTTCCTACTCTTATACTTCATCTTTCGATCATTCGGTATCGTTCGTAAGCTTTCTACGACATCTTCCACTTCGACTTCACGTCAGGTCGTCAGAATTACTCGTACGTTATCCGACCAGAGCTGTCAGTACGGGATGAAGAAATTCGGACGATCTCATAATCCCTTTCCCTCTTGGCTACGTTTTCTCGTGATCTAACGTATCTGTGTTAACTCGAGAGTGACAGAGACGTAACATTTCGACGGAGTGTGAAACAAAGAAAGAAATAATGAGAGAGATACGTGTCCAATCGAGAAAACTCAACGTATGACGTTACGGTCAACGAGATTAATCGAAGTTTTGAGAAATGATTGTGAATTCCTGTGAGTTTGCCAGTTAAGTATGTTACGTTATTGCATCGAAGGAAAACTACTCGTTGCAGTGACTCGTATGTCTCTCTTTCTCTCTCTTTCTTGAGCAAATTCGAGATCAAGGTCGTTGTCATCAGTCCGTATACACGGAAACTTGGCTTTCTTCATTGAACTCGACCACGGAATGATTACGGCACTCGTCCAAGCCAGAGAGAGAAATTCATAACGATGTTAAAAGTGCAATTTACGAATTTACGTCGTGCGTGTTCAACATATCTCAAAGTGGATTATGAAATTGTAGAATGATCCTGTCAAGGAAGAATGGAATTTTGTGAATTGTGAGACAGCCTTGTAAAATGAACGAATTATTGGGAAAATGAGATATATACGGTGGAGAATTTCGATCGAAACAATGCAATGCAGAAGCGCGCTTGGTAACCGCTCGATCGACGCACGATTCTTGTAAGTGCAAGGGCAACGCCAGTGGTTGTCATAGAGGAGACTTTACATTTCCGTGTTCGTCTTTCGATGACAGTTTTCCACATTGAGACAATACAATGACCGAAATGTCATTTGACATTGCCTGGACGTTCTCAGTGTAACGTTTGATTGTGCAATGTTGCCGATTCGCAAACGGTGCGTGAGCTAATGCGTCTATTCTCGTCCCCTCCCGATAAATATCCTTTATCGACGGAACACTCGGATGGAAAAACAGTAAGACCCTTCGTGTCGTGATCTTGGAATCGATTATCTATTCTTTTTCTTCTTCCTTCATAGCTTTCTGTTTTATTCTTCTTTGTCTTTTTTTTCCACGACTCTTGGGCTTCGGTTTAAAGGCTTGTGCCTATGCGAACACGAGACCTTCAGCGAAGTTCTACGAAATGGTGGAGGAATATCGACTTGACTTTTTACCCCGGTTGGCTTCAAAACTGTCTTTGTTCTCGATTCGTCGTATAGGCGATTCATCGTGTCGAGAGTGACCGATCGAATTGCCCATTTTTCTTTTTTAAGTCTCCTATTGCATCAGAATTATTTTATTCTACGGTTGAGCTGTTATTTTTGAAAATGGAGTAAAGTCATTTTTTATGTTAACTTATTGTTAACACTAGAACTATCAGGGAAGTTAAAATTACTGATAATTTTTTGTAAATATTGTGCAAAATTATGAAGACGTTAGAGTTCTTTGTTGGACATTATTTAGTAAAATGTAAATTGAGGAATCAATCATCCTTGTCAGCTTGTAATTACACTTCTTAGAGAGTACTTGCTTGATGTGCTTAAATGTAATTGGTTTAAGGCTCGTAGGTGTAGTGTTAAGTGGGTTTCAGATCTTATTTTCAGCTTTGAAACGGCAAAGTAAATAGAATGGTTAGTGTTCGACGGTTTAGGTACACTTTCAAGTATAACGGAAAAATTATTTTACGTGTTCCGACACTTCTTTTCTTCTGTCGGGAAATTTCTCGCGATTCTCAATCTTAAATTTAACCTTCATTCGTTCCTGAGGCTTCTTTTTCCTAAATCGAGACATAATTTAATCCAAGCTGAGAGAAATTAGTTAAAAAATATCAGTTTTTGCTACGAAATAGACCGTGGTTTGGAAAAGACCTTGGGAAGTTTAGTGTAATTTTTTAAGTAGCTAATAATAGTTAATTTTATTAATTATCGAAAATATACGGTTCCATGTTGAATGTAGAAACGGAGATACATCAATCGAGAACTTTTTCCTGTATCGAGAAATTTTGTCTAATTCTCAATTTACAATTTAACCTTCATTTGTCCTTGGGGCCTTTCTCGGCCCAAATTAAGATGTAATTTTCCCAAATCGAGACAAATTAGTTTAAAATTGTTGTTTTGTTACTATAGAATAGATTACTGGATTAGAAATGACCTTAGGAAATTCAGAATGATTCTTTTTTAAAGAGCGGAAGAAAGTTAACTTTATTAAGTATCAAAAGTATTCAGCTCCACTTACAAAACGGATATATAGAATTATCGTATAATTAAACGTATATAATTACTTAGCAAACAATTTTATTTTCTTAATCTTATAATTCTATTAATTTATTATTATTTTTTAGTCTCTTAATTTTATCTTATAATTTTGTTTTATTAGTATAGAATAGATTAGAGGTTTAAAAGAGACCTTAGGAACATCGGAGTGATTTTTTTAATAGAGCGGAAGACAATTAATTTAATTAAGTATCAAAACGCAAATATAGAATTAAAAAATTGCTTTGAAGTTCCTAAAGTCTTTTCTAAACCTGCAATCTATTCTACAGTGATAAAACAAAACTATAAGATAAATTTAAGAGAAGAATAAATACTAAATAAATAAAAAAAAGATTAAATTATTTGCTAACTAATTATATACGTTTAATTATACCATAATTTTATATCTGTATAATTAAACGAACAGAACTACTTAGTAAATAATTATATCTTTTTTTTAAATGCAGTAAGCAATTGTTTGTTAGAGAAAACATAGCAACCGATAAAAACGACAACTTTTTTTCCAAGTGCCTCGGTCGTTGTCATTTTTGCACGATGACCAAAGCGAATAAATAACAATGTTCATCGCCGTTATGTAAACTATCGTTTCGTGTTGTTACATAATTTTGCGAGATAAAAACGGAAATGTTTTATTTGGCACGCACGATTCGCGATGAAACTGGCACCGGTATAGTAATCCGCATTCATTGATTTTCCGTGTGTACTTAGGTTTCCAGGAAATCCTCGCGATTGCAAATGTGAAATCGATATTTAGCGATCCAGCGAAATTTCAATGCTACATTTCATTCTTCTCGCTTTTTTTCTCTAAAAGTTAAATAACTTCGTGATATTTTTGCACTTCTTCGCGACCAAGTCGAACATAATTGAGTGAAGTAGCTCCACTGTAAACTTAAATTTAGAGGGAAATTTTGCAAAATTTTAATTTGCTTTTGAAATTTCAATCGTAACTAATAATTCATTTAAATTATTTTAATGAACTACCATTAATTAGATATCAGTGACACGTAATTCTCACTCACGAAGTTTTTGTTTGACGCAAAGTGTTTCACCCAAAGTGTTTCACCCAAAAGTTCTCTTAATTCAAGAAAATCATTTATACACAATACCTACACCACCCACACTGTACTTTTCATTTCGAATAAACAAATTTCAATTTGATTCAATACAGCCTAAATTCCACGAAACACAATTTCTTACCTCACCTTACTCATCTGTAACTACACTACAGATGTTTATGCAAATTTCAAATTTGATTTCAGCTAAGGGAGAAGAATAAAATTTCTCTCTCACTCGTCAGATTTTAAATATTTAACATACTTGCTTATATTACATGCCTGTTCTGTATTTTATCAACCTTAAGTTTGTTAACGTAAAATGCCTAAAAATATGTATAAAATAATAAATCAAGTATATAAAAATATTTAAAAAAATCCGCAGTGTAGTTAGAACCCTCCACAAACATAGTAAAATCCGCAAATAGCCAAGTCTTTTAGAAGGGGGTCCAACAAAGACCCCCCTGCAGTATAATTCTTACATAACCGGTTCCACAAATAACTTTATTTCATGTTCTCGTCGAAAACACAATAAATAACAATAGTCTGAGCTCCGAAATTAGTCATCAGTCTCGTCTAACCCCTAACAAACGCAACCCATAAGACATAACCTGCACGTCATAAAAGGGGTCTACGCACTCAGGCCTCCCCTATAGCATAATACTTACATAACACGCTCCATAAATAGCGAAATTCGTTCGGATGAAGATGCAACAATGACTAATCCTTTAATCTTACCAATTAGTCATTACCAATACACAAAGCATTGTTCTCCTTACAAAGGGAATTGATCAGATTATTACGCGTCTGCAAGAAGAAGGTTAGCTAAATTAATGCTGATCAGATTGGTTTCCGAATGAGAACTCTACATTTAGATCTAATAGTTGCACGCTTTATTACTATTATATATCTTTTTTTTAAATTTTCCCTAAATTACCATTTAATCTATCATAGTCACAGTGGAGCGGCAAAAAATAGAAGGCTGTGGGCGACATGACCATAGTAGTTATGGGGGGCAATGGTTCGTAAAGGCGTAAACTCTCAATCACTGGATGGAAAATCAAATCTTCCATCATCTTTTTTTTTAATTTTGCCTAAATTACCATTTAATCTATCATATTCACAGTGGAGCGGCATAAAATAGTAGGCTGTGGGCGACATGACCATAGTAGTTATGGGGGGCAACGGTTCGTATGGAGGCAAAGGAGTAAACTTGCACTCATTGAATGGAAAATCAAATCTGCCAACATCGTTTTTTAATTGTGCCTAAATTATCATTTAATCTATCATAGTCACAGTGCTTCGGATTCGATGTAAAATAGTAGGCTCTAGACGAAATGACTACAGTAGTTATGGGGGGCTCTGGTTAATATGATGGCAAAGACAAACTCACAATTAGTAGATCGAAAATTAAGCATCTTTTTTTTAACTTTGCCTAAATTATTATTTAATGTATCATAGTCACACTGACATAGATTCGATATAAAATAATGGGCTAGGCGAAATTACCATAGTAATTATTGGAGGCTCTCGATTCAAATCTTCCATCATATTTTTTTTAGCTTTCTCTAAATTATCCTTTAATATATTCTAGCCTCGGTGGCTCTGATGTCATCTAAAATCGGTGAAATTACCATAATAGATATGAGGTCTATATCGTAGTTCCTAGACAAAGCGACCATAGAAATAATAAAGCCGAAAAAATATAAAATAAAACTTACAAATCTTGCCTCTTCAATTCATAAAATCTTCACAAATTACCATCAATCCATTCTACAATATGCTTTTGAATAAATCAGAGAAACCATATACGGAATGTTGATATCTCATGAAACGTAATTTCATCTGGTCCAACTGTTTTATTCCATCGCGTGAATATATAGGTATTGCAAAGAAGAATGTTAACATAGACATGCAGATATTCGTGACATTCGCTTCCGCCCACTTGATTCGATGCATGAGCAGCCTTACGTTGCTCAAGTCCCCTGTCAATTTGCAGCCCTAGGCTGATTGTGAGGCAATTTCTTGTACGAGATATTCCTGTGGACGTTTAAACGCGAAGTCCCAGATGGACATCGATGCTCTGCGGAATTTTTCGACTGACAGAAGTGCGAACAATCGTGGATGCTATTTTGCAACTTGCTTGTTGAATGTAAATATGATTTTAGTATTTTTTAAAATTATGGTTTCCGATTAATTGCTTTCTATATAGAGAATTTTGTGAAATTTTTGCGTAGCAGTCTCTTTAATTTTTTTTCTGTGAGACAATTTAATGTTATATTAAATTTTTGATAGAATTTGGAGTTCAAGATGTTTGGGACAACTTTAGAAATTTTTTACATTGGAGGATATTGATAGAAATTTTGTAATATTGAAATTTCTATAAATTAGATTTTTCAGATATCATATATTTAGTTATTTAAAATTTTTCTACGAGATTATCTATAAATACAAAGAAGCGCAATATAGTTAATTAGATTTAACAGTAATTTGGGTTTTTGGAAGAATTTTCCATTGATCTTGTTACAAATGTACATAAATTTATAACAAAAAGATTCTGTCATTTATTTAACGAAATATGAACTATTCATATTCTGCTCGGTTGCAATTAATAACATTACAAGTTACAGTTAATTGATAGACTGTTAATGACTAATAATTCTTCGATTTTTATTCCTTAAAAGGAAATCATTAACAATCAATAAATTACAATGATGACGGTACTCTGAATTACATCTCAAAGCACTTTGAGAGAATTAACTTAAATTACAAGTTAGTATCTTATTCGTTAAAAAAAAATTAGCACAGAATCATTTGAATTGCAAATTATCACACTGAAATAGGTAATGACACATTTTCAACGATCTTGTGTTCCTTATGTCATTATCCCTCGCGTGCAAAAATTATATGCCAAGATTGCGCAGTATTATATGTTCACCTTTCTGTATTTTTGCAATGCAGATTATTGCGATTTAATGAGCAACGGTACTTGTTTACCTGTATCGTATTAATTGATTGTAATTTTGTTTCATTGAAAATCCTCGGCGAAAAAGAAATTCGCTTAACGAGACACAAGAATAAAATTAACGACATTAATGAATATTTCATTGGGGAAATAATTTGTAATTCGATGAAACAAAGAGCGTTATCATCAACGTGACATTTGTATGTGATATTCGACGTTGAATGGTCCTCGTTTCTTTTTAAGTACGAACAGGTGTCTGCATTGTGGTATCAGGAGAGTTTCTACGTTGTTGGTTCTGACGCAACAATAAAGTTGTAAAAGTCAGTATGACTTGCCCGGCAATGACTCACTAGTGACGCGAAATATTCCAATAAAATTTCGATTTTACAGACGTCTTTTTAGCCTGCTAAGTTTCTTGTATTTTAATGAAGTTCCAGTAAATTTTTGTTAATTTTGCGTTAGAGTAATAATTATCATGATACATTCTATTTTTTTTATGTACATATTACTCGGTTTGGATACGATATTATTATCAAATTTTACAATAGAATTTCAGTTCATAGCAAATTCTTATCTCTAACAAATTTTTGTAAATTATTATTTAGCATTAGGTTCAGTAATTCGGTAGTTACCTAAATAAATGGAGTCTTACAATTAGTCAAATTATCATAGAAATTACACAGCTATGGGTGATTAAGAAGGTAGCTTAAACCGTCATTAATAGGACAAAGTTCAAATTTTTCTAGTTTACGGAAAAATTTGTATAAATTATTGTATGAGTTTTATTCTTCGATGTAGGAGAAGTTATTGTTTCAGTTTTCATAGGAATTATGACTGTTAAAATGGAAAATTTTGATAAGCCGCATGTTAATCTTTGAACTAACATTATCACGGTGAGATGAAAGTACAAAAGTTACGTAGATAAAATCATGAGCAAACATAATACGAGCGGTGTTTGAGTAATCTACAAGCAAGGTATTCTGATCTTATTTGAATTTTTCATTTTGAGAAGTTTCACGAAGCTACAATTTTTTTCAACCCATTTAATGAGTAATAAATTAAAAAGCTTAAATTAAATAAATAAATTATTCTGTCACATTGTATTTTATCACATAATTACATAAAATATTCAAAACCGTTTATATGGATGTAGGAACAAAGTAAATTTTAACGTGTACTTATGCAAAAATTTACTCAAATTAAATTATAATGTTAAGCTGTTAATTGCCGTTAACAAATTCAAAGTGATTCAGTAATCCTGAATAATGATCGAAAATACTTAATTAAAAGGCATGAAAACATAAATATTCAAATCTCATAAATAACTATAACGATAAATAAAAATATCACAACATTTTGCAATAGTTTAATGAAACCTAATTGCAGTAACATGAACGGTTGAAATTACAAAGTTAATAGTAGCACTATAAATATTGTAAATTGAAATTGTATTTTGATAAAATCCAACTTTTCATATCCCTGTTGAAACGTAACATTTCTAATCGCTTAGAAAGTTTATTACCAGAAAAATATACCGTTATCACGGAGACTCGTAAACAAAGATAGTTGACATTAATTCCGTAAGCGTGATTCCATCGAACCTGCGTGAATTTTTAATTGCGACTTACATTCTACCAGAATAATCCACCTCTAAAAATCGAAGACGCTGCGAGTAAGAGAAACGAAGGAGATACACGGCTACTGCGAGGAGAATTGGCAAACAAATGTCGACGGAGATTACGCAAAAATCTTTCGGTGAACATCGGCAGAATTGTATCGAGCAGACGAATATACATTGCATATTTTCACGCGCTGAATAATTCAAATTCCACGCGCTTTTACGGTTACAATCTTTCCATTATTTCGAATATCCCAGTATTTTGTAATGCCAAGAATTCCAGTCATTTTGATGGAAATGCAATGTCGGTTGAATTTTTATTCAGTAATCATTATTAGGTAATATTGCATACGATGCAATTATCTGCATCAGAGGAATGCAAATTATTGCATACAGTAATCGTTTCCTATGTTATAATAGTTTATTGATAACTATATTGCATGATATACATTCGATGGACACTGAATTGTACATCAATGGAGACATTTTCGATTTAACACATAAAATAACGAATCCATATATTATTAATTAAGTACTATATAAACTACTATACCTCATACTAATTTATATAAACTGCATACTGTTCAGAACATTTGCTCTGTACTGCTATACTCATAACAAGGTCATCCGGTGCAAGTACAGTGAACAAACTACCATACAATTACTTCAAACTATTCATTATAGTAATTACAATAAACTGTGTATTTTGTGTACCATACTTTGTACGAATTGTTCTAAACTACACATTACACTAACCTTTACGAACTATACACAGTTTCAACCTTTGCAATTTCAGCATTGCACAAATTACCATCAAATGTCGACTACTTCATCTACTATAAACTGTGCGCATTAGGAACTATTACAATTTCTGGATTACACAGAATACTATAAACTATACACTAGACTAATTTCTACAAACTGTACACAGTTTAAACCTTTGCAATTTCAGCATTGCACAAACTACCATCAAATGTCGACTATTTAATTTACTATTACAATCTCTGGACTGCACCACCATAAACTATACACTAAACTAATTTCTACAAACTATAGGTAGTTTAAACCATTGCAATCCAAGCATTGCACAAACTATCATGAAATGTAAACTATATCAAGTACTATAAACTGTGTGTATTGCAAATCATTACGCTCCATTCCTCACTGTGCGGCTACTATAAATCAAATTGCGAAGCAAATCGTCCCAAAACTATTTACAAGCTCCACCGACCCGTCGAATTCGCAGAATTTCCTCGGCAGCCAACTGCTAATCAGGCTTCCGTCGTTTAAATACTATTTTTTCAAAAACGCGTGTCCAATTGGCAAATGTCCAATCGCATGTATTACGTCAGTAGCTGCTTCAGCGATAAAGCCACGCGACACTCTCGTTATCTCGCGGAATTACCGGAACAGATGTTTACTTGCGATACGAATATTAAGGACACTTTCATCCCGATCATCTTTTCCCGCATTGTGATTCATTTCTCTGTTGACGCTTCGACAGCCAACGTGTTATCGGTTTTTCTAGCATTGACAGTGAGTAAACAGTATCCGAACGGTACGCAGTATTTTGCAAAGTCTCACTCGCGAATCGTCGCAGTAATCGCAGATTCTTCGGAGTGCGTGGTGACCGATTCTTTTGTCTTGCTGATTTTTTAAATTTAGCAGTCACAGATACTGTATAGTTGTACAGCTGCAGGTATTTTGTGATTGTGTAGTTGCAGTTATTATATAGTTGCACAACGTATAGTTATTATATTAGCTGCATAATTGAAGTTGTACAGTTTCAAGCTATTGTGTAGTTTTATAGTTACGCAAGTTATATAGTCGTGTAGTTCCAGTTATTGTATAGCTGTACAACGAGTAGTGATCATATTAGCTGCATAGCTGCAGACAGTGCGTAGCTGAAGAGCTTCAGACTATTATATAGTTGTATAGTTGCAGAAGTTATATTGTCGTGTAATTTTAGTTATTATACAGCTCTACAATGTGCACTGATCATTTTAGCTGGATAGTTGTAGTTTGTGCGTAGCTAAGAAGATCCGAGCAATTATATAGTTGCATAGTTTCAACTATTGTAAAGTGCAGGTGCACCACGAGCACTGATTATACTGACTTCATGACTGCAGTTACTGCGTAGCTGAATTGAAGCTATTGTATAGTTGTATGGTTTGAGCCATAGCAGAGTTTTATAGTTGCAGTTATTATGTAGTTCCACTGCCGTGGTTGATATATAGCTGCATAGTTGCAGTTAGATCGTAGTTCTACAATTTCATGCAATTACATAGTTGTATAGTTGCATAGTGGTGGTAAATTTTCTGTTTTTAGGAATAGTGACGATTTCGGTGAATGAAACTGTGATTTTTGTTTTTTCGTAAATCTTTTAGGCGAAGCGAAAGTGAAATATGGTAGTAAGAAATATTGTGGTAATTAAAAATTGTGCGGAATCGATACTGTAATCTGACACTATCAATGTACTGCGCGTTAAGTTTAATGGGAGTATAAGTGTATACAAGTGTGGAAGAAAATTGTCGCGAACTTTTCCTGGCAGCTTTAATTCGGTACGTTTATGTTTGAAAATTACGAAATTGCAATCTGTGATTTATTCTCGTTATATAATCGGTAGTATGATCAGTGTGGGATTTCTTTAGTGGAATAATATACAACTGCGATTATCAATGGTAGTTAACTACACAATAATTCACAATTTTCTTTTGTATTATTTCCTGGGTTATTAAGATACAAATTTTATTATTCCATGTTTGAAATAATTTAGCTAGTTTTTTATTTTAATACTCCGTTGTTTTACGATTCACTGATTTCCAATATTTCATGTTCATACTATTAAATGAAGGATAGGAAAATTCCAGAATAAACATTTTAAATGGATCTTTGAAATTGCAAAACTGATAAGATTATAATTCTTTTCAATTGTTTACATCATTGACAATAATATCGTATAACAATATACTACTAAATTATACTATTCCAATGCTGAAAAGTGTAATTAATATCGTATAGTATATTATTACCAGTTTTGCAAGCAATTGAAATTGCAATTGTAAAATAAATCGAATACTATAGAGATGGTAAAAGGTCTCACTAGCTTTGAGAAGATTTTCCTAAATTATCATTTAACCTATCACATCCTTCGTGATTCGGAACACACCTAAAGCTGTAGGTCTCAGACAAAATAACTGCAGCAGTTAAATAAAAAAAATACCAAAAATAAGTTACTGTGCAGGTGCACCACGGGCACTGAGTATATTGTCTGGTATAGTGTCAGTTACTGCGTAGTTAAACAGTTTCCAGATATTGTATAGTTGTATACTTTGAGCTATTGTAGAAATGTATAGTTTCAGTTATTGTGTAGTTGCACAGTTATAGTTATTTCATAGCGGAACAGTTTCAAGCTCTTATATAGTTGTATGGTTTGAGCCATTATAGAGTCCTATAATTGCAATTATTGTGTAGATCAACAGCATTGGTCGATATATAGCTGCAAAGCTGCAGTTACTGCGTAATTTAACAGTTTCAAAATATTGTATAGTTGTATACTTTGAGCTATTATAGAACCGTATAGTTTCACTTATTCTATACTTGCGCAGCCGTGGTCATTACATAGTTGAAAAATTGTACTTATTGTGTGGCTGAACAGTTTCAAGCGACTATATAGCTGTACTATAGTTTCAAGCTTTTATATAGTTTACAAAACAGGGGCTGGCAATTAAAACGATAATATTAAAAATATAATTTTGATTCAAAAATTTAAAAAAAAAATCCAAAACAAAATCTCTACCGAATTACTTGCATCGCCAGCAGCATCAAGCTATTACTTCTAATTTCAATACTTCCATCGACGATATTTCATAAAAATACGAAGAAAAATCAAAGCACAATAGGAAAAGAACACAATAAATTTCCATTATAAGGAAAAATTACTAGAAAAAAAATCGTCACCGTGCAACAAACCAAGGAATAATTATAACACGATGACCATGGACCCGATAAACCACGCTACGCATTTTCTGCGTACGTACATGGCTATACTTCGTCGTGGCTGTGCAATTACGCGTTTCACGTGACACACCGCTGCATTCATCGCGATGGAGGATAATTCGCACGTTAACGAGCGACTTCTCTCGCAGACTGTAAAACCAGGTGGAAAAATGCTACGAGCGTAGCTCGGATGAATGATCGAAAGAGGAGAGAATATGGTAGCCATGATTATTTGCAAGAGTCGATGAAGAAACGACGGCTTGCGCAAAAATTGCAGCAGATGGACAAATAGTGGATTGTCTTTCTTCGTGTCTTGGAAACTATTATACACTTTAAACGACAAAAAAATGATTGGAAGTTAGACGAGTAGAGTTATGCAAATGTTAGATCTTCTCGTCAGTAACCTTCAAAAGCCCTTGAACATCTCAAATCTTGCTCCTTCAAAACGAAATCACAGCTTCAACAAAAACTACGCACTAAATCTCATCGAAAATAATTTTCCACTTTCACAGTTTATTTCAAAATTCAATTCAACATCTTCAAAACGAAAAATAACAAAATTAAACACTCCCTTCAATAAATCTCACAAAGTAGAGACTCTCAAAAACATTGGTACTTCTCACTCCAACAAATCATTCAATCTTCCATTCAAAGTTTAGTCAGTAACCTTCAAAAGCCCTTGAACATCTCAAATCTTGCTTCTTCAAAACGAAATCGCAACTTCGACAAAATCTGTACATTAAATTTCATCGAAAATAATGTTCTGTTTATACAGTCCATTTCAAAATTCAATCAAACACCTTCCAAATGAAAAACCAGGAAAGTCCTTCCTGCAATAAATCCTGCACATTAGGAACCTCTACAAATGTTGGTATCTTCCATTCCATGGATACAAGTTCAGCTGTTATAATCTACCCCGAAGTTCTACCCTCAGAAGCTCTGCTGATATTGAAAGTTGCCTTGAAACCGCCATCAACGAAGATTCCCCATGTTTTCCAGGAGCTGAAGAGCAAGAAGGTCAGGATGTTGAACAGCTTGGCAAACTACATACTCGGGGGTAATATCTTCAGCGCACAGGATTCACGGCAGAGCAACTATAATGAAATCCTGGAATCCCTCCCCCCAATGTCGAGGATCAGTCAGGTGGTAGTCGAGGGCGATGACTGGATCCTCATTGACCGTGCTGGTACGTCTGTTGAAAATCTTTGAGACACTTTTACTGGACTACTCTGTACAATTGATAATAGTATATTTACGTTTTATTTAACTGTAAACAGGGGAATATCTTAGGAGGGATTAAAGCTATCAATAATTGTTTAAAAAAAGTCGGTCGATATGAGGGGGACATCGTATTTTGCAAGTTATTTCTTTTTGCAATCGTAATTCCGTATCTCGTGAAAGTAGGGAGTGCTGTTTTATTTATTTGTCAAATATTAGTTAAATTGAAAAATCGATTTTTCACTTCTTCGTTTTTGTTGTTATTTTTCTCGTTACTTAATCATAACAGATGTAACGTCGGTAGTTTTATTATTAAGAAGAGATCATTAGAAATTGGTTTAGCTTCGGGAAAATTTCCTTTCGTATGAACAAAAGTTTATCGTACGCAGTTCCGAGATAGGAGGACAATAAACGTATTATCGTGGATGTTACTCAAACGTCGGATTACTTTTGAGTTTTTCCTTTATTTTAACCTCTACATCATCAGGCTTGGTGGCGTGAGTGACGAGGGTTACAAGAGCACTAGATAAACGTACGAACAATTAACTCTTGACGGAGGAAATTTTTCATCTGACGGATATGATGTTATATTTAAAACAAATATTTTTTTCTCTTAGCTCTTCAGCTCGTAATTCTTTATCAACTGATTTAAAAATATACAGACCATTTACTTTCTCTTTTAAATATCATTTTTAAGGTCTTAAGAATTGTTAAGACACAAATGTCTTCGTGATTAAAATGAGAATTGAAACGAACACTTTAAGAGCGTTGTAGGATTTAGAAACTGTTCTAATTTTGATTCAGCTTGACACTGATAGATTCTCTAGCTTTATTTCTATGCTGCTGGAAAATGTATCAGTTGCTTATCTAATTACGATGAAGTTAGACATTTTTAGGACTTTTAGGATATGTCCTAACTCTGATAATGCTAATTAGAGAGAGTCTATTTTGGATAATTTAAACTCTATGTATTATAACGCGAGCGTCATTCATTTTGACACTGATAAGCGCGAAAATTGTCATTTGTATTCCCAAAAACACAACGAAGCTTCGCAACAAAAGTAATCCTACCCATCAAACGCAAGAATTATCAGATTGTATTTCATTCTCAAAAATAATTTACAATGACACTCTGCAATAAAACAAAGGAATCACCCAACATCATCACTTTCCTCCAACTATAATCCGTCGTTAAAGATCCATACCTAACAATTCAACAACACCGGCAACCAAATGACTCGAAAGCAAAAATAATTAGTCTCCAATTGCACTGAGAATTCAACAACCACGTTCAGTCCAACACCGTTCTGCAATACCAGCAACCAAACTTCAAAAATCATTTACAACGACACGGTAATAAAATAAAACAACATCATCTCTTTCCTTCAACTATAATCCGTCCTTGAAGATCCATATCTAACAATCCAACACCGCTCAGCAACTGAACAACCCTCAAACAACACCAGCAGCCCAATCATTCAAAAGCAAGAATAATTAGTCTCCAATTGTACTGAGCATTCAACAACCACGTTCAGTCCAACACCGTTGTGCAATACCAGCAACCAAACTTCAAAAATCATTTACGACACTGTAATAAAATAAAACAATATCATTACTTTCCTCCAACTATGATCCGTCCTTGAAGATCCATGTCTAACAATTCAACAACGCTCAGCAACTGAACAACCTTCAAACAATACCAGCAGCCCAATCATTCAAAAGCAAGAATAATTACTCTCCAATTGTACTGAGCATTCAACAACCACGTTCAGTCCTACACTGTTCTGCCATATCAGCAACCAAACTTCAAAAATCATATACGACACTGTAATAAAATAAAACAACATCATCACCTTCCTCCAACTATAATCCGTTCTTGAAGATCCATATCTAACAATCCAACACCGCTCAGCAACTGAACAACCCTCAGACAACACCGGCAACCAAATCACTCAAAGGCAAGAATAATTAGCCTCCAGCTGCACTGAATATTTGTAAAACTTAATAGTTGAGGGCACCCCGGCGCTGGAGGAGTCGTGGTACGTAACACCACCCGCATGTTTCACACGGGCGGGTCCCGTGAACGTAGAAACATCACCGTTAGAAAACCTGCTGATCGAACATCCCAGTATGTCCGTATACCGAGCCACAGCGTCTCCAATCGCCCCCGATACACCACCCCCTACTCCGGATGCAACGGAGGATCGAAACGTCGAGGATGACGTTTTACCTACCCTTGATCCTGAATCGTCAGGAGCCTCGCTGCAACGTAGCTCACGGAGAAGGAACAAGAAAGTTCAGCAACCTCGTAGACCTTCTATTCACGATGGCAGACCTGCCAATTGTGTTTGCACGGAGAAAGTCAGGATTGTTCAGCTCCGTTCGGCTCAAAAGGTACTTACGTCTTAGTTAGGTCTATTTAACACTTTCAAGGCTTCAGCTTGTTGCATTGATGGCTTGATGTTTCCTAACTTTGTCGAATGTAACGATTGAGTTCTTAGTATAAATTGGAACTGCATACACTCTAAATTTGACAAGACACTTTACTTTTCACATCTAAGTGATTTAATTCCACTAATCAGTGATTAATTACTAATTAGTAATTACCAATTTTAAACGGTCTATGCACAGTTTTCGAAAAACGTACTTTTACGTAGCTCCCATACAATGTGTTAAAATTTATGAAATTCTTTATAATTTAATTTTTTCAAGTAAAGTATAATCCATTATTTAGAATTATATTTTTATTATTTTTCAACGTGCTATCGTATAAATGACCTTCAAATGCCTCCATAAATTTGACCTTTAAAGAATTAACGAATTGTAAACCGTGACGCAATTATTAAAAATGAATTCTCAAGATTGAAGACTAAAATTTGTTATAGGTTCTTGAGAAACGATCAACTCAAGGTCTGAAGAGAGGCCGTTTGGAAAGGAGCAACAAACTGAGGGAGGTTTTCAGTGTTAAAGGCAAGCGGCCACGTCGCCAGGACCGCTTGCGTATCCAGAACAGTGGCGCAAACAACAACCGGAAATGCTAGTCATTCGATCTCAGGCCAAGGTGTATTTAAATACCTTCTTCCTATTAAAAAAGAAAAGAAAAAAAAACAACAAAAAGCAACAAACGTGCAAAAAAAATGTATATGAACTAATCAGTTTTAACCCCCCTATCGCGTTCTTACACTTGTTCATGTTTTCAAGGATATCGTGGTTCTTTAATGTCCTGCTGAACACAGATATCCTGATAGTAATTGAAAACTGTGGAATTCGAAGGGATTGGATTGAGTTTTAAGTAATTCTGGGGATTAGAGAATGTTTGAAGAAACATTGATTTTGGATTTTGAATTTCAGTGGAGAATTGGCATCCTTTGGCTCGAATTTTAATAGTCAAAGCTCTGGCAGAACGTGTTGAAAGTGCAATTGTTAATGAGATTTAGTAAAATGATGTTCTGCGGGATAAAACTATAATAGTAAAATAATAGTGAAATAATTGGCGAGCATGGATGCTTCAGAGGATTCTCAAAGTTTCAAAATTCTTTAAACTGCCCAGACAGAATGGAATATTGCAGCAATATTGCAGCAATATTGCCGTGCAACATTAAACGTTGCAGGGAATATTGCCGCAACATTGCCGCAACATTGCTGCAATATTCCTATGTCCGCCTCTTTGTAGCTTGCAGGAATATTGCAGCAATATTGCCGGGAATATTGCAGCAACATTGCAGCAAGATTGCCAATGTTGCAGCAATATTGCAGCAATATTGCGAACATTGCAGCAATATTGCAGCAATATTGCGAACGTTGCAGGAATATTGCGAACGTTGCGGGAATATTGCAGGAATATTGCGAACGTTGCAGGAATATTGCGAACGTTGCAGGAATATTGCGAACGTTGCGGGAATATTGCAGGAATATTGCGAACATTGCAGGAATATTGCGAACGTTGTAGCAATATTGCTGGAATATTGGTTGGATGAACAAACATTTATTTTTGATAATTGCATTTATTCAATAGAAAAAAAAAAACATTTTGAATTTAAAAAAAAACGAAGTAATATTTGATTTGTTACTGGAGTTTACGCTTGATGTTAATAATTATATTATCTTGTTTATTTGTTCCGAATTGCCATCGGTGTCATCGGATAACTGGACGTTCTTGAATTCTCGAACGATTTATTCTAAAAGTTTTGGACTGGGAAAGCCACTTTGCAATGGGATTTTTTTTTCTTACCTTACTCATACTTTTTTACCCACGATGGGATTCGAACCCTAGTCTTTTCCGTGCGAACCCAGAACGTTGCCGCTACGCTACGGCAGCTCTTGATGTTACGTTCTACAGTTCCACTTAAATATGGCAATGAAACTTTAATTGCAAATATCTTAAAAACCATTGAGTGTTTGCCCCTATAATGGGGTATATTCATCAATGTTGAGCATACATTTCAATGTTGCCATTGCAATGTTCCCGCGGCAATATTGCGGCAATGTTGCGGCAATATTGCGGCAATGTTGCAGCAATGTTGCGGCAATGTTGCAGCAATGTTGCAGCAATGTTGCGGCAATATTGCGGCAATGTTGCGGCAATATTGCGGCAATGTTGCGGCAATATTGCAGCAATGTTGCGCTGCAATATTGCCACTGCAATGTTGCAGCAATGTTGCGGCAATGTTCCGCTGCAATATTGCCACTGCAATGTTGCAGCAACATTGCTGCAATGTTGCCAATATTGTGCAAGATTCGCAATATTGCTGCAATATTGCTGCAATATTCCAGTCTGTCTGGGTGAAAATATCAAAATACACAAAGTCATTGAGAACTTCGGTGCAGTACTTGCAAAAATTTTAAGTAAAATATGCAAGCAGTTATTTAAAAGATAACAAATTAGAGTTTATCTCAAAACATTCTACATTAAAGTAACCGGAAGTTACTTACAACCCACTCCAATAATTCAAAAATCTCAAAGGACCTTCGCAAAATGTTTTCACAATTTAAAAAAAAAATTATATTATATATTAATTAATTATCAAAAAAAGATACAATTTATTTATGTAATGGCAAACACTAAAAATTCAGTTATCAGTTTGTCCAAAGAACGCGATAAGGACCCACACAATTTTTGTCGTACCAAAGCGCGTGTAAATGGCATCCGACGAAGCCGAAATTCGGCAAAATGTCCGCAATTGATTTCAAGGTCGTGTGTGTGAAATGGGAGAACGCGAAACGTTATCACGATCAGTGTAATCGTACTGCGAATAATGCGAAAGCAATGTAGCGAATATCTTCGACGACGAAACAGTCCTTTTGTCGAATTCCGCGGGAAAGAAAATGGACGACGTTTATGTCGGTCTTAACACGTTGAATGTTGGGCCTTTTGCTGGTTTTGTTACTTTTATCGATGTAAAAATTCTTCTGACAGCCGTTTCGATAGGTTTGTTTCTTTAGTCACTGTGCAGATGCTTGAATATCGACCCTTTGACCTGTGCTCGTGGTGGCGTACTTGGGGCATTCGAATAAGTTGACTTAGGTGACAAGTAAATGAATTATGAATTCAGTTCTTTTTCTAATAGGCAATTCATTATAGCAATTCGTTATAGTTATTTAAATAAATAAATACCACAAGGCACGTCAGGTGGTTGATAAATAACATTGGGGAATTTTACATGTCTCGTAAAAAGGCCAATGCAGCCACATTTGTGGTTTAGGAATTACAATTAAAACGGTGAAATTTTATTAAAATTGATAGTACTTGAGACGGAGGTACAACTTAAATAGTAGTGTTTTAACATTAGAACTACAGAGCAAATGAAAATTCCCAGTTCTTTTCAAAGAGTCTCCAAGTTTATAGGAGAGTCAGAGAGCACATGTTTTACGTTGATCTTAAAAAACATAGGTTACCGAATGGATCGTCTCTTTCACAACTTGATTTCTGCTTTTCCATATCACTTTAATTTATTTAATATATTATAATATAATAGATTTAACGTCGGTAGTTCTAGTGTTAATGAAAATGATTGGCAGTGTTAAATAAAAGGAAAAGTAGATGCTATGGTGCATCAAGAGGTTAAGGCTCAGACTCACCATGAGAATGGGCTCAGATTTAAATTCCACTCAACTCTGGAAATTCATTCTAAATTGTCTTGTAATGCACCATAGTCTCAATTATGTATTAAATAATAGGCAACAAATAAAAGTAATTCTTGAAGTTGACTACAATGGTTAACATGTAAAGATTCACTATTAGTAGGCCCACATCAGTGGCTAAGACACACTAGGCAAAAATCTTAATGTACAGCAGAAGAAATGTTACATTTGTTTACCAGAATAATTCGAATTTAGGAAATTTCGAAAATTGTGGTGAAAAGAAAATTGCGCTCTCTTTGATTAAAATTCTAATAGTAATTTTAATGGGTGACTATAAATACACTAGGCCAGTGAAAGTATTCAAGAATAAGTATTTATAGTCATTGATGCTAATGAAGTGATTAAAATCACATTTTAGATGATGGAATTACAAAAAATAAAAGTAGTCACCTGTACAGTAGTACTTGACTCCCCTTTTTTTTAGTATTCCAATCACAAATATATCTACAAATTAGTAAAAATTATTGTTTCATTATTGCAACCAATTTTCCAGCAATTATTGCTTAAATATTGCAAGAAACATAAAATTCAGAGCCAATGACATTCAACGTGTTAATCGCGTGTCTAGCTAGCTTCTATTTAGCGTTCATACTTTACCTTAACGTGTAGCGTTTATTTAAGACATTCTCCTTTACCCTCGTGTAGCGGCTATTAATTGTAACATGAACCCACAATCGCTAATTTTGCAGTGTCGGTTCCCAAATTGTTGCGGCAACCTTCAAAAACGAAAACCAAAATTTGCAAAACTCACGAGAATCGATTTGGGACCACGCTTTTACGTTTTGTCGCTTGATAAAAGTAAAAAACAAAAACAGAAATAATTTGAAATTGAAGTGTGAGTGCCGGAGTGTACAGAAGTGCGATAGTTAAACGAAATTATTAATTATTATGATTACAATTCGACGAGTGTTCAGGCACAATGGAGAGAGTACCGCCGGGCTGTCGATTTACGTGTAATTAACGGTCGACATCTTGGAAGTTCATTAATAGATGTTATGCCGTAAATAGTTAGTCGGGCACGAAAAGAAACTGTAATGGGCAAAACACAGTAAGACAAGAAACGTGTGCAAAGAAGAAAAAAACAAGAAATAAGAAACGCAATCGCCTCTGTAATCTCAATACTTACGTGACCTTTTCCGATCTGCCTTCACCTGTGGACGATCGAGATTAGCACTGTATAATCGTTTGTATAATAATGATAATTTTAATAATGATAATATTAATATTAACGAAAGGTCAGTCAGGGTGTAGATTCTAAGCAATAAACACTTGTAATTATTAGACACAATTCGTGTAACGTCTATTAATGAGTGTCCAATGGATATTTATTTAGTGACAGTTTTATGTGTAATATCAATTGATATTAATGGGTAATATTGATTAATATTAAATTTAACGTTAAGTAGGCTATATTGTACAGGCTGGTCCATGTAAAGTGTCTGGTGGTGTTATCTTCAAAATTCTTTCACCTACTGTCTAAGAGACTCCCCTTTAATTCCTTTTCTTTGTGCTCTCTGAATTTTCTAATTGAAAATTAAGATCCATATTTTTTTTGCTGCTGTCAGAAACTTCGCTTTCTAAGTAAAACAAAAAAAATTGTTTTATAAAAGAAGAAATACATTAGTCGCTCGAATTGACCTTTGGTGGCGGATTTCTCGTACTTAATAATTCCCATTAACATAAATCAATAATAAAATAATTGTCCATAAAGCAACTATAAATTTAATGAAACAAAAAAATTCAGTTTCTACGATACAGAATTTATATTGCGGTTTAAAAAGAAAATAGAAATGGGAAATATACGTCTGTTGTAATTAAAGGATGAAGGAGAAAACATTTCGTCAATATATAAATAATTATTTCATACTCTCATTAGAATAATTATGGTGCAGATGATTTACAACGCTTTACGAGGACCACCCTGTATATACGTACGTGCATAAAAGTATACACACATATGTATATATATTTGCATACGCAATATAGCCGTGTAAACGAAAAATAGTATAATGCGGCTACGTTACGTACTGCTTTGCGTAGTCTATGACGAAAAAATGCGCGAACTTTTAGCATGATTATCTGAAATTCCACTGCCGATAAGAACGGTGCAATTTGACACGGAAGCCCTCGTTTCTTTCTGAACTTAACTCGAAAAAGCCAACATAAAGACATAAAAGTTAAGATATTAATTTAACTCCTTACCCTTCGATTTCTTTTGTGACTAAATGCACAATAACTGGCTAAAATACCAATGACTCTCAACGTGTTAAGTCTAAATTTAATAATTGACGATTGATTTATTAATTATCAATTGATTAATCAATTATTGAAACTATGTATAGTAGATCATACGTACAAACGAGTAATAATTGCAATACTTTTTTCATGAAGGTTCTCTCGAGTTAAGGGATGAAAGGAATAGAAAAAAATATCGTAAATAAATTCGAACGAGAGAATTGGATTCTTTACGAACTAACGCACGTTCTACCGCGTCGAAATTTCAAAGTTCGCGGGCTTGCGAAACACTTTGCACACTTGGTACTGTCTTTCTAAGACAGATCTTAGTCAATAATTAACCCTTGACACTTTACCTATCGAAATATATCGATTGCATCCAATTAGACTGGCTGGACATAATTTTAAATGTATCAGCTCGATTCGGTTTTACATCACATACCGACGAGACAGAAAGGAAATTTAAATAGAATTGGACATAATTCAAATTATTGAATAAGTAACGAAATTATACTTTGTTATGGTGGTAAAGGAAATAAAAACTCACAATTAGTGGGCCGAAGTTAATAAATCCTAGGCAAAATAACCATAGAATTTAACGCCCACGAATACAAAGAAAAAAGTGAGTAAGAAGATAGAAGCTCAGACTCACAATCGGTTAGTCCGAGTTCATATCTCTCGCCAACTATAGCAAATTTTTAAATTTTCCCGCGAGATATTAACACCTCAGTGGTTCAGAACCAATCTAAAATTGTAACGAAATTATTCATCGATGAATTTCCTGTCGGTAAAGTGTTAATTTAGTACCTCGAACTTCGTTTAAACGCCGCTCTGCGCCACCGCGTTTCAAACATCGCGGCAGGAAGTGTGTCCAATTATCGAATGATTTTGAGTATCTCAAAAAGTTCATGATGACACTCGATGTCGTTGGAGTTCGCTTCTAGTGTGCAAACGTCCAAATAAAGTATAGAGACAGTTTGAAAAGTGTAACTACAAAATTGTGTGATTAAAAACAAAGAGAAAACGTGAATTCTCTTAATTCTCTCCACCGGAAAGAGAGTCTCCATTCGAAACTGGAAGACATTTTCTTCTGTGGCTTCTAGCCTTTTCATATCCGTTTTTCTCAGTGAAGTCGTGGAAACAAAAGGTATTTTTTATTATCTTCACTATTGGCTGAAACGAAATACATTTGACTCTCTCAGCCTAATGAGACAAACGAGAAGTCTTTAGCCCTAAAAAAACAAATGCAAAGGACATTGTACTTGGTGAATTGTCTGAAGCGATTTCGTTCTATTCAGAACGTTCTATGTACGCATAAAAACATAAATAATCGTAGATTGACACCGTAGTTCGAAAGGCTACGTTAGATGCCGTTCTGTCCTGGTGCACGCAAAAAAAAGCAGATGGAATAAAAGTCAAAGCAGAGCCGTGTCGATTTACAAAGCAGATAAAATGAAACACCCCTTATAAAATGAACTATGAGACGCGACACCACAAAAGTATTTCTAGAATATTAATATCATGTTAAATTAGGAATTTTCGTATTGAATTACTACATTAATTACATTTTCAATTTTCTACGTCCATCTTGAAAACTGTACACGTTTGAATTGTTCCAGTTTTTTCTCCCTTTATATATTTCCCCAATGTTTATTTAACAGTTTTAAATATATGTGTTATTAGACTTCATCTCAACTGAGACTGTAAGGATTAATTACGGATCCAAATTCAGGCCCTCGACATTGGGAAATTTTTTTTTCTAAATTATAATTTAATATATATAGCCATAGGTGTTGAAGTTGAGAAATATTACACCATCGACACGGCTCTGGGTTCGAGAATGGGGAGGGAGAAAATGGTGGTAGGGTGTTTCTTGCATGTGTGATGATGTATAGACATAATGTGTAACATCTAAGGAAAAGTGTTCGTCCTGCAATTATTGCTGTATAATAATCTAGTAGAGGGAAAACACGTCAAAGTATTGAAGCGTTTTCCATGATTCCAAATCGACGAGCTTCGAGTCGACATTGTGATTGGGACCTTTCGTTCGTATCGTTTGAAGTTTCTTTTCTCTTTACGATCGCTCGATCGATCATATGATATAATTTGAATGTATGCTCGTACACCTTGACCCTATAACGATGATTAATAAAATATTTTATGTCACTAATCACGACAGTGTTTAATGACGAGTCTATATAAGTTGTAAAGTATTTTATTTTCATGTAATAGGACAAATAATTAATTTGCCTTGCATATTAATAAATCGTAAGGCAAAGTAATATATTATGGATAATTGATGTTACTTATTGAAATGATTTCGATACAACTGAATTATTGAGAATTGCAATTAACAAGTTTAATGTTCACGTAAGATTGAAGTTTTTTTTACGAATATTGCAGAAATCGGATTGCAAAAGTTGGAAGGATTTTAATAGTAAACTTGGTGTGATTAAAGAGAATTTAACTAGTCAAATAACCGCTAAGATCGTCGTCAGATTTCTTCAAATTTCCAATGTATCCGCAACTATGAACCGAATGGAGAGTTCTGTCTTTCGGACTAGCGATAGATCGTAGATTTCCCTCGCAGTTTAAATTTAATGACACTTCTTTCATTATCTCAGTGCAACGTCCGACTTCGTAGTCCACGTCGAGTTCCCTATTTCTATGGTTTTCAGTGAAAAGCACTTCTAAACTGCAAATAACACTGACTAGTTCCTCCTCCAATTGTGGATCACATGAGATCGATGATACCATTCCTGGTTCGCAACCTGGAGCACCTATTTCAAAATCAGACTGTTTCATTCAAACATCTTTATTACTTTTTCTCTTTAATTTACTTTCAGTATAGTTTTTAAAAAATTCAGGCTTCACAATTTCATTTTAATTAAATTTAATTTAAATTAATAATAAAGATTGTTTTAGTCTATTTGTTTTTAGTATATCAATTCATCTGCTTTATGGTATTTTTGAAGGGAGATGTAAAGGAATGGTCAAGGAACGCCCATAAGCCGCCATTAATGGATGACACTGTACAGGGAACTCTGTGGTGTAAAGATCGTTAGTTATCGATCATAGGATAAATTTGTACTATCTACCCTAGCTCCATATTTAAGCATTCCTAGTCCTTCAAAGGTTAATTTTTATGCCATAAGTTGTTTCATGTAAATTTAAGTGACTGGTGCTGCCATCAACTGCCATTACTATACTGCATTGTACGACAAAATCTATAGTGTAGAAATCGTAAGTTGGCGATGATGAGACAAATTTGTCAGATCCTCCCATAGCTTCATATTCAATTGGTTTTCCCATGATGAGATATTATTTTTGCAAATTAAAGGACTTTATTTCTATGTACTTTAATTTGTAACGTATAGGCACCTTCGGTTTCTGCACTATATCTGACGGTAGTTCATGGTCGCGAAGTCTAAACGACTGGTGAGGAAACACCACCTAGTCACCATTAATGAACGTCCCTGTACAAAAAAAACTTCAGATTACCTTGAGTATCCTGCACCATTTCCCAACGCATTAGAGCTTCTTGCAATGGTTTATAAAGCTGTTTCCTATTGGGGCAACACCAGGTTGCAACTTTTGCATCCAATTGAACCCTGTCGTCGGTTCCGAGTTGACTCCAACTTAAGAACAGTTGCTTCAATCGCGGCACTGTTATAATTAATATCCAATTAATAATATCTAATTAAAAATAGAGTAGGAATTAACTACAAACTAAGTGAATATTTTATTTAAAATTGCAGTGATTTTCATCTCACCAGCTAAACGTATAACAGAAATAGTATGAACAGTCATTGTTCGCTTGCGTGCAAATTTATAAACGAGATTTATTCACAGTATCATTGCATTGTCTTAAAATTTAATTACAGCAAATGTAGAATTTTCCAGAACGTTAAATATTCCCTTTGAGAAATTTTGCAATGTAGGTCTGTTTAACACTAAAACTACTAAGGCGATTAGAATTATCGATTATCTACTTTTCAGAAACTTTTTTCCAAATTCGAAAAGAGCCATGAAAGTAAATACTCCAATTTTGTCTTGTAAAGTCAAGTTGCCAAATTGATTAATTTTTCTTGCTCCAAAATATTTATTCAGTATATTTAGATATAATAGATATAAGGCATGTAGTTCTGGTGTTAAGCTGGGCCTGGAATTAGGGTTAAACATACATCCATGTACCTTCGGGTATCAGAACCAATATCGTATCGCATATTTGCTCGAACACAGCCTCGTCCATCGGTTCAGGGACGTTTTCTTCGCTGCTAATGGTCGCCGTGGACTTAGATTGCATCACACATTTTCAAATGCAAAGAGCTTTTTCTCGTTTTTGCTGTCCTTTGACGTTTGATTTTCGCACAACTTCTCGTCTATTTTCGCTAAATATATCGTACCATGAATTATCGCAGAATAGAACATAACGTGAAATGAACTTCGGACAGGTGAAAAACATTAAAAGAACGAATAATGTCTCCATTCTAAATTAATTTTTATGGATACAAAATTTATTGGACTTTTGCTTTTTCTAAATTTCATTTCGGACTGTTATATAATAAAGGAGAATTAATTTCCATAAAAATTCTATGGAAAGATAATTTACTAAAATTTATTCCTAGCAAAACTTTGAATAATTTGATATTCAAATCTTTGTGATATACGTTATTCAAGTTTACTTATTATATTAGTTATTATTAAATTATAGTAACAAATACATTGATATCTATTACTATAGATAATATTAATAATGCAGGAAAAATCTCTAAATTATAAAAACACGATGAATAAAAAATTACTTCAATAGGCACAGTAGTTAATACAACTTCAAAATGGAGAACGAAGACAAAATGCGTCCCGAAATTCGATCAGTTGTCCAGGATTTCACGAAAGTACGAAATGTGGGTTTAATTCTTAATTATTAACACAAACGTAATAGAGTTCTCAAATGAAAGAGATTAAATTTCTTTGTTAATTGGTAGACTTACGTCGGTTTGAAAACTTACTGCGAAATGCAAGATGCAGTTTTGGAAGTCGAGAGGGAACGAATGGCAAATGTGAAGGAAAATTTGGAAAAATTAACGAAGACATGTTTAATGCTGGAACGACGGCACCAGTCGGTGATCGAGGAAATGCAAAAAGAAAAAGCCGATATGGGAAAAGCTATTAAAGATTTGATGGAACAATGCAGTCATTTGCGCCTTATTAATAATACTGATCGTAATACTGACATTGAGAGGGGTAATTAATAATGAATTTTTCCCCTTTTCCGTTTAAATAATAATTTAGTATCAATAATTATTCTTTCTCTGAAAGAAATTCTACTCTAATGAAATTAAGAAACGTAGATTTTATTTCCAAGATTTTTAATATTCTTCTTCTGCTTTTACTACTCTATCTGCGATATTGTTTTGTTAAGAAAAGTTCGATGTTGTACTTGGGAATTTTTTTTAAATAAGAATTTTTCTTTAGACCCGAGATAGATTTTTAATTAAGATAGTTTTCAAATTAAGTATAATTTGGAAAGTACTTCGAAATTACTTCCATTCAAGAAGTTCTGATTACGTATTTTCTTATCTTTTCCATAAATCTCAAAGTGAAGTTTCAATAGAAACTTCGTTCTATTCGTTCTGGTAATACAAGAATTAAATAATTTAATTAAAGTTTAATTTCAGAATTAGGAAAGCAAGAATAATAAAAAATAGTTTATATTTTTAAGAATAATTTATGGTTTAGTTTATAAGCTGGAAGATGAAATAGAGGTGTTGAAAGCTCAGTTGGCACTGCAAGAGGAAAAACACCAAGAAGAAATGGCGTCGTTGAAGCAGCAACATTCTGACGAATTGCAGAAACAGAAAATGTTACTACGAACCGCGAAACAGGAATCGGTTCCTGTAATTAGCCTTTTCAAATCGAATCAACTAGATTTTTTTCGAGAAATATATTGCAAAATATTTTAAAAACAATTTTTCATGTTTAGAAACGAAACACAAAACGACCCCGGGCAAAAGCTGGAATTGCAAATAAAAAGAACGCGTCATGTTTCAGGTACAATATTTTATTACTGCAAAAAGTAAAACTATTTTTATTCGTTTAGATTATCAACATTGAACTTTTGCTTAAATTGGTAAAATTTTGATAGCAATAGTTGTAAGTTTGATATTTAAATTCAATGGCGATTTAAAATTAATTTTTAAATCTGATAATTATGAAATGGTTCTCCAAGATGGCCGGAATTAGATGTCGAAAAAATCAACAGCATCCCCATAGAAGAGGAAGACTTAACTTCGGCTGGAAACACAAAAAACAAAAAAAGAAAATTGTTTCACGAAAGCGACTCTCCAATCGACATTATATAACAAAATGACAACACGATGATATTCATATTCATTTTATCTTTATTCAACAATTTCACATAGAATTCCTAATTTCTATAAATTACAATTCTATTTTCCTTAATCGTATAATATAGTAACAATAAATAATTAAATCTGTGAGTACCCAATTGTACGAAATAATCCATAAGCAGTTTACAATTCCTGTACCGTAAGTTTTGTTTCTTATTCATCGCCATTAACATTTGTTCGGATTCATATCCCCCAAGGAAAAATAAATTTCCTTATTTACCGATCTTGCGATTCAAAGAGTTCCAGCTGTTTGTGTAATCGATCCTCAGATGTCCGTAGGTGTTCAAATCGAGACGGGCCGGGGGCATTATGCCCACCATGTACCTCTCTTCTTCGGGACTTATGGAAGATGCACGATGTTCCTTCTCTGAATATTGTCGAGCCATTTCTATGTGAAAATGAATATTTATATTAATTTACATGTTATATTAAAATAGTCGCGTTTAAAAGACGAGAATACTTTATTTTCAAAGTAAAGAAATTACAATTACCCATGTCTCCAGGATCCATGGGAATTCGTGGATCGACATACTCGGCCCTTAAAATAAATTTCAATTAACGAAAATCATAGCCAAGTATTCTTCTCATTTGTTATTAATAATTTTCAAACAATTGGTACCTTCGTAATTCCCTTGTAGATGCCGATTTACATCTGTGTCTGAAGCGTCTATGATCTTCAACAATTTCGCCGCGTTGCACGTCTAAAATTTGAAATTATCGTGATTAAAAAATTGCAAAAACAAAGTGACAAAAATTATAATTTTTTTATTATTAGTATCATCAAAAAATGAAATGTCCAATTACGAGATAAACAAAGTGATGTTGCATTTCGTTAGCAAAATTGCAAGTTAACAAAATAATTATTTTATCACTAGAACTACCACGGCAGTTAGAAATAGTAAAAGGTTTAAACGGAGTAGGAAAGTAAACATGAACAAACATTTAAAGATAGTAATCGATAAAATGGAAAAAATTCAAAAACTTCCGGTGAATATGCCACATCTATCTCAAAAGACATAAATTACTTAACTAATCATATTCTGTGCCGTTTGATTCCTCCTTTTCAAAACACCTTTTTCAGTATATTTAAAGATTTGATGCCAGTGGTTATAGTGTTAAATGCAATGGTTTTTGCGCTGGCAGTTTTAGTGTTAAAGTAAGGTGTAATTCAGCGATTAATAAGTCATCAGCGAGGTCTTTATACTTAATAGTTCGATTCTAATCTCTCGTTACCATAATGGGCGAATTGAATGCCCACGTATCGCCTTCTGTGCAGCGCATCAAGAACCTTGGTAGGTCGCGTTAACGATTCGGAACGAGGACGCGAAAATTGTTACATTGGCATAGGAAGAATCTTATGAGAATATTTTTCGAACAAATGTATGCAACGACCTGCGTACGTGTTCTAGAACAGGTGAAATCAGCACGATGTGTGTATATGGGAAACGCTAATCTGTAATATACCATGAAATAGTACGTCTACTTGGAAGTTCATAAAAGTAATGTCTACTCTTAACTAGCCGTTTATTATCCACTCTGCACTAACCGTGTGTCATAAAAGTTTGCTTTTCTTGATTGATAGCTTAGGTGAAAAGTATGTTGTCAACTTGTTTTCTGCTATTAATTTTTAATTAATCTTATTGGTAACACAATTTTCGTACGCCCTTGGGATTTAAGGTAATATCAAACACGTCAGAGATTTTACTATTTACAATTGTTTATTTAATTAATTTTTATTTAACTTTACCGATAGCACAAGTTTAAGAGAACTCATTGACTTAAAGTAGTGTAAGGCATCATTAATATCTCATTTTCTACTGTTAATTATTTAAATCGTCTTAATTTATCACTTAATGTGACACAATCTCGGTCAAGATTGAAGATTAGAAGTCACGTAAAACTTAAAATCCCGAAAGTACCATATCATTAAAAAACCAAAGCAGTTGACACTAAAAAGCAGTTTTAAGTTCCATCGCGATGTTTTCATGAACTCCATGAATATCCACGTCATCTAACGGAGGGAAGTAGAACTAAATAAAATTCAAACGTTCGATTAATTCGCAATAAGTGCGTTGTTCACTTCGAGTCTTTCTGCACTTCATTATGATGAATCCTCGAGCGATTTAATTCAGTATTTCACGGATGATTTAGTATCTAGAAGAGAAAGTATATTGACGTTCTCGAAAGTCTGATGAAAATTGCAGTCACACGTCGAACGTTAAATTGCACGATGAGTCGAGTCGCAATGGCGTGGTGTCTTTGCAATACCACCATAAAGGATTCGCCGATGCAATAGAAAAGGTAGTTTCTAGGGCAGGTTAGAAATCGGCATATTGCAACGTGCAATACGTAGCAAACAGTTGCATCAATATTTCGTGCTCCATATTTTCACGGTAGCCTGACTTTTTATAGAGGCACTTTATGGTTTTTTTATTGAATTCGTGTCTCTATTAATTTTTCATCGGTAATTTAAATATACAAGAAGCATTACACTTATAGTAAATTTAAGACTTCTACAATGCATAAATTTGACGATTTCTATCTTTAACCGTTTGTTCGTGTTCTGTTTTCTACTCCACTTAAACCTTTCACTACTTCATCTCACGTCGCAGAAATTACGACATAGGCGAAGGAAATTACAATAATTAAGACGATGATGACAGACACAATACTAAATACCATTAATTCTATATTAATAACGAAGATTACAATATACCTGTCACAAAAAACAATCATGGATGCAACGAGGTTGCAATTAAAAAAGTAGAAAGTACCACAACCCAAAACTTATTTAATAAATCTAATCTTCATTCATCCCAGTAAAAAATCAATTCAACCAGTACACCTGAAACTTTCAGTGTATTTCATACTATCTCTAATATTCCAATCAGCAGTGCAATTACACAGAAATAATTGCAAGCCAGTCTAAACATGCCAATCATTGCAACTCTCCTCGCATTGACTTTTTCCTTTTAATGTGCACGAAACATCGACACGTTTAGTCAGCGATGTACGTCAAGGAAAATTGTGACACGCGCAATTATTATCAGGCCTGTTTTCTCCTCGATAGTTAAGTCACGTCAATTTGTATTCCTCTGCGCATCAGAGGAACGTCACGTGACGATTTGCGTGCACTGTCGTGACCACCATGGGAAGTCTGGTACCGAAAATGTTATGCAATTGCTCTGTCTTGGGTCACGCAGCCATAACGGAATACTCGACTGCTCTGTCATCTGCACGTGCTTTGACAGAGAGCATTTGGCAAAGGAATGCGCTTCCGTTGAGACGAACGAGGACATTCAAAAATAATTCTTGATTAACTAATTGCAATGCAAGTTTGTTAGAAACTACATTGTTCCATATTTTTCAGAGTGACTGGAATGACTGGAATATTTTAATACTAGAATTATCAGAGTTTAATGTATAATTAGAGGGACCAGAAAGTACGTTATTAAAAATGTGCACAGTAGATAACAAAATTTTGTTCATAACGGGAATAATTATTTCATTCATTAAAAATAAAAACTAATTACAAATTTATTTGCTTGGATTTAATGTAAAAAAAACGACATTATTTTCTGGTCTCCCTAATGTTTCAATGTATTAAATAAGTACTTTGAAATAAGGGGAATTAAAAGGTGGAGAAGATGATAGATAGGGTAAATTATATTTTAGGAGATGAACGTTGAATTTTTATTTTATGATTCTCCTATGAGCTTTGCGAAATTTTTAAAAAATTGTGTACCAGTTGCTTTGACTACCTTGTTAGTTTTAGTGTTAAAAATTGTCAGCAGAGGAATATGTAATATTTTATGGCACCGTGCTAAAAAATTAGGAACTATTCATTTTCACTGCTTGGATACTTCCCAATGTTAAAGACCAGCAGATGAGTATGTTATGGCACTATGCCAAATGATAAAAAAGAATTTGCAAGTTGTATCGAACGCAGTATTTTCACCCGGAAAAGCAGACTAAACACAACCCGGAAAAAATAGAGCGGAATATTGACCAAGTGAAAGCGTGCCTTCGGAGAAAACTTTTTCCACGGTTTTCTAATCACGTATCGAATCCAAAGTATTACATCCGCGATTAAGCTCGTAAGTTTCCCTTTCGCTTTACACTCTTCCATCAGAAGTAATAATCCCCCATCAATAACTATGCTAGTGATTATGGCAGTGATAAAAGTCATTTGTTCTCTCTTTCGATAGACTGGAACTTTTGCTTGCTATAGTATAATTTTCCAGTTTTTAAAGGGAAAATATAAATAAATGGACAATTCACTATAATAAAAAACTATACAGAGTGTAACTGTGTAACATTGATCAACCAAAAATAAACACTTAATTTACCGACGATTAATTCAATATATTTAAAAATATCAAATAAATATGTCAGAAACAAATAAACGAGAGATCCAAATAACTTAAACGATGCAATCACTTACCGTGTTCAAGATAAACTTAGAAAATTAAAAAAACAAACAGCATTTTTATAAAATTCAAGACAAGTCACTTCAATCACCATGGTAAATATACTGTTAAAAAAGTTTAAACACAAAGAAAGTAAAAGTTAAGTTTTTTACATTGACCATTTTCATGATTACAATCACAAATATTGGTCTTAAAACAAAAAGCAATGAATCTTTACCCGAGAGAGGTACGTAGACAGGATATGGCGCGACGTAATCCTCGTCCTCGTAGATGGGCTGGTGATAATGACAACTATTGTTTGGCGGCCTAGGTGGTCCACAATAGAGCTCTTCCACGAAAGCTGGTGCGTCGTAGCCTGGTTCCCTTACCATGGAAGAGCACCTGCAACGTGCATGTCTCATCGAATCTTGTAATATTGCATCGCTTTTTGTACGAATTCTTTGCACGTTAATCTGATAGACACATCAGACTGATTCGATGAGATCATCCGGTATCTACTGTCTCAGCGGGTATCCTAACTCTGAACTTGGTCTCGAATTTCAGCCGGACCTGCTGAGGCTCGAGTTAGACCTGAAGTAAGTCTAATTGTAAGTTAGGACTGAGGTAGATCTGAATTAGGTACACCTCAGATTTAATTATTAATTTAGGTCCAAAATAGATCTCGATTAGGTCTGCTTGAAAGTTAGGACTGAGGTAGATCTGAATTAGGCCCGTCTTAGATCTGAATGAAATCTGAATTAGGTCTGATTTAGGTCTAATTTAGATCCAAAATGGATCTGGATTAGGATTGATTGTAAGTTAGGACTGAGGTAGATGTGAATTAGGTCCGTCTTAGGTCTGAATTAAATTTGAATTAGGTCTAATTTAGGTCTAAAATAGATCTGGATTAGGTTTCATTGTAAGTTAGGTTAACTTAGATCTGAGTTAGGTGGGATTTAAGTCTGAATTAGATCTGAGATGGGCCCGAATTAAGGTTTGAATTAGATCTGAGTTTGAACTGATTTAGGTGTAAATCAGGCCTGAATTAGATTCAATGTGAGCTAGAGGTGAGTTGCATTTGAGCCTGAATTAGGCTTGTCTTAGGTCTGAATTAAATCTGATTATAAGCTGCATATGAATTAGGCCCGATTCGTGTCTGAATTGGGTCTCATTGTAAGTTAAGTCTGAGTTAGTTCTAAATTATGTCTGAATCAGTTAGGTCGACGAGGCTATCAGAGGGGCAGAGTTTAAGTCCTTCGTTATTTACGGAAATTTTTTCCTAAATTATCATTTAGTATATCATTGCCCCTGTGGCTTCGTACTTTCATAAACGAACCCTTCTCTAAGCAGAATCTGTAACTTAACAACACCATAACCGTAGGTTTCTCCTTTCATTGTCAAATCTCCTGGCACAAAAACGAGGAATGTTCCTTTCAAAAGCAACGACCGTTAGCAATAAATTACATCCCCCCACGAGTTTTTGTTCCACATTCGAACGATACAGTCGACGTTCTCTGGTCATTATCATCCACCGTCGATTGCAATCAGTTCTCCCTGAGTGCAATGGTGAGACCGTGTGCAACGTTCACCATGGTTTTTCACATCTTGAAAAGTGCACCGTTAAATGGGCCTGTTTGTCGGGCCGCCATGTGAAACGAGCCAAAGGACACTGCCTTTCACTCAATTGAATTTGTATCGTTGATTTAGATAGATCCCATTAAGATGCCATTAAGAGGAGCAAACCGGTGAGAAGTATGTCAATAATAATAATTTGTTGCAATTAGTGGTCCTCTATCTCCGTTAATTTCATTAACCGTGTCTCTTTAACATATGTCAAAAGCAGATGAGAAGTATAACGTGATTTATGGCTTTTTAGATTATTCTACTTGCTTTTTTATTTACTGTGACATGGATTTCTTTTTATTAAAATTTATTTGCAAGGAGAAGTCAAGTACTTTCGCTCGTTATGGCCGTGTGTATTGTTGAGACATTTTATGGTGTCTATTGTAGATTTATGGATATTATTCAAATCTTGTAGAAGCAACAAATTCCGAGTTAAATGCTAGACCTTATATGGCATGTTTTTTTTCACTTAAATTGAATTCAAAACATTGTTTTTGAAAATTCCCTTTATAATATAAATTTAATAACATAAATACAGATGTAGCTTTCATGTAACGATATATAAAATTAATGAGAAAGAATAGCCAAAAAGTAATCGACAGTAATGTTACAATTTTTACCTGACTGCTCACATAATTTTATAGTAATATTTATATTTTAGAATATACTAGTAAATTCATATTTATTAATGATTTTGTGTCTAAAGTAATTTGTTGATTTTTCTTTTTCGCGTTTTTTTACTTCGAATCTGGAGATGGTACTTAAATTTGTATATTTTGATGTTTATGATATATATTTTCATTTTATTGGAAGTTGAGTAATTTTGCTGTTAATTTGAATCATCATTAGATGATGAGAGCGGATTTTAACAAGAAAGCGAGTGAAGGTGTAGGTTTAAGAAACATTATTATGTGAGAGCAAGACTCAAGAACACCGCGCCCTAGATTGCACCCACGGAAACAATCTTTCTCGAATGAAATGTGCGCCAAAGAAAACTGCAATTTTGTCACTTTTTTCGCTGCAACTTTCACCCACAACGTGAGATTCACCTAACAGGAGATGTGAAGCGTTAAATTGATTGAAAGCAAGCAAATCTTCCTCTTTGGATATTTTTCTCTCGAATATTTGTTACATTTAACAATCTTTGAATTTAGAAATTTAGAAATATGTTTTCTCAATTATCATTTTTACCAAAATATTTCCAAAATGTGCTAACAATAAGTTACAAACGGTTACTTTCTCAAATTTCAATTATTCTTCAAATATTTTGTCTAGAAATTTTACAATTAACACACTATGTTCATGTACAAGAATTTAAAAAATTGCTATATTTAGAATGAAAAAAAGTAGGAATCATTGTTCAAAATACTGCAATTCCCATAAGATTCACCCTTAGGAGGCACCATGTGAGTTACCACTTTGAATACCACCCCTATCTCCCTAATTAGATCATTTCTACTTAATTTGAATTTTTCCAATTAAGATCACATTTTCGTACAGCAACAAAAAGAATAAAATAGTAATGGGTCCAACGAAACTTTATTTTTTAACGACAACAATTAAACATTGAATATTTCAGCAAGTTCGCAAATATTACAATTTAACATTAGAATTAACTGAGAGAAAAGAAAAAAATCAAAATTTGTAACAGATGATCATTTAACTAACTTATATTTCATTAAGTAGAATAGTAGAATATTTACAACACGGCCTTGTAAAAAATTAGGAACCAGTCATTTCAACCCCCTTGAACAACCCCAACCCAAAGTACAAACAAATTAGTGTAAATACTATCAAGAAACTCTTAATTTCTACCTTCTACACATTAACACTCTGACTTTCTGAAAAACGGTTTCTGATCGCCAAATAATTATTCCTAAATATTGAAAAAAAGTCTTCATCCGCGAAAGGTTAATTCCCGCCATTCTTCAAATAACTTTGTACTGACCAATACTCCGAATGAGCACGTGCATCTTGAGAAAAACGTTGGGTCGATCTTCGATGTTGTCTCGACGCCTGTTGCGTTAATCCAGCAACACTGTGTCGTCTAAGATATGCATAATTTTCCAAATCCCACGGGTCGACGTAATTTCGACTAGCACTTGCGGAACTACATGCATCCCCCGAGCTTCCGCCGGAAGTCGATTGCTGAGAATCAATTGAATTCCAATATATCGATGATTCTGCTGGCACTTTCATATTTCTTTTTCTTTCCTTCGTTCCCTTGTAAACTTCTCTTTCTATCGAGAACCAACTGGAATTCCAATTACTATGAATTCTCTCACGTGTACTTAAAACACTCGCTGATTCTTACATTCCAAAGGAACGAATCTACTAACGATGGTAACAGGAAGAAGTACAGCGATTGTATTCAAAGCGAGAGCCTTTGAAATGTTTTCTCACGTTGTTATAAAGCTTGATGTCTTGCATCAAGCTACTTTCAGATCGTAATTCCTTTATTACAATTTTCAATCTACTTTTCGAAATTCTCAAGTTACGTTAGAATAAAGTACACACTTCTGATGTCATCGTTGTTTCATAGAAATTAATTAAAGCACCATGAAAGAGAATGATTTTTAATTCTCTTTTATTTTCTTACTAGATCACGTAATGAATTTTAGACTCTTTTAGAGTCTTCCTTGTTCACTGTGATGGTTACACGCGAAAAGTAACTATTCCTATTTCCGGTCGATCGAAGAGGCGCATTGTGCGCACGCGGCGAGTGCGATTTCGCTTCTGGATCCGTTTGAACGGTGTTCTCCGTTTTCCTCTCCTACTACCGGCAGATATCCGCCGATCTCTTGGAAGACAAGTGAAACCATGGACTTTCACGCCTGCGATTCCGTCGGCTCCACCTTTATTCCGGGCCTGGTTGGACGATGCATCGCGTGAGAGTGAGTATATGTGCGTTTATTGTGCGTTGGAAACAGTGATGTAGGGTGGATATCGTTACCTAGTGTGCATTGTTTGAAGGAATGATTTTTGTTTTATTTAAAAATGAAAAATTTCAAATATCTTGAACGTTGTTAGTAATAATTGTGGTCGAAATTTAAATATGATAATATATGCGTCCCTCAATTTATGGGGATTTGATTAACACTAGATTTACGGGCGTTGGATCTGTTATAATTCCAATTAGCTATATTAAATAAGTAATATGAAAAAAATAGGGATTTAACACTAGATTTACGGATATTGATATATACCTATTTTTCTGAAGTGTGCCAATTTGACTCATACAAGAAAATTGAAGTTTTTTGCAAAGAAAATTGTTCCAAATCAATTTAAATGAAAGATTTATTATTAAAAAAATTAACCAACTAATATATTAGACATTTGGTAATCAAATTTTGAATGAGCCAAATTGGCCCCGTAAATCTAGTGTTAAGAATAATAATATACTCGTCCCTTCATGTGGTCAAATATTTATATTTATTTTTTCATTTAAGTTCTAATATTGAAAATTTTATAAAGTTAGTATTCTGCGATCGGTGAAAATTTCATCGAGATTTAATGAAATTTATGAAAACTTAGTAATAGGAAATATTGAGAAATATTCGGGGATTTAATTTGTCCGATTTTTATTTGAGAGACTATTTATAAAACGAAGGACGAGTGTGTATTAAGGTATAATTACGGCAAAACAAAAATAAAAACTAATGTATTAATTTCATAAGAAATAATATACACTAAGTATACACTCCTGGTTGCAACTGCCCCATCGTGCGTTTGGGTTGTTTGATTAGGAAACAAGAAATTCGCAAGTGTTTTTCTCGGGCGTGAAGGTGAACATTTTCATTAGATTTCTAATCATTAATTGCTTTTTAACGCGATAGAATATTTAATGAGATTTGGTTGAAGGAGTTCTTTTTTATATCGCTGACGTTAATTGAAAGAGCAAGGGTATAAATCGAAATATAATAGTATAGTAATGTTGTGTGAGCACTTTGAGTCGCGATGCGAAAAATTAAAATACACTGAAAACTAAGAATCACGAATGTAATTCTTCTGTTATTTAAATATAGTGAAATTTTTAAACATCGAAGACGTCTACGTTTAACGATTTTCGCTAGTTTTGTCATTTCAACTTACTGAGAAATCTTTTCTATTAAAATTAGATCTTTATAAACCAAAAACTTTAAAAACTAATCGACAGACCTTTGTCTTTTTAACATAAATAATTCAATGTTCAATATATTGGAAAATTCCTAAACATTGCAATTTAAAAGTTACATGAAATTTCGTTGAATTCAATAGCACCGGTCACCGGTGACCGCCATGACAGTTAATCATCTTTTCCATCTTTCAACTTCTCTATTTCTAAAGTTACTTGTTCGCTAAAGCAATTAATCGTTAAAGTGTATAATTCAATTTTTTTCATATAACTGTCCATAATTACCTCGTTATTTTATGAAATAAATAATAAACCTTAACATTAACATATCTAAATTTTATTAGATACATCGTTGATAGTGTTATCGTTAATTTCGAGCCACAGTAAAAGGAGGAAGATAAATTTCATCAAAACACGGATGTTACACGGAATAATAAAAATACCGATCCTGCAATTTTTTATCTTCCCGTTGTTGCACATAAATATTCATGATTCCGTAATCTCATCTATCAAAAAATGAAATTACTAGAAAGCCGGTTCGTCTTGCTGCACTTTCTTCGATCTCCACGGAACACAATGTATTCTGGCAAAACGCCTCTGAAAACTTAACTCTAGACTTACCTGTTATTTTTTACTTTCCCGCGGATGTAATTTAGCATTATAGGAGAAAGGATGTTTATAGGTAGGACCGAAAGGTGTACGTATCTTTATGAAATAATAGAGTGTACAAGTAATCATCGTGCTTACGTATTTTTATTTCATGAATATCGAGCAATTCGATAAACATTTCCTCCCGCACGATGGAAGCCAAAATATACATGCTTTCATCGTTCGCATCGAATAACATGAACGAGAGAATATCAGATTTAAATGAATTTCACTTTCGAGGAATAAATTAAGACTAAATTTAGAGAGCCAATCGAGGAAGTCGTGTTTCGTGTTACACGATCACTTTCTATGTCTTGTATTACCCACGTCGTGAATGTACCACCTAATTCTCTAAATAGAATTTTCATCCAATTTCCAAGGCACTTTCCAAAAGGAATCTTGTATTCTTTGTACGGCCATGCTCATCCCGCAATAGGGATATCCAATTCGTCGACTTGAAAATCAGCCACGACATTTTAATACTAAATCTACCAAAGTGGTCCAAATGACTTGCTCTGAATTTTGTAAAAATATTCCTGAAATTCCTAACACTGCTTCTTGTTGAGTGGGTTATCTTTGTTTGGCAATTTTAATTATATATTGGGACATATTTATTTGACAATTTTAAATATATATTAACCGTCGGTAGATCTAGTGTTAAACGCAAGCCTATGACAATTTGATTATGTAACTAGGTGAAACATTCTGAGCCTAGGGTAAAAAGATAGTAGAATTCTAATTAACGATTAGTTCTCTACGCTTTCTTTCTTGTACATACTTGCATCATTATCGTTCACGTTACCATCAGCCGGACAATTGGCCAGAAGACACAGAGAAACAAAAAATAATCTTAATAGTAAAATTAGCTCAGTCGCTACGCCTAACTTCTATTTACACTCTCGATCGGTTTACATAATACATAATATCCCGTCGATTTATCCATAAAAGGACACAAGAGAGAAAGAGAGAAAGATAAAAAGACAGATAGATAGATGAAGACAGAGAAAGAGGAATAAAAAAAAAGAATTCTTTCTCAACGGTACTGCCTAGAGCCTTTAGTAACGCATATCACAGTTTCAAATTCAATGTTTTCCGCAACGCAATTTTCTCCCTGCTATAGAAACCATTTTTCGGTGTATCATTTTATTACGCTGAACTAAAGCGCAATGGACTTTATAACGATGTCGTCCTTCGACTAGAATCGCAACGCTTTTACCTATAATCGATAGAATTGCGAAACTAGAAGTTCGATTAGTTTAATTACAGCCATAACAGATCTGAAATTATGAAATTATTTTACGGTAGATTACAAGTAAAAACGTTGCAATGATAGGTCAAGAACATGTAATATCACTCTAGGAAAACTTGCAAGGAAAGGATCCCAAGTGGAAATGACAAATAACAATGAAACTGTAGGTTTTTAGAGTGACAAGGACAATGGTATCCGTAATTCGTGCCAGGTAGCCCCTTAAGGTCTTGTAATTTAACTTCAAATTGAAATCGAACCATTTTTTGAAGCCATCTCTGACGTTATCTATTAGCAACTTTGTGACACTTTACTATTTGCTATGTTGTGGTATTTCAATAGAAAAGTTCAGGTATACATTTTTTAAAGTCTTGCGATGCAATAAGGTGATTCTCTAATAAATTTCAAGTCACCCTCAGAGAAGTGACGACTTTACTTTAGGGTTACATTTCATCCCCTTAAAGGGCGAATGGGCACAAATTATTCATGCCCTTATTTTTGTATTGGATTACTCTATCATCTCACAAAGTTTCATTCAAATTCGTCATTCCCACTTGGGATACTTTCCTCGTTAGTTCTGTTCTCATTAAACGTAGCTACCACCGACAAAAAGATGGCGCGCGATATCAAGCAGTTAGCCTAACCTCTTCGTATCGTTCCTGAAAACCTGAAGATGGATTAACAACAACCGAAAATAAAACACTTACTTCATCGTTCACATGATGTGTGTCTTTTTCGGCTAGTAACACGTTAAAATCGAAAATAACGTGTGAACATGGGATGTCTCTATCCGTCAGGTGAATCAAAATAGAACACTTGCCGGAGGACATCTTTTTTTTGCCAGCGATAGATCATTAGCCATTAAACGACTATGCATTGAACTCTCCAACCTGAAGTTTTCACGCCGATAACACCGTCAATTATTTTTCTTTTCCCATGGTCACTGGGTGATTCTTATAGGGTTTCTGTTCTACTTAAATTTCTCTATCACCCTCTATTTTTTAAATTCACTTTTTCTACAAAAACTAATGTTTTTTGGAAGCAGGACATGATAGAGAAATTTCAATAGAATCGGAACCCTGTAAGAATCAGTGACTATTGGAAAGCAGAAAAAAGTTTTAAATTTCTTGGACAGTGTAATTGTACTAGTTCTTATCGAATAATTCAACGAATTCATATCGAAGTTAACTTGATCATTATTGCTATAATAAGTGAATTAATTCCAGACTAAAATAATACTTGAACAGTTGGCAGGATTTGATCGTAGAAAGTAACTAGAGAGCACTTTGTAAGTTCCAAAAAATCCAAGTTCTGCAGATTCTATAAGGATACTCTGACAGAAATGCATTTTACGAATAATACTAAACGATCTTTGTAAAATAGTAAATAAAGAATCCACTTTGTTTCGTTGCAAAGTCTAAATTTATAAACAAAGATGGACTTCACATCGAAATAACGACGTAAAGTACTTCAGGTTTCGATTGACAAAACGATAATGTATCGCTGCACGGAATTACGTGAACCTTCCGCAACGATTTTAATCCAATCGCATCGAGAGCATAGATTTCTTTTATATTTATAAATATAATGCTTTGTAAGGAGAATATGCTTGTCTTTGTTCGAATAAAAGATATTTGAGCGCATTAAATGAATTATGCCAACGATGCAAATGGATTACGTGGAGCATTCTTTACGTTAACCCTTTCGATACTATCTCGTTAAAATTTCACAAGCAGAATTAATTATCATATGATACTTTACAATTGGATATTTTGTAAGAACCATACATTTTTATTTTTCTTGTATTGCATGTAATTTCAACGGAGAATGAATTATTCATATTGCAGCCATTAAAAGCACTCTGTAGCGAAAGGGTTAAAGTCCGAGGAAAATTAGCAGCATTGAAACATATCGTAATTTCCACTCGGTCGAAACTACACTTCGACGATCAAAGAATATGTATCCTCTAAAAAAAATAATACGAACTATCTCGTTTCGTTTCTTTCTTTGAAACTTTCCAGATCGATGTCATTATTATGCAATTGAACGGACAATCAGACTCGGGATTAATGTTCTCCAAAGTCTCTTAATCGGCTTTACATACTGGAATGCGACTTTTTTTTATGACAATTGGATAAACTATTTTTGCCAATATCACAAAATTCACAGGTAGTTGCAGAGAATTGTAAAAAAATAAACAGAAATGAGTGTTTTCTTTTAAATTAAAAATAAAAAATTTCGTTCTGAAACTTTAGTGAAGATGAAATCCTATGGGAGGATTTCAGGACGAAGAGAATTTTTCAAGATCATCGTTCAATTAGATTCCGCAGCATTTTTTTACACGCGTATAATTATCGTTCATGCGCATGCGTGACGCTACAGATAATTTAAATTTTTTATTAATATTTTAAAACTTCGGTAAAATTCCAGTTCACCTGACCTGATCTAACAATAGAGAAGCCGCTAAGTCTACGTCGTATTCAGTCTGCTTTAGAGCACCCTCGCACTGCTGCCTGTCTGCCAAACCCAATCTGAAATTCAAATTGATTACAATTTTAAACATAAATTCAATAAAATTCAAATAGTTTCGAACAGCTATAGCGCGAAAAATATAGCACAATTGGATCGTGAGATTCGAATGAACCCTAGTTCTATGAACTCCAAATTCATTATATCTAAATATATTAAATAACTAACAAATCAATTTTCATTTTATCAATACAATTGCGAATTATTGCAAAGGCAATCAGAAGTAAAACTTAACTGCAAATAACAAATCTTAAAAGTTTGTGAAACACTGCTGCAAACCAATCTCTGCAACCCTCTTTAACCCTGTACTTACACCCTCCAAATCTTTTACACGTAAGTAAATTAAATAACTAACAAATTAATTTCTATTTTATCAATGTAATACTGAATTCTCATAGAGACAGTTAGAAATGAAAACGTACAAGGATTTCCAAATAAAAACAATATAAGAAAGAATAACATATTTACCTAACAAGAGATTCAATCTTGGCCTGTCTATCTTTCAAAATCTGCTTGGCAGCTTGATTAGTATCCCAGCCAGTTGCTTGTAGCGCAGCCAGTATTTCCTGTTGCGACGCGTCCGTCGCTTCCCTCTGTACCTTCATCACTTTATTTGCACGAAATTCGTCATTAAGGGACATCACTAACTGTTGAGAGGCCCCTGTTAATGGAGGGCTCACTCCGGAAGGGTACGCCGATGTTGAGGGAGCTAATTGAGTATTAACAACGGTTTCATTCATCTGAGGAGGTAAACTACGCATGGAAGAGGACTGCGACACCGTCGCATTATCCTGAGAGACGTTCGTGTGCGTAAGTTGCAGTAAATTAGGGCCGACCGTTAGATTGCTAGCTAAATTGGACTTCATTACCGGACATTGATTCTGCACGAGACCATTTTGGACCGATTTAAGTGGACTCCATGTCGGCGGAGGATTATATACAGGAGGCTGCTTCAAGTGTGGACTAAAGTCACAAGGATGACCTTGAGAAGGGTAATTCCTTATCGCTTGACCGGTTCGTAGATTCATTTGTGAGTTACTGGCAGCTTCTTGATAATGACTATGACTTAGATTCGTATCAGAAACACTACCACTCGCATTGGATGCACTTGAGGCATAGTAATTTCTGAGTATATTCTGCTGGACAGTCTTATTGTAAAGGGTATTGAATTCATTCTGAGACAACTGCTCTAAGTTGGGCACCGTCTGCTTCAATTCAGCGTACACTTGTTCAGAGAACATCACACTCGCTGGCTTCCCTGTAGCGTTCGTATTACTTGAATGAGCTTGATGAAGATCATTTTGTATCTGATTAATTCCATGACCATGACTCGTGCCAGTTACTTGGGGACTTTGGAAGTAGACACCTTGATTGACGGTCAGAGAACTCTGAGCTTGATTAAAAGTCGTCTTAGTACTGCTCACGTTACTCGAAGGGTGCGACAAATTACTTGGTGCGATTTGAAGTAGATTTAAATTAGCTTGAGGCGTTGTAAGTACTCGACTGACGCTAGGCTCGTTCGAATAAGTTTGCTGAGGTAGCTGAACCTGCGACTGTTGCCAAATCTGACCCACCATGGTGTCAGTCGCAGTTTCCGAGACTCTTTGTTCAGATTGTGGACGAGGTTGTTGTACTATGTTAGTACTCTTCGATTGCCAGGAATTCTGAACCTTGCTAGGTAAATTACTCGTCCTATGATCAACCAATGGAGACTTTGGTTTGCCTGATTGAGGTGGTGGTCTTAACGTCGGGATAGCTGTGTTGTCCTGTAACTTGTTCACAGTACTATATGACTCGGAAGTACCAGGATTCTGTTGGCTAGGATTTGTATTCTTACTCGCTTCCTTCTCTCCTAAGTGTTTCTCCAGTTCAGCTAGAAATGCAGGATCAAGTTTCTTAGGAGAAGGAGCACTGCGAGTATTAATTGTCAATTCGTTCAAACTTTGGGCGAGATCATGATTCGATTTTGGCTTAGGTGGACTTTCATTGGGACCTACAGGAGGTGGAGGTGGTGCATCAGGAGTAGCTACATTGCGACTAGCGACATTAACATATGTTTGAGTGTCATTTTGCAAGTCCTCAGGCCAGCTAGCCCAGTTTGGTATAGGAGGACTAGGTTTATCAATTTCACTGTAATGATTCTGAGCGTATGCATTACTTTCATCAACATCAACGTTCACGTTAAGATTAATGCTGTCGTTTCTACTGTCTTTGCTCAAGTTTATCGAGTAATGATTCACATCCGGTGCAGCTTCCGGTGTAAAGTAATTTGTACTGTCTTGACTACTACCGGGCTCTTGATTCTGAACGTTTCCGTAAGCTTGCGTCTTGAAGTATCGATTAGTCACATCTGAAGGTACGTGGCTGTAGTATCTCGAATGAGGAAGCTTCATGTACACCGAAGATGTGTCGAATGGATCAGAATAAGCTGGATCGATGTTGCCAGGAAAGTTAGCATACGTTCGAGGATCATCATCTTGCCAAGTTTGCTGTTGGGGGCGCTCCTGATCATCGATAGGTTCATCAAGAATATTGACTACTCTCCGACAGGCAGTTTCCGCTTGGACCACGTTCGTGTTAGCTAATTCTTCCGGTGAGAGATCTATTAAGCTTCCTTCCTGACTGCTAGTTGGCGCTGATGTGTTGGTAGTTTTTATTGGACTGGCTCGAATGTCATTCTGAAGCTTGGTGTAGTTAAATTGTTTCCTCGATCGAGGTGTACCACAGGAGAACTTCTTCTTCAGGTGGCTATCCGATGTTGATGATACACCTACGATATCCGGTGGTTCCATGGGATTTCGAAGGTAAACGTCGTCGATGTAGATAGGGCTTCCCCAACTTTTTCCAAATGGTGCACCATGTCCGGTATGAATGAATGAATTTTCCAACGGTTTACTGATGTCCTCCGGTTGTTTGCGTCTCATGGGATCTACCAAGCATCGAGGAAATAGTCCTATTTGGTAAGTTCGTTGATTCTGACCCTTCCACCAATAATTTTCTGGTCTACCGTCGAGAATTACTATTTGGTCGCCGCTCTCGATTGTCATTTTGTCAGCTTCGTCGAAATTATTCACTGCTTTCATGACAGCAGGTACCATGCCTGTTAATGATGATCTTAAAGCAGCGAAAGTCGGTCTTTCTGATGGTTCTCTCGCCCAACAGCGTAACATCAGTTGATACATAACCGGTGGAGTTGCGTCAGGCTCGTGTAATCGTTCTCCTTCTCTGTCGATTTTTCTGAGGATTTCGGAACCATTCAGACCAACCCATGGTTCTTCACCGAACGTTAACATTTCCCATAAAGTCACACCGAACATCCATACGTCCGAGGCATGGCTAAATTGACGCGCTTTTAGGGACTCTGGTGCGCACCAAGGAAAAGGTACCTTTTTGTGCTCTGTCATAACGTAACAATCCTCCTGCTGAGGCAGTGCTCTCATTAGGCCGAAATCGCCGATTTTTACTTTATCTATCGAACTTAAAAGTACGTTTCTACATGCTAAGTCACGATGTAGAAAGCGTTTTGCTTCCAAGTATGCCATTCCAGTGGCAACTTGTAGAGCGTAGTTGCAGAGAGTTAACACTGAAATTTGGCCGCACTGCTTTCGTAAATAATCTAATAATGCTCCCAAGGGAGCAAGCTCTGTCACCATCATCATTGGCTGCGATAAGACCACGCCGTACAATCTGTAAATTAAAAAACAGACGTATATAAAAGTAATGAAGTAGAGTGAAATAGGATCAAAGAATATTCTATATTATTGAGGAGTTTTAACTTCGATAGTAGGATATTTTGAAGGTTGAAAAAATGCCCCTCACAAAGTTCTTAATAAATAATTTTATTAGGATCTATACCTAATGAGATTGTGATGATCTAAGGTATGCATTGCTTGAACTTCCGACACGAAGTCTTCCACGACACTCGGTTGAGTTAGTGCGTCCGCTTTTAAGACTTTTACAGCAACCGGTAGTGCTCTTCCGGATGGAGACATCCATTCGCCGCGTCTGACGACGCCAAAACTGCCGTCTCCCAATTTAATGGATAGAGTCACATCTTTATCTTGAATAAGGCATGTCAGCACGGAAGAACCTTCGATTGGTTGTGACGATCTTTTATTACTCTTTGTGCTACTGCCTGGTCTGATCTTGGTGATTAAACTTTTCTTCCATTGCGTGTTTCTCTTCTTCTTCACGGCGTCCAACAGTCTTCTGATTCCTGGCTTTCCTAAGCCTATTTTCTCGAGGTCCTCTGGTTGCACGTAATCAAAGTGATGCAACCGAGTGACCTGAAGGTCATCACGAATTCTGGTGAAGAATTGAGAAAGCTGCACGTCGTGCAGCAACTCTTGCAACCACTCGGTACCTTCATCATCCGCCATGTTCAATTGTTCTAATATCCTGAAAGAAGATAATACGATTTCTATAAAATCAAGCTTGGTAAACTGATCACTATTTAAAAAATTGACTGCAGTGGAAGTACGATTTACGAAGAAACGGAGGAATCGAAACGACGAAATAAATTAACGCACGATTGAAATATTATGTTTATTCGTTTGAAAAAACGGTACATTATAAATTTTTATTACAATGATGGAACATCCAACGAATTAATATTGTTTTTGTGGATGGGAATTTTTTTTAATTTCCGGAAATAATTTATTTGGTGATCAAGAATGATCTTTCTATCTTAAGGTCAGTGCATTAATGTAGTGCTCTGCAACCACTGTGGCTATGTACACTGGAATGCAGCGGGTTTATCTTAATTGTGCAAAGCTAATTTCCTCGATTATGTATCTACATACATAGACTTATTTTACTGCAATTTTTATCTAACGAAAACATAGATATTATTGTAATTTATCCATTTGCAAGCTTTTACTTGCAGTATGCTGCAAACTTATTAAAAAACCATTGCCATGCCATGGAAGGTAAAAGGTTGTGGAGTACTTTATTAATGTATAGAAATTACAAATTACTGTTTGTACAATCATATTTCAATGTTTCTTTTTCAATTTTTCAACTCCACCTGTGTATACATGTGCTGATAAACCATAATCATTTTATTTTCACCGACTACATATTTGCGTCTGTCTTCTTCAAAGGGCTAAGATTAGAAATAAACTTTAAATAAGTCCATTGCAAAGAGAAGAATTCAGAATCATTGTGTAGGTGTCTGAAAACATACGGATGAAGTATTTATCATCTACTCTCGTCTCCCCCTGAACAGGAAATGAAATAATGTTTAACTACCAGGACAAGTAACTGTGGCATTCGCCATACCGTGCATTGCTTTGTGTACACAAAAAAGACCTACACAAAGTTGCACATAGAAATCTTACAATAATATACCTTAATACAATATTAACAAGTTTCATTACACCTGCAATAATTTCAAAACAATTATAAGAAAAAATCAATGCCCAATTATTAATTCATTTCGTTCCATTTTCTTCAAAACATAGTAAAAAAAATATCGAAGTATAATTCGATAGATCGAAGACAGTCGCCGCGTTGAAAACGAATTCATTGTAAGTATCGACGAGAATCATTCTCAATACAAATTAATCGTTAACAAGGTCTGTAATTGAATCAAGAAACGCTTCAATGGAAAAAGTCTGCAGTAAATAGAGAAAAAAAGCAACGTAGCAGTTAAAAGGAAAATTACCTTTCGTCAATGGAAGCACTTTTGAGAGCAGTTACGTTTTCATTATTTCGCTTCGCACTGCGATCATCGCAAAACGAATCTATTTATCTGTCCGTAAAGAAATTCGAGTAGAGTTCGGTGCGACGAAATTCGAGCAGAATCATTGCCGCTCAAGTTTCAGCATCGTTTCTTTTTTTTTACTCGCACACGCGGCACACGATGAACAAAGTCCACGAAAATTAGGAAGTTAAAGGAAGAAATCGTTTAACGACGTTCAGAAGGAACGTTAGAGCAGAGGAATAAGAAGGAAATCGCGACAACCTTCGCGTCGGAATTCCAGTTGCACAGCGTCCGCGAGACTTTCACCGTATGAATTTCTCACACAATGCATTGTTATGCATTCGACATCGAAGGTTGTTTAACCTTAAAATTCGTGCGGATATTAGAGATACAGTTCCGTGAAGTTTTCAGAGAAGATCTTGAAGTATCGGGCCGCCTGTAAGTTCACACCGCGGCGACTGCATTTTCCTTGGTTTTTTGTTATTTTATGGCAACCTCGGACTCTCTGGAGGGACACAAACAAAAAACGTAACTGCCCGACGAAACACAATTTTACTACTGCCACGGATCATGCAAAGATGCAGCCGTGAACTGAATTCCGAGAGGGCGCCATCTCATGAGTTGCAATAATCGATCGTTTCGCATAAACGTATCGGTTGTTTTGCAATATAATTAATCGACATTATTTTATATTCTTTGGATGTAAATGTTCTCTGATTTTTTCTAAAGAATCTCTGGTAACTGTGGAATTCTTTAATAACTTCGTGTAATTAATAATTGGAATTTAAGAGACTTTGAACAAAGTCCCTAGACGACCTCAGCGACTTCCTCTTTGGAAAAATAAAATGGCGCACGGATTTTTGAAAGTTTGGAAACATGATAATTTATTGAATTATAACGTTTAACTGAAGTATTGAATATATTAAATGTGTAAAGAAACTTTAATTTTGAAAAGAGAATGTAAATTCTTAAGCAGTGACTCTCAAACTGGGGTCCAAGGACATTTCGAGGACCGCCAAAGGATTAATTGAAGTTTTGAACTAATTTAGGCAAAGCAGATGCAGCCATTCAGTTAATTAAACATTTAATGACTAAAATTTGCTATTTTCTGAATAAATATTCCTCTGTGAAAGATTCTTTCAGCTACAGTAGTCTGTAGTTAACTGCCGTTCATTTAAAAAGGTCCGCAAGTTCGCAAAATGTCTGCAATCCTCATTAACCCTAGACTTCCGCACTTCAAATCTCTTCCACTTAAATATAATTAATAAGTATCAAATAAATTTTCATCTTACCGATATAATTCTGAATTATAGCGGAAGCAGTAAGAAATGAAATCATAAGAAAGGTTGAGAATCCCTGTTCTAAAGAAACTTCTGTAATGTTCTTTAATACTAGATCTACAGTCTTCAAGTCCTTAACTCGTTATACTTAAATATATTAAATAAGTACTTTGAAGAATAGGAATTTAAGTAATTTATGTATTATCAGATAATTACACAAGATATATCAACATTTTTATGTTAATTAAGCTTGTACAAGTTACTCGACGTACATCAGCACAAGATGCGCTGTCATTTCTTGTTCGCGTCGAAATCAGGCGCAGTCGCAACGAAATATATTTCTATCGCCAGTCTGCCATTGACCGTCGTCCGTGTTTCGTGTTTTTCTTATAATCTGTTGCTTCTCCCATCCTCTCCTTCAGAAAACAAACAATTTATTGTGCCTCGACGATCAAACGTTTCTGATGCACTGTGTCGTCCATGACTCTTAACCTCACTTATCTCAGATTGCCAATTTTCTATGAAAGATTATTTTTATAGAATTAACGTTCGTAATCTCGATCATACTTGTGCTGTGTTAGCTGTGTCTGTGAACAGGAGACACGTTGATACAAGATAGATGAGCAATTCTGATCGATTAGAGTTGAATGCAGAAACATGAAAAGCAATCGTTACATTCACAAATGTAGTGTAAACAGTGGAGAATGTTCCAGCCTACATTTCCGTTATCCTTATGTAACGTGAACACATCCAAAGGTTTTAACCCTTTGTACACTAAGAATGTTTGTTAGATGCACTGATGTCAAATATTCATGCGATATGTCTTTCAGGAATTTTGTTGTTCCATTTAAAGTATGCCTGCCAGACGTATAAGTGAATATCTTACTTGCATGAAGTTTCTTTTGTATCAGAATTAATATATGTGCAACAGCTTTGCAATTATTTTGCCTCCAGTTTAAGTATTAATTTTTGCATTATGTAAAAGTAAAATACATATTTGTATATGGTCCAATTAAATGTCTTATATGAAGTTTCTTTTCTATTTTAATTAATATTTCCAATAGTTTTGTAATTGTCTTGGCTCTAATTGAATTATTAAATTTTCGTATTATGTAGAAATTAAATATTTTTTTGATCAAGTCCAAGTATTTTACTTGCATGAAATTTTTTTGAATTTGAATTAATATTTGCAATAGCTTTTCAATTACTTTGGCTGCTAGTTTCCAAAAATGGAAAAACATGATTTATGATGTTAGTCTGATAGTATTTGAGCTAGGAGAAGTAAAGAAAACAACAAAGAGGAATAGTAATTTTATAAAATATTTTTGAGAAAGATACAGTTTCATAATAGTTCGAATTTTTAAATCGAATCGATGTATAAATCTGAGATACACAATTTTTGCAAACAGTTTACCATTTCCAAATTTAATTAAAATTAAATCTACGTAGTTTTATTTAAAAATTTTGAATTTTTATTCAACGAATAAATATTATATCCTTATTTTTTCAATTATTAATTCTAGAATACACTTTCACTTTTTCTAATAGAAAATCCAACATATTCAAAAACACTTATACATCTTCATGATAATTACAATTCAGTCCCGGCGAACCACGGCTTACAATTAAAGCACAAAGGGTTAAAACTACCCCTTATAATTCTCGAGTCAACTGCGAAGATATCGCCCGCATTTTTGTATTCACAAATTATAAACTTCTGGTGAAAATTTATTTATCTCCATCTCTCGGATCATCAAAATTCTTCCACCAATTTTGTTAAAATTATAAAGCGAAAATAAAACCAACTACATTCCCCTTGGACGTTTATTTTTACCCTATGTTTACCGTAGCTACCTTTCACCGTAAATATGTAATACTTTTATATTATTTCCTTTATGTTATCCACGCTAGAAAATACGTTGCATTTAAGAAGCTTATCGCGCAAAATTATCAATTCGAACAATTATATATAATTTCACTCGAGATAAAAACAAGAACGGAATACAACATACATTTGACCTAATTTATTCCATCAACCTACGATATCCTTTACGATAGCGAATGTCATAGCTATGCATTTAAATTGCTGAATTAAAATTTTGTATAAATGATTTCATTTTATATCGTACAGTTTTATTATGTTATTCAACTATTTTTTATTCTTACACAAAAGCTATTATCGACTGTATAAATTAATTAGCTAGATGCCTAAATAACTAGTGAAAGCGCGATTGCGCCGCGTGGCACGCAATGCCCAAATTTTATAACCTCAACACTAAAGTACATTGAAGCTTTGTACATCTTTTCATTATTTTTCTTATTGATTATATTATTATCTTCTTACTATTTTTCTCAGCTTCATTTTATGTCAATTTAAACTTCTTCTATTTCTTACGACTGTCATTCGCTATTCTAGAATAACGGTTCAAAGGGTAAGACAACCCCTTGCCCTACGATTCTCATTGTGATTGCGTATGAAATAACTCAAAATTGAATTGTTGAAATAAATATTTAGCAATAATTTATAATACAATGAATGTTGTGGAATAGAAGATAAAATTAGTATTGCAATAATAATTGTATCCTCTGATAATTACAGTTTCACAATTTTTCAAAAACTTCAAAATTCTTTGTTCTATTATCCAAGCATGGAATGACACAGAGTATGGTAGGACAAGGAGTTAATATCGTAAAGGAACGATAAATTCCTATAAACCCTTCACATAAAGCACATTAATTTCCATCGAAATCTCGAATTACGAGGACAAACATCCCCTAACGAATTCACTGGTTTTCGTAGCGTGACTGCGCATATCTTTACTCGTGATCAAGCCGTGTTTCATGTGGGTGCTTGAGGGTGGTGGGATTAGGGGGTGGGATGCTGATAGGGAAGGGAGGAAGGGGTGTGAATGTGTGGACAGGCCGGTAAACGGAGATGTAGACGTACGCACCCCTCTGATCGACGAACCGTGCCACCCTAGATAAAACACCTACATTGAAGCAACTTGGACAGGCAAATATTGGCCGATAGGGTTTGACTATCGTGCTTAACCGCCATTGAGATTAGTACCTTAAATTAGCTACTGTTAATGCACACTGTGTTGGCATGTTATGTGCAAAATTGAAGTTTGATGGAATCCTTTTTTTTTATAATTTAAGATAGGATTCGAAGATATTTGTTTATGATGTTAAATAAAAATGATGATTAAAGTTGCGGTTGTGAAGTTAAGTTGAAAGAATGTTTATTGATTTTTTATGGCTTTGAGAGCTGGAGAAAATTATATAATTTTGTTAATACGTTCGCAGATAGTAGAAATTTCAATGGGGTAGAAATTGAGAATGTGAGGGGAGAGTTTTTTAAATGATAAATTTGATGAGTAATATTTTTGGAATATATTAAAAGCTGAGGAGACTTTGAGTTTCGAATTTTATGGAGGTTCATTAAGGAGATATTGGTAATGCACTTCTGAATGGCTTTTAATATGCAATGTAACGTGAGTGGAATTACTTTTTTAAAGATGTTGATGGACGGAGGTTTTTTGATTAATGGTAATGACATTTTGCTTTCTTGGTTGAATGGAAATTGATACTGAAATTAGTCTTTCTTAATGCACTTAGTCCAAGCATCTGCATCATACTCTCAAAGCTATCAAGAAAAAATACTTTTATCAACTAGATTTCAAACATACCCCTAATCCACTATTGCACTCCCCAATCGTATTCTTCCTGAGACTTAAACGTTCGATACCTTCGAGCATGAGCTACGTCCAACAAGAATAAATCTTTCAATGTAAGCAAAATTCAACCCAAACCTTCCAACCCACCCCAAAAAGGGGTATACATATACTATTTCAATCCCAAATTTCATTCCTCTAAGGTGTAACCCTGCAGCACTTCCACGTCTCTAAAGTACCTAATAAAAATTACTTATTCGCTAACTGTTAGTAATTCTGAATGAAAGTTACTCTCTCAACTCAATCAAAAATTCACCCCATATTTTGAAATCTACCGCAAAAAGAACACAGCCACAAGCTCGTTCTAAATTTCATCCCTTTACGAGAAGGAGAAGTCTCATCCCTCTAAGACTTAAAGTTCAATAGTTCAAGAAACAGCAACACTCAACAAAATTTACAATTTAGAAAAAACCAAAAACTCACCCCACTTCTGAAATCTACGCCAAAGGAACACCTTCACCATCTCACCCACAAACTTCACCCCTTCAAGACTTAAACTCTCCATACCTCCAAATATGAGCACCATTCAACAACATTTACAACTTAGAAAAAATCAAAAACTCACCCCCTTCAGAAAACTACCCTAATGGACTAACAGTACCAACTCATCCGCAAATCTCATCTCTCTAATTATAAGACTTAAACGTTCAATAACTCAAGCACCAGCAATAGTCAACAAAATTTACTATTTAGAAGAAACCAAAAACTCACCCCACTTCTAAATTCCACTTCAAAGCAACACCTTCACCATCTCATCCACAAACTTCACCCCTCCAAGTATTAAACTCTCTACACCTCCAAACATTATCAACACCCAACCGAATTGACAATTTCACCAAACCCAAAAACTCACCCCACTTCTGAACTCTACCCCAAAATCTCCCTCCTCCCTCATTCCCAAATCTCATCCCCCTAATATTTCAACCCTCCCTCTCCACAACAACACCATTACCTCCTCATGATTTGGACAGAAAAAGCCCTCAAGATTATGTTTCACCTGGATCATCTCCCACCCCGGTGGCCTGACTCGCGCTGTAAACAAAATCGAGGGTTCGTCGACGCTTCGTGGGAGCCAGGTCGGCCGAGGGTCGAGAGGGGCGAGAGGACAGAGAGTAGGGAGAGCATGCAACGAGCTGCTTCGAGAGTGGCAGCTACGAGGTGTCTGACACTGGCAGAACGCTCGTGGATCCTTTCGATGCCGGAAAGCTCGTCGAACCTTACCGAAAATTCACTCTACCGTGCTTCCTTCGTCGGTGAAATGGATAGGAAGCGTGCCGTTGATCTACCCGGCAATGGAGCTTAAACTTGTGTTCTCATGAGGACCAAAGAAACTTCAAGAATTATCTCAAGTTCCGCACTCTTCGGAGTTTCAATTCAAACAGTGGATTTTCGCGGTCAATTTATGAAGGGCATTTCTACATGGTTTATCCTATAAATTCTATATTACGTGCACGTGTTTGAGGGGTACATTGATGGTGATGGTAACGTCGATGTATCGGACTTAATAACAAAGTTGTTTATAAAAAAAACGACGAGGGATCAGTGGAGTGTGTTTGTTATTGGTGCCATCGCGAGGTGGATTTTGAAGAGAGGTCTTTCGAGAAGGTGGTGGATTAAGGATGAAGTCCGAGAGTAACAATGGATATCTTAGGGCGAACATTAATGAGCAGAATGAAATTTCGGGGAGTTCTGGACAGGAGGCTGGTTCTACCAATGCTCTTCAGGTTTGTTTGATTGTGAGGTACATTTTTATCGTTTTTTTTTTGTTATTTAATTTGTATTGTTTTAACCCCTTGACCTATGATTTCTTTTGTGACTGAGCGCGGAATAATTTAAATTTAATTGTGATGTAAGAAGTTTATTATGGATTTTTTATATTTCTTATAATTTAATTTGTTTAAACTATAAAATAAAAAATTGAATTTGCCTATCACAAAGGATTGAATAGTATAGAAATTATTTAATCGCCTTTGGAATCACAGGTGTTTTTAACACTAGAACTACTCAGCAAGTCAAAGTAACAGATTTACAATTTTCTCAAAAAATGTTAGAAATTCAGTTCAGAATTATTATAGAAACAATAAAAAATGAAATCGTACGGTAAGGGATTAATTAATTAATCGTCGGTAGTTCTAATTACTAATTTGGAACTTGAATTATACCTGTGTGAATTATAGTCGTAGTTCATGGTAATTGTAGTAAAGGATTTTTTACTGTAAATAATTGATAGAGGCGTGCGATTATTTATTAATGAACGTACATTTTAATAGGAAAATCGATTTCATTTTCTACAGCGTGTACACTCGCTATAGAGAATGTTTCTCGGTGTATCTAGATTTTGCTTCAAACAGAAAAATCGGATTTATTCTTCTCCCTAGCGAGTATACTTATCATTAATTAAAAAATTAACAGTTTTCCATGGCAAGTGCAATTAACGTAAACAGCAGAAGCTTTAATGCAATTCAGTGTATAATGACCCTTTGTCAATGAGCTCAGATATGATATTGATTAACAAATTAAATCGTAGACGATCTAACAAACTGATTTAGAATATATTGTCATTATCATGATTTAATGATAATTTAGAAATAAATTCCCATAGATAACGAGGGATTCGCACTCGGTCTCAGTCATTCTGATTCCGGACCTAAAACTTCCTTTTTTCTACTTGTTCGAGCTTAATTACTGTGATCATTTCACCATAAGACCAACTATCTTAGGTGGTCTCCAAATCTCCAAAACTACTATACTAATTCACAATTAATTCCAAATTTCCCAGAGACATCAAGGGATTTTACCTCAGTTTCACTCATTTCGATTTCTCACCCAATAAATCTTCTATTTTTTTTCTATTCTTCCATCTTTAATTGTTATAGCTTTTTCTCCTACAATCAATTATTTTAGGTGGTCTCCAAATCATCAAAGCTACTATATTAAATTACAATTAATTCCAAATTTCTCATCGACAGTAAAAGATTTGATTTCCGTCCCACTCATTGCGATTTCCGGTCCAATAAACTTTCTATTCCTTCTATTCTTCTAGTTCTAACTATTATAGTTATTTCTTCAAGGGCCAATTGTTTCAAATAGTTTATCAAGACTACTCTATTAATTTACTATTTACTAAAAATTTCTCGGAGCTGGTGGAATATTTCAGCTTCGTCCCACTGATTACAAGTACTAGCCCTTATTTTCTCACCCCACCTTAGCCCCATAGAGTACTTGATCTATCAATATCACGTTTCCACTCCAGCTATCTTTCTCTATCATTGAAAATTCTGAACGTCTGTCACAGGTGACTTATGGTCCCCGTGGAAACATAACGACCACGGTACTCCATCATCCTGGAGCCGCTAGGAGACCAATCGGTATAACGAGGGCTACCTCGATCACCAGGAGGCGAAGGGTACCGGCAAGTAGACAACAATTGCTTGGTGTTCTTGCCATCACTCTTCTGGCCACGTGTCTTTTTATTCTCTTGCTTTTGGCGTTGAACACCACGCGCGAATGCATTCAAGAGCCTCGTGAGTACATATTTTGCATTTCAGAATTTCCACACGATTGATTTTCCCGCAGGAATGATAAAACCGTAAAAATGCGGTGTCCTTAACCAATTAGCTGTGATTGACGAGTATACTCGTCATGCGTAAAAGCTACTACTGGTTATATAAATTGTACTTTTGACGAAAACGAAAATATTTTATGGCCATGCCGAAATAAAATATATAACTAAAGAGTATAAATAATTTGAGATAGATTTATGCTTATCTCTCGATTTTCGCGACCCACGTAGGTGCGCACTCTTAAAACAAGTCATAGTTAACTGGTTAATTCAATAGGATTTGTTATTGTTTTTCATTTTTGATTTGGTCGCCATGGTCATTTGAATTGAGACTTACAATAAATAATAAGTCTTTAGGCACCCTGAACAACATAAATGGTATAGAAACTCAGGAGGAGTGTAAAAAATTTTTTAAATTTAAATTTTAGTAATTAAAGATATTAAGTAATTAAATTATTAAATAAATAATTAATTATACAAATGTTCGTAAACGAGTGGACTTCATAAAAAATATATACACTAATTATATTATTAATTTCACACGATCTTTCTCGTTGATCCCATGAAAAAAAAGCTTTACTTATGTTCCTGGATATTCTATAACGGTGACCAATCAATAAATAGATAATTACTCGCTGAAAGAATTATCTAGTCTTCTTGTAACATTTTCAGTCAAATATTTAAGATCGATTAAGTGTCTTCGAGTTTCTTGTGATTTTTTATTCTTCAAAAAACAAAGAGTAACGAAGAAAGACGTAATATGTTCGTGACGTGAAAGAAAAATGAAAAACGAGCGGAAGATGGATTGCAACTTTCGCAAAAGTTACGGAGACGTCGTTCACGTTGATTTTTTGCAATTAATAACACAATTGACCCATATAGATGTTGCCAGCGGATATTCGAGAGTTTGATGATTGAAATTCAAGCGAATCGAGGACACGCGGTATTTATCACTTCAGAAGACTTTCGATTTTTGCAAATATCGCCGCCGGCTGGGCCGGATTGCCGTGTACTTAAAGCAAAATGCAAATACGTTCTATCAATATGCGATAATTCGATGTTTGAACAGTGCTCTAAGCGTTCAAAGGATAGTTTCACTTTACGCAATCTTTTTTGCTACTTCTAATTTCGTCGATTCTTAAAAACATCTCTTTCAAGGCTTTTATTTATTTTCCTGCCGTTTCAACAGTTTTGTGAGAAATCTAGTTGTTAAACATATATCGTTCAATTTTTAAAATGTCCATTTTGCCATGTGTTTATACAATAACGGCAATTTGTTTACAGATACAATAACAAAATACATTGATATACAAATTTATTATTTTTCAATATATCTATCAATTTCAAATTTTAAAGAAACACCTCTACAATTTTTCCAAACTTTGGATATACATTTTCTTATTTTACCTACAAATATTTCGACAATTTCCCAAAACAAAAAATTATTTTTCTGGTATAATTATTAATAGTAGAACTAAATTATACTTCAGTATATTAAATAAACACTTTGAAAAGATGGTAGTTTTATTTTTTTTTTTTAGATGGACATAGAGTATTTATTTATAATTTAATAGATAGATATTTTGTCCACCTTTTTAACATATACATATCTTCGTATTTGTCATCGCAATCTTTTTATAATTTTCTCAATCATTAATCGTTAATTTTAGCGATTAGAATTTTTCTATTTTTCTTCATACATTTCTATTTCCTGACTAAAAATTATTCATAAAATACACATTTCCGCGATTTCTGGGGTATATATTGTATCGCAATTTTCAAACACCCCATACATTGTGCCTGCGTACCCCATTAAGGCACGGTATTACAGTGGCGCGTACTAGATCGTGGTGTTGCCCGTGGAAATTGAAAAATAGTGATTTCATCGTAGCATCGCTCTTGCGACGAGGTAACATCGATCAGCCAAATCGAATCAAATCGAGTCGAGGCTATCAAGTTCCACTCGAAAGAGCCGCTTTATCGTGTTACCTCGTAACAAGTGACACAGTTAATCACTGCTCTGCAGGGATATGGTAATGATGGTCCAGAAGTCAAATTTCTATCTCTACGTGCAATTTGTAACTTTCCTTTTATTTTTTAAACTTGACCATTCTTCTAACCAAATGAGATAGATAATTATTTTCCTAATAAATAGACGAATTTATTTTTGTCTTTGTATTTTTAAATTTGAACCTTTTTGATTCTAGTTAAATGACATAGTTAATCTTCCCTATATTCAGATACGGTAATGATGATACAGAAACCGAAGCTTTATCGATATATGTAGATAATAGACATATAGAATTTCCTATTTTTTTATTAATTTTAAAACGCGATAGTTCTTCTAAATAACAGAGATAATTAATTACCTTCCCGTAGAAATATGGAAACCGTAATCTAGCAGCCAAGTTTCTGTCGATGTGGCATAATTTTTTATTTTTCTATGAAGTTTAAAACGTGTTACCTCAAATTTCCTAAACAATTGACACTGTTAATTACTTCTGTATTGAAACAACAAATTTAAAGTATTTGAACCTACTGTCGTTAACAATGTCAATGCTATAATTCTAAGAGAACACATTCATTCTATCGTCATCGACGAAAAATAGAAACTTGATTCCACACACATTGACATTTCTCTCTCCCAATTAATTCATACCGTTAGATAATCCATCTTCCGTGTAATTGCACAATTCAAGGATTAATTAATCTCCATCCTAATGAATATTATTCACCGACATCGTTTGAGAATGTACACCAGTTATTCGAGAAGGAATATTCCTATTGTTCCCTCTTTCAAATTCTGAAGTCCAAATCTCGAGAGAGCTGCTGCATAATTCATAAAGTAGCTCTCTTTGATCGGGTAAAGTAAACTTTGCGAATCCTCCAATGACCCGGTTGACATGACTGATTTTCTTGCTTCAATGACAAAACCGGAAGAATGACGTATTTTTAAATCATTAGGATTCATCATTGTTTCACATTTTAGATATAACTGCTATGATCATTCCAACTGGGAATTCAAATTTTTAATATGATGTTATATAATTGCAATTGTAATATAATCGATGAAACTGACTTTACTTTTGTGCCAGGTATTAACATTATTATTTCTTTATTAACAAACATTAATTGACTTTCTAACCGTTCAAAATTTTACATTAACTAAATCGAAGTACGTTAATTTATTGCCGAGGAAAGTAAGAAAGGTAAAAATTCTTTTTCTTTTGCTTTGTGTTTTTCAACTTTTACTGTTATGGTGGTTTCACTTAGAGTCTATGGGTTTAGGTAGATTTTGCTTTTAATTCCATGTCCATTATGGACTCTATTAATTTTCGTTTCTGATTCATTGATTTAACCCGATTTAATTAGCCCATTGAATGAACTTTAACTCCCTTTATCGATATGCCTTTTTATTAAAGATGTACGTTTGGTATTTTGTAATCTGATTTTTCATGCGCGATAAATATTGTTTATTGTTTCAGAAAATTCCAGTGTAATCTTTATTGCTTTCAGGCCCAAATGTTTGTATGACGGAAGAATGCGTCAGAACAGGTAAATGGAACCGATTTTATTTATGTAATTTTCAATTGATAACATAATTAGGATTCATCTTTCAAGTATTCCTCGTTGATACACAATTAAAATAGAATTAATAATAATTAAAAATTACTATAATCACTTAAAATTGCTTTCTGAGTTTGTATAATTAATTTTACCCATCTACATATTTAAAATTATAATTACAAAAATCAAGCAGCTACTAATAAAATAATCTGAGATCATATCATTAGATATAATCATTTTTGCTTAAAATATCCATACACCTTTCTTATCCTTTATTTTATTTCATAATATGTAAAGTAAAATTGTATTTTGTGATAATAAAGAAATCCATCCAACATTCCCAATGAATTCCTTTTCCAGAGTATTAAAAATAAATTGAATCGAAACAAATTAAGCACCGTGAATCATTGTTTATTTAATAATAATTAACAAATATACAGAAAATTTACTGTAATACTTTTGCATTTCAAAATATTACTTTGAAATATTAAACTTATAATTCCAAAAGTCGAATAGACTATTACTAATATACAAAAATGAATTCTAATTAATCTAAATTAAATTTTTTCATTGTAAATCTCTCTTAAACGTATCGATACGATAAATTCATTAAAATATTCTCAATCTTTTGAAACTCTCCCTGAATTTGTTGCTGTCATATATACATCACAGCATTAAATCCACAATTCCAGAAAATCAAATACGTAATTATTAACTTTGAAAGGATGAATCGTAATTAATCTAAAATGAAATACTTCCATGATAAATCCCCTTTAAAATTCATCGACGTAATAAATTCTTCATTAAACATCAAGTCAGAGTTATTGGGATCGCCGAGGACCAAATACGACGACAGGGTAGAATTGATTGGCCCTTGATTGGAATTGCTTTCCGCGACAAGCCCTGTAAATCGGATTAAACGCTGTCCAATCGGTCAATTCGATTTCGATCTCTCGCGAATTCTCCACTCGGCCGTTCGCTCTACACGGTTCAATGATTTCTGCATTGTGCAATTTAATTGCAGGGCGGAAGTCTCGAATGCAAAATGAATTAGTAAGTCCGATCGAATTCTCCAATTGCATTTTTATTGCGCGAGAGATATCACACCTTTGAAAGAGCGAAGCTTTCACTTTGATCAAATAATTGTCTTTAGTATTTAATACATTCCATTTTGGACTAAACTAAATAAATTTGAGCATAAAAATCGTAATTTGCAAATTAAAAATAATGATATAAATAATTTTCTGCTATAAATTACACGTTGTTAAAGTTAAAAAGAATTCTGTAACTGAATTAGCAGCTACAGTTGTCGAACGAAGTTGGAATCATCAGATACATAAGAAGTTCCCAATAATTTTCCAAGGGGAAAATTCTCGAAGATAAAAATGTTGTAAACAGGAAAATTAGAATGTCGTTACATTTTATCAGGGTAGATAAATCGATTGACGATGCTGCAATAAGGTATTCTTGTAATTAATCTCGCTTTCGATGGATTATCGAATCACGAAGGTATTAAATCTAGATGAAAGATTACCTTGGATAATTACAAGCCGTTCGATGGCTTGAAGTGTTGATGAAACCATTAAAATTACCCCTCTAAAATCCCAAGCAATCTTGATCCTTCATCATCGACATCAATGAGGCATTTAATTAAAATTTGTTTAAAGACATCTTTCAATCTTTGATGTTTACTCTACAAATTATATTTGTCAAAAATGGTGACTATATCCACCATAATTGCGGTGGCTGCATCCCTTAAAACTTACAATTGTAGGTTTTTAATTTTGGTGGAATTTTGAACCACCTAGGCTACCATATATTAAATAACGATTTAGTAAAAATTTACTACTAATTATGAGTCAGTATTTCTGAAATCTCCTTCTCCCAAACAAACTTCCACAATCTAAAACTCTGGCGGTCAAATCCAAACCTGAAATTTTCAAAAATCTATCCTTCATCCAGCTGCAAGTCTCTTGTCAGCGATGGACCGAAGTGCAGCACCCTGCGTGAATTTCTTTCAATACGCCTGCGGCACCTGGAATCGTTTGCACGTCATCCCCGCAGACAGAAGTTCCATCAGCACCTTCGAGGTCCTCGCCGACCAGCTGCAAGTGATCTTGAAACGTGTCCTGGAAGAACCACCGAATGCAGAGGACAACGAGGCGACCGTGAAGGCGAAGAAGTTCTACAAGTCTTGCATGGACATCCGTGGGTACAACGAAAACTCTTCTTGACAAATGCTCCTTATCGCTTTCTCAAAAGGCCAATAAAACATATTAATCATGAATGAAATGTTTAAAATCTCATGGGTTTGACCCCTTCGAAATGATCTGTGCAAAGTTCCAATATGATAATTAAAGGTGAAGAGAACTGGAGTAAAATTAATACAATTCAAATTTAAAAGTGCACTCTCGTGACGAGGGTAAATGGAATAGGAAATTTTGAAATGATCAAATAAGTGAATCAGGTTTTAATTAGTTCTGTGCTGTCGTAGGGCCCTGCCGCGACTGACGCTACTGATTTCAATAAAATTTCATATGATTTTTAATTCGTGGTAATTGTAAATTGTTTAATTCATTCAATATTTAAATATTGACATTAAAAAGGTAAAGTCCGGTTGGCAACATAGATAGATAGATACATTTTATGTGTATACACCAACTAAGAAAAATCAAATATATTAAGTACAAGTGAAAAATGGTATTTTTAACTTTATCCAAGCATGGACCAGGTGTTTCCATCATCTGTCACTGATTTTCGCAGCTGGCATCAGAAAGATCGGAGACGGCCCCTTAAAGAGGACTTTAATGAGTCTCGGTGGTTGGCCAGCAGTCGTTGGGGCCTCATGGAAGCCACCACCATATCCGGTCGAGGTGCTTTTGGGCCGTTTACGTGGAGAATTCAACGAGGGTGTTTTACTGGAGCAATCGGTTGGTCCAGATGACAAGAACTCCTCAGCCAACATCCTCCAGGTGCGCCGGCAAAGTAAGGCCCCCTTGGTCGACGATTGCGGGATTTTTTCCTCTTTTCTTTTGTATCCTTCTATGATTGCATAATTTTTTCTTCTCACTTTTGTTTTTTTTTAAGCTCTAAACAGTTTAATTACTTTGCGATTGCGAAATTCCTTCTAATTTTTATATTTGGATCTAGACACTTTGATAACTTTGAAATTTCAGAATTTTTTTTCACTTTTGTATTTCTTTGACTCTAAATATTTTGATGACTTTGTGATATAGAATTTTTTCTAATTTTTTCATTTTGTTAGTTTTAACTGGAAGTCTTATGATGATTGCGATTTTGGAATTTCTCCTTTTCTTTTATAATTGTTTTTTTTCGGTTTCAATGGAACTATTTACAATTTTCAGATGTTCGTATCTATACATAATTGATATATACAACGGCGTCAAGAAGGATTGAGATTTACAAGTTCCCTGTTTCATAATTGTATCATAAGTCTCCCTTTAATATTTTTGCAGTTGGATCAGATGCAATTTGCACTACCAAGCAGAGATTATTATTTAAAGAAGAGCAGCGAGGCTGCATTGAAGGCTTATCAGCGTTATATGACAAACGTCGCTATATTGCTCGGAGCTGATCCCAGAACAGTATCCGAAGAGTTCAATCGTGTTATCGTCCTGGAAAAGCTATTAGCCAATGTACGAAAAATATTTATTTATTTCCGTTGGAAGTTCGAGTCTCTATCTCCTTGCTAGCCATAGTCCTTATCCTTTAACACCATAGATAATTGTGGTTGTAGCTCTGTTTTATCACCTTTGTATTAAACTAACAATTATTTACAGCTTTTTAATACATCCTCTATAAAATTGGCACTCTGATTTTCAGAGAGTGTCGGTGACTCTATTAATATTTTTTGCTTTCAATTAAAAATTAATTATTAACTTTCGATATGTACTCCATAAAAATGAGACTCAGTCTTTTGGACAGTATCTGTGTCTATTGTTAGTCGTGTGATTAAATTAACAAGTACTTGCTACAGTTAATATATCCGACATGAAATTTGGCATTCTATTTTCGAGATCGTCAGTGCGTTATCATCCTTTGCATTCAATTAAAAACTACTTCGAAATTTTGAATATATTCAGCGTAAAAATAGTAGCCAATTCGTCCAAGTAATTTCAATGTATGAAATACTTTTTGGATTAAATTAATAATTGTTTATAACTTTTTAATATTATCGCCATGAATTTGTGCCACAGAACAATCGAAAATAATTTAACTTTTAATTCCCACAGTATTCCTAATTACCGTACAATAAAATTAATATTTCCTCTTAGAATTCTATCCTTTTGATACTGTTAATTACAAAAATAAAGAAAGAAAATTTACTAGTTTATGTTCTCTCACGAGAAAGATGAAAGTTAGATTCACGTTCGCCTGAAATTGATTTCAGGCGTCATTACCGGAAGCCGACAGGCACGACACGTCAGCGATTTATCGAAAACTTACTTTGAGGGAATTGCAGCGAGAAATTCCGCAGTTGAAATGGCGTGTGTACCTTCAGGAATTTATCAGCGCTCCGATCACAGAGGAGGAACCCATCGTGGCATATGCCATGCCCTATTTCGTGCAGATGGGTAGAATCATTGAAAGGACGGATCGCAGGTAAACGAGGTGGTTTATTTTAGGAGAAGATAGTTGCCCTTTAAAGAGGAGAAGATACGCTTTCTTAAGGAGACTATGATTGTTTTATTGAATAATTTTTATAGGAATTTATTTCTTTATTTGTACAATTTATCTTTGTGTTTATATTACTGGAGATGAATAAAATATAGGATTTAAGATGTTGAATTTAGAGAGCTTCGAGAAATTGCAAGTTGCTGGAAACAATGTGAGATTGGAACATAGTTCGGGACTTTCGATGTATCGAAAGAAAAATGGCTGCTCACAAAGTATTATAATACTTCAGATTCCTTTATATATTTAGGTTTTTTAAACATGCAGGTATTTGAATTTTGAATAGAATTTTTTAAATCTTATATTTACCTTATATTTTTCGAGCAAACAGTAATTTATCTTTACTTTGGTTCTGCGCTTTGGAAATTTGTAATATTCTGAAACGAAAATGACTGCCACCCAAATTATTACAACACTCTAAGTTTCCCAGTACTTTTAGATTTTCCAAACAAATATATATTTCAATTCTGATTCTGTACTTTGAAATTTTTAATTTCCGAAAAGAAAACGGCTGACACTCTAAGTTTCCCAATACCTTTAGATTTTCAAAACCAATAACAATTGCGATTCTGATTCTTACTTTGGAATTTTTAATATTCCAAAAAGAAAATGGCTGCACTCTAAAATATTACGACACCCTAAGTTTCTAAGTATCTTTAAATTCTCCAAATGAACAGTCAGTTGAACTCAGATTCTCAATTTGGAAATACTTAACGACTCAAATAAAAATGTCTACCTCCAAGGAGTAATAAGTTCTTAAAACTCGATGGTTCCATCGTCTTTTTCAGAACTCTGCATAACTACATTCTCTGGCGACTGGTGATGTCGATCATGCCACACATGATAGACGATTATCAGCAAACGAGGTTCGAATTTCGAAAGATCCTTTTAGGTATACTCAGCGAGAGGAACAGATGGTCTCAGTGCGTCGAATGGACGAACAAAAAACTCGGCATGGCTGTCGGTGCTCTCTTCATACGTGACAATTTCAATCATGAGAGCAAGGTAATTTCTCTTTTTAATATCCCAATAAATCTTTACTTCTCGTAACACTTTTACAAATTCAAAAACAAATAATTTTAGCAAAGTTATATCAATTATAAATTGATAATTAAGTCAAAACTAACTCATAAACTGATCAATGATACATTGATCCCAAGATATTCTCGAAATACCATGCATGAAAAGGTGATTGTCTTTTAGGACACCTTTAAAACTTCGTATGTGATAATTTTAATCATGGCAGGAAAGTGAGTTTTCAGAAATCTGTACTTCTGCCAGCAGACTTGCGAAAAAAATGGAAATTGAGCTTAGGAAATTTAATATTTCGTTTTATGTATAAAACATACATACATACATGATGTATCATGAACAATCTCATTTAACCGATAATTCTGGAAGCTCCTTTTATTCTCAGGAGACTGCACTCGAAATGATTCGCACGATTCGCGAAGCTTTCAACGAATTGCTTGCGGAAAATCATTGGATGGACGACGAAACAAGAGCCGTTGCTAAAAATAAGGCAAATTCCATGAACGAAAGAATCGGATACCCTGAATTCCTTAAAGACCCTGAAGAACTCTCCATGGAATATGTTATGGTACATACCTTTATCATAATATTAATAAAATTGCAATAGATATATTTATAACTTGAAATCTTTTCCTTCAATGATTTATTTAGGACGTGCTGAAGATCGAATTAAGTATGATTTGTAATTTAAAAATTACAATATTTTAGTAGGACTAAATATAAGAATTTCATTGACTTATTTCAATAAATTAATGATAGGAATGGAAACTGTATTGTAACTTTAGAATTTATGGAAAACTTTGTAATTTTTATTACTAGAAATTAAATGTACATTTTCAAAAGGAACTTTAAAATTCTAGAAGATCATCAATTTTATTGTTAATTTTCTTCGATTAGAATTATAAATTTAATTGAGAATATTTTGACATGCCATTTTGAAATTCCAGTTGGACATCACGGAAGATAGATTCTTAGAGAATATCTTAGCTCTCTTGAAGTACGACGCTTATCACAATTTGCAGGAATTGCGAAAACCTGTCGATAAAGACAAATGGTCCACCGAGCCGGCAGTGGTGAACGCTTTTTACAATCCCAACAGAAATGACATAGGTAAATTCATTAACTAAATTTTAATTCATTCTTTTCATCATTACAATTTCCGTTTTCCAATTTCAACTACTCTAGTTTTAAGCCTTTACCTTAAAATTGTTCTTCTACATCATTTGCTATAGTTGGACATTAAATTGCTAAAATAAAAATTGATTTATCGTTTTGGTATCTTGCCCCATAGATTTCTTTAAACTAACAATTTTTCAAAGATCTCAGGTATTTTTATTACATCTTCTGCACCACTCTATTAAGCTCAGTGGTTAGTAATACTGTCCGCCATGCTTTTAAATTCCTTTCAGAACTATTGACTACCTATTCTATTTAAATTTACTAAGTAAGTGCTTCGAAAAAATAGAATTAAGAGGTGAAAAAACCTAACCCAGACTTTAATTTATCTAATAAGTTAGAGGTGGGACATTTATTGTATAGTTTCTCTACAAATATGAATTTTCAGAAGCAAATAGGACCCCGCCATTTTGACCGCCTTAGTACTTTTACTGTTAATGTTAAAAACTCTTTTCTCCCAATACAGATAGAAGAATTAATAAATATAATAATTAATAATAATTATGAAGGATGATTACAAAAATTCATCAAAGAGCATTTATCTATCGCCAAGTATCTTATTTTTCTCTCTCTCTCTAAATGATTTAAAGTGCAATACTTTAATTCACCATAGGTCTTTCCCTTTGAAAGGGCCATACTTTGAATAACAATTTAACACGATACAATCATATAATCTGGTTTGATTTAAAAGCTGAAAACTTCGCAAAATATCTCAGTTTTTCCAGCGGGAATTCTCCAGCCATTGTTTTACTCCCAGCATTTCCCAAAGTCCTTAAATTATGGTGGAATCGGTGTAGTGATCGGTCACGAGATCACCCATGGTTTCGACGATAAAGGTCGTCAGTTTGACAAAGATGGAAACTTGATGGAATGGTGGAACAATGCTACGATCAAGGCATTTCGTGAGAGAGCACAATGCATTGTCGATCAGTATTCGAGATACAAACTTCAAGAGGTAGATCTCTATATTAATGGTAGAATGACGCAAGGAGAGAATATCGCCGATAATGGTGGACTTAAACAGTCCTTTCGCGTAAGTAATAACACTTCCTTTGTAGAGTATACAAAAAATACATTTATTCAGCTCATTATCTGAGCTAATAGAATAGAATAAAATAGTTACTCGTTTATATTTCTATTATTATTAATATTTTTGTTTGAGCTGATGAAATTTCTGTCTTCTGTTTCTTGTCACTTAACACGTTGGCTGCCAAATATGATATAATTTGTAAGATCTTTTTCAACTTCTTGTCCTAAGATCTTTCGTTTCTGAACTCGCAATAATAATTCAGAATTAATTATTGGACTTATGAGAATTCCCATATACTGTATAACTTAATGCAATACTAATAGCATGGAATTAATTTCAATGTCTCCTGTCTCATTGATATTTCCAATTTCATAATTTTTGAACAACTTCAAAATTTTTTATTCCATTCACCACCTTAGGAGTGTCACAAGTCATTGTAGGTCAAGGGGTTAAGAAAACATATTTTCTATGTTTCCTGATGATTACTGCGTACTAGAATCAGTTTTTAATAATATAATATAATTAAATTAAATTCTTTTCTTAGATTGATTTGAAAATTGTCATGGCAGCCAACGTGTTAATTGCGAACAATGTAGAGTGGTATATTAATTTCTTTTACTGCAAGCACGTTCTTTGGCATTAAAATGGTTAAAACCAGTTTGAATTTAATTATTTCTTATTATATTTAGGCGTATAAGAAGTGGGTTTCAAAACATGGCCAAGAGCCACTTCTTCCCGGCGTGAATTTGACACACGATCAGCTTTTCTTTCTCAATTACGCTCAAATTTGGTGTGGTTCCATGAGACCGGAAGATGCATTGACAAAAATACGCAGTAGCGTACATTCACCGGGTCCTATACGGGTCCTAGGTCCCCTTTCCAACAGCGATGACTTCGCCAAAGCCTATGATTGCCCTCCAGGCTCTCCGATGAATCCAATACACAAATGCAACGTTTGGTAAATATCTAATTACTTATTATATTATTATTCCGTATATATTATGTATCATTACCTATTTTTCCTTCTGTATAAATTTACTTTGGAATTCAGTTTCTACAAGAGAGTAATAATTGAAATAGTTTTAATAATTAGTGATTTAAATATAGATAATAATTGTAATGTTATGTATTTCAGGTAATGCGAGACACTTTCCATGGGGAAACAGAGTAATTATAATGACGAGAAAAGAAAGTACGGACTGAATTCGCATTTTCATCACAGACTTTGATTCTCGACATCGCTTATTTGATACAACCGCAGACTAGCGACAAATGTCGACCACGATGGGACCATCAGAGAATTAATTTTCATTCGTCGTGGTTCACTGAGATATGGACTTTCTCTGAGTATAAAAGAGAGCTACAATTCAAGCTCCAACCGGACACGCCGGCTGACATTCCCAAAGCGTTACCACTTGTATATACATATACGTTTTAATCATGTATGTAATCGTTTCTGTGTAATTAAGCTGGTTACGAGAATACTCGAATAAACATTTTCGATCAAAAGCTATTGAATTATTTATTTCTAAACACGACTATATCCATTTCCTTCTTCCTCGTCACATTATATTTAAGTCCATTGTGTGGAAACAAGGTGGTGTAAGTAAATCAAGAATATCTCGTATGGATTTTCGCTGTCTGACTTTTCATCGACTCGTACTACTTGTTTCTCTTGTGATATCTTGCCAGAAATTAGTTTAAGTTCGTAAGTGAAATAAAACAAAGTATCTTGGACCTACTTTTAACTGCGTCTGACTTATCGTCGACTCGTACTACTTGCTCACTGACTTTTAACTCCGTCTGACTTATCCTAGGTTATACTACTTGCTCACTTTGAAATTTTGACCGACCTTTAGCTCCGTCTGACTTATCCTAGTTTATACTACTTACTCACTTTGAAATTTTTCGGAAAAATTTGCAAACTCAGCAAGTAGTATAACCTACGATAAGTCAGACCGACCTTTAGCTCCGTCTGACTTATCCTAGTTTATACTACTTACTCACTTTGAAATTTTTCCGAAAAATTTGCAAACTCAGCAAGTAGTATAACCTACGATAAGTCAGACCGACCTTTAGCTCCGTCTGACTTATCCTAGTTTATACTACTTGCTCACTTTGAAATTTTTCCGAAAAATTTGCAAACTCAGCAAGTAGTATAACCTACGATAAGTCAGACCGACCTTTAGCTCCGTCTGACTTATCCTAGTTTATACTACTTACTCACTTTGAAATTTTTCCGAAAAATTTGCAAACTCAGCAAGTAGTATAACCTACGATAAGTCAGACCGACTTTTAGCTCCGTCTGACTTATCCTAGTTTATACTACTTACTCACTTTGAAATTTTTCCGAAAAATTTGCAAACTCAGCAAGTAGTATAACCTACGATAAGTCAGACCGACTTTTAGCTTCGTCTGACTTATCCTAGTTTATACTACTTGCTCACTTTGAAATTTTTCCGAAAAATTTGCAAACTCAGCAAGTAGTATAACCTACGATAAGTCAGACCGACTTTTAGCTCCGTCTGACTTATCGTAGGTTATACTACTTGCTCACTTTGAAATTTTTCCGAAAAATTTGCAAACTCAGCAAGTAGTATAACCTACGATAAGTCAGACCGACTTTTAGCTCCGTCTGACTTATCGTAGGTTATACTACTTGCTCACTTTGAAATTTTTCCGAAAAATTTGCAATCCCAGCAAGTAGTATAACCTACGATAAGTCAGACCGAATTTTAGCTCTGTCTGACTTATTGTCGACTCGTACTACTTATTAACTTGTAAAATTTTGCCGAAAAATTTGCAACCCCAGCAAGTAGTATAAACCAAAATATCTCAGACGAATTTCCGCTCTGCCTGAAGTCTTTAACTTATATTTAAAAACTTATAACTATGATCGCAATAGGAATGTGAATGGAATATGGAATTTTATGGGTGGAAATGGTAGCGCTTAAATAACTTTAACAGTGTTTTCCATTTAACAAATTCTTTATTCATCATTTGTATTACAGAACTGGAATATGTATGATACAATATTCACAAAATACAAGTGTGTCTTTCTAAAACTATAAATTATTTATTTCATTGATAATTATATTGGCTGTCCTGAGCTTCTCCTGGTTGTTCTGTGTCTGTCCTCTGTCCTCCCTAGCTGTTCTACTTGTTCTGTGCCTGTCCTGACGGCCCTGCTGTTCTCTGACACGTCTGTTGCCTGTCTCCTGCTTGTGTGACCTCTCCTGCCTTTCCCAGGGACGTTTAATTTTCCAAAAAGCAGCTTTGTAGTTCTCCAAATGCAATATAACATTGTCTCAATTATTTAGCGACGTCTTTTGCTGTTAACGACCAACATGCACGTATAGAAAGCAAGGTCCGGAAAAAGGGGTTGATACTGCTCTCCAAAGTTGAAAGTTGCACGAACAAACTTCTAAAATGTTACAAACTTCATTAAATCAATTTTATCAATTGCTGGACCGGTAGGAGAGAAACAGAATAGCCAGGAGATAGGTAGGGAATGAATAGAAGATGAAACAATCAAAAAAATTGTTTAAGGAAGCTACTAGAAATAATAGGTTGATTAATACTAAGAGTATAAGGGGGTTGAGAATGATAGGAAGTTGTAAAATAAAGGAAAGAGCTTAGGACACGTTCTAAGGGTGCAGAGGGAACTAAAAATTAAATTGTATAATGAAGGGTCGTTAAAAGGATAAAGAGAAGTAAAAGGCGAAGATAATATTACGGGAATATTATATATTGAGAGTAATTACAATATGGAATATCAAGGGAAAGTTATTTTCTTAATTTATGTGTTAGAAAGGGGGATAGAGTTAAAGACAATAATAACACACCTTTAATTGTCGAAAGATGTACTCTATTATTGGAACATATCATCCATACATAGCACGGTCAATGTCGATCTTGCTTTTTATGTAAAAAAGGTGGAAATAAAAATAATATACAACAGACAGAGGGTTCTCTCTCGTTCTTTCCCTTTCTCTCACTTTCATCCGTCATTTGTGATCGCAGTAACATGATGTTAAGTAACATTTACATTATAAGATGCCTTGTTCCATTGGAAAAAGTTCTTATATATTGCACGACTCATTGCCAGTAAGGATCATCGGTCACGACGATAACAATAATAATAATAATGATACTAGAAAAAAGAGAAGACAATTAACATAACTAATAATAGTACAATAATAACGCTAATGTTAACAAATAACAATTAAAAGTAAATTACTAACGATTAATCAACTAAAATAAATCGTAGCAATCGGCGGAAATATTCGTTGTTAAATCCGGACATTTAAATGTTAAACATTTTCTCCGGATACTTTTCAAAGGAAAATTCTTCAAAATCTATTTAAAAATGAACAGATAACAACGAAAAAGTAATGACTTTACTAAGGTAACAATCTTGCTAAGCACCAACAGAGAAGTGAAGTAATTATGCAGACTGATACTGTCGTATATCATTTATAATATGGAATTTCTTGTTTTTTACAATCTCTACTCTATACAGCAACATTTTATACAGCAAGACAAACTGTTTCTTTATTATGTCTCAGTATTCTTCCGTTGGTACTTAGCATTCGTAAAATTTCAAGCATAATGTCGATTTGTTGATTAGAGCGATCTTAAATGGCATTTATGCAGAGAGAAAAAAAGAAAAAGGAGAAAGGATAACGTGAGAAGATTCTATTATTCATTCGGTTTCTCGTAAACGTCCACGTAATGCAATTAATCCTTTAAAAGTGCAATACAATTTCTCAAACTAATTGTCAATTATTCTCGTATTGATTTTCATCGAACATTCGCTTTTTACCAAAGTAATCGATGAAATTCGAATGCTGACAATGTGAGAAATAGAAATGAACTTAGAAGTCTCAGGAACTGATCTTGCATTAAGAATTAATTGCGAATTACGTGGTTACGATAGATTTGCACTATGTACAATGTGCAATTTCGCATTTTGTGAAACGAAGGAACTGCGAGGAGAATTGATAACGTTGATTTTCAATTAGCATCTTTTTAAATTGATTTTCCATCGCAGAAATTTCTGATGATTTTCCATATTGGAGTTTAAGTTAGAATTTATCTGGTGGACGAAGAAATTAAGCTTCTTTTATATCCTTACTACAGAAATCTTGCGAGGTATTAGCAATTATTGCTAATTTTCAAAAGCAATTTAAAAGAACAATGCAATAATTATAAAATGAATTATTAAAACGAGGAAATATTTATACATCTCTGTCGATATATTTTCATTCCACTGAATTTTCCATGGCTCAGTTCGTCTAAGAGTTTCATTCGCTATTAATTCTATTAGAAAATACAATGATTATTAAATATTCAATGGAAAATTTCGCATAATACCTCGTGCAATTTTCTAATCGCACTCATAGAACCATGGTCAGAGTATTTGTGCAAAGTCTACGTTCAGAACGATCGCATTAAAGCGTAAAAATCTTTTAAAAAAAAACGATAAATGAAAAACTAACCGAACTCCCTCGAGAAAATCTTGTACTATAAATCTCACGTCATTTCTTCGAATCCAATTGGATATCTTTAGAAAATTCCGACGCACTCTCCTGTCTTCTTTCCTTTCCTTCTTTTATTCGTATTTAAATTACACCCTGATGCCCATGCAGAGTCGATTACATCAGTAAAATAGAGTCTTATATTCCGGTTTAAAAAGGAGATCGACTTGTCAGGCCAATATGGCGGAAGCGATTAAAAGATCCTCCACTAACAAGGTCCCAGATTGATTTCCGTCCATGTACACGGACGAGCGAACTCCCTCGTTACTCTTTCTTTATCCCAGAAAAATATATGTTTATATATGTATATGAGTATATGTATATTATTTTTTACATTTGTATATGTATACATTTCAAACAAGCTGCTACAATACTGAGAATCATTGTGATTTGTACAGGGAGGTTCAGTAATGGTGTCTGATGGGAGTGGTCGCTATTGGTTAGAATTTTCTTTCGGATCCAACTACTTTGATGCTTCATTTTATGTTAAATATTTATTCCAGTAATTGTAATTAAAGTCAGAGAATATTTGTTCGTATTGACATCAATAAAAGAAGGTTAGAACACACTGATAATTGAATTGCTCAGAAGTTAATGCAGTTATGTCCATTTTGTGAAGGTTTCTAATGTTTGTAAATTTTGTTTATTGACTTAAAAAATTAAGATTTCTCTTTACTTTTTCATTGTAATAACTACATCGAGAATAATACGTAGTTAGTGATACAATTTTCTTTGATTTGGGCCAAAAAGATACCAAGGACGAATGAAGGTCAACTTTGGAACCGACTGTTCTGGGTAGTTTCTGAACCATCACGTTAAAAATTAAAATACTAAGTGAAACTGAGAATCAACAGTGTAATTCTTCTGTTATTTCAATATAGTGACATTTTTAAACATTGAGGACTGTAGAAACGTGCCGGTATTAATGTCTACGTTTAACATTAGAATGAAGGCATTCTACGTATTAATAAAATGAAGTTTATTCCATTAAAATTTAATCGAGAAATGAACTTAACTGCATTGGCTTCTGAGTGGTTGAATTAATAATAACGAAAGCTACACCAATAATTAAAAATTCCTAACATTAAGAAAGTGAATGGCAATCTGAATTAAAAATCGCTTAAAAAATTACAAGTTGGATTAACTTTAAGAGGAAAAATCTACCTGACTAGAACATTCCCATGGACCACCATAAATGAACCTGACAGTACACTACAGAACTCATCGAAAATCGACATGAATTCACTCAAAAGGAAATAAAACTTAGCTAAATTGAAAAATTCAAATTTCCTCATCCTACACAAATTAAAAATACATATCAATTAATTAACTGATGTAAGAGACTTTCATCACAATTCTCTGACCATGAACTTTCTGTTGATAAAAAAATCCCCTCCACCGCAATGAAACTCTCGGTAACAAACTGTCCAAAGGAGCGAAGTTATCTGGCTCTCCTCGCCGTATTCCCTCGGCAACAATAAATGGAAACAAAGGGGATAATTTACAAAGCTAATTTACAAAGTTACCATTCGGCTGTACCCTCTGTATTTCACGCTTCGTTTCGCGGTTCTTTTTTGTCCCTGCTCGTTTTATCCTGTTGCTATTATATACACGATTCATCCTTTGAACTCTCCACGCTTCCGTATCGTTGTTACTTTCGCGCTTTAAACACATAGAAATTCAAACACACTAGCACACGCAGAGTCTTTACCCTACTTTATATATATGCATCTCTTTTATCTCTCTCCTTCTTCGTGTTTGTATCATTTCCCGACTTGTCTTGCATTGTACAGAATGAAATCGACGAGAATATTGTTGACGATTTATTACATATTTATTATTAAACAGAAACTTTTAAAATAATAAATTCATTTCGAACGAATTCCATCGTGTTAGTGATTATTTGAAATGTTTTGCATTACATATAGAATTTGCAAAGTGGAAATTTTGTTTGAAATTATTCGTGATGGAAATGTTTGAATGATTATTTTAAAAATGTAACAATAATCTCGTCGACGTACGAAATTATGGCCATGCGAAGCTATTCGCTTGTGTGGAGAGAAGATAGAAACGAAGGGTTGAAGGAACTTCTGTGAAATGACTCAGTTTACACTGCGTTCTCAAAATATATGTTCGCCAGTAGTATACGAAAAAATGTGTAGAGGGCGATAAGGAAGTATATAGGTTGCCAGCTTTCAGGCGCCATATTGTGCTATTCTTCTTTGAAGACATATTTGTTTGAAGTCTAGTTAGGTAAGTGTATTAACTAGTCTCGACTAGCACTGTCTTAATTACGAAGTGTTTAAAGCTGTGTTAATTGTCTCACAGACTTTTCAATGCAAAATAGTGCTTATGTTTCCAAAAAGAAGAATTTTCAAAGCTATGTTAACACGTCAAACTCCATGGTAGTCATCGATGACCGGCGTCATTGAATTCAGTGAAAATATGGTTTTCAAATTACAATTTTTATGATGTTTCTAATGCATTCAATGTTTAAATATTGACATTAATAAGATGACTATATTTCTATTTTTACCTTGACGGTCTCTTCTTTATAAAGCTCTGATTTGGTAGAAACTTCTGACTTCGATAAAATTAATGAAACTGGTGAAATATCGTTTAACGTGTTAACAGTAAAATATAGCACCGATATCTGACTACCTATATCCATATCACCCTCTATATAGCTGCGCAGCAAAGAATTTCTAAATTGAAGTTCTTTTCAATTAAACATAATTAGAACAAATCTCCAGTGCAAATATTAATATACTTTGTACAGTACAATGAATGGAAAATGGCTAGCGAGTGGCGGATCCTCTCATTTTTCAAACGCCTATTTCTGCCATTTCATTTTTGGAATTCCCAAAGCCAGTTTCTCAAAGTAAATCCTCTGTATGCTCATTTATTTCATACAGGTTGGATTGGAATTGCAAAACCGAAATGGTGGAAATGGACATGTGGGAAGGAAATGTTTCGCCTTTCCCTAGCCATCTTTCAGTTGTCGGACTGTAGCTTTAAGAGCTAAATAATTTCAATTCACATAAAAGTCTTTCGAAACCGTCCTCCAAAGCAGTAGCTTCCAATGGCCATCGCTATTGCTCCGTCATGTATATAACTTTTTATTGCATTATCATAAAAGTACAGGAGTAAATAGCTCGATTCGATGGAAATAGCCGAAATGCTGATACGTGGTAATTACATTAAAATTCCAGGTACTTCTTAATATCATTGCTCGCATCGAACCAACGTATCAGCTTTACGACTGGGTTGTCTTTCACGGAAATATGTTAATGGGACAAACGCAAGTCGTGAAAAATTCAAAATTATACCAGGATCTCGAGGACACTTTCAGCTGGACTTAATAGTGCCATTAATATTCCAGAATTACTTTGCTCGTTTAATAGTAACGTGCATTAGTGGTTCTCAACGTGTACTGTGCTCAAAGTCGTTGACTTCTATGGCTATTTCACCTGTGACCTATTATTTTAGTATTCTAAATCACTCAGGCTATAGTTTATTAAATAATTTGGGAGAAATTATTCAGAGGTGTTGTTCTAGAGAAAAAGATTTTTATAACATTTAAAGCTGGAAATTGTTTCCTCGATATTCTGGGTTTTCAATGACCAAATGATATACTTTTGTCTCGAGTTTTTAATTAACACGCTGACTGTCCTCGTGATTACAAATTGTAACTAAAGGATTATATTGTTAAGAAATGCATATGTATTAGTTCATCGATTTTATCGACAGTCGATGCATTACGAATTTTGCAATTGCTGTTGCAATTTTTACCATTTGTGAATTTTATTTTGTATTTGAAAGCCAAAGAAACTCGAGATAGTAATTTTGAAGAAGTTTGCAAAGTGAGAATTAATTGATACAGTAATCTCTCGCTATTCGTGGAGAAGTGATAAGTTCTTGCAAACGTTAATTTTTGTTATTTTAATTTAGAATTGCGAAAATAATGAATTTATCGTGGGATGATGTTTTCGATAGATTTTATAGTATCCTCGATTAACGAGAAATTACTAATATTTGTATTAAAGGAAAGCTTTCCGTGAAATATAATTCTGTGAAACTGTCTTCGTCCTTTTCTTATATTTCTCGGCCTCCTTGCAAAAAATACACCTCGATTTAAAGGACATGTATCGCAACTTCTGTCTAACTTTTATGTTCTCTCGATTCATTTGCCCGTCTTCTCGCACAATTTGCAAATTCAGAGTTATGGATATTCACATTCACACATTTATTCTCTTGTTACTTCTCGGTTTCGCATAATTTTTCTTCTTTTTTTTTTTCTTACGCTCAGAGAAATATCAGCTCCTTAGCAATCGTTAAAATTATTGTACATTATTAATTAGTAATCGTTAGAATATAATATTGTTGATGTATATATGGCTCCTCGCTCATTGCGGAGAACGCGGAAATTCCGGGCATGTGCGAATTCGCGACAAATTTTGCACGTTTTCTTCTCTTCATAGCGAATAATCGATGAGTCCTTCGCATTATTCCTTAATGCATGATTTATTGAAAAACTCGAAGAAATGTTGTTAATCACATTGCGAAAAATTCGCAAGTTAATTTTCTTATTTTTGCGAGTACCTGAGAAGTCCGCAATCTGTTGATTTGAGTATTCAACGATTTTTTTTCAAAGATTTCGGGAGTTTTTAATACCGCTCGAATAAAATTCAAAGTATCTTGAAAATTTGCAAGTTGAAATGAAATTTACAGTGAAAATGACAATATTTTGTTATTCATTAGTTATTATTCCTTTTCGATGTAATTATGCAATTCTGCAGCAGCATGAAAACTCGAATTGTCGAGATCTTGCAAAAACTCCCGAACAATTCGCAAAATCCAATTCGCACATGCCTAGCGTGTATCTACGTCGTGTAATATCTTTCCTTTTACTTGTTTGTCGAACGCACACGGGCGAATAAAGTGGGGCCGCATCGTCGTATTGCAAATTTGCAAAAAATCGCGAAATTCGCAAATTTGCAAAAATCGCAAAGAAAAAGTTTCGCGCCTGTAGCCGCACAATTCCCATTATTTTTGCCCCCCCTTTTTTCTGGGCGGAGTGCACGTCGGATGTTTGCCATTTTATCAAATTCGCACAATTTTACACGTGCAAAAACATTCTCACTTTCTTTTTCACTTGCCCTCTCTCACTCTCTATTTTTCTTTCATACATTCACACAAGACTCTCCTTTTCCAACGGAACCGTTAGCAATTGTACAAAGTATTCTTTGCCACGTTCTTCATCTTTTTTCATTTTGAAAATCCCGCGCGCGCGCGTTTATGTTGTTTGTAATGATGTGAGTTTAGTTCGATGGGAAATCAGGCCGATTTCCCAGGAAAATTTTTGGGCTAAGTCGTCGTTCCTGAACGAGTTTTCGAATTCATAAAATTCAAGATGATCACTCGTTATTTGGATGTTTGAATTGTTAAATAAATTTTGAAACTAATCCTATATGTGATACAGAACTCGTGGATATTCGATTATAATTTTCAAATTCGTTCGAAATCCTTGGCTGCTGTAATTTCATTCAATTAAGTAGAAATTTCTTATGAATATCTCCCGCGCAGTATTTCAGATGGAAGTATTCTTAATAAAACTTCGAATGATCGCAGAAAGGATATTCAAATATCGCGCCAAATTTGAAATACTCGAATATCGTTATATTCGCGGGAAAAAACATTTCGCGCGGGAATATTCGAATGATTCTACTAAACGCAATACTTAATACATTTCAAATATCAATTGCATTCGAATCGATAATATTCAGTTCTTAATTTTCGAATATTCGTCTGCATTCGAAACATTCAAAATACTCGAATACCACTACAATTCGCGAATACTTTGCCCACAATAAAGTTCCTTTATCGTTTAATTCCCTAATAATTAACAGAGAGTCTGAAAATCCGCTTAAATTTCACATATTAGTTTCAAATATAAATAAATAAATTCAAAAGACCTCTTCTTAAAAATCCTCAAATAAATTAAATTCTTGCCGTACAATTTCATAACTACATTGCTAAAATAAAAATTACTCAATGATTCTTAACAAATAATTTGATCCTGTCAATGATATATATCAATGATATTTTCAATTTCATAGAATTTGCAAAATTTGCAAATTTCCTATCCAATTTATCACGAATTTTAGTCATTGCACGGCAAGATGTTAGTTAATGTGCCACTTCTTTTCCTTCGTGGGGGCCGAAAAAGATTCAGTCGTATATTCCAATTCTTCGAAAATTTCAAAAATATCCCCGAATCTTCGATATTACACGGATATCAATAAATTTTCGGAATCTCAGACGTTCTTCTCGCAAAAGAAAAAGAAAATGTCGAATTACGAGTACTCGTCCAGAACGTTCGATTCTCATAGCTAAAATAGTGTATCACGTGTCACGTGTAACTTAATCACGCATCGAGTGTACCCGTGTCATCATCGGTTCACAATTGTGTTCGTGTTTTGTGTTCATGTGTCCAGTGTGTCCACGTGTGTGCAACCTAGCGAATATATAATATATGTATATATATAAAACGTTCCAAATAGAAATAATGTTTTACCAATTATTAATCGAACGCGGAGCAAAAACTCCCATCGTTTGGTTTACTTTTTTTTTCCTCTAAAACGTACAACAATAAATTCAGTCTAATACATTCCAAAGCACCAATTCGTAATGATTCCCGTAAGCCGACTTAGAGTTTATGCGAACCCCGAAACCAGGCCAAACGTGGATTCCCCAAAAAATCATTATGTTTCTTTTAAAGAGAACTCCGACCTAAAAGATACTTAAGTTGCACTTACTCCTAAAAAAAGAGCCGAAATTCTAGCCTCGCCTCGTTCTAATCTCAACGCGCAAAAATTCTTTTTTTTCAACGATAATTTCGACCTCTTGTGTATAATTAATGTATATATTATAGATGCTAGAGGATGCGAGAGACGCGATCTCCTTTTCTTTTTCGCATTTCTTTTTCTTTTAATATGCGTATGATTTTTCGTTAGTCAAAGAAGCGCACGTCGTCTGCTGTGCTGTGTTGGGGACGATTGGACGAGGATGATTTAAACTTTGTTAATTGGAGATCGCGATATAAAATTATAACAATCATAATTATGGAATTTTCTATTGTAAATTGGTTATGCCATTGTCAGCAAAAATTGAGATGGCTCCATTTTAGTAAGGGGAGAGTATCAGAGACTATCCCCACCATATCAATCCTGGAAACCGGTAGAACGACCAATGACAGCCGAAAACATTTCCTTCGTCGGTCACGTGGCAACGTAATGAATGCGCGCCTTTTTCGGCCAATCAAAGACGACGTACGAACACGCATGCCAGAAGACATCTCAATTTTTGCGAACTATATTCATGTGATTAAGTTAAATCTGAATTAGGTGGCAATCTGAGTTAACATTTAGATATTAAATGTGAATAAACATTTTCAAATAATTTCAGAAGTCAATAAAGCGAATATATAACATCTAAACACTGTCAAAAAATTAATTTAAAGTTCTGCCTAAATATAATACCGCACCGTAAAATCAAGGTTTCCAGAAACACTTTAAGTGTTCTCTGGAAAACACAAGAATTTTCAATCGCCTAGAAACATTCTAATACAATAGCTTCGCCTAAAAATCTAACGTAATAATTAAACACCGAAACTATAATATAAATTCTTCAAAATTTCAACACTCGAATGACAACAATTTCATTTTCAGGCACGATATTCTCCAAAATATGAACCAATAAAGTTCACCAGTCTAATGTCCCCATTGAATCATCTCTAACACTAGAACTACCAAAGCAGTCAAAATGACTTACGTACAATTCATTCGAAAAATCTCCAAGTTTATAAAAGAATCATAGAATAAATATTCTACGTTCATCTCAGGATCGATCATCTTTCAAAGTTCTTACTTAATATATCGAACTACAGTAGATTTAACGCCGGTAGTTCCAGTGATCATATTTTCCCTACTTCCCTAATTACCACGTCACCTACCAATATCCAAATAACATCCTAAAAATCAATAATTCGATGCAAAAATCCATCTCAAATAAAGACAATCTAACACTAACCGGCACGTCTTGTTTTTCTATTCTGACAGTGGCATATGAGTTTTTGAGACTAGGAAATAAACATTAAATCTTTCCAAAAAACAAAAAAAAATAGAAAAGATTAACAATTTGACATAGAAAACAACGTAAAAGCCTTTGGTTAATAATACAAGAAATTATATAGCTAGCCAAGTTAAAGAAGTCACTTGATATGCGCTCTATCAATTCCCACCGCATCGGTCCTAGATATCCGAGCTCGTCGAATGGCAACCACAAACTAAACACTTATTTCGTGATTCGCATAACGTCATAACGAATGTGTTGCTATTAAGCCAATCACGCATTAGAATCGAAAGTGACGTCAGCAAAAAGGATACCTCTCGTTCAACGAATCAGAGCAAACCATTTATCAGACGTCTTTAGTTTGGTCAACTATATCTCTGCTGCCCGTTCGAACAGAGATGTCAAATAGCAGGAAAAGAAAACATTAACTTTCTATTTTCCAAATAAACCTATGCTTCTAAGAATTAAAGTTTTCATTTTCTCCCGTTCTACGTAACCTTAACTTATTTGACCCACGTTGACCTTTGACTTGGCATAAGTGCACGGTTAGCGTTAAATCCTCAGTACCATTACTAAATATCATGATCCCCATTCATTTTCCTCCTCGTCCAACCGAGTAAGTGTACTCGTGTACGTGTGTGTGTGTGTACGTGTATATAACTATACATACGTCTTAAAATTGTGTCGATTACAAAAGTGGTCCAAGCGAAGAGGACTAAACAGAATTTCTTCGAGCTTCAAGGTCAAATTACCTTGATGAACTTGGACCACTCTTATCGCGATCGCCACATGGTGTACCATCGTGCGCGTGCGTGAGTGCATTCGTATGTAATGCAAGTACAAACGTGAAATGTTAAATATTAGCATAGTTGCAATAATAGTATAGTAGTAGTAATAGTAATAGTAATAATAATAATAATAGTAATAGTAATAGTAATAGTAGTAGTAGTAGGAGTAGTAGTAGTAGTATTTGTAGTAGTAGTAGTAGTAGTAAGTCGACCGGGTGCACATCCGACGAGGGCAGGTCCTAAACATGACAAACAACGACGTAGGTCTTGCCTTTTCTCTCTCAATGTTGGAAGCGGGGACTGTCACGTGGAGGATTATCGATATCGATACGTGTTATCGACAGTGGCGACACGCCATTTAAAAATTGTAACGGTTCGATGAACAATTACCGCCAATTTCTATGTAACATCGTTTAAATTCTCTGCTGTTAGTCGGGGAATTATGGGGAATTTTTGGTACCTTTTCGTGCTCGGATCATTCGTGGTTTTGTTATATTTATCGTTGCTTAATGTTATGCGGTTGTGACAATTGTTATTTTTTTTCGAATTCTGACGAAACGGAGGATGTTAGTATCGCTATTGAGAATTTTTGACAGTGAATTTTCTGGTTGTATTTTTTTCTTGATGAAATAAAAACAAAATGGAACGTTTAAGATTTCTGGGATGGATGCTCTGTCCGTTTGGATGGAGGATGTTTGATTAAATGATAGATGATTGTTTCGCTTTAATTATAATATAAAATCGTATAATAATGAATGAATTGAAAAACGAGATACGAATGTACTTGAAATCCATGCAGTCGTAATTGCAAGAGCTTAAGCTCATTTGAAAGTGCAATAAATTACTAGATCTTAAACTTTAGCGACATCTAGGATGATAAATGGCGCAAGAAACGAAAGTAACGGTTATACAAGAAACTTTAAAGTCGACTGAATTTAGATGAAATAAATATTACTTCGATAAGACAAAGATACAGTACTTTATGATACTGGCTCATGGAAATATTTTCTTATCAATTTCAATGGCCACGGCCCATGAAAAGGGGCCCGATTATATCATAGGGGTAAAGGGGACGAAAAAAAACCAGGTAAATTTATAAAACTCTTAGGGGCACCTTACATTTCTCGTTACAAATAAATATGTACAATAATCGTAAACCCGCAAAAACAATTATTTTCCATCGATATAGATATATATGTATGTATGTATATATATGTATATACCCAGAAAATAATATATAACTACTATAACAAAGTATAATCATTTAACTTTATTTATAATAATTTCAGCTTATAAGCTTCCTCCGTTTCTACAGCTTCCAATAAATTAAAACGACTCTCTCGCTCTCTCTCTCGCTCTCGTTCTCTCCCGTTTCCTACGATTTAATAACAAGAACCTCTTTTTCCCCTCTCACAGGCCCGAAACGTTGCCTTCAATAAGAAAATACCGTATCTCAACCGTCTGTCGGTCAAATTGCAAACGCGAACCGAGCTAACAGAATCTCTTTCTTTTTTTTCGTCATTTTTTCCCTCTCGTTTCAACGCGCAACGAAAGTCTCGGGCTGCGTTTACAACGAGCGCTTACGAATGCGATCGAACGTCGACGAACGAGTGCGTTTCTGTAACGACGTTTTACAGAATAGAATCATTATTATCATTATTATTATTATTACTGAGAAATATATTCGATTGTTACTTCTCATTATGGGTGATTTGAAATGAATTCCGTACTTGCCGAAATTCTATCGCGTGGAATGAAATAAATTCCATTGTAGATTCAGAAGAGTTGATATTCATTTATTTCTTCACGGTACCTTTTATTTTCTTTTTTTTTTTCTTCTTTCGTATTATGTTAATTGAGATATTCTCTCTCTTCCATGGGAGGTGTTTTCATTTAAATAGACGCAACAAGTGATTAAAAATATACAGCGCGGTGACCGTATAATCAAGTATCCTCGATTTCCATTGATTCACGACGAAACCATCAACAATTACAATCATCTCCAACAATACGCCATCTAACACCGTTAAAAAAGCTTTCCCAAAAAATATACGAATTTCCAAAAATTACACATCTCCTAAATCATCACAAATTTACAAAAGTATCCTAATCGCTTTTTAAATAAATTTTCAGTCTCCAAGAAATCCAAGATACACGGTGACATCCGAATCACGATCCTTTGCGTTCCAGAGCGAATCTTTCTCGAAGTTCGATCCGAAGATGATAACGATTACTAATTATCATATATAAAATTGCAATTAATAATTAAAAGAAAAAGAAAGAAAGAAAGAAAAAACTATAATCAAAACAGGATCGCAAAGGATTCACATCGAATTACCGCGCCGATCACAAAATCCTTAAATGACGCGCTACAGCGCCACACGGTTCTCCATCGAAGCTCGCAACCATCGAAATTAACACCAATCACCGCACTGGCAGCTCGCGCATCAGCGCTTGTTGTAACTGCAGCCAAACTCTGAATATATATTTATATATATATATACATACACAATACATCTGCGTCTACTTTTTTTTATGTATATGTACATACAGGCAAAGACACCTAGGAGAAACGGACAGATCAGGGTACCGGGCGGACAACAGACAAGAGAGATTGCGGCACGATGAGCATACATGTTTCCATTATACGTGTATGGTGAATGTGTGTATATCCGTGTGTGTGCGCGCGTGTACATGGACATGTGCCTCGAGCATGTGTGTGTGCTTCGGACACATCGAAGGAGTATTATAGTTCGTTTTTTAAAAAACACAGAAACTCGAATCTACGCTTGGCAGTATTATGAACAATCGCTCGCGTCCTCGTTAAAGGGCATTCGAACTCGAGCGGGCATTTTGTAGTTTGCATTCTTTTTTGTTTGTATTTCTTCTTGTATTTTTTTTTGGTAACGCGCCGATGGCTCATCTTTTTTTACGCTTTTTTTTCTCTCCTTTTTGCTTAGTTGTATACCATTTTTAAACTTGGTGGTTGAATCACGAGAAAAAATGACAACGACGTTAAAGACAATGAGAAATCGACGTCAACGGTTAACGCCCTTGGCAGTGATCGTAGAATTGCATGTTTTTTTGTTCTGTTTTTTTTTCTTCTTTCAGCTTTCAACCCTCCCCCCTTTTCTTGTCATTCTTTCTCTCGCTTTCGTTCGTCCGCTTTCTCTCTCACATTCATTCGCAACGAACGACCGGTTCCGATTCGCCGAAGGATGCGGTTAACCTTGATTCTCGTGCGCTCGAATAAATCGCCTGAATTCCCGATGATGGTTAAAACTGCGACGGGAATCCTTGACTGTTTTAACAGCACTTGGATCTCGACTTTTGTATGTAAAAATGGACGTGAGTAGTATAGACACACTAACGTGAGAATTCACAATTGTAAAGTCGCATCGTGAATGCTAAGGCTAGAAGAACGCATCCGATCGTTTCCTCGATCCCTGTCCTTCGCTACCATCTTGTTTTCTTTATTACAGGGAAGCCTATTTTTCCTCAGAGGGTGGATTTTATGCTACGAAATGGAAAGAGTGCCGATGACCTGCCGTCGACGGTCCGTGACGATCTTTTCTGCTTAGTTCTTTTTTTTTCATTTTTTGCGTTTGTTTTTTTTTCTTTACAGAGTGGGAAGTGCAGCCCTGGCGATAGTTTTGTCCTCCTCCGTTTCCGATTTTCATTCTCAGGTTTCATCACGTATTACGTCTTCGTACGATCAGTCTTTCGTACTCGCATTATTCGTGGGATCGATGGACCCGACCGAGAAACGTGCTTCGAGGAAAAAGAGAAACAAATTCCAACTATGCGCCATGCAGATCTGACATCTTACTTTTTAAATTTTTATTGCACGAATTTCGCTTTGGTATCGAACGGAGAGTACCGAAAGAAACTAATTCGACCTTTCGTCCTTGGAACATCAATATTATCGATTTCTCCTTAGTATCTAACACACTGATCGATTTATTCTAGTTTCAGTGATTATTATAATTCTAATGAAACAAAAAGAAAGTAATAGTCGTTAGAAACTTAAATGAGCGATGTTTCCATGGTGAAAGGTCAAAGAATATACATCAAACACGATCAATGGCGCATGTCGGTTTCGAAGCACGCGGTCAGCGCCCTCATCTCGCGCAATTAGGACAATCTTAGAAGGTGAGAACCTATAATTCGTCACCCTTTAACAACGACGATTGCAAATCCATCACGAGGTTCTATTCTCGTGGATGGACAGTACCTAAAGCGAATAAAAGAGGTCTCGACGAACAGACTCGACTTTTTAACAAGCTGCCCTTTCGCGCGCGGTATGCTTAAACGTTACTTTTTAAGAGTAGAAATCCAAACGAGCGTGTGCCTCTTTATAAGTTCTTTCTTCGTCGACCCGTGTTCGTAATTTGTCCGCTGCGTGTCGCACGGATCGACGACGTGTTGCTTTCTTTTTAAAGTACTTTAGAGGCGTGTAAATAGGCAATGTCGTCGCGATGTGTTGTTGTGTTGCTTAATTATATCCCCCTCTTGTTTTCTCTGTTCTTTAACTTTCCTTTTACACTCCGGTTTCCCGCAACGAAATAACCATGCCTTAAATGCACTCTGTGTAGCGCCATGTTGGTTCTACACAATAGAGAATTACAAGTATGTGTGAATGCATGTGTCCTTAGATTCTGTTCGACGTGCTGCTGATGAGTCTTCACGATTTTCCGTGATGCACGAAAATTCCGATTTTATTGCAATTTCTATCGTGACTCGTTCATTGCACTTGATCCAAATAACTTGTGTACGTTATTTTTGACACGATATACCGAGTGATACTCTCGGTAACTCGAAATAAACTACTGCCAAATTACAACTCGATAATTTCGCCGATTGCATCAAATTTTGTAAATTTATTGCACTTAAGAATTGCAGCACGTGGGAAGTAAATACTTGCAAATTAAATTGCAGTATTAAGTCCTCACAATGATCATTAATACTGGACTCTATCAAACGTCTTCTCAACACGTGAACACCGGGAATTCCCCTTAGAATTCTCTTTAAATATCTCCACGATGAATTTGGAGAACAAAAATATGCAATTTCGTCAGTAAAAATAACGATTCGCACATTGAGACAATCGAATAATTTCATTCCTCACATCCACGCACACATACGTGCATCTCTATCAATTTATCTCTTCGCACTTCTCTTTGTTCGTCTCATGGTGTGTTCTCATGTACACTCTGCGGTGTGGCAGTGTCTGCCTTGCGGCGTATTACGTAGATTTACAGTTCTTTTTCTCCCTCTTTAATTTCTCGGGCTTTGAAAGGAGCATATTAACACCCCTTTCGAACAAAGTCATACCGAGGCCTCGAAAAAGCAACGCTATCTCTGTCCCCCTTTGAATCTACGGTGAGAGTTGAGTTTGTAGTTTCATGAAAACGCGAGTCTGCCCTTTATGAATAGCAAACATGAGGGAATTTGTGTTTCCTCGAGGCCCCGCATCGACGTGACGGCGCTGGCCGATAAAATGTTCTATACATGTAAGGTGACGTGCCGCAACGTTTGCTTTTTTTTTCCTCCCTTAAATATCTCGATTTACAACGGCGATAACTTTTACAATAGTAAAACACGATTTTGCGTGTACGATGATGTTTTTTTTTTCCTTCTATTCGTTCTAGGTGAAATAACTGTTAGTCGCTTCATCTGGTTCACCGTTCTATGTATGGAACTTGTCGCTCGCTTCTGACTGTCCGCTTTTATCTTCGTCTTTTAAATAAAGTCGGTCTTTAGATCATTCTCCCGATGCGCGCTTATTTTTTTTTGTTTTCTTTGTACATCATACTCTCCGACTCTTTTGGAAAAAATAAATTTCAAAATTACGTGCCTGCGCACCTCTGACTTCTCTCTTATTACCAATCGCACGCTTAGACTTTCTCACGTTACCATTCATCCTCTCGTACACACTTCTCGCACGTTTATACACGAATTATGACGTTGCGTTTTTTTTTTAAACTTGCATGGTACTTACTACGGAATATAACTGCGTACAATCAGTTAATAGCATAGAGTTACAGTGTTACAACATCGAGAATCTTAGTGTACTTGTATCTCTTTCTGTACTCCATGTAGGTGTATGTATGTGTGTACGTGTAAATCGTGGTTACTAAATTACGTTTAGAATGTATCCTCACCTGTTTACCAATCCTGCGTGTTTATTAAATGTGTAATCTGTGCATGTGTTTTTATTTCACCTCGTTTTGTGTAATGAGTTTCGATCTCAAGGAGCAGCGAGCAGCGGCTCTGAGAACCGATGAGAAAATGAGAAGTCGGTTTTACATGCCGGCTACTACAGCTGCTATTTTAGTTGTTTTTTTTTTCAATATCATTCTTGTTTATATCTGTTTGTTTTTAGCGTCTGTGTGTTTTTATGCTAGCATATTATGTCACGGGGTCCAGCGAGTAATCGAAAGACCCAATCGTCAAATGTTTATTTAAACTCTTTAAACCTCTTTCATCGACCCTCGCATGTTTCCCATTATCAATTCTTGCGCGACCCTGTTCCGCGTTTCTCCCTATACAATCCCGTTTCCATCGTTTCCTGCGTTTCGAAACTATCGTTTCTAATTTCTCAAAAAGAAATATCCTTTCTAATATTCAACTCCAGTCATTCGTTTCTTATTCTCTCCTCTCACGATCCCTTTTTCTCCCTCTCTTTCGCGCTCTTATCTTCTCATTCTCTCCGCCTAAATAATGTCACTCTCTCTCTCTCTCTCTCGTTCGTTCTACCTAAGCGAACTCCACTTTTCCACGGATTTACAATATTTTACGATTTTGTTGATTTTATTAAAAAATTAAAACGGACGGTTAAATTTCATGTGTTTCGTTTGTCGGTGAGCCGATGTCCGCTGCTGAAGGCACAAGGCTTTGCACTTGAACTCGGTCACCTAACCTAGCTTGACTGACTTACTACGACCTACTACCAAACTAGCCTCGCTTACTTACTTTTACTTACTTCCTACGATTCTACTACGTTATCTCTTCTCCATCTCATTATCGCGCATTTCCACCTTTCCATCCCAGCTCGCAAAATATCTGCAAATGCCAAGCCTCGTTCTTCGATCCTATCGGTCTCACGCGGCTTCTTCCAATCAATTTGAATTCTTCTTTCATTCCCTTCTCTTTCTCTCGTATAAACAATGTACATGCTAGCAATATATTATTATGCTATGTGTGTGATATAGACTCTATGGTATTCATTATGTATAATCGTATCTTTTTTTTTTTACTTCGCGCTCGATTTCGTGTTCACCGCGGCGCTGCTCAACAGCGTCCCGGGTTTTCTAACCCTCAACTTCCGGCACGCTAGTGCAAATATCTGTACTTTGTTTGTTTTTTTCATCGTTCTCATCCATTCGTACTTTCATTCTATCTCACGTTTAATACACTCTCTTCATCCATACAGACACACAGATATTCCTCTCCCTTATGTCTTATAATTCGTACTCGTAATTTCTCATACAACACGCCCGACCGTATCGTACCTTATACATATACATTACATTTACATATCGATTCCGGGGGTATCCAGGTAGAGGATATAGTAATAACATAACTGTAGGTAGTTCCTTATACAGTCTCTGTACTGTCTCTACGTATCACAGCCTGGGTGCCTCTCGCCACTGCCTTTCTTCTATCATTTGTCGTCCGCCCTTTTGAGAGTTTTCGTAATCTCTCTCTGTCTCTCTTTTACCCCGCGTTTTAAAAAAACCTGGACCCACGTTCTCGTTCTGCACCTATCGCTCGTGCCTTTCTCTCGTTGTACGTCGCAAAAATGGAGGAAGCTTGAGAATATAATCGAAACGGATTCTCATTTCTGACTTCCTCCAAGTTCTATTAACTGAATCCGCGACGATTTTATCAGGCAGTGGCATAGTGGTGCACTAGTACAAGAGTCGCGCACGCCGCGTTTCTTTTTTATCTTCTCTTTCCACGTCCATGTTTCTTTTGCCCTTCTTCCTTGTTCTTTCGTCGTGTAACTTCTTTCTTGACACGTCGCGTTTCCGCTTACTTTTACTTCTCTCTCATGAAAAAAACCGTCGTCGTATTCGACGCCGTGCGGACTTATAACACACTTTTAGCCGACCGGTGCTAACACCGGTGACCGAAAACGAGGAAACTAGGGTGTCACGTCCCAGATCTCGGCGAGGAAAACTGGCAGCTTTTTGTTCTTGAACTTTAGACTGAAGCACATCTCGCTGTTCTGATTACCGAGGGTCCGTAGTTCCGTCAGAACTGACAGCAATTTCGCGAAGATCGTGCCGGACTTTGGCCTACGTCGGTTATCAACGTACGCCTTCAGGGCCTCTAGGTAGATCTCTTGGATCTTTTCGACTTTCCAGCCTTCTAGCAAGTTTGGCCTCTCTGGAATAGAAAGAAACTTGTTACGCGGATGGGGCTTAATATTTAATTGTGGTTGATGGTTTGGAATATGATAAATTAATGCTAAAACTAGCATAGAATCGTTTTCAAACGAATTTATCGAAACAATCAAAGCAATTTTGGCCGCAAGACTCGGAACAAGGAAGGTTTATCGAACTTATGGCGGAAAAGAAGATGGATGCTCTAGATCGCATGAATTTATTTCAAATCCTCCATCATCTTCGGGAAATTTTTTATAGATAATAAATTGTTATGTCATATTTTACACAAATAAAATTGAAATAAAATAATAAAATAGGTCCTAGATAAAATTATGACAGCAATTAAAACCAAGAGATTCAAAAAGACGAAAGATTCATTGAGGTTATGGCGGGAAAGAAGACAAACGTTCTCTATCAGAGGTCAGAGAGTAGATCAATCAACCTTACTGATTGTGTCGTTAGAACTAGCATTAATATATTTCCATTTATCAAAAGCAAGCACAGAGAAATGGTTAAACTAATTTACGAACCTGAAAAGATAACGATGGCCGTTAGTAACGCGTATTCGGCATTGTTGACCTTCATGGCGTACATCTGTCGGCAGAAGTGCAACAGATCCTCGATCGTTTCACCCATACCCGCCACATTGTAACTGTCGCGCGTATATGGCTGATTATTGGCGAATATTATGCTGTCGGTTTGTACGTCGTACTTCCTCGCCATTCTAAGCATCATGACCTCGCTCGAGCAGGCCTTCAACAGGGCGATCTGATCCTCACGCATAAGCTTATCAAAGCCCGGTAACCTCTTCGAAAACTCAACGATCAACTGTACAGTCAGTATCGTGATTTCGGTTATATGCCTAAACCTGTAGTCACTGATATCCTCTCCGTCCGTTGGCTGGTTCTAGAAAAAAGGAACGAATCGTTTGCTGAGAATTTCTCAGGCTTGTTCAACATATTGAACGTCATCCACATTTTTCCAATTTCCTCCTTACCGTAGTGAAACTTCTTCTACTCTACTAATATCCGATCATAACTCTTTGCAGATGGAAATTTTTGAATAATGAAAAATAACCATTTCTTGCAAAATAATGAACGATTCTGCTTTGCAAAGATGTGCTTTCAATGGAAGAGGTTTCACTTAGGTAAAAATGCTGAAACTAGCGATGTACCAGTTGCATTCAATGTGTTAAAGGGCCCCACGATTTTACTTCTTGGGGCCCCAACCTGAGTTGATCCGTAATTGGTAAATTCTAGTCCATAGGAAAAGTGAAAGAAGAACAGAAGGTTCAATATTGATAAATTAATTATTTTCAAAGAGAACTAACTGTGATCCTTTTGAGATCCTCCTCACTGGGTTGCTCGTATTCATTTTGGAAATAGACCAGCCTGTGTATCAGCTCTTCCTGCTCAGGGCTGATCGGTTTAACATAGCAGTAAGGGCTAATTGGGGTGAGAATACCACTACTTCCGGACGTGGATAACGATTCAGCTTCCGCCGGTTCGATCTTCACGCCCATCTGGTCGCCGCGGATTCCTCCGCTGCCTGGCGAACCATTCATCGTTGTACTGTTCGGTTTGTCCTTTTCCTGCAATCAATGCAGATCATCCGTGGAGTGCTAGTCGATCGAGTTTCTTGCGCAGACACGTGCTAACTGAGATAATTCTACTAATTGGAGCACGTAAGCGGTACAAATACATCGATCGGAAATGTCAGCGATTGCTACATCGACGAATAATTTATTCGATCAATTAACAGCCAGTTTTATAAATAGTTTCATTATACATGATGCGAAGTATTATTAGAAAATGGTGACTTTCATGTACTGGGTGCATTCGAGGTGTGCATGTTTCGATGCTCGAAATTAATGATTATCTTAATTGGATAATATTCTAATTAAATCGGAATTAATGCTATAGATATAATCACTGATAGTGGAATTATTCTTGTGGTCTTTGCGCGAGTGAGTTAAATTTCGTTTGCCTTAAATAGGAAGAAACTTTATACTTTGTGACCGAGTCAAAGGTCACTTGGGAACTTTCGAGAAAAATCGCATTAACCCGAATAATAACGAGTGTCATTCGTGATGCCCGAAATTGCAAGTTTAGCAAAATTTATGAAATTGAAAATATCAGTGAGGCGAGACACGATTAAATTATCTCTGAGATATTAAAACTATTAATATTGCGATAAATTACAAAGGGTTAATTCTCTGTCCTACCATTTTATTTGTAATTGACTCCGCAATAATTGAAAATTAAATTAACAGTACTTCTTCTTGAGAAGGGGTGGTAGACCAAAAATAGAACATAAGTAGTAAAGGATCTGTTGACATTGGAAATAGAAAATGCTGAAATTTTTACCTTCTGCGCCTTCTTCTCCTTGCGCTTCACCGCGCACTGATACTCCGGCACTACGCATTCGGGCCTCATGCCCACGGTGAGACACTTCTTCAACCTGCACTCCTGACACTTCCGGCGCATGTACATGTCGATTTCGCAGTTGTTTCCGTACTTGCACTGATAGACCGCGTTCTTCGTGATGCTACGCCGGAAGAAGCCCTTACAGCCCTCGCATGTAAGGGCGTTATAGTGATATCCGGAGGCGCGGTCCCCGCAGACGAGGCAGAGTTCTTCTTGTTGGCGCGGCGTTGGGCCCTTCTTCTTCCTGGCGTCACAACTATCGGTGCCACCACCTCCACCACCTCCACCTCCGCCACCTCCGCCGCCGCCGCTTCCATAGCCATTCAACGAGCCAGGCTGCGACAGCTCGTCCCTACCTGGAAAAAAACGATAGTTTGTTGGTTAGTAAATTGTTCTTTTCTAAGTAGATCTGCGAATTTCGTTCGCAGTGTACACTTAGGGAAATTGATTGTTGCTCTGTCGGAGAGATTTTTTTGTCGGTGACTATGAAAGTGATGTCATTGATGTAAAGTTTAGTTTTTGGGAGATATTCTTATGATCTTGTGGGGTGTACAGTCAGAGAAATTGATTGTGGTTCTATTCGAAATATTTTTTTCCTGCCGGTCATTATATCAGAATTATGGGAATGCTTGTCGAGTAACACTTTTGATTATTTCAGAAGCGTATAGGCAGGGAAATTGATTTTGGTATGATCTAGAAGTTTTATTCTTTTCCACTGATTATAAAACTGATCATCAAGTTGTTTTTTGAGGAAAATATTAGCCCTGCAGGAACATGTTGTACACTTCATCGATGTACAGTCAGAGAAATTGACTGTCAAATTACTTCACTAATATAGATAAAATGTTTCTCGTACTTTAAAATACATTTGTCGATGATTGATCAAATTCCACTACTTTCAATAATTTGAAAATTTAACTTCGACTTATTTTGCGCTGTGGAGGACCTATTTCATAAAATGTATATTTTGAGGAGCAAACAAAATCGAACCTTGATAAAATCGAATCTTAGAACGAATAATGAATGTCATAATGACCGACACTCACGATATACCCTGATACGGTGCACGTATATGCTGGCTTTCGTTCGATCATAATCAAAAACGGCTATCGCTATACGGGTGCAGATGGGCTTTCGTGTTTCTGAATAAGGGTACCAGTAATTTTTTAAAAGTAAAGAAAGACTGTCCTCGCACCGTCTATTCCTATTATATCGGACCGTAAAATCTGAAATCGACGAATGAAAACTGCAAACTAAGAATTTAGTTCTTTCGTTCCCATGGCGACGTAAGAGGTGTACGGCTTTTTCAGCCAATCATGCATGACGATCGAAAGTAATACGAGAGATGTTTCTATTCGCTGGGCAAATGAGAGCAAACACCTTGTCACGTGACATCTTTTGCTGGGCCAATAATATATGTATCACGAGTCTGCGCCGTAGAGTAGAACTCGTGCGCGTAGAAGTTCCGTGACTTCTCTCGCAAGGAAGCGGGTTCCAGTAACCTACGTGGCGACATCGTCACGCGCCTCTATTACCCCCTTTATCTGTGAAACTCGCCGAGTGGAACGCCGCACTAGAAGTCACGGTCGGTGAAAGTACGGTGGTATTACACACAGGTGTGTTCGTGAATCGTGTTTGCCTCTGAGCGAGACAGAAACGTTGAAGTGGGAGAACTATTGGAGGGGAGAAAACGCGGTTGCGTTGAGAGAGGGGATGAGAAAACTGGTTTATTATTCCGAGGATTAATTCGCTGTAGGAGTAGTTACAGAAGTCATTTAAACTCAATTAATGTGAACCTATACTAGTTTAGAATACACCGGTTTTCGAAACATTTTGATTGCGAGTTTTTTAAACAGTCAGATGATAATTTTCTTTTGCTAGTTTCAGAAGTTTAACGGAAGTTTAGTAATATTGCTAAGTTCACACCTATTGACGTGGAATTCTGAAAGTAATTATCTGATATGGTTTTATGTTATAGGGCATTTTCGTTGTAAATGGGGGATGAAAAATTGTAGTCAGGGGATTGGGAAATTTAAGGGGGTAAGAGGGTTGGCTATGTGAGTAAAAAGAAAAAAAATTAGGGGAGAGAAACGAGTTTGAAGATACCAAAGAGCTCATGCAGTTCGAAGATGAAGAAGGAGTAATAACCGAGTGACCACTTAGCCTGGTCACTGTCTCAGTGTTTCAGGCGGATGTTTTCAGGGCGATCAGTACTTCCGGGTGATCCGCGCAACTCGTCTTCGCCTTCTCGGCAGAATGACCGAGAAAAGTAACACATCTTTGCTCTTCACGAGATAACTCACTTTTGCAAACAGACTCTTGCATTTCTCACAACATAAAATCCCTCGTTACATTAATTATGTTTGTACCACGTTACCAACAAATAAATGAACAAAGAGAAAATTAATTGCAAAATTGATTCTCTTCCTAGAAATTCCAATATCCTAATTAATCCCTTACTGCACCTATTTTTTACAATAGGCAAACTGATGCTCAAATTTGCAGAAATCCGACATACTTTCTAATTATTAGAAATGATCTATCGTCTAAAAATGAAATTGCAGTAAAACAAATAAACATCAAAGAAACGCAAAATACTTGGCCAACAAATAAATTACCAGAATGGAAATTAATCGGAAATTGTATCCTTTCTCTAAAATTCCAATATCCTAATTTATCTCTTAATGGAATTAAATTTTGCAATACGCAAAATCGTGCTCAACTTTGCACAAGGTCAACATACTTTCTAATTATTCGAAAAAGGAAAGAAGCATATCGATCTCTCGTCTACGAAGGGAGTTGCGACAAAAAAAATCAAAATCAAAGTAAAATACAGTAAATTCGAAACGACAGCCGACGCTATAACAAAGTGATACGGCAACGAGATTGTGTATATGTTAATAAGTAGTACATAACGAGTTTATGTGGAGCCGAACGAGCAAACACTCGTTTCCGTGCTTTCCAGACGAGATTTCCTCGCCGGCTAGTAGCTCTTTCATTGCGGAGCACTGAGCGGCCTTGACACTGGCTTCTTTCGTAGATGCCTCTATATTTATAGATTGCAAAATAAGAAACGCAAACGTTGGGACCCAAAGAGAATCGTCTCTTTGAGATACCTTGATCTTTCTGTGTCCTCTTGTGCACGCTTTCCAACCCCATGCTAAATCTCATCTTAACAGTTGAATCTTTCAAACTTCAGAATTTGCAAAAAAAACAACTGCAAATTTACGCTTTTTCTCTTCTCAAATTAGCTAATATAATCTGATTTCCTAAACTTCTTTTAACCCCTGACGATGAAATAGTTCTTATCAAAAAATCAAAGTTGAAGGATGATTATACAAATAGTAATTTATCATTTCTATACATTAATATTCTAAGTTGCTGATAAAAAGTTGATTTTGGATCGTCAAAGAATTGATCATTCAAAAATGCCTCCATCCACAAAGGGGGAAATCCGGTACCAAAATGGACGCACTTTTAGAGTGCGCAGACCTCTAAAAACATTGAACCCTAGGAAAACCTAACCTCACATCCAAGCGACGTCGAATTTACACAGAATCTAGGGAAATACGTAGCAAGTGTAATCTGTATAGTACGACGTGAGTTCGTCGTTTCTATACTCTCTACACAGCAAGGTTTCCGGGCTGGTTAGTAACTCTCTCACGACGGAGCAGTGAGCGGCCTTGACTCTGGCTCGCTTGGTAGATACCTGTGTATATTCTACAGAAAACACATACATCGACTCCTCTTCCACATGCGTCCTCTTGGCTTACCTAACAGACAGCGAGTCTTCGTCTCTTTTCCTCCGCAATCACTCGCCTCTTTCTATCTACGTTAGTTTCTCTCTCGATCCTTCACGTGTCCGTGCTACGTCTCGTTCTTTCTCTTTCGCAAGCGTGTCTTTTTCTGACTTGGGCTACTCTGCGTTGCCGCTTTTGCCAAGAGAGGAAAGCTAAAACGGGCCAGTGAGCACTGCCTTCTTGTTGAGAAGGCAGCCTCGCTTCCTTCGAGAGAGAAACAGAGAGAGACAGGGTAGATTTACGTTGTACTACGAAGTCCTCTAAATATGACGTGATAGGGACTTTTTAATTCTTGAATTACTGAAATTACTAGGACCAATGGATGATTAAGATGTTGAACGTCATAGAGGGCATCGGTGGTGCTTTCAATTCAATGAAATTTCTTACCATTTTTAAACAATAATATTTTCGAATTGTTTAGTATTTTCAATATTTAAATGTATCTATTAAAAAAGTAGAGTGTTGTTTAACATATACCTATTTTTATTTTTAATAATTTTGATGTCTAAAGATATCAGTTTAATAGGAAAAGTTTTAGAACAGAAACAGTGAAACGTGAGAAATATCAGTGGTATTCAACGGTAGTTTACTGTTTTGGGGATAGTTCGTAGATATTTTAAAAAAGAGGGGGAAATTGGTCGTTTTGATACTTAAGACTTTGAAGAAGGGACTGCCAATTGGAGGAATGTTTGGAGAACGGTTTGGAACCGGCCATTTTGACTGCTTTGGTAGTTTCAGTGTTGGCAAATTTAAATATTTGTATTGAAGATTGATGAAAAGGCTCGAAGTAAAGGTCAAAGTAGATAGATGTGATAGGAGTACGGGAGATCGATTAAAAAAATTTAATATCCCAAGACTACGAAGATGGAGCATCGACGGTGAAGTGACTACAACGCCGGAACAAGATGGACGACTAGCGGCACATCGCTCTAATGACGGTGACTGTCATTGAGGTCTCTAGAAGACTGCAAATCCAGCCTGTACTTCATGAACAAGTGGTTCTCAATTGATACTTCACGAAAACGAAATGTCCACTTAACCCTTTGCTATTCGAATTATCTTCTATTTAATTTAATTAATTATCTAAACATTAAAATATTCCTACCATGCAATTTATAAGTTAAAAGGAGATGAAGAATTTCTAGAATTTATATAAATTTGCTATTTTGTAAAAAGAGTAGACGGAAAGTCACTAATTAGGTTTTACTAATAAATAAACATAATTCTATGTTTCTTATTTTTTACTACATGACCTTGCCCTACCCCGAGGTCCCTTTAAATGGTAGCACACATTTCTACATATACACACGTATGTAACTAATGAATGTCATATCCGGTCACGGTATGCGACTTGATAAGATCGAAAAACAAAAGAAAAAGGTTACACTGCAATGAACACGCGATGACCATCCTCGCTATCGGAAAGTAAACGTGGATGTTGGCGCGAAAAAGATTCCGTTCCATTCGCATTGCAAGCCTGACTTTTCATTCTGCACTTTAATTTATCGGGGTTTTAAATAAACTATGAGGCACATAATTATATAATTTGCCATAATAAATCACCATTGTGTCATTAACACTAAAACTACTTACATCATACATACTAAAATATAGTGAAGAAGTGCTTTGAAGAAGAGAAATTAAAAAGTGAAAAATAATTAATTAACTAATTTAGAAGATAAAAGTGGAATATTTACTTCATGGCTCTCAATTTAAATATAATAGATTTAACGAAGATAGTTCAAATATTAAAGGCTAAACTAACAACTATATTTCAAATCACCAGGTACTTTATATATTAATTGATAATTAAACTAAAATGTCTTCGAGATTACGAGAAATTCGAACTCTGATCCATTAACAAGTTCGCACCTTTACCCAAGAAATACCCAATGGAAACTGCAAAAACATGAATTTCAATTAGTTATCACTAGACTCGAAGCTTACTCATAACTCAAGTGTTAAAATTCCCTAGAGACTTCCGATAACCGTGCCATCTATTCAACTCAAGTGGTGAAAAATTGTTTCTATCGGTTCGCGGAGGAACCACTGATTTAACTAAGCGTGACATTGGCCGACACTACCGGATAAGATTTATCCTTGAACCGGAGTAGCCGACTATGCCTACGGGCATACTAAGCGGCAAGAAAACAGCTGTGATAAATTTCATGAAGATCGAGATCAAAGAGAAAAAAGGCCAATGATTAATTACTGTCGAGTAGGTGTTACGTGCACCGTTGCTGAGGATTCGGACGTTTCTACAGACACGTACCCACAGGACTGAGAATATGTAGAGATATTTTCTTTTGCCTTTATATTCCTCGAGTTTAATTGCTGTGGGTATTTTGACATTGATGTACAGTTTTGGAGGCATTTTGCCATAGGGATGTATTTTTTCTATTGATTATTAATAGCGGCATGAATTTTGTAAGAAATAATCATGATGAATGAATTTAATCTTCGCTAGGACATTGACTTTTAAATTCAGAGGAACTTTTATTTGTTTATAATTTAGAGGGAATTTTAAACAGACATTTTTTTTATCTAGTGACCTTGAAGTTTGTTGGAATTCTTTTTGATAAACAATATTGATATGTATTGAAACTTTATTAACTACAACTACTAAATGACCGGTTCACAATTTTTTCCAAACGTTCTCCAAATTTCTTGGAGAACCATAGAGTAGATATTCCACGTCGATCCCATAAAATATAAATTACCGAATCGATCATCTTTTTTCCACGTCTTAAATCCCCTTTTTGGAAGTACTTATTTAATACATAGGAATACAATCGATTTAACGCTGGTAGTTTTGGTATTAATAGATTTAAAATATTTGAAATTATTTATCACTTTGGCAAAAGACAAATTGTTTTGCTTCAGCCGGGGTCATCGTGCTGAACGGACATAAAAATGAGACGTACAAGGTGACGGGATAATTTAAACAAAATTTGGCGCCAACGTCCGAGTAAAAGAAAATGAAAACGTGGCAATAAAAGTGAACAAATACTCCTGCAGATCTGCACATACATAAACATTGTATCCGGTGTGAAAAAAGGGGGTCAAGAATTCCTTAGAATTTAAGACATTGAACGTATCACTTTTTCGTACCTTTGATGTCTGTCTGCCTTATTTTTAGCCTTTTATTACAGCCTCCTTTTTATCATCGATGTTTGCTCGAAAAATGTTCGTGATCTTTTTTTTTACGAAACCATGTTTCACTTTGTGGCAGTATGAAACAGCTACGCTAGTCAAAGTATTATAATTCAAGAAGCGATACAGAAAACTGTGAAACATTCGTTTGCATCACATTCTTTCACATTGCGAAATATCGCGTGACAGTGCTGACAATTAGTAAGAATATCCTATATTTTTAGATAACAAAAACGTGCAAGTATTTCGAATTCATGGCAAATATAATGATAACGATCTATTAATAGTAGAATCTGATAGACGTTAAGTTCTAGTACGAAGAAGTGTTTTAAGTTGCCTACTGGAGATATCCTAAAGGACATTTTTCCTGAAATGTTCCATTCTTAGAAACAGAACGGACAAAGAAACTCAATAAACCGATCGTCGAAACTCTTACGCGAAAGTCGCCACGCGTACGTACCGGATACGGTACTTTTACCGGAGGGAACAGCACCTTCGTACCCACACGGTGAAACCACGCATACCGTCCTCCGCAAGTAGTTCTCAACTTGCATTCATCAATTTAACAGAAACCACAAAAACCGGTGAGACAACCGGTTACCAACTGTTTAGAAAAATTCCCCAAACTGACAGTCAAACCATGCAATAAATTTCTTGTGAAGATTTTCATCTCCTGATTCCTCTTTTCCAAACTGCATTTAATATACTGAAAAAGTACCTCGGAAAAGCAGAAATCATATTAATTAACTAATTTAAGTTGTATAAGATAGAAATGGAATATTTACTGAGGGACTCCCCTTGCAATGTAGGGAATTTTTTAGGAATAATGTGGCAACCAGTCATTTTGCCATCTTGATACTTCTAGTTATTAATCAGTGGTACTAATATTTAAATGAAAATCCACTAGCCAACATTCCTAGAGTATTCTTTATAAGTCCTACAAATCACAGCGATTAAAAAAAGTAAATGGCAGAAAAGAGATGAAATAACTTAAGAAATTAATGAAATTGAGAGACACTGTTCCGATATCATACCCGTGGTGTACGTGGCTCGTTACCATTCCACGCACGGCCTACCAACACACGTTAAACTACTTGACGACCACCGACGACCCACTTCTTCGAATGGTTGGCTGGTTGTTGCCTGCTCGGTGTTTAATCCTAAGTAGTTTTCCCACATTGAGGAAAAGTTACGGCAGATTTAGCGAGCAAACAGTTGCCAACGACTAAAATCGTCTCTCTTTTACTCGACTCAAGCGATCTTTTCCACTAGCTGATTCAGTAAGTGGTCTCAACGTTGTGTAAGTAAAAAGCGGGAAAAAGCTAACCTTTAAAATTTAGTTATACCGTAATGGAAAGTAATTTTCAAGTGTTACGTCGTATTTATGGTGAATCTTCATTAAATTCGACAAGTTACTGATTCGAATAAATGATTTACGTTGGGTTAATTTATTAGGCGGTATCGGAATTAATTTCATGTAAATTTGAAGTAACATATGTTAATTATTGTCTGGTGATTTTATGTATTATTGGAAGATTCATGGTGGGAATTGTTGGAAAAAGTTACTAGGAAAAATTCAATGCAGAGGGTTGTACACCCAACTCGAAAAATCAATGAAGTTCATGGTTTCTAGTGTTCTTTTTGAAAGAACTTTTGTGTAGATTGAAATAAATCCATGATTTCCGTCAAAGCTTCTTCAAACATCGATCGACATAGGAAAAAAAGAAAGGCGGTGGAAGAAAGAAAGAACAAGAGAAAAGGAGAAGGGGAGGTCAGTAGGTCACTCTCACTCGAGGAGGAGGAGACTCAATCGCGCGGAAGAATTGAACATCTATTGGACGATTATCTGATGTATAGATTGAAGTTTTTCCAAGTTGATCGAATTAATTATAAATTGAGGCTTTCTCAGTTTAAATTTATTTCACAAAGTAAATTTAACCGAATGAAAATAATTACTTTTAGAATTAACGACGTTGATTGGTACTAACGACAGTGATACCAACCGTTTCTCTCTCTTTTCTATTTGAACCTTTAGAAACTTGATCAAACGGAAATTCTCCCCTTGTACTATATCAGGCGTAATTTTCTTGTTAATTAGAAACCTTTTTTTTTAAACATTAACGCTAATATTTAATTTTTAAATTTTTAACATAAACTATTATTTTAATTGGGTATGTAAGTCTCATTGAGAACTTCAGGAATGGAAATAGATTTAGTTTCCAGTTGAAGTATTATTATGCTGTAATTATGAGCACGTCAGTAATGACAGATGCAGTAATATTGATAAACACTTCAATGATTTTAATTGCACAGTGAAATGTTTTATTACAGCACGTTAATTGTATGGTTCTATGTGCAACGTGCACTTAGCACTGAATTTGTTTCGTTTCGTAAATTACACCAGCGTAATTATCGTGATGTAATACAAAGAGAAAATACAGATTTCATTTCAAGCTACTCATTCGTTTTCCAGTGACACTGAATATATTACCATTTTAATAAAAACTTGAAATAGTTATAAAATGATAATTAACCAGAACTAAGAAATGAACAAATATTTTCTATAAATAATATGGTAGAAATTGTATCTCACAATATAACAAAACATGTAATGCAGAAGAGGAAAACGGAGAAAAATATTCGTAATAAATATTATGCATTCATTATGCATCATTCTTAATTATCAAGAAACCGTCTAGGATCGTTCTCGTGCTCCCGGAGGAATGTGAAAGGACGGCTTTGAAATTTTTGCATATTTTTACGTGATTCTGTACTCGGATCTCATTAATTTCTGTTGACGGCATATGTAATTTGCACGTCCGAAACGTGAGAGGGGAATGAACTATTAAGACTCGACTAAACTACATCGCCAAAAATTAAAGTGCTTTCATACCATTAAGAAAAATATTATTTTCGTCTTCGGTTTCAAACTATTCAATATTTATTATTGTCCAAAATATATCTCTACTTTTAACAAAATTACATCGCATATTCACTTTAGATCTACAAATCGGAGTTTACAAATTTCGATCTGCCAAGAACGAAATGGCGATCATTTTAAGGACCTAATCTACAAGACTAATTAAATATAATTCTCAACACATATGTGTACATTCAGAAAACAAAGAAATGTAAACTTATAATAGATGAACAAATGCTTCTACTTTTAAATCCGTATTCGTCACTAAATTCCAATCAACCTACGAATCTAATCTACGAAATTAATGATATATAATATAATTATTTGTAAAACAAATGTAAACTTAATAAATGAAATAGTTATTATTTCTTGAAATGTTCTAGTAACTTTTCATCCATCTTGTATGCCCCAACCTCAACTGCGAGATTCATCATTAAATTTCAAGCAACCTAAGTACTTAAATGGACTTCTTTCTACCTGATAATTAATTCAAGACGTGAATTTAATGTCCTGTACAATTCCATCGTGATGTTTTCTAGCGGGGATCAAGTTTCGAGCAATTTCTTTCTGGCTATGACCGGATACGTCTAACGGTTCTTACTATCGAAAACCGTACGCTTGGTACGACACACGCCGTTGTATTTACGAATCATATATCTAGCGCGCTCGAGGGCTCATAAAATGACTATATTACCGACCGAAGGAATTCGATGACCCACTTTAAGAGGAGGTAACCACGTGTACTCAGTGCGACTATATTGGCACTTCGATTACGATCTTGAGAAACGAGGACCACGTGCGCTCAATTGCATTTGAGATGAAGTCCTAACGATCCTCCGTGGAGGAACTCTACTTCTGATCGCAATGTACCGTTTCCTGGTCGTGTGCCAAAATTCACTAATTGTTACCAACTGACGCAAAGAATACATTACGACTTAATTGATCGGAAGTCACTTAAAAGCTCTGTACTGTGTAATGGTTATATAGTAGAAATGGTAGCGGAACAAAGCAATAAGTTACTAATTCATTGGAGGGCTCAGTTTGTAGTTACATGTATTGTTAATGTATTTTTTTGGAAATTCGTTAAATCATTTACGATTTGAAATAAAGATCGTGAAAATTGGAAAAATTAATTTTTTCTATATTTTCCAAAATTTAAAACTAGAAGTATCAAGACAGTCAAAAAGACAGAGCAAATATTATACTTCTATCTTACACAACAAGAATTAACTGATCATCTTTTTCACCACTTGATTCATCTTTTTCCACAGTACTTATTTAGTGTATTCAGATACAATAAATTTAAAACTGAGTTCTTATTAATTATTTAGAGAAAAACCTTCCAAGACTGCTAATTAAAACTATCAACCTCTAATTCCATATACAGCACAGCCTCGATTAAAAATTCATTAGTTTATTACACAGCTAGAAATATAATCGTTACGGAAGATTTAAAAATCCGCCGGTCTTTTTTACCGATCGAGATTTCCTATTGGCTCATAACCTATTTTCACTCGGCAGAAACTCGTTCTATTTCGCATTATGAAACCTGTAGATGGTTAAATCAAGATCATCGAGTCAATCAGAGACGTCCAACTAGTTTCACGGCTGTGAATTAACTGACGAAGAAAAGGTTCGAGGACCATGGCCTACTTTTTCCAGGTCATCGATACATAGTTACAAACGAAAACACAATCGTTCGCCGCGTGCGTTGCACTGTCGGTATAACATGTATTGGCGGGCTATTTAAAGCAGATGGATCTCCACTTCTCTATTTAGTCCCAACAGAGACTCAACTGAATATGAGACTTTAACAGTAATTTAACCAAAACCTAACACACACGAAAGAATATTCTTAACAAAATATAATTTAGAATCGTTAAATTTCCTAAACAAATACATGAACTGTCTCAGAGTTCGGACATCGGGTCAATACGGTCCATTTGACTTTACACATAGCGTTTAAAGAACATTCATGTCAATATGACCACATAATATTTGTTAATAAGTAATAGTTACAATTTTATGGTACATCTCCATTGAAAATCGATAGAGTTTAAAAATTTCGAGCAATTATAATCGAAACTATATACTCACGGGTCAGATGGACTCAGGGATCAAGTTACAAAGGATATGATTAATAAAATAATTTTGATAGTATAAGTATACTGAGTTAAAATATATTTATCTGTAATATTAAAACACTACTCGTTTTGTGGCAATAATAATTATATATCTATTTGATATAGTAATATAAAATAAGGTTTCATAATTACCGTGAACTATTTTTGCAAACTTTAATCGCACACTTAACCTTGGCAAATTCACGTCGTATTCCTCAAGGTTTAATTGAACGAATTACACGGTTATTTGCTTTTATAAGCTTATCGACAGCTCGATGCATTCTCCTCGTCTTTTAAAAATTACTGCAAGACGTCCTCGAGGAACATTGTGAAGATTTTCTGAGAATTTCTTTTATTCTATTTATTACCGTGAATACTTGTGGATATTTTTAAAACATAAAATTATCGAGTATCTCATGAAGGTGGAAAATGTCGAGGGAATGAAAATTATATAAAATGTGACGTGAAATGTTGGAAGTTTTCGGTTGAACTTAATGCAATTGACTTTTAGCAGTACAGAAATTTTACTAGGGTCGTCCAAGCGTCTAATGGCCTCTGATGCAATCAGTGAAATTATGTTCTCTAATGCGCCTTGGAGAAAGTGCATTTATACCTAATGTTTCTACGTGTCACGTATCCTCGAGAAATAAAGGCGTTATTTCTTATGGCGCCAGTGGAAATTAGTTTCACGGAAATTGCAAGTGAATGCATTACAAATTTATTGGGAACGAATATAATATTTCAATCGTGCTCATACTACTTTCAGATATTAACTTTTTCCTATTGACTTTTGAAAATATACACGATTTTTCGAAAAATTCTGAATATAATACTTGAATTTATTTCTAGTGTTGTACCATTCATTTTTGTAAAACTTAGTGTTTATAAATACAACAATTCCGTTACATTATTGCAGAGAAAATTATATAATATAGATTCCAGTTTATAAAATCGAAACATACAAAAATTTTCTTATTTTAAAGAACTTTTTAAATTTCATTTAAGTGAAACTAAATGATTTATATGTTAAGGAGTATCGTCGAAAGATGACTAAAACGAAGGGGCAAAAAAACTCGAAAATTTTTCAAAGTTTCGGTGCATAAAGTAATGCGCCACGTCTGGAAGACTGATCCACAGTAATTAAATAACGAGGCCAGCGAGGTCGACAATTAAACGTCGCGGGAAACAACGCGATGAGTCGCAAGTAATTGCGGGCTCACTAAGAGGCTGATTTTACCTTTGCAGGAGAAAAATGATGGGAAACCTGCACCATGATAACTGAAAAAATTGTAGTAGCGAACACTAAATTATTAATTTATTTTCTACTTTCAAAGCGATTCCTGCCTTTTTGAGAATGTGGCAATTAGAAAATTACAGGTGTGTATTATTTTCGTTTATTTGAGGATATTCTGCTATTTGAAATGCACAAAATTAAACCTCTTTTAAAGCTGATGACTGGACTTTAGTGATGTTAATTAGAATCAATGATACAGTGCTGAAATCAGGTCAATGATATTACAATGCGAATTTTATTGCTGTGAAAAATTGTGGAATATTATTTGATTGAATTAAAATTTTCCGAAGAGTTTTAGCTATTAAGAAAAGTTACTATTTTATGTAACATGCTAATTGGTGAAATAGAAGATTAGTTCAATTGTATGAAATTTATAATTTAATTATTATTGCATTCAATGGTAGAATTTGCAACCAATTCTATCATTTTGAGAAATATTTATATAATTAATAAATCAATAAATGACTTTTTGAAGGTCACTCACATAACCATCATCTAATAATCTTCAAATTTTATGGAGAGAAAAGCCATTAGAAAAAAAGTAGCTATAAATGACTTTTGAAAGTTCAACGACCCAGCCATCACCTAATGATCATCAAACGTTCGAAGTTTTATGAACATCGCAATATTTAAGTTTCAAAATTCTACTGAAAGAGATGGAGAATTTTTTTAATTTAAATTAATATGACAATGTTGTAGCAAAGCTAGTAATAAATTTTACGAGAAAGTTATGAAAAGTATCATTAGAAAAGGAACTAATTCGACAATAAACGACCTCTGAAAGGTTACCAACCCAACCATTACTTAATGATCTCCAAGCTTTAAAAGTTTTAAGAACGTCGCATTATTCAAGGTTCAAAATTTTACTAAAAGATATGGAGAATTTTTAACTTAAATTATTATTACAATGTTGTAGCAAAGCTAGTAATAAATTTTACGAGAAAGTTATGAGAAGTGTCATTAGAGAAGGAACTAATTTGATGATAAATGACCTCTGAAAGGTCACCGACCTAACCATTACTTAATGATCTTCAAACTTTCAAAGTTTTAAGAAGGATATCGTAATATTTAGGTTTCAAGGTTATGCAAAGAGAAATGACGAAATACGAGAGTCTTGCAGAGTCCTCCCATGAAACTATAGCGAAAATCTGAGACTCATCGTGGACGATTGCGCCATGTTGCACCATTAACGGATGCGTGTTGCGCAATTCCTACGAGGGGGCACCATGCAGGAATCTTTCCTCCTAAAGTCCTGCGCACTTTTCGTTCCAACGACGTTAAAACGGATTCTCATACAGATAAAAATTTATATATTATAATTTTCTACTAACATTATACTTACTATAATTTTGAAATCTGAATTGCAATACACTTTAAATTTAAGAACTTTCTGGATGCTGAAAAATGATCTATATATATTAAATCAAATACCGGAGTCTTTCAACACGCTTAAAAATAATCCAAAGACAAAAATCAAAAATGCAGATCAACAAAGTACTGTACAAGTGGGCCAAATAAAAGAAAAATGACAAATGAAATTTTGAAAACAGCACCAACGTGAGACAAATAGATGGAAAATAAAAAATTACATTTTCGAAACAGTGCTCGAGGGAGAAAAATACAGTTCCTAAAGGAAAGAAAGCTTTCTTTGTTTAAGTCGAAGAGGAACGATCACCCCTTCTCGTGCGAGCTAAAACTTCAACAGAATCGCAAAGTTTCACGGCGTCTCAAAGAGCCATTGCGAAGATAGGAAATGAGTCAAGGTGACAAGCAGAAATTTTCATTCCATTAACAAAAGTTCACGGTCAACTGGCTCGGCCGTAGGCGTTAGAATTTTAACGCACATCGAAATTCTTTGCTCTGCAAAGAAACTCGTTACGAAAGTGGCGCTCTTGCAAAACGGAGAAGAAAATTTTGCGCAATCGTTCACGAACCGATCGACACATCTATTTGATGTAGCACCATGGTCGTATGGGGAATGTGAGCTTTATAAAACAGTGAAAAATTGTTGGAATTTTACGGTGTTTTTTTTTTTTCTTATAAGAGACATTAATACTGTTATATTTATTATTGCTGCATTTGTACTTAAAAGTTTTTATTATTAAACTAAATCAGGGAGTAATTTCAATATTCTACCATAAATATTTGCAATGAAAAATTCCAATAACATATGATATGATACAATATATTTTTTCTAAATTTCATTCAAATAGTCATCGCGAGTGAAGATTATGCAAGCTAAGAGCTCATAAATTTTCTAACAAAATACCTTTAATGTAATGCAGTTTCCCGGTCGATATGCATTTCCGAAAATAGTCGAGATCCTTCGAATAGACCAAACAAATATTTCTAACGCTTGCATCATCAGCATTCCGGCCGATGGCTTTATGTTGTTGTATCTTTGAAATACAGAAAACACGGTCTGGCCTATATCGTTGGAATTAATGGAGAGTCGACGGGAAAACGCTTAAAATCAAAGGAACCCTGGTTGAAACGACAAAGATGTCCGATCGCCGACCTACTTGGCAGGAAGCTGCGCGTGACCACGAACCAACAAAGAGTGCAGAGTGATCACTCGATTTGCTCTTCCTCTTTTACCGAAAAACTGCTACTGAATTTGCCAATTTCAAGATTATGACCTCCGACCTTTCAAATGCGACCTATTATAATTAAAATAAATTTCTGTGCCGTTGATTTTTTGATATAGTGACTTAAGTCATCATTTTGAACGGCGTCCTACCATAGTGGTTAATTTTTTTATTTCTGGTTTAAAAAAGAACTAATAAATTCGCGAATTTCAAAATTACGATATTCAATCTTCCGAACGTGTTATATTGCAATTAAAATCAATTTCTGATGTTGATTTTTTATATAGCGCGCCACTATAGTGGCTAAGGTCATCACCTTGAACGGTGTGCTACTATAGTGATTTATTTCTTTGTTCCTGGTTGTAAAAAAAGTTACTAAATTCGCGAACTTCAAGATCATAACTTTCAATCTTTCAAATGCGACTTATCGTAATTAACTTAAATTCCTGTGACCTTGAGTTATTGAACAGCGCTGCTATATAGTTACATAGTTCATCATCTTGAAGGATGTGCTACTATAGTGATTTATTTCTTTGTTCCTGATTGAAAAAAGGGTTACTAAATTCGCTAATTTAGAGAATTACATTCTTCAACCTTTCAGACGTGTTATATCGCAATTAAATTTCTGATGTCGTCGGTTTTTTAAATAGTGCACCGCTATAGTGATTAAGGTCTTCATTTTGAAGGTTACGCTATCATAGTGGTTAATTTTTTGTTCCGGGTTTAATTAAGAGACCTCGTCACGAACGTTACTGTTCACCAACGGGTTAACACCAGTACTTCCAGTCTTAACTACATTATCGAATATCATATTCTACACTATTTCAATTCTAATCAGACCACATTTCGAATATCTGACACACTATAAAACTGATCTTCGAAGAATACAAATTTCAACGTATCTCTCCTGTTACTTTAAATTCCCAAGGTCATATAGGAAAATAAAATATATTCTACCTTCAACAGGGTTTGCGAACGGCGATGCAGGGTCACCACCCCCCGGTAACACCGTAGTCGTGCTGGTACTGATGCCAGCACGATAATGATCACCGTTACTCTGCAATCCACGATGCAAATCGAGATCCCATAGTTGAAGGTCGTCGTTTCTAACGGCAGCACTTTCCGGCGTCGACGGTTGAAAATTTGGGGGTGGCGAGAGAACACCACTGCTCGACACCTCTGGGCTCGATTCTTGAAGGTTTCCGGTGTGCCTGTTGCCCCATCGTCGTCTGACACCGGCGACGGGCACACGGGGTACCGTCTGCAGCATCTCACCACCCTGTTCCACCTTCTCAACCACCCCCTCCTGTTCGTTCGGCTCCACCGTTGTTTGTATCTTGATTTGCACTTTCTTCACAAGAAACGTCTCGGTTCGTCTTATAGTTCGATTGTAACACTGTTCCCTTTAAAGTTCCTACGTGAATTGTACGTTTCACGTTTAAAGACTGTCCGTTTTCGTGTTTACCACGGTAGTCGTTGACCTCGATAATTCGTTCGTCGACCGAAATCGCGAGGAATACGAGGTCAGGGCAGCGAGAATCGATTCACTGTCAAGAGTCCGTGTTACCCGAGGTCTCATGCGTCATCTTTTTTTTTCTCGTTCTTCAATGTACGTGTTCTGTCTCGCTTCGATGACCACGAGAAACGAAGTCTTCACGAGAGGAGGAGCTCGACAGGGGACTATCGTTGTCCTTGTCTTGTTTCGTTCGTTCTCTATCTCTCTTTTGCTCTCGTTTCCTCTACTGAGACTCTTTTTCCTCTCTCTCTCGCTCGCTCACCCTCCTCTAATGGCGCCCGAGCCGCGGAGTGTCGGTCATCGAGGAAACGGGGTCACGATCGCGCAAAAGGGAACGCAGCGGGTGCAAGGGAGTGAGAGAGAGGGAGAGAGAGAGGTGGAGGGGGAAGAGTGGGTGAGAGAGAGAGAGAGAGAAAACGCAGCCAGCCACTTTGGACGCGCCGCGTATTCGAGAATGTCAACCAGCGGCAGCAGCGGCTGAGCAACCATGGTAGAAGTGCATGATTTTCACTGGCGAAATTCTCTCCTCCGAGGCTGCGCACGATCGACGAGAATGGATACCCAGAAGCGCGACCGTATCGAGGTCACCGTGGAATGTGTGTACGTTAGTCCGAGCGAGTCTCCTTCTTATTCGCTCCACTTTTCCACCGACGATCTCCCTCTCTCTTTTTTTCCTTTTTCTCACTCCGATTTCCTCGTTTCCGTGATTGTCCTTTCTTTCTGCCCTACTATCTCTCCCTTTCCGTAGAATCGTGTTTCTATTTGATCGTCCGGTTAACACACAAACTAGGAACACAAATCACACGCGAACTGTCATTCGTAGTTCGTCGTTTTTAGACATCTTTTCGTTTCGATGCTATAGATCGTGTTACGATACGAAACGAGGAACCACTCGTGGAATGCACGCATGCACGTGTACATGCTCGTTGAGTTTGAACGATCATGAACGATTAAAAGACACGAGCACAGTTGTGATGATATTGAATCACTGAATGAAGCACGTATAGCACGTTTTCTCACGAATTATTCCTTTAGAGTCGGTCGATTGTATGAGTGGCAGTTCTCTGTCCTTACGTCGTAGCAGGAACGATAGCTGTTAGATGCGCGCGCCGATCTTGACTGACGATGTTACCGCTTCGACGGTCCGCCACTGACTGAACGCGGAGTAGCTACTGGCGCAAGGCACGAGGATGTCTACCAGGCTCCACGGTACCTCCAGCGACCAATCACCGCTCGTCTCTTCGGAACTTTCACTGTCACGCGCGTACCTTGCGCCGCAGGGTGCCCCATACCTGGGCTGCGCAAACGCAGCCTCATCTCTCGGCTGTCCCTGAATCGTACGATTCTACATTTTCCATTGGGATGCATTCGTTTAGGATTTCCAACGAATTCCGCCGCATCGGATAATGCAATTTTGTTAATTCACTTGTGGACGAACTGTTTGCTGGTTATTTCTGCAGCGTTTCTTTATGTTAATGTGATTCATTGGTTGAGGAAATTACAAATGTCGATGGACTAATTGTGTCGCATGATTTTTTTAGATTAATGTATATTTTCTATTGCGAAGAAATTTGTACTTATAACTGTTCCTGATTTTTCTTCTTTGAATATTGTATTCTGCTTGAGCATGGTAATTTGGTAGGTTTAAGTGTGTTGATTATCTGTAATAAATTCATGTATCGTTTTCCCAAGCAGACAAAAATAATTACGCAATCACGACGAGAAGTCCTTTAAGGACAATGGATTTCAACACAAAAGCGAAATTCTATGTTGCGAAATTACTGACTTTCGTACGCGTGGGCCTCCTATTTAACAAAGCACGTGCGATTGCCGCGCATATTTAACAAATCCTTGTGTATAAAAAAAAGAGCGTGAATATTCGCGAAAACGATAAGCGAGTAAAATAAAAACGTATGGATTTTCTAAGTTTTCCACTCCCTCGTAGATACGCGCTTTTCTCGACGAATTATCGCCACCAATGTCTTACTCATTGTCGTGACCTTTGACGCGACTTATTGTTGACTTTTTATCACAAACTTGAACGTACCTTGAGACTCGTTTTTTTTTAATTTCACGAAGATAATCGAAATTAACCCTACTCTTTATTCCATATCTGACAAGATAGTCGAAACGACGAATTTTTCATTTTTTTTTAAAGGTATACCTGCCTGTCTTTTTTACCGCGAATTTCAACTCATCTTGGGACTACTTCTTCCTTAATTCCATAGAGACAATTAGAATTATTCCCAACTTTGACACTATACTTACAAAGGTGGCAAATATGTTCTTAAGTTACTTTTTTACATTTCCTAAATTTGCAGAAGTGCAATGGTGAAAATCGTTAATGTCACAAAACAGAATTCACGTTTTCCGTATCTCAAAAAATGTTACTCCACTTATAACAAAATGTCTAAATCTTCCTTACTTTTTAACCTTTAAAATGTACTACCAAAAATACCCACGCAATTTTTTCATTTCAACCAACAACATTCATTTCCTTCGAACATCATAACTAAAATAAAACAAATCAGTGAGAAATATTTCACAGAAATACAATTACTCCTCCGCAAACTAATAAATCCCATGACATTCGCAATTTCATTAAAAAAAAAAACTCAAAAGGATTGTCTACTCGAATACAAATTTTCGAGTGGAAAGGGTTAAAAGACGTGTCTCGAGGGCACAGAGAATAGAAGTCGATGTAGGGGTGCCCCTCGGTCGTCCTGGTGGGGGGTTTCTACCCTGGTCGTGACGTCATCCACCTGTTACACCCTGAATAAATACAGTGACGCATGCGCACACACCTGCACACACCTGCGCGCAGATACACCCACGCACACAAGCATCAAAAGCGGCGGGCACACCGGCGCGAAAGGTACAGGCTCCGCGCGTATCGGGAAACGCGGTGAATGTCGCAGATCAGTGATGCGCAACCTGTGGCCCGTGACCTCATTTTCAATGGAGGCACGAGGATCAATTGATAGAATCGTCATTCCACGATGATTTCCCTCAATGAACCTGACGTCCGAGGTAATTTTGGAATTTGCGAGAAATTCCCTGTGTTACAATAACGAGTGCTATTCCCGGCACAGAAAATTGGAAAGGTTCAAGTTTTCTTAACCCGAATGTTCTCCTCGGGTCTATAGGACCCAAAATAGAGATTATATTTGTATCGTTTGTATATTTTGTGTTTCTTAAAATGTGAAACTTTGTTTACTGGATCAGTAAGACTGAATATAAATGTGAGATATAAATTGGATAATGGAATTTTGGCGGTACTTGGGGGTGTTTGGTACGAATGATATGCAGTGGGAGGATTTGATGTGGGCTTGATGGAATAATACTCAATAACGATCGCGTAAAGGAAACATTACAGGACCTATTTCTATCAAAATAGCAAAAGGGGAAGCCAAAAATAGTCTGAGATTCGCAACTGTGAAAATTAACGTTCCTGGTGGAAAAGAAATGCAATAGATACTTAACTGTTAGAACTCTGTAATTAAATCAGAAACATAATACATATTAAAAATTCTAACCGAAACTTTTTTCTAATTTTTTAACAAATTTTCTTTCATCTCAAATTGGACTGCACAAATTCCATCACCTATCACTAATACTCTCTATTTATATTACTGCACAAATTTCAAGCTTCTCAAAATTATTTATTTTACAAATTAACCTCCATTTCAACCCCTGAAATATAATACACGAACGGTTCATTAAATGAACTATTCACATTTCTAAAGCATCAACCCCTACGATTATAATTCTGTCAATTCTAATAATTCAATATTCCAATTAAAATTCCAATCGCATTCCAAACTGCATTGAAAAGAGTACAAGGAAGAAGGAATTTGCGCGCCACTGTCGAGGATCACAGAGCGGAAGGGGAAGAAGGAAGGAGCAGGGTCGGTTTCGAGGGTACGTGGGTGTCGCTTTACCCAGCCGGGGCTACCGGGGTGGGTCATGGCCAGAGAAACGAGGACAACCCTCGGGGCTTACCCAGGCAAGCAGAGGCAAGGTCTGGAAAAGTAGTTGAATCTCGGAACCTCATCCGCTCTCGTGAATTTTCCAAAGGAACCTCCTGCTTAAGACGGGCCTCGTCTGTCCTTTGGAATTTCGCTTTCTAAAAATAGCGTAGGACCGAAAAGGTGCTCGTCGCTTGTAAGTTCAACGATCCTTAACGGTAGGAAGTCGAAGGTATTCGTGATGGAGGGGTTTGACTGAATGAATTTCGTTTTTGGGACTTACATAGATTGATGGAATGATAGGGCCCAGGAATTTTTGTAGATGCAATTTTATAGGTTGCAATTATAAATGAGGATGATGCGATTTGTTTATAGGAGAGGAGACTGAATTTTTTGAGAAGTTCTTTTGCAGACTTGTAATGCTGGAACATAACCGTGGGACTTATACAGATTGATGGAATGATAGGGCCCAGAAATGTTTGTTGATGGTTGCAATTATAAATTCGGATGGTGTGATTTGTTGATAGGAAAAGAAACTGACCTTTTTGAGAAATATTTCTGGGGACTTGTGATGCTGGGCCCAATCGAGAAAAGAATTTTGAGAGTAGATGTTTTGTTGTAGTGTTTCTGGGGAACACTGATAGAATGTTGAAATGAAAGCATGAAATTTGAAAAATGTATTTATATTTATAGGTCTGTTCATGGTAATTCTAATTTGGGCCCATTATTTGTAGATTATAGTTTTTATTTTTATCCGTATGGTAATTTCTACAATATTAATTCTTTCTTTTTAAAATTCTATCTTTTTTCCTTGTATATAACATGGCGTAAAAGTGGCATGAGGCCCAATTTGAAGAATTAAGAAGACATTTTTATACGATCGTGAAGAAGAACATTAACACAGATCACTGAACATTAGCGGAAACGAGGAGTAATTTACAATTAATTCCAAATTTCTAAAAAATAGCAAGGAATTTGAACTCAGTCCCTTTTATTAATATTCCTGGCCCAATAAACCTTTCCTTTTTTCTATTTTTTTCAGATTTAACTACTATGATCATTTCACCTAGAACGAACTGTTTCAAGTTTCCAAACTATCATGGCTATGATGTTCCTACCATATGGAACAAATTTGCCAGAGATGATTTGATGTCAGGCCCACTGTCGGAGGGCCTGAGCTTTTACCTCCTTATCCAGCATACCTCCGACACGGGAGAATTAATTCGCACATATGAGGTACTTGTACTCACGAGCTAGAAGAACGGAAGACGCCGAAGCGAATGCCTATTATAGCCGGTACGCGATGCGTGACTAATAGCGCAGACCGTGTAAAAAGAATCGTGCGCGAGATGTTAACAATTCATTCACAGAACTCGAGCGCATTAAGCTGAACCATAATCGTTGCTTTAATTGCTGCAAATCCAAGGATGATCGCAGTGTGAAATATCGGCCGATTTCGGACGCAGTTTCAAGTGAAACCTATTGCTTCTATAATTTATAGTTACCTAGTACAACAACACCTACCAACAGCGCTTATATCCAAAATACAACGAGAATTTTTTGAAAATACAAATTGTTTCAACCGTCATCAAGAAATTGAGGTTTCTTGCAAAGAAAATAGTTCCAAACCAATTTAAATGAAAGATTTATTACTAAAAAATTAACCGACCAGTATATTATATATAAAGTAATCAAATTTTGGATGAGTCAAATTAGCTTCATAAATCTAGTGATAAATATCTTCGTTAAAAAACACAGCATTTACTTGTGTCTCTACACTTTTAAAATTTATAAAAATCAATTTCAATGAGACAACTTTAAATTAATTAAATATATTGAATTTAAATTTAACCAAATTAAATGATTTTTTGGGTCGTCCTATGTTTGATTATTACAAAAAGAGGTTTCAGCCGTTAAGGGTTGATGAGCGGATGAAGTTTAACTTCGAAATTCCCATCAACACTGCGTCTACGTTAATCAAACACGCACGTCGGAGTAAAGTGGAGGTCGGTGGTACCGGTGGTCAAAGATCTCGCCGCTTTTGTGCCAACAACGAGGAAGCAGAGGGCTGACAGAGCACTGGTAACTCTTCTGCGACCTCGACTGATCGTTTAGCGTCACTTTGCGGGGCAGCCTTAATCACGGTGACCTCGTGCCACTGTTTACGATCCGCGGGTCTCCGTCACAGGGCTCTGGATTTTACGTCATCAATTTTACCTTTCGACAAGCGCGGTTCACCTGGCTCGTTACGGTTGAACAGTAACGCGGTTGTGTCGCTCCTGTTATTATTAGTTTCTACGATAATCTCATTGGGTTTGATGATGTCATGGGATTTAATTGTAACGACAAGGACTTTTTTCATTGCTTTGATTCTTTTGGTAATAAGTAGACTCCGGATGTTTATGCATTTATGACAAAATGAATACGGCTAAAATACACAAAACGAACATAATATAAAAATATATCCGAAATATCCAAAGTATGGTATTCCTTGTAACATTTATCGAGTGCAACAAATCCCTAAATACGTTCTCTTGTCTTAACTGCATTTGTTGAATTTGAAATTTGCATAAACATCCGGAGTCTAGTAATAAGAGTCTAAATGGTAGTTACATTTGTATTTTATTATAGTACCTTTTGGACGATGGAATGTCGCTGGTAATAATAATATAAAACTACGTGGAAGTTCAAGACAGTTGTAGTTAAATATTTAAAGACATCATAGTATTATATTATATTTTATTTGTATATTTAAAAAAATAATAAATATAGTATATTTAATATTTTAATATGAAATCTGTTATTTTTATTCAATTTTTCCCTACCTTTTCTATCTTTAGTCCAATCAGAAAAATAATAAGAACTGGCAAGAGGTAAAGTAACTAAAGAATTCTAAAATAATTTGGGGATAACAAGTCCCAAAAATCTTATTACAAAAATACTCTAAAATATGCCAATTCAACTTCAATTCTAGTAACTATAAATTCAAGAGCTCCATTAGAATGATCACAATTCCATAAAAGCAACTATCTAAAACATGGGCAATCATCAGCTCCTTGGAGCGGTTAATCGAAAACCAGCTCTGTCGTCGTTGCTGGTTGAAAGAAATGTTCAATTATAAGGTCCGATCAGCCGGTAAATTATTCCAGAGTCGAATGGCCACAGGTAGAAAAAATGTAACATTCCCACGGCAAGAAAACGCAGGCGCAAGAATATAAACCGAGATGAAAACAGCCAACGGAGGCTGATTGTGCAACACCGGGAGTGACCGAGTGTCAAGAGCACGGGACACGACTTGGCGTCGCGACGTATGAGCCTGCACTTGCAATGACGTGTGCATACATGGGTGCATGTATGTTTGCATGAAGGTTTGAGCTTGCATGTGCTAATGCGAGGTTGCAGATTCATGCGTTGGTGTAGAACTGGTTGTGAATCGATTATTGTAGGCGGATGAATAAGTGTGTGCGTGAATATTTGCATGGATGTGGATGAATGGGGATGCTGGGTGACGAATTTTAAGTCCGGGTGGATCTCTACTGATGTGGGGATGCACTTATAAATTCTGTGGATGTCGCGAAGGTGTGGGGAGCTTCTGATTTGGAATTTGTGAGGATTGAAATTTTGAAATTATCTTAGATTGTTGCAGATGAATGAATAAGTCTATGTGGATATCTGTGGATAAATGGGGATGGTGGATGAAGTATTTTAAGTCAGGGTGGATGTTTAATTATGTGGGAATTTTTAAGGTGTGGGGAGTTTCTAATTTGAGATTTGTGAGGACTGAATTTTTGAAATTATTTTAGATTATTATTGCAGAATTTTAAATCCGAGTGGATGTTGGCTGCTGTGGGGATGCACTTATAAATTCTGTGGGGGTGTTTAACGTTTACGAAATTTTCATTTCGCAAATCTTGGAGTTTGATATCCTGCAGTTATAGAATTCTTTGAAAGTACTGCATGCTACTCTCGAGTTATGAATGATTAAATGAAATAAATACAGAAATACATGTACACCCTAATAAATGAAGTTCACGTATGCAGCTTTAAAAGTATTCGAACTACACAGATGCAACAAATGAACGTGAAAGACTACATGAACGTGAGAGACAACGTAGAAATATATGCACAGAGACTGACACAACGTACGACTATCTGTGTTTGCGCTTCTATATTCATCTGCAAGCGTGTGCATGCAACTTGGAGGTCTCGTTAGCGACATTATCGGTGACTAACGATTATGATCCTCAAGGTCTCCGTTTTGCACGGATGATGCATCGTTCTCTCGCGTATTCTGCGCTGCCAGCAGCAAGAACTTCGAAACGCTTAGATCAGTCACTATAACAGAGCTGGGACACGGTCCAAAAGTTCTGCTCGATCATTCAACTGCGATTTTTACAAGTTTATTTTTATATCGATTAACTCGTAGTTGCTGTCATACATTGTGTTATTGGCATACTATAGTTTATTATTGCCTTTGTATTATATTTAATTCGTATGGAATGACCCGATGGCGTAATGGACCATTCGGAGAATTTTCTTTGTATAGTTAAATACAATGTATGGTTTAAGTATGATTAAATACAGTCTGTTGGAGATATATATTTAGAATTATATAACTGAGAATCTCGGGATTAGATAGTGTTTTCAAAAAGGTCGTTGTATTACTGCGATTTGATAGTAATTTTGCCTGTATAGTTGAATGTTTACGATTACGTTTATGATTTTATGGCATTTTTATTTTATAGGATTTTATAGTTGAATGTGGGTAATTGAAAATATTTTTTACGTTGTCGAGGATCGTTGACAAATATTTTTGGATAAATGGGGCGTTGTATTACTATGGTGTTATAGTAATTTTGACTGTGTAGTTGAATGTGGGTAACTGGAAATATTTTTTTCTATGCGGAGGATCATAGAAAAGTATTTTTTGCTAAATAGGGGGTTGGATTACTATGGCATTATAGTTATTTTGATTGTATAGTTGAATGTAGGTAATGAGAATATTTTTTACGATGCGGAGAATCACTGAAAAATATTTTTCCCTAAGTAGAGAAATGTATTACTATGATATTAGAATACTATGATATTAGTAGAAGATACTATGATATTGAAACATATTTTTGATTATAGTTAAATCAATTCTTTAACACTAGGCTTACCGAGTTGTTTTATATACCTATTTCTACTGACACAGGACAATAGAGACACAATAGACAGAATTTCAAAATTAGAGAATAGTGAAGAAAATGAATTACAATATGCACTCCGTTCGTTAAATGGATAAAAGCCAGTACCAGTGGCAGAAATAGATATAAACAGTTTCTAAAATGACCCATCCTGTAAACCTGGTATTCAGACTTTTGGCTACTATATCCGAAGAAATCTCTCCGCCATACTGGAATAGAAAATTCAAAGAATTTTGTCTACTATTAATTGAAAAGATTCAAAGAATTCTCTCTCGCAGTTACTCAAAAACAATATCAATAAATTTCGGGACTTCCTCCACGAAAGTCGTAAAAAAAGCGACAGCAATTTTTCATACGCAGAAGAGGAACTGTAATCCTCAGAAAATTATGTCGTACTCAACAGACTTTCAGGATATTTCGTATTCTCGCGTTTCTAACGAATGGTATTTCAGAGCTACTTTTCATTCTCGCGTTTCGGTTTTCATCTTCCTCGCGCTGAGCGGAAGCTGCATAAGCGAGTTTCGCCGCGAGAGTCGCGTATTTCTAGAAAGAAACCGCGATGACTCACTTTCGGCTGATGCACGCCTTAAGGTTCATTCGCATTCTCTTGGTTGGCACACGTGCAACGGCCGACAACCGATGTTATTGCCACCGTCATTCGTCCTGTCGCGAAAAATTCCCACTTTTCCTCCCGCTTTATTCACACTTCCGACGCGATGATTTTACCGGAAATAGATGACAGTGTCGTTTGTTTATTTTCTTTGGTATTTTTTTTGTTTCAAGTATCACGGTCATTTGACCTTGGACTTATAATTTTGGCATGGGTTTTTAATCAGTGAAGGTACGAAAGGTGAAGAAGACAAGCAATTAGTTAATTTGGATTTTATAAAATGAAAGAGAAATATTTATGTCTAGCTTGCGTATTAAGTTGAGGCATTTTTCGAAAAGACTAAAAAAATTAAAGAAATTTTTAGAAAAAATTACTAAACGTCATTCATGTTGGAACTCTTTTTAAAAATTTTCATTTAACATTAAAATTACCAAGACAATGAAAATAACCAGAGTTCTAACATGGATGACGCTTGGCAATTTTTTCTAAAAATGTCTAGAAAGAGCCATACCATAAATATTGCACGACTGATTTTTTTCAAGTCTTGGCACTTCTTTTTCCAAAGTACTTATCTATCATATTTAAATATAATAGAATTAAAGCAGAGGAATAACATTTGAAAGTACGAGATGGATGGAATTTCCTAGATACAACAAAAGATGCCAGAGAGACTCTTGATTTAGAGAGTTAAAAATTTTTTAAATAAATTAACACTGTAACTATCAAGCTAGTCAAAATGACACAGCTTTTTCAAAAAATTCTCTAAGTGTCCAGCATGGCCGTAGATTAGATATTCTACTTCTATATCATTAAACACAAATTACAAATTTGGTCATTTTTTGATCGCCTGATTTCTCTTTTTCCAAATTACTTATTTTATACATTAAAACATAGTAAATTTTACCCCTGTACTTCTAGTGTTAAATATCTCGGTACATCTACTATTAACCCAACTACACCCTCTTAACACCCACCCCCCAAAAAATTACCGAAATTTTTCAAAATTCCAAGCTAACTCTTGAAAAACCTTCTTAACAATGGAAACGACAAAGAATTGAAAGCAAGAGTCGAAGAATGATCCTTGAACTTGAACCTGAAACCGAGATAGAAACCCCGGGGCTGTTATACTCGGCTCGATTTCTAGGTTGATCCGGGTCAGGTGTGCCACCTTTGCCGGCGAACCCTCGGATTGAGGTTAGGGCTGAATTTCTCTTCGCCCTACCTGCTTGATCCTTGAACAAACCCACCCCTCTCAACCTGGAAACGACCCCCAGCGAGGTGCGCACGCGCCCCTGGAATCCTGGAAACGGGACAGCTGCCGTTCCACTTCCTTCCTCGCCTTCTTTTTCATCTCGTACCTTCTCATGGAGGACTCGAATGACCTTGGCCCGTCTTTACGGGGTTTCTCGCTCAGGAAAGTTCTCGAGGAGCTTTGTCAGGGCGAAAACCAGTGGTGGGAGGTGTGGTAAAGGTTTTATTTCCTTCCAGATGGGCTGAGTGACGTTGAGGGGGATGCTGAGGGGATGAAACTGCATTTTGAGATTTGTTTTATTTTTGCAGTAATTTTTAAATGTTGAAGGTGACATTTGTAGGGATGTGGGTAAATACGAGAAGTTTTGTAGAATTGTAGAAAATTTTTGTGAGGTCGATAAAGATTTGAAAGGGGTGGATATTGTCTAGATTTATAGATACGGTCAAATTGACTGATGTCTAATTTTTTAATAAACATTTCTGGTACGTTTTGAGAAGCAGGACGGTATCTATTCCACCTATATTTTACAATATAAAAATTAATTTACAAATTATCAGCCCTGTCACTAGATCCCTCTATTTCAATTTTGAGGAATAAAGGATTTAACTCTATATTCAGAAAGTTCAATCGAAAAGGTCAGGCACTTTAACGCAACAGCGTCAGAAAAGCGTAACAGAGCAGCTGTCGTTTGCAAAACAGTGAGTCAAAATCGCCGGAAAAATATTTGTGCACACATCCCAGAGGCTCCGGTAAAAGAAAGCCAAAGAGAAGAGCATGACACATCTGTTCGTAACACTCGCGAGTCCCTGACCGCTGAGGCCACAACATCCTCATGCCGTTGCAATTACGTATTGTGTTCTCCACGTAAAAGATTCGTGTCCTCGCCGCAGCGCAATACGTAACGTAACCATATAGACTCGAACCCACGCGAGATAAAAGAAACATCGCACGTGCATGAAATTTCTTCCTATTCTCAAACCTCTAGAAAATGTATACTACGGACAATTTTTCATACTGATTTTAAACCTTTGAGGGTGGAGGAATTTTTGGAAAAGTTCCTTAGACTTGAAATCTTAGAGGAATGAATATGTTAATTTGAGTTTTTAAGATTTAGGTGGTATTTGAATTATCGAGGATATAATATACTAAATATTGAATTCACTGAGTGGTAATTTAGGAAGAATTTTGTAGAGGAGATGGAGGATTTAAATTCTATAGATAGAACTCATTAATTAGGAGTTTATTACGAGTCACCATAGTTTCTTTATTTGTGGAATTTTTTCAGCTACAGCTACTACGGTCATGTCGCTAATGACCCAGGTTTCGAGTCACTGAGACTGCGATCTAGTAATTAATAAACTAACTAAATTGCAGACGAGTTCTGTGAAATTTTTGCTAAATTACAATTTACTCAGGTTATTATTTATTATATTGTCATCTTGGTAGTTTGGAAGCATCCGAACCGATGGATTCTAGGTGGAACAAAAACGAAGGCCATAATAATTTATTTGAGGAAGCTACCTGTTGGTCATAAAGGCAAAGGGTCAAAGTTTGATGATTATTAATCTTAAAGTGTATGTTTTCTGTTGGAAGTCGTTTTTGCGATGTGATAAGGGTACGGTTGCAATTTGGGCGCAGACTTGCAGTAAATAACATCTGGAAAATTCCAGAGAGGAGAGTCCGCACCTGCTGCGCAGAAGGCTGACTTTCCGTGCAACACTTGACCACCATTATCCCCATGTAACTTTAATGTATTACATGCAGCGGATTTACAATTCATCGAGCGTGCTTTCATAACAACGACATCGATACTTGCGACGATTTTGTTAAGGCGAATATCGAGGGGGAATGAAAGTGAAATATTGTTTTTTTTTCTTTATAGAATCCTTTTTCAACCTAATTTTAATTTGCTATCTAAATCACAGATGATATTTTATATACTGCTCTTAAGTAATTAAACCTCTGCAAGTTATAAGTTTAAATCGGTAGTTGAAAGTTATATTTCAAGGTTTATAACTTATAAAAACTTAATCTTTTTTAAGTTTGCATGTAAAAGGATATGCTTCTAATTTTTTAAAGTAAAATGTATTTGACATCAGCGAAGTGAAATATAATATTTAAAATTACTTTGAATTTGAAAAAAAAATAAAATAAAATTGAAAGAAATATAGGAAATTTTCAACACGCAACAGAATGGAAGAAAGATCATAATCGGTGTAAATATGTGAAGCAAGTTGCACGCGATGACCGTCGCTTCGTGTAAAGTTTGCGATGACTTCAAAATACCGCTCGAGTGAGTAATTCTACGGCGCAACGAAAGAAAACGGCCTGACAGAAGAAAATCCGAGACGCGCGAACCGATTGCACATGCATCCACGAGTGACCTTGGAGAATCACGGCAGAAAAGAACCGCTCCTCTTTTTTTGCGCTCAAACTAGAGGAGAGGCTCGTCGAGAAACCGGGGCTTTTCTCGAAGGTTCTTGCCATCCGTGGAGATATCTCTTTTGAGCACGCATAAAGTCTCTTGGCGAACGGAATTCAAATTTTCAAATATCTGAGATTCATTAGGACCTTCAGTAGTAATTTTGCAAAGTAGAATTTTTAAAAATTTGCTGCAGTATCTTTGGGAGTGTATTAAAATTCTTGGAGAACGCAATTGGAATTTTGAAATTTCTCAGATTTACTGCGACCTTGAATAGTAATTTTGCGAAGTAGAATTTTTAAAAATTTGCTGAAGTACCTTTGGGGGTGTATTAAAATTCTTGGAGAACGCAATTGAAATTTTGAAATTTCTCAGATTTACTGCGACCTTGAATAGTAATTTTGCGAAACAGAATTTTTTAAAATTTGCTGCAGTACTTCTTCCGAGTGTGCATTAAATTTCTTGAACATTGTAATTGGAAAATTAAAATATCTGAATTTTGTTGTTGCCTTAAATAGTAGTATTTACAAAGCCGGATTTTCCTAATTTGATTACAGTGTGCGTATTTATTTACCTATTAGAAATATAATTTATGCGGCTACGTTATCCAAGTATTCCTCTACTATTTCAATCACAAATTATATTCCCCTAAAATTTCTATATTAAAAAGCAGTGTAAAGTTTCCTATCCTCAAAATGACTTCACCGTACCATCTCATTTTTAGAGCTCAAGGAACCGGAACCAAAGCGTTCTCCACGTTCTCCAAACTTCCACGGCGAAACGAATTTTTATACCGCGCTAACACGTCTTCGCGATTGCACAAATAAATCGTGTTTCTAATCGCATTTTGCCATTTTTCTACGGTGTCTCTGATGTTGCCGGGCATCGCTGGGAAACCGGACATGATTATAGTGTTGCGTGAAGCTTCGTTGAACACCGCGAGGTCTCCGCAACGCATCAAGGCTTCTCGCGCGCTTCTGTTTTTGTCCTCCCTTCCCATTACTAAATATTCTCTACCATTCGAGATCCTGCACGTTTATCGGTGCCTTTCGAGTCTTTGATCCTTCATCAAATATAGTACGAAAGCAAACGTGGGTGGAAAATCATTTTCTTTGTTAATTTTAATTATTACGAACACATATTGTCCCTTTGTTGTAGGAATTATTTTCTTAATTTTACAGTGAGCCGAATGAAACTCATTTCATATTTTCTATAATTTTTTAAAATAAAATTTATAATTTCCAGAAAGAACAAAATATATCTCGTTTTCGCTTACCAAATTAGTAGATGAAACTCGAATATCAAAATGTTCTTGCAAAGAAACACTCACCTGAAACAAAAAACAAGCATGGTTAGTTAAAATAGATTGAATATCATACAAATTTGTTGTAAACACAGAAAAAGTAATTTACTAAAAGAACCATCAAATTGCCAAAATGAAATATCGTAAGTATTGAAACAATTTTAAATCCTTGAAAACAAATGCCAACAAATGAGCAAATAAAATTTTATATTAAAAGAGTCAATTATATTTGCGAAATCACGAGAATTCTGCGAAACTCTCGCGCTCCATGAAAAGCAGGGTAAATTTCATTTCATGAAGTTTTATGGCGAGGATAAAAAAAAGAATTTTTTTTCCAGCAGAAGTAGAAGTTCGAGTAACTAATCAGAAAGGTATTCTCGCGATTGTGCCACTACTTTGGCGGATTTTGTGAATCAGGGACGCCTATCGTCGAGGCTCGACCCAGTTCTCAGATAAGGCACCCATGGGGTTTGCAATGTGGGCCATGAAGACCAAGTCGACACCGGAAATCTCCAAAGTGTCGCGGTAAAACCTTGGCCAAGCACGAAAGAACGATTAACGCTGTCGTAATCGCTCGTATTCTTTGTGGTCGACCATTTGAAATAGAGGACGAATAGACCTAAAAATGTGCCGAATTTTTCTGCACTACTTTTTCATATTCAAAAATGACGATACTTTCAAATTCCCACACTGCTAAATATCTGTAGCATTAAATCTCCAGAATTCTAAATTCATCTAATTCTTTCTATTTTTATAAGTCGCTCTATATCGTGATATAGTAAAATATAGAAATTTCAATATCACTAAATATTTGTATTTTAAAACATCCAAACTTCTATATTACAAAATGTCTGTTTCAAATTTCTATATTACTCTATTTCTACATTTATGCATTGCTATATTTGCCTTTTTTTAAATATTATATTTACAAATTTGTATACCATTATGTGGCTATCACAGAATATAGAAATTTCGATATCGCTAAATATTCGTATCCTGAAATATTCAAATTTCTATATTGCAAAATCTCTATTTAATTAAAAATTTCTATATTACTCTATTTCCGCATTTTTCTATTGCTATATTTGAAATTTTTATAATACTATATGTACAAATTTTTATACCATTATCGCATAATATAGAACTTTCTGTATCGCTAAATATTTATAATTTGAAGCCTCGGAAATTTTGTATTCCAAAATCTCAAACTCTCTATCCTTAGCGCCTTTATATCTCCAAATTACTATACAAATATATTTCCAACTTTCAATCTTCCTAATTTAATACACCCTCTACCTATAAATTGCCACAAAAAAATGTATACAACAAAATTTTCAAACTGAAATAAAATATTTCTTTCGGAATAATAATATATTTACGTTACAGCAAAAAATAATTTTTGCTATGAAAAAACTGTCAGGTACACGTACTTCTAATGGGATTTATTTCGAAAAATCGAATAGATTTCTAGGTGCAGTACGAGGGTCGCAGAACCCAGCCACCTGTTGTTCATTCCCCTACTCTGGCCTTCGGCTAATTACTGCACTTTCCGAAGGTGAAAGCTCCTAACCCCGATGGGCTAGAATTCTATAGTAACCAGTATAACGAACCGGCCTTTGTCCGTTTTGCTACCCTGCTTGACCAAGGTAACAACGGAGAGAGATTTCTGCGAAAATCCTAGGATTCTTGTATCGAAGATTTCAATAGTTTTATTGTAATAATTTATTTTGCAGCTCAGTATTTCTATATTTCAGCAATTTTCCAAGTCTATATTTTTTATCTGCAAAGTATTGGAACTCAATTTAATGGTTCTATGTTTCTAAAATTCTGTATTTCTATATATATAGTCCTAAAATGCTATATGTCTAAAGTTCTAAATTCCTATATTTTCGTATTTCTGTATTTCTATATTTCTAAAGTTCCATATTTCTATATATTCGCAGCCCTATATTTCTGCATCTCTAAAGTTCTAAATCGCTACATTTCCAAAGTTGAATATTTCAGTATTTGCAAAGTTCTAAATTTCTATATGTTCGCAGTTAAATATTTCTGTATCCATGGAATCAAAAATTTCTATGTTTCTAAAGTTCTATATTTTTACATATTCGCAGTCCTATATTTCTATAGTTCTATATCTTCAAATTTCTAAAATTGTATATTTCTATATGATATATTTCTCTAGCTTTCCATCTCTACATTTCTATACATTTATACCTCTACAACATTTGTATTTCAATACTTCCATAGAAACAATAATACTTTTAATTCGTACACGAAAAGACCCGAGTAAAAATACCAGACCTTATCGGGGCTACAAAACTCCAAACAAAGGGTTTTGCATAAAAATGAGCGTCATTAAAACTCCACCAAATCGATTCTTCATGCAAAAGGGTGGAGAGCTTGATTCATCGATTCATCGAATCGTCTTGCCTGCCCATGTAAGGCTCAACTTTTTATCTGGACACCGTGAGACGCAAAAGAACCGGAGACAGGGGAAGAAAGAGAAACTGAAAGAACGGGAGAAATGTAAAGAAGGAAAGACAGAGACGCAAAACACGTTGAAAGTCTTCGATTCGCAAAACGCATTCGCTCTCCCTTCTTCGTTCAAGCGAATCGCCAGTGGTTCGACTGGCTATGGCAATCAGAACATTTTGTTATGCTAATTCCAAGAGACGGTGAATCGGTAATCGTTGGATACTATACGGGGTGCTGGAGGAAAAGGGGGTTTAGAACTCGACGTCCAAGCAGTCTAAGCACTGGAGTTACCACCTTTTTAAGTTGCACGATGAAGAGATCGGTGATACGGTTACTACACGTGGAATATAATTTAATATACAGATCTATTAAAGTAAAAATATACATGGAAAAAATGTGATACTGTAAAATGTTAAAACAGAAACATAAAGATATGGAGGAAATGTACAAGTTTCGAATTATAACGAGCAAGATACCGAAGAAATACATATAGCGTTGCGTTATATTAAAATATAAAAATATAGAGCTGTAGGAAACGTGGGGTTTCAAAAATGTACAATATGTAGAAAGTTGGAGATGAAGTTGTAAATGTGATGGGATTTTTGACATATAGAATTATAGAACTGTTGAACTATACAATTATAGATTTGTAGAACTATAGAATTATAGTATTATAAAACTATAGAATCACAGAAATATTGAATTATAGAATTTTAAAATTATAGAATTGTAGAGTTATAGAATTATAGAATTGTTGAACTATAGATTTATAGATTTGTAGAACTATTGAGTTATAGAATTATAGAAATATAGAGATATAGAATTATAATATTATAGCACTATAGAATCACAGAAATATTGAATTATAGAATTGTTGAACTATAGAATTATAGATTTGTAGAACTATTGAGTTATAGAATTATAGAAATATAGAGATATAGAATTATAGTATTATAGCACTATAGAATTACAGAAATATAGAATTATAGAATTTTTAAATTATAGAAGTGTAGAGTTATAGAATTACAGAAATGCAGAATTATAGAATTTTAGAACTAGGTATAAAACTAGAGAATTGGAGAGATAGAGAACTAGAGAAATAGAGAAATAGAGAATTATAGAATTATAGAATTATAGAATTATTGAATTATAGAAATATAGAAATACAGAATTATAGTAATATAAAATTATAGATCTATAGAACTATAGAATTATAGAACCACAAGGTTCTAGAGTTATAAAGGTACAGAAATACAGAATTACAGAACTAAATAAAATTAGAATCTACGCGTGGAATAAAAATTACGAGCCCGGTTACCACGTTTGCCAAAGTAAACGTGTCCTCAAAGAAAGACGACGAGGAGGGGAAAGAAAAAAGGAGATACACACGGAGAGCAGAAAAAGAAGGAGATCTTAATTGGGTGTTATGGGAGGTTAATTGGTAATTTCTCTCACGCTCTTGGAGCGTCTCACGCGGATTTCTGCTTTGTCAGTTATTTCCCCTTTTGCGTCTGCCGGCTGCTGGCCAGAAAAGAACTTCTCTCTCTTTGTCGATCGGTCGCCGACCAAAGCCAGAGGACTCTCCTTTCTTGACGTGATCAGGAAATAGGCGAGCTATTCTCTATGTCTTTCTCATTTCTGCTTTTGAAACAGGCTTTTTTTCCCCACAGTTTAATAAAATTCAAAGACTGAGTTTTGTATTTTTGACTGAAATCTGAAAATTTAGAGTTTCAACTTTTCTATTTCCTCACATTTTTATAAGTCTATTTCAGTATCTCTAAAGTTGTAAATTACTACATTTCCAGAGTTCAATATTTCTGTATTTCTGAAGTTCTATATCTCTATGTTTCTATATGTTCGCACTTAAATATTTTCTGTATCCCTTGAATTCAAAATTTCACAATTTCTATGTTTCCAAAGTTCTATATTTCTATATATTTCTAAATTCCCCTATTCCTTTATATTTTTATAAGTCACTATATCGTGATATAGCAAAATATAGAAATTCCTGTGTCGCTAAAAGTTTGTAATTTAAAACCTCGAAAATTTTATATCACAAAATCTCTGCTCTTTTTGATATTGCTCTATCCTTGACTGCTCTAAATCTCCAAATTGCTATAAAAATATAACATATAACACCGACATAGTTTTAAAAAATCCCCAAATTTCCATTATAATACAATAAAATCCAAGAACTTCAAATAATAAAGCCGCAGAAATTCGTGAGCATCGTTGAAAAAAAAATTTAACAATTACCAACGAAACGCGCCGTACTTTCATTACAATTCCGCAGTTATGCGCGTTTATTTCAAAAGCTTCCTTTGTGAAACTCGTCCTGGAGGATGGAGAGCCGAAAAAGCCTGTATACCTGTGGGAAGACGGATAACCGTGACATTCCATAGGAGATTAGATTACTTGCACCCTTCCAGGATCAAAAAATGCAAGCGTTACCAGGAAAAAAAGAAGGAAAAAAAAACGTACGAAGCGTAGAAACGTGCCGCACGCTCGTTAAATCGAAACGGGAAACGAGATTTTGCCATGGTGAAATTTTTATTTTTCGTATCGAAACGCCGCATCTAGAGAAATTGGACGCGTTAAATGGGATGATAAATTTCACCTGGGCAAATAAATTGGTATAAATAATGCGCCGGCTTATATCGCAGTTTTTTTGCACGATTTCGTTTAATGGGATACTCGTTTTTTTTTGTGTGTTTAGGAATTTTTTGAGAATTATACTCCAGTGGGGTGAATTGGGCCTTTCCATGGGTATTATTGGGGTGGATGATTGTTGTTGAATGGTGTAATGTTCTGATTTTTGGCTTTTATGGGTTAAAGGATAATATAATAAAAAAGAAGAAATATAATAAAACACTATTACATTACTATTGTTGTGAACTAATATTATTATTTTATCCGGAAGATCTTGTGAATTTTTCTGTTATCTTGTAGAATAAAAATTGGTCGTGTAAAATTAAAAAACTTTACTGAGAATTCAAATTTGTTAGTTAAATATTAACAAACGTAATTTCCTCTTATTACTTTTATAGTCTAAATGTCTGTACATAATTAATACACCACTTTAAATTTACTCTAGAACTATTTACACTCTGTGTACTCTTTAATTTAAATTTAACAATTTTATTTCTCCCCTTCATCTTTCTACATCAAAAATTGTCCACACTTTGAAACATTACTTTAAAATTTCTCTGAAATTATACACACTTTATTTACTCTGCTTTAAAATTAACAGTTTTATCTCTAATTTTTCAACTTTCTATATGAATTATTGCTCACGCAAAATGACCACATTAACTTTAAATTTCTAAAATTGTATATACAAATCAACTAATATTAAAATTAAAAATTTAGTATCTTCTTTTCACTTTCCTATATTAAAAGCTGTCCATATATATTTCATTATAAGATTCCTCTGCGAATAAAATTCTAAACGCAACCATTTCTGCCATAAAATTTTTGTTCTACGCCATCCGAGAAACCTACAAAAATCGAAAGTGAATTCCCATAAGGTCCAACGGTTAAAAGTCAAGGGGGTATTCCTTTACACGGTAAGGCGTTTCAGGTCAACACCTTGTGAGTTCCTCCACATATTTCGAGCATCGAAAAAATCTCTACCTGACGCAGGTGAGATAATCCTAGAAAGGGAAAAAGAGCCAGACGAAACCGAAGAGAAAGGATCCTCGATCTAACGGTACGAGAAGATGGAATTTTCCTTTCGAAATTCAGGAAGAAATAAATAATATGAGATAGGAACGTCGTCGTACGAACTTATTGAGTCGAATTCGGACTCTTAATCAGTACGATTCCAAATCCCTTCATAACTCTTCAAAATTTTTCAAAAATTCCGGTTCAGGACCTATAAAAAGTCCTAATTACTAAATAAAATGATAACAGTGATTCTAATTATTTTACAAAATTAAAAAAATTCTCATTCAGCATTTTATAGCCTTGCTAACTTTAAAAAATTTGCAATTTACAACCTCCCTACAATCTCACATACCAAGTAAAATGATAATAATAATTCTAATTAATTTACAAAACCAACAAAAATCTCAATCACCATTTTATACCTTCGATATTCCAGTACCCACTTAAAATCACCACAGTTAAGTGAAATCACCACAGGTATTCTAATTTCACTTTTTAATAAATTCTCATTAAACACACCACAGCCTCGATAATTAATAACCCATCTAATTTCATAACTGCATGATATAATCTCTAGAATAAACCTGATATTCTCAGATTGCAAAGTAGGAAAATCTTTTCTACGGTCGAACACACATTAAGTAAAATTTTCAATTTCCAACTTCATGATCATATAAATGGTAATTCTATCACATATACTTCATGATTAATTTGAAATCTTTTTTCTTAAATTAGTCCACACGATGCTCCAATATGTGCAAGCAACATGAAAAGAGAAACGTCATCGGCTATCAGGGACGTGCATTAGCATGCTCGGGTGTGCCTTCCGCACCCACTCTCGGCCTTGGAGCATTCTCCGTGAGAAACACAGGGATGAGGTGGAGCGACGAGAGAACACAGATGTCAAGGAAGGAATGCTAAACGTGGAATGCAGCTCGTGCCACGCGAGTCTTCCTTGCTCCGTGCGCCACGTGCTGCAAGCCTTCGATCATGGCGTGGAGAATGGGTCCATTTGGTTTTATGAGGTTTGACATGGTTGGAACGCTGAAGTTCGTCGTTATGGGGATGCTGAGGTGGAACAGCTTTGGAATTCTACAGGTGGGGAATGTGGATTTTTGGATGATCTGACAAGGGATGGTTGAGGTGGTTTGGTGACTTTTGATGGGGTGAAATTGAAAGATATGGCAGATTGAAGTTCGTTAATATCAATATGTTAATGTGGAACAGCTTTGGGATTTCACAGGTGGGGAATGTGGTTCTTTGGATGATTCGATTTTTAGGGGATGTTTGAGGTGGATTGATAAGGGCAAATTGAAAGCTGTTGCTGATTGACGTACATTATTGTATCTTGATGTGGGAGAGGTGTGACTTTGCAGGGCGTGGACTGTGGATTTTTTTGCGATTATATTTTTAGGGGATGTTTGAGGTGGCTTAATGGGGAGAAATTGAAAACTACTGCTGATTGAAGTTCCTCATTGTGTGTAACTTGATGTTGAAGTGTTTTCAGATTCTGCAGTTGTCGAATGTTGATTTTTGGTTGATTAGATTTTTAGGGGATGTTTGGGGTGGTTTTATTGAGACTTATTGCTGATTAAAGTACGTTATTGTGAGTATCTTAATGTGGAAGGGGTGTGGGATCCCACAGATTTGGAATGTGGAATTTTGGGTGACTAGATTTTTAAGGGATGTTTGAGGTAGTTTGATGGGAGACACTGAAGGTGTTTGCAATATTAGAGTTCGTTATTGTGAGTATCTTGATGTGGAAGTACTTTGAGATTCCACAGTTGTCGAATGTTGATTTTTGGTTGATTAGATTTTTAGGAGATGTTTGGGGTGGTTTTATTGAGACTTATTGCTGATTAAAGTACGTTATTGTGAGTATCTTAATGTGGAAGGGGTGTGGGATCCCACAGATTTGGAATGTGGAATTTTGGGTGACTAGATTTTTAAGGGATGTTTGAGGTAGTTTGATGGGAGACACTGAAGGTGTTTGCAATATTAGAGTTCGTTATTGTGAGTATCTTGATGTGGAAGTACTTTGAGATTCCACAGTTGTCGAATGTTGATTTTTGGTTGATTAGATTCTTAGGGGATGTTTGGGGTGGTTTTATTGGGACATAATGAAAACTATTGCTGATTGACGTACATTATTTTGGGTATTTCACGGGCCACCAGCTTAGTTATCTCAATTTGGTGAATTGAAAGTAAGTTAATGATTGTAATATATCGTAGTTTTTATAATGACTACATGCAAATTATTACAGAGGCCATCTGCTTTTGGACTCATCATTGTCATCACGCAATTCAAGTTGTTCAAGCATTTGGTTTTGAACAGAAGTCAAATTATACATTGTTGCACATTAAGTGACTGCATCGAAATAAGCGCTCGGACCATCTGTTTTTTAAAGAATCGGTTAAACTTCACCTGGTCATTAGTTTCAACGACTTTTCAGCGAAGGAAATCATCAATGACATTAAATTTTCACTATGGAGACATCTCAAATTTTAATAGAATTATTTAAAACAAAATTATCAGAGTATCTTGCATTCAAAGGTTGTAATAAACAATATCATAAAACAATGCCATTGTTTTAAAATTAAAAAGAAATTTCAGTTTGTTACATAAGATGAAAGCTAAAATAGAAAATGAAAGAAATGTATTAACTGATTTGAAACATTTCCACTAAATTATTAAAAGCTCAAGGAATTTTTCCAAATTCTGAGTCTAATATCGGCTAAAAATTTCGATAGAAAATTTGTTGTAGTATTCAGAAGCTGACACCCACGAATTAATCCGATATCGAATACTCTAGAAATAGTTTGCAAATTCTTTCTCCTCCGATTAATTGCCTGGATAATAAAGTCACCAATTAATTCGCAAGAGAACTAATATTGCCGCCGTTGCAACTCTGAAGGTCAACTGTGGGCGACAAAGATGACGAATTTATTTCACCTTGCAGCGTATATTTCAGTCTATACGATTTTCAACTTACGTCGTGTTCCGAAAATAATATTTCTCCTAACTACACAAACCTACATCAACATTCAACCACTTAAAATACATTTTTTTATAATTCATTAACATTGAATTACAAAATTAAAATTCATCTCAATGCTCACCGATCATAGAATTCCAATTAATGAATTTTCCCGCGCATTTTCTACAATCTCGTCTTAAAATCTTCGCAAAAACTTCACCAATTTGAAAGTTTCCTGGTAAACAGTAATGCTGTGTATAGCAGGATTCTAAGTTCAAATGCAAATCGAGTATCGTTTGCAGGAAGTCGTGTTTCACGCTCGTTGCTCGAGTATGATAATTTTACGCGGCGAATAAAAAGGAAAGAATCGTAACTCGCTGATTGTAACATGAGTTTATTTGAATATCGATGCAGAAATCGCTGTCTTTGCGTTATGCAAATATTATCGTTGATACTTGAAATACACCGAGACGATTTAATGTTCGTTAGAAACCGGCAATATGTGCAATTTCAAGTTCGCTGTGTAAACGAGCGATATGTGACATTTAAGTACACTGAGCGTGAAAGATCGAGTGGACTTTATTGTTCCTTGGGTTTGCCGTGAAACGTGAGTTTTCGACTTTTTACACTCTCGGCTTTTATAGTCGTCGTGGAGAAATTACGTCATCCTTTACGACGTATTTCTGAATAAAAACGATGTTAAAAATGACGAGCAACAACGCTCGATGTCGATTTGCAAAAATAGCAGCGGCGAAGAACGGCCTAAGATTGTTTAAAAATAAGCGGATTGAAAATAATTACATCGCTGGTTGATGTTCTATCTTTAAATCATCGATCCGCAATTGGTACGTGGTAGAATGTGCCAATTAGCATATGAAAATATAGTAATAGTTTTCTGGCATGTGACGTTTACTATATTGTAATGAATGTTTTCTGTTCCAGTACGCTAAATTAAATACTGACTGAGTCATCAGGTCGTTGCAAGGTACGTTTCAATTATATTGAGCTCCAATCAAAGAAAAACTTACTAAACATCCTATAGAAAATTGAAAAGTCTCAAATCATAAATTCTAAATTATTTCATTTTCTTTCAAATTGAAATTGACAAGAAATCTCAAAAATCCAAAGTTCTCTCTACGTTATATTAATCTACAACCAATGGCTTAGTTTAAGAAATTCTTCCAAAGTCAAAAACTACCTAATAAAATATCTATAGTTACATTTTCTCCTATTAATTTAAAATCTAAATAATTCTAAAATAACTGCACATTAAATTACTTATCAATAAACGTGAATATTAAACCAAGAAATCTCCGAAACATCAAAATCTCACAATTCAAATATCCCTAATTCTTTTGTTGTCTATCAAGTAAAAATTTTAAAAATTCTGAATTCACTGCACATGAAATTAATTATTATGCAAGGAAAATAACAGATTAAGAAATCTCCTAAAAATCCAAATCTCATAATTCAAATATGCCTAATTCTTTTGTTGCCTATCAAGTGAAAATTAAAAAAATTCTGAATTCACTGCACATGAAATTAATTATTATGCAACGAAAATAACAGATTAAGAAATCTCCTAAAAATCCAAATCTCATAAATCAAATATTCCTAATTCTTTTGTTACCTACTAAATTAAAATCTAAAAAATTCTAAATCCACTGCACATTAAATTAATTATCAATCAATGTAAATCTTCGAATACAAAATCCTTCAAAAATCAAAATCTCACAAGTCAAACGCTCCTAAATTCTTCTATGTCCTATCAAATGAAAATTTTAAAAAATTCCCAAATTCACTGCACGTTGCATTAATTTCCAACCGGTGAAAAACTTGTGTTAAAGAAATCCCTAAAAAAATAAAGCCTATTCCATCCTTCTATTTGCGATCAAGGAATACCCAGGAGTTCTGAAAGGGGAGAAAAGAGAGGGACGAGTTAGGGTGGTGCTAGAAGCATCACTGACCTAACACATCACGCGTAAAGGCCAGTCATGACGCGTGCAAGAGATCGCGCGGATCAGGTCAAGGTTGCATACTTTACATCGGCTCGCAGTTTCCACCGGAGGGAAATGGGGAAAATAGGGCACCCGTGACGAAAGCAACGCGATAATATCAACCGTGACGACAGCAGGACGAGGCTTCCTAAACAACAGCCAACCCCTTGCTCATTCAAATGGCTGCTAACTTTTTTTTTTCATTTAACTCTCTGTTCTTTTACCCTGGCTTGTAACTAATTTTGTATCTTTAAAGTTACAGTTTATCTAATGGAATTTTAGTTTGAAATTTAGATATCGCTGTCTAACGTAGGGGATGGTCTCGTAGAAATTATTGATGGGGTTGAATTGAGATTGTGGGGTTATTTTATTTCTTTGGATATATAGGGAATAGGGAATCTAGATATAGGGAATTATGGTTCTAAAATGTTTCACTTGTAATAAGGAATTAAAATTACACGAAACTGGAACACTACTTTAAATAATTTGCTAAATATGAGAAATACAAATAATTCAAATCAAAAATCTTAAACCACACAAAATTTCAGGAACCACTCAAATTAATAATTAAATTGTAAATTTCAAAATATAATTAGAATTTAGTTAAAAATAAAAATTCCCAGTGTATCATTACACTACTCTAAATAAATTATGAAATGTAAGTTCTACAAATAATGAAAAAGATGATTCTAAACCACAAAATGCATCAAAAACTACTTTAATTGATAATAAAATAATGAATTAAAAAATTGCAATTAGAATCACGTTTAAATAAAAAAATTCCAAGGCTCTTCTAGTGACATTTACAAAGGGAGAAATATAAGTAACTAAATTGAATGCCATAAATCAGAAAATGTCTCAGAAACAACTCCTCCAAGTGCCATGTAATAAATTAAGGAAGTGTTTTACAGTCGAAACAAATAATTAATGATAATCGATAATTGTCCTTCGTTATAAACACAAAGGGATCAATAGCATCTATGAAAACACTGGCCCCAGGTAGTCGCCTGTAAAGGCCATGCATGACGCGTGAGAGAGAGAAAAAGACGATGAGAGAGAGAGAGAAAGAGTGATCTTGGGTATTTCCCATAAAGGTTACACCGGCTTTACGCAAGGTGGAATGCGTAAAATCTGACGCACGTCATCGTCAATTGGAAATGACGGAAAATACGTCACAAGGGATCTGCGATGACGAAGGCAAATTCTTCTTAATTTTGATTAACCTAATTGCTAATTAACACTTTCACCGATACACTGTACTCTGACAGTAAATGATACTCTGTCAGAAATTTCAGAGTTTTTTACAACAGAAAATTGTGGAATATTTATAAATGCCTTAGAAATTTATAATTCTATTTTTAAGCAATTTTTGCATGATATTTCCGAATGAAAAATTTCCTGAGAGTCAAATAACAGCAACGGAGTTCACAATTAAGGATTTTGAAATTTTTCAATGAAAATTGTATACCTATTAATGAAGATTTTGTAATTTTGTGTTTGTAATGAGACTCTGTCGTCACTTTGGCAATTTTCGAATAGCAAAATGCAAACGCATTCTTGTAAAATGACGGGGGCTGCAGATCCTGGGAAAATGGAGAAAGAGGAATTCGTTTCTGTTAATTGGATTTCCAATTCAAACGTAAAATTGAAATGCCAATATTTTAGTGTCTTGTCCTATTTTATTTTTTTGTATATCGTTAAAGGACATCGATGGTTTCACATACTCGGATTTCACAGCGCCATTTTTCCTGCGAGCGGAAACGAACGTTTTTCCTCTTTTTTATTTTTTTTTCCAAATCCGATTTTTAATTTCAACTCGATCGTTCTGTTGATGAATTGCGTCTACTGCAAAACCTACCAATATCCTGACATTTTTTCTACTGCTTTTTTAAACACCCGTATCGATCAGACTTTGCTACGTAACTTTAGAACTTTCTAGTGACAAATTTAAAGTGTAACAATAATTATCTACGTAGATTTACAAACTTAAAATTAATTTTCCAAGGTAAATCAATCCTTGGACCAGCTAATTACAAAAATACAAGTTTCTTCAAGCCCTACAAAAATTGTAAAAAAGATTTTTCTTCGACCTCGCCTGGAAGCTCGTTCTTCTAGGGAAAAAATAGTTTCTAACCTAATAGGCGCGAAAATAATGGACGTTTGAATTCTAGAAAGTAGAAAATCGATTCGATGGATGATCGAGAATGTGAAAGAAAGATTCCGGGAAACAAATTCGAGAATGGAATAGCCAATAGGGGGTCGAGGATAACCGGAGACGCGGCGGGATGCTGAAAGCCATGGGAAAGGGAAATATGTCGATATCTGGCTATGACCCAGTTATCCCAGCCTCCCGGGGAAATCGTGGCGCGTCGATGAAATTACGGGAATCGAGAGGAAGTAGTGTCCATGGATTTTTTAAACGTTTGAAAATTACTTTAAACATCGATTTAATTTTTCCAAATTGCCAATTCAAGGGGGAGTTAAATGAAAATAGCTATTACAATGGTGAAATTTTCATTTTACCGAATTTGTAGAGCGAAATGAAGGAAGATATTTGCAACTTATATTAAAAATATTAGTTTTAGAGATTTTGATAGAAAAGAAAGTTTAAATGATCATAAGTATGGGGTTTCTTAATTGAACTATGCACTATTAGTTAAATTAACACTAGATCTGCTAAAGTAGTTAAAACGACTTGCTCAGAATTTTTCAAAATGTTCCTAAAACTTCTAACAATGATTCTTTTTTAATTTTCTATGTCCATTTTAAAAATTGTAGCTAACTAAATCGATCAAGTCTTTTGCTTTTGCTTATTTCATTCGGACATATTTATTTTACAATTTTAACACTAGATTTACCAGCGTGAAATCTATTATATTTAAATATGTTAAATATGTACCTTACAGCAAGGAAAATTAAGACGTGGAAAAGATGATAGATTCGGTAATTTATGTTTTATACGATGGACGAAAAATATTTATTCTGCGGCACTGTCATAACCTCGTAGAATTTTTGGAAAAAATTGTGTACCAGTCATTTTGACTGGCTTGGTAAATCTAGTGTTAAATATATCGAATTAACCATCGGTAGATCTAGTATTAAAAAAATAGTATCTTGAGGTATTTCGATTTTATAAATAAAAAAAAAGTATTAAAATAAATATTTTGAACCTAACAAAATTGTCTCCAAATGATTCTTATGGGAAACACTAGATGCTGATCCTCTGGGATTAAATTTAATTCGCTTTTATCGACATCATGGAAGTTCTTGGCTCGTAATTTTTACAAGAGACAATGAGAAGCATTTAAAAGAAGAAAAAGGTGAGCTTAAGATCAGGCAATGTACACACTCAACTAAAACACGATTTCTGATTACTTATGCGCATCTATTTGTCCTGAAGTATGAGAAACTGATGTAACTCAATGGCGGGCTAATGGTGATCTTAAATCAAGTCGATTCGAGAAATGCTTCGTTGCAGGGAAAGAGAGGAGCTCTGTTGATCGTTCTCCAATCCTGTTCAATCCAATTTACGCAACCACGAGAAAGGATAAATCGAGAATCCGTGAGAGGAAACTCAAGAATTCCATCCGCTTCTTCGATCGACTACCGAGCATACGTTTAGAAATATTTACATCCCGGGAATGTTTTTTTAATCGTTTAGACTGGCTGTGATTAATTATTAGTAATTGTGGAAATGTGTTAAGAAATGTAATCTTCTATGACATCATTTTTCCAGTGAAGAATTTTTATCTAAGCAAGAATTTTCTGTAATTTTATAGAGAGAGGAGATATCAAAGTAATATAAAAATAGAAATACAAAAGGAATGCTTAATTGTAAAAATTATGGACAATTGCTCCATTAAGGTCATTGCTGTCTCAGAGATGGAAGCAGCTGTCCATATTTACATTTTCAAATTTGCCAAAAACATGTCCACACAAAATTTCCTCAAAAAAGATACCAATAACTCAGAAAATTGCTCTACAATTTTTAATTTACTTCAAATTTTAGCAGTCAAACTGTTCAAACTAGCCAGATTGCAATTATTCTCAAAATTTCCCCAACCAATAGTCGAGCCATACAGTGAAAATTCAATACCTATTTAATAAAATAAAAAATATTTAACTAATCATCTTTTCCACCCCTTGGTTCCTATTTCTCCAAAGTATTGCTATATTTAAATAAAATAAATTTCAAGCCAATAAGTCTAATGCTAAATTTCAAATACAACAAGCTACTTAATTACCACAATAAAATATAACTCCAAATAATTTCAAACACCTTAGTGTCCTTGAATAACCAATACTCAGAATAACCTTCAAAAATGACCTTCCTATTAAACCAAGCCCTTACGAAATTTCCTAAAAACAATTATCATCGCACGGCCAACGAACCGATGAGAGAGATTCTTCTCTCGACGACAGTGAGTGTTGCAAACGAGTCGATTGCACCGAGGACAGTGCATGCGCCACGTAACCTAAACGAGTCTGTAGACGTTGCAGTCCGCCTGGTAACTCGAAGGTAACACGAAAGGAGAAGGCTCGCGAGCCAAGCAGACCAGTTAGAGACCGCCTCGTCGACAGAAAAGGAGGAACGACGTTTCAACTAGGAGAGAAGGTTGAGGTCTGAGTTCGAGGCCAGCTCCCTCACTTTCCCACACTCCTGTGGCCGGTTACGTGTTCGCGTAATGTGCTCCATGTACTCACAAACTCACCTACATTCTACTTTGTAGCGCCACACGCATTATGCTCTCGGATAAGGCCGTGTAACGCAGGACATCGCTGATGTACAGTCGTGCTCGTTAATGTCGCGTGGTGGGGGCAATCTAGTGGAAATTCACGTGCATTCCATTCTGCCGCGTTTAGTTTAAACTAGGGATTTTATTTAGTGGGTTAGCGGTTTATATTTTAAACTGTTCGATATTATCTACAATTGGTCACTTATCACAAATATCGTATAGATTTTAGCAGTACTACAAGGAAAAATGTTACGTTCCTGAGTAAAACTGTGTACATAATACGGAACGTTAGGTGAGGTACAATCGCACTTGTTAAAGTTTCGTGGTGGGGGCTAACTATTAACCCTTTAAACTCCGATGTCCGACCTGAGGAGACATCGTAAGTCTACCGTATCACTCGGTTGCCCGCTGTAAGGGGACCTTTGAATTTATTAGTGATTACAGAGCATGAACTATTCCACCGCAACATTTTAAGAAATATATATTTACTTCAATTTTTCTATAGAAATGACACAAAACAGCAAACAGTATAGGTCCGGCAAGATGCTAATAGATAACGTCAGAGATGGCTCCGAGTGCAAAGGGTTAAAAATTAAATATTAAAAAATCATCCAGCAATTTTTTCAAAAATGCATCATTGTCATTACCAAATCAATCACAGGCATAAATATTCATAAATGAAAGTAATAAACATCCATAAAGTGTCAGTACAAACTCTCTAACCATCGTTAATTTACAACAAACAAAAAATCTTCTACTTCCTCCTCTAATAATTTCTCCAATAAATCGCCCAAAATAAAAAAAGACACTCAATCTCAAAAAAATTACAGTTACGTTCTCACGCACTTCTTGCAACTTCCTCGCCCCATAAATGCAACCGATAATCATTCTGATCATTCATTATCCATCCTCTCCCATCAAATCAACCTCCACAGTCTAACATGTCCCATGAACAAAGTAGAATCAGCAGCCATAATGGAAATCTCTCCTGAACACGTCAGAAAGAAGACATACAGTCGAAAGAAACGTGAAATCGCTTTTAACAATAGCGTTATTAGCTCGCAATCTATAGCCAAATCGAATATAACAATCTAATGGCTCTTCCTTTCGTTTTTACTCCAACAATTCGATACAAAGGAGCAAAGTGCCCTCTCTTCCGTAGACTTTTGTGTTGTTCCGCGCGAGAAACAAACACGCACTCCATTCGAGAGCTTATTACATTGTGAACAACGTGAACCGTGTGCTCACTGTGAGAATAATGCGTGAGAAAGACAACGGGGCGGGAAAAGCGCAGGCTGAATTCAGCAAATTCCAAAGATTCGCACGATAAAAGGTCGTAGCAACTGGCGTTATAACCGCGCAACTTGGAATCGGCTCTACGAGCCGCTTTCTTTGGAGGAACATCAGCAAACGGTGCATTTCAGCGTGCTCGTTTCGGTGAACCACAATTTTCTCACCTCTGGACGTTCAGATGGATAGGAAATATAGTTTCAGGGATATTTCAGATGTGATGTATAAATTACAGGTTGCAAGGCGTTTACTTTCTTTGTCAGAAAATTGTGGGAATTGTAAATGTTACATTTTGGAAGTTTTAGGGAGAGTTTTTGACAATTTCTGGGGGATGAAGTTGAAATTCTTTGATATTTATCATCAAATGTTAGTAGTAAATTTGTTTGTTGTGTTAAAAACGGAGATAAAAGTGGGCAAACTGTAATATTGATAGATAATGTTATAGTTATTTGCATGGTATGTACGGCTTACTTATTTTGAAAATGGAGATAATTCATATTTGAAAAGTAATACTATTGCGTCGCGCCTCATTAATAATTTCATTTTAATAGGTTTTTGAAAACTGGAAAATTTCCTACCCCATTTACCTCATCACAAATGTCACTCGTTATTGTAGGTCAAAGGGTTAAACCAGAAGACTCTCCTTCAACCAATTTCTCAGATACTATCGCCATTACTAAATCAAAATTCTATCTCGGTAGAAACACTTCGGACATGTCGTTCTCTGAATTTTTTGTCCTCAGGTTACAAAGATATCGATCGAATAACAGACAGGATAATTTCCGGCTATTGTTCGTACCGCGGACACTCTGCGAACGATTATGGCGGTTCTCTGCTATCGAACATGCGAATCTTCGGAAGAAATCCTGCTGGTCAACGGTCAATGTCGGTGAACGTGTCGGGACGTGGTATCGCGGAAAGAACAAGAAGTAGCACTGCCGAGGACAATGTTCCATCTCAAGGATATCCAGTCTCCTTCGAGTGACAAAGAGAAAGAAACAACGAGCGAGAACAACAGCTACGACTAACTGCGTTTGCAGTTCCATACACGTGACTTCTAGCTGACAGTTAATATCAACTGTTAATCGGATTATTATTTATATTAGTGGCTTCTTGCACTTGAATTTTTTTGCACTGGAACTTTTTGTAATTAAAACTCTTTGTTCGGTTTTATGGCTATTTGGTAAAAGAATCTTTGAATTTTGATAATTTTGTTATATCTTCTCTTGGAGTAAATTAATTGATTGATAGATCGACTGTTAATTATATCGCACAATGACTTCATTTCTATTGTATTACATCTTTTTTTTGTTTAGCAAATAAATGAAATTCTATCAAACTCGAATCCAACTCCAATGCCGTCAGTCATTTGAAACTCCCGCGTTAAATCGAACCGCTAAAAGCGGGCTATTTGAATGTGAACGTACGATTTCGCAAATGTTAATTCCCAAAAAGTCTTAACCAACAGTTTTATTCGAATCGCGAAATTCTACCTATTTCGTAGTCACAAAGAAAACGTGACTCGAGTCCGTCGAACCTAACTCGCCTTGGTTTCAAAACGCGCGCGCGCGCGAGAGAGTTAGTTCAGCCTCGACTTTCGAAATTAGTCTGGCGATCGACCTTAACCCGAAACATCATGTGCAAACTGGTGTGTTTCTATGTATCGTGCGCCCGTAGATTCTTAGGATGTGGTAATTACCTCGGCGAACGTCAAGTCAGGCTTTAGTTGGGGATTAAGGACGTGGAAGAAAATTGTCGGGATAAAATTATGGCCTGGATTAACCCTTTCCCTTTTAACCCTTTACGGTCTGAATTATTTTGTTAATCCTGTATTCAGCTAAATAAAATTAATTTCACAACATTTTCTATCATTGGTCAATTATTTTTAACACGCCGAATGTCACGCGTGTTTCGTCCGAAGCAAGATTTTTTGATTACAATCGTATCTTCATTTGAAGCAATAATTTACTTTTTTCAATGGCAAGATTAAAATATTGAATATAGCAACGAATTCGTTAATATCGTCGTTTCAAGGTCGTCAAAAATTTAATTAAATTGAATAGCTATGATCACCGACGGGCCCCATAGTATTTGACGTGTTAACCCTCTATGGACCAAATTTTTCGTGGTAGTTAAAAATCAATTGCACGATGGCACACGGGAAAGTGATAAAGATACAATTTTAAATGATAGATATCTAACTTGATCTTGAAATATTGAATTGCGAAGGATTCCATGATTTTTAAGTCTTAAAATGATAATATTTGACAAAGTTAAAAATCTACTTTGAAGCGTAGAAGCAAAGATGTGTCTCATGTTATATGCGGCACTCGTACCCAGAGGTTCATGAGTGGATGCCGTATATATCCGGCGTTCGTACCCACACGTCGTCGTGTGGATACCGCATATGTACGGTGTTTGTGCCCAAAGGTCGTCAAATGGATGCCGCATATATGCGGCGCTGGTTGCCACGGTTTGTCGAGTGGATACCGTATATATACGGCGCACTACCCACAGGTCGTCGTGTGGGTGCCGCATATATACGGCGCACTACCCACAGGTCGTCGTGTGGGTCCGTATATATACGGTGCCCTACCCACAGGTCGTCGTGTGGGTGCCGCATATATACGGCGCTCGTTCCCACGTGTCGGCGAAGGGATGCCGCATATTTGCTCGTACCCACAGGTCGTCGAGTAGATGCCGCATATATGTGGTACTCGAAGCGAAAGGGTTAAATTGACAGAAAGTAAAATCAAGTAAACAGACTGTGTCGAATACACCTCGACATAGAATCGTAAAGAGTTAAAGATACACTTTAATGTGTTTATTAATTAGCTTGTTTCAAATGACATCGTTGAATCACAGTTTTAAATTGAAGAACTAGGGATTTTTACTAGGGACTGCAGAGAAAACTTGCAGTAACGATATTTTTCCAATATACCGAGATTTTAATACGCTTGACGGAAGTGTACGCTTTTTATTATTTCTCTTAGCGCGCTTTTTTTAGGGGAAAAGAGTATAAAAGAGAGGGTGTATAAAGTAGAACGTGCGCGGAAATTTTTCATTATACGTCCCGGTGATGGCAGGCATTGTGCTCGAAGTGTCACTGCCGCGATGAAACGAAAAAATCAATGACGACATACCGCACTGACACGAAAAAAAAAGAAAAAAAACTCTAGGCAAATCCCGGGCTTTTATTAATAAACGCTCATTATTCCGTGATATTTGATTTATACTGAAATATAATTCCTGTTGCGTTGCAATGTCGATGTTTTCGTGTGAAGGAAACGATGAATAGTATAAATCAGAATAAACGTCGAGAAATTTCTTTTTTAGAAATTTTTTGAACTAGAATTTTAGAAATGAAATTTATCTTGTTATTGAATAGCTGTTTCTTCTTTGACCATTTTTGTATAAAATATTTGCACTGATTTTATACAAAATTTGACATTTATTTAACAAACATTAGAAACCTACATACACAAACATTAAGTACTTACTAAACTTTTATAAATTAAAAAAAAAATGAAACAGACCACTGTAAAGGCCTTCCAGCCACCATAATTTACTTCCACCCCTTTCAACCAAACTACCGATAAACCCATAGCTCCCAGCACCTTAAGTACCAACAAACTTCCTTTACCAACAATAATATTCCCTCACACAAAAGTTATGCCACCTCAAAGCAATTCGTCGTCAAACAATCCACCAAAACTAACAACGCAAGAAAAACAACTGTGCAGAGATCTCGATATTTACGATAATCGTTCTACTGATAAAGAAGCCATTAAACCATCCATGGCAGACAAAAGAGAGAAGAATCGTCGCGAAAAAAAAGTGGAAAGGGACAGGGTAAAAGGAACAAAGAGAGAAGACTAATCCTGAACTCTTTAGCGGACGATTTCGCAGCCGAGTGAATTCGCAACGGTGACTCGAGTAACGTTTCACAAGAGACGGTAAATGTCAGGAGCGATCGCCACTGGAACGACTGAAAGAAAGAAAAAGAGAGAGAGAGAGAGAGAGAGAGAGAGAGGAAAAAAGGAGGCGGAAGTACTCAAGGACATCGGCGATCGTTAAGTACCTACTGTGCCGTCGAATACCAGCGAATAACGATTCCAGTATGTTCAGGTACTCGCTAGTTTCATGACTGTGTACACTGAGATGATGGAAAATAAAGGAAATGTTTGAGAATCCTAGATTTGTATTGTAAATATGAAAGGAATTTGAAATTTGAAATTTTTAAAATGGGGTTTTAACACGTTGACAGCCATGCGGGTCACTGGTGGACACGGCGCTATTGGATTTGATGAAATTTCATGTAACATTTAACCAGTTAGCTGTGTTTGACGAGTATACTCGTCATGCGTAAAAGCTACCACTGATTATTTAAATTGTAATTTTGACGAAAAATAAAATCCATTTGTAAATTTCAAAATGTTTGGAATATTTTGAGGCCATGCCGAAGTAAAACGAATAACAAAATGTTACAAATAATTTGCAATAGATTTATGCTCATCTCTCGATTTTCGTGACTCAAAATTCAAAAGAACTTTCGCCACAGTTAACTGGTTGATCAATTAACTGTGGCGACTTCTTTTGAGAGTGCTCACCTACGTGAAAATCTATCTCAAATTATTTATACTTTTTAGTTATTCATTTTAATTCAGCCTCAAAATATTCCAAGCATCTCAAAATTTACGAATATATTTAGTTTTCTTTAAAATTACAATTTAAATAATCAGTGGTCGCTAACATTTGCGCACGACGAGTATACTCGTCAGTATACAAAATTCTGCCGTTTCTCCATGACGGAATGAAAATAAAAGAAAGAAGTTCCTCGTCATCTTTAAGAAATTTTTTTTACAGTTTTTTTAAATTATCATTTACGATATCATAGCCTCAGCGGTCTGAAATTTACCTAAAACTGTAGATCAACATAATATTTTAATTGCTAATAAAAGTCCTAAGAACTCCGTACACAAAAATGGATACCCGAAACATCGATATATATATAGCTGATCTTGAAAAATGCTATAAAAAGAATCGATGCCCATAATTTGCATGGCTATTCATAACCATAATGTAACCCTTGGAAATAGAGAGAGAAAAAAATAAAATCCTGGCAACAAAAGCAATTATGGTACAACGGTCATTTTATTCAGATTACTCGACCTTCGGCTGGCTTCGTTAATTTTTTCGATCATTAGGATGACCTTCGTTTTTTGTTAACGCAATTCCGCACACTTTTCTGCTTATGACCGTTGCACGGTAAAAACAGAAAGGCGCGGATCTGATGAGCTATCATTACGCGCTGATTCGATTAACGTGTTGTACAATTGAGCATTGTGAAGTTACAGAATCGATGCGCAATTTTTGGCGAATATAAGTGCTTAATGACCCCGAAGTGAATTGCTTCCGGAAGCATTAGTCATTTTAACACTTCGAGAGTTCATACAGCCTCTTTGTTTTCATTATTTCTGCAATTTAGTGTCCCTTATATGGAAGTTCAATCTCGTTCGTGCATTTATTTGCAATTTTTTTCAACACTATTTACAAGTTTGATGAGAAATTACAGCTTTTTTTTTGTCGAATTTAATTCTAATTTTGAGAATTTAATTAACTTGGTAGCGAGAAGGTTGTCATAGCTGCAATGTCGATGGAAGTTCTTAATTATCTTTAATATTTGTGGTATAATAAATTTACTTTGAATATTTTCAATGTATTTGTAAACTTGATGTGATATGTAATTTTATGTGTTTGCACGTTATACTCATTTTTCAAATTTAATTAATTTGGAAGCTCGAAGGCTGCAATTATTTGGATATGCAAGGAAATTATTTATGATATCTCTGACAAATAATAGTTATTTCCAATTTCTTTCATTGCATTTTCAGGTTTGATGTGAAATTTAATTTTAAGGGCGGAATTTCATGTAAATTCTGCAGATTTAATTAACTTTTAATTAACTGACAAATATCTGAAAATTCAAAATTCTTCTATATCTGACTTGCAATTTCTCTCTCTCTATCTCTCTCAAAAAAAAAATAATTTCCCGAAATAGGAAAGCTTCATTACAATTACAAAACTTAAAATTTTCCATAAGACTATTCGAATTGATTTCCAAATAGTCAACACAACAAAATCTAATAATTGCACTGCAACTATTTATGCAAATTCCAAATCTAACAAGTCCACCTGAGTAAGAAGAATAATTTCAGGAATTTCATGCACTCCTTAAATATTACAATGAACAATATACCTTCGCAATTTCATATATTTATTAAATCTCATTCTTATGATTATTTATCAATATTAAATATTTCGTAAATGCAAAAAAATAATATATTAAGGGGCTCATCCCATGTAACAGCTATTTTTTTCTCTTCCTTCGAGAATTTTCCGGCGATAGCCTTAGGATTACAAATTAAAATGTTTGATTTTTTTATTTCAAATACGCGAAACTTCTGGAATCATAGCAGTTGCCCAAAAAACATGAGTATCTTTCGAACGGTGTAAAGTAAATTAAAATGGTTATTTTTACTTGCAAAAATTCCGTTAGATTACAAAAGTATCAATATATGTGCGTTAAAAATTCCAAGATTGTACATTTTAATGGTTCGTCAAAAAAAATTCCCAAAGGAAGCAAAAAAAAATCGCACTTTAAGAAAGCACTTCAATCTATGAAGAGAATACCACTGCAAAGGAAAAACAAATGAAAATTCCACTAGGAATGATGCGAGAAAAGTAAAATATTTCCAGCAATGAAAAATTCATTCCATTAAACAAACGCATCGCCGAGTGCTCGACAATTGCAGGAGAGAAACCGAAGTCGTTACGGCGCAACCGAGCTACACGTCGGCGAATCCGCGGACCAAAGCGGATAGTAAAAACTGGTCGAGCGAGTGCGCCAAGTAAACGCCATTCCGTGATAGAGCTGAGTTCTGGTGTCCTCGTAAACCGAGGACGCCTCCTCTTCCCGTTTCTAACGTTCTAACATCGTTCTAACCTGTTAACCGAATGGCTGGGCGAGTTAACTCGTCCTTTCGGAACGCCCTCGCAATGTGTGCAATTACACTTGGGGAGAATCAGCGATTAGCCTCGTTTTTGGAGAAATTATTCCAATATTTATTCTGCTATGGTGTTACATGATAGGAAAACTGTGTCACTGGGTTATGTTATGGGAAAATATCATTTGTTTGCGTGAAAAATTGCAATTTTGAGGATACTTTGCAATTTGGCGATTTTTTTTGGATTTGCCGGGTTTGAAATTTTACGTGAGATGAATTTTCAATTGATCTGATATTTTGAATATTGGGGTCTTGAGAGAATTTCAAGGTGGATAGGGTTTGAATTCTTTAAATTTTGAGTTTGAATTTATAGATATCGTGTTTATAGATCTGATCTTGAATGCTTGAGAGTTTGTGTTTGAGTACTTGAAACTCTAAGTTGGAATACTTGAAAGTATAAGTTTGAATATCGAGATATCTAACTGAGATTTTGATCTTGAATACTTGAGATTTTGAGTTTAAATACTTGAAACTTGACGTTTGAATATCTCAGGCTCGTTTAGAAAGAAGGCTATTTATGTTTCACGTTTGAATTAGTAATTCGCTTCCCGCCAAGTTTTCGCGCCAATTCGGTTAACAGGTTAGTTAGGACTACAGTGAAAATGAAGATTTCTCTTTAAGTTATTGCGTTTTCGGTGAACTCAACAGCTATTAGTCGATACGAATGTCCAATCTACATCAAGAAAGTGCGACACTTAAACTAAAATTGTTGAATTAAACGCTCACAATCAAAGTGACCTAACTTCTCAACTTCAAAATATAACTTTCACGGAATGATTTAACATGGTGCGCTGCATTCTTGCCCTTTTTCGTGCATCGAAAAACTGGGGGTGTGGCGCCACCTGAAAGGAATGACGAGAACTACGGATGACTTGGAGGAATAAGTACAGGTGGCGTAAAGTGCAACTTTCCGTTGCACATTACTAGGGAAATTCCTTTATATCTCTTTGGACAATGCTGGCATTTCAGATTTATATCCAGGTGTAATTCATGAAGCGAGGAAAGATGCCAGTTTTCTAATCGATACGAGAAATTGAAACAATTACGGGAGAAAGTGAAGAATTGTGAAAGTGGAAGAGTGAAGAAAACGAATCCCTCGTATTTGCATTCGCAATCGCTGTTTTCAAGAAGAGACAAAAATACGATAACCCTCAGATCGAACCAATCATTTCTCTCGCTCGCGTCATTGCGAATAACAGTAGGAAAATTGGTATTACTTTCTCAGATAAATTAATCTATTCCCTTCCTTCTGAAAAACAAACGTGCTCCTACACTTCAACGGAAAGAGATCAATATTTTCACACAAACTATCATCGACCCTAACATCATCCTTCTATCATGTTTCTCGTCACCTTAAAAATCCGATAAATTTCCATATCGAGAACAGAGATTGCAAAGATATTCGATGACAATCTCGTAGGAAAAATACCATCGCCAAGTCCCAAATCCACGATCGAGATAACTTGGAATTCAAATCAACAGACCAATCTGAATCGCGACCGCAGGTGGAGCCACATAGTTACATTAAAAGCCACAAAATTAAAGTAGCTCCGTTTATAGCAGTTAACCACGATCAATGGAGCATAGAAAATTGCAGGTCACACGCAAAACCATATAAATTTACTTGTAAAAGAAAATTACCAAAGACGTTAATACTCAGCTAACCAAATGGGAAAATCTGCTCCTTTCGAAGTCTCCCAATCACAGTGGTTCTCCAATCATTTCCCTATCTGTTGTAATTTATTTTTCGTATCTTTTGTTTCTTGTTCAATTAATTTAAGCACCAATTGCGTGCAGTTCCTTAGGTACGGTTTCCATGAAATGTAATCATTGATAAAGTAACCGTGCGGCTGGTTAAACGTTGATACACGATCGGAGTTGAAGATGAAGTATCACGCTCGCCAAAATTACAGCGCACTGCAGTATCTCGTAGGAAAAACGTGGCTCGGACACGCATGCGCAGTGCAGATTATGCGCAGGCGCATCTCTTTGCACTCGTCGAAGCGTGTAATCGGCAGAGCTGCACCGGAGCGTGTATATGCGCGTCGTACCTGACGGCCGAGTTGTGCGCACGAGGCGGGCTTATCTGGCCGTGATAAAACGAATTGCGATAAATTCGTATAAGGTAGAGCACTGGCGCTCGTGCACCTCGAACACGACTTATATCGTGCGACCTAAATTCACGAGATTTCTGTTGGTCATCGACTTTCCTTTGGTGTCAGTGACTCGATCGAATTTCAGAAGCCGATTTAAATAACTGTTTTTTTAAATGATTTTTGAAAGAAAAAATATAACACAAAATATTCTATGTATAGTGCACTAATTACAAGATGACAAATGATGCGAGAAAAATTCTATCTTGTAAGTTGGCAGTACTTTGTGCTGAACTTAAGATAGCCAATCCAATAGAAGTCTACTAAAGTAGAATTTGAATTTGGCTTTTAGTTGATATATTAAATAAGAATGGATGTAGAGTCGTACTTGTAAATTTAACGACTGTTTTCTCCAGGGTGACTCAAAAGTTACTAAACTAGATTGCAAACAGAGTACCTTATTTTTCTGAATGTTACATGTACTTGTAGCAGTACTGCAAACATGTAGCATAAAATTTCGTGAAGCAATAGAAACGAAAAGAAATCGTTTGCTGTTCCGGTTTCCCATTCCAAACAGATCGTTGAAGTTGGAAAACCAGTTTACAGGAAGAACTTAGAATATCGCGAGTCTGGTGTATCTACTTCCGGAAGTTTTGACCCTTGCATGTTTCAGTGTAAACATGCTAGGGAGTAGAACGATTCACCGACTTCGTGGCCCGGGTTTATTGCCAAACGAGAGAAGAAATAACTCTAACTTCATCACGTTTTATAGACTTTGATAACCTTGCCAGATTTTTGTCCGACATTTTAATGCAAACATGGCGTACGAAGTGGCGACTCTCATTTGGCGCCAAAACATTTAAATTACAACTTTTATGTATAACCTGAATTGCATTTATAATAAATAATGCAACATTAAAATTGTCTTTTTTATACTACAAGTCCCTTGTGTCAAGTATAAAATTTCTAACATGTCGCAAATAACTAACCAACTACTTAACTTTTCTTTTACCTCAAAATACTCATCCTTCTAAAACACTTACGACGGAGGACCTATGGTGGAGAAGGAAATTTATACTCCTAAAAAGTGAACTGCAGTTCAAATATTACTTTCGTAGACTGGGACTTACTGAAATGGGCCCCAGGTGGATAAGTTCGAGGTGGGTATCTCCAAGGTGTTTAGGTCTTAGGTGATTAGGTCCTAGGTGGATAGGTTGTAGGTGGATAGGTCTTAGGTACTTAGGTCCTAGCTGGATAGGTCATAGGTTGTTGGGTCCTAGGTGGATAACTCCTATCTGGATAGTTCCTAGGTGAGAAAACCATCAATAATTCTCATGTAAAGCAATACTACCAACCTAGAATTACAAAAAATTACGTTTCCAACACGATGAAGGTAACTATATCTAAATCTGACAGACTTAACACCGATAGATCTAGTATTAGAAAATACTACCAGCCTAGAATTAAAAAAAAACTGCAATTAGAATTCGGCGCTCATGTAATACTGAAAAATCTGCAATTCTAAACAATGACAACGATAACAACACCGTTGCATTATTTACTTCAAAAATTACACTTTATCGACGAAAACTGCACGAAATTAGCATGTCATTGCGCGAATTTTAAAATTTGCCGAACATTCGGCGAATCTCAAATTCGATGCAAGAACGTCGCATCGATGTGGGTCAGGCATGCTTGGCGCAGATGATACGACGATAGCGCCTGCTGATAAGCGAAGCGACTGACTGATTACGTACCGACGACCTACATCAATGCCTCTTTCTCCTTCTCTCCCTCTCTTGTGCAACTCGGATTATCGGAATCATCGGATTATTCTATCGATCATTCTGTCCTATGAAATTTTGACCTGGACAATTCACTTATTTAGACACGTGTCGTTATTTCTTTGGACATTTATTTATACTTTATTAGTCTGAGTAATTAAAAAATTACTGCTTTTTATATGGAAGAATCAAGTTTATTCTTGGATGAATTTAATTTGATGCAATAAAGAATTCATACGTGTTCCTACTAAGTTTATAAACATTCCCAGTGTACTCTTATCTCTCTTATCTGCTTCTATTGTACTGGCGTTACGTAATTATTATGTAATTATGTAATTATTGTATGACAGCGGCTATTGAATAGAAATGTGTCTCGTTGGCCTTTAAATTTTTTAAATACACGTAGTTAATCGTTCTGCTAGATTCTATCACGTAAAAGAATAGCAATTAGAAAAGTAAATTTTTCTGTGTTTGTTCTAATTCAACGTAAACTTACAAAAAAAAAAATTTATTTCTTTCGCGGTGATGAGCAACTTTGCGAACGCATATATGCCGATGGTGAATAATTTTCCCAAACACATATTTGCGTTCACAGCGCAGAAAGGGTTAATAGGAAATGTTTCACTTACGCAGAAATGATGAAACTAGCAAAATGCCGGTGGTGCTCAACGAGTTAATATTGAACAAAGAAAATAAAATAAGAAAATAAGAAGAAAAAAACATTAAGGATTAAAACAGCATAATTCCCCTCAACTGTTGAAACGCCCTCTACAATTCCTCGATTCCATAAGGCCCAAAAGTCCCAAGGACTGAGAGTCGTTGAAAAACGCGACGTCAGACGATTCGAATTTCAAAAATCGTACAAACATCTTCTCTCCTGAATCTTATGCGTGTCACGAAGAAGAAAAATAAAGGAATAACGAAAAGAAAGATAGAAAGAAAGAGGCTTCGCATGCATGCACGCTATGGATTTCAGAGGTTATGTAAGGGGAACGAAGTATAGAGAGAGGAGGTAGAAAATAAACGGGACAAAGAGAGAAAGCAAGACCCGCAGAGTGTTTGCCAAGCTAAAATACAGAGGAGCTCTGCCTCCTCCGCCTGTCTCGCTGATAAGCGACTGATAAGTCAGCCGTGGTAAATATAGAACGTCCCGATGCTCTCCTCGGTCACGTTGCACACCGATATGGGAGGTTCAGCTGTATGGGGGAATCGGATATGTCATTGATACCAGCACGGTCTTCGTTCGTATCGGCACAGGGCGATTCGACAATTGGAATTGCGTAGCACGAGAAATTTCTCCCATTCTCTTCTGACCCCGTTTGTTTTGAGTCTTTCTGATGACTTTTTAAGGATTTGTTTCGTTGTTTTCTATTTGATCGTGGTGAATTGGATCAATAGAGAATGCAAATCGAAAATTGAAAAACTATTGGGGGTTCAGATATTTCTTTCTGCTCTCTGACGTTGCTGGTTTATTTAGAGATTTGATTTACTTTCTAGGGAACTTTTACGGTGTTTTATGTTGGATTAACACTAGATCCACGACAGCCGTCAGATTGACGGGTTAACCTTTTTTTAAAATTCTTTTTAAATTGATAAAGAAGTAGCACAGTAAATATTTAATGTGTTTTTTATAATATATCTTCTAGGGAATTTTTCATTGTTTTATGTTAGATTGGTAGACTGAGTCAATGAGGAATGTAAATTAAGTTTGAAACAAATTTGAAACACTAAAGTTACATATGGATTTAGGAGTGGAATGTAATTTAATTTATTGATAGCAAATTGAAAGAATTGAAATATTATCTATGTTATTCTCTTCGTTATCTCCGGTGTATTTAGTTTGTTAGTAGATCTCATTGGTGTTTATTCAGCCCTATTAGCGTAAAATTTCTCAGTAGATAAATAAAACAATCTCATTTGCAATCAATAAACTCTCCATTTTTTTAACGATATCTCAGATAAACGATTGCGTTATAATTTCTAATTAACAACCTCTCCTTGTAATATAAACCACTAAAAAAAATATCCAGAGAAACCCTAAAACAATCAATTTGAAACTAGTCATCTTGACTTATCTGACAGCACACTTGTTAGGAAATTTTGAAGTCTTTCAAAATCTATGAATTGAAAATATTTATCAGCCGATGGCAAAACAGTCTTATTATTCCTATGCTATTAATATTGCAATCAATGACAAATTTTGTTCGTAGGCCAAAGGTTCAATAGACCTAGTATTAAATAACTTCAACTCCCTGTTTGAACTTTAGTACAACTCTAAGTCCCATCTTTTTTAAACAACCTTTCAATGACAACATCATGGATGCACCATGCTGCATGCAATGCATCAAAGCCGAGAGATCAGCGAAGCACATTGTACCAGAGACATCTTCCCCCTACTCGTTCGTTTAATGTTGTCCCCGCCATGCGATATTCCCCCACCAGTACAGCAAACTGGCTGTTACATCCAGCGCTCCTTCCGCTTTTCTAAACCGGAGGCGGGAAGGCCAGCGGATGCAAGCCGGAAATGCGAGCGAAAGGTCGAGTGGAAAGTCGTCGAAAGATTGCACTAAATTACCTCGAGGATGATATTCTCTTTCATTCTCTGGCAGAAATTTCTGGAGAGATACGACAAATTTCTGTCGAGGATCGTTACCTTACAAGAGTTCTCTTAGGGATTTTTTTGTCCTGACTTTGTTTTTTTTTATACACGTAGAAGGCTTCTGAATAAGATGTTTTTATAAAGGTAATAATTAAAAAAAAAAAACTAAACAAAAAACTGCTAAATTCAATGAAATTTTAGAGTGTGAAGGAGCGGAACAAAGTTTTGAGGGTTCAATCTAGTTCGATGGAATAGTTGAGGTGTCTTTGAATCTAGGTTAACATGAATCCGAAAATTGCGATGAAATATTCATATGATCATGATGAGATTCATAATTGCGGTTGGACTTTTATTTTCAACGTTGAATAAATTGAAAAATGTTTAATTACGACGAACGCCATCTTGGTGTTTTGACACACGAGGCAGCCATTAGTCTAATTTACGATCGATGAACGGTCCATTAGTCAAATATTATATTACGATCATGTTTCACGTTTTCGTTGACAACAGTCGCCGTCCGTATCTCCTTTCCTCTCTTAATTATATTTCTCCAATCCTCGAAAAACAATAGTTGCCATAACGTTCTACATTTTCTCTCTAAAATCCTTCGCCATTTGCAATTGCCAGAAAATTAATACAGCTATCTAGCCACATAAAATATCATGCCTTAAGCCAAAGCATTCTCAACTGTTAAATTAAAATACTCTCACATCATAAATAAAAAAATTCTAAGATTCTCAAATTAAAAATATCCGATATATGTAATTAAATAAATAAAAATTATATATGTAATATCAAACTTAATCTCCTTTCCTTTACTACCTTCGATAATTATACTATTTCGCACAACTGCTAATCCAGATCAATAAACCACAATTTATTATTCAAACTATCTTCAATTTATATCCGAAGATATAAAAAACCTCAAAACTTTCATTTATAATCAACAGATCCTATTTATCTTATTAACAGAGAATCTAATGTCCCTATATAACGCCATAAGGCAACACTGAGATGAGTACCAACATCAAAGATCTAAAAGAAGGTAATAATGACCTTTTTTTCGCATAGAAAGACGTGCCGACGATGGAAAATTAAACGGACGTCGAGGATATGTCTATGTATACGAGAATAATAATTATATGGGCCAGAACAGCCGGTGCGTAGGAGGGACCACGGTATATTGTCATTAACCTCGTCTCGTCATCGTCGCTGTTTCATGCTGCAGTTTGTCTATGTCTGCATGTGCATGTGCACCAGAGCGCGAACGCGGTCGGTAATATATCGATACACGTGTTACCAACGTGTCTATGTAAGTGCATTTACGTAACTGTTGCACTAATGGCTCATGTCGGCCGATATCACGATGATTCTGTCGCACTCTGGAGTGTCTGTACCTGATGCATAATTCCATCATAGGGATAGCTAAATTTTCACCAAACCTGTTACAGTCAACGCAAGAAGCAATTGGCAGGGAGTTTATGGGTGTACGGTGATGAGAGGTTGGCAAGGTTGTTTTTTATTGGGAGAATTTTAAAAGTGAAAGTATGGCTATTGGTATGGGCAGTTTGAAAAGGTTGGAAGGATTTAAAACTATCATCTTTCGGAGATGTTTCAACATTTGAACTACCAAACAAGTCAAGATGATTGGTCCAAAATTTTTTCCAAAAATTCTCCAAGTTTATAGAGCCATCAAGCAGATATTATAATACACAGAATACTGAAGCAATTATCTTTTTCATCTCTTATCTTTACTATTTCCAAAATAGTTAATTAAAACAATTCAATAAAGTCAAATAATATATATATATATCCCTAGTCTTTAAAGGACTAATTTATAACGAAGCAGGTGTACCAATTAAAAAGGGAGATAAAACTGATGAGAAATATCATGTTAAATTTGTTGAAAATAATTGCGACGACAATATCTTGTAAATGAACTTGGAATGCCGCATGAATTTCCCATGGAAAGTCAAAGTCACGATTAAACGGTTCTTTTATGTGGGCACTAGCATTAGTTTGCGAAAGAGATCCCACGGAATCGTGGAGGGTCGAGGCGGTTTTCACGTGATGTGGGTATTTTGCGTGGGTATCGCGAATTACTAGTTCAACCCGCATGAATATAAGGGGGCATCGAAGGTAATGCGAGCACGAGGTGAATTTAAATGCACGCTAGAACAAACACCGTGCAACGAATCGATGAGAAACAAAACGAAACATGGCCCTATGGCATTCACCGTTACCATTTCTCTCGATGGGGAAACGTTTCTGCGATTATCATTCGGGAAACAATGGTATTCATTTCTTTTTCTATCAACTTTTGTAAAACTTAAAGATCTGCTTTTCAAATTACGCGCGGCAAAAAATCCCTAGGCGCAAACAAGCGCGTAATTTGAATTCTGAATCGAATAAAAGCAACCACTCTGTTTTCAATTAATTTAGATCTAACTTGAAATATTTGTTGGAAGGGATTTATAATTTAATTTATGTATTTACAAATGAAATTTAATTGATGGTATCCATAACGTAAGGCTAATACTTCGGTAATTCATTTTCCAGCAAAATTTACACCATAGAAGTATCATAATCAATCTCACTGTAGAGAATCTTATGTATTCAGAAATCAATTTTCTCGTTAACAACAAATAATAAAAATATTGAAAGCGAGTGGAAATTTTGACTGACACTTTTCTCGTTCTTTGAGTTATGAGAAGCTGCTCATGATATTGACAGTACAATCCACAGTAATTAATAAACGTGCTTCCATTGGTGGAAAAATGAAAAAAAGGAAAAGCATATCCACAAAGATAAGTCAAATAAAATAACGTGCATCGTTCAGAGAAAAAGACCATTACCGATACCTCGTAAAGCAACAAGAGAAACTATTAGTGTAACAATCAATAATATGGAACCAGTTGATGACAATTATATACACATGTAAAGTCATGAACGAAGGGGGAAAAAATGCTATACTGCCAGATAAGCTTAACTAATTAGTACATGTCATCGCAGAGAAAAACAATAATTTCACTTTTCTCTTTAAACGTCCAATCATCATGAACAACGTTATCATTGGCATTAATTAGTCGACATGCTTATGAGACAATTGAACTAAATTTTTATAGATGATTGTTACACGTGTATTGCATAATTCGGCATAGCTTTAACGGAGATATTCCATTATTATTTGCATAATATTAAAATTATTTGTGGCAGGAATGATTAAGAATTTTCACTTAAATCAATTTTATTTAATGCATATGCTATGAATTTAATAATATAAGGAGTTAAAATGAATATAATTTACTTCAAAAATAAATCTACCAAGATGCAATTCAATCAAATTAAATTAAAAATTAAAAATTAAATTTTTTTATTCTTCTTGTTAATGCTATTGGCAGGTAATTACAATTTTTCAACTTTATTAGCTGTCTAATTTAAATCCTCCGATTTTTAAAATATATAAATTATTAAATGGACGAATTCTTTTTTCCTGATTAATTTATTTTTTTTCTGACACAGTTAATTAATGTCTCTTAATATATTAGATTGATCATAATTCTGGGTTTAATGTCAAAATAGGGTGCAGAGAATATACACTGCGATCAATATAGTAGCATTTCAACATTGCAATATATGATACAGTGATTTACAGAACTGACCAAATACTGTGCTGCACTGCAATGTCCGAATGCAATGCTGCAATGTAAAGCGTCAAACTATAATATTACTGTAGTATACTCTCATGTAGAAACGTAATTTCCAAAGTTTATTGCACTGCAAATATCGTGCTATCGATGATTTTGCAAACCTGAGGCTACTGCGTTTGGTAAATGACGAAATTCCAATTACGAAAGATAATTCATATAACAAAATTCGCTGAGACACCTGATTTCAAATTATTATCATAATTTTATAACATTCAAATAGCTTCATTTTATAAATAATGAGATTTTCATTTAATTATTTCAATCAAGATCGTGAAAATAATCAAATTTTTTTGGAATACCTGGTTCTACGAAAACAGAGAAAAGAAAACAGTGTTTTAATCAAAGGCACTTAAAAATAAAAGGAATCCATTCGAATTTATTACTTTCAGGACAGTGAATCAATGCAACATTTTAAAAATATGTTCAAATCTGCTATGGATGCCTCTAAAAAATTAATATCACATTTTTTTAAATGAAAAAAATGTTTCAAACTAATGAACATATTCGAAATACGAGAGCCATCTCAATTTACTGCTTCGACGGAGCTGAATTTGAATAATATTCTACGAAACAGCACAAACATACTACTGATGTTTGAAAAAATTAATAATATCCTCTTTTACATATAAAATAAAATTCGAAATTAATGAAGACATAGGAAATAAAAAAAATTGTATCTCAACTAATTCAATTAACAGACTCTCCAGTCTCGAAATAAAATAAAAAGCTAGGCGACACTTTAATTAATGTTCAAATAATTCTACAAAAATTCAAATGGTCGAGGACACTTGAAATAATTGAATTTCTATATTAACGAGAGAAAATTCCGTTTTCAGGTGGGCTCTTTTAATAGATTCGGTGATTTCCTCACAGTTTTTGAAGGTACTCATTACAGTTAAATGATTATTTTGTCTTTCGTTCTCTGTGCTCGTTCCTCCTCGCTATTTGTTTCTCCAAGATAAAGAAAAAAAGGATGCTGAGAGTCTCGGTTAACCCAGCCTTATTAAGGCCTCATTTGACTCACGAACTTTTCAATGCGGAAACCGCCGTGGAATTTCTCTTTGACAAACTGCAACGCGTATTCGTCTTCAGTCATCCGCCAGAAAATATTGCGCTCGAGTTTTCTTAAAGCACTTTGCTCTTTTTGAAAGAAACCTTCCGCAGAACGAGAATCTCTAGCTTTCAAATCTTTAAATATTCCCGAATACGATGTAAAATAATTAATTATACTTTCATTTATGATGTTAATGCATCTTTTTTTACTGTCAAATGAAACCATAATAAATTTGCCTATGTGTTCTTGACTACTTTGCACTGATGAATTTTTAAAAATTGTCTCTATTGGGAATAAAATAGTTTACCGTAATTCTCTAATTAAATTAACAAATTCTTTTTACTATGTTATGAATGTAAAACAACTTTTTGCATTTCCATAAGTTGCCTTTGTCCTTGATAAAATTTTCTCTAACAGAATTCCAATAATTTCCTAAAGCTTCTCCAGCAGACCATGTTACCAAATAAATTTCATCAAATAGGAAAATTTAAAAAATAATTCTACAAACAACGATAATATCAAAACATATACAAATTTATGTAGTCTAAAAAAACAAATTTTAGTTTGTTATTTACGAACTAAGAGATTCTTAGAAGAGAATATTGGTAGAAATTTCCATTGAATTTTAGAGACTTTATTAAATGTTCATGCTATTCTGCAAAAACCCTTCGGTGGGAAGTAATGTAAAATCGTAGTCGCTCCCAGCGTAATTATCGTCATTATCGTTATTAAATGCCCCTTTGTCGTCGGTTTTCGAAGTAAACCTTCGCGTGCACACTTTCGACACGCGACAGCGCGCTGCAGTATGGCAGTAGTGCAAGCAATCATTCGGATTGACGGAAGTGGACACGAGAGGCACGAGAGGGTCAAAATATATCGTGAAGAGAGTTCGATAAAGACGGAGTATTCGTGTGTGAGACAGGGAAAGAATGATTATGCGAGGAAGGGAGTGAGTAAGTGAATAAGTGAGCGAGATTGAATAGAGCGAGGCAATGAGTTAGAGAAAGAGTAGAATGGTGAGTGAGAGCAACACAACAGGAAAAGTGAGAAGAAATATATGAGGAAGGTGGTAGAGAAAGAGTAAAGTATGAGCAAATGAAGACTAGAGCGAGAAAGAGTGCAATATGAACAGAGTGAGTAACATCAAAGTTTGAGTAAATGAAGAATAGAGCGAGAAAGAGGGAAATCTCAATAAATTATAAATAGAATGAGTAACAGTAAACTACGGGTAAATGAAGAATAGAGTGAAAAAGAGTATAATATGAATAAATTAGAAATAGAGTGAGTAACAGAAAAGTGCGAGTAAACGAAGAATAGCATAAGAAAAAGAGTGAAGCAATGAGTAAATGAGGACGACAGGGAAAGAAAGAGTAATACAGTGAATGAGTTAGAAAGAGTAAAAAAAACATGTGAAAGAGCTAGCAAGAGGAAGAATGAATGAGTAGAAAAGAATGTGTGATAGAGATAAAAATGATAACTGACAAAGAAACAGAGTGAAAAAAAGGAGTAGTAAGTAAAGAATTCAACGAGGGAATTAGTAAGACAGTGAATGAATAGCTAAGCGTTTAAGTTAAATAGAAAAATAACAACGCAGCGAGAAAAGAATGAACGAACTTAAGGAGAGACTGAGAGATAGAGAAAAAGATAGTAACTCGACGAGGAAACGGAGTGAGAGAAAGAGTAGAACAGAGAGGAACGAAAGATACGAAGAAAAAAAGGAGTAGTAAACGAAGACCTCAATGAGGGAAAGAGTAAGACAATGAATAGCTAAGCGTTCGAGTTAAAGAGAAAACTAACGCAGCAAGGAAAGACTGAAAGAACGAGAGACACGGAAAGACTGTGGAAATAAAGAGAAAAAAGACAGACCACAGAGGAGTGAGAGAAAAAGTGAGAAAGAGTGTGAAAAAAAAGAAGCTGTAACTGAAGAAGCCAGCGAGAGAATGAGTAAGACAGTGAATGAATATGAAAGAGTGCAAGATAAAGAGAAACACAGTAAGTCAGCGAGGAAAGAACGAGAAGCGAAATGAAACAAAGAATGAGAGAAAGAGTGAAACAGAAAGTAAGGAAACGAGGGCTAGACGCATTGGCTCGGTAAAAAAGTGTGTGACTGAGTGATTGAGCGCCAGAATGAGTTCACATCCAAGGGAAAGACTGAATAAACGTGGAAGAGTAGAATGAGTGAGTAAAAGAAGACAAGGCACAATGAACGAAAGAAAGAGAGGAGCTGCCGAGCACGCAGGAAAAGGAACGAGCGAATAAAGAACATGGAGAAGATTATGTCTCACTGAATTCACGAGAAAACAGGACGGATTTCAAACGGAGCAAAAGAAACGCCAAACAACCAAGAGCAGAGTCAGTATTTTAAACCAGAATGGAAAAAAAGTACGACCAGTGACGTCACTTCCGGCAATTCGTCGGCCACTTCACTTTTTTCCTCGTGCAACGGGATGAAATGCAAAAGCGCCTCCCTTTTTCATACTCTCTTTTACATTTCGATAGTATCGATCTTCCCTGGGGATTCTCCACAAAACAGCGCAATCTGAATCGGACGAGTTCCAATAAAAAAAGAATTCCAACCACACTACCATTATTATCCTATCCTCTGTTCCTCCTAATTACCCTTCTCTTTATCCATTTATCTTTTATTTCCATAGAAATCAAATTCAATAAACAACTTCTATAATTCCTGGTATACTGCTTACGCGAAACTGTGTAGTCAATCAATAAATCATCTTGACTATGCGCTGCACGACTTCAATATTTTACTTTTAACATAAATAAATATTCTATTTCCTCTCTATTTCGTAGAAACATATTTGATCGAAAAATATTACCAAATTTGAATTATTCTAGCCAAAAATTGATAAGGCGTGCAATGACAGCGTCTTTTAATTAACTTAACCAGTTAGCTGTGTTTGACGAGTATACTCGTCATGCGTAAAAGCTACTACTGGTTATATAAATTGTAATTTTGACGAAAACTAAAGTATATACTGCAAATTTCAAGGTGTTTGGAATATTTTGAGGCCATACCGAAATAAAACGATTTTAACTAAAGGTTATAATAATTTGAAATAGATTTATGCTCATGTCTCGATTTTCGTGACCCAAAATTCAAAAGAATTTTCGCCACAGTTAACTGGTTAATACTACTCATCTGTCGATCATCGATAATCACCATGTAAATCAAAGTGTTAACTCCTTGCTGTACAATTTCTTTTGTGACTTGACGTTAATCCATTATTTATACCTCCATTTTTATCATTTTCTAATTGTACTATCGTAAAACTCAACTTCGAATTATGGAGGATCAAATTTTCATCCCTTCACACGTTTTGAAATTTCACCTAACTTTGCACCATCTCATAAGTAAATATTACAAAAAAAAAACCTCAGCCGTTAAGGGTTAATCGACGAAAGTGTTAAAATCCATTAACCCTTTGCACTCCGAGTCATCTCTGAAGTTATCTATTAGTAACTTGTCAGCACTTTATCATTTTCTATTTTGTGCAATTTCAATAGAAAAATTCAGGTAAACATATATTTCTTAAAATCTTAGGGTGCAGTAAGTTCATCCTCTGTAATTATTAATAACTTCATGGTCCCCTTAGAGGGTGCAACAGAGTGATATGATAAACTTACAATGTCCCCTCAGATGGGACATCGGAGTGCAAAGGGTTAAACTCTGCTCCAAGTCACAAGTTAAATCTAACAATAGTCATAATGGCTACGAAAACAATTAAAAAATATACTCCACTCACCTATCTTACTGTTGGGACTATAAGGATCGTAGCTGCTGGTGCTCATAGGGCTGGCATACCCATTGTTGCTAGCAGGTTGCTGCTGCTGATGCGCCAACGGGCTCGAATGCGCCAAAGGGGGTTGCTGTTGCTGCTGCTGTTGCTGGGATTCGTTCAACTGTTGCTGAGGAGTGGTATAAACTACATGCTGACTCTGTATACCGGCTGCAGGTGAACCTGGACTATTGGTAGCCAACCAATCATCAGGTCTAGTAGTTTTGTTGCTGCTAGCAATTCCAGCAAATAGACCACCACCTGTACCGACCGGTCCAATGACCGCCGAAGGTGTCGTCGACGTTCCGGCAAGGTGTTCAGGTGTTTCTGCCTTGACCAAGGTCAAGGACGCAGCGCTAGCAACGACTGAGGCTATCGTGCCAACGCCACCGGTTGTTGGTCCACCACCACCACCTCCACCATTCGTTGTATCCATGCTGGAATCACTGGTGTCCATGCTGGAGGTCGCCGGGTCGGCTGGAGCTAACCTGGACGTGGCTGCCAGGACGACACCCCCCGTGCCAACCACCCCCGACGCCTCATCGTAACGCACTGTTACGTTACCGCTCACTAAGCTGGCCACCGTGACTGAGTCCTCTGCTCACCTCTGTTTCACGTCTCTTGATGTATCTTTTCTCGGTGATCTGATTCGTTATTAAGACACCGAGAGTGGAAATATTTATTGAATGATTTCGTTCAGGATAGCCGTCAAGGTTGAGGAAGGAACGACGAGGATTTTTTTTAATAGGTATGATCGGATGTCTTAGATTCTTTTGGATAATCACGTACACACTGTGAAAAATAAAACGATCGATACACTACTTCTTGGTTTCTCGAGCTTTTGCTTTCTTTCCATATAGCGTTGGATATATTCTTCTCTACGTCGTACTAACACGAACGACACGGCACGACTGAACGCGGATTCACGAGCCTCGAGTGACCTTACTTCTTGTTATTGTTGCTTCGACCTCTCCGCCTGTATTTCTTCTCCCGCCGGCTTTCCTTCCTTAATGGCTGTTATGCGACCGTTTATGTTCTCGTGTATACAACGTCACGATTATCCGTCTTCTCGACGATGTACAATCGATTTCAATACACTCGATCAAACTTTCTTTCGTTCTTCCATGGGACCCTTGGTGCGTCGAGGGGTACAGTGGTTTGCATTTATCGAGTTTTCGCGCGCGCATCGAATTTCCACTGTTGTTGCATAATGTGATACGGTCGGATTGTTACCCGTTAAATCCTTTGAGGTATCTGGAATGTGAAGAATTTTTGTGGTTAGAGATTTGAGGAATTTTTAATGAGTTTAAGATGGGGTTGATGATTGGGTGAGTTTGGAGGGAGTTTGAGTGGATTTGAGGGAGGGAGATTTATTTTTTAGGGTGTGTAATTTAAATTTATTTAAATAAGTTTATTATTTTTTAATTTATTAATTATTACTTGTGATATTTGGGTAAATTGTGATGTTGAGGTAATGGGGAGTGTGGGGGTAATTTAATGTGTTGAAATTAAAATAATTTGGTGGTTGAAAAAGTGTGTTTATTTTATTTGTCATTGTATTTTGGGATAAATAATTAGTGGGGAGAAGAATGAAGGGTGGAGGGTAGAGATGAATTTCAATCGAATATTTTTAATTGTTGGATTTTCATTTTAAGCGATTGTCTTAAGAATTGTGTAATAATATATTATGATATTCAAACGGTATATGAAATTATCAGGAAAGGGTCAACTAAATTTGATAAAGAGATAGCTTTTGCAAGAGAGAATAAACAATTACAAATTTTAGTAGGAAATTAATTAAACTATTTCACTGACATATGAAATACTTTCGAAGCCACATTAATTTCCCTAACTTCGTTATTTCCAAAACTTTCATTTGACTTTTAAACAGTATTAAAATTATTAAACAACGTTATATTTGATATTATTAAATTGTTAATTAAATCTCAAACCAGAACAAATTCTATTTTTCCAATTTCATTATATCTAAAGTCAAACGTTATATAAAAATGTGAATAAAATGTCAATTGAATGTCAGAACGAATTAAATTCTATGGGAGACGATATACAATTAAAAATATCACAAAAAAATGGTAATTTCCTTCATTTCGTTATTCTCAAAAGTTTTATTTGACATTTAACCATTATTTGAATTATGAAACAAAATTGTATCTGACATTGTTAAATTATCAATTAAATCTCGTAGCAAAGCAATTTTTTTTTCAAATTTGTTGTATCTAAACTTAAACGTTATATAAAATTGTGGATAAAATCTCGATTGAATGTCACAAAGAATTAAATTCTGAAAAAAAAATTGTATTTGACATTGTTAAATTATCAATTAAATTTCGTATTAAAGGAAACAGTGCGGGAACAATTTCCAATTAAAACTTTCCATGAAAAAAATCGAACTAAATTGTCGGACTAAAAAAGCCGAGTATTTCAAACTCTGTCAACATCTGAATTTCCAAACAACAATGTCCCAACGGAGAGTTCAGTAAAATTATACTAATTCTCTATGAATTGCACGTCGAATAAAGTTGTTTCGCCGATCTCTCAGGATGCATTATCGCATTAGAGTTATTGAATGCACCATGGAAACCGGTATGCATGCGATATTAAAACAAGGAATTTCTAAGGTGAATTTCAGGATAACGTCTGCGGCCAGCCGGTGCTACGCAATTTCCTTCTGCGTGGAGAAATCTCGAGTAATGATACGCTTCAATGATCGAACGAACAATGTTCGATACTACGAGAAACTTTCAGGAGGAAAATGCAAGGTGCACCATAGTTTTTACCACTAATGATAATAAGGCTTAGGACTTTTTGCACATTTCTTACGAATTTACTTATAATTTTATTTAGCAATTTTTTACTTAGCAATATAGAATTAATGGCTGGTGCTAGAAATTTTAAAAAAATATGTGGGTGCTCCTGAATCTATTAGTGACTTGTAATTAAATTAGTTCTATTACAGAGGGACAGTATAACTGTAACAAAGACTTGAAAGAACATTCGAACTATCAAAATGTTAAAAATGGCAGACGTCAAAATTTAAAATCAATCAGAGACTTCTAATTAAACCAATTCTATTATAGGGGGATAAGGAAATTATCGTGAGAGAGTTAGACAAATTTTGTAACATTAACAAAGACTTGGAAGAAATTTCGAACTAGCAAAATATTCCAAATGGCACGAGCTGCAATTTAAAAAAAATATTGGTACTAATAAATCTATTAATGATTTATAATACAATAAAACTAATTCTATTACAGAGGAGCAAGAAAATTAGTGTGAGAGAGATAAAAATATTATTCAAAAATAACAAAGACTTAGAAGAACATTCGAACCACCAAAATATGCAAAATGATAGGAACACAAATTTTAAAAAAATATATGCGTGTTTCTAAATCAATTAATGACTTGTAATTAAACGAATTTTATTATAGAACAATAGGAAAATTGCCGCGAAAGAGATAAAAATATTGCATACCAATAACAAAGACTTAGAACATTGTACTATCAGGGTAGATTAGTTGAGAATTAGAATTGACATGAGAGAGATAAAAAAATTGTATAACAACAAGAAAAATTATTTATCAGCACCCTAAAAATGCAAGTTGTCTTGCAGATAGTGAATAGAAATTTCGCAGCAGCCTGATATACAATAATATGTAATACAAAGCCTGTATGTTATTTAAAAAGTCATTATGTAAAAGTGAAAAATTTCAGGAACCTTTGCACCGACAATCGGAGCCATGGTAATGATAATAACTGGTAAAACAGCGATATTATATCACTGTTCTGCAAATTGCACTGCAAATCGTTGCACAGAGGCAACCTGATGCTCTTTACAAAAATCATCGAATTGAAAGGAAACAGGTTTACGATTAATTTAAAACATCGATTTAACAATGCACCCAATTATAAATTTACAAGATTCAATCATCATAGACCGTACTCATTGTCTGCAGGATACAGCGAAAGTGAGTTCAACGTGAGATCAACAATGTCATTGTATTCACACAGATTCTCAGAGACAGTAAGATATTAAATCCAAAATTACTACGTTGTTCGATGTAATTTTAACTTTCCCATTATCTTTGCGAAGCAAATGTCAAATGTTAGATCAACGATAACTGCAATTGCCAAACTACAACTAGTATTTTGATATCGAATCAACCAACGTATTCGTGAATATTACTGTGTCTACCACGGCACTCAAGGTGACAACAATAAAAATGATCCATAACCATCCGTTCCAGCATCGCTCCAGTACCAAATTATATCCATACAAATTTAAAATAATAATCTAATGAAATCCACAAAAATCTCAACAACGGAATGTCACCTACAAAACAAATAAACCACAACATCCACTAAATAACTCTCCCAAAAAATTAAACAAATTCCATAGTAATAACTAAATTCTATTCCAACGATTAAATAATAATCCAGTAAAGTAGTACATTCTCATAACTCCATTAAGTCCAACAACACTGTCAACAAGTCCCTAAATTCCCAACCACTCCGCCACCACCCTCACATCAGGCCCCAAATAACGGCTTCTCAACGAATAACCTCTTATTTTCTGGCTAAAGAAATCATATATCTACCTTCTGACGAAACGATAACATTCACTGGGAATCCCGCTGCTCTGGTCCCCTTCACACCATGAAGAAGCAGCGCAGAGGAGAAGAGGGGGAGAAGAAACGTTCCACTCCTGTATCGTCGCGAATCGAGCTCCTCGGAGGGGAAGGCCGAGGCGCGCGCCGTGACGCAGTTGCCGAAACTGCGGACCGCGCATCCCCACTACCTCTACTATCGGTTGGGCCTTGAGCGGCGCAGTGGTGGGGGAAGGCAGACGCGCGCGCAACTTTCTACGCAGCTAACCCGAGGTGGCCCGAAAAGAATGCGACGACGGACGACTGTGAGACCCGTCTTTTATCTCTGACTTCGGTTTACGGTTTACGGCTGTTTTGGAGATGTTTTCCTGCGGTTTTTTAACCGGTGTTTTATGCTTCGAGTTTTTAACTGTATATTTGTATCGGGTATTTGAATTTTTGTTCATTAAGGGGATCATCCCATGTGACAACTACTTTTTTCCTGCTGCCTTTGGGAATTTTTTTGACGAAACATTAAAATATACAATCTTGGAATTTTTACCACAGGTTTATTATATATAGATTATAAATACAAAAGTATAAATAAATATGTGCTAAACATTCCAAGATTGTACATTTCAATGGTTCGTCAAAAAAAAATTTTCAAAGGAAGAAAAAAAAGAATAACTCAGTTAGGATGACTATTTTAATCCTTTTGCTATCATATGATAAAATCAAAAATATATCTTTATTATCAAATTTTAATTATTCTAAGCAGTATATTCAAAATGGTTGCAGATTTAATTTTGGCAGATTTTGTATAAAATGTTGTAAGTTAATAATATTCCGAACGCTGCAAATTTCCTATACTAGCCATGGTAATTTAAGCGTTACTCTATCTCCAGTAAGTTCAAATTCCCCCTACTTTCATCAGCTTTCACGGTGAATTTAAAATCACTCCCAAAATCAGCTACAAAGCTCTTCGGCCACAATAGCGAAGTGCAAGCTTCAAAAATCGTTTCCAGCCCGACGGGCATTTAATGAACAAACTTTCCCAGAAAGTGGAGATCTCGTTCCACACACTCCACGTATTTTTCCAACATTTATACCACCGGTATTTACTACATGCAGCACTTTGTTGCTCGTCGAGGGTTGTCCCTCAAGTATAATAAAAAAAACTACCACCACCGCTCCCCCCTCAAGCCGGCTCCCTCTTTTCCTCATCGTGTAAGCCCTCTTCTTTTTTTCTCTCTTCGATAGCCGCAGCAAGAATGTCGACGGGAGACTTAGTTCAGCTTTCTTTTACCTTCGTGCCTTTTTATTCGACGGCGGTAGAATGTAAGAGGTGTATGCAAGAGCTGTTGCGTGATATACATAATGCGTTGTCGCACCGGCTTCAAACGAGTATTGCGCGTTTACGGTGGTAATGTAAGTGTTCTCCACATGTACTGTATGTCAACAAGAAGATGGCTAGGCGCAGGAATATGAGTCTGATTGGTTTTCGACATTTTGTTCTACAATGTGGTCTGTTTTTTATGTTTTAATTCAATACTTGAATGTTTGGGTCTGGCAACTCGCAAACCTTGATTATTCTTTTCAGTGCTAAGTGAAAATTTTGAAGCTTGAAATGATGGAATTGCTGAATTGACATCGGCAATAGAATGAAAGAGGTGTATGCAAAAGCTGCTGCGTGATATACATAATGTATTATCGCACCGGCTTTAAACGAGTATTGTACATTTATGGTGGTAATGTAAGTGATCTCCACATGTATTGTACGTCAACAAGAAGATGGCTAGGCGCAGGAATACGAGTCTGATTGGTTTTCGACATTTTGTTCTACAATGTGGTCTGTTTTTTATGTTTTAATTCAATACTTGAATGTTTGGGTCTGGCGACTAGCAAAACTTGATTATTCTTTTCAGTGCTGAGTGAAAATTTTGAAGCTTAAAATGATTGAATTGCTGAATTGACATCGGCGATAGAATGAAAGAGGTGTATGCAAAAGCTGCTGCGTGATATACATAATGTATTATCGCACCGGCTTTAAACGAGTATTGTACATTTATGGTGGTAATGTAAGTGATCTCCAGATGTACTGTACGTCAACAAGAAGATGGCTAGGCGTAAGAATACGAGTCTGATTGGTTCTGGACCACCCTGTACTTCAATGAAGTCCGTTTCTTTGTGTTAAAAATTGAATTCTGATACGAAGTTTTGATTCGGCACTTGAACATTTGGGACTGACGATTCACTGTGTGGATCTTAAGTGGAAAACTGGATTATTCTTTTCAGTGCAGAGTGAAAAGTTGGAACGTGAGTCTATATTTTTTGGATCTTTTTAATTGATATCCATATGGAATGTTTGATGAATTACATAATTTCTCATAATAATTTTTAAAAGTATTGTAGTATTGTACTGTTTGTAATTTATTGTGCTGATTTTTAATGAATTTGATGTGATTTTTTAAAATAATAATTTTTTAATTTTCTACGGATTTTATTTAATTTTCTAATCGCGATTTAGGATTGTTCACAATGTTTCAATTAGGGTAACTGCTAAATTTACGTTTTAATCATCGAAGATTGGTTTCTTGGGATGACTGAGGGCAGCTGAACGTTCATTCGGTACGTTTTATCAGAGGCGCGCTATAAGTTGGAGCAGAAGATTTATATTTAGATCCGCGCATCCTGCGAGTGTTATAAAATAAATCGGACAGGAAGTTCAGCTGCGCTGGACGGAAGTGTGTTAATATCGTCCAGTGTACTGTAATTACAGTTGTATTATTGTTATCAAATCACGAAATAGCCACTAACTCACATGATAGACCGAGTCTGCGATAGTAACAACCGTGTAACAGTTATTTTATGAATGAAAGTAAATTTTTGATTATCACCAAAGTACATCTTTTACATTAATTCTTTTAAAGCCCATTATTTCAGTTTTTAGAGCATTTTAAAACCGCCCGAAAAAGTATAAATTCTAATTTTAATATCCTAGCGGAATGTACCATTCTAATTAATCTCATTTCACTCATAATTACTTTTGCAAGTGCTATTTTTGAACTGTATCCAGGGGAATCGTAATTTTTAATACTGGTATCATTTCAGTTAGTGCCATTCAAGTTTTATTAGTCAAGTTTTATTGGTCCTATCGGAATAATAATACAAGTGTCATTTCAACCAGTCCCATTAACTTGCGATCCCTACCATCAATCATACGATTTAAGTACAAACGCAACCAACCCCTCCCTCACACTCCAACGATAATCCTTTAAAAAACTGCAATTCTCTGCATTCCAAATCTATCATAATTCTCAACAAAACTGCAATTGCATTTACTTTCATCCTTATTATCATCCTTGTCAAATCTGCAATTCCGTTTATTTCTATCTCTACAATGATCTTCGTCAGAATCAAAATTACATTTACTTCTATAAAATTGCAATTCCACGCCTCCTTTTTTCCAGCTATAATCTTTTTCAAAAATTGGAAGCGCTAAGATTGCAAGAGAAGTTGCTCGCGTAGCCTTTGCAATTACTGCCAAAACTGCAACTCCATGACTGCAATTCAATCATAATCTCCGTCGAAATTGCAATTCCACTCAATGTTATTTGTATCATAATCTCCGTGAGAACTGAAACTCTCATTCTTATCATAATCTTTGCCAAAATCAAAGATATATTTACTTCTATAAAATTGCAATTCCACGCCTTCCCTTCCTAGCTATAATCCTTTTTCAAAAATTGCAACAAAAGTTGCTCTTGTAGCCTTTGCAATGCCTGCCAAAACTGCAATTCCAACTATTCACGTTTCTATCATAACCTTCATTAACACTGCAATTCCATTTGCTTCCACTACTCCAATTCCAGCCAATACAGCAATTCCACCTCCTCTCCTCTCTGCCAAACAAAAATTGCAATAGTATATTCTCCAATCTTTTCCGCCATCCTAGCCCTGCAATTTCATTTACCTCCATCCCTATCATGAATCCTATCAAAAAAGCAATTCCACTTCCTCTCCTCTCTGCCAAAGAAAAATTGCAGTAGTACATTCTCCAATCTTTCCCGCCATCCTAGCCCTGCAATTTCATTTACCCCCATCCCTATCATGAATCCTACCAAAACAGCAATTCCATTTCCTCCCACTCCTACCATAATCCCCGCAACTATTAACACTAGCCACAATGACCGAAATATCCCATAGAATCGAGTTTCACCGATCAACGTTTTACTCCAAAGCCGTAGGTCAGGTTCAACCGAATGCACTGACCCACTTTGCCCTCTCTGCCTCTCGCGTTTCGTACAATTCCGTCGTATTGACTGCATTAAATGCACCTCAAGTACCCCACCGTGGACGAATAAGCGTCCACAGACTAAAGTTACATGCAGTCCTCTCCGTGCATCACCATGACAATGCAATATGGATGTAGCTGCGAGTGTCATGCGGTAACTTAGGTGGGTGTCGACGATGAATGAAACGGCGTTTTCGCGATAGCCACGTCCGGTCGGAAAGGTCGAGCCCTGCATCGCACGCTCGTTCCTGATTGTACATGTCAGCTCGACGTTTGTTCCATTAGTAAACCCTCCATGGTGAATGCATTGGCGAAATGCAACGGCGGATGCAAGGACGAGGCATGGATAAAGTCTGTACTCGTGGAGACACGTTATGGAAATTACGAATGCCACAGGAAAAACACCGATGGAATTCATGGAGGAAATGACGAGCGTGATGCAAATAAGATGTTTTAGATGGAATTGTATGAGGAAAGCAATGCAACTCTTATGAATTATGATGAACTTTCTGTATCGGGTTATGGGAGGACGGAGGACGATGGGGAAATTCTTTGTTAAATAATGATACTTGAGGTTTTCCTTGATTCATCATTAACACTAAAATGAACAAAATACCTGGGCATCAATTTGGTTTAAAAATTTTCGAAATTGATGGGGGTACTATAGAATAAGTATTGCAAGTCTCTCTTGTAAAACAAAAATTGCTTAACTAATAGTCTTTCTCATTTCTTGGTGGTTCCTTCTCCTAATTACTTCTTTAGTATATTTAAATATCAAGGTGGTAGTACATGCGTTAGCCTCTTCCACCGTAACGGTCTATAAAAACAGTAATTTCCATCAACCATTACATTTCTCCATATCCACCGACAAACATGGAAACAAAATTATTTAAAACCTGTACAATTTGAGCAAAAATTAGTCTAGAATTTTTTTTGCAATGAAAAAAAAAACAGAATCTCATCAGCTGAAATATAATTTGTCAAGTTTTACCAATTAAGGGGTGAGCCTTATGGTATATCGATCCGGACGATGGTGTCCCATTCCCTTTTCAGTCCTTTCGTTCTCCCTCTCTTGCAAGATGGGATTCTAGGTGGGAGCCTAACCTTCGACACTAACCCTGACCCACCCCACACCGTAGTTACCCCCTAATTTCAACCTTCCTCTCGTCCTTGACGTTTTACACCCTTGTTCTATGGTGAAAACCACTACTACACAGTTCTACAATCAGTTGGACGTTAAAAAATTCGTAACAGAGGAAATTAGAAGCGATGGAATTTTTTCATCGAACATAAAATTAATAAAATAATTCGGACCACAAATTCTACAATTCTACAAATTTTCCTGTTCTAAGTAACTTCGTACGTTAAATAAAGAGAACTTGAAAAATATCTAAAAATCGTATTGAAACAGCTGCGATATCATTATTAATATTAAATCACTGCTTTGATAAAGATATTATAAATATATTAATTCAAATATAATGGCAATTTTTAATCTCTCTTAATAAACTCCATTCGTTCTCCATTGCGAGATAGACATCAGTTCTCATTCAAATATACATGATATACATGAGGTTGAAAGCGTGGCACATAGATACGACAGAAAATTGAAGCTTTCGGATATTATTACGGATATTCAATCACCAACTTGATGTGAACATTGAAAATGGAACGTATTGAAATTAACTATCACATTTTCCCTAAATACTGCGAGTCATACGTGTACGTAATTCGAATGTATGTGTACACATTATCCGACAGTGAATTATATCAACAGGTTGCCATTTGCATTGGTCTACATTTTCAATATTAATTCGGAGACATTTAGTTTAATGGGTGTTCACCATTTAAATGTCGATGGAAAGGGAGAGATTTTCCAGATTAAGGAAAATTCTCGTTGTTAGTATATTAGGGGTGGGATTATTTTCTGGGGTGGATTAAATAAATGGTTGAACGAGAACATGCGGATGAAGGGATGGAGAGGAATATATAAAGTGGTAAAATATTATGAAGATCAGCAGGTAGACAGAAATAGATAGACTAAAGGAAAATAAAATAGCAAAAAATGGAAGAGTAGAAACTATATATAAATAAATAAATAACAGTCACAAATATAGAAATAGATAGGTACATGAGTAATTAAATAGATATGCACATAATTAGATAAATAACAGTTGAATAAATGGCCATGTAGATAAATAAATACACTACCAAAGCAGACAGGTAGATAGTCAAAAGGATCCAAAAAAAAGGGAACACAAAAAAATATACAGCCAGAAAGAGAGGTACGTTAAAAAAACAGGAAATTAAAGAAGCAAATAAGAGTGGAGAGGCAAAAAAATAAAAATACAGCCAGAGAGAAACAGGGAAGTAAAGAGGCAGGTAAACGAAGAGGGAGACGTCGAGGAAGACCGAAAAGGTGGACAAATCGCGAGTATCCAGGGTCGATCAATAAAATGGCTCGGCAGTTCTGGCGCAGAGTAATCCTCTCTTTCTCCCCCTTGGCCCATCGAGCTTCCTCCCCCAGTCGAGTTTCCACTTCCCACCCATGTAACTTCCTCCGAAGCTACCTCAGCCGCACGGCATAACCACCAAAATCCTCCTCGAGGTTTCTGATTCCCTGATCCGACGCCTTTCATGACTTTCAAGGTAAACCGACCAGGGCGGAATTTCGGGTGGTGAGTTCAAAGTGTCCTTCCTTTGGCTCAAATTCAATGAGATGAAGAGGTAGAAGCTCAGGTTCATAGACGTTCAGAGGGGTGGTTTTTGGAGGATGATTGTAATCAAGTTTAAGTTTGCTGTTGGAGAAGCGCTGCTGATGACTTTATGAGGTCGTCTTTCTTACGGGGTTGGTTGAGGATGAGGGTTGATTTTTGGAGGATGACTGTGACTATGTGTAAGTTTGCTGATGGGAAATCTGCTGATGATTTTAGGTAGTCGTTTGTTTCATAGAATTGATGGAGTTTGGGGGGTGGTTCTGGAACTGGTTCTGGGAGGGGTGGAAAGATGAAGGTAATTAGTTTCAAATTTGGTGCAAGGGGCACTGCTGATGATTTTTAGAGGATGATTGTGACTATTTAGAAGTTTGCTACTGGAGAGAACTGTTGATGATTTTATGGAGTTGTTTCTTTTGTAGGGTTGATGGAGGTTGAGACGTGATGTTTGGATGGTGACGGCGATCAGTTTCAAGTTTGGTGCAGGGGCACTGATGATGATTTTATGAAGTCGTTAACTTCATGGGGTTGGTTGAACTTGAAGGATGATTTTTGGAGAATGATTGTGACTATTTGCAAATTTGCTACTGGGGAGCGCTGCTAATGACTTACGGAGTCCTTTCTTTTATGGGGTTAGCGAAGGGGAGATTTTTGAAAAATGATTCCAGTGAAGTGCAAGTTTGCTACCGATGGTATTTTAGACGTTTTGGTTTATGGGGTTCATACATTTTGAGAGGGGTTGTGTTTAGACAACGATCATGATCAATTTCAAGTTAGCTCCTGGATGAGTGTCGCTGATGTTTCTTTTAATCTATTTATCTAATGGAAATGATGGAAAGGAGAAAGGGGTTGAAAAGTAACGTCAAGGGTTGGTGGCTATAACATACCTAAAGAATTTGTGGAAGAATGAACTATTTCTAAGAAAATGATATTATGGGAATTCCTCACAATAGACAAGTTCATTAACTTTTCAAAACATTAACATAACTTTCGATAAAAGGTGTTAATATCGTCAGACATTGCCGTACAAAGTTCAAAAGGCGTTGCATCGGCAAATGGAATGAAACCGAGAGAGAGAGGTGCAAAGAGAAACGCATCTAGGTCAATGCCTGCCCTAGCTCTAGGATGCGAGTCCCGGCCGCGACCTCCGAGCAACAAACCCCTCCATCCTGCACCCCCTCCTCCACCCCCACCATGGAAACAGTGAACCAACTAGGAGCTCCTCCAGGATGCAGGACTGGCTGCGTCAAAGGCTCCTGTTGGCTAGAGGTGCAGCCAGCACCCTGGAAATCTAAGTTTTTAGCCAAACAGGAACACCGAGGGTGCATGGTGTAAGACAAAAAGTTGCGAGATTTCAAACAAATTGTTTCAGTTGAAATATTCTGGAAAATTCCTATAGAAATTCTTTAAAAGGACAAGAGAATTAATGACAGATTTAGAGTGACAAATAGCAGAAATATACTACAATTTCGAAAATTATTTTCTTTTGAGAAACGGGAAACTTTTACAAGTGTATCTATGAAGTTTCAATTGTGAATGTAAGTTGAAACATCCTCTTCAAATTCCTGAAGGACAGAGTAAGGTGGAAAGTAGCAAGAGGTTCGATTAAATTGAAAAAAACTCCTTTTAAAAATGGCAAATGGCAAGTATAAAGGATTGAAAATAATCACAGTCTTGTGGTGTTAATTAAGTACTTAACATCGGTGGCTGATTATACTTGGAAAGATAGCATACCATGGGAAGGGAGGTCAGCAGAAATATACAGAGCATTAGAGAGTGAAAGTAGGAGGCAGTGGCACCGATAGAGGTATGAAGAGGAAGAGGATAGAGTAGGAAGGACACTGGGTCAATGCCTGTTCTCGTGCTGCACCTCCATGACGAGATCCTCTGATTAAAATATCCTCTGCGTTCAATTTTCCTACCCTATTTCCCAGACCAACCAAAAACTCAATCCTACATTCTTAAAAAAAAAAAAAAAATCAAATACAAAATAAAATATCCCACTACATACTTATACATTCCTCGAATTGCATATTATTCAATAAAACAATAAAATTATCGAAGGAAAAATGTTAAATAAAGAAAAGAGGAGTCAAAGAATCAACGTCGCAGAGAGTACAAGGAGAGAGATCATCTAGGTCAATGCCTGTCCTCGCTCCAGGGTTCGTATCCCGGCTACAACCTCCGATCAACAGAATCCACCACCGTGCAACCCCCCTTTTCTCTCCACCCTCCTGCACGTCCAACCGGCAGCCCGAGCAACGCCTCCAGCAGAGAGCACTATATTCGCGAAGGCCGCCATAGTTCACCCTCTCTCTTCCTCCAACCCTTTGGTGCATATATACATACACGTCTGACGACCCTCTCGTCTCCTCCCTCTCTTGTCTCACTCTCTCTTGGTAACTAGGCCATCAGATCGATTCTGCACCACCACTACCGCCATCGAGCAACCATTGCCACCACCAGAGGGGAATACGAGGCTGTCTCAAGTTCCTTGGTGCAGTGTCTTGGTCTGGGTTAAGTCTGATGTACGGTGCGAAAACTGAAAGATGGCTAGATGGAACTTCTCGTTTCCAACCGCCTATATCTGTCATCTCATTTTGGAAACCTTCAAACTCAGTATCCTGAAGTAAACACTCCATATAGTTGTTTACTTTAGGAGGGTGGGTTTGGCGATTCTAGCAACGAAGCAATAGGAATAGGGGGTTGGAGACGAGACGCTTGCCCGCACCCTAGCCATCTTTGAATTGCCGGACTATAGATTATGAACGCAAATAAGCGCCTTGTAAAAGCTATTGATGTATAGTCAGCCAAATAAAAGATGACTGAGAAGTGGCGGAATTCGTTTTCAACCGACTATTTCAGCCATTTTGTTTTTGGAAATACCAAACTCAGTCTCCTGAAGTAACCACTCCACATAATTGTCTATTTTAGGAGAGTGTGTTTGGGGATTCCAAAATTTAAGTGGTGGAAATAGAAGGATGAAAAAGAGAGGCGTGCCGGTTGCGTGGCCATCTTTCAGTTGTCGGACTGTAGATTGATAGCTTTTGCAAGGCATTTGTATACGTTGATAGTCTATATATTCTTTAAGATTCAGTGTGCAGTCTAAGTGACCAACTTCCGCCTTGATAAATTATAAAACGGTTTTTATAAAGGATTTTCCTTCCCTTGGCTCAGGCACCCCAGGTTCGCCAAACCTGTACCTGTCCAGTATCTCGCTGGACAGGCCCCTAGGGGAAAAGGTTTCAAGGATGAGTTATATTGTTTGTGTTGCTGGGCGCAGACAGGAAAATTGGGCCTTGTTATAGAAATTGATAACATTTGCGACCAATTTGGAATTAGAGATGAAGATATAGAAGTATTTTAAGCAAGTCATTCTGAATGCAACTAAAATCTGAGACGACATTCTGCCACTAAAATTCTAAAAAAAAAAAATTCTTCGGGACGATCCTCGAGCAGGGATCGAGGTCAACGATAGTCGGGAGTATAATCGACTCCCTCCCGTGGATGCAACGAGTCGTGTTAAAAGCTGCGGGCAGACACGCGATTCCGTTCGAGCTATCGATGAATCTTGCATCCAGGTCAGATCGATGCTTTTAATGCTCGAGCGGAGACACGTGATCGAGGAGCGATGCGATAGCCGATCGGACTCCGATAACGGCCAATCATTATCCGGCTAAACGTTCATCATCGGATCCGCTCAAACCGCAACGGCCGAATGCCTGCGTGAAACTGCGATAAGGAAAACAAAACGAGTGAGCTCTTCACGATTTTGGAATAGATTGATGCTCTGAATTTTATGATGATGGAGAGTTCAACGTGGAATGCCGAGATCAGATTTAAAAAAATTTTTTATGTGTTGGAATTTTTTCAAAGTTCTCCAATAGGAAAATTAGATCTTTAAATTATCCACGCCGTTATTGGTTAGACAGTTCTAAAATAAGTTAATGTTCGTTCAAGTTAATGTTGGATCCAGTTGGATTTTTTTAGATCCCGATAAAATAACAGCTTTGGAATTGGCATCGAGCCTTCGTGTACCAGAATATAGCTATTTAAAGTGATAGTAAGGTGCCGGAAAGTGAAAATTAAAATTTGATAGTGTGATTTCCGGTACCACGAAATTGGTATTTAAATTGATACCAAGATTTCAGGAATCGGCAACTGGTATTCAAACGGTTCTGTGCTATGTGGTACCATAAATTGGTATTTAAACTGATCCCAAGATATCTAGAGCCAGCAGCTGGTAATTAAAATGGTACCGTTCTTTCTGGTACCACAAATTGGATTTTAAACTGGTACAAAGATTTCTGGTGCTAGTTGCTGGTAATTAAAATGAGACCGTTCTTTCCGGTGCCACGAAGTTAGTATTTGAAACTGGTACCAAGATTTCAGGAATCAGCAATTGGTATTCAAACGGTACGTGGTTTCTGGTATGATAAACTAGTATTTAAACTAGTTCCAAGATATATTATTCCAAGATATCTAGAGCCAGCAGCTGGTAATTAAAATGGTACTGTTTTTTCTGGAACCACAAATTGGTACTTTAACTGGTACAAAGATTTCTGGTACCAGCAGCTGGTAATTGAAATGGTACAGTGCTTTCTGGTACTAAAAATTGGCATTTAAACTACTACAAATATTTTTGGTATCAGCAGCTGGTAATTAAAATGGTACCGTTCTTTTTGGTACCACGATTACTGGAACCACCAACTGGTAATTAAAATAGTACCGTGGTTTTTGGTACTTCGAAGTTGGTATTCAAACTGGTACCAAGATTTCCGGTGCCATTATGAAGATGTGTAGGAGCTTAAGTTCCGAAAAAAAGTGCTTTTTGGAATTTCCCCTGAAGTAAATCCTACCTTCTATAGTTCAAATCTCAATAAAAACAAATCAAAGTCCGAAGGCAAGGTATCAAAAGTCTGAAAAAAGCCGGAAGGCTAATCCAACCTAAGTTTCAGAGCCTCGAGCGATATCCGCGCGAGAAGTCGATCGAATCTGACCATCGTCTTTCCGAGAAACTCGATTCTAAAGCGCGGCAGCTGAAGAAAAGGCTGCGAAGAAAAAGACGAGAGTTCGTAAAACTGCTGAGTTACGTTCCTCAGCTATCTGCAAGCGGAGCAACACGCTCTGCTGACACGGGATCTTTACTTTGCCTGTAAGTGACCCTCTTGAGTAAAGTCAGCCTGCAACACGATTTCTTTCAAACACGAGAGAGAAAAAGAGAGAAGTTCGATCGAAGCTCAGCGAGGAAGAAAACTTCGATGTGCTTTCAATGAAACTCTATATCGCCATTAAAATCGGCCCTGGATTAAGGGCCCCAGTTTTTAAGGTATTCGTTGAAACTTTTTTTACAACTAGAAAATGTTTTTTTTATTCATAATTAGTCGAAGTACCTAGCACATTTTATTTATGAAAAATAATTGAAATTTTATTAAGTGAAGTTTCCTAAGCAAATTTTATTGATTACAATGAGTGTTTTTTTTAAAATAGAACACGTCTTTAAAATAGAATTTTTCTAAAATAGAAAACCTCGGAATTGCAATATAAAGTGGTACCATGGATTAGTACCAGAAATTTGTGGTGAAAATAATACCGCGCTTTGTGGTACCACAAATAGGTATTTTAAATGGAGACAAGCTTTGTGGTACCACAAATTGGTACTTGAAGACCAAGTTTTCTGATGCTAGAAGCAGACAGAATTAAATGGCACCTATCTTCCTGGTACTAGAAATGGGCGGTTAAAGTGGTACCAATTTTCCTAGCACTTGAAATGGTACCAACTGATTTTCTATCAATCTTCAAGTGGCAGCAATCTTCCTGGTACCAGAAACTAGCAAATAAATTGGTATCAAAGACTGGTATTTAAAATGATGCCAATTTATTTGCTACCGAATATTGATACTTTAGATGGCATTAAGTTTTTTGGTAAAAGAAGTTGATAGTTAAAATGGCAACTATTTTCCTGGTACCAGAAATTAGCGATTAAAGAGGTACCCATTTTCTTAGAATTTAAATGGTACCAACTGATCCGTTACCAATCTTCAAGTGACAGCAATCTTCCTGGTACCAGAAATTAGCGATTAAAGTGGTACCAATTTTCCTAATATTTGAAATGGTACCAACCGATCTGTTACCAATCTTCAAGTGACAGCAATCTTCTCGATACCAGAAACTGGCAACTAAATTGGTACCAAAGACTGGTATTTAATAGTACCAACTTATCCGTTACCAAATAATGATACTTTAGATGGCACTAAGTTTTTTAGTATCATTATGAAGAAATCAAAGGAATTGTGATGTAGATAAATGGAAATATATTTTATTCGTAGAGGTCTTGAGCAGCGAACTCGTAGAAGGTGCACGATTAATAAGTAAATAAAGCAAAACAAGATTAACAGGCGGGTGAAGTGAAGTTAAATGAGATTAAATAAGTAAAGTTAATAAGTAAGCTTGCGTGCGGATGTTAAATACGGTTTTACCCTGGAAACAGGTGAAACCTAGCAATAAATTCTACGCTGTTTTACCCCGTGAAACAACTTCTTCTTGTCACGCTAAAGAAAGCCCTTGTATCCTTTACAAACACATTCTTCTTCTGATTCTTTCTTCTATGTTACATATACCAGTAAGATTTTTTAAATTATTCACTATTATACCAGACATCAATTATTGTCTGTATATTCTGACATTAATTTTAATTTTACCACCAACATTTATCATCCGTTAATTATTTAAAAGAATTATATCTTACAACGTCTCTGCCAACTTGCTCCATCTGTATTTCACCCTCGTTAACTCCAACCCCCAAAAACCTATCACCTTTCACCCTCAAATTACCAAATCTCCATTCCATATTAAAAATTCGACGAATTTTCACTACTAAATCAAAATTCCAAATTTAAATCAAATCAAATGAAAATTCAAATTCAAATTCGAATGAGAATCCCAATTTTTCTAAAAAAAAAAGAAAAAAAAACTCATGAGAAATCTAAACGACCATGGAGAATGTTGAAGAAAAGGGAAGTAGAGTTTGGAAAATCTTCATGAATTAAATCCCAGGTGATATTCCGTAGTACCGGCGAGCCTCGAGACCCTATAAGCATAGTCACTTACTTAACGCGGCTCTACCCTCGTGAAGGAAGGGGTCGAAATCGATTCCTCCCTTATTCCGTGGTTGCACGCGGCGTGCATGCGCGTTGCAAGTAGGGCAGAGCCAACCCCCGGTGCCCTACGACGACGCCGGCGTCGACGCCATCCTCGTGCTGCGTCGTCGAATACACGTCTGCCACGATGCTAGAAGGTAATCTCTCGATGGCACGACGATTCTATGGATAGAGGGACGCGTGTCTGCGTTTTGAATGATGCGAGAAGAGAATGGAGGAGAGATTTCATGGGGTGGAGGGAAGAGAGAATGGGGTTGTTGTAGATGACGGAAGAAGGAGGAAGGGGAGAGAGATTGAGAGGTAATGAGATATGAGGATGAAGAGGGATGAAGAGGGAGGAGAAGAACGAGAGAACGGGAAAATTGGGGATGTAGGGTTTTGGAAGAAGGGGAGGGTGTTCAGGACGCAGTGGTTGAAGAATTGATCAGGGTTGAAGAAACAATTAAAAGAGATAATAGAGAAAATTGAGAATGGATGGGGGTGCGGAAAGAAAAGGGGGTATTTAGAAACAAGTGAAAGATAGGAAAGGTATATGAAAAAAAGGTTGAAGAGACAGATGTAGAAATGTTGTAGTCGGGGTTGAAGAAATAAGAGATAATGGAGAAAGTGGAGAACGGATGGGGTTGCAGAAAGAAGAAAGGGGTGTTTAGAAACAGCAGTGATAGATGGGCAGAGTGATAAAGAGAAGTTGAAGAGAGGAAGATAGAATGGTCGAAGTGGGGGTTGAAGAAACGAATAAAAAAGGTAATGGAAAAAAGGAAGAACGGAGGGGGTGCAGAGAGAAAGAAGGGTTGTTTAGTAGCAGCAGTAGAATCAAGAAAGCGTATGTATGAAAAAAGTTAAAGAGAGAAATATAGAAATGTAGAAGTGAGGGTCGAAGGAACGAACAAAAGAGATAATGGAGAAAGTGGAGAACGGATAGGGTTGCAGAAAGAAAAAGGGGGTGTTTAGAAGCAGCAATGGAATCAAGAAAGCGTATGTATGAAAAAAGCTAAAGAGAGAGATAGAAATGTAGAAGTGAGGGTCGAAGAGACGAACAAAAGAGATAATGGAGAAAGTGGAGAACGGATGGGGTTGCAGAAAGAAAAAAGGGGTGTTTAGAAGCAGTAGAGGAAGGTAGAAAGAGTGTACATGAAAAAAGGGTTAGGTAGGAGATATAGAAATATCCAGATGGTGTTGAAGCGAGACCAAAAGTGGGAACATTGAACAGAACTGTTTAAAAAAATCACCAAACTAGAGAAAGAGATAAAATAAGAAATTCTACGAGAAGGTCAAAGGTACCATAACACAAAACACTGAGAACAACCAACGAAGCCCTAACTCTAAATGAACCAACACGTAGGAATATACCCAAACCTAAAAAAAATGCAAGCTCACACAACCTGCAAAGACAGAAGAAACAATAGCAAATGAGAAAGAAGAGAAGAGGAACTAATTACAAACCTAGAAAAAAAAAACGAAAAAGTCCAATGACGAGGATAACACCGGAAACAAAAAGAACGATGAAACCATGGAGAGAGAGAAAATCAGTAGTTCCAAAAGATTACAGAGTAGAAAACGCACAGAGTGCCGAAGAAATGCGATGAACGGATGGAAAGAAAAAAGAAAAGATGGTAATTACGAGGGAAGAAAACGAAGAGGAGCGATCGACTTCTCTTCTTCGAGATGCACCACATACACACACGTCGACCTAGTTCATAGAACAAGGCTGAATGCCAAGTCTCCGAGAGTGCATCGTTATTCGTGGTGCATCGCGCGTGCAAGCAGCCCTGTGGAAGACGAGCCGGTATAAGGACGAGCGTCATGCGAGATTCTGCGATCGTAAAATCGCAGTTATCTAAACGATATCTTCTTTCCCGGGACGAGGACGTTCGTATTATAAATTGCACGGTTCTACAGAGCCGACGGGCTTCGTGGTTTCTTCTTGAAATTATGAGACTTTTCTTGGATTTATTTGGATATTATTTTGTTCAATTTAGAGGATTGTTGATGTTGTAGATTCAGGAGATTTTATTGTGAGAGGAGGAAATGGTTGTTGGGGTTGAATAAAGTTAGTTTTAGAGAAACACCGTTTAACCCTTAAATGCGCGATTTTATTTTTTTAATCAGAAAAAATGTTTTTAATATCCATATATAGTTTAGATTATGGGAAAAATATTAAAAAAATTCTTTTGAAAGAATTCAGCTACTAAATTACCTGAAAATCCTTTGTTGCATTTATGCAACACTGCGCATTCCTAGGTAAGCAGATGTATGGGGAATTATTGACTCATTTAAATAGAATAAAAAAATATTTTAGTACTTAATTATAGTTCTATTTATTATGATAGTTGTAAAAACAGTTATTTTCTCTATTATAACAAAGACCGAGGAAAAACCCGGTAAAACTGACAAATAATTAAAACATTTGAAAGTTGGTGCCACTGCACCTGTCAAACATTTACAAAGTATACTATAGTCTATGACAAAGTTCGTTCAGAAACCGTAATCCGTTCAAATTTGTTTTTTATTCTCATAGAATTAGTATGTTGCAGAAATGCAACTCCGCGAATTTAAGGGTTAAGGGAAGCTTGGCAACGATGGAAAGTTACTTTTGGTGAATTATAGAAGTGATCATGTATAATACTTTGACTCTTAGCTAATATTTTTTTTAAAATTAATCATTTAATAGTAAATCTATTGACGTCGTATCTATTACCTACAATTTATGTACGTTTAAATTGTTAATACGTTAAAACTTTGGGAAAAGAGAAATCAAGAGGTGAAAAGGTTGACGAATTAATTAATTTAAGTTTTATATGGAAGAAGTGGAATTTTTAATTCATGGCAGTTCTATCAATTTAGGTAGTTTTTCGAACAAATTGAGAATAGCTCATTTTTACCGCCTTGGTAGGTTTAGTGTTAATGTATTTAAATATTCACAGTTTAAACTGTGGTAGCTTTAATGCTAATGTATTTAAATATAATAAATTTACCACCGACATATTTACATTTTAAATTGCAAATTTAACTCTAGCAGTTCTACTGTTGCTATATTTAAGTATAATAAATACCAGTAGTTCCACTACTAACACATTTAAATATAACAGCTCTGCCATCAGTAGTATCAATAAATTACATTTTAAATTGCAACTTCGATAATTCTAGTATTAACATATTTCAAAATTCACTTTAACTCCAGTAGTTCTACTGTTGCTATATTTACATCCAACAAGTAAAATTCCAGTAGTTCCGCTGCTACTAAATTTATATCTAATAATTGTGACATCGATAGTTCCAGGATTAAAATCGTCGTCGATTATAACTCCACAGACCATTATCCTACAAGCTTCTTCCCTCGTCTGTTGCTTTATTACAACAGAACAAATAAAATCGATAAATACAGGAAGAATCACGATTTGTTCGCACGTTTCTGCAATGTACTCCACTGACCTGCGAGGAACATTCTTCTACGAGCGACTATCGGGTCATGCGCTAATAATAGTGCCTTTGATATTAAAATAACTCCGTGACGCGACATCATTGGTCCATTCGTAGATCACGGTCAAGGATACTTGGGGGGTTCTCGTGAAAACTCCTTCCCTCGAAAGTCTTAACCCTAGGATGCATAATGCGGACTCTTTATGCACCTAGCTGAATATTTATGGCGGGAACTTTCTTCCAGAGAAGGTAAACAAAGGTGAGGAAATTATTTGCAATATTTTAATAAAATTCTTTTTGAAGACAAAATTGTTTTGTTGTGTATAATCTCAGATAATTTTTGTCATTAATGGCTTTGCACTTGGTTAGAATTATAATTTATTTAAAAATTAAAATGAAGGGATTTTGAAATTAGAAAGGATCTGCATAAACAATGTGAAGCGAGAGACGTAGGCTTATCGAAGTGGGGGTTGAAGAAACAAATGAAAGAAGTAAGGGAGAAAATGGAGAACAGGTGTGGGTGCAGAAAGACAGGAGGGTGTTTAGAAAACAGTTGGAAGGGGTGTGTACGACGAAAAGGGTGAAGAGAAAGACGTAGAAACGTGAAATGGGGGTTGAAGTAACAAATGAAATAGGTAAGGGAGAAAATGGAGAACAGGTGGGGGTGTGGAAAGACAGAGGGTGTTTAGAAACAGCAATGGAAAGCAGTAAGGGTGTGTATGAAAATTTTGATAGACTTTTATCTTAAGACAGATATGTTTTGTTATATTTAATCTTCAATCATTTTTTTAATTAATAATTATGTGCTTAGTAAAGCATATAATTTATTCAAAAATGAAAATGAAGGTTGCTGCAAAATTTTACAGTTGGGGGGAAAATTATCAAGTACTTGCAAATTGGAATGACTTTATTTCTACCAGACTTTGTTAACAAAGTCTTCTTTCTAAACGAAATTCCTTAATTGAGAGATTTTCATTTCCTCACGACCTATTAAAACCAGAAAGACTTTGATCATTAAAACTGAAAATTTGAATGTCAATGAAAAGGAAAAACCACAGGATTTCTTGGATGTTTGAGACAGAGTCTGTCTAATTTAAAAAGACTTGAAGATTTATCTCCGGCAAGTTCGTTATCACGATTTCAGGTATCACAGGGAGATTCTTAAAGAACGCTTTAACTTCGTCTCGCCGCGGACGAAAGTGCCGAGCATTACGTAATTAGATACCGGGCGAGATAATTGCAGATAATTCGCAGAAGCTTTTACTCTCACGTCTGCGGACTAATTTTCCAAGCTAATCTGTACTCCTACCGTGCGAGTGAATTAAGTTTAATTATTCTAGACTACATTCCGCACTTACGATTAAATTAATCATTAGAATAATTGCCACAATATTATCTCTACCGGGATATTAATCGCGCATTGCACCTCGCAAATTGGCCTCTAATAAAGCGCGGGAAAAATGCCGGCGAACGATAATCTGACGATTTGATATTATTTTTGACAAAAAAATTCATTTTTTAAATATGTTTCTGCTCCAGTGTAAGTTAGACTTTCTTTAAGTGTATTATAATTGTCCATCATCTTTTTTATCAATGGTAATTAACCGGTTAACCGGGGAATTAATTTTAGTTCAACTTGTTTCAAATTGGAATATTTTTTTTACAGTGAGAAGTAATATCATTACATCTAAAGTACTACGTCAGGATTAAACGGATATGAACAACATAAAATGTAATGCGTTCAACATATTACGTTTAAAAATTTTAAGGAAGAAAAAATCGACAAGCTTACTGGAGTTTTTTTTCAGATATGACGGAATTATACGTCACGCCCGGTTAACAGGTTAAATTTGATCACAGTAGGTGGAATATAAGTGTCTGAAAGTTGTTATTTTTTAAAAGTATCATTATTTTAATAAATTTCTATTGCTCATTAAATTAGGACTCTTTAAAATGAATGATGCATATACGAGAATGTAGGTATTCGAAGATTTAAATATATTTGAAAGGGTTTCAATTGGAGAATATTGAAATGTTTTCAACTGCAATTAAATTTAATGACACTAATTTAAATGTTTGAAAATTGTGACACGCAGACGTTTAAATATCGTATCTGAAAGGAGTCAATACGGTAATCATTAAACAATGACTCAAGGCTATGATATTCAGACATAGAATTCTCTGAATCAGACAGAATTGATTCAGACTCATCACGAATTCGTGGAATCAGTGAAAATTAATTGAAATCGTTAAAAATGAGTATTTAAAGGGTTTTGAAACTGTAGAATAAATCACATCGACCTCCAATTCTACGTTTTCAGAGAATTTGTCGTTCCGTGAATATCACCGGAAGTGCTGTCAGATCGATCATCAAGCTGCTATTCTGGTTTCTCGTCATCTTCACCTGTCCCTTTTTCGTCTCGTTTTCAATAAGACAAATGGAGCTCGTCGGTCGTTCTATCGCGTCGCGACATTCAGACCTGAAGCTTGATGAAGGAGCGCAATTTTGCGGATGATATCCGTCAGGAAGAACGAAAATTCCAACAGCTAAATTATATTATAATAAAATAACAGAACAAATCTAGTAAAACTATCATCACAGAATTCTAATAAATTGATTTAAATTGTAGTTGATTATAGGAGAAATATATTTTTGAAAATTAAAAAAGGAAACAACATAGCTTTGTCATTTCTCATTTTAACACATTCGCGACTGCTAACGTGAATTCACGTAATTTCAAATGCCGTTGAATTCAATTTTCCAAAATGCATGTCATGTAAGTTTAAATTAACTAAGTACAGTAATAATAAGTGGTCTATTATCTGCCTACAAAGCAAGTATACAAATTATTAAAATCTTTTTATTTTAAACAACACATAATTGCAACATTGATATTTCAAAACAAATATTTTAATTTTTATCCCCGTAATGATACAAGTTTCCGGCAACCAGCTTTAGAAGTTCATTATTTTTGTAATCAGTGTTAGAAACGGAATAAAAATTACCGGTTGCGAATGTGTTAATATAAATTGCTAATTTTAATGTAACTGTTGAATTTTATTGGAAGATAATAAAAATTTTGTGAACGGTAGTGTCACAGCAGTGAATTAATGAACTATCAAAGAATTCGTGTTTGAGCAGCGGTGAGATTTAAAAAACAAAAGCAACAATTATAAAAGTGTATTCCTTTTTCAATGACATGTGCGAATGATAAGAGCCATGATATTTTTGTCACGTAAGAAACCTCATCGAGACCCTTGAACTTGCTAGAAGAAAACCTTGAACCGAGAGTATCAGAAGCTCAGACACGAGCGATCCTCTGCGTTTCGAGCGAGCTATCCTCTCAGATCGGAGATTAATATTATCATACCGACTCGTTGATAAAACTCTAAAGCAAACTTTGACATCACTGAGATCCAAGAAGAACGAAAATTGTTCCGTTTCACGGCTACTTTCTCACCTTCCTCGTGTGAGCTGGGGTTGTACTGTTCAGGGTTATTTGAGAATCAATTGAGATTTTTGGAAATTTTGCACTGTTCTGAAATTGAATGGAAGTGAAAAAACCAATAATATGATTGGATTCAATTGATTTTGTTCAAGAGTGCGATTTTTTTAATTTTTAGATCTGCAGAATTCTGTTGGAGGATTGAATTTTTCAAATTTTAAATTTGAAGGGCTCCGTTAAAGTTCTAATTTTGTATGTTTTTAGATTTCAGCAAGTTCATCGAAAGATTCAGTTTTGCAAATTTTCTGATCCCAACAACTCTATTAATTATTGGATTCTCTATATTTTATGTTTTATCAATTTTATTAAAAATCTCAATTTAAAAAATTAAAAAATTGAGAAACTCCGTTAAAGGTCTAATTTTCCATATTTTTCAATTTCAGCAACTCTGTCGAAAGGTTCTATTTTGCAAATCTTCTGATCCGAAAAACTCGGTTAACTATTGGATTTTCCATATTTTATGTTTTATCAACTTTATTAAAAATCTCAATTTCAAAAATTTAAAAATTGAGAAACTCCGTTAAAGGTCTAATTTTCCATATTTTTCAATTTCAGCAACTCTGTCGAAAGGTTCAATTTTGCAAATTTTCTGATCCGAACAACTTTATTAATTATTGGATTTTTCATATTTTATGTTTTATCAACTTTATTAAAAATCTCAATTTAAAAAATTTAAAAATTGAGAAATTCTGCTAAATGATCAATCCTGTATAATTTTTGAGACTTTGTATAAATGGCATTTTCTATAAATGATAACATTTGCAAATGTAAACTCGACTGAGAATTTATTTCGTTGGATTGATTCTAAAATACAATTATTCTGGCAGAGTTTAAAAGGAACGTTCAAGAACAGATGCAGATCCGCTAAATGTTTTCGGAGCACGTGCTATTTTCAGTCGGCTAACCAATTGTGCGTGCAGCGAGTTCTGCGTTGATGCATCATCGTCGGTGCATCGTAAATTGACTCTACAGCTAGCCGGCGAGGAATATCCGAGAAAATTGAACGAACACATGACGATTAAACCATGGGGAAAAAACGACAGAGTTGCTGAAATGAATTTGGAGCAGTAAAAGGTGCCATTAAATACCCGTAAATTTTGTCCACCGTTTACACTCTATTATTTTTGCGAAAAAAAAATTCATTAAATTATCAAATAATGCTTTGTTTTTAATTCTTTCTATTTCATCAAATATTGCTGTTGAATATTCCTATCGCAAATTCTTTCTTGAACAGTTAACACTAGATTTACGGATGTTGATACATCTATTTTTCTAAAGTGTGCCAATTTGACTTACACAAGAAAACTGAATTTTTTTGCAAAGAAAATAGTTTCAAATCAAAGATTTATTATTAAAAAATTAACCAACCAATATATTATACATACAGTAATCAAATTTTGAATGAGCCAAATTGGCTCCTTAAATCTAGTGTTAAAGTCCAAGGAAAATTATCATTTTTTCATATTACAAATCTGTAGTTTTGTTATAAATTTTGTTCAAGAATCAAAGTTATTTCATACGATTCCTATAAAATTATTTTTCAAACTCTGACTGTTTTAAAATCTTACTTTCTACTGTAAAATAAATTTTTAAATATGAAATATATTTTTAATTAGTGAGAGAAATAATAGAAAAATTTAGTTAACTGAAGACAACAATTAAACCTGCTCTAACCAAGAACTAACGAGTAAAAGATATTTCCACAATTTTAAAATCTCCCAAAAAATCAATGCTACAATCAACCTTCCTATCGTCAATTAACTTTTACAAATATAAAATGTATCTGTCGTTAGTGAGAAAATTAAAAAAAAATGTCACTCAAGAAGGCTGTTAAAAATTCCTAACTTCGATGCATCCATCCATTTCTACATACTGTAGCTTATTAACACATTATGAGCGGGTAGCCTAACATATGAAACTATGCTGCGTAGCGGGCATAATTTGCGGGATAAGCAAAAATTGCGCGATCAAAAAAAAGTAATATTTGCAAAAGCAATGGTTAGATTTTAATAAAATTTGTTAATGTACTACTTACCACTATACTTTATTTTATTTTATCAAAAGTTTGGTACTAAAACGTAACCCAGCCTATCAGTATACCTTAATCAAAAGTCAACTATATTGATAAATCTACATTTATAAATCAATAGATATTTTGTAAAAAATGTTTTATTGTCTTTTAAACCTATATAATACTTGTACAGTGTGGTAGTTAAAGAAACAGTCATTTTTATGAAAAAGTAGTTTGCAAAATTCACACATATAGCAACCTAAACTAATGTATTTGTCTTATGTCTTGTCTTTTAAACTATTTATATAAACTATTTAAATTTATTATAATGTATAAATTATCTTATTGTTTTTGAAAAATATTATATATTATTATTATGACTCCTTTATTATGTAAACAAATGTTGAAAAAATAAAATTTATAATACTTGCCCCGCTTTTTAAGTAAGTACATTCAAAAGGTAATTTTCCCGCCCCGCTGATAGCCAGCAGTTCTCACGACGGGTAATTTTACCCGCCCCGCTTATAATGTGTTAATTATAAAAAAATTCAAACTTTTCAAACATCCAACAATATATTCCTCTAAAAAATTTGTTCCACACACCACGAATAACAGATATTTCCTCAATTTTAAAATCTTCCAATAAAACTACAATCAATCTCCCAATCGTCAATTAAATTGAATAATTCAAGCAACAAAGTATAACAGTTTCCTTACAACCTCGTCCTCCAGAGTGCACAACAGTCACTTCACAAATCTCCACCACCAATTTCCCTAGTCCTCTCCCTTTTTCCCCGTCAATTTGTACAAAGCAGTGAAGATTTTCAATATTTAACAACGCCATTCCTCGTTGTCGACTCAAACGAAAACCAGCCTCGTTTGTTTCGCCTCGTTATTCCTAATTGAGAACGGAATAATTTCCCCTTTATTCCCTAGTCACATCGCGGCATCTCATCGGCTTCCCTGATCGGTTTCAGACGCGTCGTTATTTCTGCCCCGCTCTTTATCGGGCGCTCTTAAGAAACGGAAAGAAAAATAAAAGTCAGATCGAGAGAGAAAGAGTTAATGAAAAGACAGAGAGAAAAAAAGAAAGCAAGAGAGAAAGGGAGACAGAGAATGACAGAAGGAGAGAGTTTGGAACAGTTACAAAGGGGAACGCAATTAGCTGCGATGAAGCGAGACCTTTGACGTGCCGCCGCCTTTAATCGATCATTTAGCGGCCTTAATGTCGTTTCCAACCGAGGCCGCTCGGGTTTGGCATACTTTGTGCTATGTGGTGAACTTTACTTGTTGTTTTAACCCCTTAGCTGTTGTATTTGTACGAGATACGTCGATGGTGATTGAAGATTTTACTCTTGAAAAGTTATTAGCACTAGAACTACCAAGCCAGTCCTAATGACTATCCCAACTTTTTCCAAAAATTCGACAAGTGTTCAGGAGTGTCAGATAGTTTACATCTGTCTCATAAAACATAAATTTCTTATTTAACCCTTTGCGGACTAGCGACGCATATATGCGGTCTGAGAAAAAATGTAGTTATAGTCTATCGCCGCAGGTATACACGATTCAAATTGACAAATTGAAATAAAACCGGTCAGATATGATTAAAAGTGGAGTAATTTATAATTCATATACATTAACAGGCCAAATTTCTGATAAAAAGGTCGTTTTAGAACGCCGAATAAATGATTATCTGTTAATATTCAAAAATGTCCCCGTCCGCAAAGGGTTAATAGTAGAAGTACTTATTTAATATATCGAAGTATTATAGATTTAATGGCGGTAATTCTAATGTTAAACTTTGACGATTATGGTTAGTTTAAGTTCTAACAGTTGCTGTCAATCATCCTATTGCAGTATTTATAGAAGAGACGATTTAGTTTATAGCTAACTGAATAATTTATCAGCTGAAAATTTCTCTTTCTATAAGTGTACCTCTAAATTTGAAAGCGGATTTCCTAAAATTTATTTTTACCGTTCTATTTTTCCCAAAATAGCATTTTCTATTATTTCTTGAGCAGGCTGCAAATAGAAAATGCTTTTTCGATTAATAACGGAGTTGTTTTATTTCTAAATGTGTCCTCGGCAAGTCATGAGACACCATGCTACCCTTTCGCAATTCTTTCCGCGCGAAAGATAATAAGCAACCCCGGCACTGAAGAAAGGCCTGTTTCTTTATGAAAATTACCAGAAAACAAGCTGTCGCGTGTTCACAATCATAAACAATCGCTACATCGAAGAAATCTATCGAAATTACAGAGTAATCAATGAAAGTCGGTTCTCCAGCTGCGCCGCGGTACCAAACGTTCTCCAAGAGGAACAAACGGCTATTCCGCGGCGCAAACGAGATTCACCAGGATAAATTCGATCCCGGAGGAATGTCGTCGACCATGAGACAAGCATGGGGAGAAGAGCAGAAGAGTCGATAAGAAAAATCGAGAAGGATTCGACACTCCCGCTGTTCTTCGGATGGGGCAACATCGGGCGAAAGTAAGGACGATGGGTGTCGGCCTTGAACCTACCAGCAGGATCGGTGATCTCATCCGTGAATGCATCCTGATAAAGGACGTGGGCGTCTTTGTAAAAGAAGGCGACGGGTTTCTGAGATTATCAGACACGAGGAGGAAGAATACGCGCCATGGGTTTCTTATTTTGCCGGGGTTCTTTCGATGATTCGGCGGAATAACTTGTCATCGATAAATTGACTATTAATGAAGGGAGAGATTCTGATGATAGACGGAATGTCTGTTAATTTCTGAAGTTTTTATGGTAATAATGTATTTCTTTTTTGTTATTTTATGGGATAATTAAATGTTTGTAGAAATCTTTACTTTGGAGGAGTTCTGTTGAAAGAAATAAATTGGACGTGTTTAAACGATTTTAGCTAATCCTTTGCGCTGTTGTTGGTTTTTTAAAACTAAAACTATCGAGGTGGTAGAAATGACTGTTTTTTTTTAAATTCCCCAATTTTTTAGAGGACTTATTTAATAAATATTTCACTTCTAATTAATAAAGCTTAAGTTGGTTAATTGAACATCATTTCATATCTTTTTCCAAAGTAATTATTCGACGCATTTAAATATAACAAATATAATGCTGATAGTTTCAGTGTTAAACTAACTTCTATCACCAAGAGATATTTATTTAACACTAGAACTAACGACTATTGAGTATATTTGAAGACTATAGATAAATACTTTGGAAGAAAGAGAATGAAATTCGCAAGAAACTAAATTGATTTAATCTCTCACGTTTTACGAGGCAGATATAGAAATTTAATCACGGTACAGCCCCTAAAACTTTTAGCAACATTTAAAAAAAACTTCATTACAAGTTATTTTGACCCCTTGTGATTTATTTCTTGACATCTATGATGCAACGAAATGAACATTTAAATGAAAATGTTTCTTACTGATTTGTTTTATTGACTTCATCGAGCATGACTAAAAAATTGTAGGAAAAAATTTTCACGATGACTCAACAGCGCAAAGAATTAACTGACAAAAATTTTCATAAATAAAATACTTGCATATGACTTACAAAATAACTGTCTCCCTAACCATGTCACCCTGGACAGTGTCAACTCACCTGTAACAAAAAATATGATAAAATAGATTAGATAAAGTCCTCTTGCACCGTAAAGAATATTGGCTAATTCATAATTTCTGTTTAAAAAAAATTGCACCTCCTTAACAATTTTCCATTGCACGTCCCATACAATTTTTCTGCATTTTAATGCTTATCCTCTAAAGTATGAACTATCAGGTTCCACCATTAGCAATAACTTTCAAAACTATTATATTTACATATATTAAATAAGTACTTTAAAAAGACAGTAATTAAGAGATCGAAAAAATGATTAACCCCTTAACCTACTATTTATTTTCTGATGGGGCGTGCAAAGACTCAAAGTTAATTCTTGAAATCAAAGGTCTCACTAATTTCTGGTATTTCGTATAACTGAACGTGATATTAACCATTTGCGGACTAGCGACGCATATATGCGGTCTGAGGAAAAATGCAATTATAATTTATCATCGTATGTATATACGCTTAAAATTGAAAAATTGAAATACGACCGGTGAGATATGATTAACCCTTTCGGCCCGAGCGGTGACTATAGTCACCCAACGCCCGACGCTCGCTCTGTCCGAGCGGTGACTATAGTCACCCGGCGGCTCGCTCAGACGTTCCGAATATTTTCACGGTATGTGGTTTAATATTATATTTTCTAATTGCATTATGTGATAATTTTTTAAACATTTTTTTTCTACGAGCGACTGCACTCGCTCTGCGTAAGATACCGCGGTATTGTGCATCTGACGGGCGCTTGTAGTTATTCCGCAAGTACGGACATTTGACGCGGCTGCTCGGTCAGCGGGAGCAGCGCGACGCAGAATGCGTCCGTACCGAAAGGGTTAAAAGTGGAGTGATTTATATTTTATACGCATTAATAACCCAAATTTCTGATGAAAAGGTAGTTTTGGGCCACCAAATAAATGATTATCTGTCCATATTCAAAAATGTCTCCGTCCGCAAAGGGTTAATAGTACATAAATAATGAGACCGTTTCGTGATCGGTTGATATTGTCAATTTAATAGTTTTTAGAAGACTTCAAAATTTCCTCTCACACGTACTTGTAGGCTAAGGGGTTAATTCAGTGACTTATGTTGCATAAGTTACACGTAAAGTATCTACTCTACAGCTCTTCTACAATCTTAGAGAGTTTTTCAAAAAATGAAGAACCGCTCATCTTGCTTCGATAGTCCATGGTGAATTTTATGTTATCCAACAAAAGCCTGTATTCCATAGCCATAAAAATCCACCAAAATTCAATTCAAAACAGACACTTCCTTTTTCACTTGGCCAATTTTAATTTCAACAATTCATGTGCACTCAGCCGCAAAAATAATCCTAACGCAAGGGGTACAAAAGTTTCTCTGCAATGAGAGGAAGAGGAAAAAAACAAAATAAAAACCCCGTCAGCAACCATAGATACATCTCCGTCGAAAACGTCTGTGAATGTCCGCATTATACTCCCAAGTCAAGGCAGACATTCCTTGCTATCTCATCGGGATATTGTACAAGGTTTCTCCCTCCCCCATTTCCCCGGTGTCTGAAACTGTCGAGGGTGACAATAGTGAGGTTCTGTGCAAGCAGTGGGTGTTCATTGTTGAACGACGTTGCTGAGAATCGAGGAGAAAAGGTACCTCGTCACAAGGAGAGAGAGAGAGAGGTCGAAGGGGACGAAGGGGGCCATCGACGAAGCGAGGACGTCGACGTTGAAACATGCCGATAGGGCACAAGTGCAACAGAATGCGTCGTTCGCACTTGAACACTCGAGGGTTCGTCTGATCAGTGTTTGCAGTTATTAACGACCAAGATGTTTTCTAATTTTGAATTAAAAAGGGTGCCGCGACCGTGGGAAGCTCTTGGCGCCTTCGGACTGGATGAAAATCCAAGGGAATGATGATGGTTTAATACTAAAACTACCGAACCAGTCAAAATGACTGGTGCACAGTTTCTTCCAAAAATTCCTCAAGTCCACAGAATAGTCATGGAATAAATATTCTCCGTCAATTTAGGAAAACATAAATCACCGTATCCATTTTCTTTTCGGTCTCTTGATTTCTCTGTTTTGAAAGTACTTATTGAATATATTGAAATTTAATAGATTTAACGCCGGTAGTTCTAGTGTTAAGAGTAGAACATTTGATGGAAGATTTTATTTTCTAATTTTTCCTCTAATTATAAGTTTAATGATAGATTATTAGCCTTTAACCCCTTGCGTCAATTTTGTGCTACCTATCAAGAATTCGTTAATTAATTTGAAAAGAAAATATCAAAAAGGGGGACTCTGTAAGAAATTGTATCTTTCTCGAAGTAATTATTTGTATAATATATACATTAATTGGTATTATGTAGATAAAGTCCTGCTTTTATTAAATAAATTTAATTGTGTCTTTAACTCTTTGCGGTTCGAATTATTTTGTTAATTTTGTAGTGAGCTAAATGAAATTAATTTCACATTCTCTATCATTAGTCACTCATATTTTTTTAGTGATATTAAAAAATATGGGAAGTTACAAATATTTAGGTGATATTACAAAATCATTATGAAATTGGAAAGCTGATATTAGATTGTCAGAAAATAAAATTATGTGGAAAGTTGTGTCGAGTAATTTTCGACGTAAGACTGCAAAGGATTAAGGTTTGTGCTTTTTCAAAATATGATTTTATAATTTCGCCTCAGTAGAAATGATGAAAGTAGCAAAATAGTTAGTTTAACTTCTTTAATGGAGAGTTTAGCTGCTAAATACATATATAAATATGAATAAATATTTATCCCTGAGAAACTCATTTGAGAGTTTGGAAAGTGAGATTTAAGGTTTCTCGAGATCAAATTTTAAGGTTTCGAGTTCATAAGTTTCTTATGTTATTAATTAATATGGTGCATCAGAGAAAGTCGATACACAATGGGAAAACAGTAAAAGAGTTTTACAGTGTAAAGAATGAATTGTAAGGATATTTCTATAATTATGCAGAGGAATTAATTTCTGTCTTATGTTATGAATTTAAGAGTCTTAATTACAGGTTTCTAAAACACAATGATTGTCTCCGGAACCGACAACCAAACGAAGAGGATCTCCTCAGAAAATTAATTAGCGTCGGCGCGTTCTTCCATTGCTAATTGTTCACTGAATTTTCTTAAACCTGACAAATCCTTCGTCCTCATAAGCGCGAGAAGAGACGGTAATTAACCCCTTGCCTCACGATTTCTTTTGAATCTTGATACCATAATTATGCATTAATTTGATAAAACAAAAATTTCCTAACTACTTTCAGCTGTATTACACATTTTAACGTGCCTCTCATTAAGAAATACCGGGGAATTAAAAATAAATAGGAATTTATAAACAAACGTAAATAAAAATGACAATATACAATATTCCCATAGAGAAAAATTAAATTGTTCACATGGATTTAAAACCATTCACAATTAAAATAGATAATATCATTAAGACACTAATTAAAATAAAATTGAAATACAAAATAATCCTCAACTCTTCTTTTCCTTCTCAAAACAAAATTGTGCAATTTCACTCATTCTTTCAAACTTTCATCAAAGTCAAATTAATTATCATAAAATTTCGTACGAGAAGAGAAATCCGAAAAGACAGAAATGTCGTTAAAATCCAAAGCTTGAAAGCTTTAAAATCTACCACCGTCTCGAAACTCAAAATACCTCATACCGTGCATCGAATAATCCAATCTCATCGTGCAAACAGCCAGTAATTTAGATTCTATCTCCAAACAATGGCGCCGGTAAGGAATTGCCACGAATAAACAATTCCACGTTCGCGCGAAGAAATACCTTCCGGCGTGGTCTTCGACGTTATCGTGGCCGTAAAACAGTTCAGGAAAGAAGACGAAGAGGAGAGACACGAGACTCGTGGAAAAAGGGACGCAGAAAAGTCGTGCGGTGTTTCATTCGGCGAACGACTTTGGCACAAGGCCGCAAATGCTGCCAGGATTTTGCCAAGTCCACGACCTATATTTCTTATTGTCTGTTTCAGCGATGGCGAGAGAGCAAGTGAGCGAGAAAGAGGGAGGGGGGGGGGGGGGAGGGATGAGACTGAGAACGAATGATTACTGAGAGCGGAATATAAGTTGAGAGTAAAATGAATGAGCGAGATACTGAGAGAGTGGAAGGAGGACAGATAAAGTGGCTGAGAGAGCGAAAGATAAAGGGAGAAAGGGACTGAGATGCTGAGAAGGAGGGAATAAAGACTGAGAGTAAAGGAACTTGAGAGGAAAAGAGTGCAATTGAGAAACACGAAATTGAGTGAGTGACTGAGCGAACGATAGACAGACTAAAAGACTGAGAGAGTGGCAGAAAGAGAAATAAAGTGGCTGAGAATGATAGAGAAAGGAAGAGCTAGATACTGAGAATGAAAGAAAGTGAGAGGAAGGGAGTGAGATTGAAGAATAAAAAATTGAGTGAGTGACAGAGCGAACGATAGACAGACTAAAAGGCTGAGAGAGTGGCAGAAAGAGAAATAAAGTGGCTGAGAATGATAGAGAAAGGAAGAGCTAGATACTGAGAATGAAAGAAAGTGACAGGAAGGGAGTGAGATTGAAGAATAAGAAATTGAGTGAGTGACAGAGCGAACGATAGAGAGATTAAAAGACTGAGAGAGTGGCAGAGAGAGAAATAAAGTGGCTGAGAATGATAGAGAAAGGAAGAGCTAGATACTGAGAATGAAAGAATGTGAGAGGAAGGGAGTGAGATTGAAGAATAAGAAATTGAGTTACTGAGAGAGCGAATGATAGACATGCTGAGAGAATGAGAGACACTGAGAGAGTGGAAGAAAAGGAAGTAAAGTGACTGAGAGTGATAGAGAAAGGGAGAGCAAAAGGTTGAAAGTGAAAAAATTGGCGAGTCAATGAGATTGAAAAGATAGAAATTAAATGACTGAGAGAGTGGAAGATAGACAGACTGAAAGACTGAGAGAGTGGTAGAAAGAGGAATAAAGTAACTGGGAGTGAGAGAGAAAGAGAGAGCAAGAGACTGAGAGCGAAAAAGAAACTAAGAATGTTGTTCTGGGTTAGGTCTGTCGGACTCAGTCTGTTGGACTGAGATTGAAAGGGGAAGGGGGAGCAAGAGACTGGGACTGAGAGAAAAAGGAGGGAGGAAGGGCGCTGAGAACGAACAAAGAATGTCGAGAAATAAGGAAAAGAAATAAAATGACTGAGAGTCAGAGAAAAGGGGAAAAAAAGAGTCTAAGACCAAATGAAGAAGAGAAAAGAAAAAAAAGTTTTAACTCTTTGCGATCCCGTTACAATAACAACAAAATGTGTAATCGCATTTAAACAAAACTACTAAAATCTTATTAAAAATTGTACCTTAGAAACATGTTGATTCTTTGCTCTGGTGGTAGAGAGTAGACATGCAATGGCAACGGTGAAAGTGTTTTAGTAGCTGAGAGCAGACATACGATCACTAAGGGTTGATACCACTACAGGGATGAATTGACAAGTAGCACACACAATGAGTGGTATTTAGTTATTCACAATCTCGTCTATCGAAAATATTATGCACGCACTAATAGGTAAAATATTTAATATTTAAACGCGAGCACGGAGCACTCATCACTCGTCGACGGCCGAGGGCAAACTGATAGCAAGGTGAGCATCAAAATGGCTTATTGTTAAGATTCGTGGAAATGATACCTGGAGGTTACGGACGCCGAGTATATTTTGACAACACAGCGAACGTTGTACTTATTGCCCAGTGAAGCGGAAATAATCTCTCTCGATGCTCGTAGAATCAATCTTAAAATTGTAAATGGAATTAAACAATATTGTTTATTCACATAACCAAATGTTATAAATATAGTGCTTTTTTTTAATGTAGTGTTATTGTCAAATAGTAACTGATAAATACAAAATGTATTTGTAAAGGAAGCTACATATAATGACATATAAAATTATAAAATAATTTATAAAAAATAAATACATACTAAACTATAATAGAAAGTTAATTGCTCTATCGCCTCCTACTATTAGATTTTTTTCTGGACGTCTAAGTTTTTGCATAAAATAATTCTGAAAATCTTTTGAATATGACGTTGCGTATTACTTTAATGTTACAAACATTTAAACTTATTTGAACAATGGTCACGGGGGAAACGGAGTTCAAAATGGACCAAAATTTGTGGATGTTTTTCTATGTATCTTAAAAATCAGACGGCCTAGAAAAATTCTAGTAGTATGAGGTGATAGAACGGATATTTTTTTTTTTTTTTGAGGAAAACTCTGTATTATATGTGGCTTGTTTTACAAGTATATTTATTATTTACGAGTTATTTTATAATAATAATGCTACATTATACAAGCAAGTATATTTGTAAAATTGCTTCACATAAATAAGTAATATTGTTCAGTTGCAGTATTTAAAACGCAGTAATTAAATAAGTATTTATACCTTAAAATCGTGTGGATTCTTTGTTTCGTTGGCTAAAAGTAAACTTACGGCAACGGTGAAACTTCGTTGGTGGCTGAGGACAGACTTACGACCACTTAAGGTTAATCTTCAAAGCAATCATCGCACGATATCGAGTGTATTTAAGTCAAATTAATTTCAAAAAGAGTGAAAATGATCATTCCAAAGTTCGAGAAGGTGGCTAAGAGCCAATTAAATGCAGGTGGAGATCCCGTGAGTTTACGAGTATGTCTCGATGAAGAACAAGTTACACGTGTGCGGTGAACATCTCGTGTCGAAATCATTGGACGATGTCATTAACGACTACCGCTACCAGGAATATCGTGCCAAGAAGAGGGATCATTGCACGAGGATTGAATCTCGTGAACTCTCGAGCCAGAAGCCAAAGATACAAACTCGGTTTGGCTTTGAGTTATCGGGGAAAGTGACGAGTTTGATTGCTGCTAGTTGAATGTTAGTTGTGACTTCGGTATTCCACTGAGACGAAATGCACGATTTTAGAATTCTACGTTTAATTGTCAACACTGAACCTACCAAGCTGATCAAAATGATCGGTTCTCCATTTTCTCCAAAAATTCCCTAAATTAATATGAAACCCATGAAGAAAATATTCCACTTGTATCTTGTAAAATGTAAATTAGTTAATTAATCATCTCTTTTACGTCTTCATGCTTCTTTTCCCGAAGCACTTATTCGACATATCTAACACTAGAACTACCGGCGTTAAATTTATCATATTTCAATATATTAAGTAAGTACTTTCCAAAAGGAGGAAGCGAGTGGCGAAAAAGATGATCAATTCGGTGATTTATGTCTATTGCGATGGACGCAAAATTTTATTCTATGGCTCTTCTGTGAACTTGCGGAATTTTTGGAAAAAATTGTGTACCAGTCATTTTGATTGGTTTGGTAGTTCTAGTGCTAAATAGGAGTAGGTATAACATTGGTAGTTTTAGTGTTAAATGCTACAATGAATCCAATCTCTTATATAGAATTTTAGAATTAATGGCTTGAGGATCAACAATATTTGAATTTAAAAAATTCCTTAAAATAAGCAGCAAAATTTCCTCATCCTCAGTCATAAAAATATCAAGTTTCCTTGCAACCTCACCTCAACATCATTCCTAAATACAGGTAACTATAACAAGGTAGATAGGTTCCTAGAAATTGCTATGTTGTAGGAAACCGTGTTATATGAGACCCACAGCCAGTACAAAAGGTGCGGTTACGTTCCGAAAACTTAAGCCTTCAGCACTATGAACGCATATATGCGTTCAACAAAGTTGTTTAGTATCCATAAACGCATATTCACTATTCACCTTCATCTCTCTGGAAATCGTCACCAAAAACTACATTAACGGGTTGAGTGCCATGGGGGTCACCGGTGACCGGCGCTATTGAATTGAATAAAATTTTATGTTACGTTTAAATTGCAATATTTATGAATTTTCTAACATATTGAATATTTAAATTTTGGCGTTAAGAAGATGAAGATCTGCTAAACACCGATCAATCAGTGTCCTTAACCCTTTGCGGACGACGGGCGAATATATCCGCCCTGAGAAAAAAATTGGTTATAGTTTGTCGGTACATATATAAACGGTTAGAGTTGAAAAATTAAAATATAATCGTTGAAATATTATTTTACAAAGAGTAAATTTCAACTTGTATACAGTAACAGACTGTCTTTCCGATGAAAAAGTGTTTTTTCATCGCTAAATAATTGATAGTTTCTCGATATTCAAAAATGCCTCCGTCCGTAAAGGGTTAAAATTTCTGTTTTATGAATATGTGATTTTCACAAAAAAAGTTTCACTTCAGTAGAAATGACGAAATAAGGGAAACATCGGAGGCATTCAACCTGTTAACACTAAACTTACCAAGCCGGTCAAAATGACCGGTTCTCAATTCTTTCAAAAAAGTACCTAAATTGATAGGCGAGCGGTGAAGTAAAAATTCTACTTCTACCATATAAAGCCTAAATTAATTAATCTACTAATTCCTTCACTTCTTGATTTATCTTTTTCCAAAGTATTTGTTCAATAAATCTAAATTTTAGTAGATATAACGTCGGTAGTTTTAGTGTTAAACTACCTAGAAACCTGTTAAAAACAACAATCTCCATGGTCCTAACCCAAACTCAAATTTCCCATCGCCGCCATCAATTTCCCCTGGCCGAAATTTCCAGCAGCAAGATCGCCAATCAGGAAACAGAACCGTCAGAGATCCCGGCATATCGCAACCCTTACCGCCGTGCATTTCTATCCCGATTCCGTCGACGGAATCTCTCGAAGAAGCTCAAGAACGTGACCGGGAAGTTTGCGGGAAATTCTCCGTCCATGGAAGCCGGGGAATCGAGTCCGATACGAGCCACGGAGGAGTTGAACTGCGAAGAAGGAGACGGAGTGGAAGGTAGAGCCGTGGAGGAGGAGGAGAAGGAGAATCGAGAGTGACCTGGTTACCCTTAAGAGGACCTTGCTACCTCGTGCAGGAGCTGGCTATCGGGTTACCAGTCCTCTGTTACGAGAATGCGCGACACCGTTCTCTTTTGGACGGTTTCTTTCGCTGGGCTTTAACCAAAGGGTGCACCTGACTCGGACTTAAACGAGATTTAAGTCAAATTTTATTTCTTTTTGTTGTAGGTGATCTTCTGGAAAGTCTTGTCTTCCGTTGGAGGGAACGGGATATACCGGATTTTTAGTCACTGAAACACTGTCGGTGACCTTCGGATGACATTGAGAAATCAGTCAGACCTAATCGAGAGCTAAACGAAACTTTTTTGTGTGGAAGGTCCTGTAGAAATTTCTGTTTTTTCTGGAAATTAAGGGGGTGAAGTAATTTTTAGAGGTGTCCGAAAAATAGTATTTAATTTGGGTCAACTTAAAAATTACTCTGCTAGACGTCATTGTATGTTAAGGGGTTGAAAACTAAATGAGACCTAACCGGTGGCTAATCCAAATATAATTTTCTTACGTGTGAGATATATTTCAAAAACTTAGATTGAGGCGATGGGATATAGAAGATTTCTAGTCATTGGCGGTGACCTTCGGCTGACATTGAGACCTAACTCAAACCTAATTGAGACCAATACCGGATCTTACTTTTTATTACGTACTGTAACAGATCTTCCAAAGTGTTCCGTCATCTCGGTGAAGGTGATGAGAAATTGAAGATTCTCAACCCCTAAAATCCTAACGATACCCTTGGACTGACCCTGACACTTAACTTAAACCTAACGAGAACCTATCTCAGACAAAATTTCCTTTATTTCACGGTTTGTTTGAAATTCAAGTACTTTTCAACTTCTCATTTCTCAATATTCATTTAAAAGTACAAAGATATCAAAATATACAATATATTTAACCAATCAGCTATGTTTGAAGACTATATCCATCATGGAGAAATGACAATATTTTGTGTCATGACGACTATATCCGTCATGATGGAAATTTAATTACCATTTGCTATTTAACCAGTTAGCTATGATTAACGAATATACTCGTCATCGTTCGATTTTCATGGGGTAGGTGCGCACTCCCATAAGAAGTAGCTGAACACAGTTAACTGGTTAACACTAGATTTACCAAGCCAGTCAAAATGACTGATACACAATTTTTTCCAAAAATTCTACGTGTTTATGAGAGAGCTGTAGCATAAATATTCTTTGTCCAGCGTATAAAACATAAATTACCGAATCTATCATCTTTTCCGCACCTTAATTTTCCTTGCTTTAAGGTACATATTTAACATATGTAAATGTAATAGATTTCACGCTGGTAAATCTAGTGTTAAGTTAGAAATTAAAAAATATCAAGTGTACTTGCAACAAATGTCTGTGAATCATAGTAATACCAAGTTCGATAAATTAAAAGGATTTAATATTTCCTATTTCTAATATTAATAATTACAGTCATACATTTTTAAAAAAATCATCTAATATCGTAAATTTAACGTAGCAAGGGTTTAACGAACGGATAACAACGTGCTAATTATCCAGAAAAGGAGCGAGTGCCTTTGAAAATTCAACGGCAGGCAAAGCGCGTTCGACTGCCTTGGCCCGCATTTGACGTCCTCGAACGTAAACGTTCGATGCTTATCGAAGCTTCGCGAGACGCATCGCAAATATCGCCTATATTAATTAGACCCAGTCATTATGTAAGTCTTACGTACATACGTACGATGGGGAAAAAAAAGAGAGGAAAAAAAGCGGCACGTACCACTTCGTTTTTCATGCGAATGACCCTTATCTGCCATTTCTATGGAGAACGAGTTTGCATGCATCGCAATGGTGGATTTATCTCAGCAATATTAATCCTCTTTTCTCAATAAAATATTAAAAAAGCTAATCCTTTGCATCTAAAAATTATTATTCCTCTACCAAATTCATTTTCTTAAGAATTTTATTTCAAAAAGTGATGATATTCTTCTATTAATTAATTTTCTAAACTGTGATAATTTTTCAATACATCATCCAACCTTTAATACTCTTTAAATTCTCTCTTTAAATATACCGTTTTTCATTTTTAGGTGTACAATCAGAATATTCCCTAAAATTCCCAAAAAGAAAAAAACACAATTTATACAATTGCATATAATTAAATAATAATGAAATAATAATTAAATTTAATTATTCAATTAACATGAATCATTTTATTATCGCCAACAGTGGTAAATCTGGCTGTTAAATTTGTGAAAAATTCCAAATACCTCAAGGAAATATTTTCCACCACGAAAACAACTCGATATCGCAAAGCAAGGGGTTAATTACAACCGCACGAGTGTTTCTCTGAAACGCAGAGTTTCGCAAACCGTCCGAAACCGGAGAGTGGCCTGAAAAAGTGCACTGGCGATCGTTCGATCGGTAACACGGTCTCGCATTGCGATCCACTCGCGCTTTCGCGAGAAGAAAGAGAATGAGAGACCGGTTTTCCATATCGGCTATAACGGGTATATTACGTCCTGGGGCTCGCTGTATGCCAGCAGGTTCCGTCGACGCAAGAATCTCTCTCGGGGCTATGGTGAATATGGAGCTAAAGTCTCCGACTGGCAATTAGTGCCATGAATTCAAATTCACGTCACCTTTGAGAACTTTTTTTTTTCTTAAATTATCATTTAATACACTGTCTAATCCAGTGTTTCTCAAACTGGGGTCCGTGATTCTCTAAAGGGCACGGAAGGGACTCCTAGGACAATGGAGTCAAAATCTAGGTAAATAGGAAAATGTAGACAAAGTCGACTTATAACACGATATATATATATATTTTTAGAATCTGAAAGATGAAATAAAAATTTTTGAGTTTGTGTATCTACGTGTTGCTCTTTATAAAATATAAAATTCATATTGTGGCTGTTTTTGGCTTAAGACATTGACTGCCATGGGGGCGATCGTTGACCGGCACTACTGAATTCAATGAAATTTCGTGTAATTATTAAATTGAACTATTTATGAATTTTCTTACACGTTCAGAATTGAAATTTTCCCGTTTAAAAGATAAAATACTGTTAAATACATATCTACTAGTATCGCTAAAGTTTCAGCATTAAAAAAATGAAATTTTAATATGGAAAGTATCGCTTCAGTAGAAATAATAAAGCAAGTGAAATATCACTGGCGTTCAATGTGGTAATGAGTGCTCACATATAAGAAATTTTAGAGATAATGCATGAAACCTAAAAGGTTTGAGAGTCACTGATTTAGGTGGTTTAGAATTTAGCTATAGAAATTCTCAAAAATTTGAATCCAACAAAAGTAACTCGAACCTATAATTGTTGAGAAAGTATCGTCGGTGTAAGGTAGACTGATTGTTCTAATAAGGATTATTTTTGAAAAGGTACTTTTATAACAAAGTAAAAAAACATTACGAGCGATAATAGACCAACGGGACTCTGTTCTCCATAGCCAATGACGAGGGAGGCCTTTTACGAGAGAGTCATTCTTTCCCACGGCTGACCTATGACGTAATCGTTCTACTGATGCCACTAACACAGTCCGGCTACTTGGATCCACGTTCTACTCTGCGAGTAGACACGTTTCTCATTTTTCCGACGAATGTTCTACAGGGATTTATCACGTTCACTGCCGCGTGATCGTTCCAACACGATTTTTTTGAAAGGTTTAAACTTAATCTTCGACACTGATACAATTTTTGGATAGTTCGATTGAATTACTGTTACAATACAATTCAGGGTGTAGGGAAAGTACATTGGACTGTGAAAAGTTAAAGTACTTTATACTAGTATTACATAGTTAATAAATATACCTTTTCGGTGTTTTGAAAGGCTAAAATAGTGAGTCTTAGGAAAAATCAAGGTAGAAGTTATTGGGCTCAAATTCGAATTCTTGTCAAATCTAGGAAATTTTTCTAAATTTCCACCTGATTTAGCATAGCTTCAGTAGTTCGATACCTATCTAATTAGTAGATCCTAAGCAAAATAGCCATAGTAATTAGGAGGTGGGACTGAAGCTAAACGGTTGCACTCCCAGTTATAGGGCTCAAATTCGAATTCTTGTCAAATCTAGGAAATTTTTCTAAATCTCCACTTGATGTACTACAACCTCAGTAGTTCGATACCTATCTAATTAGTAGATCGAAAATAAAATAGGCATAGTAATTAGGGGACTATGGTGGGACTGAAGCTAAACGGTTGGACTCTCAGTTATTGGGCTCAAATTCAAATTCTTGTCAAATCTAGGAAATTTTTCTAAATTTCCACCTGATATAGCATAGCATCAGTACTTAGATACCTATCTAATTAGTAGATCCTAAGTAAAATAGTCATAGTAATTAGGGAACTATGGTGGGACTGAAGCTAAAGGGCTGCACTCCCAGTTATAGGGCTCAAATTCGAATTCTTGTAAAATCTAGGAAATCTGTCTAAATTTCCCCTTGATATACCATAACCTCACTAGTTAGATACCTATCTAATTAGTAGCTCCTAAGTAAAATAGTCGTAGTAATTAGGGGACTATAGTGGGACTGAAGCTAAACGGTTGGACTCTCAGTTATTGGGCTGAAATTCGAATTCTCGTAAAATCTAGGAAATTTTTCTAAATCTCCATTTGATGTACCACAGCCACTGTAGTTAGATACCTATCTAATTAGTAGATCCTAAGCAAAATAGCCATAGTAATTAGGAGGCTACGGTGGGACAGAAGTTAAAGGGTTGAACTCCCAGTTATTGGGCTCAAATTTTAATTCCCTTCAAATCCAGCAAAATTTTTCTAATTTTCCACTTAATATATCACAGTCTCATCAGTTCGAAACTTATCTGATAAACGAAATAACAATATTATTTAAGGCACTATGGTAGGATTAAAGTTAAAGACCTCTCTCCCAGTTATTGGGCTCAAATTCGAATCCTCATCATACCTAACATTTTTCATACACATTTCCGTACACGTTCCAACTAAAACAATACCTCCAACCCAAAACAACCACAGCACTCTAATCCAAAAAACTGCAAAGCAAAAACAAAGAACCCTTAAAACATCCAAATCGCAAACTGTATTTCAAAAATATTTTTCCCAGGGAATACTTTCCCGGAATGAAAACGGCGCTTACACAATAGGCTCAAAAGAGGCACCGACATGGAGCTTACTCACGCGGATACGTCGTTGAGGAACTGCAATTGCATCTACTCATATTCTCTCTTTCGCTCTGTCATCCAACGAGGAGACAGCAAGATACAAGAGATGAGAGGAGAAGACAGAAAAGAAGAGGAGAGGAGACCAGGAGGAGGACGTTTAAGTGATTTTCATGGGACGACTAATGCAAGTGCGTTTCATCAGATGCGATTCGAAAGCAATACGTGGTACATGCCGACAGACGTCATATCCGTTGCACGGGAAGACAACGTTGATTACTTTATGGCATATTGACAAGCGACATGCGATTCTTGCGACGGTCGATACTACCTTCGTTTCTCTGCCGTGGGGAAGTACAATCTGCGAGGAAATTTTACCTCGTTGCAACAAGATTTATGGTGATTTTACAGGGAAATAAGTTGATTTTGGGGATTACGGCAAGTTTTTGAAGCGAGATAATGAGAGTGGAATGATGGGGAGATGGTAACGGGATGGATATTTGAAAATTTTCGGAGGTGAGTTGAAGAGTAAAATTTGAGCGGGAAAGAAGTTTTGAATCAAAGTAGTGGAAGTGGGTGTAATTTAGGTACAGTTACTTGTTTGGGTTTGTTTTTATGATAATTATCTCAATTAATGGTGATAAAGTTTTTGGGAAAAATTGAAGAGTGAAATATACTTTTTTTTTGGTTATGAGAAAATTGAGGAAATAGGTGGTGCATATGCCTGGGAACTTTTTTTTAGTGGATGTTCAAATTTTTAATAAAGGTGGAAATCATGAATTTTTATTGTAGAAAATTTGAAGTTTTAAATTCAAATGAGACTTTTTGCTTTTTCTTCTGGGAACTAAAGGATCTAACAGATCAGTCAAATGTTCAAAATTTGGAAGTTTGCAATTTATGCAATTTTGCAGAAAAGATTTATTTTTGTTAATTTTTTACCTCTCTTTGTGCTGTCTTTCACAATACTTCTTTCTATATTGTTTCATTAATTAATGGGACAATATAAATAATCTAAAGTAACGGAAAGAAGTTAATACGCGAAGGTTGTAACTGACGATGAAATAAATGGCAAAGTTCGACCCGGCATTTTTAACGAAACAGCTGAATTAATTCAATCCGATATACTCGACTTTCGATGCGTGCAGTAGATTAGCATCGTGCTGTGCAGACCGATATTTCACTAGAGAACGAAATCAACTTCGACCTATTATTTTCTTTTATTAACACAATTATACTCAACTAATTGAATCGCAAAAATTTAATAACTGCTTCGCTTCTCAATTATTACAAAAAGTATTAAGTGAAATTTTATTCCATTTTATCCAATTGAAATCGAGCAATTTTTAAATTGTTTCTTTTTAATAAACTACTTTTTAATACCGAAAACTATCAAGACCTAATTAATTTAAATTACATTATATTAATTCAAATCTAATTTTGTAATATAACTTATTATTGTGTAATAATTTGAAAAATTTCAATAACTATAATAAATTTTATTTCTTAGAATTCATATATGCGTCCTTAGAGTATTAACACTAGAAGTACCAAACCAGTCAAAATGACTGGTACACAAATTTTTCAAAAAATTCTCCAAGTTTACATAAGAGTCATAGGATAAATATTCTACGTCTATATCAATAAACATAAATCACCTAATCGATCAAATTTTCTGCCGCTTGATTCCCCCTTTTTCAAAGTACTTATTTAATTTATTAAAATATGTTAGATTTGTGGCCGGTAGTTCTAGTGTTAAGAAACGTTTGAATGATTTAATTATGAAAAAAAATAATTAAAGGAGGCGGAAAATTTATAAAGCGCTAAACGTTTAATCCTTTCGCACGCCCTAATGGGTCAAAAAGAAGGACGTGTCGGTGGAAATAGCGGGAAGGTAAAGAAGGTAATTGCCGGGTATGCTCGTAATTTTAAACTCTAATCGGTAATATCGGAACAAACCGAAGCATTTAACGCGCCTTCGGTTGCACACCGCATTCCGATTTACGATCGGCAGTCGGAGAAAAATAGCGAGATAAATCCTCTCCTTCATTCGTGACACGTATTTCTTGATAACTGGCTCCACGGTAAAAATTCTATTAGATTATTCCCTTCCTGAGTCAACAGGATACGGAAAACGTATCGAAATCTCGAGACGAATTGATCGTGGAAGAAAATCATTTGGAAAACTTAAGTATTGATGGTTTTCTATTTCAGATATGGAAATTTACAGATTAAAAAGTGCTGTTCTCTCAAAGATCAAACTGGATATCTTCAATGTCTTGAACCACCGTTCTCCAAAGATCTAAATCAGCGTTCTCCAAAAATCTAAACTAATGTTCTCCAAAGATTTAAATTAACATTCTCCAAAAATCTAAATTAACGTTCTCCAGAAATCTAAATTAGTGTTCTCCAAAGATCTAAATCAGTGTTTTCCAAAAATCTAAACTAATGTTCTCCAAAGATCTAAATTAGTGTTCTCCAAAGATCTAAATCAGTGTTTTCCAAAAATCTAAACAAATGTTCTCCAAAGATCTGAATTAGCGTCCTCCAAAGATCTAAATCAGCGTTCTCCAAAAATCTAAACTAATGTCCTCCAAAGATTTAAATTAATATTCTCCAAAAATCTAAACTGTCCTTTTCCAAAGATCTAAATTAACGTTCTCCAAAGATCTAAATAAGCGTTTTCCAAAGATCTAAATCAGTGTATTCCAAAAATCTAAACTAATGTTCTCCAAAGATCTAAATTAGTGTTCTCCAAAGATCTAAATCAGCATTCTCCAAAAATTTAAATTAATGTTCTCCAAAGATCTAAATTAACATTCTCCAAAAATCTAAACTGTCCTTTTCCAAAGATCTAAATGAGCGTTCTCCAAAAATCTAAACTAATGTTCTCCAAAGATCTAAATTAACATTCTCCAAAAATCCAAACTGTCCTTTTTCAAAGATCTAAATTAACGTTCTCCAAAGATCTAAATTAGCGTTCTCCAAAGATCTAAATCAGCGTTCTCCAAAAATCTAAACTAATTTTCTCCAAAGATCTAAATTAGTGTTCTCCAAAGACCTAAACTAGCGTTCTCCAACGATCAAACCTAGCGTTCACCAAAAATCTAAACTAGTATTCTCCAAAGATTTAAATCTGCGTTCTCCAAGTAATCAATAAAATTCTATAAGTATAGATTTAACTCTGTGTTCTCCAAAAATTTGAATCACCGTTCTCCAAACATCCATTCGCCTATTCCCCAAGCATCTAATCAACCAATTGTCAAATTCCTCCAAATACAATCAAGATTTCCACTTGTGCCACACCCTAACCGACTTTATCCTCTCCACCTTACAAAAAAGTTTGAAAAAATCTTCCACTAAAGTTACCTCTCAAAACAGCAATCCTTAAAACCGCTTCTCCAACTCTCCAATCCTAAAACCCACAATAATCCCAGACGGTACCAGAATCCGGAAGATGCGTCAGCAGAACTCAGGTATAATCAAAAAGCGTCGAAAGGATTCGCGAAATATCGAATGCCCATCTCGAAATCCGAGAGCCACGAGGCACAGAAATCGTCGTTAAGGCCTCGTAGCGATGAGAAACGAGCGACAGGTCGCGGAAATCCAGCATACCCGGAGAAAGAGGAGGCGATTGCATTTCAAGGATCGCCGTAACGCTGCAGCTCCAACGAGAGGTGGAGAGGAAAGAGGACGAGGAGAGAAGGTAAAGAGGAGGAGGAGGACGAAAGGTACAACAAGTCGGCGAAAGGTGGGAGTGGCAAGGGTCATGTAAAAGCCAAGGTAAAACGAAGTTAAATTAATCTAAGGCTAAAGCTCCGCTCGCCTTTCTTCGTATTTCTGCCTCAACGACACAACTTCAACGGGAGATAGGGGATATTGCTGGAATGCAGGAGATTCTGATTGCTAAGTGAACAGAGACAAATTACTGTATTTTCCACGAGGTCGTTTCGCCTCCTTTATCGTCGCATTATTTACGCGCGAATGTGGCATCGTTTCTGTTTTACATTGTGTGCTGAAACTGTGGGAGAGGAAATATTAGAAGATGGAACGCGATGGAACTGGTAGAGATATTAATCTACTGCGAGTATTTCGAGCAGATAAGTGGAATGCATTGATTTAAGATAAATATTGAGAATTTCGAAATGTAAAAAAATCATTTAACTACTTACTAGAAACTTTGTGAATATGAGGTGATAGGATTAACACGTTGAATGCTATGGGATTTATTGGTGACTGGGGATGTTGAATTCTTTGAAAATTCTTGACCTTTAAGTTGGAATATTTCTGGATTTGGTAATATATTCAATATTTAAAAAATACCGTAAGAAAAGTAAAGTACTGCTAGGTATGTGAATATTTTTACTTTTGAAATTTTTATTTTAAAAAGATTTGAATTTAAGAGAAATAGTTTCAGCTCAGTAGACATGATGAAAATAGAGAAAGAGAGGTTGTATTCAACGGCTGAAATAATAGTGATTAATAAAATACAACTTACTCACTCAATTTTTACAAATTCCTATCAGTGCATCGTGCATACAAAGCAAAATGTAATAAGTAAATCTCAAATCAACTAAAATCTTCCAACCACCTTGCAATTTTATCATCCCCTCAATTATAAGTATTCACCCCTCAAAACGGCTCAAAAAACAATTCCATTTTCTGATATCTCCGGAACAATACTCAGAAACAATTCCAAAAAAAAAAAATCTCGACATTGTCCGCAGTTTCGAGAACTTTCGCGACAAAGAAAGAAGAAAAAAGAGAAACAACAAAAAAACCATGCCAGCCAGTTGAGAAAGGACGTAGACAACGAGGCTAGTTTCCCATTTACGAGCCGCGATAGTGGTACATCCCTCGGAAGAACAATGACTAGCGTTTTACAAGTGGAGAGAAGAGAGAGGGTGCATGCATGCGAACAAGGAAGAAACGACAGTGGCGATTCCCAACCACCGGCAGGTACGTTGGTGTGTGCTCTAGCATGCGATACAGCCACCAGAGGGTATTGATTTCAGAGCATAAATAGACCGCGGTCTCTATTATTCAAAATGCGCTCTCAACCCCGAACCAACCGACAGCGCCAGTCTGCGCTGGAAAATAATGGCAACGGCTCAACCGTTCTCCAACGAATTCGCTGTTTGCCATCTTGCCCTTTTGCGCTTTTTTTTCAGACTTTTAATGAAGAATTTTTAATGTACGGTGTTAGAACATTTAAGATTGCGAGGTTAAAGGAGCTGGAAAATTGAGGGTAGTGAGATGAGGCAGTTGTGGTGGAGTTTATGGGGTAGTTTGTGTCAGAAGGTTGCGGGTGTTGAAGTTATTTTTTTGTTGAAGGATTCAACTTTAATGGGGGGTAGGAGTTTTTCGTTTTAGGGTGCTTTGTAAAGAATTAATATGGGAAGAGTTGAATGCAGAGAAGGTTAACTGGTAATTTGATGGGGCGTTGTAGGGTTGACAAAGGTTGAAAGGAGATCGTAGTATTTTTGTAGGATTAGTCTTCGGAGAATTTTCTAGAATGACAAATTAGATTTATATTAAATATTTACAGGATGATGGTATAAAACGTTCCAGAATTGCACGGTGTGAAAATGAGTCGTAGAATTTCATAGAATATGTAACGTAGTCTTGATGGGAGTTGTTGGGTAGACTGCCAACCTCATAAAATTTGTGAGGATCCAGAATAAAGTCCCCACAGAATTTTTGCAGCCTAAAAAAGTACCTGACAGAATTTTGCAACATTAATAATTATTTCCTACTACAATTTTGAAGGATTTTAAGGCATTAAGTATGTCCTGTTGCATTTACATCTTAATATTCCTAATTAACTTACTTTGACAAAGTTAAACTAAAATAATATTAAACAAATTTAAATAATTAATAATATGAAATTTCTGTTTTCCTTTCTCACAAGTACAAACTTCCTAAAAATGTTAAAATATCCGAAACTATTTCCTACGAAAATAGAAAATTTAAATAAAAACTTTTGATGAGATTATAACTCGACTGAGGTCGCCGTGCATTTCTCGGCATCGACGAAGCGCAACTCGGCGACAAGGAGATAAGACATCTTAATACATCCGATCCCAAGTATAATCACGTAGGTGCACGCGTCTCCTAAATCGGTAAACAGGGACTCCAAGAGACGGCTCCGGGCGGGCCGGCCGGCTTTGGAGATTCGCATCGCTATGCAGCTTTTTTGCAAGCGGACGACGGTCATCTTTAATTACGAAGGCTTACTCAGCAGTAAGCAGCGTTCTCAAATCGATACGCCGAGAAGAACCGGTCATTCGTGGAACCCAGATTCGTGTTTGCTCGAGGATGAACCGGTAAAAATTGAGGAGGAGGGTGAGAGAGTTGAAGAAGGGTCGGAAGATTGTGCAGAAAAAAAGAGGATGAGTAGGATCCAGGGGAGCAGCTGGGTGAAGAAGAGAGATAAAATGACAAAAGATAGTTGAAGGCAGAGAGAGTAAGAGAACGACAGAAAACAGACACGAAGACAGAGCAGTCACGAAGAGAGTGAGACAGTGTGGAACACACAGGGACACTCAGGAGGACAGTTTTAGAGAAACAGGTACCAGTTGAGGCACAGAGGGACAGTCTGAGAAATAGAGGCACAGTCTGAGAGACAGATGGACAGCCTAAAAGACAGGGGGACCGTCTGAAACAAAGATTGACAGTTTAACATACAGAGGGACAGTCTGAGAGACAGAGGCACAGTCTGGGACACAGAGGCACAGTCTGACAGACAGAGGCACAGTCTGGGAGATAGAGGTACAGTCTGGGAGACAGAGGCACAGTCTGACAGACAGAGGCACAGCCTGGGAGATAGAGATACAGTCTGGGAGACAGAGGCACAATCTGAGAGACAGAGGGACAGTCTAAAAGACAGGGGGACCGTCTGAGACAAACATTGACAGTTTAACATACAGAGGGACAGTCTGAGAAACAGAGGCACAGTCTGGGAGACAGAGGCACAGTCTGAGAGACAGAGGGACAGTCTAAAAGCCAAAGACCGTCTAAGACAAAGATTGGTAGTTTAACATACAGAGGGACAGTCTGAGAGACAGGGGGGCCGTCTGAGAGACACGGGGACCGTCTGAAACAAAGATGGACAATGTAAGACACCGAGGGACAGTCTGAGAAGCAGAGGGGTAATCAGAAACACAAAAGAACACTCAGAGGGACCGTCTGAAATGTAGAGTCAGAAAAAGAAAAGGTCAGTAAAAAGGACAGAGGGATACTCAGAGATACAGAATGTGCTGAGAGACAGTACGCGGAACAAGGGAGGTAAAAACGCAAGGAACAATCACAGAAAAACGAGGTACATTGTAAAAAAAAAGCAAAAAAGGGCAAGAAACTTTGCAAAGTAACATGGGACGGAGACCCAGCAAGCAGAGGAGCAAGAGAGACACAAAAATAGAATGAAAAAGCGTGAAACAGAAGTAGACATAAAAAAATATGAGAAAGAAAGCAGCAAAAAGGGAACGAAAAAATTGAAAAGAATCAAAGACAGAGGCCACACGAGAAAGAAAGAGAACAGAAAAGAGAGAAAGAGGGAGAATGAGAGAGAGAGAATGCTTTCCTTTCACCGCGACGCAATTAGGGCTGCGATCCAGGATCGCAATTAAGGCTCCGACAATAATGAAGGCGTGCGTGGAAACCCATAATCCATCCCCTACGACGTCAACTAAATTCTTCAACCAGTCTTCAATCACCATCGAAGATCGGAAATTCCATTGCGATCCACCTGTCCCGCTGATTTCACCCATACGAGCTCTTATTTATTTATTTCTCATTTAATGCACACATTTTCGACATATTTTGCCGCAAGTGGAAATAATACGATACGGGGAAAAAATATTTGGAAAAAAAAAGAAACAGAGTTGCGTTTGACAATTGAAAAAATAATCGACAAAATTGTACGGATCCGGAAGCAAAGAGGAAATTTTTAATTAAAACTTCACACTCTCATGCCAGACGAGCGAATGCAAAATACGCATTGTATAAATAAATACATGGAATAAAGTCAATATCATTGTGATGATGTTTTTTACAATATTCAGTGACATTAAATATTCTATTGAGTTTTGGAATATTCAATTGGCTGTAAGAAAACGTAGTACGATGCTTAGACGATAAGAGGATTAAGTTCCTTTGCATTCCTGCTCGCTAATTACCCAAGCGGATTGTGATAATATTCCTATCGATGCTGAGAGTACGTGAATCGGGGATTCATAGGTCTTCGATATGTAACAGTTTGAGTATTTTCACTGAAAGCATAGACGAGCGTTCTCCAAAGGTTTAGAAGAGGAGTACTTTCTGGAAGCTTACAGCAGTATTCTCCAAAGGGTTGGACTAGGGTTCTCCAAATACTTAAAGCAGCATTCTTTAAAGGTCTGAGCTAGCGTTGCCTGAAGGTTTAGACTAGCCTCCTCCAAAAGTCTAAATTAGCATTCTTCGCGGGCCTAAACTGGCGTTCTACAAAAACTCAACCTAGCACTTACCAAAAGCCTAAATTAGGGTTATTCAAAAACTTATACCAGCGTTCTCCAAGCTTCTGAATTGGTATTCTCCAAATCTCAAACTAGGGCTCGTTAAAAATCTAAATGAGACTTTTTCAAAAACACAAAGTAGCTGTCTCTAAAAGTCTAAACTACTATACTCCAAATGCCTACATTAGAGGTCTCCAAAAGCGTTCTCCACAAATCTAAGTTATCGTTATCCAAAAGCTTATACTATTGTTCTCCAAGGCCGTGAACTGGCGTTCTCCAAATCTCAAACTAGGACTCACCAAAAATCTGATTAAGTATTATCCAAAAACTCAAACTAACATTTTACAAAAGTCTAAGATAACGTTTTTCGAAAGTCTAAGGTAGCGTTAACTAAAAGTCTAAATTAGTGTTCTCCAGAAGTTCAGCTAGCGTTCTCCAGCAGCCAAAATTTGAACGTTGCAAAAACTTAAATTAATTTTGCTTGTAATACGAGGATTTCGGATCTCCAATATGTAACCGTTTGAATTTTTCAGCGTATTTCCATGTTAATGTCGTTTTATCGGTATTTGCAAGCAGCACAATTTTAGATATACAATTGGCACACACCAAACATCGCAAAATTACGAGGTGTCCCAGTTTTTTCATGTTCCTAGATTAAAATGAATGCCGAATGTGCGTTTCGCCTTTCCGGTTGTGCAATACAACTTTACTTATCGAAGGGACACTGAAATACGAACTTCTTTTAAATTAGAACCACAATGTGTTTACCTCTATTATTTAAACTTTGTAGAATGACTTTGTAGAAATACAAAATTTTAAACATTTCATTTCTTATCTTCAACTAAAATTTCAATATTAAATTTATCGACAAACCGCTTACTATTGAAGATACATTATAATACGTAAATGGAGTTAAAAAATTATATTTTTCATTTCAATTAAATTTCCGACGTTGACCGGACGTTTTAAAATATAAATTGGAACAAAAATTGTTAGAGAAATGCAAGTACCGACACCGAAAGCAATTATGTACTCATTGTACCTCATTTTGCACGGACACTTCAACATTTAGAAACATCATAAAACGTAAATTACACTTTTAACCTTTGCTTAATAAATATCATAAAATGCAAATCAATAAAAATAGTCCCATCAATACCAAATTACCACACCCCCAAACAATTGATAACTACCCTAAAGACGTTAATGTTACCTATCCCTAATAACTATACCTCCAATGAATCTATCAATTAACTATAAATAAAAAAATTAATTATAAATTAAAAAATCAATTAAACTATTAATTAAACTATATCATAAATTAAACTATCAATCGAACTACACCATCAACTAAAAAATCAATTAAACTATACCATAAATTAAACTATCAATCGAACTACACCATCAATTAAAAAATCAGTTTTACAAAACTCCCTCCACAAAACCACCATATATCTCCCACTCTGCCAAAACCACACAAAAACATCCAAAACAACCCTCCAAACCATCCATCACTGACTTAAAAACCCTAACACCTATTATTTGGGGAAAAAACATACCCCGCCTAATCATTCCTCACATTCCACCCTAAATAACACCACCGACATCAACCCCATTGATTCAAAACCATCAAAATCATTCCTAAAACTTCTAACCGCCATTCTGCCCACAAAAAAATTACCCCTAAACCCCACACAAAATCATGCAAAAGCAACCCTTCAAATCATCCATCACTGACTTAAAAACCCTAACACCTATTACTTGAAAAAACGTACCCCGCCTAATCATCCCTTACATTCCACCCTTAACAACATCAACATCAGATCCGGTGGATTCGGAACCATGAAAATCATTCTGGAAATTTCTAACTGGGAAAAAACTCTGCCTAAACCCTGAAGAATTCTTAATCTCCCACAAAGCTGTTTGAAACAATGGCGCAAATTAGGCTAGCATCAGGAATGCATCGAAATGTGCGTACACGTGCGACGCACGGAGAGAAACACGAAGAACACCGGATATGGACTAGACTACAGCCAGACGGCCCGGAATGGAAATCAATACAGTCTCAACACTCGTCGGCTTCTCTCCCCCGTCCTTCTCCTCTCTCTTTCCCAACCTACCTCACTTCTCCCTTTGTCCCTCTCGTTCTCCCTCGCACGGCCGCTTTTCCCCCTTTTTCCATGCTCTCTCCCTTACGGCTCCTGTCTTTCTCCACGGTGGCATCATTGGCTGCCAGAGTTTCAGGCCCTAACGCAGATTACACGCCGTTCGTACAATGGATCCTGCCGGTGCGAGTCCCTCCGACGTTCCCAACCCCCATGACGAGCCCTTCGTCTTCCGCTTTGGATGGGCTTTAAGTCAGGAAAAGGGCGGAGTTCTTGTGGAATTTCTGAATTGGTGGAATTTTTGAATCTCGTTTTTCGACGATGGTGAAGAAGGGGTTGGAACTTACGAAGGGGTGGGATTTAAATATGTTTTTTTTTGCTTTTTGGGGGTCAATTGATATGGGGATTTTTTTAGGTAGGATTTACTGATTTAAGGGGATTGTGAGGAAGTGAGGACATGTGATGGGAAATTTTTTTTAGAGATTATGGGGGTTTGAAATTTGGCTAAATGCGGGGGAGGTGTTTATCTGTTTAAATAACTATAATTGTGTAATTACTACGGATGTTTTACTAATTTCTACAGGTTTAGGTGGATTTCGAATCACTGAAGGTATATTTTTAACAATTTATTATTCGTACAATTAAATGTTCAGATTTTCCTCCACTTTAAATTATAATTATAGACAACAATTTCAAAGTTCATTTGGTTAATAGAAATTCTGAAATTAGAAAAACTTTGTCGAGTCTATTCCGTGTGAAAAAAATTTCAGTCTCACAAATGAAAAAAAAAAACGCATCGAGATGGCCCATAAAAAAGATTTTAATTTTCGCACTGATGTCGTTTGTTTTAATACGATCAGTCGTCGTTTCGAGCTGACGTTTCGTAGTATTATTAATGAACATTTCGCACGGAACACGGTCAAAACGAACGTGGAGATAATTCAGAATGTGCGTGACACACATGAATTCGCAGCCGCGTGCGAACGTAGAAGCACATCGCAAAGTAAGCAAACCCGTAAAAGGACTGCGAATCGGTCTCCATTTGAAATCACCGAGAGTACCATTTATGGGCTTGGTTATCTCGTAGTAACAACAGAAACCTCCGACTCGTTTCGTCCATCGACTTTTTATCTCTCCTTTCCTGACTTTTTTATCTCGATTCTCTTCTCTCGGATTTGCTAACTAGCTGTTGCATCGAGTATCATTTTTAGAAATTTTCCACAATGTGAATTTCACTTTTTAGGATAACTCTATGATTCATTTTTGGGTATTAAATTGTTGCAATTTTTTATAGGAATAGTAATTTGGATGTTAACATTGTGCATCTAAGTTAATAAACGATTGCATCGAGTATCATTTTTCGAAAATTTCCACAATGTGAATTTCACTTTTTACGATAATTCTTTGATTCATTTTTGGGTATTAAATTGTTGCAATTTTTTATAGGAATAGTAATTTGGATGTTAACAGTGTGCATCTAAGTTTAAACGATTGCATAGAGTATCATTTTTCGAATATTTCCACAATGTGAATTTCACTTTTTAGGATAATTCTTTGATTCATTTTTGGGTATTAAATTGTTACTATTTTTTATAGGAATAGTAATTTGGATGTTAACATTGTGCATCTATGTTAATAAACGATTGCATAGAGTATCATTTTTAGAAAATTTCTGCAACGTGAATTTCGCTTTTCGAATTGCAAAAAAGAATTGTTGCAATTCTGTTATGGGAATAGCAATGTGGATACTAACATTGTGCATCAAAGTTAATAATAGATTTGGACTTTATTTCTTGATCCCTTTTTTTCAGAGTCCTTATTACACACTAAAACTACCAAGGAGGTCAAAATGGCTTGCACTAATTACATTGAAAATATTCCTGAAATTCTTAACGTTATTTTTTTTTCATTTTTCTACATCTATCTGAAAAACCACAGGCGACTGAATCGATCAAGTTTCTGCTCCCTTCATTTACTTCTTTGTGATTTGACAAATATATTGAATTAATCATAAGTAGATCTACTGTTAATATATTTCAGTGCAACAGATTTCACCCACGTAAATCTAGTGCTAAAACAATAAGTGCTGAAAAACACTTAAACCGAAAAAATAGAAGAGCAAGAAAGACATTCCCAGTAAAAGCTACAAAACACTCAAAGTCAATTCGACACGCGAAAAGAATGAATATCACAATAAGAATGCAACGGGTGCCCCAGAGAAGTAGCCATGGGGAGGACGAAATCCGAATAGGGGTTGCTGCCACGTGCACGCGACATGTGGTTGTGAGACACGGTGAACCAGATATTCGAATGGCATCGACGAGCAGCCTGGCACAGCAGGAACAGGAGCAGGAGCAGGAGCAAAAGCAGAGCCAGAGGCATGGGGTGGCGACAACGGTGGGGACGAGGACAGGGACACGGGGGCAAGTGGGTAGAGAGTGGAGCAACCGAGATATCCAGGTCACAAAACAAGTGTCGCAACCGAGTCATGCTGGCACGCTCGTGCGAATTCACTTGCACCTCTGTCAGTGTAACAGTCAATGTTCAACCTTTACACAGGACCTTGAGTTTTTTTTCAGCTTTTTGTGAGGAATTATTCATTCTGATTTTTCTAGTCTTGGAATTTTTTTGGCGGGAGACTTAGATTGTGGAGGTATGAGAAATTTGTAGGGTTTTTGAAGTTGAAGGGGGTTTTTGACAAAAAAAGATTTTTTGAAGTACATTTTGCACGGGCTCTGGAGTTCTTCAGGTTTTTGGGAGGAACTATCTCTGATTGCTCTGAAGGGGCCCAGCAGTTTTTGGAGGGAAACCTTGATTGTGGCATGTGGACAATTTGTAAAGTATTCATAGGTTTTTTTTTTAACAAAAAAGATTTTTAAAGTGTATTTTGCATGAGACTGAAGTTACTCAGGTTTTTGTGGGGGTTTCTTTATTTTGGCTTCTCTGGAGGGACCTGAAAGTTTTTGGCGGGAGATCCAGATTGTTAAAGTGTAGGCAATTTGTAGAGGGCCCATAGTTTTTTAAGTTGGAGGTCTTTTTTTAACAAAAGAAAACTCCTTTTTTAACATTCTGGTTTTTCTACAACGTCCTGGAGCTTTTTGGCGGGAGATTCAGATTGTGGAAGTGTGGGAAATTTGTAAAAAATGTATCCACGTAAATCAGATCAAACGCAAACCTAATCCAGACCAAAGTCCGAAGATTCAGTGCAGTAAACTGAATAGGCCCCTGAGGGACTCACATCTTCACCCCTTGTGGGCTTTCTACCTATGTGGCTCGGGTAACCCTGGGTTCGCCAAACCCATACCTGACCAGTGAAGCTGGTCAGGCCCCTGAGGTAAATCCTTTTCTGTGGAACTGGTCCCTAAATCAGATCTAACCTAAACGTGCCGTTGTATTTGATAAATATTCAAAAATCCATCACATTTATCAAATTTAGTGGTGATTATACATTATCACCGGATAAATCACATTCACGGTAACATATATATTGCATGGGACCTTGAGTTTTTCAGATTTTTGTGAGCGACTGTCCATTCTGATTTTTCTATAGGATCTTGGAACTTTTTGGCGGGAGATCGGGATGTTGGGGGTGTAGAAAATTTATAAAGAATCTATAGTTTTTAAAATAGAAAGGTCTTTTGAGTAGAAAAATTTTTTTGAGGTACATATATAGTGCACGGGCCCTTCACTTTTTCAGGTTTTAGCGAGAGCTTCTTCCTTCTGGTTTTTCTACAGGGTCTTTGAACTTTTTAGCGGGAGACTTAGATTATGGAGATATGAATGCTTTATTAAGAATATATTTATAATAATATTGACTTTCGTAATAATTTTTAAACTTGAAGGTCATTTTGAATTAAGAAAATTTTTTAACTGAAATTATATCATGATGCATTGTGGTATTTTTGGTCTTTCTGAGAAATTTCTAATTCTAGTTTCTGAAGAGAGTTCAAAAATATTAATAGCTTAATTTCTATCAGGTTTCGTTACTTCAATTTTCCCGCGAAAGTCCACAAATTCGCACGAGCAAAGCGAAAGAGACTATCAACTTGGCGCGAAATCACGATCAAACTTCGTGGGACGGAAAGGAGGTAATCGAAGCACGCATGAGAGAAGAGTGTCGAGAATATCAACAAGCTCTCGCTAACTGTAAAACTAGCCATTTTTCTATACCATTTCCCGTGTAACGACACGACAGCGTGTTTGCATTGCCATCGCCTCTACAGTTCCCGCCAAAAGACACCACACTTTTCAAAATAATTCCAGTTTCCCGCGCATTGCAACATATCCCGAAAATTTGAACGATGAAGAAAATTCCTCATCTTTCTCCCAATAAAAATTCAACCAAATTCAACATAAAATAAAACTAAATTCATGATGAAATTTTATAACAAAATGTTATTATAAAAATTGACAATAATGTAAAATGAAATCTAGAAGTGTCCGTGATTATTTATTATTGGAATTAAACCGAAAAGGATGGAAATAACGATGGGTCAGCAGGTTCGAAGGAAAAAGCGGGATAACTTTTACGACGACAGAGTACAAAGCAAATGGTTTGAGCTAGCAGGTACTTGGTGCTTCTTAGAAAGCTGTTAAAATGCGAATTGCGTCGCCGGCGACGACAGAACGATACCCGGGAAGACAACGAGCACGAGAAATTCGTCACGTAAATCCCGGACAATGACTCTCTGCTACCTGTGAGCCAAACGACTCACCAACGATACCCGTTACTTCGTTGCAATAAAAAAGAAACCTCGTATTACCTACCGCAGCGACGAGGGTTGAGGTTTAACCCTTTGCTGATGTTGAGTTCAAAGAAAGATATTTATTTATTTCTCATTTAATGCACCCAACTTCACAAGATACTAATTGGTGAACGAATTTTCCTCGGTTCTGACTTTGTGAATTAACAGGTGATTAAAATATGACCTCTATGATTGTAGATTCTAATTAATTTACTAATTACTAGAATTTCTTTTTCCTAGGTGGCAAAAGTGAGGGTCAACGAAACTGGAAACACTTAGAATTTTTATACCTTTGTCGTACGATTTCTTTTTTGATCGAATAATTCACAATCAGAATTAATTGCTGAAATAAAAATTAATCCCGCTGATAACTCAGTGATATTTTTAATTTAACAATTTTCGAGAAACTCCAAAATTTCTTTACTATCAAATAATTCATGACCTGAGTCATCTTGAAATTCGCAAAACAGTTCCTACCCATTGCTAATTTCTGATTCATTTTAAGTACACAATTTATTTATTAATTAAAGTACTTTGGAAATTAAAAGACTTTATTGGTAACAAGAGATTAAGTCATGCTAAAGAGATACTCGTATCGCAAAGTGCTAAACGAAAGGAAGAACTGTCGAAAGGAAGGCCGCGAGAGGACTTCGAACTGGGTCTCAAACGTGAGTCTCATACGGATAGCAAATTTCGGCGATTTTAAGGCCCCATTCACATTACACGACACGAATGACTATTCCTCCAGATAGCATATTAAAATACCGAGATTTTGATTATTCAATGTCCTCATACAAAGGCCAACCATATAATTTTGTTAAAAGAATTGCCATTAAATGAAAAAATAAAAGTTCTTGTCCTACATTTTCTAAATTCAAGTACCACAAAGAAAAAAAAATCGCCGAAGGAGAGTTGCTTGGGACTTTTTGGTGGTGAAGTGACTAATATTCTCAATTTCATACTTTTTACAAAATTTGAATATTTCCTATCCAATTTATCCTATTATGAATATTACTCATTATTGTACGGCAAGGAGTTAAATTTGGAGAACAGCAAGGTTAAAGGGTTAAATGAATACGGAAACTTTAACGACAAGAAACAAAACTTCAGTTGCGTTCGCGAAGTTCTGAGTGGCCAAGTGAAAGTGAACGGGCCCCATGAGGCCCGGCGTGTCGAATGTCGAGCAACGGTCGTAAAAGAATTCGATGATAATTACGCTTCGGTTGGAGAATGAAGATCGACCGAAAAGATACGTTATTCGTCGTAACACCGTAACTATATGGGGGCCACCTTTCACTTGCGAGCGTGCGACTCTTTCACCGTGCTGGAAGTTTCGCGGTCTTCCTCGCATGCTTTCTTTCTTTGGGCACGTTGCTTTTTTCCTCATTTCGTCCGCGAGGGTGCTAATTATCGAAGAATGAAAGATCCATGAGGGAAGATATGGGAGGTAAGAGTATAGCTGTTTCCGGAATCGAGAAACACTCGGGATTTCGCGGAATCGAAGTCCTTTGTTGCTTCGATGAGATACTCTTGCGGAATATTCGCACGGATTGTATGAGTATCAATTTTTTTTTTAATATCGAGGAAATATTTGGAAATGGAAATTATAATTTTGCAAAATGAAGGTCGTTTATAGTCTCTAAAAAAGATTGATGACAATTTGCAGGAGTTAGAAGCAAATTCGTTACAAATGCTAAAAAAAATTGAGATGAAGTTTGAAGTTATTCAACTGCAATTGGATGTTTGTAGGTGGGTGAATTTTTTTTGGTGGAATTGTAAATTTGTCTACTTTGACACGATCTAGATTAGAAATGTTTAAGTTGGCTTTTCAATCGTTTTAAAATTACTTTTATCGTTTCTATCGAAAGCCAAGACTCTAAAGAACGCATAGAAACAAAGTGCAACGAAGTCGATTCAGAAACACGGGAGAAAGGATTTTTCAAAATCGAGAAAGCATTTTTTTCCAGCAGTTGGTGCAGGTTAAGGGGGTGAAGTGGCAAATGTTTGAAAATTCGTAGTTATGCTTCTGAAATTTGCAAAGAGATGAATTTTATTACTGAAGCGTTAATTTCTCCATTTTGAATCGCTTTTATTTGGAAATTTCGAAAATATACCCTCACGGGAGCTTCCTGAAGAACTTTATTGTTCCAAAATTAGTATTAATACGTCCACCGTCTAATAAAATCCAAATTTTGAAAAAAAAACCGCTTTAAAGAATTTATTAGCACACATCAAAGAGAAATAACAATTTTTTTAAAAAATAAAAAAAGTTTTTAAAATTAAAAACTCACCTCGTCCGTCTCCCTGGTACAGTCTCCGTCGTCGAATAAATCGATCTCGAAGTGGAGGCAGGAAACGTAGCGATAATTATAAATCACACTCCGTTGTACTCTTCTCTCATTAATCCTCTCTTCCTATCTCTCTATCTTTCTCTCTTCCTCTCTCTCTCTCTTTCTCTCACTTTCTTCCACCTTATTACAATCTATTATTATTCTCTTTGCCTCCTCCTTTATTATTATTATCACTAATGCCGTTATTACTCTATCTTGGTATCACTATTTATTATAAATTATTATTATTAATTATTAATAATATAATCATTAATATTATTATTATAAATATATCTGTCTGCAGGTACTTCGCTGTCCTGGTTCGTAGAATCGTAGAACGGGTTTTAAGGGTCTGATGATAAGGGAGAGCTTTCTCTTAGATAACGAGAATCAGACGTTCCAATTCTTTTAATCCCAGAGACTCGCAGGTTTTTTTTTTCCTCGGAGGTAATATAACAACGTCCTTCAATCGCATTCAAGGCTACACATACAAATATACATTGACGTATATGTACGTTCAGCCACGTGCTATGGAAACGCGGAGGACAGCACGTGTTTCCTTGACTATACCTCAAAACTGCTTCTGTCTACAGAATCGTTTCTTAGTTTAATCGTATCCTTTATATCTGGTATGTATGCTTGTATTTATGTTTATGTGTGTGTATATATATATATTTATTATATATATATATATATATATATATAATATATCGTTATTATTTGTAGTTGCGTTTTTTTTGGAGGGGCCTAGGCACTATTGCGCAGCGAAAGAGGTTTTTAAGTTTGAAGGTACTTGTACGTACGAGGTATATGTTCTCAAGGTAGAAGTTTAAATATAGGAGTGATACAGAGTGATCTCGGCAAAGTCTCCCTTGCGATTTCTCTTTCTATCGCTCTATCTCTCTTGCTTTCTTCCTTTCTTCCTCTTCTTATCTTCTCAAAATTCACGCAAAAAGGTTGGGGGACAGGCAAAGGTTGTCAGGGTGGGATAGGTTGTACTTGGAGATTATTCTTCTTTCTTTCTCTTTTATACTCTGATTCTCCCTGAATTTCCTTCTGCGACCTTCTCTGATTCCTCGTTGGATTAATTTCCACGAGTTTTGAGCCACACTTTACACACACTTCCTCTTCCTCCTTCTTCTCTCTGCACTACCTTCGTGGCTGTCTCTTCTCCGTCGCCTTCTTCTTCCTCTTCTTCTTGTTCCTCCTCCTCCTCCTCTTCTTTCTCTTCCCAATGATGGGCCTTTCACTTTACGATCGATGGCAAGGCCCTCCTTGACACGGTAGGGTCTCTCACGGAAGGTCAGAAGTCGTTATCACCTCCTCGAGTTTCCCCACTTGCTTGCCACATTGCCCTGGGACCTACAGCCGCCCTCCTCCACCGGGTAGTCAACTTCCACCACCATCTGCGATCAGAAAATGGGGAAATTGAGTGATAATGTAGAAATTGAGTAGACAATAAGTGTATTTATTTTAACACTTTGCCGACCGCTAATCGATTAACACTAGAACTACCAAACCAGTCAAAATGACTGGTACACAATTTCTTCAAAAAACTCTACAAGTTTACACAAGAGACATAGAATGAATATTCTACGTCGATATCAATAAAAATAAATCACCCAACCGATCAAATTTTCCGCCGCTTGATTCCCCCTTTTTCAAAGTACTTATTTAATTTATTAAAATATGATAGATTTGAGGCCGGTAGTTCTAGTGTTAATCGACTTTTCGGGCCCAACACTTTTGGGCTTTTAACTTATTAATTGGTCGCTATGGAAATTAATAAATTGTTATTTTTCATTGCAGTTAACTGTGCCAAGGACTCAGTGAAGAAACTTTCCAATTTTCGAAGAGATATCAGTATCAGGGAAATATTTGCGTACAAGTGACCGATCAGAAGTGCGCAGGATGTTAAAAAGTACCGGTCGGTAAAGTGTTAACACTAAACGTATCGGCATTTTGCATATACTTGTTCTTATCGTAAGGGATTAACATGTTAAGCGCCCACTCCTAGAGATTGGGACTACTCTTTTGAGCCCTTTTTGGGTAAGGTATCTTTCTATTTGTTTTAATAAACTACATTAATTTTTGATAAAATATTCTATTTCTTACTTCAAATCATTAATTATGGCTCGATCAGGCCCCACTGAGTAGGTTGGGTACAACATGAACGAAAAATCAACGTCCGGTCCCTAAGAACCGGTATGGCGCTTAACGTTTTAAATGACCCCTTGTGATAGAAGTATGCAAAGAATTTTTATCGGTAAAAAATAAGTTAAGAGAAAAGTGGTAAGCGAGAAATTTAATAATCGGATAAGTAGTATAACAATTTACAGAAAGTCAGGTGAGTGAAAATGATAATAAGTGATTTAAAAGTAAATTTTGGAAGGTCATTTGACTCCACTTGGTAGGTTTGAAGACAAAACAAAACGATAGGAATAAAATATTTATAGGGCATACTACGTCATTAGCTGCTTGCCATAATGATTACTGATCGATAGGATCCGGGATCATCGGCCTTTAAAATAATGTAAATTTTATTCTTCCTGATGCTTTTGCACGTTCATGGCAAACAACTGATGCGCTAGATTCATAAATAAAATATTTCATTCATTTTCCTATAGTAATAGAATTTTTTTGCTCAGTATATTTTCATTCTCGTATTATTTCACGTAAAATTAATTAAAATAATTCTATCGTATCGCATCTCACAGATATTTTAAATTTTATAGATTTTGCAAAAGTTGAAAACTTTTTATCCCATCATAAGTGTCACTCGTTATTTTATAACAAGCGGTTAATTAGAATTTATAGTGCAACCATAAAATATTTTTTGGTTGGCAATACAGGGGGGATAATTTAAGTAGAGCAACGAACCAAACACGATGATTCAGATATTGAAGAATAGTTTTGCAACATAATTATTCAAAGTCTCATTGTCCATGCACAGTATGGCGTCTTATAAATTCTTCGACGCCTGAAGCAATATGACTCGAAGACGGTTTACCGTGACCGCGTGTGCTCGTGGAAATTAATTTTCCGGCTTCCATGGAGAAATGCATGCGCATTAAGAGCAGCATGCCGTGCGCTCTTCCGGTAAACACGTGCCATTCCATTTCGGAAGATATTACGCTCGTTCTTCGTCTCCTTGTGGGTGGAACGCGCGATGAGAATCGCCGGAAAAGGCGATCCCACAACGGAAAACTTTCGATTCCGTGTTGGCACGATTCTTGGTAAACTCTTATTAATTGATTCTCTTTCTAACTTTAATCGTTTATTCCACTGGTAATTTTAGAATCAATTAAAAATCACGTTGGAATACAACACGAACGTCGAGAATTCGAAAAGAAACAACGTTAGAAATTTTTTCCAAAAATTCAAACCAAATCAACGGTTTGATCAGCATGGTAGATTTCGTGTTAAAAGAGATTTGTGTTTGATTCTACTAACTGAGAAACCTTTAATATTTTAACCACCATAGTTTCCTAACTTCTATTAATTTATAACATTATAGGAATGTATTAAATACGTAGTTTAGAAAAGTCATGATTAAACAAAACAGAAGAAGATTAATTCATTAATTTATGTTCTATAGAGTGGGATATCTGCTTTATAAGTGTCTTACAACATTGGAGAATGTTTAGAAAAAATTCAGAGCAAGTCATTTTGATCAGATTGGTAAATCTACTGTTAAAAAATATTTGCCTTTGATTCTCCTAACTGAAAGGCCGAACCTTTGCACTTCCAATCACGATTGTTTGCTAACTCCTATCAATTTAATAATAGTATAATTAATTACATCCTATTCATAATTAGTATTAATTTTATTAGTATAATAGATATCTACTCTATGGCTCCCCTTCAAAATTAGAAAATGTTTATGAAAAATTCGGACCAAGCAGTTTTCTCATCTTGATATAAAGGTTTACTGTTGATTTCCCATTGAAATAGGTCCTGGAAAAGGTCACGGTTGTACGTCCTCCACGATCCTCGTTAAAACATGTCGTATATCTTCTCCATGCACCAGTCCCGGACATGTCCTGGGTGCTAGTCGAGTTTTTAACGGCGTGTGCGTTCTTTGTGACGCGTCTCCTTCGCCCCGACGAACTGGCCACGCACAAATACGTGCGACTACGATCGGAGGGTGAAATTAAAAATACCGTGAAACCCTCCCTTGCGAGCCGTGCACGAGAAGAACCTGTCCTCTCTATTTTTCTCCGACGCATTCAGGGCCGTCGAGCACGAAAACGGTGCCCTCCGACAACCCCCACCAACGTTTACCTTTTGAATCTCTCACGGGGGTGTTTACCCTTCTATTTATGCCGGGGAATATTTTTCTAATGACGCGTTACGGATGAGTGTTCATTATGGAGATTTGAAGGGGTTTTTGTTTATTGCTGCCTTTCTACTGGTTTTTAATGAGGTTTCAGATTTTGAGGAAAAAAGTGTAATATTTTTGAACAAAAGAATTTTATCTTAACGTCGACCATTGAACCATCTACAATCATCCATATTGAAATTACGCATAAAAAATATAAATATAAAAAGAAAACAGTATATAATTCAAACCAATCAAAGGCGCAGACAATCGACGAAAGTGCGGGAAGCTCCTCCTCCTCGATCGCCAAATTCAACTTCTCTGACAGTACGAAACCAATAACGGCGTTGCAAAAAATTGAAATATCTGACTTTTGCCTCAATTCGACTATTAACCCAACAATTATCAAATATAAAAGGAAAATAAATTAAACCCCTCTTCATCCACAATTCAAATCTACTCAAAGTGGGCGAAACTCCTCCTCCCGGACCGACAACTTCAAGTTCTCTGACAGTAACAAACCAATAAACATTTTGCAAAAAAATTGAAATACTTTCGCACAAAATAACTTATGTCTCAGTTCGTCTATTAACCCAAAAATTGTCAAATACTAAAAGAAAATAAATTATATCTCCCTTCATCCACAATTCAAATCTACTCAAAGGCCAACGAAATCGAGCAAAGTGGGGGAAACTCCTCCTCCCGGACTGCCAACTTCAACTTCTCCGACAGTACCAAACCAATAAACACTTTTTCAAAGAAACTGCAGTACTTTCACACAGAATGAGTCTACCTTCAATTCATCATACATCAATAATCAAATACAAACACAAAAAAAATTTAATCTCCCTTGATCGACAATCCAATCAAAAGTGCGCACACTTCCTCCACCTACATTCCACCCCTCTGTCCCAAAATCTCTAATCGCCCAACCAAGAAATTTTAATAATTTCCCACAAAATCCCGTGCCTCTCGATAATCAAATCCAATGAAAAAGAACTAAACTCACCTTCCATCCACAATTCACACCTCCATCAAAACTATGCGCAATAGAACCAAGTGCAGGAACTTTCTGCGCCGGAGGGCGCCACGTTTAATTTTCCTCATACAACCCTCGCGTGAGGCGCGTCGTAAAGTGAGAAGCTAATCGATATAACTCGCGACGATCACTAGGAGGACGTACAAAGTAATTAACCGATGATCACAGCCATTGTTCGGCCATGCGAACGATGAGACGAGGCGAGGAGAGAGTCAGACCCCGGGACTGACGGAGAGAAAGAGAGAAAGAGAGAAGAAAGGAGGAAGAGGGCAGTAGGTATCGTAATACAATACTATTAGTTGAACTTGAGCTACTTATGAATGACCTTGTCTGGTTCAAACGCACCCACACAACGTGTGTCCTCGGTTCTCCCTGTGGTATGAATCGGAGTGCACGTCCTGTTGTGGCTGCGTTCATTGTTTTTTTTTTCATACAGTAACGTCCAACGTGTATCAAACTCAGCATTGAAGGTATCACAACACGAGAGAGAAACGACACCATCGTAAGGGATGGAGAGGGGAATGGTGTTTCGTCTGGATTGAAATGTTGCCGGTGTTGCAAAACAATGGTGTTGCGTTTCCGTGCGTTCAACGATACACAAGGTTTCCTTCGAGGCGATAAGTGGAGATTCTATGGACTGTTTTGCGGTTGTTATCCGAAGAAGGCTCGAGTTTGAGGTTTTTTGGGTTGTGAGGGTTTTATGGGGTATTGGGGGACGTGTGAAGCGGAAATGGGCCGCTGAAGATTTTAACCCTCTATAGCCCGGATTTTTTATGACATTAGAAGATCAGTTTTAAAATTGGAGAATTAGAAAATGATAATACAATTTTGAATGATGGATTAAGTCTGATTTTTAAACATTGAAAGAATTTTATGATTTTCACGAGTTAAATTATAATATTTGGCAAAATTAAAAATTTGACTTTGAAGAAGAATCTTCTAACGTTAAAAGTCAAGGGGGGCCCATAGAGGGTTAAGTGGTAGGTAGAAATTCTCTATTTCTGGGCTTCAACCCCTTGCAGTAACGAGTGACACTCGTGGTAAATAGGAAACTTTCAAGTTTTGCAAAATCTAGAAAATTGAAAATGTCAGTGAGACACGAAAAAATTATTTAAACATTTCATTAAATAGAATGATATATTAAAAAAAACTGCTCAATTTTTATATTTCAGATTACACTATATTATTGTGATGAAACTCACTAAAAAAATCTTTTGGCAAGGAGTTGGTGAAGTAATAATTTTTTGGGTCCGTCTTGAGTTTTATAATAGAACTATTTAAAAAAATTTTTCTAGGTGCTTTCAATATTGGAGATTATTTTACAACGGAGTGTTGAAGTTAGGAGGACTTCTTTTCATAAGACCAAGATAATTCTAATAAAATTTTACCAAGACAAAAATTCTAATTTTACAAATAAGCTCCCCATTTCTTCTGGTATTTATTCCACCATCGAGTAATGAATTTTCTCAAGATTCGACGATTTTACAGCAGTCTTTTTCAGTATCTTCAGAGAGATATTCTTTTTCTATAGGTTTCTTGAGGCGTCTGTTGTCGATGATTGTCTCGAATCAGAATGGGCTTGTCTAGAATTTCCTTTTCTTCCGATTATGTAAAACTCCTCCGGTTTCGCGAGGCTTTCCACGCGAGTGAATAGCCCCTTCTGACAATGTCATCGTGACAATCGGTTTCTTTTGCTCGTCGATTATTACCGCAACGCCGTTGCAAAAAGTGAGATATAGTCGCAACAGCAGCCGCATGCTTCAGCCTCAAATTACACGCTGGTTTATGTTTTCTATGGCCACTTTTTTGGGGACCTATTTTCACTTTGGAATTGGTAGTGGTTTCTGATATTTCGGGTTACAAGCTTCTTCCTTAAACTCGTACATTTTCAAGGTGGTTTTAATTATTAAATTAAATACATTAAATACACTAATTATTAAATTAAATAAATTAAATACACTGATTTTATAATTTTTTAACCAGTTGACAATTTTTTTGAAAACTTCTCAAAACTGATAGGCAGTGTATTCTCCATTTCTTATCAAAGTTAAATAACTTAATTAATTACTCCTTTCACATTTTGAATTCTGTTTTTCCTAACTACTCATTCGTTGCATTTAACACGTTGACTACCAGGGGGGTCACCAGTGACCGGCGCTATCGAATTCAATGAAATTTCATGTGACAACAATTCTCAAAGATAAAGCTAATCGATCAGAAATCCCATCAAATATAGTTTGATACCGCAAAAGGTGAACGACCGGCGCAATATTCCGTAAAAATTGTCAGCATAAAAAATATCAAAAATAGAGAAACATTAATGAAGAAAGGAAGTAATTGAATATCCGTTTTGATTAACTACCATTTCCAGTGAGAATTCAAGAGAAATGAAAGCAAGGAAAAGTCGCAGGGTAGACGACACGCGACAGCCGTTGTTCGTGTATATATACGATTAACCGGCATGCCATGATCGATAATGTATTCCGCTCGAAAATAAACTGACCTATACCAATGCGATGTTACCACTTCCGTCGAGTGACCCTCGTTTCTCGATAAATATTTACACGCTGAGAAGCTCGAGTTGCAACCTAGCAGACATTGGTCGGATCCACGAGAATTTCGAGATTTCGAAGATCGATTCGTGAAAATTCGATGACCAGGACGAAGAAACGGGTGGAAAATATCGATGGACTTCTATTTTATAGATATGAGTTTAAATCATCCGCTGATTTACGAAATTTTTGCTAAATTATGATTTAATGTATCATAGCCTCAGTGGTTTGGAAGTCATGTACATTTGGCTGCACTGCGGGGTGCAGTTGTTGAGATTTTCAGATAATTAGATGTTCAAACGTTCACACCTTCAGACGTTTAGATGTTCAGAATTTCAGAAGTTCAGATTTTCAATCATTGAGACGGACAAATGCTCAAAATGAAAGTTTAACTCTTTGGGAATATAAATTTTCAAGGCGAACTTTCAGACAACGAGAAGTTATAAAGATCGGAAGTTCAGTCATTCAGACGTTCAAACCTTTAGGCGCACAAATATTCAAGGCGCACCGTCAGACATTCATTTGTTCAGGTGATCAGACTTTCAGTCATTCAGAAGTTCAAATCTTTAGAGGTACAAATGTTCAAGGCAAACCTTCAGAAGTTTAGAGTGTAGAAGTTCAGAAATTGAGACGTTCAGACATTTAGGTCGACAAATATCCAACACCATCCGATGTTTGAACGTTTAAACCTTTAGGCAAGCAAATGTTCAAGGCGAACCGTCAAATCTTCAGACGTTAAGAAGTCGAAAAGTTCAGATGTTCCGACATTCAGATGTTCCAATCTTTAGGCGCACAAATGTTCAAGGCAAACATTCAGACGTTCAGAAGTTTAGAGTTTAGAAGTTTAGTAGTTCAGATATTCAGACATTCAGAGGATCAGACATTTAGGCACACAAATTTGCAACGCGATCCGATATTTGATCATTTAAACCCGTAGGCGTACAAATGTTCAAAGCGGCTAGATGTTCGAATATTCAGACATTTAAAGCCCGAACGTTCAAACGCTCATATGTTCCGGGGTTGGGGTTCAAAGTAGACTTTTAAAAGTAGACTCTCAAAAGTAGAACACACTGGCTGTGTTCTATATGGTATCTAAAAAAAAGTGAGTTACAGATAAATTGTTAATTACTAAGCCCGGGGCGCGAAAAATCTCCAGGGCAGCACTGCATTCGCATGCACACGCGCAGAACTGCACGCATATCCATGCATCGGTAGAGCCTCTGGCTACCCGCATTTCTTTTTCTCGTCGACACTAATGGGAACGTTTTAGTCTGTCGCCTGCAATTGCGTTATATGCACGTGTTATGCAACACGGAGGGCTCTTTAACGTTGACACTATTCCCCTTTTCAGGGGCATATTCATGTATTCCTATATACATAGAAATTTTATTTTCCTATAACGTATCCTTGTACTACATTCATTTTTTCAAAAATCAAATAACGCGTTCGTCTCATTTTGTTAAAAAATTGTAAAGTGGTTTGAACAATTGAATTACCACGACTGATAAAATTACTGGTTTCCGATTTTTTTATAACAATTGTCAAGATAGGGTGAAGTATAATAAATTTTGTCAACATTTGTTGCATCTGGAGGTAGAAATATAATAAAATAAATATTATTTTAATTAACATAATTCCCAATTTCTCAAAAGTGAAACAAGTAGTCCTTCGGTTTGTCAGCAATAATGCAATAAAAGAAATACTATTGTGAAAATAAAAATTAATAAAATACACGCTGCTTGAATAAAAAAGTATTCAAGCGCAACTAAAAATCTATTGTTATTAATAGAAATTATTCCACTCGACCCCAAATACCTACACAGTTTCTACATTGAAAAAACCCAATCTAAAACTTTGCAAGTATATATGATAAAAAAAAATTACATCCCGTTTCCTCACGTTCTCAAAACCCTCCGCGAAATTACACGGTGACCCAATCGACACTTCAATCAGCGTGAAAGCAAGAAACACAGCGAAAAAAGCCGATATCCGTCCTGTTGAGGTTCACAGTAGAACGAATAATCCGAGACATCGGCTGTTTCCCTCCATCGAGGCCCTTCAAAAGGGCCGATCACATAATAACCGGTAGAAAAACTCATGAATGTGTCTCACGGACTATCGGTAGCTGTGATCGTTAAATTATTACGGCTCAGTGAGTCAGATTCCCATCAGGAATCCTAAATCTAACTCCCACCCTGTTCCAGTTAGTCTGCACGACGTAAGGTGTGGATTATTAATGCACCTTTCGCGTGAGATAAGTTCAACTAACCTTTTGTGCCACGTAATGCCGTGCCCCTTTGTGTTTGTGGTGACCACGAGGAGATACGAGCAGTCTTCAGTTTCTCAATATTGATTTACAAGTAAGCTTTACTAGCCTTCGTGCCTTTGGCTTGAAAGAAAATTGTTTCTGGGGACATTTATGCGCGGGGAGTGGTACTAGGAAGGAAGATTTCAGGGGGTTGTTGGTATTTTATGGTTTGACTATATGTATAGCTATTTTCTATGAGGGGTGGAATTTTAGATGGGTGTGGAACTATTGAGGGATTTGATGTTAAATGATAGTTTAAGGAAAATTTGTGTCTGAATGTTTTGGGGGATTTGAACTTGGGCCCATTAATTGGGTCCGAGATAAAATTCTAATCCACTGTAACTGCTGCTTAAGAGTTACCGTTTTTGGTGCATTGAGATTCACAGAAACTATGATAAATTAAGGAACAATTTAGAAAAAATAACACGAAAGTTATGGAAACTTGAACTAGGGCCCAATCGTCGGAATCCCAGGAAAGATTCTGTCTCACTGCAGCTGTGTTTTCTACTGTTTACAATTTCAGATAGATTACTATTTATCGAGGCAATGATATACTAAAAAGTAATTTAGGATAAATCTTGCACAACTCATGGGAACTTCAACTGGGTCCCAATAATTGGGACTCTAAGATTTAAACTTCTCGCCTTAGCTGCTATTTAAGAGCTACAGTTTTAGGTAGATTACGACACATGGGGGTTATAATAAATTAAAAAGTAATTTATAACAAATCTTCAATAGATTGATGGGAATTTGAAATAGGACCCAATAATTGAAGGTCTGCAATTTAAACTTCGGCTATCTGAGACTTCCAGCTTCAGGTGGATCTCGATCAACCTATTTCATACATTAAGAGATAATTTACAAAAAATCTCTGTCTAAAGCTTATAAATCTAAGCTCGGACCCACTAATGGATCTGAGGTTTGAACTACTATTATCATTCTTAGGACCCATATTCCCAGACTGGTGTCGAAACACGAAGACTATAATATATTAACTGACCATCTTCGAAATCAACAGCTCCGAACATCAATCATTCATGATTCCACGATCTTGAATGATTAATCATGTATTTCTCACTAAACTAATACGAGTATCATCAAAAATCTTTTGGGCCTCATAAAAATTCCGTTGCGAGAAATTCCACAAAGATTTCATCAACCGATTCAACCTTAAAAGCATCCAGGTAGCAAAAACGTCTACAAAGACTTCTCCAATTAAATTCGTGTGTTGCATGCAACCCAGTAATATACTTTCACCATAAATAAAAAGAAAATCGTCTATCAACGCACCATCTGCTACAGTTAATCCATCATTGAAGATGTAGATCACAGAGGCAGAAAGTCTAACGATAACTTAGGGTTCAAACTTCGCCAACTCATTTTCCATGCTAATTTTCAGCGAAACGTTCTTCGGTAGAAGTTAGCATCAACTCGTTTAAGAACTTCCGTCACGATAGTGCCAGAAACAAACCGACCTAAGCAGACCTTCGATTTACGGATTCAGCATATTTTTTCCAGGCCGAGGAAGCCTCTGTGGGACTTATGCTCATGGGAAAAATATACGAGAAAACTTCGATGTCCTTTTGCAAGGCGCATATATGCGTCCATAGTCTGCATCGATATCTTTTGCAGGGCGCATATATGCGTTCATAGTCGTCATCGATATCTTCGCGGGACGTATATATGCGTCCATAGTCGTCATCGATATCTTCGCAGGACGTATATATGCGTCCATAGTCGTCATCGATATCTTCGCAGGACGCATATATGCGTCCATGATCTTCATCGATATCTTTGCAGGGCGCGTATATGCGTTCATAGTATCAATCGATACCTTTACGGAGCGCATATATGCGTCCATAGTAGTCAAAGGATTAAAGAATCGAGAAATGTGAAAGAATGACTGAAACAGTCGATCACCTCAACGATAAAATTCTAGTTGCTAGTTAATGCAAAAGAGAAAAACAACGTGGTAGGCAAACAAACAAGACTCGACGGCCTAGAGAATGTATTTCTGTCGGTATTTAACGTAACAGGTGTTTTCGAAACACTACGTGTCTCGGAGAAAGCGATATAGCTATGCGTGTATGCGTGTGTATCAGAGACTTAACAAGTGGCACGATATCTCAGTGAACAAAACCACTCCCATGCCTATTAGGGATTCACAGAGCGTCTTAGAATAAAAATGCATCCTCAGCTATTGTCCTCCACGGTTTCGTCCTTACAACGATGCTAGCAAGGCACATTCCGTCGTCCGTTTGACAGAAATTATCGTTTTACAATTTTAGATTCGTTGTGAGCCTAATATCGATAGACAATTTTTAATAGAAAACCATTATTGTGGTAATAAGAAAATTTTATGTTTTAAATTATTATCGTATTAGGGACTTATTGAATGGATTGGAAAAAATTCAGCCTCAGTTAATGTCCTCTTTGGTTTTGTTTTTATAATTATGTTAGAAAGGCACATTGCAACCACGTTTTTGCAGATATTACCGGCTTACTAATTTAGATTCGTCGTTTGTCTAATATAAATAGAGAATTTTTAGTTTATTCGAATTTTTGTGGTACTAATATAATCTTAAGTTTGAAATTACTGTTGTATTATTGAGTCAATTATGATAAAATGCAGCCTCGGGTATTTTCTTCTTTGGTTTTGTTGTTATAAATATGCTTTCAAGGCACATTCCAATGACAGTTTGCAAGGAATGTAATTCTTGTTCTTCTACTTCTTTTTCACTTTAACGGTAGACACATTAACGTTCTATCTATTATATTTAAATAAACTAAATAAGAACTTTGGAAAGAAAGAAATCAAAAGATGAACACAATGATTAATTAAGAATTTTCGATTTTATATGAATATTTACTACATGGCATCCCTAACAATTAGGAAATTTATTAAAAAAATTCGAAACAGGTCAATTTGAATGCCAACTTTGAATTGTACATTCACCATAGCTTATTGACTTATTATTTTACTTTCAATAAATATAATATTGTAAAACTAATTGTAATAAATCGCTAAAACTATTTTTTCCCGCCATTTCTTCTAACCAATAATATCATGTTAAACGTTCTGAAAATTGATGGCTCGATGTATTACATTTCAATTTGTTTTAACAACTTTCTGCAAAGATAACACTTCTTATCAAAACAAACGTACAACCGTTGTATATAGGAACAACCGACTTTACTTTATGGGCAATATTTCACTCTACTCCCTCATTCAAGTCTTTCTCGATCCCTTTTAACCTATCGCATTCTGAAACCCGGAATTTTTACTATGCAGAAATAAGAAAAAAGTCAAAATAATAGCTTGCAGACACGCGAACGTGTAGTCTACAAATTAAAACTTTTTTTCAGCTTTCTCATAAGATGTGGTTGAATAGTTTTCGGTGTTTTTATCGAGCATGCTGATAACTGGAAATGATTTATTTCAGAATTCAAGTATAATGGCTCCAGCGAAGTTAATGACTTTGACCCCAAATTTAAGGGTGTTAAATCTATTACACTTAAATATACAAACCCCTTCAGAAACGAGAAATGACTAAACCATCAATATAATTATTCTTTTGTTAATTTTCCATCAATTCAGCAAAACAGGTGTATGAACAATAAACACACGCACAAGGAATGTTCACACACGTGGCTGTTGAGCACTGTTGGTCAATTATGAATGAAAAGTTTCATAATTTTAACGATTCATAATTAAATAACGTTTCATTCAGCAAACTTTAATGAAATTCTTCAAATAATTATCAAAACTTTGTACGTCAGCAATTAACATCCCTATGTTTCCATAACAGTGATGATAAAATAAAATAAAACGCTATCAGCGCTGATATTTAGCGGGATATTTTTAAATTATGGACAGATTATATTATAGAGAATAATTCTACATCAAATTGTAATTCTAAAAAATTTTTTAAATAAACCTGCCACCACAGAGATGATAAATAACTTTGAAGAAAGTATGATCAATAGAGAATATGGTCAGTTAAGTAATTTGTATTATAACAGACGTGAAATATTAATTGTACAGCTTCTCGTAAATTTCAGAGATGCATTTGGAAGAAGCAGGAAGTCGTTAATTTCACGAATTCCGTAGATCTAGAGTTAAAAATGAACTTGGCACGTGAATCAGGTTGAGAATCACTGACGAAGTCAGACCGCGCGAGTCTGCCGTCCTCGAGAACTCGCGGTAAAGGCAGGATAATGTTTTCACCTCGGTCAGTAGTGTCAAGGGAAAGCGCCCACGATGCAAACCGTGAGATATACTAACGTCCGCAAAAACATGGGCTCGTCATTACATTTGCACGTAGCGAAAGATTCGAGCGAAGTTCGTGAAGGAAGTAAAATAGTAGTTTTGAATTTGAAAACTTTGCTTGGAATGTAACATGAGACTTGCATTTTCTATTACAGAGTTGTATTTATAGCTGCTGGATTAATTGATTAGGTGATCATTTTATTGGTGATATATAATTTTTGAAAATTTATCGAAGAATGAAGATTTATTAATGGATAGTTATTTAACTGACTTATGGTAACTAAGTTATAATATTTTAGAGTTAATGCTAAAATGTGATAGAGAACATTTGACCAGGGACGTGAAAAACTGGTTTAAATTACCTGCAATTTTTCCCGCCTAATATTTAAAATCTAAGGCGGGAAAAAAAATTCAACGATGTAACAACTATATACTTCTGTGCGAACGGAATTGAAAGAATTCAAAAACATGTAAAACACCTTTAAAAACTACTGTGAACAGTAGCTAGAGCTCTAGCACCACTTCAAAAGCAATTTGCTCCCAAAAAAATCTAAAACTAACCTCTGCAACACAAGAAGTTTTAGAGATAATGGTAAATAAGGGGGTAAACGTTTGAACTATCAATCTATGGACTCAACTTTAAATTCACGATCACCTCAGACATATTGTTTTCAAATTTGATGATTCAACTAAAACAACAGCTCACAGGCGACATAACCTTAATAATTACAACTAACAAATCTTAAACTTTGAAAGAAGAGATATCTATGTATGAAAAAGATAACAAATTAACTAAACTTAGATTTTATAAGATAGAACCAACATATGTCCTAACCCTATCCCTAAAAATTTTGAAAAATTTTTCGAAAAAATCGAGAAGCAGCTATTTTAACCCCTTTGGCACTTTCAGTATTAAGTATACTAAACAAGCAACTTCGAAAGAGGTAAACCAAGACTTAAAAAACCTAATTAATTAACTAATTTACGCCACACACGATACAAGTTCTACATTGATTATATCATTACCCTATCAATCTTGAATATTTTCGAAAAAATCCAAAATCCATTATAACCATCTCAGTACTTTGACCTTTAAGCACCCAATGACCGCATACCTAAACACCTCAAAACTTGTAAAATCGATCGAACCCACATCCCTCGAAACGGTCAGCTCGAACCCATCGCTAGTGCGTTCCGAAGTTGGCCTATACCGCGCACTCGGTCACTCGCACTGTCCACAGTGTGCCGAGCATGTGTGTATGCATTCACAAGTGTGGCATGCATGTGTGCATACATTCACGAGTGTGGCAAGCATGTGTGCATGCATTCACGAGTGCGCCTGTGTACACAGAGGGAACGAAGAGGAGAACGAGGGCCGACGAGTCGCTGTAGAAGTAGGAGGAGCGACGAGAGGAGGCCGAGAAGAGAAGAGGAGTCGAGCGCACGGCTCTGTTAGTATATGTGGGCTAAAAATGATACGCTGCCTGAGGTGACGTCATGCAAAGTTAGCCCGTCTGCCGAAGACTGCACTGGCTGCAACTCGCTGCCAGCCGCAGTCGTTACGCCCGGCAACGACGTTCGCCGTCAAAGCTTGGGCCTCCTGCGCCTCTCTTTTATGCGAGACGCGCGCCACTCTGAATCCGGTTCTTCGAACGAGAGATAGGAGAGATCGATACAATCCTCTCCTCTCTGTCCACGCATGTAAATCGTCCTTTATTCGGTGGGTTGCCGGTCGTCGGGGAATCTCGCGAAACCGAAATCCAACGATTCCGACGCCGGTACTTTGTGAGACTGTAGAGTGACCCTGGGCATGGATAACGGGAAATTTTGTGGAATATTGCTCCTTAATCCTTTTGGGTACTGAGGATCTCTGTAGGAAGTTGTTTAAGGTTCTTTCTTTTTTATTGAACGTTGCTTTTGAGTGGAACGATTGAAATTTAGGTGGAATGGAGAACACTGATGTTGGTAACTTGGAGGACGTTGAGTTTTCTCGATATAGGGATTTTTGTGGTAATTAAGATGAACTTATGTTATTGGTTCGATGTTTTTAGGTACTTTGTAGTTACATTCGTTGCGATCATTTCCCCTAGAGTCTAGAGTTGTGTGTGGTTAACGTTAAGTTCGTTGCGTGGGTCACTTTGACCCCTTCCATACTTTGTAAGGAAAATTGTAGAAACTTTAGATATCGTTTTCTGCCACTTGTGCTAACTTTTATGTAGAAAACGAGATTTATTATAAGTACTGTTGTGGTATCCTGTATTAAATTGGCATTCTCCTGCATTTTTTTCAGACAAATACTATCGTTATTTTGTAACTGGTCACAGGATCTGTTATGGTGAGAATAAGTAGCCATGAAGTGTCTGTACGATTAGTGTTAAGTAGATGAAACAATGTTATGATAATTTGGGAATACCATAGCCCCGTAGCCTCTTGTAAGGGTTGTCTTTTCAAGTGGCGTCTACGTCTGAACACTTCAAAACCTCATAATTCAAGATCGCCGTTGTTACCAGTAGCTGTTCGATGTTTAGGGTAGATTTCACACATTCCAGAAGATATGGGAGGATTCTCGCGCTCCATTTAGATATGGAAACCGAAGACGCTACCGGAGAACATGGAAATTTCCTGTTTTCAACTGGCAGCCTATCGAGCGTACACGCTGCAGTAATATTCGCGTGTATGTCGTCGCGTATAACGTTATTATCAGACGAGTCTTAAAAATGATCCAACGATGCGTTATGCAGCTGGCTGAAAGGGGTACATTATTCATTTGATCTCTCCGGCAGCCTTGACGCCGCGCACAGTCAGCTGATGCAGCGATCAACTGATACTCATGGTGCCACTGGAACAGAATTTATATTCCTGCGGCAGCCTCGACGATTTTAACGGTCGAAGGAAACGTAGTTTGTAGAATTTGAAGGATTTGCGAATTTTTTTAGCTAGAATTATAAAACTTGATATTTTAGCTATCTTTGGAACCACCGAGACTATGATAGATCAAGTTATAATTTAGAGAAATTCCCTAGATGTCATGGTGATCATAATCGGAGCCAACCAACTGAGAATTTTAGACTGTACCGCCTGTTGATTCAGAACCGCTGAGAGTTTGATATATCAAGTGATAATTTAGAAAAGTTTCTTAGTGGGCAAGGTGATTGGAATTGGAGCCAATTAACAGAGAATTTTAGGCTGTGACTTCAGTTCATCGGCTACTATAACGATTTTGCTGAGAATATATTGTCTTAGATGGATTCAGAACCGCTGAGAGTTTGATATATCAAGTGATAATTTAGAAAAGTTTCTTAGTGGCCAAGGTGATTGGAATTGGAGCCAATTAACTGAGAATTTCAGGTTGTAACTTCAGTTCTTCGTCTAATATGACCATTTTGCTGAGAATATATTGTCTTAGATGGATTCAGAACCGCTGAGAGTTTAATATATCAAGTGATAATTTAGAAAAGTTTCTTAGTGGCCAAGGTGATTGGAATTGGAGCCAATTACCTGAGAATTATAGACTGTAACTTCAGTTCATCGACTACTATAACAATTTTGCTAAGAATATATTGTCTTAGATGGATTCAGAACCGCTGAGAGTTTGATATATCAAGTGATAATTTAGAAAAGTTTCTTAGTGGTCACGGTGATTAGAATTGGAGCTAATTAACTGAGAATTTTAGACTGTAACTTCAGTTCATCGACTACTATAACGATTTTGCTGAGAATATATTGTCTTAGATGGATTCAGAACCGCTGAGACTTTGATATACCAAGCGATAATTTAGAAAATTAAATTCTGCACTAATTACGAGTCCCACCTTGTATTTTCTGAGCTTACAGTCCCAAAAGACATCTGCGACCTTACAACAATGGTTAAGTTTCGAATTCGGTAATTAATCGCTTGCGGTCAGAAGCTATCTAAAACTTCAAAACGACGAGAGTAATTGAGGTTAAAAAAATAAATAAAAAAATTCTAATGCAAAGAGAAAACGCGACTTTAGACGAGGATCAATTGAAATATGTCGGAAATTCTTGTACAGTTGGTATTTGCAGGCGACAAAGACGAATAAAAATGTCCCGATGTCTGGTGTTGCGCCAAGTAAGTAATTCGACGAAGACGTTAATGCCATAGGTGAAATTCGATACGCTTTACTCTGTGTACACTAATTGTAAAAATTACGAGGTATTGTGTTATTAAACATCTGAGCCTTTGTCTTCCCTCTATCCTCCACAAATTTCATTTACCATTTACACGACACTTTTCTTCCCTTAATTTACTACATAAATGACAAAACAAATATTTTACCCAATTTCAATTTAACACAGTCCATAAAACTAACATTAATTAACAAAAGTTAATTAACAGGCAAACTAACAATACCAAACAATGCAAAATTATAAATGGAAAGGAAAAAAGAACATTTTAAATTTGATACTTTATCTAAAAAAAAAACTTTATAAAATAAATTATCTTCATAAATATTAATTACATTCGATTCGTCACATCTCTCACATTAATTACTTGCATTAATTAAAACATCCAATTATTTCCATTTACTTTTAACACTCTGAAACCATTACAATTTATCCATTGTCAGTTTCCTCGGTAAAAATTTCTATTACCAATCAACCACGCTGAGGAATATTCAAAAATATTCCCAGATCCGAAAATAAAACGAGCTAAATATAAAAAAAAAAGCAATCACATTCTGATATTCCAATAGATAGAGAATTCCGAGAATACATTTAAAATTGCAAAGAGACAAAAAATATCGTAGCAATTGCACCGGATGATCGTTGATCCTACAGAAAAGAGGGAAAACGACGTTAATTCAGGCTAGTCCAGTTAATCTAGTGACCCCCAGAGAGAGAGACTCGACTAGAAATACCTGGCACCTACTCGACACTTGCGTAAGCAGCCTACCGGACAAATAGTTATTGACCTTTATTGCCAGTTCAGTCTCACGACAGTGGTAATCATAATAAAGGATATTTTAGTAGAACGAGAAATTTACTGAGAGCCACTGAATTCTTTTAACACTAGAACTACCGGCCTCAAATCTATCATATTTTAATAAATTAAATAAGTACTTTGAAAAAGGGGGAATCAAGCGGCGGGAAATTTGATCGATTGGGTGATTTATGTTTATTGATATAGACGTAGAATATTTATTCTATGACTCTTATGTAAACTTGGTGAATTTTTTGAAAAAATTGTGTACCAGTCATTTTGACTGGTTTGGTAGTTCTAGTGTCAAACCTTTGCGGACGGTGACGTTTTTGGATTCAGAGAGACTATTATTTATTTGGAAATTAAAACCACCTTTTTAACAGAAAATTAGACTATTAATGTATACAAATTATGAATTACTATTTGTGTGATAATATTTCAACAAATTCTATTTCATTTTTTTAACCGTATGGAGGTAAACTATAATTAAATTTGTTCTCAGTCCTTAAAGGGTTAAACCTTTGGGGATGAAGACTTTTATGAATATTGAGTTATAATCATTTATTTGATCAAGAACTACCCTTTTATCGGAGAGTCAGAGGGTGGAAGTTATAAATCACATTGACAAATTTAAATATTAACTTCATTCTTAAAATTTAACTCTAAAAAGATATTATAATTGTTCTTATTACCCTTAAAATTGTCCTTCAGCACTTACTCCAAGCTAAATACCTTAAAACTAGAACGACGAAGACAGTGAAACAGACGGCTTCTGCTTTTTTTTAAATTCTTCAATTTTATAAAATACTGGCAATGAGTTAACCATAAGTTAATCAACTTTTAAAACAATTATTTAATAGTGGAACTACGAAATCTATCAAGGTGACTGATGGACATTTTCCAAAAATTCTCCAGTTTATAGAATAGTCCAGGAATAGATAATCCACGTCCATTTTATAAAATATTAGTTACCGTATCGATCTTTTTTATTCGACCTCTTCGTTCATCCCTTTTCTAAGTACTTATTTAGTGTACTAAAATGTTATAGATTTAACGTCGGTAGCTCTAGTGTTAAACTTCATCTAATATTACGAGTCTTAGATGAAATACCATGTTAATTAACCCTTTTCACTCAGAGTATTTTCTATTATGAGCTGCCGTCTACTCCAGGACTATTTTCACCGTGCAATTGCACATCTATGGAAAATTTAATATCTTGCTTTGCAATTAAAAATAATCGCGTACATTTGAAAATTACGTGTTACGAAAACTAAAAGTTCTAAAAAAAATTCCATGGCCACTTAACCTTTTTCACTCCGAGTAATTTCTACTACGAGTTACTATCTACTCCAGAACTATTTTCCCGCTGCGAATGCACATCCATAGAAAATTTAACATCTTACTTTGTCATTAAAAAACAAGGGCATACATTTAAAAATTATATTTGACAAAAACAAGTCCTAAATAAAATACCATGGCCACTTTACCCTTTTCACTCCGAGTAATTTCTACTACGAGCTAGCATCTACTCCACAATTATTTTCCCTCTGCGAGTACACATCCACGGAAAATTTAATATCTTGCGTTTTGAAAACATTTTAAAATTATTGGAGTGAACTTATTTCAACCTTGTTAAAATTTTATTATTCAATAAACTTTTTTGGAAGCCCAAGTTTTGGTTGAATTTGATTGTTCGAAAAATCTATTATATAACTCCCGATCTTCCAAATGAATTGAATTTATGAAATACCTTAACCCTTGATTTCAACCAAAACTTGGGCTTCCAAAAAAGTTTATTGAATAATAAAATTTTAAAATTATGTCTTACCATATTAAAAGATATAAAAATACCGCGAATTTACCTGACAACAGGGTTATCAGTTTCTATTACAGTGTCGCCGCAGTGACGACAATAAAGTCCAAAGGGGTGGGTCAAAAAAAAAAAAAGAAGTAGAAATCCAGCACAATTTTCCTACTGAACTCTATCTACCCAGAAACCCGGCACATGTAGTAAACACGGTCATATAATTTTATCAGAAGAGAGCGTTACGACATCGTGGAGGAGGTCAACGGTATGCAATTTTAATCCTCGATACACGAAATGCCGCGAGAGTTCATCGTTTTCCGTTTCATTTAGCCGTGAGCCATTAATTTCGCTACAGTATTTATCGAGGGAACGACACGGCACGATAAAATTAAATGTTCGAACTCGCTCCGTGCATTTCGTATTGACCAAACAGAAAACATCGTTCTCCAACTCGGATGCACCACGGTGCATGGCGATTACGTCACGCTCGAAAAATAGGCTCGCGTCCCAATTTCACGAGTGTTTTGACCGACGAATTCTCGACGAGTATCCGCAACCCGATTCTCCTGCACGAGATATTTTTTAAGGCTGCCAGACCTTTTAACGTGACTTGTTACACCCACGCGAACTTGTTTCGTTGATTAATCTCGGCGAAATTATTCAAAGCAATTTAATCCCTGGAGAACATTCAGATTGAGTGAATTGTGTAGACTCTGTAATTTTACTTTAATGGTTTGACCTATGATTTTTTTTGAGATTGAAATTGAGTGGAAACTTGCCGAAATTTAAAGTTACCGCGGGTTTCTTTTGGGTCAGCGGTTCTCAAAGTGGAAGAAACTACCCCTTGGGCATTTGAAGGTTGAAAGGGGTAGCAGGTGTTTTTGGAACGATTGGATGGAGCTTTTGAGGCGAATGTTATTGTTGTGTTAATTAACAAATGTAAATGTCGAATTTGAGGAAATAGTAGTTTAGCACGTTGTTTGCCATGGGGGTCACCGGTGACCGGCACCATTGAATTCAATGAAATTTTATATGGCTTTTCATTTGTAATAGTTACGAATTCTCTAACACATTCAGTATTTAACACCAGATTTACGGCAGCCGCCAAATTGACGGGTTCCTACTTTTTTAACACTAGAAAGACGGACGTTAAATTTATTACATTTAAATATATTGAATAAGAACTTTGGAAGAAGAGGAATCAAGGGGTGGAAAATATGTTCGGTTTAATGATCTGTGTTTTATAAGATCAACTTAGAATTTCTAGCCTAGGACTCTCCTGTAAACTTAGGGAATTTTTGGAAAAAAAATGTGTAAAAGTCATTTTTACTTGCTTGGTCCTTATAGTGTTAAAAATATTTCCCAAGTTTATGGAGAAATAATACAGTACATTTTTCACGCATCTGTTATAATAAGCAAATTACTTAACTTTTTGCTCCTTGATCCATCTTTTTCAAAGTTTTCATTTAATATATTTAAATACACCAGATTTAACGGCCGTAAATCTAGTGTTAATACTGGCGTTCAAAAGATAAAATCCTGCTGAACATAGACCTATTTGTATCTTAAAAATCTGTGCAGCACAAAGTTGAGATTTTAGTAGAAAAAGTATGACTTCGGTAGAAATGATCAAATGAGCGAATCATTAGTGGCGTTCAACGTGTTAAGATGATTTTTGCTCAAAAGCTAGACAAACTTAATAACAAAGCGACTGAAACATTTCACATTAACCCTTTGCGGGCATTTTTGAATATCGAGAAACAATAAATTATTTAGCGATGAAAAAACACTTTTTCATCGGAAAGACAGTCTGTTAATGTATACAAGTTGAAATTTACTCTTTGTAAAATAATATTTCAACGATTATATTTTAATTTTTCAACTCTCACCATTTATATATGCACCGACAAACTATAACCAATTTTTTTCTCAGGGCGCATATATTCGCCCGTCGTCCTCAAAGGGTTACCGTACAATTTAATGTAAAAAACTGTACTGTATGGCTTGGAGAAAATTTCTCAAAAATTGTGACGCCCTTGGTAGATCTAGCATTCAAATCTACCACAAATATCAATCATTAACACCAGAACTACCAAGCCAATCAATATAACTGGATCAAGAGTTCCTAAAAATTCTTTGAAATTATCATAAAACATATCATATTCAGACAATTCAAAGTGCACCTAAAATAGCAACTTCTAGGCAAACGACTATACTAATTGAAGCCAAAAAAAAGGGAAAAAATACCCTGCATCACGTTACAGTGACTCTATAGCCCTCACTTTGCCAAGGTTTTAAGAGGATCTCAGAAAGCCAGGCATAATCTCTTTGTCTGAGATCCTCCTAGTAAATGCCTCGATGGCCTGGTTAAAAATGCATTTTCTACCCAAGAAGGGTTTCCTTACCCCGGAAGGGACACGCTTAATCTATAGTATACGTATTTCGCCAATAAATGCGTCGGTAACATAGAAAATTTATCGTTCACCGCCGGTCAGACAGACTCAGTTCCAAACTACGTCATTTAAATGACTTTGAAATTGTAGAAGACGCGGGTACCGTGCGATATCGATTCGATTCGGTTTCACCGAAGAAGTACGAGAAGAAAAAAGAAAAAGAAAAAATTCCTTCGGAGTCGTACACTGCCGGTTTGATAAGGGCGGGTCACCGGGTCATCGTTGTCTTTAAGTAGCATCCCCCTTTTCTCCAGAAAGAGCGTATCGCGGTTACGCTCATGAGTTTCTAAAGATGGGTCGTCGCCTCGGTTATTTAACATTATTGCTACTGCAGTGTAATTCATTTCTATTGTGTACAAAGGAGAATTGTAATCTTGCCGGGGCGAAATGTACGATCGTCCTTAACCCTATGTAATCTGGAGTTTCTGTTTTCCTTGGGAATGAATTTTCATTTCGTGCTGGGGATGCTGCTTGATCATTTTTAAATAAATATTAATGCCGTGGGATATTTGGAAATGAAGTTTCTATTTTTGTTTGAGCTTTGATTTTAATTTGGTGATCGGTGTGATATTTTTCATTTTCAATTAGTAAATATGGTAGGACTGAGGGGTACTTGAAATTGGAATTGGAATGATGAGTTTTCCGTTTTGTTCGAAACTGAATTTTAATTTGACCCTGGATAATTTATTTGTCAATTTTTAATTTTTTTAATTTTAATTTTAATTGCCGATTTTTAATTAGTAGATATTTGAAGATTATATCATATTTGAGATTGCAGGTAGAATGTTTAGATTGAGACAGCATTTTAATTGGATACTAGATAAATTATTTACTGATTTTTCATTTGTGAATATATTAAAATTGCAGAGTACTTGGAATTGGAATAGAATGATTAATATTCTGTTTAGCTTGAGACAGTATTTTAATTCGATACTGGATAAGTTAATTGCTGATTTTTAATTAGTAGATATTTGAAGATTATATCATATTCGGGATTGGAGTTAGAGTGACTAATTTTCTGTTTAGTTTGAGAGAGCAGTTTAATTGGATACTAGATGAATTATTTACCGATTTTTAATTAGTAAATACCTATATTAAAATTGCAAAGTACTTGGAATTGGAGTTAGAGTGACTAATTTTCTGTTTAGTTTGAAAGAGCATTTTAATTCGATACTAGATAAATTATTTACTGATTTTTCATTAGTAAATATATTAAAATTGCAAAAAACTTAGAATTGGAGGTAGAATGACTAATTTTCTGTTTAGCTTGAGACATTATTTTAATTCCATACTGGATAAGTTAGAATGTTTAGTTTGAGAGAGCATTTTAATTGGATACTAGATGAATTATTTACCGATTTTTAATTAGTAAATATATTAAAATTGCAGAGTACTTGGAATTGGAGGTAGAATGATGTACTTTCCGTCTTGTTCGGTACCGAAATTTAATTTAACGCGGATAAGTTGTTTGTCAATTTTTAATTACTAAATGTTTCAAGAGTGTAGGGTATTGCAAATTGAAATGAAAATATTAAATATAAAAAATGAAGATAAGTAACAAATATGAAAATATAATTTCAGTGTTCACACTAAATTACAACTCGCCGACTGCACACAGAGATGCAACTAAAGAGTCTTTTTCCCAGATACCGGTGGAAACCGGTCTACTGTGAAAAATGATCTCAATTCTAATTGGATTTGTAACTTTGTGTTCCAGGAAACCGCATTAAACATTGCAGACCGAAGTTGCTACATCAAAGTGATTTAAATTTCAACAACGATTTTTAGTCTTTAATTAGAAAATTTATGACTAAAATAAAATTCCGTTCAAATTCGAATAATTAATAACTAATGAATGAAACAGTCACGAGTCCAGATAAAATTAATTTTACCAATAAATGAAAGTGTACAGGACGATATTGCTACTTTACAACGCTGCTTGACCTTCTCTATCGTGATGCGTACATTTCCACGTCGGGAATTTTACTTTCGAGGTAAACAAACGCGTTTAACGTCCTCGTCCATAGAAAAAAACAATTTTTTTAACTATTAAACCGTTACTGTGTCCTTCATACACAAGTATCGTAATTTCTTATTTACAATCTACAATTTCAATTCTAAAAATACTGGCAAAGAAAAGCGAATTAATTGGAATATGAAAAGCTTACAAATTCTTTTGTTTACAGAACAGATAGAAAATTCAATCAATTCGTATAAAGTTGACAAGCCATTTTGAGAATAGAATATAATTTCTAATCACTGAAACTGACGATAGAATCGTGACTCTGCAAACAAACTATAAAAAACAGTAAACTGAAACGTTGCACTTAATTGAAAAATGGCTGCGAACTTTAGAAAACAACAAAACAGTTGACACGAAAACAATTTCATTACGTTGAGACCACACATTTTTCCTATAGACTACAGAAAATAAAACAAAAAACTCATTTTCCTTTGGTTTCGACATATTTATCCACCATTTTCTAATTTAACCTAATTAACTATCGATAAGTATTTCTACATAGGAAAAAAAAAACAGAAATTGCTAGGTAAAAAAAGGTAATTAATTCACTATCCTATGTTCTACAAAATACCTTCATTTTTTCACTTGGAGAAAATTTTTAAGAAATTGGTGGCCAGTTCTGTTAACTACCTTGGTAGTTTTAGTATTTAAGTCTACCACAAATATAAATCATTAACACTATAACTGCCAACATTGGGTCTACCATATTTAAATATATTAACACTAGAACTACCAAGTAAATCGATATAACTAAACCGAGAAATCCAAAAACTATTTTGTTAACAAAATTGGTGGCCAGTCTTGTTAACTACCTCGATAGTTTTAGTATTTAAGTCTACCACAAATATAAATCATTAACACTCTAACTGCCAACATTGGGTCTACCATATTTAAATATATTAACACTAGAACTACCAAGTAAATCAATATAACTAAACCGAGAAATCTAAAAACTATTTTGTTAAAAACATTGGTGGCCAGTCATGTTAACTACCTTGGTAGTCCTAACATCTAAGTCTACCACAAATATAAATCATTAACACTAAAACTACTAATTCAGTCAATATAACCGGATCGAGAATTCCTAAAAAATATTATGTTAAGTTACATCAATTAAATTTTCTTTACCTCCTGTATTTATCTTTGAAAATGTAAGTAATCCAGTCAATCAATTTTCCTTCACCTCATATTCCTTTTATTTCAACATACTCATTGACCATTTTCAAACATACCTAATTAATCATCAGTATTTCTACTTTGGAAAGAAAAGAAATTGCAAGTTAAAAACAATGATTAATTCACCGTCCTATGTTTTACAAAACATCTCAAATTTTCCATCTGGAAAAAGATTCTATAAAACTAATTGTAAGTACCAGTCACGTATTACCTCAATGGAACTAGTATTAATTAACACACATCCTATTCAATTTCTCTAACTACTAACTCCCCTAACAGCATGAATTTCAACTGCAAACAAGTGCCTAGCCATGCTAAAAAGCTAAGACCAATTTCGTAAATCAAGAGTCCAGCAATCGTTGGAGCCTGTTTTTCAAAAGTCGACGTCCGACTTACATAATCAGTACGCACGCCGAGGCGGTTCTTTTAGTACCTGAGGCACCAAGAGAGAAAGAACGATCAAGAGAAAGATATAAAACATAGAAAGAGAAGAGTGAACGAATAAAATGAGAAAGAGAGTGTGCGAGAAAACGTGGCATACAGCCGCTTATCTTAAAGTCCATTCTCGTAGTGCGACGACATTGGAGGCCGTGGATGTGCACCGTTGATAATGCACGGCCTCTTATCAACCTACCAAGAGAATCGTACAGTTTTTTTTTTTTTCTTTCTGGCCGCCTTGTTGCTTCCTTATCGAGTGCTATCGACGTAACATCGGATAAAATCGCGACATCGAGACTCGAACGACGTCGGTGTATAACGCTTGAGAATTCGTGAAGAAGTGCGCAAACATCCTTCCGATTGGCCGACGCGTGCATTTCAGAGGCGAGAGAATTTTCGAGGAGGAAATTCTTATCGGCTCTCGTAATATCACGGATGTAGATATTTTAATGCGTGCCACGAACTCTCGATAGTTTCGTGAACAATTTTGGATATTTAGGTTTATCGGTTTTGCACTCAAAATTTTTTTTTTTTGTTATAGAAGGTATTTTTATTTTGTGCATTTATAGAGTGATTTGGAGAGGAGGAGGGGGGAGTGCAGTTGAAATTGTGAATTTAGTTGATAGTCATAGAGTTGATGGTGTTTTGGAATTTTTAATTAAGCGTTGACAATTTGATTTTACTTGGAGAATTTATATTTATAGGTTTTGTAAACTAATTTTTTTGTTATAGAAGGTATCTTTATTTTGTGCATTTATAGAGTGATTTTAAGGGAAAAAGGAAGAGTGCAGTTGTAATTGTGAATTTAGTTGACAGTCATGGAGTTGATGGTGTTTTGGAATTTTTAATTAAGCGTTGACAATTTGATTTTACTTGGAGAATTTATATTTATAGGTTTTGTAAACTAATTTTTTTGTTATAGAAGGTATCTTTATTTTGTGCATTTATAGAGTGATTTGAAGGGAAAAAAGAAGAGTGCAGTTGTAATTGTGAACTTAGTTGATAGTCATGGAGTTGATGGTGTTTTGGAATTTTTAATTAAGCGTTGACAATTTGATTTTACTTGGAGAATTTATATTTATAGGTTTTGTAAACTAATTTTTTTGTTATAGAAGATATTTTTATTTTGTGCATTTATAGAGTGATTTGAAGGGAAAAAGAAGAGTGAAGTTGTAATTGTGAATTTAGTTGATAGTCATGGAGTTGATGGTGTTTTAGAATTTTTCATTGAACGGTGGCAATTTAATTTTACTCGGAGAATTAATATTTAGGTTTTGAATTGGGATTGTAAGGATAATTATTGATTGTGATAGTGAGCATATGGCGGATTATGAATTACTGGAATTAGTTTTCATATCGTTTTGCTGGAATGTTGCATTTCATTTGAGTGTAGAAGTTTGAAATTCAGAATATTTGGAGTTTATGTGTTTATAGAATATTGAAGTATATGTATAATTATAGGAAATTGATAAGGACATATCTGAACTATAATCAAATTACGTTTACACTATTTTTCATGTGTTGGTGGAGAATAAATGTTGATTAATTTCAAAATTGGTGTTTCTGATATATATGAATGATGACGATGAATATTGTGCATTTCTGTAATTCAGCCTACTTGAAAGTTGGATATTTGAATAGTGCTGTGGTACGTGTATAATTGCAGGGAACTGATAAGTGCCTAACCTTACTCAAAATACTCGGAATTTCTTTTACGTATGCCTAGTACAAACTATATATTAATGAGTTTTAAAATTCACCTCATTTATAAGGTATATATTTTGTTAAAATGTATACGCAATTACAGAAACTCAGGCTACTGACCTGTAATTAATAACTCTTATAATAAAAAGGAATTGCACGACTTGATAAGTACCTAAAAAATACTCATACTTAAAAAAAATACTTCAAAAATGTGCAATTGAAAAATATAGTTAATGACCAAAATTTCATAACTCTTGCTCCAAAAGAGAATTGCACCAAGTTGGTAAGTTACTAACTTATACTGAAAATCTTCGTAGGTTTTCCTACTCACATCTAATAAAAACTAATTTCTGAGAGGTTTAAAAATACAGTTAATAACCAAAAATTCATAACTCCAACTCCAAAAGAGAATTGCACCAAGTTGATAAGTTACTAACTTATACTGAAAATCCTCGTAAGCTTTCCTACTCATATCTAATAAAAACTAATTTCTGAGAGGTTTAAAAACTCAGTTAATAATCAAAAATGGATAACTCCTACTCCAAAAAAAATTGCACCAAGTTCATAAGTTCCTAACTTATATTCAAAACTCTCGTAAATTTTACTACTCACATCCAATAAAAACTAATTTCTGAGAGGTTTAAAAATACAGTTAATACTCAAAAATTCATAACTCCTACTCCAAAAGAGAATTGCACTAAGTTGATAAGTTTCTAACTTAAATTCAAAACTGTCGTAAATGTTACTACTCACATCTAATAAAAACTAATTTCTGAGAGGTTTAAAAATACAGTTAATACTCAAAAATTCATAACTCCTACTCCAAAAGAGAGTTGCACTAAGTTGATAAGTTTCTAACTTAAATTCAAAACTGTCGTAAATGTTACTACTCACATCTAATAAAAACTAATTTCTGAGAGGTTTAAAAAAACAGTTAATAATCAAAAATTCATAACTCCTACTCCAAAAGAGAATTGCACTAAGTTGATAAGTTACTAACTTATACTGAAAATCCTCGTAGCTTTTCCTACTCACATCTAATAAAAACTAATTCCTATCTACTTCAAAAATTCAGTTAAAGTCCAAAAATTCATAACTTCTGCTCCAAAAAAAATTGCACCAAGTTGCCAAGTACCTACTCCTCAAAACGATCATACGAAAGAAAAACACTTCTAAAACCTATCGAGTGTACACTAAATACCGAACAATTACCTATAATTGTAACAATTAATCATCCGAGTCATGCAATACCAATACTGATGAATGCTTACGTATAAAACTGTCGAACATGCACTCGATGTTATTAATCGATCATCGTCCCAACCGTTCAACGCACTTTAGGCTGCTAACATTCGAGAATAATCGATCACCGTATATCTGAAGGTTAAGTACACAATGAACATAAAAGAAAAAAGAACCAAATCAAACCCTCACATTTTCTCGTATCAAAACAAATCCTACAATCTCATCATACCAACACTCCTATCAAAACATTTCATTCCAAATAATTCTTCCAACACTCCATCGAAGAACTTTCGACTTGCACATCCTTTTTCACGAGGCACGCGAGAGGTTATCAACAGTACGCATTGGATCCGTCTCATCGCATGGCGATATCTTCAAATTTAAATTTCCAAGCGACGTCGGCCAGTCGTTAAATTTGAATTTGTAATAAGAGCAGACTCGTTGCTCGAGGGACACACTTCCACGGAGAAACCGTATCCTCCGTCACAACGAAGATGTCGCGAGATCATTCCACGAACACATCATTCCTCATTATTTCACCAGAAATCTCCAAAACCTTAAGAACTCCTAAAAACTATCCAAACTATTTGAAATATCCTATCGATAACATAATAACAACTACCTATGTTCTTTTACTCCGAAACAGTGGTAAAATTCATGCCAAGCACCTTTGCTCGCTAATATTACGTGTATGATAATCGAAAACAGTGTGTATGTATCGTGTATTACGATCGAAAGTATATTGACCGAGTCAGTGGCCTGATTCCTCGTTGCGTTCTAAGCCACTTTATTTACCCGATAAGAACGTCGGACGAAAAAAAAAAGTCGAGGTCGTCCGTGGCGGAAAACACAGTAGAATGCGAAGTTCAACGCGTAAATTCACCCAAGTATACCCGACGTCTAAAACCGTGTACGTGTTTTCTCTCTACGTACCTCGTGGTGTCGTTTATACACGCACACGTAAACACAGTGTCGACCCACTCCCGGTTCCCGATCTGACCTCGCGCGCACATTCGTTCACGAACCTACCTCACTTTGCCCCCGACATGGACGTAAACAAAACCGCCTCTAAACATAACTACTCGTCTTCCAACGAAAACAGAAGTAAATTCCATGAAACCGTTTAAATACCACTGACTACCGATATACGTTGGATATTCTCGTAATGGGTACGTGGAAGTATGTGAAAAGAGAAACATTGAATTTTGTTACTCACATAACGAAGTATACACCGTGAAATGCCGGTGGACCGCGACTGACACAGTCCCTTCCAACACGAGTGATGTGATGGTAGTAACACTTGCACAATGTATACACGTGTATCACGTCACTGCTTTCTTTTTTAATTCCTTCTGAATCGCTCTCTCGTCGTTTCCTCTCCGTATGTTCCTCGTTGCTTCTTTATCGGTGATACACTGACCAATGGGATTGAGAACGATCACAAAATTCTCTCGCACCGGTTCGGCCGGCCTCGCCTCACGAAACCACGGCGACTCTCCGTCGTCTGTGTCGTTTTCGTCGTCGTTGTTCGTTTTCCCCTTCAGTCACTGTTGATTCTTTTTCCTCTCTCTTTTTTCCCTTCTTTCTCTCTCGATCTATCCCACTTACTCTCACGGTGATAGACGCACTGTTGGTGAAAGGGGAGCGACGTAAATTTCGTACGCACAGAATGAATTTTTAGGTTACATTCAACGGCCGACACGAACGACGATCAATGGATTTGAATGTACGCTGGATAAGCGTGTTTTAATGTTACCGATGAAGACAGAGACAAACGAAACAGATCAAAAGACGTATTGGAGCTGTTACGCACGTTACAAACTCCGCTTACCGCTGAGAGTGCAAGCGCGCGACTGCGGCGCCGGACGCCGCTTATGCGCCGGCTGACTGTTTCCTGACTCGGCCGTCGTCCTCGACAGTGGCGCCACTCTCAAGCAGCCACTGCCCTATCACTCGGCACGCATGAAATTCGGGCTTTCTATCTGCTACAGAGCTCACCATTGTACGTCTTACAAGGGAGGTTTCTCAAGTGTTAATATGCAATTATAATAAAAATTACAAGATATTTACAATTCGATGAAATATTTAACATGTATTTTTTTTATCGGCCATCGTTCACATCTAGAGGGTGAAAACAGCCCCCGATGTTGGGGATCGAAAAGCTACTTTTTTAAATATCTCGGACCCCTTTGGACCCACTCCAACCCACCCGGACCCACTTGGACCCGCTCGGACCCCTTTGGAACCGCTCCAACCCACCCGGACCCGCTTGGACCCGCTCGAATCCGCTCGGACCATGGTTGGAGCGGGTTGGAGCCAGTCCGAGATATTTAACAAGATTGCTTTTTGATCCCCAACTTTGGGGGATGTTTTCACCCTATAGATATAAACGATGGCCGATAAAAAAAATACGTGTCAAATATTTGATCGAATTGTACATACCCTGTAAATTTCATTACAATCGGAAATTAACGCTTGGGAAACCTGCCTTGTTAGTTATTTAGTTTGACTCGTTCAATAACTTGGAATTTATTTCAAAGATATTATTTTACTGCGATGTAATCTACGGTCGGTATTATTGTTCATGGGTTTCTAGGTGGGTGGGAATTGTTCAGAATGGTTTTAGCTGGTGTGGTTTAACCCTTTGTGGACGGAGGCTTTTCGGAATGCTGATGTATTTATCTAAGTATTTTATGTAGAAGTTATTAATTATTGTGTTGGTAATGATATTTTCAATGGTTTTATTTCAAGTTTTTAAGTATAACTATGTGCAGTACTGGTAAACTGTATGTAGATTTTTTATTATTGTTCGACTATTTGTATGCGTCTATCGTCCTCAATGGGTTAACAGTAGAAATAGATTTCTTCTCAGATCATATATATACGTCCACCGTCCTCAAAGGGTTCAAACAGTAGAACTAGCAAGTTAAAATGGTTGGTAACTAATTTTTTTTTAAAGTCTAAATGTTTAGAAGACACAGAGTCAATATTCGACGTCGATTCTTCTTTTTCCAAAACACTTATTTAACATATTGAAATATAACATTTAACGTCGATAGTTCAGGTGTTAACGTCGTTAAATTATTCTATTCTTAATTATTTCCAAAATAATAGTGCTAAATCTTTTTCTTCAAACTTTTATAATTCATGCGAGTGTAATTTGTTAGACCCAACGTCATTTAACTTAATTAAATTTATCCAACTTTAATTAAACAATCTATCTCAAATTATTTATACTTTTTAGTTATTCGTTTCATTTCGACATGGTCTCAAATTACTCCAAACATCTTGAGATTTACGAATGTATTTTAGTTTTCGTCAAAATTACAATTTAAATAACCAGTGGTCACTAACTTTTACGCATGGCGAGTATACTCGTCAATCACAACTAACTGGTTAAGATAATGTGCTTTGAAAGTCTATTTTACATATTCTTTTTCCTTATCGCCATAGTCAACTTAGTATTTGGCTTAACGAATTGTTATTATTAGGAGGGCAAGTTTCTATTGGGAGGACATGGGTTGAAATTAATTAGCCGGGTTGTAATAGATATCGATAAAGTTATAGTGAAGCTTGAGAAAGTTATTCGCGCGGAGAAACGACAGGATTCCAGAAATTGTGCGAGACAGTGTCGCCTCTGAGTTCATTGCTTTGCCTGGTCAATAGCCATTACGTCTCACCGTCAAAACAAGCGGAGCCTGTATTAATTTATAGCGAGTGACTCAATAGTTCAAGTAAACTACCGAAGCTGACTGAACGTGACGGTAGACGTAATGAGTTACATGTTTTGCACGCGCTTCTTAACGTGAGTTTTTCCTCAAGAAACGAATAATCTTTTTTTAATCGCACATATCATTTTCTTCACTGTTATTACACCTTGAACAATTGTGTTGAATATAAAAATAGAGTGAACGACTATAACAGTTACTACTTTTGGAAAAAATGTATACATTTGCTTCACCTGCCTGGTAGCATAATTGTTTTGTAGTACGTTATCGATCTTAACTAATTTAAATCACCGAATATAACAAATGGATAAAATTACTTTATTTTACAATTTTTAAGATTCAATGAGAAAATTGTAAAGTTGGTGTTGTTTTATATTTCAATTTTATTATTTATGTTTTGTTGAAAAAAGTCAATTTAAGTCCATGGAGATTTTTCTAACCTGTAGAATATTTTCTATCAAGAAGTATGTTTTCTGTTTACTTTTTCTTTATGATATATTTACTGAGAATAATATTTATTTACTCTTGTATAATTTTTCTTGATTTGAGTCTAATTAAAACTCGATTTCGTTTAAACAGATCTCGGGGACGAATGAAGGTCAATTTCCGCAGAACTTGTCATTTTATGTTCCATATCATTGAGAAATTTCAAAGTTCTTCCAACACAAACAAACAATCAATTTGCACTAATGTTAATCACAAACCTGTATTGTCATTACTAGACTCCGGATGTTTATGCAAATTTCAAATTCAACAAATGCAGTTAAGACAAGAGAACCTATTTAGGGATTTGTTGCACTCGATAAATGTTACAACGAATACCAAACTTTGGATATTTCGGATATATTTTTATATTATGTTCGTTTTGTGTATTTTAGCCGTATTCATTTTGTCATAAATGCATAAACATCCGGAGTCTAGTCATTACATTTCTATTGCCTAATAATCATTTCTAACTTACTAAATTGAATAAAATATCTATCACAGACTTCGATGGGACTACAAGATGGCCGTAGAATATCTACATAATAACTCTGCCAGAAATTTCTCTGCACTATAAGTTTGCAGAAATAAAAAAAATTCTGTACCAATCATTTCGACTAGTTTTGTAATTCTAATGTTAAATAATTAATTGATAAAAAAAGAAATCCAAAGTTAGAAAAAATGTTCGATCCAGTAATCTATGGTTTACAAGATGGCCGTAGAACATCAAACCTGTAACTCTACTATAAATTGCAGACATTTTTTTAAAATATTCTGTACCAGCCATTTTGAGGTTCTAATATTAAATAATTACTCGAAAAAGAAATCACAGGTGGAAAAAATGATCGATCCAATAATTTACACCTTACAAGATGGACGTAGAATATGTATGCTATAACTCTGCTATAAATTGCAGAAATTTTTTTAAATATTCTGTACTAGCCATTTTGAGGTTCTAATATTAAATAATTACTCTAAAAAAAAAAAAAAAAATCACAGGTGGAAAGAATGATCGATCCACTAATTTACACCTCACAAGATGGACATAGAATCATATAGAATTCGAAAGACGTATAAAATCAATTCTACAACTCTCCTACAAATTCGAAGAATTTAAAAAAAAAAACTATACACCATCTTCATTGCTTGGCACTTCTACTCTTAATCAAAGTTCCACGACGTGCATTCACGACACCCTCCTGTTCGTTTTGTCCCGTCAGATGCGGCCCACGTGGCCGACCTACCTTGAAAATTGGGCCACTGGAGCGTGACACAATTTAATAAAAACATCTATACGTTTTCCCACCCAATCGTCATCACTCATCACACCACCTATACATCATTCCCACCAAATTTCATCCGAAATTTGTCACATTCTCGCATCCAAATTCCATCATAGAGCTCAACAACCATATCGATCCCTCAACAAAGGTACGCCAGAGAGAAATAGATGATAAGAGTGTAAAGAGAAGAAGCTACACGTTGAGAGAAGGTGAACGAGAGGAAGAGGAGGAGTGAGGAAGCGAGAGGCGAGAATCTGTGGAAGGTTGGTTGCATTCTGTTGGTAATCTGTGGTAGGAGGCATGTAGGACGAACGTATGGAGAACACCAGCGCAAGTTGCCAGCGAGCTGAAGCACGCTGGAGAGGAGTCGAGCAAGGAGAGTGGGAAGTGGAGTGTGAGGTGGAAAGAATGGTTGGCAAAGAGGAAGAGGGAGACACAGTGAAACAGGAGGACGAGAGGGGAAAAAGAGAGATCGCACGAACAAAGATAAAAAGAACAGGGAGACGTTGAAAGAAGAGAGAGGAAATGAGACGCTGTGAGAGTGAGATAGGACCAAAGACCGGCGAGTCTTGGACAGGCAAAAAACAAAAGTGCATCTCGGCAAGATGGCCGTCGCTTCAACGACTCTCAAGGTTACTTGGAGTATAAGGGAGAACGGAGGTAGAGAATCGACGGCGTATGTGTGCCAACGAAACGCCTTTAAACTTTAACGTGCGACCCGTTATTTATTTTGACAACTTCACCGGAAAGAATACGACGGCGTCCAAACTTCGTTTTTCTGCGCGGGAAATCGTTTCAGATGGCGCTGTATCATGTCCGGCTTAGAATTTGGACTTAATACGTGATAAGGTTTCGTGATTTCATTGTAAATTTGATGACAAAGGAAACTTGGTCAGTCGAGAAATTCATTTTACAGAGAAAGGGAAGAGTTGGATTTCTTAGAGAGGAGGGGATTTTGTGTTTCTTCAAACTACGAGTGAACGTGGGTAGTTAAGGTTACTGTTCATCGAGAGAGTCCCGTAGAAAAATGCTCCTTTCTTTTCCGTCTCAGCAACACCGTCGGTTTCACCTATCCTCTCGCCTTATGTTACCCCTATTCTCGTCTACACTCTAACCAAGGTTACCACCACCTCTTCTTCCTCCTTCTCCTCATCCTCATCCTTCAGCTTGCCACATACAAGAGTACAGTCCAACGAGAAATGGCACAGGAATGCGCCGACATAAAATGCGAACGTGGACTGACGAATCAGGAGGAATCGGTGCACTTGCTTGCTCGCTCCCCTTTCAATCTTCCCTTTGAAATCGTCGCTCTCCACGATCAATATTGTCAGTAACGGTACTGTCAATTCTCCATTTTTCTCGGCAACGTGGCAGATTTTTCAACTGTTTTAATGGTTAATGTTGGAAGGTTCTTTTTAAAAGTTTGCTTTAAGCATGAAGTTTCAAGGGAATAGGTTTATGTTCATGTTGTGATGGTATTTTAATGATAAATGGGGAGAAATTATTAAAATGATAGTAAAGAATGATGTAGAAGGAGAATGAATCTGCTAATGATAATTTGTAGTGGTTTCTATGGGGTTTGAGATAGTCAGGCAATGGATGATAGTTGCGGAGGATGGAAGCCATTTTGGAACTTGGGCCGATGAAGAACTGGATTCTTCATCATATTAATAGTCTAAGTTGATACCTGCCTTGGCAGTAAAGAATAACGATTGAAATTATAAATGAAATTAGAATCATTAATTAAATCATTCTAATGTTCTAAATGAGTTTATAATTTATCGTGAAAATATTTAAAACTGCTAACTTAGAATTCTCCATCTTGTGGTACCTAACCAATAAAAGTAATGAACACATTTAGTTTAGCAACATTTATCCAACGTCTACACATCCATCGTCAACCACATCGAAAATGGAGTCTATAAAAACTAACCAAACTAAATCTAGGAATCTCTGAAAAACAACAATTCTACTTAATCAATTAAAACAATGAAGTCATTTCCATCAGAAACATTCATCCAACGTCTACACATGCATAACAATTCTACCTAACCAATTAAAACAATGAAATCCTTTCCTTTAGAAACATTCCTTCAACGTCCATACAGTCATCGTCAATCACATTCAAAATGGAGTCCATGAAAATTAACCAAACTAAACCAACAAATTCCCAAAACATAATAATTCAATCTAACCAATTAAAAAAATGAAATCCCTTTCTTTAGAAACATTTATCAAACGTCTACACATCCATCGTCAATCACATCCAAAATGGCGCCCATAAAAATTAACCAAACTAAACCTACAAATCTCAGAAACACAAATACCCTCACTCTGAACTTCACGGATGACGTTGGACGTGAAAGTGGCATAGAACATCGTACGATTGCGATATTCAGCAAACCGACCGAACTATCAATGTTTCATCTTAATCTCTCGACGTTACGTAACCTTGCTTTAGCTAATTGCTGATTATATTGGTACACTCCGATCGAAAAAGACGCAGTGTAACTATCGTGTTAAATGTAACGTATGATGAATCGATACCAGGAGAACAGGAATGTTGGAGTTCAAAAGGAAAGTAGCTTCTACGTGTAAAAAAGTTTTTTGTCAGAAGTGGGATTCGAACCCACGCCCACAGAGTGGACTGCGACCTGAACGCAGCGCCTTAGACCGCTCGGCCATCCTGACATGCCTTTTCGCAATGCGTAAAGAAGAAAAATCAAACCACGAACTCGATGTACTATGCCGAGAAACTGGTCTGTAGTACTAAATTTATCCACGAGCTAGGCTAAAATAGCTCCCTAAGAAGCACCAGTGGATGGTTTCAAGCAATGCACCGAGAAAACGAGTTTTTTTACTTTCCATTATCCTCGGTACGGTGTACGTCCGTTTAAAGAATACACTTCGCAAGTAGTCGACGTTCTTGGATAATCTTTTAAAAAAGAAATGGTATTCTTATCTTGAATTTAAATAAATAATGGATACCTACGATGGAGGGGCAATTTGGGATAATTTTTTATATTAATTGGTGCTGTTTTATGTTAGTTTGAAAATATTCATTGGGTTTGATCCTTTGTAGGGTTTTGTTGCAGTGAAAATTACGAGTGCTGTGAATGACAATTATTTTATGATAAAACGTGTGAACATAATTTTCTACGGTTTTAATTAAAGTGACTCTCGAGAAGAGGACTGTTGAAAATAAAATTAAAATATTCATTCTTGTAATTATTTTTCAGTGTATTAATATTTTTACTATTTATCAAAGTAAAGTTCGTTGAATTTCAGAAATTCAAATAATTTCACCATCCGTTTTTAATTTTTAGATTTACTTAGATTACCGCAAGTACTATTTATTCAAAGTTACCCTTTCCACTCTCAACTTTTTCAGCAAATAATTACCTACCTCCTACCAGAAAACAACAAAGTAACTAACCCCTTACTCTACAATAACGAGTGATACTCGTGAGCAAGTAAACGACATGGTAAAATTTCAATTTTTCAAAAACCTATCAAATTGGAAATATTTATATATAAAAATATTAAATAAATATTATAAATATAAATATTTATATAAAAATCACTGATCAATTTTTATTTTACCAATTAAATTCTGAATTTTAGCGGAGGCAGTCTTGAAACAAATCGTTATGCAAAGGGTTAAAGAATATGCACGATCAGAAAGAAATACTTATGCTTATATTTCTTCCCCACAACCCCCATAAACGCATCGTTCAACGCAGCAATCGCTTTAATCACAAAAAAAAGCGCAGCCATCGCGAGGCCCAATTTATTTGAAATCCTCTTGCATCGAGCTACGCAGAAGATCGTGATCAGTTCAATAAACGGGTAATTTGTTGCACAATAGAGTGGCACGACCTCCGCGAAAAATACTGCACGCTGAATCGTGCAGTGGACAACGCTCGCCAATCGGAAGGATCCTCTCTCCTCGAGAAACTCTCCACAAGTTTCGTGCCCGTTTAATTTGTAATCGTCGTTGGACGAATGCCATCGAACACGTCGATCGTGCGAGCAATGCACCGACCGAGACCTATTTTTAATTTTCCAAATTCTCCTCCCCACGCCAAGTGTCGGAACTCTCACATTAATCCCAGAATACCCAAAGAACCAACGTCACTTGTCTTCCCTCGCCTGCTCCACCAAAATCCACCTGGTGCAGTTCTCTAATCCTCCCAACTCCACATCATAATATCCATAAAAAAAAATCGAAACACAAGAAACCGTGCAACCTAGTCGCAAAAGTTCAAGTCATCTTTGTCAACATGACAGAGATTTCTGGCCATAGGAATTGCAGTTTCCGGTGCAGAATACGACGTTATATTCGCATTGAGCGTCGCTGCGTCTCAAGGCCGGACCGTCCGAGAGCTAAGGACGACGTTAACTTCCCCTTCATCCTCTTATCCCCTTACCAATCCCTAGGTCCCCACACGAGCAACGTCGTATGCATCTCCGTGCTCGTCTGCTCCCTCCTTTTGCGCGCCACTCTCTTTCGCCATCTCCCTCTTTGCTTGGTCTCATGCTAGGTGTTCCTCCTACCTCCTCTTTCATTCTATCTCTTTTTCTCTTTCATTATTTCGTCCCTCTTCGTGTTACTCTTTTCAGTGCGTTCTTTGGTTCTACCTCTGATTCATCTCACTCTCTCGCTCTTTCTCTCTGTTGTTTCTTCGCTTTTGCTTCCCTCCCTTTGCTTCTGGGTCCCGTGTCTTTTCGCACTCGCACACGCGCGATTTGGCTCCGACGAAACTGCTCCACTGCGCGGTCTCGACGGCTCTCTCCTCGTGGCATGTGCATTATAAAACTGGATGGAGCATTTCCTTCGGCAGGAAACGATTTACCTGCCTCTGCTGTCCCGCGGGGGCACACAGGGACGGCTGTTGCACGTGAAAGAGCGTATTGTGCACTTGGGTATCTGTACGACGTCGCGTACGGGCATAGGCTTTCTTTCTTTTGTGGGAGCGGTACCGGTTTCGCGGATGCACTCGGCTGATGAATCCGCGGGGATGGAAAGTCTTTTTTAGATCATCGAGGTGTTTGGGATTGGGGATGGGGTGTAGATTTTTTTGGGATATTAATTTTGGATGATTGGGAGAAGGGGATGTTGAGAAGGTAATTGACGATTGATGGGGGTGAGTTGAGGACAGGTGGTTTGGAGGTGTTTGTGGTAGGTTTGGGGTGGAGATCGATTTTGTCTTATTGGGCTGAGTAGCTTTTATTTTTTGATCTTGGAAGTTTATTTTATGATGTAGGATAGCAACGATTTTGAACTTTATTCTTGGGGATGATAAGTCTTTTTTAGGTGAGTGGGAGAAGGGAATGTTGAGAATGTAATTGACGATTGATGGGGGTGAGTTGAGGACAGGTGGTTTGGGGTGGAGATAGATTTCTTTTTGTTGGGTTCGGTAGTTTTTATTTTTGACTTTGGAAATTTATTGCATGACTATTTGATGTAGGGTAGTAATTATTTTGAACTTCAATCTTGGGCATGATAAGTTTGTTTTAAATTATTGAGAAACTTGGAAGTGAAAAAAATAATTTTTTGAAATGTAGTTTTGAGGGTGTTTGCGGTGGCTTTGTGGTTGAGATGGACTTTGTAAATTTTTTTTTATTGGGTTGGGTAGTTTTGATGTTTTGATTTGGTCTGGAAGTTGATCGCATGATTATTTGTTATAGGATAGCAACAATTTTGAATTTTATTCTTGGGGATGATGAGGCTTTTTTGATTGGGAAACTTGGAAATGGGAAACTTAATGGGTGATTGATGAGGCAGACACGAAGAGAGGTGGTTTTTGAGGGTGTCTCGGGTGGCGACAGTTTTTTTTATTGGATAGTGACTTAAACGTGGGGGTGATACGTCTTTTTTAGGTGATCGAGGTGCTTGGGGTTGACGATGAATTACAAATTTTTGAGAAATGTCTATTTTGGATAATTGAAAGAGCTAAAATTAAGAAACCTAATTTGCGATTGATAGGAATGAGTTGAAGAAAGGTGAATTGAGATGTGAATTGATGATTGAGGGTGTTTGAGATAGATATTTTTTGAGGGTGATTTGGAAGATATTTGTCCAAACAGTTGACAAAAGAATAATGAAACTTGGATTGTAAATTGACTCCAAGATTATCTTCTATAAGACAGTAACAATTAGAAATATTTCAATCTTCTAGAATGCACCTTCACGTACATTCTCTCAATTAATGTCAAGTCTGATCAATGATAGAGGAATTTCACTTTCACTGGGGGTCACTTTGACAGTAAGATGTATCCGGCAGAGCAGCAATCAGAGGCTTAGAAATCGATCTATCAATCTGTTTAAGAAACTTTTCGCGCCGAAATTCGAAACATCTAGTAACTTTTAATTTGGACCAACATCAACGGCGGTATGAGAAAATCATCAATCATTAGAAGCAACTGCAACCAATATAATAGTTCAGGACGCAGTTCCCTATGCATTGATCGAAGTGTTGTAAAGTCTGATCGATGGCAGAGGAATTTCGATTTCATCAGGGTGTTATCTGCCAGAGGACGGGGAAAATTGAACCATAATCCTCTTAACCCTCGCACGTAAAATGGATTTTGCATGTCACGCGAATACCAAACCCTTGTAATTTTTACATCGGCTGCCTTAATTGAATATTCGAACACGACGAATGGATGAAAATCAAATTAGGAAAAAAAACTGATACTCTACCATATTCTAAACGTTGCAATATCTCCATAAATTGGTAGCTATGACACTGCTATAAGTTTGTACAAATTTTGAAAAAAAAAATCGGTACCAATCATTTTTACTAATTTGTAATTCTACTGTTAAATAATTACTTTAGAAAGAGGGAAATTAAAAGATGTAAATGATGAAAGATTCAGTAATTTTCGTTTTAGAATGTAAATTTAAAATATTTATTCTATCCTTCTCCTATAAACTTGGAGAATTTTCAAAAATGCTGTACCAGTCAATTTCACTGTTCCGTCAGTTTTAGTGTTAAATATACTAAATTGATCATCAGTAATTCTAATATTAAAACCTACAAAAAACATCAAGTCCAACAGCACCTCTAATCAATGGCCCTCGCATAATTCGACATCAAGTACATTCGATTCAAAGAAACAAACAAACAACGAAGAATGAATGACACACATGGAAAACATGTAGCGGTTAAATTGAAACGATGCAACGTGATTTTATATCGCAGAGATTGAACGTTGGCTTATCGTTTAGTCGCAAAACAAGGAAGGCGCACACATGGTCTTCAGTGTGGCACGACTGAGTCATCGTCGTGTAGGAAGTAAGGGCATCACTTCGTTAGGATTCCTTACATGTCACTGGGTTACTATAGTCGCATTCCACGCATAGAACGGAAGTCTTTAGTATGAAAGAAACTACTTCAGAATCACGAGCGTCATCCATTGCATTGCCGGAGCTAGGTGAAGGGCTTCTTCTCCTGCGAATTAATTTCCTGCTTCTTTCGACGTTTACACTGACATTCCAACTTCCTAGAGTCACTTGGTCACGAATAAACTACAGGGAAATGGGTCAACGTGTTTTCCTTAGTTTGTTTTGAAGATTTAACGATATTTATAATTAAATGTAGAATTATTATATTATTATTTACCTCTGGAAGGATTATTAACAGTGTTTAAAAGAGAATATGTAATTTTCTTTGGGTACTTTGGGTGTGATGATATTTCAGGGATTTTTTCGGATCTAGGGACTTTGGTGAGGTTGTCTAGGATTTATTATATAGGTGTTCCATTCGATTTTGATTCTAGGTCTAGGATCTATTGTTTTAGGTGGGTCCCGGAAGAGTGAAGCTATGAAACTCATGTTAGATGAGATAAGTGTTCATTTCGACTGCAATTGCAATGGTCAATATCTCTAGGACCTATTGTTTGAGATAGGTTATGAAACACTGAAGCTAATTGTTCTTTTTGGCTTCAACAGCTTTGGTCATTTTATTTAGGATCTATTGAAGCTAAGTGTTCTTTTCGACTTCAATAGGTTTGATCATTTCGTCTAGGACCAATTGTTTTAGGTGGATTCGGAAACATTGAGGCTAATTGTTCTTTTCAACTTCAACAGGTTTGGTCATTTCGTCAAGGATCTATTGTTTTGGGTGGCTTTCGAAACACTGAAGTTAATTGGTCTTTTCAACTGCAACAGCCTCGGTTATTTTGTCAACAACCTATTGTTTCAGGTCGTTTCCAAAACATTGGAATTTTCCAATAACTATTTATTTGAAAATACCAGTAGATCAGGAAACAACGATATTATTTCTATGATATTAACATTGCAGTCAATTGTATTAAATGTTAAAATATAAGGGAGAAATTTTATTTCTCGAATTAATTCCGAATCCGAGTTAAAATAACTTGAGAATCACTGTAAGGACACCATCACCTTCAAAGACCTCCCCAGTCTTCAGCAACTTTAACAATCACTTGTAATCATATCAGTGCAACATTTTACCCATTCTTCTCAAGCGATCCAGCAAAAAATGCAGTCAGCTCATTGTAAAATCGCCGGCTCTCGAATCAGAAAAGACGTCCGCAGTTGCAGGCGAAATTTCGGCGATTTCTCACGTGGTGCAACCGGTCTGCAATAAATGCATGGCCCATAGAGGGTTAAGCCCGTTGAAAGGAAATCTGCCGGCAAGGTGTGCCCCATACATACATCCAACACTGGCTATTGCAGATGCTTGGGAAATAATAATAAAAAAAAGGGGGAAAAAACAATCTGCTGCATCAGGCTAACCTACTCTGACATTGGGCTATTAGGTGACCTTGAACGTATGCGGTCTGCCGTCCACCTGTTTGGCCGAAAACGAGGATGACCTTGAGGGTTTATCCTCTCGTCGTTCATGGCCAATTATTCTTAACGAATTCCCTGTCGCTCGTGGTTCCTTCGAGGAAGTAATTACGTGCTCCCGTTGCATAAGTCGAAGCTGGAGAGTCACCGGGATAATTATTGAAGACGTGAGATAGATTCCCAATTCAGATCACCAGGTGGCACTTGGGACTTTCGATCGCACGATTTCTAAAACTGATTTAATGAGTTCCGTGTTTCTGTGAGGTTTTTTTTCCTTTTGTCGGTGGTTGTTGAGGGTTTTGTGAGAGATTTATATGCTCGTTTAGGGAGGGAGGTTTCTATTTGTGGGGAAAAGTTTATTATTTTTGAACGGGGAGTTTTTGAGTAAAATTGATTGAAATGGGTCGGGAAAATAGCAATTTTGGGATGTTGCAAATTTTTATTTGAATTATTAATTTTGAGGGATGCAATGTTATTTCAGTTTTGGGTAGAAAATTTCAATTTTGGGGGGAAGGTTCATCCTTTTTGTGAATTAGAGAGAGACTTTTTTAGAAATTTTAGTTGAATTTCTGATTTGTTGATTGGAGTTTTGTGGTTTTATTGCGAGAGACAAAATGTTAATTCGGTTTTGGGGAGGAAGTTTCAAATTAGGGGGGAAAGGTTATTATGTTTTCTGAATTGGGGGCATTCTTTGAGTAGAATTAATCAAGATGAGTTGGAAGGGTAGACACGTTGGAATTTCACAAATTTTTGAAATTTTTTGAATTTGAAATGAAGTTAGAAATGATAGAATTTTAAAAATTATTAGTTGAATTTCTGATATGCTGATTGGAACTTTGTAGTTTTACTTCTAGAGATTCAATGTTAATTCAATTTTTTGGCATAAAGTTTCAACTGGTGGAGGAAAAATCTCTAATTTTTTATTAGAGAGAATCTTTGTATAGAATTGATTGATATTGTGTGGAGAAGATAGAACCTTTGGAATATTTGCAAAACGACGTAAGTTTCCAACATTATGACAGTGGCTTTACAGTTTTCTTTTGAAAAGTACTACAATTTAGTAAATTTGGTTCCTCCGTTAAAGAGACCTATTTATTTGACCAGAAAGAAGATTCATTAATTATTTTTCACGAGCTTCAGTGAATCATTTCTAGAATTAATATTTTTTTTTTTTCGCAAAATGGATGATGTACTCGTGAATGTACTTTTTTGTCTCTTTCAAAGGTCGACTGTAACATCGTTTTATTCGTGCTCGTAACCTACACGTGCCTGGTATCAGAATTATCGCGAGCACTCTGCAACGAATCAGAAGTCCGTATGCTCTAGTTAAAAGGTTAACTGCCCGAGACACATTGCAACGAGGAATCAGCCGTTCGCATAGAAACGAGAAAAGGCTAAATTACGTGATACGATTTCGCGATTCTTGCTTTACATGTAGATAATTCTTACTGTTATTCCTACTCGTTCCTTATTCACATTTTTCGCAATATTAATTTCCACCTTCTATTTTTCCTCTCGCCAGAGAATTTTAACTATCTGCATCTGAATCTCAATATTTATTTGAATGTAGCTTATTTCAAACTTTCAATTCTCCTCAATTCCCTATGCCAAAAAAATTCTAACTCTACTTAAATCTGTTGCAGAAATGCAATTTTAACGCCCACGAAATCAAAAGGTATCATTGCAATCATTTTATGGAATTTGCTGTGTCTTATTTTTCCTCCTATCGCAACAATTTTAACAATCTCCATCTGAATCTCAATATTTACTTGAAAGCAGCTTACTTTAAAGTTCCAATGCTCTTCAATTCCCAGTTTCTATCGAAATTTAACCATTTCATGTATTTCACCTGCAACATCGCAAACCGGTATCGCTGGACGACAAATCTGAAACAGAAATAGACGAAGAAACTGGCAGACTGCTTGGCTGAAGTCGAGGGAATTTACATAATTTTCCCATTCTTCGAAAGAAACGTAATGCCTCTCGCGTGGAAGTCGCATCTCTTGCGAAAGAAAATCAAATTTATGGGACACTTGCGAACACCTTAAACCCCATCGTTTTGTACGTCGACCGCATGACGTTTCCTTGGAACGTCGAATCGACGACTTCGACGAGGATACCACGTTTCAATTAAGTTATTTTCCATTCCTCATTTTTCCACGTCCTTCGTAACATTACAGTTCGTCTTTTAAGTTACAACTTAAACGAGCAAAAATTTTCTATGGGATTATTTTATGCTGTGATAAATTTATTTTATCGTCAACCAGATGACGCTTTATACAAACTGCTCAATAACGAGGCCCAATCGGCTTTCAAAACGTGGCATGGTAATAATAATAAAATTATTTATGGCAATTCGTGGATAGGAAATCATAGAAGATTGTGAGCCAAGATAAATCCCATTGGGACTTTGTGGACTTAGCTTTGAAAACAAAAACTTTAAATTTCATATTTAAACCTGTCAGTTGTATTCATTAAGAAATATGACATTCAATTTTTTTTATAAATTTCGATGCCTCTTTTTTCAAATTACTTACTCAGTATACTTAACACTGGTAGTAAGTATAATTCAAGACGGTTAAAATGACCTGTGTGAGATTTTTTCGAAAAATTCTCCAAAGTGATTGGAAAGGCATACAATTAATATTCCAATTTTACCCCATAAAAGCTAAATTAATTAGTCAATCATCTTTTTCACCACCAGATTTCTCCCCTTCCAAATTACTTACTCAGCATATCAAAATTTCAATAACCAATTTATTAAATTATTAACCTAATTATTAAATTTGAAATTGTACAACTAATTTATTAAATTATTAACTAATTAACTAGTCTGGGTTTAATATTTAAATCCTAACTAATTTAACAGTAATTAGACCACACAATTTTAATAATTCCATTGCAACAGTAGAATCTCGTCGTCACAATTCTTTCTAGAACGACGTAAAACCATCATCCTCCGGAGCACAAACCGCCGTCCATTTTTTCCCCCCGAATTTCGGTGAACTTGACTCCTCGATTTATTTATAATCGCGTCCCAATTGGCCTTACGAGGGGAGGGAAAAAAAGCAGATGTAGCGAGATGCAGGGAGAATTAAATAGAAGACGAGGCGCTGGAGGAGAGGAAACGAGAGAAGGCCGATGAGGAGGGGGAGAATTCGAGGAGAGGAAGAGGGCAAAGAGGGACAATGTGTGCAACTGCAGTCCAAGGCCAGGCGATCGTGACTGGTTTAATGGCATTCGAGTCCCAGCCTCGAGTGCAATTATAATACACTCGGGGAATGTGCATCCACCTTTGGTCCTCTGGCATACAGACGCAAACACATACGAGCAAACTTTTCTCTGTCTTTCTCTACCTTTTTTTTTGCAACTCTCATGTCATAGTTGTCCTTCTTCTCGGGTCTTGTTCTTAATAAGAGGAGAATGAGTCTGGTCGATTTTTTTTATGGTGAATCCTTGAGGTTATGGATGATTTTTATTGTGAGATAGAAGGCTGATGGGAATTAATGAACGGTGTTCGATTAAATGATGCTGGTACTTTGGGCTGTTAAGATTAGAGATAACGTCGTTGAATCTGTTATATTTAAATACATTAAATATGCACTTTTGGAAAAATTGGAGCTGACTGTATCAAGACTGTATGAATGCTTATTCTTACCGTGGAAAATTCTGCAAATGGTTAGGAGATAACAATAATATTTTTCTGATAGAAGTACAAGAGACTGTTAACTTAATATGAGAAGCAACGTGATAGATAATTTGTATTTAGTAGTACAAAAAATGATGTATTTTCATTTCATTGAACCGGTTATCGGACCGCCTATGGTATGGTTAGAGTTAAAGGATGAAAAAGATGATTGATTCGGTCATTTATGTCTTAAACGATAGACGTGGAATATTTACTATGTTGCTCTTATGTAAATATAACAAGATTTTTGGAGAGAATCAGTGATTTTCATAGACTTCTAATTTTAATAAAGGCGTTCTCCAATATGGCGCGGTTGGAGAACGCTAAAATTGGAATTTTTAGATATTTTGAGAGGATTGGTTACATTTAGGGAATATTATAAATTATTTATTGTGTTACTGTTAAATAAATGTAGCAAGATTTGAAGGAAAAGCTGAGAATCAGTGATTTTCATAGACTTCTAATTTTAATATTAAGGGGTTCTTCAATATGGCGCGGTTGGAGAACGCTAAAATTGGAATTTTTAGATATTTTGAGAGGGTTGCTTACATTTAGGAAGTGTTGTGAATTATTAATTGTATTGCTGTTAAATAAATGTAGCAAGATTTTAAGGAATAGCTGAGAATCAGTGATTTTCATAGACTTCTAATTTTAATATTAAGGGGTTCTCCAATATGACGCCGTTGGAGAACAGTGAAATGGGCATTTTGAAATATTTTGTGAGCGTTGCTTAGATCTAAGAGTATTGTGGAATATTTTAATGGCGCAGTAAATGTATCTTTATTGACTCATCCAAAAATGATTCTAATTATAAATCAAATTACTAACTTAAACCCCTTCAAAAATAAAAAGATCTTCAAAACAACCCCAAAATCACAATTTCTCTACTCTCCATCAAATAACCTTCCTCAAACTCCTCAATACCAAACTCAAGATAGTCTTCTAAAGACACTTGAAACTTCTATTGCCCGAAGTCATCAATTTTTTCAAAAATTCACAGATCATAATTTATCAATGTGCGCTTTAAAAAAAATTCCAAGTCACATCGGGAATATCTGACCGGACGACATCATCTCTATCTAAAGCAACGAAAAACTCCATCAAGAAATCTGGGTCTCGATGGAGTCGCAATTAACACCTCTCACAAATAATTGCGAAAAAAAAACGAGAAAAAACTGTTAAATAAAACATAACTATTGATAGATCTTCGAGCTTTACGGCGCCACGAATCTGAGGTAGGTGTAAAGTTTTTTCGCAACGCCCGGACGAAATTTGCAGTCAGAGGAACCTGTTTCCGTGTCTCGATGCTGCGAACCTGCTTAGAATTCTACGCCATGGCGATACGTTATTCCGGTTTCTCTTTTGCCAAACTGCAGGCAAACCAACGCGCCAGTTTCTACGACCCTGTCGTTGCACGTGGAAACTCTACTCTATGGCGAACGACAAAATATTTTTCAGAGGAATTTTGGAATTTCTAACGGCAGTGAATCTTTGATTTTTGACCTACTTTCAGTTTTCTTTTTTCTTTCTTTGTAAATTTTTCTTTCTGCTTTGAATTTGGAATTTTGAGAATGATTTGAGCATTTGAATCGAGAAAGTATTTTTGAGAGGAATTTTTAAAATTTTTAACGGTGGTGGATCTTTGATTTTTGACCTACTTTCAGTTTTCTTTTTGGTTCGATGGGGTTTGATATTTTTTCTTCTCATTTTGAGATTATTTAATCACCCATGATAAGTGGATGACGTGAATTTCTATTGTAAATTTTTCTTTGTACTTTGAATTTGAAATTTTCAGAATGATTTTAGCATTTGAATCGAGAAAGTATTGTTGAGAGTAATTTTTAAAATTTTGTAACGGTGGTGGCTCTTTGATTTTTGACCTACTTTCAGTTTTCTTTTTGGTTCGATGGGGCTTGATATTTTTTTTTGGAAAAACAACTTGCAGATTTCTTTGCTTTACGATTTCTTTTGCGAATTAAATTGTTAAAATAAATATTGAACAGAGATTCTTGATACGTCGTATAATTTAGCGTAATACTAAAATTACAGAAACAATTTTATAGAAAGTTTCGACCAGAAAACAGTGACGAATTTCATTGACATTCTCAATTAGATAAATTTTGCCAAATTTGTAAATTTCCTATCCACTTTAGTCTAGTACAATTGTCACTCCTTACGATACTTCAAGCGGCGGAAAATTGGTGCAAAAATAACGAAATTTTCTTTTAAGCAGAAAAAAAAAAACTATTCATAGAAATTTCCGATTAAATTTAATTCTGTGCAAATACAATAAAAAATAGAACAAGCTGTGAATGTACATCTTTGCCGTAATGCAAATAAATGGTTTAAAATGAGATGCGCATCCTGCTTAACGCGGATGATTATCAAGAACAACGATTAAAAGTAATTCCATCGCGCGAGAAATGTCTGAAAATAAAAGACGAATTCAGTCGTGCGATACGAATTAATTCGAGAACAAGGTAACTCGTTACATCGATGTATTTCATGGCCACGACAGTATCGTACACGCAGACATGCGTGCATTAATTAACACACGTACAGTGTCACTCTAAAGAGGCGTCGTAATACAGAGAACAACAAACTTAAATTTATAATTGCCTCGTCCAATCGGTTTTAGCATAAAAAATCACCACGTTGAATAAATGGAAGAAACGAGAATTGTATAAATAAGTCGAAGCTACTTTTATACATTTTTGGCAAAACTTTCCGAATGTCTTTTGTCATTGTACATTTATAGAAAATTGGTGCTGTTTGATTTCAACTTCCTGTCATTATCCCTGAATTATTAACCCTCTATAGTCCAAATTCCCTATGGAATCTGAAGATTAGCACACTGTTATAGATAATAAATTCAATTTGATTTTGAAACAATGGATTCTAAAGAATTTCATGAGTTTTAAGACCTAAATGGCAATGTTTGGAAAAGTTGGAAAATTAACTTTAAAAAATAGGTTTAATTTGTCTTCTGTGACTTCGAAGTTTCAAGGGCCCATAGATGGTTAAATTACTTTTGAATTTAAGAGTCAATTCTACCGTTACTTCTTGGTTGATAATTTCTCTTTATTGATAATTAAAATTTTGCTACGTTAGCAATAATATACACCGTAAAAATGTTTCTTTGCTCCATTAAAAAAAAATTCATTATTCTCATAGAAAGGCAACAATCTAAATTCTAAATTAAAAAAATTAACTTTGAGTTATATCTTAGCTAGCTTTGGTCTCCAAAATTGAAATATATGTTTGTCTCTCTATCCTGCGAAATAATACTTTTTAATTTTGCAAATTATCATAATGCGATTCTCGGAAGCCACAAACTTTTTCTGGAGCTATGGTCAGTTGAAGTGAAAGGCTCGGCCTCCCAATTAACGGGACCGGATTCAAATTCCTCTCACCTCCGGAAGATTGTCCAAATATAATTTAAATATATCAAATATTCGCCGAAAACTCCTATGCAAAATAGTTAGAATATTTGAAACTCTAATCAAATTATTTCCTTTGAAGTATTTAAAACTTCTCCACCTAACTGTGATTAACGAGTATACTCGTCATGGAGAAATTGCAGAATGTTGCGTATCGACGAGTATACTCGCCATGCGTAAAACTTAGCGACCACTGGTTACATAAATTATAATTTCGACAAAAAATAAAATATATTCCTAAATTTCAAGATAACTGGACTATTTTTAGACTATGCCGAGATAAAAGGAATAACTAAAAAGTATAAATAATATAAGATAGCTCATTTCTCCTTTTTAGTGACCCTCCCAGATGCACACTCTCAAAAGAAGTCGCCATATTTAACTAGTCAAATAAGTACTTCAGCGAAATAGCAATCGAGGGATAACGAAAATAACCATTTTAACACTAGATTTACGGAGTCAATTTGACTCATTCAAAATCTGATTACTATATATATAATATATTGGTTGGTCAATTTTTTAATAATAAATCTTTCATGTAGATTGATTTGGAATTATTTTCCTCGCAAAAGACTTCCATTTTCTTATATGAGTCAAATTAGCTCACTTCAGAAAAATAGGTATATCAACATCCGTAAATCTAGTGTTCAGAATTTACGTTTTACAAAATAGATATAGAACATTTCCCTTACGACTCCCTAATTTTGTAGAAAATCTCAAAAAAAGATCATTTTCACTACCTTGATAGTTCAAATATAAGCATTACCTCCCCCTCCACAGTTGACCTCCAAAACGCGTCAGAGACTCGGCGACGCCAATTTAGGAGGAGCCTGTATACATATTTCCACGCACACATCCTCGATTTAGCGACGCTCGGCGTCGGTCTGCGTGCGTGTACCGCACTGCGTTTCGAACTCGCGGTAGTACGTAGAATATCCCGCTGGTATTGATCAAGGAGTGGTAGCGGGTGTTCTTGAACCCTGGTGCTCTTGCTCCCACTTTACGATGCTCGCCGAAGCACACCACTCGACCAATGTCTCTCTGTATACTGTTCTATATAGTGTGCACCTACAACCTGCAGATAGGTACTATAATATATAGTCGTTTAACCGAATGAAAGGCGATCGACGTCGCGAAACGATCCAACGTTCAATGCTCGTCCCCACTGACCGGAATTAAGTGATTCTGGATGCTGTTTTGCGAGTTGTTTTATGGAATTGACGATGAGGCTGATTTTAAGTGTGGTTGTGGTTTCTTGTGCATGGTTCGGGTAATTATGGTTGAGTTTGTTTTGGATTTTGTAGTTGGGGATAGGTGTTTATGAGGATAATTTGTTAGTTGGATTATAAATCAGTGAAACTGTGAGACAACAAATGATGATTTATTAAGCCTAATTGCTACGGTTGTTTCATGCAAGTTCTATTGTTTTAGGTAGGTCCCAAATCACTGAAGTTATAATAAACGAAGTAATGGTGGAAAGAAATTCTGTCAAAGATGATACAGGAGAATTTAAATTCAGAGCCACTGATGGCAAGTCCTAGCCTTCCTCTTCCAATGCGCCATGGTGCCCTAACCACCACGATCACTCAACTTAGGCCCTACTATGTTAGATGGGTCCCAAAATACCAAAGCTATAATACATCAAACGATAATTTAGGAAAAGTTTCCCAAAGAGGATGCAGTAGAATTTAAATTTGGGCCTACTGATCGTAAGTCTCACCCTTTTCCTTTCAATCTTTAATGGTGCCCTACCAACCACGATTACTCAACTTAGGCCCTACTATTTTAGATGGGTCCCAAAATACCAAAGCTATAATACATCAAACGATAATTTAGGAAAAGTTTCCCAAAATGGATGCTGTAGAATTTTAATTTGGGCCTACTGATAGTAGGCCCCACCCTTCTCCATTTAATCTCCCATAGTCCTCTAACTACTACCATCACTCCACTTAGGCCCTATTATTTTAGATAGGTCCTAAAATACCAAATAATAATTTAAGACAATTCTCCTAAAGATGATAAGAGAGAATTTCAATTCATAATAATTGATCGCAAGTCCCAACTTTCCCCTCCCAATTCGCCACAGTCTTCTAACTACTACGGTCATTCCACATAGACCCTACTGTCTTAGTTAAGTTCCAAATCATCCAACTTATCACATATCAAATAATAACTTAGAAAACTTTACCTAAGGTGATACAAAGCAGTTTTAATCAAGTCCCACTAACCATAAGTCCCACCCGTCCCACTTTTATCCCCAGCCCCTAACTTTCCATATCCCTTCGCCAAACCACCTATTCTACTTGCCACTTCCAACTACCTATACCTAACCATAAGACCTCCCCTAAAATCCTTCAATCCCCCAAAGGAATCAATCCAAACTCTCCAATCCCCCACCAACAGTCCACATTCCTAGTCATTAAAAATACTCAATACAGAGAGACTACAGTACACATCTCATAAACGTCAGAAACAATCTCATTTTTGTTATCTCTCAAACTTGAGGTCCAGCAGCGACATCACTGTTCATTGGTTCTTTCCCATCGTGCATCGACATATTCGCGCACACAGAAAACGAGCAGCCCGGAACGTTGGTACAATGGCATTTATCACTGCCACGATACCCCGTCTATAGGTGGGCAGGCTAAAAGCATTTACGAGCGAATGGTCGTGTGTGACCTTGCAGAGACATTGCACCGACATAAACAGAACGGCGCGTGCACTCGTAGGCGTGCGTTTTATAAGTCCACTCTATTGGATACTCTTTGAAGTCGCGCAGACTCTTGTTCGAATCAACGTGACACGGTCGGCGTTACGACCGTATGGGAACAATGACGGCTCTCTTGCCATTAAAAATACTGCAACGACAAAAACTCACGAGCTTCGACTGTTTTTCTTTTCTTCTCTTCGCGAGACCGTGGACGTGTGGGTATTTATAGCAGTCGTTCACGTACCTCGAGTCGGATCTTGATTTATCGTGGACGGATTTCACGAGGAAATTGTAACGGTGGGGTTGTCTTTTAATTAAGGCTGGATGCTGTAATTGGAGGTGTTTGTTTCTGTGGGTATTACTTTCAAGAGGGAACGTATATGTGGCGATGAGATTGTAGATTTTGATGTGTTTATGGAAGATTTAAGGAGACTTTTAAATTGGGATATTGTTAATTTTTTTTTTATAGTTTTTTAACCATTTGTAGTACGAATTATTTTGTTAATTTTTTAACACGCTAAATATAATTAATTTTATAATATTTTCTATCGTTGGTTATTCTAATATTTTAATGATAGCAATTATTTGTAGGTACAGACGGATATTTTTGTGATATTATAAAACCATTATAAAATTGAAAATATCTAGAGGTTTTTGAAAAGTTGTAACACAAGTAGAACGAATGTTTCTAAATATTTGTCCTCGTGTTTAACCTTAATTTATTATGGAGGGATTTCACGCGGAAAATCCTAATGTTGCAATCACTTTTTAATTAACATATGCGGGCAAAGTCAAATGTAGGTCACTCATGATTGCTACAAGTTGGGAATTACAAGATGTAGTTAAAAGAGAGAGAAGAACGTTTTGGAGGATTGAAAAGTTCATTGTTTCTGTTGTGATGCCAGAAACTTGATAGATTGTTTAGCGCATAGGAATAAAATTTAGTAAGTGTTATGAAAATTTCTAGAGTGTTTTGATTTATACCGCCAAAAATTGTGAAAATGTGTTGGCACGAGTATTCGAGATTTTGTGAACGCAAACTACGGTTCAATACCTGAGGCGACGACAATATAAATTGAGGAAAAATTGTTTAAAGTAATTTAATCCAAAATCTCGAATTGAAAGATAGAAAGATGTAAGGTAGAATGATAGAAAGATAATGAGATAGAGAGATAGAGAGATAGAGGAATAGAGAAAGAGGGAAATAGAGAAGTAGAGAGATAGAGCAATACATAAATAGAGAGATAGAGTGATAGAGAGGTAGAAAGTAGAGAAATGGGGAAATAGAGAAGTAGAGAGATAGAGCAATAGAGAAATAGAGAGATAGAAAGGTAGAGAGATAGAGAAATAGAGAAGTAGAGAGATAGAGCAATAGAGCAATAGAGAAATAGAAAGATAGAGTGATAGAGAGATAGAAAGGTAGTGAAATAGGGAAATAGAAAGATAGAGAAATAGAGAAGTAGAGAGATAGAGCAATACAGAAATAGAGAGATAGAGTGATATAGAGGTAGAAAGGTAGAGAAATGGGGAAATAGAGAAGTAGAGAGATAGAGCAATAGAGAAATAGAGAGATAGAGCGATAGAGAGATAGAAAGGTAGAGAAATAGGGAAATAGAGAAATAGAGAGATAGAGAAGTAGAGCGATAGAGTAATAGAGAAATAGAGAGATAGAGCGATAGAGAGATAGAAAGGTAGAGCAATAGGGAAATAGAGAAATAGAGAGATAGAGAAATAGAGAAGTAGAGCGATAGGGAGATAGAGCAATAGAGAAATAGAGAGATAGAGCGATAAAGAGATAGGGCAATAGAGAAATAGAGAGATATAGAGATAGAGTAATAGAGAAATAGGGAAATAGAAAAATAGTGAGATAGAAAAATAGAGGGATAGAGCAATAGAGAGTTAAAGAAATAGAGAGATAGAGACACATAGAGAGATAGAGAAATAGAGGGATGCAAAAATAGAGGGGTAGAGGAATAGAAAGATTTAAAATTCCCCAAATAAATTTCGAAACAACGAGCACGTCTTTGGAGGATTGACGTCATAGGAAGCAACAACCAGCAAGAAGGAAAATTTTATATTGAAACTTAGGATTGTTTTGCAGCGGAAAAAAAGCTGTTTTATATAAAGTTCGAACGATGCAATAGCAAGTCTAAAAGTGGACTCGCTCGATATTAAACTCTGAATACGTAACATCGATTTCGCGGTCCACGTTTTGTTTTCTTTGAATTGGCAACTCTGCGTAACAAACTGCCACTGTTTTTGTTCGTCGTTCATTCGAGTGTGTTTACACGATAAGAAAGAGTAAATTCGATGGGAAGCACGGTTTACGTAACGGGGAAAAATGAATTTTAAAGATATGTTAATACTCGAGGTAACAATAGAAAGAAATCAACGATTATGCGTAACACTTTGCTATGAAATATTTATTGTATTATTGTTTCTCTTTTAGCATCGTGACTTTTATGGTGAACGGGGATTGGTATGAATTTTTCACGAAGTGATATTTCGAGAAGACGAAATCGAATTTCAATACGTTTTTTGAAATTATTATGGAAATAGAAGTATACGGCTGGGAATTCCGGAAATAGAAAATTAATGGTAAATTATTAATTGAGGATAATGGAAATGAAATTTTCAAGCTTGAACTATTCCATTAAATATTACAATCTTCAATATTAAAATTTGTAAAAATATAGCGATCTAAATAAAGCTTTACCAAATTCTTTATACTTGCACAATTAATTAGTTTTTTTTTAAACTCCATGAAAATTCATTTTGTACCTGCACGTGACTAATTATTTTGTTGATTTGAAAGTCCAAATTTACAGGCTCATGAAATTAAAAACAATCCAGGCCCAAAAAAAAATTTCCATTACTTTTGAATAATTACGCTTTGATAATACAGAAACTTAAGCAATTCCCATTAATTACTCAGCCAATTATAACATTAATAATACACATATTAATTAATGTTCAATAATTATCGAAAGTTACTCTCTCAATCTGCATCTAATTAATCACTTTGTTGATTTTCAAATTCCAATTTTCAGCATCATCAAATTCGAAACAATCCAAGCGCAAAATGAGTTACTGTTACTTTTGAATCAATCGCAGCCGACAATACAGAAACATAAACAATTGATCTTCTTTGCTAAACCCATTCAAAATTACCCATTCAAACTAATATTGTATACATTAATTTTATTATTAATGTAGAAAATTATTTTCTCAATTTGCATCTAATTAATTACATTGTTAATTTTGAAAATTCCAATTTAAAGCGTCATAAAGTTAAAAACAGTTCAAACACAAAATAAATTGTTATTACCTTTTAATGAGCAAGAGCTGAGAACATAAAAACGTGAGAGATTCTCATTTATTATTAGTCGTTTATGCTAGCTGCAATCGTCGGGTTAACATCGTCGGTGTCGTCGTAGTTGGGGTATAACGTCCTCGTGCTAAAAACGACGCAATGTCACCGCGCGCGAAAATACGCACCAGGTGATGCACACCATTCGCGGAAATCGGTCGCACTAAAAATATGCTCAAAACGAAAGTCAAGTATACGCAGCTGTCAGAATAATTGTTCTCGCGTCTGCAGATCCTTGACAGTTTTTAAAACACCCCTTCAATTACCTTGTTCCTTGCATTAACATATTATTAAAATGGAAAGTTAAAATTTGGATTTCAATGTTTGTTGAGAAAAATTGCAGCTTTAGTCCCAGAAATAATTTTGGAGAAGATGATCAGAGAAACACATAAACCAGCTGTCCTAATAATTTTTTTTGGGGCGAGTTTCGAAACTCTTAACAATTTTTTAAACACCCCCAATATGGCCTCTTTACTTCCACTAATGTTTTATTAAAAGAGAAAGAAAATTTGGATTTCAATGTTTGTTGAGAAAACTTGCAGCTTTAATCCAAGAAATAATTTTGGAGAATATGATTAGAGAAACAAATAAACCAGCTGTCCTAATAATTCTTTTTGGGGCGAGTTTCGAAACTCTTAACAATTTTTTAAACACCCCCGATATGGCCTCTTTACTTCCACTAATGTTTTGTTAAGAGAGAAAGAAAATTTGGATTTCAATGTTTGTTGAGAAAAATTGCAACTTTAATGCAAAAAGTAATTTTGTAGAATATGATTAGAGCAACAAATAAACCAGCTGTCCTAATAATTCTTTTTGGGGCGAGTTTCGAAACTCTTAACAATTTTTTAAACACCCCCAATATGGCCTCTTTACTTCCACTAATGTTTTATTAAAGGAGAAAGAAAATTTGGATTTCAATGTCTGTTGAGAAAACTTGCAACTTTTTTGCAAGAAATAATTTTGGAGAATATGATTAGAAAGACAAATAAATCAAATGACAGAACAATTGCTCTCAAATTTAGAGGCTCTCAAAAATTCTTAAAACACCCCTGTGTTTTCACAAATACTTTATTAAAAGTGAAAAGAATTTGCATTTCAATGACCAATGCAAAAATTACACTAATTAATTTATTTATTGATAAATAATTTAATAATGTAATGCAAATAACAACCTTGAGAAATATAATTATTTGCAACTATCTTGTGAATCATTTTCACAACAAAATACTGACAACTAATTTATCGTTACTAAAATTCCCCAACATTCAATCATATCAATAATTTTCAAACTTATCAAATCAATCGATAACAGAAATTTCATAATTTTCCACAAACATTAATACTATTTCCCAAACTGAATAATCCTCGATAAATCATTAAATTACAAAATCCTGTACGAACGTATGTACAGTTTCAAGAACATCCCCATAGAAAATCACGATTGGAAAATTCCCACTATGCTTCGAAAATCGTATTAAATCCATGGAATTGCAAAGATTTCACGAATCTCCTTACAATGCGTCCTTTAAGAGCAGTGCAATATGAATGTACGATGGAAGGGCATTCGCGAAGAAGCGATTCTTACGACGATCATTCTTGTTTGCCGAAGCCAAAGAGCGAAATACCGATTTCTAATCTCTGTTGACTCTCCTCTTCAGTTCCGAGACGACATTCGCAACTCGCGATAAGGCGTGTGCATGCTTCTTCGCGATTTCGATTGTTCCCGTAATGTATGGAGTGACTTTCGAGGAAGATGAGAAGAAAAGGGCGCGTGAAACGTGTAAAGAAGAGAGAACGGACGGGTGAAAGAGTAAAAGAAGAGGAAAGGGTCAAGAAGCAACAAGAAAGTAGAGAAAAAAAGGGGACCTAATCCAAACAGCGGAAGGGATGAAAGAGTTTTAACTTTATTCTGAATTTTTTTTTTTACTTTAACTGAAAAATAGTCTACTTTCGCAAACCATAGACGAGATTCACCTTGTAAGAGATAAATTACTGAATTAATTAGCCTTTGCTCTTTCTGCTTCCTTCATTTCTAAAAATGTTTATTGAATGATAGATCTGTCGACGATTAATTTAATATATCTAAAATTTTTAAATCGAATAAATAGCAGGAAAGAAAATTTGATCGATTTGATCTCTTATAATTTTCGAGATAGAAAATCCAAAAAGAAACAACGTTAGAAATTTCAAGATTATTTACAAAAAATTATGGGTAAATAATTTTGAACACGTTGATAAATTTAGTGTTAATATAATCAAATGTAGCAAATTCAGCATCGGAAGTTCTAGAATATAGCAATATTGAGAAAAAAAATTTTTTGGCGATCGGCAGCCATCTTGAACCCTTTGAGGATTACGAACCCACGTGGTCTGAGAAAAAAATGTAATTATAGTTTATCGCCGTTCGTATATAGGGTTACAGTTGAAAAATTGGAATATAATCATTCAAACCTAATTATATAAACAGTAATTTATTATTATAGTTATAATTTATTATAGTCCGAATTTCTTGTGGTACCTGAAGATGAGTTTCGAAGAATTAAATCAATCCTAAATTAACCCTTAATCTTAAGTAGTGAAGTGTAAAGAATTTCATGATTTTCATGATCTGAATTACAGTATTTGGCAATGACAAAAATATGACTTTGAAAAATAGAAGTTTGTGTATTGTGTTACTTCAAAGTCACGGGGGTTCATAAAGGTTTAACACTCTAACTTTCTGCTAAAAAACTAATTTTAAATCGCAAAAGAACTAATCACCTCTCAATATTCAAAATGCCTCCACCCGCAAAGGGTTAAATCAAAAAGTCAGAATAGTAATTCACAGACGTTGCAAAATTACTATTCGCGTAATCAATATTTCAATTATTTATCTCTAACCACGAATGAACCATAATTAAATTATTTTTCGGACCAAAGATACGCACCCCTAGTCCTCAAAGGGTTGAAACGAAAATAACTTACGCCACTTTTAAAATAAACAGCACTTATCATCCTACAACGACTACAAATCAAAAGAAACAATTTCTAAGTAAGAAATGCTTCGATATTAATAATTAAATTGCGTAATAAATGAAAGCTACGCAGAGTACTAAATAAAGAGATAGCTCATAAAAAAAAAGCGGAGAAACACTAAACGCAAATAAAGAGGAAGCGCGAAGGGGAAGAAGCTATGGCGTCGCGAGGCACGAGGAAGAAATGTAAATGAAGGAAAAAGAAGGAGGCGGAATGAAAGAAATGCCAGAGATATTTAGAGGAAAGAAAAGACGTAGAAGATGGGAAGTAAGGAATATCAAGGGTACGGAAAAAGAAGAAAGTGAGATGTGAGAAAAAGAAAAAGAAAACTGTGGACATCCGGACGAGGGGCCTCGGTTTGTCGCACCGACCGAGTTTACTGTCCGAGGGTAAGCTGCATGGGATTGCTTTGCTGTTAGAAATGCCGGCTGTCGGTTGATTTACGAAACACATCTTTTTTTGGAGGGAAAAAAATGATTGGAGTATAATTTTTCAAATGGTGAAAAATAAGAATTTTACCGCATTGTTAACCGCCTATTTTTTCCGTAATTGAGTATGAAATTTAAAAAAAAAACTGAATAGATTTCAGTATACTTTGTTTATATAGAATGGAGTTAAATGAAACTTTGTACAGATCTGATATATATTATTGTTTATAGGGGTTATATATTTTAGTAAGTTTTTGATGCGGTAAAATTAACCCTTTGCACTTTGAGCAATTTTTACTGTGAGCTACAAGCTACTTCAGGACTATTTGCACAATATATTGAATAAATGCTTTGGAACAAAGTATTTTTTATTGTAATCTATAATATTATCTATTTTATTTGAAATCTATAATATATTTTTTCTTTGATGTTTATTCAGATTTGTTAGATTATTGCAGTTGGTTAACAAGTGCTTTTTCAAAAGTTAGTAAATTTTGAAGACCGAAAGTGTATGGGAGTGTTTTAATTATATTTCTATATATTAAATAAATACTTTGGCAAAAGGAGAGTCAAACGGTGGAAAAATTGATCGATTCTGTAATCTGTGTTTTGTAAAATCAACGTATAATAATTGCTCTAGTACTTTGCACATTTAAATTTGCTATAAACTAAGAGAATTTTTGGAGAAAATTCGAAAACCAGTTATTTTTATTTCCATGGTGATTCTCGTATTATATCTGGCTTTTAAGTTCCATCTGTCTGACTACTTATTCTACTTGGCGCGTAATATGTAACGATTGGCAACTATCGAAGATTAATTCGGTTTATTTCACAGATAACTAATTTAGAAAAAAATATTATTCAACTAAATGGCTTGCATTTTGCAACATGCATATAAAAATATAAATGTACAAAAGTGTTAGAAAGAGAATTTTTTGAAAATGTTCTGTAAATCCAAAGTTAACATTTTTTCATATCAAACAACCATTTCTTTTACTAATAGATAATTAAAGAGAAGAATTTGGATAATTTAATGTAGATAATTAAAATAGAAATAATTAACACTAGATTTACGGAGCCAATTTGGCTCATTCAAAATTTGATTACTATATGTATAATATATTGGTTGGTTAATTTTTTAATAATAAATCTTTTATTTCAATTGATTTGGAACTAATATCTTTGCAAAAAATTTCAATTTTTTTGTATGATTTAAATTGGCTCGCTTCAGAAAAATAGATATATCAGCATCCGTAAATCTAGTGTTAAAGAATTAATTAACGAAAGAGAAAATGATCAAAGAATAAAAGTTAGTGGTTACTGTAGTAAATGGAAAAAAATAATACAAGAGTCCTAATAAATTCCAGATACTGCGAAAAATTATCATCACAATATTAAAAATTGTTCTATCAAATTCTACCTGCCTATTCTACTCCATTCATTCACCTATTTTACTGAGAATATCAGAGCAAACGGAACCCTCGCAAAATGTTTCAATATTCCACAGCACTTTCTATATAATCCTCTCTGCCAGTGTGTCCCGAACAATAAAAGCCCTAAAAAATGTGTAACGTCTTTGCAGAAAATTGAAAACTAGTAATACAAGAGCACTAATAAATTCTCAACCCTATTGCGACTATTCTGCGATGAAGAAAATTGAAAGTCTCCCATTCCTTGAAACATTCTGCACGCACAACGACGAGCAATCGAGAAGTTGAATGTTTAAAGACACCAGAACTGTAACAGAGCCTGAAGATATCCTGTCCGCTTTTCCAGAAGGTTAACTCCATTACCAGGAACGCGATTTGCTTCTTCTGCATCGACTCTGCCGATAGAATCGAGTAGAATGGAACTCGAGGAACGTTCTTGTCTGCCTTTCTCGAGGATATGGAGCACGTTCCTTTACGAGAACTGGAAATGATCTCGTTTCGGTCAACGTGGAAGAGCAAGGACATCAACTTTACTATCGATGATGCGACATCAAATTGACGTCGTTGTTTGATGCAGGATTAGCCGAGTTTATCCGATGACACGCTAACATACTTTGAAGTGCAACGCTTTTTTTGTATTCTTTTAATTTTAAGAAGCATAGGCATTTTGTTTAGGTCCTACTGTTTTAGGTTTTGGAAAATCTAGATTATGATATATTTTTTCTCGTTCTTTTAGTTTATGCTAGTATGGGTACTTCATCTAGGACCTAGTGATTTAGATAAGGTTTGAAATCCCTAGATTAAGACACATTAACCGTCCCTTTTTTATATTTTTGACTATCAGTAATATGGGTAGTTTTTCTAGGTTCTACTGGTTTAGATAGATTCTAAATCCCCTAGATTAAGACATATTAGCCCTCTCCATTTTGTATTGTTTTATATTCATAGGTATAGGTATTTTGTTTAGGTCCTACTGTTTTAGGTTTTGGAAAAATCTAGATCATGATATGTATATTTTTTGTCGTTCTTTTAGCTTGCAGTAGTATGGGTACTTCATCTAGGATCTAGTGGTTTAGATAGGGTCTGAAATCCCTAGATTATGATACATTAACCGTCCCTTTTTTATATTTTTTTAAAAATTTTTCTAGGTCCTATTGGTTTACATAGATTCTGAATCATCTAAGTTGATACACGGGAAATTGATCTACGAAGGCAATCAAAACGATTGTTTGGTAATGTTTTGAGAAATTGCAGAAATACATAAGGGTATGAGATCTTTGATATTTTTGCAAATAGAATTTCCTGGAATGAAGGAAGCTAAAGGTAAAACTGAGAAATACTGGTGATATGAAACATTCTCTTATCAAGGTCTGCATGGCAACATTCATTGGTTCTATGTAAGGAAGTGAGTCTGTTCTCAGAAAGGAAAATCGAGAAGGAAAAAGAAAGCAAACTGTTCAATGGACTGTACGTCTGGATCCTTCCAATTTCCAGACGACGTAAAAATGTAAGGGTATCATGGCGGTTGATACCTGTACAGTGTGTTACAAAATTGTATTACAGAAATTCGTATCTCTTATTAGGTTCTTCTTATTCGTTTCATTTTTATGTGGATAATAATGAAAGCTGACACTACCTCAGACCTAACTGGGAGATAACTGAGACCTGAGACCTGAGACCTGACACTTAACTGAGACCTAACAAAGAAATTTGAGCGAACTAAGAAATCCTGGGACCTAAGTAAGAACTGAGACTTAACTGAGACCTCATTGAGACTTGAGACCTAACTGAGGACTGAGACGTAACTGGGGACTGAGACGTAACTGAGGCCTGAGACCTAACTGAGGACTGAGATCTAACTGAGGACTGAGACCTAACTGAGGCCTGAAACCTAACTCAAATCTCAGACCTATCTGACGCCTGAGACCGTGCTGAGACCCAACTAAAACCTATTTTCCATTTACACGATGAAGTCTTGCATAACACACTTACGTGAGTCGCCGGGCATTGTGGGATTCTTACCCACTAAAATCCCATGGCAATCTCGTTAATTGAGACCTGAGACAAAACTGAGAAATCACTCTGTGTTCACCGACCCACGGCTCAGGTAACCCCGGGTTCGCCAAGCCCGTACCTGTCCAGCCACCTGGACAGGCCCCTGAGGGAACCTAACTTAAACCTAACAATGATCTATTCCTACCAAATACTCCAATTTATCATTCTATACTCCACTTTCACTTGCTATCATCTGCTTTAGGTTTGACTAATATCCAGTTTAAGTCTATCGAACCTAACACCCTAACTTATCATTCAAATTTCATCCCCTATTGCCACTTCGTCTTCGAACCTACACTTTGAAATACACACACAGTTAAAATATGAAATCCCACAACCAAAAACAATCCCAATCAACTCATTCATCTAAACAACTATATTATCAACTACCCTAAAACCAAATTCCAAATTCTACCTCCAAAATACTTCACACAATACCACCATAAAAAAAATCTCCTAAAAACAGCAATTCCTCCACAATACAAGCACATCAATCAAAATCAAGTTCCCCATTCTCCAAAACTATCATACAAAGTCACAAGTCCAGGTCACTCCCAGAGTTCTACTTAAAAGACCTTTTTGCAGCGCCCTGTAGAATTCGCACCAGGGATTTCCCCTTTCGACGTCCACGTGGCATCGAGCCACGAGTCCGCGTATTCGGGCACGGTTCGAGTTGCTCGACAGCAGGGTAGGCACGCCCGTTTCTATGACAACAGACGCGCAAAAACCTCATTGATACGACGGGATGTACGAACAGGAACTTATACTCGTTCCTTCCATCGCTCGGAGGGTACACGCACACGCGTGTGGACACGTTTGTTCCTGGGAGCGGAAAAATGTTCTCCCGAGTCGGATGAAACGCTGAATGCCATGATGTTACGTGATTCTAGAGGGAAATTCTTACGACCAACTTCCACTTGGAGAATTGTTTCGTTTGCTTGCATGGAGAGGATAGGCAGATATCTTTTTTTTTTGTATTTCTGTTTTTATATGCTATGGTCAATTCGTTTGGGAAATGTTACTTTAGGTGGGCTTTGAATGATTGGAAATATGATGTGAGCAAGTAAAATGTTTTTGGTGTGTAAAATGGTAATTTTGGTGGTTATTTCTGATTTGGGAGAAAATTATTCTCTGTTGGGGAGAGTAAATTGAGAGGAAGGGGGTGAAGTTTCTTTGGGAGGGATTGAAGAGTGATATTCTTCTTTGTATTGCTTTATGGTGTTCGATTTTAACTGTTGTGGTGAGTTGTCGTAGGATCTGTTATTAGATAGGGAAAATTATCTTATTTAAGTCCGAAATATTGCATGTAAGGGGGATGAAGTTTCGTGAAAGAGGTTGCAGAATGATATTCTTCTGTGTCTTCCTTTCCAATTTGATTTTAGCTGTTATGGTCAGTTGTCATAGGATTTATCATAAAGAAAAGATCATCTAATCTATGTTGGAAATATTGTATTAAACATCCTTTTCCAATTTTATTTTAGCAAAAGGCTAATCCTTCATATTTCTTACTCCATAATTTCTTTTTTTCTTTTATTATTATTTATTAATAATGAATATAACACCGACACTTCTAATGACTATATCGCAAAATGGATACTACGGAATTTTAAATAAATAATGACACGGAAAAAAGTAATATCTACACAACGAAGTTTCCAATTCCCTCTTGAAACACAGTGGAAAAAGTTCCTCTAAAATATCAACCCTGCAACTTCTTCCCCCTTCGTCGACCTATCGATCAATATCGAGGGATGAAACATCCTGGTGCTTTTGCTTATCGATTAAACGCATTCCTGGTAATAACTAGAGGTACGCACACCCATTGCAATTGGCAGGAGGATTATTTACATCGAGCCCTTCGCTCCAGGGCTGCGGACAGCCGAACGATGCAGTAGGGTCCTCTTTGTACTTCTGGGTGTGCGAATAACGAGGTTCTCGCTGACGGTAGGGAGGAGTAACGAAACCATTTAACAGCAGGGGAACTCACGAAAAATTGCGTCGTTTTTTTGCAATAAAAGATACAACAGAATTGCGAGTAGCATACACTAGGATACAGGCTGACTCACAACATGCGAAAAGAATTTTCTCACTCTTGAAGAGACAACAAATGATGGAACAATATCTAAGTAAATATCTAAATGTATTAAAATATAAAATATATTAAAATAAGTGTATTATAAAAATCTAGTTGCAAAACTGCAACTATAAATGTTTCTGGGTTGAAAAAGAAAGTCCTATGGTAGGGGTAGCGGAATGATATTTAGCAGGAAGGGTTTTTTTCAACAATAGATTTACGGGTGTTCAATCTGTTGTACTTAAATATATTAAACACGTAATTTGAAAAAAGACAGATTAACTGACAAAAAAGATGATCCATTAAGGAGGTCATCCCATTGGAGAACTATTTTTTTCCGCTTCCTTTAGGAATTTTTTCTGACGAAGTATCAAAAGGTATAATCTTAGAATTTTTACGACACGTTTATTGATGCTTCTGTAGTCCATTGGAATTTTTTCAACCGACAATAACGATTTTAATTGACTCTATACCGTTCGGAAGACAGTTATGTATTTTTGACGACTGCCATGATTCCAGAAGTTTCGCTCATTTGAAATAAAAAAATTTTAATTTTAATTTCAAAATTGAAGATTTGACACAGCTTTAAAAGCTAAGTTTCGAGAATCAGCTAAAAAAATCCGTAACAGCTATTAGAATTATTTTAATAATAGGACCATTTTCCCTGCGTTCGACGTGTATACTCGTCATTGCTCGATTTTAATTCTGCACCCTGTGGCGGATTTTTAAAATGAAATTCCACGCTTAATTAGTTCTATTATGTTATGAAACAATCTGTACATCCACAATTCAACAGTAGACGAGTAATTGCATAGGCTCAAGGGCTTTCTTAAAAAGAGTAAGTTATATTGCATCATTGCAAAACTTTACATCTTTTTTTTATCGATATTAATAATTATAAAACAGCACATTTATTTATCACCAGCTTTTTATGTCGTGCAGTGATTATTTAGTCGAAAATTTTCAATGGGAGAAAACATGCCGAGTCACATTTAATAACATTTCTCATTTCTTTGTGCCACTTTATTTTCAAGAGTATTATAAATGATAAATCTTTGCAGGTTCTTTTCTTATTTCGAAGATCGTTATAATTCGTGACCCAGCAGGTTCTTTTCCGTTGGCACGCTAGAATATTTCGCATAGGTTGGAACGTGTCGTGATTTTGCGACATTCTTAATTGCTGTTTTGTGCAGCACGACCATAGAAACGTAGATGGGAGACTGGATTTGCGAGGTATTGTAATTCTGGATCGAAATCTGCACTTTAAAACAAGCATTGTGCATACTTGGACGCCAGGTACTCGCAACGACATTTGTAGTTGACTTCTATGGAAATTTAATTCACCTAGATTGAGTGTCATTGTTGTAATTTATTGGTATGTTAATTAGAGTCTACTTGGAACTGTGAAGTCAGAAAGTGATACATTTATGAGAACTGGAGATTAATGTTCTTAACGGAATTTCAAGGGGACTTAGATATTTCGCTTTTCTTGGGTTATCGATTTTGAGTTTTGTGTTTTGCAATTTAAATTCTTTTTGCGTTAGGTAATACGTGTTAAATCAACTGGAAATCTCAATTCCTTATAAATACAATTGACAAAGTCCAAAGTCGAAATCAATCCCACAACAAATTTTTTCATTCCAAGAATCCCACAATCGTTCACCTATCACTATCATATTATTTATTTTTCTTATCACAATAAGTACTGCCAATAAAACAATTGGCAAATTCCAAAGTTGAAGTCAACCCCACAGAAAATTCTTTCAGCCCAAACATCCCACAATCGTCCACCCACTCAAAGCATATTATTTATTCTTATTACCACAATAAGTATTGTCAATAAAACAATTAGAAAATTCCAAAGTCGAAATCAATCCCACAAAAAGTGTTTTCACTCCAAGAAACCCACAATCGTTCACCCACCTCAAGCATATTATTTATTCTTATTACCACAATTAATACTGATAATAAAACAATTAGCAAATTCCAAAGTCGAAATCAATCCCACAAAAAAAATTTTCACTCCAAGAATCCCACAATCGTTCACCCACCTCAAGCATATTATTTATTCTTATTACCACAATTAATACTGATAATAAAACAATTAGCAAATTCCAAAGTCGCAGTCAACCCCACAGAAAATTCTTTCAGCCCAAACATCCCACAATCATTCAACCACCCAAAGATCATCATCATCTTTAAAACTATCAACACTAATTACAAAACCCAAAAGAACAAAGTCTCGTCGTAAACTCGTGCAATAAATAAACCAGAGACAAGCTTTCTATCATTTTACCCGAGCCTCGCCATCCATCACTAAAATCAATATAAAACGTTGGTATCAAGTCCAAGGAACTCGAGTGCCGTACGTAAGGAAGGAGAAAGACCTACAGGCAGGTGTAGGTGGAGAGGAAAAAGAGCGTTTGCGAGGGGAGGATTGAAGTCCTCAAGACGAGACGGGGTTGTTAGCCGGCTCGAACGTCGTCGAGGCGGCCCACGCGTCAGACCTCCCGCGAGGTTCTCAACCTTGTTTACATAAATCATCAGAAACGGTCTCGTTCGCCGTGGCGGCTCTTCTGCCGCAGACTCTCCTCCCCGTGTGCCCTGTCCTTCGGCCGATCCAACGACCCCGCCTCGAATAAACCCGAATGCGAATAAAAGCGTGCCGGCAATACTTTACACTGCTGCGGATACGCGCTTAGAATTGGGAAAATTTGGTGGAATGTTGACTCCTTTGAAAGGAATGATCTCAAATTTGGAGGAAGGTGGGAGGGAGAGGAAGATTTTGGTTGGGTTTGGATTATGGGTCAGATGATGGTGTGGGACTGATGGGAATTGTGGGATATTTCAAGGTTGTTTTGAGATGTGTGAGAGATAGAATTGATAATGGATCAATTGGTCTTGCTCTGGGTTAGGTGGTGATTAAGATGGCAAAGTGGGACTGATGGGAATTGTGTTTATACCAAGGTTGTTCCAAGGGCATATTTCAAAGTTGTTTTGACAAGTGTGAGAGGTAGAGCTGATAATGAATTTGGCCTGGGTTAGGTGGTGATTAGGATGATAGAGTGGGAGTGATGGGTATTGTGGGATATTTGAGAAGTGTGAGGGGTAGAGCTGACATTGAACTTGATTTGGGTTGAGTGCTTATTAGGATGGTAAAGTGGGATTTGTGGGATATTTCAAGGTTGTTTTCAGAAGTATGAGGGGTAGAACTGACAATGAACTTGATCTGGGTTAGTGGTGATTGAGAAGGTGGTGTGGGACTGATGGGAATTGTGGGGCATTGGAACATTATTTTGAGAAGTTTGTGGGACAGGGGTGACGTTGAGCTTGATCTGAGGCAAGTGGCGATTCACACCGTGGTGTGGGAATGATAAGAATTGTGGGATATTTGAAGATTATTTTGAGAAGTGTGAGAGGCAGAGCTTACATTGAGCTTGATCTGGTTTAGGTCGCGATTAGGATGGTAGAGTAAGACTGATGGGAATTGTGGGATATGTCAAGGTTGTTTTGAAAAGTGTAAGAGGTAGAGCTGACATTGAACTTGATCAGGGTTGAGTGATGATTGGGATGGTAAAGTGGAATTTGTGGGATGTTACGAGGTCGTTTCCAGAAGTGTGAGGAGTAGAGCTGATAATGAACTTGATCTGGGTTAGGTGGTGTGGGATTTATGGGAATTGTGGGATATTTCAAGATTATCTTGAGATGTATAACAGGTAGAGTTGACAGTGAGCTTGATCTGGGTTAGGTTCTAATCGTGCTTCTTATTTTTTATGGTTACTTAGAGGATTGTGGGTAGTAATTATGATCTTAGTTTGGGTTAGGTGACTACTCAGATGGTACTATGAGACTAAAGGAAATTGTGGGATATATGAGGGTTATTTATAAAAATGGATAAAATTAGGCCAGGGTTAAATGGTTCCCGAAAGTTAGGAAATATTTAGCACTGGAGATAAAAGTTTTGATTAAAATTGTTGAAAATATTCTTGGAACAACTCAGATCTTTCTCTAGCTTTCAAATAAGAATTTTGTATTCCTCGTATAAAACGTCGGCAATCATAGTTCTACAATCGTACTAGAAAGACCACCTTGGTATTAATTTCAATGAAAGTTTCCGTGATTATAGAGCGATTCAAGGACCTCGTGTCTCGAATAAACTCGTATGCGGATAAAAGCGGCGCCGCTTTACACAACTATGGACACGTATGTACATACATGGCATCTAGAGAGACTAACGTCCCAACTTGCTAATAAAGAGTGAAATTCCACCCGTAAAGCCATTCCCGTGCAGAATTTTAACCACCGAATTACAGGACTCCAAGACATCCGAGATAACTTTATTTTTATCTCGCCACTCTGAGTATTTCAAATTCTTGGCTCGAAAGATTTTAGTCGCCAATTTGAAATACGACTCATTCCTCGAACTAAGAAATTTCCACCGTAATATTTTCAAATATTTTAACCAGTTAACTGTGGCGACTTCTTTTGAAAGTACGAACCTAGGTAAGAACGATGACGAATATACTCGTCAATCTCAACTAACTGATTAAATAAAATTTCTCACAATTACACTTTCCCTCTCTTCCCAAAGAAATTTGGAAAAATTCGAGTACATTCAGACACTCAATTTTAATCAACCCCATAATAATCCACCCTCCTCTTCAACCCTACACTCTTCCTCTGACTCAAAACCCAACTAAGACTTTCAAACAAATAAAAATACCCCTCCCTAAAAATCGACGGTTCACAGAACTCTTCGAAATCACACCTCCATAGACAACAGACACCCCCACCTCTCCGGCAACCCCCAAAAGTCTCGCAGACTAACAACAAAGCTATCGAGGAAAGCGTTAAAAAGCCAAGGAACTCTTGAGAAAAGAAAGAGAGAAGATACGATAAGGAAGAGCCGAACTCGGCGGGAGTCGCAGAATCAACGGGTGAACCGAAGAGGGCAAGAGAGAGAGAGAGGAGAGAGAGAAAGAGTGAAAAGGAGAAGAGAGGAGAGGACAAGGGAAAGAGAGGGCGCGGTCTCGCGGAGAGGGCAGTAGCGTGAAGTCGAGGAACACGAAGAGGGGGGGTGTCTGCGTCTGCGACCTTGGTTGGGGTCGCTCCAAGGTCGGCGGAGAGCCTCCTACCCCACTCTTCTTCGGTGACTCCGTCTCTTTCCTTGCTCGCTCGTGCTTTGCTCTCGATGCCTCTGCGTATCTCGGCTTTTCTCTGCCTCTTCCTCCATATTCCTCTGTTTTTGCTTCGCTTCACCTTAACCTCTCTAGGTCTGTGTTCCTCTCATATTCTGTTTTCCTATCGGTTCTTTTATTTTTACTTGGTTGTAGTGCTTTGTGCGTGTTCTCCTTTGTCCTTTGTGTAACTCTTTCTTTGTTACACTCTCTCACTACAGCTTCACCTTTTTCTCTAGGTGACACTATAGTTCCATTTCTCTGAAATTCTCATTTCTACAGACGTGTTTTTTTATCTCTCTCTTCTACTCACTATTCAATTTTTCTGAATTGATATTTCTCTTATGCTGCCCTTCGCTTGCACTGTCACACTAATCCTAAACTATTCTCTATTTTCAACTACATCCCTTGATTTGTTTCTATATCTATAGTTCTATGAAGCTCTCTTCTCTATATCCCTATTTGAATCAACACTCCACCTATCAAGACCGTCAAAAAGCCTGTTCCCTCATTTCTTCTGAAAATTCTCCAAATTTCCAGAACATTTATACAGTAAAAACTCTACCTCCATTTTATAAAACCTAAATTTATAAATTAATCATCTCATCTACCTTCTAATTCCACGTTTTATACAGTACCAATTCACCATATTTAAAAATAACAAATTAACCAGATAAGATAGATAGTTCTACTCATAAGTTCCCAAGTTCTTCTCATTCTACCAATACACCTTTTCCCCTAGATCTTTGCCTCTTTCTTTCACTTCTCCTAATCTTTCAATGTTCCTTCATTTCTCTATTTCTATCAACCCTACATCTATCAAGGCACCTCTTTCTAAAGTAGCAATTGAACATATTTAAATATAACAAATATAACATTAATACTTCTAATGTTTTCTCTCAAATTCTTCCTCATTCTATCACTACACCTTCGAATTTTCCCCTAGATTTTTGCCTCTTTCTCTACCTTCTCCTAATCTTTCAATTTTCTTTCATCTCTCTATTTCTATCAAACCTACACCTATCAAGGCACCTTTTTCTAAAGTAGCAATCAAACATATTTAAATATAATAAATGTAACATCAATACCTCTAATGTTTTCTCTCAAATTCTCTCTCATTCTATCACTACACCTTTGAATTTCCCTCTACATCTTTGCTTCTGGTAACTTCACCCTCTCTCCCCCTAACTCCAACCAGCGCCATTCCCTCGTCAGCCGATCGGCGAACCTCCGGTTGAAACGGGACCGCAACTGCGTACGCACCACTGCGGAGGAGGAAGAGGCGGCAGAGGAGAAGGCCAGAGGCGGAGGTTCTCCTCTCTGGCTTGCGAGATCAATGCCAGGGTCAATGTCACGGCTCCCACAGAGGCTACCGTGTATAGACACTTCGCCCGGGGTCGCTGGGTTTCGAACGTGGCCCCCTAAAGGGGGATTCCTGACACCTTTCTCCCAGCTAACGACGCGAAATGCTCTGGAAAGTGCACTGCACCAGATTTGCACTCTTTGCTGGCACCTTTTATGAACTGACCGATCTTCCAAACAGGATTGAATGACATGCGACGGTTAATTGGCTAAATGGAACTTGATCTGCTTTGGAACTTGGCAGTTAACACACTTTAAGTTACTACCTCCGAGATGGTTGCTTAAACCTTTGCCGTACCACTTCTTTTGTCATTGCAAGTGCAATAATTTGTAATTAATTCCTGGAATGAAAATTTTCTTACTGATTTCTGATATTTTGTCTAATTGAACGCAGTGTTGATGGTATAGAAATAATTTAATCTGTACGTGACCAGTTGGTATTTTTAATTTAGTAATTTTTGGAAGATTTCAAAATTTCCTGTGGTATTTTCCGCGCTACGAGTAGGCTAATGGGTTAATTAAATATATTTAAAATTGTAAAATATGTCTATCAGAGCTAAATAAATTAAGAAAAGTTGATTAATTCAATCACTTAGTGGCTTTAAAATGGACGTAGAACCATTGCTGTCCTATGTTCAGCAGATTTCTGGTTAAACACTAAATTTGGCCGCTAAAATCGATATGTTTAAATATATTATGTAAGTACTTTGGAAGAAGGTAGATCAAACAGCAAAAAATACGATTGCTTAAGTAATTTGTATATTATAAGATAGACTTGAAATATTTTTCAAAAAAAATTGTCAATTTGACGGTTCCCGTAGATTTAATGTTAATTAATCTTTTTTCGTTCAAAGAAAATATTAAAATTCGATGATTTCGGTTTTTTGGGACAAACGTAGAATATTTATTCTATGAGATTTCTACAAAGGAAAAATTTTTTGAAAAAATTATCAACCAATCATTTTGACTGGTTTGATAGGTCTAGTGTTAATGTTTTATGAGACAGAAGTAGAATATATACACCATACATTTCAGCCATAAAATTAAGGACTAATTATTTCCAATATTACATAAAAATAAATAATCAAAAGTTGACTATTTTCAACTATTAATTATTAAAAATTATAAAAATAATATTGAGTGGAAAGATTTAATATTGATAATGATATAATAAGGAGAACGTTGTAAAAATGTATTGCAACGAAACGAGATGCATTTATTTCATCCAACCAGACAATTACGGTTGAGCATAAGAGTAGAATGGGAACGCTCTGATAAATTGGCAAAGCCGTGACATTGACACCTTATCGTTACGGCTGCTCTTATCGCCTGGTCGATAAGGCGCATAGCGACCGAGAACTTTCTCGTAAAATCTTGTCCGGATTCGACCTACGAATTTTCATCCAATTAAAGATCACCGTAAAAGATTTCAATTATTCATCATCATTAATTGAATTTTCATTAGTCTCCATTTCCTTTTTGACTGTCGGCAATCATAGAGTGGAGTTGCACCAATTTTATATATTTGCATTGAATATATTGCTGAATTTTCAAGAATATCCGCTTAAAATCTTTGCAAAATTAAACGCTACTTTGTTGAAATAAAAATTGACTAATTAGTTCCTTATAAATTCCACGATTTAAGGTAAATTTAAATTAGTTTGATAATATCGAATAGTATGGAATTTTGTGTAATATTTTAATGTTGAATATCGTTACTATTCGTTATTAAAATAGTGCTGCAAGAATTTATAATTCTTCGAACATTTAATCTTACACTTTGATCACGACGATGAAACTTTTCCTTTCAGTAAAGATATATTCATTTTTCAAGTCTTTTACCATTCATTTTAGATATTCGACGTGCTTCTGATATTAAATGTATTTAAAACACTCTGTTTTTGATTGTACTTTTATACAGTAATTTGCCTGAATTATTTTTATTTTTACAATATAAGTAATATCAGTCAGTCTCGTTATTTCTATACTATTGATATTATATCCGCTTAAACGAATTATCAGAAATCGGTGGAAACTTTTGATTTTAGGAATTAATTTCGAGTCTTTGAACGTCCCGTTAGAAAAGAAATCGTAGGTCAAAGGGTTAAATATTCTTTAAACTAAGCGATACATTAATTGCGTATAATAAATTTTTCAGAAATTCAAATATTAAATGCGCCACGAATTTCCAGATGAAGGGAATAATTTGTTTCCAGCATTACTTCGCTTCAACAAGCACTTCCAATTTGATCATTGTCTCATCTCGACTAAAAAGTGACCGTCGACGTAAACATCATTAATATGTAACAATTTGATAATTAACTGCCATTATCTTTGCTAGAGACAAATATTAAACAAATTATATTCAATGCTTGCTTTCGACTTAACACAGAAGCGTGTTATCATGTTAATTAGCATCGATAAGACCGATTTTAATCGATGCTCGTTGAAAATCAACGTTGTGAATGATCTTCTCTTTCATATTAATTACAAATATTGCAATAATACACAGAATTTATTGTAAGTGATGAGACAATAAATTGTTATTAATTTTCAACGAAACTACTGTTGAAAATTGATCCTCTATACGTTTTATTTTTGTAAAATAAGATGAATGATGCTAAAATATTCACAGTTTGTAGGCATTTGTACTAACAATTAAGCTATGTGCAGAATTCTTTTCAGTGACTTGCGAATAATGACTTGGAAATTACAAATATTTAAAGAAGTGGTATCGCAAAAAATTCCAGTCCCCTTTGCAACGCCGACTGGACTTCTTCTAATGCCAATTTTAATTAAATCTAAATTAGTTTTAATAACAATGAATATAACTGTAATCCCTATCGAAATAAACAACGTGTAAAAATATTTTATAAAATTCTCCACCTCGAAATGTGCTGCAATAACAATTCACCGTCAGTTAAACTTTCGAGTGCTAAAAAAAATAAAATATTTGCTTTACAAATTTCAAACCGATAAGAACAGTAACCTGATCAATTTCAAGTATGCATGCAAAATTACAATAAAATTTATCAATCGTTTCATAATATACCACCATTACAATCTGTTCATATCACCACCGTCACATAAAATTTGAAATCACCATCAGGCCTATATAAAACTATTAAAATGCCCCAAAAACATCAAATGTAATTTTTTCAGACTTACATCCCCATAAAGGGTGATCCTTAATTTCGATTGTTGTCGTGGAATTTGTTAAATGTCCTCGGTAAATCACGCAAGCTGGAAAACAATGCGACGGCCTCGAGAGTGCTGACCTTTCCAGCGAGGATGACATTAGGACGGAAAGTTCGGTTCTTCCTATTACCGGAGAACGTCGAAGGGAAACGGAGCCACCGAGTCGCTGAAACAGGCTCCACGATCGCCCTTCAACTCTCCAGCGAATGAACGAGTTCGTGGTTAACCATCCCTCCGTTGTCTCGTTCTTTCTCTTTCCATCGTACGACATTTTCATTCGTCCCGCTTCATCGTCTTTTAGTGCTCTTTTCCTCCTCGACGTACACGAGGAGCGTATATTATGATCTTGTCCAGAGGCAGACGGCCTACAGACTTAACGATCGATAGAGCTTTCCTCGTTCCCTCTCCGGGGGGACGAGCACCCTCTTCCTCCCTCCCGACACCCTCTTTTCCGCGCCAGTTTCGCTGGCACACCCCCACTAACTCTTACTCTCCCTCTCGGACGATCCCTCACACCGGGCAACCGTTGCTTTTCATATATTTGTTGTGTACAGACATGGAAATTGATTGTGGATATTGTAGATGTTGATGAATAAAAGTCGACGTGTTGCTAAGTCTTCTTCTTTCAGTGGATTTCTCGCTACCTGATGTCTAAATACTGGTTTTCTTGTATTGTACAGTTAGGAAAATTGATTGTGCATATTGTAGATGTTGATGAACAAAAATCAACGTGCTGTGAATTCTTCAATTTTTTAGTGGATATCTCGCAACCTGATATCTACTGCTTTTTTTTGTATTGTACAGTCATGGAAATTGATTGTGGATATTGTAGATGTTGATGAACAAAAATCAACGTGCTGTGAATTCTTCATTTTTTTTAGTGGATTTCTCAGATATGGGCAACTGTTGCTTTTTTATATTTGTTATGTACAGTCAGGGAAATTGATTGTGCATATTGTAGGTGTTGATGGATAAAAATCGACATACTGATAAGTCTTGATCTTTCTTTCAGTGGATTCCACTCGACCTGATATCTACTGATTTTTTTACATTCATTATGTACAGTCGGGAAAATTGAGTGTGGATGTGATACATATTAACGAGGACAAATTAACATATTTCTGAGTCTTGATACACATTCTGGTGGATTCGTTGCAACCGGACAGCTGCTGCTTTTTATACATTTCTTATGTACACCCAGGGAAATTTATTGTGAACATTTTCGATGTTGACACCATGATGACAACAATCAAAATTCCGCCACTAATCACCCAAACCTCCTTGAAACCCTCCCCACGCACCCTAAAAATTCCTAAAATCCCAAACCTAAATAGTTTTCATCCAAGATCAAACTCCAGATAAGACTTCTGTCAAAGCTCTATAATATCATAATTTCATTCAAGAATTTCAAACCAAAAATCAAAATTCTACCATCAACCCTTCTTTAACACTCTCAGTACCCTAAAAATTCCCAAACAAGGAATCTTAAAAGCTCTAAAACCTAAATAGCTTGATCCAAGTCGAGACTCCAGGTCCCAGATTCCAGCTCTAGCAAAGTCGGTCGAGCGTGCGGCGTCGCGACGCGTCCCGGAACGAAAGCGCGTCCGGGTTTGAACGGCGTGCCAGAAAGGGAAAGAGGAACAGCAAAGCAAAAGCAGCAAGGCTGCCGACACAGTGGCACCGGTGCAACAGCCGAAATTTAGACTCGATGTATAGGGCGTCGCGACGCCTGACGACTTGGTCAACAGTTTCACCGTCGACCCCGTTTATTGATCGACCCGATGCAAGGCAAGCTGGGCCACAGCTGGCCGGGCTTTGCCAGCTTCGTTGCAAGTTCGCCCTCGACGATCGTTCCTCGCATCGTCTTCCCTCTGTCCTCCGAAAACTCGAGAATTGCATGGCAGAGAGGAAGAGAGGTGGAGGGAAGGATCTGTTTACTCATCTCGCACGTCGGGACCTATTTTTGATATGGGGAGCCGTAGAAGATGACGAGGGATGCTCACAGGAAATCAACGATTTCAATGGATATTTTGAGGATATTTGACGACTGGGATGAATTGTTTCAACATGATTCTTTTTTGAGGGATCAAATGTAACATTCGTGGGAGGTTTTGAGAGTACTTACAGTAAGTTAGAGCACTGAGTATTTTGAAATTTCACTCCTTAGAGTTTGAGACACTTTTTGACTCATTTGAGATTTTTTTTTATTAGACGAAGCTCGTTTTTTTCGGGTTGATTGATTGTTGAGAAATAGTGCAAGATAAGAGACAATTAAAAGTGAATGCTTGGAGAGATTTTGTACGATTCTTTCTCGAGGATTTAAATGTATTATTGGTTACAAAGAGAGTCGTGGGAGTACTTAGAATAGTTAGTTAGAGCACTGTGTATTTTGGAATTTCACTCCTTGTAGTTTGAGACACTTTTGAGGTGGTAGATCATAAAAATAGATTGTATGCTGAGTTTGACGGATTCCATTTTACTAAAAGGAGCTTGTTTTTGTTAGGGGTGTTTAATTTTTGAGAAATAGTGCAATATAAGAGATTATTAAAAGTGAAGAAGAATAAGGAATATAGTCTGATCGTATAATTCTATGTACTGTGCTCCAATTGAGCAGTAGAACATGACGGACGACGTCTGACTACGACGGCAAACACTGCAGCTCGTGTCTGACCCTGGCACAGCTGAATCTACTGATTCTGCTGAATCTAATTTCTTCCAGTATTTGCAGCCTATTACCAACTATTCCATCTTATTTAACGCTCTCTTTTAAAAAAAAGAGTCGAAATATACAAAAAATAGTTTTAAAACATTTCTTCATCTTACAAAACAGTGACAAAGTGAGGATGATAAAAATAGAGTAAGAAATTGAAGTTTCTGAAACTTTTCTAAAAGAAGAATTTAGTTTGATACAACGCTGTCAACATTGGTTTCTTGTTAAATTAATATTAAAGTATATGTAATTATTTTCTTGTAGAATTTATATTCCGATAATTGAACATTGAACTGTGGAATTAAAACGATAAAATTGTAAGACAAGAAGGTAATACATCCTTTGATAAATTATTGCTGCAATTGTAGCAGTAATTTAACAATAATCAATACTGGTAATTACGCTAATACTGCCTATCTAAAGGATACCATTTTGTGATGTAATTATTCATTACTCTTTCCCCCATAATTCTAAGGGGCTAGGAAATGTGCACGTGTAATGAAAAATATTCTACCGGAAATCATTATCAATTAACCACAGACAGTAGGGAGAAAAACGAAAGCTAAAAGAAACACCTCAACGTTGTTATATTTTATACAAAATTGATAATGGCTAAAAACTTTAAGTCATGTTTAAAATCAAGTTTAAGTTTCTTACATTTTACAATGTTCTACCCTGATCCACCATAAATTCTTTCTATCTTTTATTTTAACTCTTTTCCAATACGGCATAAAATAAACGAATTGAACGATCGTCTTTATTTTCTCTGCCAATACGTCTACATGTTCCATGGTATTTTCTAATCCACATAGTCGAAAATCCTACTAATATAAATGCAATAAACAACTCATAACATTATTTTATTTGGCATCAGGCTGAAACTGACTAAAAAATATAAGTTCTGTTGAAAATGAAGTTTAACTTTCTTACATTTTGCAATCTGCTCGTCAACAACAAGACAAATGACTCCAATCCACCATAAATTCTTTCAATCGTCTCATAATCGTCTGATTTTTCCTCTTTTCAAATACAGCATAAAATAAACGAATTCAACGATCGCCTTTATTTTCTATACCAACACACCAACACGTTCCATGGTATTTTCTATCTCGAATAGCAAACACTGGGATTCGACGTCGTATATTGGCAAGTGTGCGTTTATTTCGCAAGTACGCCGGCAGTCGTACGTATCGATTTAGCGTCTTCTATGTGTGCGTATGAGGAGAGGTCCGCTCGATAACCACCCTTTATACCGGCTTTGGCCTTTGCCAGTCGACTTACATTTCCCTCGTCGTTGTCGCGGTCGTTAAAGGATCGTTTAGGACTCGGTAAAATTGTCCTTCCTTGCCACGCCTCTTTCATTGCGTCTAGGAATTCCTGGGCGATCGTGAATTCCAATAGTGGGGTACCATTTTCCTCTGGGATCGTAAATCGGGAAGGTTATGGAATTTTTTTCGTTGCTTGGTTGGATTTTGTCGTTGAGGTTGGAGAGAGTAATTTTTTTTTAAAGCGGGGGATGATGGGATGAGAAGAATTTCCGGCTTTTTGGCTTTTGTTTTAATTGACGGATGATAAAATCAGACGAATTTTGAAATTTGGACTTGCTTTTAATTGGAAGATGATGAAGTAAAATGGTTTTTAACATTTCTATTTGATTTTAAACGAAGAATAATGGCACCGAGTGAATTTTGGAATTTTTTTCGTTGGTAGGTTGGATTTTGCCGGTGAAGTTGGAGAGATTGTTTTTTTTTTTTTAAACGGAGGATGATGAGATGAGAAGAATTTCCGGCTTTTGGTTCTTATTTTAATTGGGGGATTATGAAATCGGGTGAATTTTGGAATTTGGACTCACTTTTACTTGAGGGATGATAAAATTAGACGAATTTTGAAATTTTGACTTGCTTTTAATTGGAGGATGATGAAGTAAAGTGGTTTTTAACATTTCGATTTGATTTTAAGCGGAGAATAATGGCACCAAGTGAATTTTGGAATTTTTTGGGTTGGTAGGTTGGATTTTGCAGGTGATGCTGGAGAAAGTGAATTTTTTAAAGCAGGGGATGATGGGATGAAAAGGATTTCTGGTTTTTTGGTTTGCACTTTAGTGAGAGGATGATGATATCAGACGAATTTTGGAATTTGCACTTGCTTTTAGGAAGCTGATGAAACGAGGAGAATTTTGGAATTTGGACTTGCCTTTAATTGGAGGATGATTACATAAGATGGTTTTTGGCACTTCGATTTGATTTTAAGTGGAAGATAATGGTACCAAGAGCATTTTGGAATTTGGATTAATTTTCAATTGAAGAACAACGAATTTAGGTGGATTTTAGTATTTCGACTACCTTTTAGTTGGAAGATGCTGAACCAAAGTACATTTTAGTATTTCTATTTCCCTTATCCGACTACCATTTAATTGGGGATGAAGAAATGAATCAAAACTTAACATTAACGCTCGAGAATTCTCCAGAAGTATCCAAAATTCAAATTCACACCTATAATTCCCTACGTAAACCGTCCAACAACAATAATGCATTCAAAGCAAACAGAAAATACCCCCTCTACTATTATAATTCTATCTTTAATCAGCTGAATTCTCAATTCATTCGGCACAGGAGAGGGAAGAAGGGCCATTGAATATGTAATCTGTTGCGTCTGTACTTGATTGGTAACCTCTATGAACCTTCCATGCTCAGAGGGTATAAATATATCCTATAGGATGGCTGATTAGGAGGAAAGAGGAGAATGGTGATGCATCGATAGATAGACGGCAAGGATAATGCAGTGACAGCATAGAAAAAGGACGAGAAAGGCATACGTGTAACCTAATGCGAGGCTGGATATTAATTAAAGCGAATGTGTCAGTCAAAATTACGGGCGCTCGCTAATGGGGGTGTCAAAGGAGGGATGGGAAAATAACGGTGAATAATATCGCAGCGCTGGAGATTCTGCAATTTTTTTCACCTCACCCTTCATGGCTTCTATTATTGTCGTTTTTTTTTGCTGCTTCAACCACCGTGAAAAGAAAAATACCGATGGGGTGGTTTTATCGCGGCCGTGAAAAATAATTCTGGATAAATGGAAAATGCGAGGAGGAGGGAACACGATTTTTTAAAGTTTCTTATTGAGGAAATGTCGACTTGGAAATTGCATTTTTCTGCGAAATGAGGAATTTTGAAGAATGTTGGGGAAAAAGAATGAGTTGAAATTTGTGGAATGGACCAGAATTAATGTTTTATATTAAGACGACTTTAGAGTCTAATTTGTCGTGCAGGTGACAATTTTTTAATTGTGCTTTTGAAATTTTGCTTAGATATAATTTGTAGCTAATATTTTCATTTTCGGCGATAGCCTCAATTGTGCAAATTAAAATGCCGTTTGTTTTTTTTATTTCAGATGAGCGAAATTTCTGGAATCATAGCAAACGTCAAAAATACATCAATCTCTTTCGAACGGTGTAAAGTTAATTAAAATCGTTATGTCTAATTGCAAAAATTCCAATAGACTACACAAACATCAATAAACATATGGTAAAAATTTCAAAAATGTTCATTTTAATGGAAAAAAAAAATTTCCAAAGAAACGAAAAGAAAATAGCTATCACATGGATTAACCCCCTTAAGAAACTACTAAAACCATAATCCAAGCAGCTTCAATTAACTCCATTAATTCAACTGTCATCCTTCACATTCAATTAGTAATTACCGCTGCCATTAGCAGATCGTCATGCTGTCAGTATTTTTAGAAAAACTCCAACAAATCGAGATCACGGAGGTAAACGAACACCGTACGTTGCCTCGTGTTTCAGCTGCCCCGCAATCTGCAACGATTCGCTTTGTAAAATCGATCGTATGGCAACCTTCCGGCGTTTCCTCCGGTTTATTTCTGTCCGACCTCTTTCTTCCTCCGCGGCATCGGCTACCATCGAAAGAGGGTTTTCGAGCGACCACCTCGCCGTGGAACGTGAAACGGCGATGTACGTGGAAGGCATTAGCGTCATCGGATGAAATGTCAGGGTTGAATCGCTGGTAATAACCCGGTTCTTTAACCGCGCCACAATGCAGGAATCGCGAGCGCAGTGGAGAACGCGAGACGACCCCGTTTATCGGTGTCGTTAGCGGACGCGACGACGACGACGACCTCGGACTCGAGAGAGATTATAGTACGGCTAGGTTCGATAGATCGTAGTACTTACAAAGGATTCTGGGTTGTTATTTATTTTTGTGGTGAGATGTGTTCTATATTACGAGAATTTTTTATAATTTTTGGGGATAGAAATTCGAAGATTGGGAAATAGTAGTTTTTTGTAATTCATTTTTGCAGCGGGATGTGTTTTTTGCGAGATTTTTTCATAATTTTTGGCGGTGGAATTTTGAAGATTGGGAGATAGTTGTTTTTTGTAATTTATTTTTGCGGTGAGATGTGTTTTATTTTGCGTGAATTTTATATAATTTTTGAGGGCGCTGAATTTTTAAGATTGAGAGATAGTAGTTTTTTGTAATTCATTTTTGCAACGGGATGTGTTTTTGCGAGAATTTTTTTTATAATTTTTGAGGGTGGAATTTTGAAGATTGGGAGATAGTTGTTTTTTGTAATTTATTTTTGCGGTGAGATGTGTTTTATTTTGCGTGAATTTTTTATCATTTTTGGCGGTGGAATTTCGAAGATTGGGAAATAGTAGTTTTTGTAATTTATTTTTGCGGCGGGATGCGTTTTATTTTACGAGAATTTTATATAATTTTTGGGGGCGCTGAATTTTGAAGATTGGGAGACAGTAGTTTTTTGTAATTTATTTTTGCCATCATTGTAGTTCTCTAAGTGCTATGGTCATTTAATTTAGGATCAACTGTTTTGAGGGTGGGTTTTAAGTTTTACTAACTTAGAATCGTCAAGACTATTATATATAAAACAATAATTATAGATAAGTTTGCTGCAAGTGAAGAAGGTTTAGAATTGGGCCCAATGATTGAGAGTCCGAGCCTTCATCTTAATATTACCCGTGGTCCCAGAATTTCTATAGTCATTTAATCTAGGATCTAGTTTTCTAGGGGGTGGATTTTAGGTTTTACTAACTTAGAATCGCCAAGGCTATGATATATAAAATAATAATTGTAGATAAGTTTCCTGCAAGTGACGAAAATTTGAAATTGGGCCCACTGATCGAGAGCTCGCGTCTTTATCTTAATATTCACCATAGTCCTAGAATTTCTGTAGTCATTTAATCTAGGATCTACTGCTTTAGGGGGTAGGTTTTAGGTTTTACCAATTAACTAATTCTAAATTCAATCGAATTGAATTAACTTTGAACCGCCAAGACTACGATATACAAATTAACCCTCTATAATCCAAATTTTGTTTGGTATCGCAAGGTCGCTTTCGCAATAGCACAATTAGAAAATAATAAAACTACAATTTTAAATAATAAATTAAACCTGATTTTTAAATATTGAATTGTTAAGAATTTCACGACCTTCACGAGCTAAATTATAATATTTGGCAAAGTTAAAAATACGACTTTGAAGAATAGAAACGTAGATGTGTCTCTGGCCCATAGAGGGTTAAAAATTGTAAATAAACCTGAATGTGATGAAGATTTGAAATCTTTGCATTTTCCTTCAGTCCCTAAAAGAAACTTTAACTCAACAAACCTAAAGTTAATTCTCCACAGATTAGGGTATATTTTTGCAATAATGAAGCTGAAATAGTTCACGACTAAATAATAGCTAGGTAATGTATCTATTACTAGGACCACCGGGATTTGTCCTATTTATAAAATAATCCTCTACGTCATCCTTACTCCAGAATAGGTCAAACGATGTACCGTCATTTGTCCTGACGTAAGTTACACCGTGCATTTTACGTTAGTGTTGGTCTTTTTATAGATGCATAAAGAAACGAAGCTGACGATCGCTACATGTAAACAATCTTTTTATAGCGATGTTATTTTGACTCTTTAATCGCTTTATTATCGGAGTTCCACTTTGATTTGCTTGCAGGAAAATGAACTCGGTTATTGCGTGTCACCGATCCTCGCTTATTTTCTTATGTTGCAATAATTGCAAATGAAAGCGGCGCGTAAGAACTTTATCGATAAGGAAATAGCAAGTGTTTTCATTACCCAAGACAGAATCTTTCTTACTGGAACATTTCGCAGTTGTTATTGTTTTAAAGAAGAGATACTTCAAACAGTTAATCTTAGATTAAAGTAATTACAATAAAAAATGAAATTCTATTTAACGGATAAAACTTTTGAAGATGTCCTAAAGCCTGTATGCAATGCTAAAAACGGATCTACATACATGTTACAATTGGTGGGACTAATTTAACACTTGATCTAATGAAAATGAATTTAATATATTTAAAATTGTGAAATCTATCAGGGGCAAATAAATTAAGGGGGCAGAAAATTTCTATAGACGTAGAAAATTAAAAAAAGAAACAGCTTTAGAAATGTAAGGAATATTTGAAAAAAATTCACGGCAAGACATTTTCACTACCTTAATTATTATTAATTATATTGTAATCTCGATGATTTGGAATTTGCCATAAGTTAATCTAGAACTCCAAATCCTAGGGATAATTATTAAATTGTTAAAGTCGAACCTCATTAATGCATTGTCATATATATTTCATCTATGGGTAAGTAGTACAATTATTACATTCTAAATGTATCTTTAATTAGTATGATAGCAACGTTCTATTACCTAGTTATCCCTCAAATTGAATTTCAAAAATATCACTCTTCAAACTGAAGTTCTTAGTGTAATCATGTGCACCTTTATTACCAGGTCAACCACGTAATTCAGCCCTTACTGAAGTACTCTCACTGCAATTCTTCAAACCAGTTCTTCAATTTCATCTTCGTAAAAGAAATTACCATTATATTAGCTTCGTTATTTACCAATTTTAATTGCACAAATTATACTCGTCAATCTACAGTTTTTTAATAATTATGTTCAACTTCAGTACTAGGTCACCCACGTACTTCAGCCCTTACTGAAGTACTCTCACTGCAATTCTTCAAACTATTTCTTCAATTTCATCGTAAAGGAAATTATCATCAAATTAGCTTTGTTATTTGCCCATTTTACTTGCAAAAATGTTAAGGGTATAAGTATTTAGTTATATAATAACCAGTACTTTATTTTTTTAATAGAAGTATTTAAATATTGTATACAATAACGAATTTGTGAATATTATTGTTTGAAAGTTGTGAAAAGTTTCATTGATTTAAATCACCCCGGTCACCGGTGACCCCCATGGCAGTCAACGAGTTAAATAATAAATCAGAAAAAATTTCAAAGAGGTCACGCAAGATTTGACCCCACAACAAACTTACTGACCGTCTTAGCCCCAATCCCCATCAAAACCCTTAATATCTGCCTACTTCGTCACAGAAACTAAAACTACTCAACATTTATCCATCTTCTAACGTTAATCCTCCATAGAAAACTTAAAAGTCTGTTTATTCCGGCTTGAACAACCGTCCACTATCAGGTTAACTCGTTTTATCACAGATAGACTAATTCCATCTCGTCGTTGAACTTGAAATATTCCGTTCCGTCGTAAAAGCAGCGAGTGCGGCCGCGTAGGCAAAGGCTATCTGGCTCGGATTGATTGTTCCTATCAGTCAGATGCCCCGAGGGAATATTACGACTTAGTCTTCAGCAAAGAGATTCCGATAATGTGCCAACAATAGAACGATCACAATAATGCAAGAAACAGGCAACATGTAACACTCGATAAATAATGGATGCACGATAATCTTAATGGATTATTATTAAATTTCTGTTCCTTGATTCTAAGTCCAAACGAAATTATTGGTTGTTAACCCCCTTTAACACTTTGAACGCATATATGCGTTCGGCAAAGTTGTTCACCATCGGCTACGAACGCATATGTGGGTTCTCAAGCAACCATTTAATCTGGGTTATAAACGCAAAAAAAATAATTAAAAATTAAATTTACTATTTTTAATATTCTTTATGTCACTATTGTTTAAACAACGTACATGCGTCCTCAAGTGGTTAACACTAGATCTACCAAGATGATTAATATGACTTGCCTTGAATTTTTTGAAAATGTACCTGAAACTTTTAACTCTGTTTCTTTTACCATTTTCTGCTTTTATTCCAGAGACTGTAAACGATTGAATCGATATTTTCCTCTTCATTTATTTTACAATTTTAACACGTTGAATGCCAACATTTAAATATTCAGTATTGTCGGAAAATTCCTAAATATTGCAATCTAAAAATTTCATTGAATGCAATAGCGCGGGTCACCGGTGACCCCCATTGCAGTCAACGTGTTAAATATATTGAATCAATCGATAAATCTAGTGTTAATTTTCCTGTATTTTAATAACTTATCGTTATATATTGTTTAATGAATTACCACAAAGTGCAACGACCACCGTCATTATATGGCAGTAGAGTAAATCATACTGAAATCGGTATAACTGCGTTTTTACAACGGCGCAAACATGAAAAAAAAAACATCGTCAACGGTGAATCACGTTAGAGGGATCCCGAAGAAAAACAAATTCTGCTCGTCAGCTGCCGACTCGAGAGGAATCTGATATACGGGAAGATTATTTCTATTTCGAGTTCGGCGAATTTTGCAAGCGCAAAAAGACCGAGTGCAAGAAACTCGAAAGTCGCGAACGTTGACTCAGAAAGACATACGGATTTTCGCACGCGAAGCATTGTTTCCTGGTGTTCGGTTACGCGTTCGCTTATGCAAACAATCCGGCATGTTATTATCGCGTTTATGCCGTGTGCACGTGATAAAAGTTCAAGGTGCTGGATCTCGGATCGGGCAAGCAAACTTCGGCGAAAAGTAGAAGTGTACAGTCGTGGAAATTGATTCGGATAATTTCAGCTACAACGTAGGATAATTAGGTTCTATGGTAAGAAGTGAGACAGATGCTATATAAAATAGTTGGTTTCTTGGAAAAATTACCAAAGTAATTAGGTATTTAATGATGTACAGTCTTGAACTAGTATTCAGTGGACCCTAATTTTCCTCTGGAAAATTTTTAGTCAATTTTAAATTAATATATAGCTTTGGTGGTACGAGACCACATTTTAGGTGAATTAATTAAAACTAAAAATTTCCCAGAGCTAAAGTAGAGCCATAGTTTTCTAATTTCTATGATTATTCCACTTAAGTGAGTCGATTTAGCAATCAGTGGGCCCTTTTTCATCACTGGAAAAATTTGTAATAAACTGTAAATTAATTTACTATATTCTCATTGGTTGGGGCCCACTTAAATTGAAAGCACCTAGTTGAATGAACCATAGAAATTAAGAAGTTAAGACAACTGAAGTGGCAAAGTGTCGAATTAGCGATCAGTGGGCCCTACTTCACCAGTGGGAAATTTTCAGTAAATTGTGAATTACTCTACTATACTCTCTGAATTTCTAAATACAATTAAAGTAATAGGTCGTAGGTGAATTAATCAATAAGACCAAGTTGGTATCCTCCTACATTATATTTCCATTTAATAGCATGGGACCCATCTAAAACAAGAGAGTTAGACGAAACTACTTTAAGAGCTCAAATCGAAGTACAAAAGGAGAAGAAGACAAGAGTCATCTAACTTTGTAAAATAACTTCAGCAAGCATATCTAACAAAAAGAAACACGGAACTACTTAATTAATGAGTAATACTAATCACTTTTACACTACCTTAATTCTTCTTGCGACGATTCAAGACATAAAAAGGCAATCTTCCAAATTATTAACGAATAGAGTAATGTACTATAGTGCGAATATATTTTAAGACCTCACACGATCAATATCTATTGTGGTTGGTATTATGAATCTACTATTTTTATTTACAAACCTGGCATCAATCCAAACGATTGATATTTAGACAAAGTAATTTAACTGTTCCTGATCACACCTATCACTTTGAAAATATTACGTATAATCTGTTAGGAACTATAAGTTTCAGACAATTTAATTATAGCAAGGATATTTGTTTCTTTTGTCACTCAAATTGTATACTAACATATACTAGTATCGATACTTTCCTTAATTATTTTTTTACCGCGATAATCATGAATGTTTCCCTTTTATACTTCCATATTTTACGGAAGGGATCAGTTACCTCCATACTGGTTTTCATAACAGGCAGTTTAGGGAAAAGGTTTGAAGAATGACGGAGATAACAAAGGTTCAATGAAATATGACAGGCTAGAAGCAAAAGGTATGAAGGTTTCTATGTAAAAGGCTATGAAAGTTTTTACATAAAATCAACTAAGTGGAGATTTTATGGGAGTTTGGTGAGAATTCGATAAATTCAGACAAAGGTTGTGATAGGTATTAAAGTCAATGCTTTGTACAAAAATTCTGCAAAATGTCTTGATATGAAATATTGTAGATATTGTTCTCAATTGTAATCTCTCTTTTAATGGAAATATGAAATCAGCAAAAAGTACTGTTTTAAGGCCACAACGGGTCACATGGTCTAGCACGTGTCTCTCTAAGGATGTACACTCGACGAAATTGATTGTGATACTTGAAGTTTTAGGAAATGAAAAGTTTTTTTTAGTTACACTAATTATGTCGTATGTAGGAAAAATGTTCTAAAGGTGATGATAGATTTGAAGTGGGACCCAGTGATTGTGAGTCAACGCGTTCTACTTTGTGTCCACTGTAGTCCCATAATTGCTAAGATTATTTCATCTAGGATGTACTGTTTTAGGTAAGTTTCACATCACTGAGGCTGTGGAATATTGGCAATTAGTAAAAATTTCCCAGTTCTAACATTAGATTCGTACTAAGGCCCATTTCTTTCTTAGCCACCATAGCTTCTGTAACTACTATGGTAATGTCATTTGGGGCCTACTGTTTTAGCTGGCAATGAGCCTAGCATCACTGAGGCTATGGGATATTAAATGACAATTATCAAAAACTTCAAAATTTCAATATTAGATTCGAATTGAGGCCCACTTCTTTCTTAGCCACCATAGCTTCTGTAACTACTATGGTAATGTCATTTGGGGCCTACTGTTTTAGCTGACAATGAGCTTTGCATCACTGAGGCTATGGGATATTAAATGACAATTATAAAAAATTTCATAATTTCAATATTAGATTAACTTCTATGGTAATTTCATCTAGCATCTATTATTTTATGTGAAAGTTGCATCACTGTGATTGTGGAACATTAACAATTATTAAAAATTTCCACGTTTCAACATGAAATTCGAACTGAGGCCCACTTCTTCCTTAGTCGCCATAGCTGCCTTAACTTCTATGGTAATTTCATGTAGGATCTATTGTTTTATGTAAGTTTAGCATCACTGAGGATATGGAATATTAAATGATAATTATTAAAAATTTCCCAATTCTCATATTAGATTCGAAATGAGGCCCACTTCTTCCTTAGGCGTCACAACTGCCTTAACTACTATGGTAATTTCATCTAGAATCTATTGTTTTGAGTTTCGCATCACTGAGGCTACGGTATATTAAACAACCCCAATTATACATCAATTAACGTATTGCAAGCCGATTTAATTTCTTTGGCAGACATCACGCAAAATACCTCCAGAAACACCTCAACTTCTAAACCTCATCAAAGCTCCTAAATCATTAAACAACTCTTCGTTTGATGTCTACACTTCTGCAAATAGAACGAATGATATTTTACATGAATATCAACCTTGGCCCAAGCCAAAGCCGATCGATTTGGAAACATTATTGGAGAGAGGAAGCCTGGAGTGCCATTAGCGAGGCTCCTGGATCCTTCATGGACGACCGGGGCGATTTAAAGTGTAGAGAAACAAAGATGGAAGAATAAGTAACGGAAGAAACTTGAGATGGGCTATGGTGGGTATAGAGATAAAAGCTAGGACTTCCAATTAGCGAGCTTGAGTTCAAAGTTTCACCATCTCTTGCCAGATTACTTAGTAAATTATTATTTAATATCTCATAGCCTTGGTGTTTTTATGATTATATGACACTGCGACTCCTAGGTAAAACTATCATAGAAAAAGACCAGAAAGGAACAGAATGGAAAGTAATTATTTTAGGAATTTTATGGTGGACATACACTACTTGTTCATAAGTGTTCAGGCACTCCTCTTTTCATGTATCCTTTATTAAGAGAATTTAAATTAAACGTTTTAACTGTTTGCAGTCTTGTGTTGACCTATACTCATTTTATTTTCTAACCATTTAATATCGATTTTCCACTTTTACAATGATTTTATAATATCAACAAAACATTTATCAATATCTGCAATTATTTCTATCATTAAAAAAAAAATTAACCAACGATAGGAGATGTGAAATCAATTGTATTTAACTCACAACAAAATTGTCAAAATAATTAAAACCGTAAAGGGGTAATTTTTCCATTTATTTAATATATTTTTATAAATGAATGTGCGGATGTACATAAGAAATGAATATTTTCCCATTTTTTTCTAAGTTTTTATAGAATTTATGCTGTCATTGACAGTACATAAATACACGAGGGGAAGTGTATATCGACTCAAGGACAATTGAAGGTTAAACTTGAAAATTCCAAAGAAAAAGAAACTTTTATACGAACCAAAAGAAGGTCTTTTACCGTAACAGTTCATATTGCATTGACGATGTAAAATGAAGAAGAAATAATCATTTTGAGCAGAAGGAAGCAATGACAGTGGACTCGACGGTGATAAGGGGTAGGTAAAGGGCGTTAGAAGCTTCAGGTTTCGACACAAAGGTTAGAAGGTCGTTTGGGCATGAAACAACAAGGAAAAACTCGGAGAAAGAGGGAGATAGTTGGAAATCGAAGCGTGACGAAGAGAAAGAGGAGTGGAACTCTGCGAAAAGTTGCAATGCCGACCGCCGCGGCAGTTCAAGGCCTCAGGCTTCCCTCTCCTCTCTTCTCTTCGTTTAATCAGAGTGTCTCTCCACTGGTTTTCTCTCTTATACTTTCTTTCGAACGCTATCTTTTCCTGTCTCTTTCTTTATATTTCTTGCACGTTTTTCTGCTTCTAGTTTCGCGATATTGTTTATTAGGTTACAGATAGTGGATAGGTATTTTTTTGGAAATTTTAAATTACAATTAAAATTGATATTGTATATTAAAAGTATTCCAACAGGTGTTTATATTGTTATTGTGATAAATATTTTATTGTAATACGATTTTTGGCTATTTAGTATGTTAGGGTGAAAATGGCTTATATATTTTATCAAAATGTGCAACAATTTATTATGTAACTTTACTTTGCACTTTTATATGGGGGGCCTACCCCGTAGAACACGTCGCTTATGCCCATTTCGCGCTCTCTATTTTTTTCGTTCATTTTCCTGTAGGTCCCTTAAAATTCCCTAGTTAATCCGCGTTCAAAACGTACTCGTCAATTCTCTAACAGTAATCATTTAAAATTAAATAATAATGAAATATCATAACAACACAGATTCTAATGTTTTACAGCACCACGTTTCCCTCAATTTTGCATTAAATTACGTTGCAATAATTTTATACTATCTTCCTATCCCTTATATCATACGAGGTCTTTAACTTATTTTATTTCCCCACACAGAGACACTATAGTTAATAATTTCCATGGCAAAAAGACAGAGAAGAATGTTAAAAAATATTAGCTAAATCTCAACGTGAAAAAATAAATTCGCTAAAAATTTTGAACACAGCCAATGGATTGACCGAGGCCAATTCAAAGCCGTTGCATTGACTGCGTATAATGCAGTAGTTGACTGCACTATCGACCGTGCAGCCGTTGCACCGCGGTATCGTGACGTCACAGTCACTAATGCCCGAGTTATATAAACCCCCATTGCGTGCGTGGCCTCTCCATCCTTGGTTTTCTCGATTCTTCTTTCCCTCCTCCTCGTCGCATTGCAACGACGTCTGTTAATTTTCTTGGAAGCTTTCTTCCTCTGAATTTTCTTTTAAACGATGAACAATGGAAGGATATTTATGAAGGAAAAAAAAATTAATTATGCCATAAAGAAAAATAGAGTCGAAGTATTATTTTTTATTTATGTTGGGGTCATTATTTTGATGGATTTCATTTATAATTTGGAAATTTTGAGAAATTTGAGATAGCTAACTAAGGGCTCTGGTCATTTCGCGTAGAACGTACTGTTTTTGGTAAATTTTTAATTAGAGAGTGTATGATACATTAATTTGCCAATTGCTAAGAATTTTTCAGAAATGAAATGGGACCTACGGATTGCTAATTAGTTGCTTTGGCTTGTTAACTGCAATAGCTTCCTAATTTCTATGATTAATTGCCCTAGGATCTACTATTTAGGTGGGTCCAAACAACTGAGAGTATTATATATTAATTTAAAATTTGCTAAATATTTCCCAGAAATTAAATGGGAACTATTAATTGCTAATTCGACACTTTGCTCTGATAACCGCCATAATTCTCTAATTTCTGTGATTAATGTACATATGTGCTACCGCTTTAGGGGGTCCAAACTATCGAGAAAATGATATATTAATTTTTAATTTGATACAAATTTCTCAGGACTGATGGGAGATTTCAAACTTGGGACCACTGAATTCTAATCCTGTATTTTTCTGCCTGAACCGCCATACCTTCTAATTCACCTAGATGGTGCTGTTTCCAGCGAGTTCTGAACTATCGAGAAATCTATACATATAAATTTACAATGTAGGTTAAAAATGCCCTAGAAGGTAAGTAGGGCCCATTGATTGCTATTTCGACACTTTACTTCCTTAAACGACATAGCTTCCTAATTTCTAAGTTTTGTTCTTCCGGGTACTAGTGACTTTAGATGGTTTAGAACCACCAAGAATATGATATATGAATTCACAATTTGCTAAAAATTTCCCAAAGATGAAATGGCACTTACTAATTCCTAATTTGACACTTTACTTCCTTAATCGCCATAGTTTTCAAATTTCTATAACTAATTCACCTAGGTCCCACTGGTTCACATGGTTTTGGCACCACTGAGAATTTTACATATTAATTTCCAATTTGCTAAAAATTCCCCAAACCTGATACTAAATTAGAACTCTATCTCACTGATTAATTGCTGATTCAATACTTCCTTAACCACCATAAGTTACTTTCAGTGACAACTTTTCACCTAAAACCTATCATTACAGCTAAATTCTAAATCACCAACACTAACATACACATCCCGCCAAAAAATTCGCAGTTATTGAACTTAGAATCCATTGATCACGTGTCCAAAGACTTTACCACTAGACTACAATCTCCTACTATAATTCAAAGAAAGCACACCATCTTCTACCACCTACAGGATGCTCACCATACAGATTCCATCCACAACCCTCAGTAAAAAAAATAGCTTTCCATTCTCCTCCGACATTATACTAAATAGCCACGATTCAATCTCAAGTAGTTGAAACCGAACGCATTTGCAATCGGTATGCAACAGTATGTCGACTGTGCAGGGTGCACTGTTGGACAGAACAGACATTCCAGTTTCAAGATACATACTCTAGCTCTTGAAGTACCGGTTGACAACGTGGTCGTCGAGGCATACGACATTCTCATTCATTAGGGAGAGACCGTGTCCTTCCTCGAGCCTCCTTTAAGCCTCTTATACCCACGAGAGAACTGTCTTATAGTCGGATGCTCTACCTAATTAGATATACAGATAACATTGCCGGCAGCAAATTTGCAACTCGGTGTGATATTCCTATGCTACGATGGAGTTGACGGAACGTCAGTTCAATTGCTCGTTCAAACGTGGTTGTTGAATATTTAATTGCAAGTTGTTGTAGGGAAAATTTGGTAAGTTAGAGAAAAAAAATTAGGGGAGGAAATTAATAAATTGATTTAACCCCTTTTGCGTTCAATAACGAGTGACACTCGTGATGCGGTAAATTGGATAGGAAATATTCAAGTTTTGCAAAATCTATCAAATTAAAAATATCAGCGAGCTGTAATACGATTAAATTATTTCTATAATGTTAATATTGCGTTCAATCATACGGAATCACTAGTCAATTTTTCTATTAACAATTTAATTCTGAATTATTGGCAGAGGCAGTGACAAAAGAAATCGTACAGCAAGGGGTTAGTTGGTATGGAAAAGTTACTAGAAAGTTTTCTAACCATACGGCCTGCGAATGTTCAAGAGATGTGTTAAAATCTCCGTATCTCGAGAACCGTAATTCACGTGGAAAAAAGGAAGTACACGTTCCTCTTTGAAACAGTTGTTTCGTGACGTAATTTAAGTTTCGATTGGCTTACAGGCCTCGTAAACTTGCTCTGTAATTATGTACGCAAGCGATAAAGCATGAAACATGTGATGGACCGTGATAAACAGCTACGGCACACGAAATAAGAACAAGTAACGAGAATCGTGCATTAAGATTAAAAAACCCATGATATTTTTCATTCGGATAATTAATGTCGAGCAGAATTTTCTCTTGTTTCTTAGTCGTCTGATTTTCTTATATTCGAATTACTAACCCCTTGACTTACAATGTCGTACTGTACACCTGGCGCGATAAATGGAATAGGAAATTTTCAGACTTTTCAATAACCATCAAACTGATATTATTTCTATAATATTAACATTCCAATCAATTATACACAATATTAAAAATCAAAAACCAGTTTTTCTGGATTTAATTTTGAGTTATGCCACACACTAGCAAAATAGAAATCGTAAGGAAAGGGGTTAAAAGAACAAAAGAAATGGCTCAAAAGACCAACTCATTCACTAATATAAAAATCAGACAAAGGATTATAAATATCGACAAAGATAATTATTTCTGATAAAATACTATTTTCATTTTATAATTGAAAGTAATCGAGTGACTCTTAATGAACGAGAAAGTAAGAAGTAGTAGGAATTCGCGGCATCTTTGAATATTTTAATAAACCGCGACAAAGAACTACAACGGCGAATAAGAAAGTTTTCTGCAATTATCGATCGAATATTTCTCGATTTATCGACTATCGAAATACAAATGTAACTTGTTATCATTGCAGAAAACCTGTAGAAATCTATATATCTTCCCTAGGTAGAGGAAATCTTAACGTGTCACCGATAATGTAAGTTTCTGATAAATTAAGAAACATTCATCGCCATTAGATGGAGTATTCGTACAGTATAGTTGAAAAATATTGTTCTTCCAATAGAAAAATTAATTTAACATCGTATTTAGAAAATGTAATATGAGAGTTTGATCTGCGCGCGAAATTTGAATTGAAAAAAGTGCAAAAGAAAAAATGTTTCCGCCCGGGATCGAACCGGGGACCTTGTGCGTGTGAAGCACACGTGATAACCACTACACTACGGAAACCACGACGTGAATTTCTCTCTAAAAGTGGAAGATAACTAATTTTCCACATTCTAAATTACATAAAACAATAATGAAGCATCGATAATAGCTGCAATTGATTTAAGTTGGCGAAAATAAAATAATACTATTTGTACATAAAATTAGAATATTATATAGAAATAATATTGCTAAAATATTTCAATGTTTAAATCCTACAACTTTTCTTAACATTTAACAATCTATCTACTTTAGGTTGACTGAAAGTAATAAATTTGAAATAAATCCATCCGAATGTTTAATTACTTCTAAACTTACTTTCAAAGAGTGGCCAATTGAAACTAGAAAAATAAACAGAACGTTGAGAAAATCCACCCTTATCTCTATCATTTAATCTATCACAGTCTTGGTAGTTACAAACCAACCTAAAATAGCAGCTCCTAATTGAAATAACCACGGTAATTAGAGTCCTAATGTCTGCACCACTTAAAACTATAAAAATAATCAGAAACTTAAAAAAATCCACCCTTATTTCTGTCACTTACTATATCATAGCTTTGGTGGTTGTGAATACAACTAAAACAGGAGCTTCTAGCCGAAATAACCACATTAATTAAAGCCCTAATGTCTGCACCACTTAAAATTATAAAAATAATCATAAACTTGAAAAAATCCACCCTTATTTCTATCCCTTATTATATCATAGCCTCGGTGGTTCGGAATCTATTTAAAACAATAATCGTCTAATTAAAATGAACTTGTCTAAACCAAAGTATATGCCCTTGCACAGCTTTTATATATCCTACACTCTAATTATCAGCTTACTTTTGCCAAATAATAGAAAAAGTAGCGTGTCAAAGTCGATAACTTTTGATTCTATCATAAACTAGATTTATCCACGGTAAAGTCACGGTCAAATTGTGTCGATATTGTCATTGCCATCAATACTTGTTACGCCTTAAGGATCGAAGTAATGAAAGTGTAAACAAACATCGAGACATTCGTCGATCTTACGTACAAAGTGTTCGACAATTTGACTAGCATACAATTGCGGAATGGAGGAAGTGACACGTAACATCGTTCTCTGTGACAGTTCTGAGGATGAGGAGAAAAGTCAGCCAAAAGCTTTTGGAGAAGATCGAAAAATCAAGTCGAAGAGGAAGAAACGAAAAAGGGAACGCAATGACTTACATCAAAGGGTGCTCCGAGCGAAGAGAGTGTTGGTTCGTTAAATATTTTATTCTGAAAGTATCTAAATCGTTCGATTGAAATATTCTCTATGATGTTTCCTTTAATTATGATATATAAATATAGTGAACCAATGTTTTGGTTATGTCGACTACATTACTAACTTTCGAAACTATTAAGTTCGCATGTTTTCTCTTAAAGAATTGTTCAATGATCTTTCGAGTTCACTCGGTAATCTGTTTAATACGATTGTGTTGCATGTTCTCTATTACAGATAATTTGCTGATCGAAGTATCGAATATTAAGTAGTTCTGTAATTATTTTTGAACATATTGTATTAAGTTTCATGTATTCGGCAATCTTTCGTTGTGTTTTTTGGTTATGTCAGTCAAAATTGACGCGCATTATCGTGTTTCTATGTGGTTGTGTATAGTAAGAGCAATGTCAATGGTGTCGTATTGTCACCCCTTATCAAATTTCAATCGCACCGCTAATTATCTCCTGAATCCTCCAATTTCACATATTTATTAACTAAACGAATGGAAGAATTATATTTTCCTACCATTATAGCGTATTAATAAAAGCAAACATTATAACAATAGGAAATTGATAATGGCTATGATACGATGATAAAAACAATTTAAATAAAACATTTAGATTTTTTAATTATTCGTCACATGAAATATTTTGATGATTTATATGAGCTTATATCTAATTTCTTAATTTTGAAGCTGGAATTAATAAAGATATATACATAATCTGCTTATATATTTCTAATAATTGAAAATGGAAAGAGTACTTTGTATTTTCGAATTGGGCTGAATATTTCCCTTACTTTAGACATTAATATTTAATTGGTATTCGCTGTTAAAAATAATTATAACTAATTCCTATTAAAGTTCTATCTTTTTTTTAGACTGTTAATATTGAATTTTAAAGTACTTATTAATATCGAATCTTCACTGAGAGTTTTACAACATTTTTCCATCGTTTTAAAAATTAGTACAGTTTCCATTTTCGCGATTATTCAACGTAAATAGATAAAATCTTTTGCAGGATAAAAAGATAAAAGCGGAACATGCAAAATCGAACAGAGGGCGAACATCGAAAAAAATCTGCAGCAGATTGCTGCCAAGACCAGTAGGTATCTCTAAATTTTATTTAAAAAAATCTATATTCCCTCTGTTTCGTTGAACACTGATATCTTTTACTTCTAAATTCAAATATAAAAGGTGTAAGATTTAAGACTTACATAAAACATAGTAAATTTTCGTAACAAAAAAAATTAATTTTTTAATTTGCTCAGTTACTTGGCATATACAGAAACGGTGCAGCAGGCAAAGAAATACGAAGAAGTACGTATAATAAATAAGAAATACGAAAAACCATTAATAAGTAAAGTACTTTAAGCATAACATTTTTCGCAGACGAAGTGAAAGGATCAATAAATGATATTAATAATGCTCGATTGGAGGCTAATATGTTTAAACTTTTAAATGGCTATGAATCTGAGACACAGTAAGTTAAAAAAAAAATAAAAATTTCGTAAAATATCTCATCCATTGTAATTATAACGTATCTTTTACCCTGCTTGTTTCTATGAATTTTCAAAACGTATTAAAATCACGTTTTACTTACAATTCAAAAGGAACCTCGTTGATGAAAAGGTAGACGATGAAAATGACAATTTCTTATTTGATGCCGTGACTAAAGGTATTCCATTGAAGTCGCAAAAAGTCGATCAATCCAGCCCAATTTTGGTTAAAGTGGACGGGTAAGTCTCAGGTAATTTTTATTTCGATTCTGTAAAAATCATAAAGCAGAATTTCAATTAATTAATTGGAATTTTTAAAGACAGATTTCACAATTAGTTTGTTTATGAGATTATATGATGAAAAATGATATATAGTACAGGTATACTGTCGGAAAATTTTATCGAATATGATTAATTAATTTATCATACTTTAGGTGGTTAAAATGCCATCTAGAATTATAATTTTTGGCGAAATAACCATAGTAATTAGGCACATAGTAGTTCAGGGGGTGAAGGTGCAGACTGGAAATTAGTGGGCTCGAATTCTAATCCACTGTGGCCACTGAGAAATTTTATCTAATATTATCAATTAATTTATCATACCCTAGGTGGTTAAAATGCCATCTAAAATTATAATTAGGCGAAACAACAATAGCAATTAGGCACATAGTAGTTCAGGGGGTGAAGGTGCAGACTCTAAATTAGTGGGCTCGAATTCTAGTCCACTGTGGTCACTGAGAAAGTTTATCTAATATTATCAATTAATACATCTTATCCTAGATGGTTAAGATGCCACCAAAAGTCATAAATTCTAGGCTGAATAAACATAGCAATTAGATAACTATGGTGGTTAGTAGAGATGATTAAATTATCAATTAATTTACCCCTATATTATTAATTAATTTGTGATACCCTATGTGGTTAAGATGCCACTTAAAATTATAAACCATTTCATTTGAAACTGAAGAAATAGAAAATTGGAAAACTGTATGATCTCTCTGAACAATAAACTTTACACTTTAGAATTAAATAAACAAGATAATGTATTTTACAGAAAGAAACGTCACTCAAAAAAGATAGTCAACGAGAATTACGTTCCTTTGAAGAACAATTACGAGAACGATGTAACAAAGAAGAAAATTAATAGTGAAAGATCTTGTTCTCCAATTGAGCGATACCAGGAACTTTGTAATACTATTTCTGAGAATTTCAAAATCGATGATATTACGGAGGACTTTGGTCCAGGTAATACGAGTATTTTCTAAATAAATATCAATCTTTGTTACTCACATTTCTCTACTTTCAGATCCACTATCAGTCGCGAAAAAGAAGCTAAGAAACTTTTATGCAAAATCATTTCGAAATCAGTTTCTTTCTGATATTACAAAATGTGGGATGCCTTTGAATGATTTTACATCACCCACAATTTCAACAGTGACTATGCCCAATTTTGGAGAAAGTACAGGATGTCTACCAAATTTCCAAAATTCAGAATACACAATCCAATCGAAACAGAACATCGATCACAACGAGAAAGATAAACGCAAGAAGTGTTCAATTGTATCAGATCAAATTTTAAATTTTGGAGAACAAAATCAATTCGCACGCGTTTGTTCCAACAACAACTTCTTATTTAATGTCTCATTAGATAAATCTTCTGCAATCCATAAAGAAATAGAAAACAACACTGAACCTCGAACCAAAGAATTAAATAATACACTAGGAAAGTATATTTCTACCGAAGAAGAAAATTACATTTCACAGAAAGTGAAAACTAACGCTGCAACTTTTAAAGAAACCAACGATGCTAATCGTTACAATGAATTTTTCTCAGTACATTGCAACGACGATGAAATAATTCTAAACAAGAAAAGAATTTCTGCCACGAGTCCATGTGTGATTGCAGAAATCGAATTATGTGATCAAATTTGCCACAAGAAATCTCCAAAGAAGCAGAAAAATCATGCCCAATCAATGTTCGACGACTGTGGAAAGAGACATTTGGAAAAGTGCAATGTAAAATCACAGACTAAAATGAAACATTACAAGCACGTACCTACTATACTACGACGTTGCAATAACATCGTTTACATGGATACAACTAATTCCAATTTAACTCTAAAATCAATGCAGTCTGATCGAGAATCTAAAGAATTATTATTCAATCGACCTAAACAAAATGCTCAGTTTACTCAAACATCTTTAATCTCAGGAGTATTGAGTGAACCGAGCTTTTCAAATTCAACTTCATTCCTTGATAATGGAAATATTCAAAATGTGCACAAAATGAGAAGTGACCCTAACTTAAACAATGCAAAATGGTGGATTGAAGAGCCTTGCACATCTGATCCACCTGGAAAACCAGGAAACGTTGATATTTTTGATGGAGTCTTCTTAAAAGACAAAAAGATAAACGACTCAAAAATATCCAGTGAAATGCATCCTCAAAAAACTATGATATTCACTAAGAAAGATCCTAATATTCAACATAGCCTGCATTTAGCCAATCGCTTGCAAGAAGTATCACTAGAAAATGATTCCTGTGAGATCAAGCATATTCACCATGAGAAACTCACAAGAAATCATTGCAATTTACACAGCTATCATCAAACAAAGGACAATTGCTGTTTGAATCGTAGCTCTCAGAGTTTTGACCATTCAAACTTCAATTCTCAAAGTGGCAAAGTTCCTGCTGGTTATCAGGACACAAACTTACAAAATCTGCATGGAAATTCCCATCGAATATCGAATATTCCAATGCCTCAAAAGTGTATGAATCATGAAGACCTACTTATCAAACGGATTCTACGTCATCCCAAACAAGAAACAAATCAGAAATTATGTCATAATGCTGAAAAATGTGTTCGTTTAGTTGTAGTCGATTGTGAAACTCCGGATGAACCACATTGTTCACAGAATTTCACGAATATGATACCTAACGTTGATTCTAGAGCTACCCAAGGTCACATTCATTGCCAGGATGAAGAAGTTTCCAATGTTGGTATATTAAATGGTGTTCAAAATGTGAGATTATTGTCTATGGGTGAATCGAAACCACGGATGGACTTAAAACTGGATGACCATTGCGTTGGAAACGCTATATTTCTTGATAACGGTCACCAACCCATCAAATACTTTGCTTTTGAGAATGAAACGGAAATTGAAAGGGTTCCTGTATATTCAAAAAGCAGCGAAGCAAGAAGAAATCGCAGGTATCCCCGTGAAACTGTTCAAGAAGTTATGGTTGTACCTAGGTGCGAGCAGGAGAAAATAGTTTATTTAAAACCACAAAGTTTGAGTCATAATAATACGTCGATGGAAGGATGCTCGCACCATAGGAAAGTAATTCTATGTCAGCCGGAACAGTCTAACGTTAGAATTGAGAAACCCATGAATCTATGTGAAATTCAGGTTTCGAGGAAGACAGGATTGATGGGAAGAAACAACGAGCAGATTGTTTATGACTTGACGAATGTTGAGAATGTGCAGAAATTACGGCAGGCCGGTGTCAATTGGAAAAATATTTAGTGTCGTATGTTGAGAAAATTCAAGAGCTTTGATAATTGAAATGAATATATTGTAAAATTATAATATAGCTAGAAATGAAATACGTAAAGAGAGACATAAAATGTTGGTAATTCAATGTATAACTTGTATGAATTTAACATAAAATTTCATTTGATTGTATGAAATCATCATATATGAAAAATGGTTTACCAATTTTTTTGGTATTTTTTGTCGATAAGCCTTAATTTTCATTATTAGAACTTTAATATAATGAATTAATTTAACGTCAAAGAACAGTACAGTCTTTGTATTGAAAGAGGTGAATTATTTTTGTACAATTCTACAAAAGTATTAATTCCAATTTTCCTTTTGACTTTTCTTTTGTTTCAAAGTATCATTAAACAATGACTGTCTACGAGCAATGTTCTGCAGGAGATGAATTTACAAATTTATGTAATATAATAAATACAACAGCTATAATTTATTTGATTGTATACCAATGAGTTACATATTTAGAAATAATCGAATGAAACTTCATGAATAACATTCAAGAAATAATTGCTGACAACTTGTTAAGTGGAATTATTTGTTGTACTTTTGTAATATAAATGTATATGTTCCTCAGCGTTTATAGAAGATATTATAAAATGAAATAAACACGTTGACTGCCATAAAGCAGGTGACTGGCGCTATTAAATTCAGTGAAATTTTATGGAACTTTTAAATTACTATATTTATGAATTTTCAAAAACACAAAATACTTAAATAGTGGCATTAAAAAGACAAAAATCTGCTGAATATCTATCTATCAATGACTTTAACACTAGAACTACAAGCGTTAAATTTTTTAGATTTAAATATATGAAATAAATACTTTGGAAATAAAGAAATCAAAATGTTTGTTCTATAAGTTCAACATAGTATATTTCCACTCTGACTTTCCTATAAGTATTGAGAATATTTGGGAAAAATTGGCAACCAGTTTGACTTGCTTGGTAGTTCTAATATTCAAGTTTCTACTTTATAAAGATCTGATTTTAACAGAAAAAACTTCACGTTAATAAAAATTATGAATCTATTGAAATACCGGTGGCGTTCAACGTGTTATTATGAATTTCAGTGTTTAAGTCAATGTCTTCTCTGACTGAAAAAACAATTTGTATTTCCAATGTCATGAGTTTTGCGAAAAGATACGTAAGTTAAATTAAATAGTGAGAAGTCTATATTTTAATTTAATTTGCAACATCAAATTCTCTATTGATATCGACGTAATTACGATAGACTATAGAAGAAACCATGATAATGTAATATTTCCTAATTAAAATGCGAATCTCAACGAATTTGCAATGTTTATTTCACATTTGTATTGCTTCAATATTTTGATACACATAATTTTGCTTTGTAAAACGTGCAATATTAAACGTTTGTATATGCGGAATGTATTTGGTGTAAGTTTATTTCAAATTAAAACATGTCGAAATTAATCTCTTTCAATCTCAATAATTACAAAAATTTGGAATAGTTAACACCTTGCCGTACAATTACGAGTTACAATTATAATACTATAAATGGAATAGTCAATTTTGAAATGTTTCATAAATTATTAAATTAAAAGATCAAATATTGCGTTAAGTCATATGCTATATTCGAAATTAGGGATGGATTATTGTTTCAGCAATTAATTCAGAGCTATTGCACATTTAGTAAAGAAACGGTACGGCAAGGAGTTAATTCAATTATCGAATATCTCTAGAATTAGAAAAGCAGTAGCAGAATAATATTTCGTTAACCAGAAAGTAATTTCGGTTTTGTATTGCGAAATGGAATTGAATTTTTCGTAACAGATTTCAATTTCTGTAATTCCACAATGGCTGACAGAGATATTCGAATGATTCAACGGTAGAAAATGATTCAATAATGAAATAAGAGAAAGTAAAACGTAAAACTTACCAGCAAACTGTGAATTTCGGAAATATGCAGACTGATGTGTAAACGGGTTGAATCTGCACCGCTGAGAAGTGTTTCTGCCACAAATTAATTCCTTTTTTACACTTTTTCCAACACTTCTTCCTTCCGTAACGCAGGCTCCTTTGCTTCTAAACCTTTCGCGCTGAAACGCCGAACTTGCAAGCCGAAGATGGCGCTATTTGAAAAGCTGAAATTGTCCAATTTCAAATTGTTAATAACTGCCTAATTATAATTTTTCCTACAGCATAATTCACTTTAAAAATAATTGTCAATTTTGAAGTATCTAAGGAAACAGTACTTTTATCAATTAAAGAAAACTTTGTCAATAAGTTATAATATTTCAGCACATCACTGCGCCGCCTAGTGGTGAAATTTCTAAACAATTCGATTTAGCGGCGAAAGCAAGAAGTGTCCGCCATTAAAGTGACGGGGAGTTTAAACTCGCGTTATTTGTCTTTAAAAATAAGTATTTCTGTGCGTAATACAAGTTTTGTGGGAGAAAAGACGAACTTTGAAGGACGATGCAGCTGAAGACTTGAAGGTGAGTTTGATCTTCAACGTAATTCCATTTTATTGTATAACGCGACAACCTCAAGAAGTCTCCTCAGAGGTAGGCCTGTTTCGGCAGGATCTGATTTGCCAGGCGTCATAAAGATATTTCAATGTTACGACTTTGTCAAGCGCCTCCTTCAGGAGGCTGAGCAGGGTGGATTAAATAAAACAAACGGTGCGAATCGGCGGTATTTAGCGAGAAGCTCCGCCGCTCAAGAGACTTCTTGAGGTTGTCGAACGACAAAATGTAGAACGCCAATCACGCAACCATTGCTGCAAAGGAGAAAAGTGACGCGTGAATGTGGCGAGAAGCCGCGTGACCGTTATTAATTGCGCAGTTCTTCTAGATTTCTTATTAAATTCCTACTTAGTATTCTAAAGATCGGGCAATTTGAAACAGTAGTAAGTAGTGCTACGTAGTAGATAGACAGAAGTGCTATTTTTTAACGATCGGTAAGAGAGGGAATTGTAAAAAAGATACTTACAGTTGCCTATAGCGAATCTGTGTTGGTAGCGCCAAGCGAAGACGGAGACTGAGGCAGGAGCTCCCTCTAGTAGGAGTGGGGGGAGCTCCCGGCGTCTCGCTGCCGCAGAGTGGGGGAGCGGCTGATTCAAATCAAAGTTCAGTTCAAACTTCATAATATTTACATTTCTTACTCTTACCCTACAACTGTTTTTGCAACTCTCTTTGCGATGATGTTGCATAAAATTTCTAGAATAAAAAGTGATAAGTATATTCTCGATATATCCTATGATGTAATGTTATAGAAATTATATTATCGTGTCGTTTATCATCAATATTTTTAATCTTCTAAGTATTATGAAATTGAAAAATGTCTTATTCTATTTAACGTGTCTCCTTGCGATGATGAATTAAATTTCTGGATTAGAAATTGACAAATATATTCTCGAAATATCTTATGATTTAATATAATACTAACATTATAGAAATAATATTATTGTGTCGTTTATCATCAATATTTTTAATTTTGTATTATGAAATTGAAAAATATCTTATTCTATTTAACGTGTCTCCTTGCGATGATGAATTAAATTTCTAGATTAGAAATTGACAAATATATTCTCGAAATATCCTATGATTTAATATAATACTAACATTATAGAAATAATATTATTGTGTCGTTTATCATCAATATTTTTAATTTTGTAAGTATTATGAAATTTAAAAATATCTTATTCTATTTAACGTGTCACGAGTGTTACACGTTGTTGTAGGATAAGAAGATAACAGCATTTTATGGAATATATATGCTAAATATTGTTTTAAATAGTAAATTATAATATATTGACACTAGAACTACCAAACCAGTCAAAATGACTGGTGCACAATTTTTCCCAAAAATTCTCTAAGTTGATAGAAGACACATGGAACAAAAATTCTACGTCCATCACAAAAGACATAAATCCGCAAAATGATCATTGTTTCTGCCACTCGATTCCTCCTTGTTTAAAGTACTTATTTACTATATTGAAATAATATTAATTCTACTGTATGTTAATAGCAAATAATTCATTTATTTTCTACTGGTTTTTTAAAGGACCAATAGTAATAATACAATTCATTATTAAATCAGATTGAATCTATATTACTTGAAAGGTCAAACATTATAATCGTACTTATCAAACTCTGCCAAAATTGAAGATCTCGATTTTTTCCCCCACAGAGAATTTTACATAACAGTGAAATAAAACAACTCAACTATTCTCAAGGCAAACTTGAGTTTCCAGCTACTTAAAAAAAAATCTAAGTTTACTTAAAGTTTCCGAAGAAGAGTTATAGATAATTAGGAGACCAAAATAAACGAAATTTTCTCAAACACAAACTGAATTCACTTATACAATGTCCACAAAGATTCTCACGATGTACCATACGTACCAGAAACGAAAAGCACAGAGGAATTGTCGCCCCTAACAATGCTACTGGCAAAGTGAAAGAAAAATAGTCAGCCTTTTCCCGGACGTAGAAATATTAAATTGTATTCCTATGGGTTTTCGAGCCAATGGGGTGGAATCGTGGCAAGAGACGAGGGGTGTACGGAGATCACTAACCAATATTTAATCAACTTTCCAGGAGAATATTATTCTCCGGACAAATCAAGGACATATGTATCAGACCGCTAAGGGGGGTTGACGTTCCTCTGTATTGATATAAAAGACAGAACTGTGCTCTCGTGTGCGTGTGTTTCGCTACAGTGGCGTATTTCTTAAAATTACAATTTTACTCATATCCTCATTTTCTTCATGAATTATTAATTTATTGTTAATTCGATAAATTGCAGTGATATTAATACAGATGGTATTAATATAAATAAGTAGATTTTTTTTTATTTTAATCCTGTGTTCATACGCATTTTTTCCGGAATTATGGATCTATTGCTTATTATATAAATTGCAGTAGTATTAATATAAACAAGTAGATCTTTTGAAATTTCAATCCTATGTCTATACTCATTTTGCGTATGAGTTATGAATTTATTGTTTAATTACTAAATTTCAGTAATATCAATGCAGATGGCATTAATATAAATAATTAGATTTTTTGAAATTTCAACCCTATGTCTATGCTCATTTTCTGCATGAATTATTAATTTATTGTTTATTCGCTAAATTGCAGTGATATTAATACAGGTGGAATTAATATAAATCAGTAGATTTTTTTAAATTTTAATCCTGTGTTTATACGCATTTTTTCCGGAATTATGGATCTATTGTTTATTATATAAATTGCAGTAGTATTAATATAAACAAGTCGATTTTTTTAAATTTCAATCCTATGTCTATACTCATTTTGCGTATGAGTTATGAATTTATTGTTTAATTACTAAATTTCAGTAATATCAATGCAGATGGCATTAATATAAATAATTAGATTTTTTGAAATTTCAACCCTATGTCTATGCTCATTTTCTTCGTAAATTATGGATCCATTGTTTGTTTTATAAAGTGCAATGATATTAATACAGATAGTATTAATATAAACAAGTAGATTTTTTGAAATTTTAATCCTATGTCTATACTCATTTTTTTTGTGAGTTATGAATCTATTGTTTAATTGATAAATTGCAATAATATCAATACAGATGGTATTAGTATCAATAAGTAGATTTTTTGAAACTGTGATTCTACTGCTTTATTCATTTTTTCGTGAATTTCGGATGTGTTGTTTATTCCTGAAATTATTAAAATATTAACATAAGTGGTTAATTAATATGGATAATTTTGATTTCTATTGTTTTCTTATATTATTGATTATTTTGCTTGGGTTGAGAAATTACTGGACTATAAATTACTATTTTGAGAGGGGGAGGTTTTGTTAACTTTCTATTTAGAGGGTAAAAAAAATTGAACTGCAAAAAATTTTGTGACGTTATTGACAAAAAAGTCCTGTAATTTTAAGGTAACGCAAGACACGTCTAAGGTTTTATTCTTCAATGTCGAGTTTTTAACTTTGAAAACGTTATAATTTAGCACGTGGAAATCGGGAAATTCTTTACTATTTTATTTTAAATATCAGGTTTAATCCATCATTTAAAATTGTATTTTTATCATTTTCTAATTATGCTACCGTGAAATTGATCTTTAGATACCACGAACAATTCGTATTACAGACAGTTAAGTAACAAATTAAACCTAATGTCTAACACTTAGTTGCAAAGAAAACTCCATTCTCTCAGATATTAAATAATAATTGCACCAATGACTCCTGTCTTAGTTCGAAGTCACAACAGATAATAGAGATAAATCATTCATTCTCATTTTCCTAAATGATGTTTAAAAAAAAAAAATTACCAATCCTAACTTGAAATCCATTCAACATCAACTTTCCTACCACATTATACCACTGAAAATTTCAATAATTCAACTCCTTCAAAGACACTTCCCTTAACACTAGATTTTCACTAAATCTGGTGTATTTAAATATATTAAATAAGTGCTATGAAAAAGATAGACAAAGTGGTAAAAAATACGATCAATTATTATATTTTGTTTATTATAAGATACACTTGAAATATCTGCAGTACTCCTTCTCTATTTGAGAAATTTTTCAAAAAATGTAGGAACTCATCAATTTGACGACTGCAGTGATCCATTGTTAAACCTCCTCCCCTTCCTAACTCTCAAAATTCCAAAATCCACCAACAAAACCACCCCCCAAAATTCCCCTCAAATTAAATCTTTCAACCATCATCATTCCAAATTCATCTCACCTTTACAAAACTTAAAATCCCACCTAAACTTCCATCTCCAACCACCATCCAGCATTATTCATCTATTAAATCCCATGCTTCCATGCAACCCTGCGCAACAACCTTTGCAACTGCAACTTTATCTCCGCGATATCGTGCAATTTCACTTGAACCTTTACAGCTTCCTCGTCGACAGAAAACCCGTCGTAATTTTAACAGCAATATTACAAGTGCTACCAGCAATTCGCGTGTTTCCACATCGCGATATCTATGGTCCCGTTTCCAACGACGGGAAATTTCCCTTTGCAACAGTAAACCGGAATTATTGACGAGAGACTACGCCAATGGCGAGTTAGTTTCTCTGTGTTCGTACTTATGGGTACGTGTACGTCTGTGTACACACCATAGACGATGGTTTGGCATTGCGTGGCACACGTTTCCCTGAGGAGAATCCTCTGGGGACGAGGTACAAAGGTTGGAGGGTGGAACGACGGTACAGGGCTGCTCTCATCGTCGCCCTTTCGTGAGAACAAGTGCGAAACAAGTGTCGCACAGGTTCTTACCTATCTTAAGGGCATCAATTCGTGTTATTTCTCTGTGTAATTTTAGTGTCGAGAATTTCGACGTTTGCGGGGAAACGATGGGAGTTTACGTCGTTGGGGTAGGGGGTTAATGGCGTTTGTTTAAGTCTGTGATGTTTAACCGTTTCTAGGTGCTTTGTTTTGATGAGATAATTATGGAATAGTTGATTTTTCATGGGGGTGAGGAAGAGTTTGAGGGTTTTTATATTTATGTTTGGATGTAGATTTGGGGTTGCGATTAATTTTAATTAGAGATGGGGTCGGTGGGGAATTAAATGATGGGATTGGTAATTTTGGAGTTGTGTTTGAATCTTTGTGTTTAGGGAGATTTTTTGTTAATTATTGTTTAACATTTGAATTATAGGGTTTATATTTGGAATGATTAAGTAAAAGGAATGAGTAGTTTGAAAAAAGTGGGATGATGAGGCGAACGAGGTAATTAATTATGTAATTTATGGTTTATACGATAGATGTGGAATATTTATTACGACTACCATATCTATTTCGAAAAGTTTTAGAAAAATTGGGAACCAGTTATTTCAGTCGCTTTAATAGCTCCATTGTTAACATATTTTTAACTGCCACAACAATTAAATCAATTTACATTTATTTGTCCTAAAACTGTGTCTCAAAATGTTCAAATACAATTAAAAGCCAATGAAAATCTCAATTTTAAAACACTAATTCCACTCCATAAATTTTCTATCCCCTGCTAAACATCCCCTTAACATCATCCCCATTACAATACCTCATAACACCCAAATTCCAAACAAACACCTAATAATAAATTCAAAATTACCCCTCTTCAAACCACCCTCCATCTCATAAAAAAAAACCCACCCCCAAAAACTCACCCAAAGAAAATCCACCCAAAATTCCATCCCAGCACGTGTCCAAAGATCCTCTCACAAGACACCAGGTGTAAACACATCCCCAGTGTTCCCCTGACATTCTGGTAACACCATGGTGGTTACCACTGTCCAGCAGGGTGGCAGGATGCTACCCCAAAATCGATCGTAAAATCGCAAGAAGGAGGGTGAACCGAGAGAACAAGAGACAGAGCTGACAGAAGGGAGGAGAGTATGAGGGTAGGGATGGCATCATCGAATGATAGCGTTCATTCGGTCTGATGGCTGTAGGGGAGAGAGGTCGCTCGACAAGTTCCACAGGGGTGGCAAAGGGATGAAAGAGGATGGCTATGAGGGCGGCGTCTGTACTCGGCTCTTCCCAGGGGGTGGCTCAGGAATCAGCGAATCAGAATCGAGATACTGGAAACCAGTGACCATACCCGTTCCAGGGTAAGAGTCACCCTGGCCACACCCCCGCGGTGCACCCTCACCGTCGGTTATTGAATTAAGCTTATCATTTGATTTTGAGGAGACCCACCAGTCGGTCGTCTCGGGCTCTCTTAAGCGGGCCGAAAAACTTCTTTTCTATCCGCGGTATAATCGCAATAATTTGATATCGTTGATCCGATTACGCGTCATAAGCCGCTATCGAGGAAAGAGAGAAAGAGAGATAGAGAGAGACAGAGGTGGCGTAGGTCGACGATATCGTCCGGGTTGCCGTAGAATTATTACGTGACGCTGTTGCAACGGCCTCTTCGCTGTAAACGGGATTCCCGGTGGCACGATTAAGCGGGATCTCGTTGGGAGAGCGCCACTTGGGGCCCAAACGGAGGACCACGTCGTCAGGGGCCCCGACAGGAGCGCGCGCCCGCGCGCTCCAACCGTTGAGTCTTCATTGTTGTTTCTACTTAGCACAAAGTAGATTTTCTACTTGATTTTTCAAACGTGCATAGTTAAACTTGGGACTTTGAAGTGAATATTGTGATCTTGGATGAAGGTCAACTGAAGGAGAGCCGAAAAAGTCAGATATAATTCAAAGGGAGTATAGTTTTCTCGGTGAATCCTTAAAATAATCACTAAAAGGAGACGAGATAATACCAGAGGTGTGAGGAGAAGTGAAGGAGATCACCTTGAATCATCAGGATATACTTGAGATTTCAGGTCACAATCTTGTGATCTTGAACGAAGGTCAACTGAAGAAGAGCAAAAAAAAATCAGATATAATTCAAAGGGAGTATAGTTTTCTCGGTGAATCCTTAGAATAATCACTAAAACGAGATGAGATGGTAGCAGAGGTGTGATCTTAGCTGAAGGTCAACTGAAGGAGAAAAAAATCAGGTATAATTCAGAGGAAGTAAAGTTTTCTCGGTGAATACTTAGAACAATTTCTAAAAGGAGTCAAGATGGTACCAGAGAAGTGACGAGAAGTGAAAGAGATAACCTTGAGTCATCAGGATATATCTGAGATTTTGGGCCTGATTGAAAGATTGAGAAAGAGAGGGAGTGATCTATTAAGGATTTCGAAGTGCATCGAGTGACGTTATGGATTATTCGTACTTAAATCAGGCCGCTGCGGCTGCTGCAGCTGGATTCGAGGCATCCAGCTGTGCTCTTGCAGCCAGTGAAATGCAATGTGGATACGGGGACTTAAGCTCCTGTTCGCAAATGAGTCAAGCAGCCTATCGGTACACTGCTGCAAGGGCGGCTGGATATCCGAGTAATGCTGCAACTGCAAATACGGGGGCAGCTACGCCATTAGGGGCCCATCACACGAGCCACTCTCATGCCCACGCGCATCATGGGGCCCATCCTACACCTTGCTCCGTTATGGCTGCCAGATCTCAGGAGGTTCATCGACATGCTGCATCGATTTTTCCGTCGGCTATCAATTTGCAGAGTGAGTAACGTTGATATTAATTTGATCTTTGTGGTTTGATGTGAATTTTTATTTGGAGGGCTTTGTATTTTGGTTGAGCAGATTTTTGAGAATTTGTTTGAGAATTTAAATACAATAAATGTGTAGTTTGAAAAACGAGAGATCAAGTGGTAGAAAAGATGATCTATTAACATTAGAACAACCGGTGTTGAATGTATTATATTTCAGTTAAATAATTAATTTAGCAAACGAGGAATCGAATTTGGAAAATATGATTAATTCAATAACTTATGTTTTATAAGATGGACGTACAATATTTATTCTATGGTTCTCCTATAAATTTAGCACTAAAAGTACCGTCGTTATATCCACTAAAATTTAAGTTGAGTGTTAAAAAATAAAAAAAAAATTAGGAACTATTTACTTTGACTACCCTGGTAGTTCTAGTGTTAAATAATGAGTTTATTATGAGGTATATGTGAAATATCTACTGCAGTGTTTTTCTATAATTTCGAAAAAAGTTTATAAAAATTTGAAAAGTATCAGTTTGACGGTCGTCGCGAATGTAGTATTAAAAGGACGGGAAATTTTGGTTAATGGATGTTAAGGCGAAATGGAGAGATTTTAGTTGATTAAGATTTTCTGTAATTGGTATAAAAATAGGTTTGAATGAAAATGTGAATTAAGTACTTTCAATTTTGAAGATGAAAGTCAATGTTGATCGTGCAGAAATGTTGAAGTTAATATCTCGTTAAAGAATCTGGAAAATTATGGTTTTAATTTACGTTTTATATCAAATGTGTACGTATTTGTTGATAGTGCATATATTATTTTTTTATTTGCAAATGTGTAGTAGAGGAATGCATGTAAAAATTTTGTTCTATTTAACAAAGTTGTTTTTTTGACGAGATTTAATCAAACATTTCTCATTCGGTTTAGTGAAGTTATTCCTCCTAAATCTAGAACAACAATTTTTAAAGGTCTTGTATTATTTAATACCAAAAGCAGTGTCGTGCTGACACGATAATAAAAAACTCTTCATTCCTGAAGCAAGTGGAATGTTATTTCCAATAATTTGTATAAACTGAACAATCCGAATTTAAATTTTGACATTATTAAATAATATTAAGTAACATTGTACATTTTATAAGTCGAATATTTAGCGGAAACCAAGTTTCTCTGAAATCTGAAATTAATTTCACGATTGCAAATTTGAGAAATTCCTGCAGCAAATTAAGATTTTATTATTTTGATTATCTCGGTAGATTTAGGATTAATTATCCTTATAAGTTATTTAATTTATGCTCATTTAATCGCAATGGCAGAATCTCATAATTTTCTAGTTTTGTGAGAAACACTTTGAACTTTTATTGCTCTTAATACGTCAGAAATTCAATTAGTTATTATAAAATTGCGACAGTTATACATTAATTTGAAATTTCAGAGTTTAAAGAACTCTTTCAGAAAAATATGAGTCTATTGTTTCCACGTAGTACAAATTTTCACACTAGGATTCAATTTTCCACTTCATTGAGAGTTCCTAAAATTCTTAAAATCAAATTCACCATCATACAATGATATAATTTCAAATTACAAGTTAACGATGATATCGCAAATTTATAAAGTCATTAAGAATAGTGGTTCTCCAAGAAACGTAATCCCCAGTGGGTTAATCGGCAACGTTAAAACTTTAACTACAGTTGTATCGTGATTTTTGAAAGTCTCGTGACACTTTGACTGGTTTATGCTGTTTTTACGGGACTCTGTCAGAAAGTTGATAGAAATCTAACGTTATTTTCCACTCATCAAAGTCAAACTTGTCGCGGCAGCCGACGGCCGATAAATGTAAATTCCAAATCTATTATTATCACTTGCTACGTTTTTGATCCATTAATTCATTTATCACTTCTTTGTGACACCATTTATTTCATTTCTTTTAGAATTATGGTAATGATTATATATAAATATACAAATAATCCTCCTATAATGTTTGCAACAATGTACCTTTTCCACAAATAGCGAGAGATTACTATGATCAATTGATTCTCATTTTACAAACTTCTTGGAAATTACTATCTCGAGTTTCTTCGGCTTTAAAATGCAAAATAAAATTTACAATTGGTCAAAATTGCAACAGCAATCGCAAAATTCGTAACGCATCGACTGACGACAAAATTTATGAAATAATACATAGACATTTCTTAAGAATATTTCCCTTGATTACGATTTTTAATTATGGGGACAGTCAGCGTGTTAATTAAAAATTCGAGACAAAAGTATATCATTTGATCATTGAAAATCGAAAATATCGGAGAAACAAGTTTCAAATATGATAAAAATTTGTATCTCTAGAAGAACATTCTATGGTGATTAAAGGTAAAGAGTCAATTCTCCCACCTCTGAGTAATTTTTCATAAATTATTTAATGAACTACAGCCTCAGTGATTTTGAATATATAGAAAAATTTTTAAAAACGTATTTTGCACATTGACTACTTTTCTTTGCAAAAAGATTCGAAAATTCGAAAGTTTATAAAACAATTGAATTTAAATCCAGAAGCATTAAAAATGAATTTTATTTTATGACGTATATATTTTTAGAGTAACTTGAATTATTTTCTTCGAAATAATTCTTTGTCTGAAAATTAATCCTCATTGTACAATTACTTGCGTATTTCTTTCATTCAAGATCATTATTTCCCATTGAATAATGTAACACTGTGTGTAAAGTGGCCGCGCTTCGTTTAATTCCGTATGCACCCCATAGAAGACACTGTTATTCTAACGGATTAACATTTTCCAAAGTTTCTGTCTTACACCGCCGTTTAGCTAACAAAACATAAGCAGATAAATTCCTTCACATAACCAAGCACCTTTGTAATTTCCATTTGTAACATTTAAATTTTATTGCAACAATTGCGAAAAAAAACATAAAAAATGAAGAAAGATAGAAAATATGAAATTATACTTTAATCCAATTACTCATGTAATAATATCGCAATAGAAGTCAAGGAATTTCTAGTACCTCCTGAAATTTATTGCAGTTTACTAACACAAAAATAATTAAATTACATTATCAGTTTACTTTACAATTATTCTGACATATTTTTAATTATTAGCCAATAATACGCCAAAATAAATGAAAATAAACATAACACTGTAAGGAAACACTATGGTGTTTAAGGACGTTGAAAACTTGACGAAGTTTCAAGTTTTTTCTACGAATATATTTTCCTAAATAGATTCTTCTTTCGCTCTGCATTTCCACCGACCTTAATTTTCTTATAATTAATTCTACATCTCTTAGACAAATCTTAATAAATATTTTCAAAACCGTTATAATTTCTATAATAATTTCAACGACTTTCTAAATCGTCCTCCAATGAATTCCAATACTCTTGAGACAGATCGACATTAATATTTTCCTACTCTAATATTTTCTATCAGAATTTAATAATTATTCAACTTTTTACTTAGATCACTTTTACGACTAATGGCCCATGTAACAAATAATGTAAAATTAAGTGTAGAAAAAGGGATTTGAAAATATTCTCTGCGGTGTGATATAAATTTCTCGTTCACGGCAATCGCTGTGCCATATTTTGGAAACCAAATTGGGAATCTTATGGTATATCGATAATCTTATCGCTTGAAATTCTAATAAGGCGATATCTTGGTATAACCAGATAATTTACGAGCCATCTGAATTCGTGGTATTCCAAAAACTTCTCAATTAAATATTTGCCAATAATTAACACGAATCCTATAATTCCATAAAGTTAAATTAATATCCCATACTTTTAAAAATCGTACAACAATGTTCCGTATAAATAATTAGTACGAGAAACCATAACTTTTAACGCTGCAATTGCACATAATTAATTTGGTATTTCTAACAATTATCACGATAGAAATGAATTAAAAAAGAAGTGATAAAATAGAATTACTTAATCGCTGACATTTTCGAACATTTATATAATTAATTAGAGATATAAATTTGAAGAATTTTTACAAAGAATGGATAATTTGTTATTTCTGTAATTTTTTATTAAGACTGTCTAAGTGGATACAATGTTAATAATTCGTTATGATCTGTAAACGATTACGGACTTGTTCTTTTAATTATTCCACAGATTGTGAAGTTGAAAAATTCTAATTTAATTTTCCTAATCGAAAAAGCTGTAGAATCCGAGAAACTAAAATTCAATTAGTAGCCTACCTACGTTTACTGAAAATAGTTAAATCTAGTGTTAAACATTCATAAAATATTCACATTAATAGAACAATCCTTCTGATACATCCAAGTTATTTAAATCAACCCTCCCGCCCCCAAAAAAAATTCCCTAACAAGATTTTCCATTCAGAAACTCCTTGATTCAACGTTCGAAGCAGTATCCTCACGATTCCGTCCATACGAGCCTAATTAGGCAGCCTCTCCAATCGAGTTTCTTCTCCGATCGAGGAAGGACAATCAAATCAAGCATCGTCCATCGTTAAACCTGCTGAATTCATTAAGAAACAGCCGGCCAGTGGTGGAAAAAGGTTATCCGATCGTGAATGCGGCGGGCGGAGCAAAAGTAGATCGTCTTCGAGTAAGAAAAAAAAGAGGGTGGTTCTTGTTCTCTCAGGGGAAAGTTGGCAGGATGGCACCCTGACTCGTCTCCATGCTCGAACCTACCAGTTCCACGGTATTTCCTGTAGGAACGACGACAAGATGGCACTGAAAATCAATGGATGTGTCTCGTCCTCTCCCTCTCTGGTTGGTTTCCCTCTGCTTTTCCTCCTCCCGATCTCTCTACCAACGGTTTTCTCTCCCTTTCTACCCTCTCATTCGTTCTCTCGTTTTCCCTCGTTCGTCGGGTTCACGTTCGTCCCTTTGGCTACAACTGCCTCCTGTTTGCTCGATCTCTTTCTCTCTTCAAACTACCCCCCTTTGTCCTCATCCGAGGATTCCTTCGACCCCTCACAGAGCACTCTTTCTTACCCCTCTACCGAGTTTCAGTCACTCATTGCTATGGTTACGTTCCTCCGTGGAGTTACCAGCCATTCTCACCTATATTCTATAATCTATAAAGTCTCTTCCTCGAGGATTTGGGATTTTGCGGAATTAGTTGTTAGAAGGGTTGCTGAATTTTGACTGATTTCTTGGTGGTATGGAGCCAGCTGAAATTTTTGTTTTGTTGGTATAAATTGTTTGAAATTATTGTGTAACGGATTTTGAAGATGTTGGAGGTTAATGCAGGATTTTGTCTTCGTTTCTGGTTGATTATCTTTATTTTGCAATTGAAAATATTGCCTTCTTCGAGGATTTGGGATTTTTGGAATTAGTTGTTAGAAGGGTTGCTGAATTTTGACTGATTTCTTGGTGGTATGGAGCCAGTTGAAATTTTTGTTTAGTAGCTATGAATTTTTGGAAATTATTGTGTAACGGATTTTATAATTGAAAAGATTGCCTTCTTCAAGGATTTGGGATTTTTGGAATTAGTTGTTAGAAGGGTTGCTGAATTTTGACTGATTTCTTGGTGGTATATTGCCGGTTGAAATTTTTGTTTAGTAGCTATGAATTTTGGGAAATTATTGTGTAACGGATTTTGTAATTAAAAATATTGCCTTCTTTGAGGATTTGGGATTTTTGGAATTAGTTGGTAGGGGAGGTTGCTGAAATTTGGCTGATTTCTTGGTGGTATAGTGTCGGTTGAAAGTTTTGTTTAGTGGCTATGAATTTTTGAAAATAATTATGTAACAGATTTTGTAATTGAAAATATTGCCTTCTTCGAGGATTTGGGATTTTTGGAATTAGTTGTTAGAAGGGTTGCTTAATTTTGACTGATTTCTTGGTGGTATATGGGTGGTCGAAATTTTTTTTTAGTTGTTTTGAATTGTTTGAAATTATTGTGTATTGTATATCGTTTAGTGGATAATTATCTGTGTTTTATAATTTAAAGTATTGCCCTCTTCGAGTATTTGGGATTTTGACGGATATTAGTTGTGAGGAGAGATATCTTCTTCGTTCATCTAATCCTCATATGTAGCCTGTAATTTAAAAAATTGCTTTCTTCAAGGATTTGCGATTTTGTAGAATTACTTAGTTTTTAGCGAAGGTTACTGAATATCTAATAATTTCTTGATGACATAGAGTCGGCTGAAATTTCGGTTCAGTTGTTGTGGATTGTTTGAAATTATGGTATAACGTATTCGATGATTCTGGAGATAAATGATACGAGATTTTGTCGTTTATTTGATATCCATCTGTATTTTGGATTCGGCAGAATTAATTGAATTTTCAAGACTTTCTGATAGCAGAAAGTTAATTAAAGTTTTGTCGTTAGTTAGTCACAACTTTATTTTCATTTTGCTTGAACCTAATCGATTAACTTCGATTACTCAACTAATTTCAAATCTCCGAACATACACTTTTCTATTTCATTTTTATCCAAGCAGGTGTCTAAATTTAAAAAGTAATGGTAGACTTTCATATTGCACTAAAATAACTAGTAACATTTCACTTAACATCCGTCAGCAACAAAGTAGACAGAGAACCAATTAGCAACGTCAAACTATTAAATAATTAGCCAAAGTTAATTCTACAGAAAGATAAAACTTCACCTATGCTCAGTTACTGGCGAAATGGAAAGAGAACTGATTTACCGGAACAAATTGTTAAACAATTAACCGAAGTTGATTTCCCACAAAAACAAAGTTTCACCTACCGCACTTATTGATAACGTAAAACAAGAACTGTTTCGCAAGGCCAAATTGCTAAGAAATTAACGAAAGCTGATACCACAGAAAAAGAAAAACTATAAATAAATATTCCACGATCGAAATCGTTTATTGTTCCAGGCGGATTAGGATACAAAGCGTACTCAGGCCACGATGGACTAGCGGAAAAGAGAAAACAACGTCGGATACGAACCACCTTCACGTCGGCTCAGCTTAAGGAATTGGAGCGTGCCTTCCAAGAGACTCACTACCCGGATATTTACACTAGAGAAGAAATCGCCATGAAGATCGACCTGACGGAAGCTAGAGTGCAGGTAAGTGATTCGTTCAGCTGCAATTTTAGATGATAAAATACTTCAGCAATATTCCAAACGTTTCCCTTCGGACGAAACTGTCCAGGTACCAATGAAAGCGCCATGATACACCGTGAAGACGTTAGCTACCCTACCTCAACTTTTTTTCGCAAATAACAGAATTTTTACAATAACTCTACCTACGAAAAAGCAAATTAAATTAACATAAACATTATTGCGACAATTTTATCATTTTCGAAAAGCTGGAAAATCGTGGCACAAGTTTCTCTTCAGACGAAAATGTCCAGGTAGCCATGGATGCGCCATGATACACTATGAAGACATTAGCTACCCTTCCTAATTTTTTTTTCGCAAATAACAGAATTTTTTACAGTAACTCTACCCACGAAAAAACAAATTAAATTAACATAAACATTATTGCGACAATTTTATCATTTCTGAAAAGCTGAAAAAAGATGGCAAAAGTTTTTCTTCAGACGACAATGTTCAGGTACCCATGGAAGCGCCATGATACACAATGAAGACGTTAGCTACCCTTCCTCAGTTTTTTTCGCAAATAACAGAATTTTTACAGTAACTCTACCTACGAAAAAACAAATTAAATTAACATAAACATTATTGCGACAATTTTATCATTTCTGAAAAGCTGAAAAAAGGTGGCAAAAGTTTCTCTTCAGACGATGATGTCCAGGTACCCATAGAGGCGCCATGGTACACCATGATGACGTTAATTCTACCTCCTTAGAATTTTTTTACAACTAACACAATTTTCACACTAGCTTTGCCTAAAAAAATCCAAATTAAAGTAATCCCTTATCCTACATCAACGTGTGATACTCATGGCGTGATAAATGGAATAGGAAATTTTGAAATTTTCAAAAACTATTAAATGGAAAATATTAGTCGATGACAAAACTGTCAAATTATCTCTACAAATTAAGAAAACATTAATTGGACATTTTTACTATTTCTGAAAAGCTGGAAAAACGTGGCTATCTTTTCTCTTCAGACGAAAATGTCCAGGTACCAATAAAAATGCTTCCTCAATTTTTTTTTCGCAAATAATAAAATCCTTACACTAACTCTATCCACAAAAATTCAAATCAAGTTAACATCACATTATTGGACACCTTTACCATGTCTGCAAAGCTAAAAAAACGTGGCAACGTTTCCCTTCAGACGAAAATGTTCAGGTACCAATAGAAGTGCCATGACACACCATAAGGACTTTAACTCTGTCTCCTCAGTATTTTTTTTTCAAGAATAACACAATCCTCATAACAACCATACTTACAAAAGTTAAAACTAAATTAACAAAACATTATTGCGACAATTTTATCATTTCTGAAAAGCTGAAACAACGTGGCAATTTTCCCTTCAGACGAAAATGTTCAGGTACCAATAAAAGCGCCATGATACACCATGATGACGTTAGTTCTTCTTCCTCAATTTTTTTTCGCAAATAATAGAATCCTTACACTAACTCTAACTAGAAAAATTCAAATTAAGTTAACATCACATTATTTGGTCACCTTTACCATTTCTGAAGAGCTGAAAAAACGGAACAAACGTTTGTCTTTAGACGAAAATGTGCAGGTATCAATAAAAGCACCATAATACCGCGTGAAGACGTTAGCTTTGCCTCCTAAGTTTTTTTTTGCACGATGCTACACCCTCTTTTGTATGACGTTGAAGGGTGAGTGAGAAGCAACGAAGGTAGGGCGAACGATATAATTGCATTACAAACCCTATTTTCGTTTTCACGGTTACCTGAGAGTCCGGAGTTGATGGATTATACTGTCTAATGCTCCTGACGGATTAACTCGAACTTCTTGCGCGAAAGATAGGAGATTTAGGGGCTCGTCTTGCAAGAAAACGAATCGAATCGTCCGACGACACGCAAAATTTATGATCCAATCAGCGTAGTTTGCATTTTACTCCTTGACATCAGGTCTTATGGAATTTCTGGGATATAATTCACCTTGAGTCGTTAGAACTTACTGGATTCATCTTGAATGATTATCGAAGTTAGCCTATCTACTGATTTTCACACTGGACTATTGTGTTTGTTTGATATTGAACATTGAAGAGTGGAAAAATAGTGTGAAATAATTAGACAATGTCTTTTGAAGCTTCTAAACCATACTATTCATTATTTTTTATTCTTTATGGGTTTTTGTGATTTTGAGGATTTAGAAGATGCATTCGTGTTTCTAACCTTTGAGCAATTTCAACTTTGAAAATTGTGATCGTTTTGCTCTTGAAAATCAGAGAATTTTTAGCAATTTGAAACTCAAATTAGCTTGCCGGAAAAAGGATTTAAATTTTTGAAAATCATTAACAATCATACAAACGAAATATTATTTCCTGTTATAATTTCCAACTGGAGAAAAGTCCTTCAACCCTTACAACAAGATGAAAATAGATAAAAACTCAGCAATTTTAAATTGCTAGTAATCAAATCTACGATCCAAAAAGAATTTCCAAATTCTTAAAATCTCCAACGTATTTTTTTCTTTCAAAATTCAGTGCCAACTGAATCTCTTCTTCAATTTTTAAATCCAAATCAAATGATCACTAAATGAACAAATTCCGAATTACTAAAAATCAAACTTACGATCCAAAAAGAATTTCCAAATTCTTAAAATCTCCAACGTCTTTATTCTTCTCAAAATTCAGTCCCAACTAAATCTCTTCTTCAATTTTTAAATTCAGATTAAATTATCACTAAATGAACGAATTCCGAATTACTAAAAATCAAACTTACGATCCAAAAAGAATTTCCAAATTCTTAAAATCTCCAACGTCTTTTTTCCTCTCAAAATTCAATCCCAACTGAATCTCTTCTTCAATTTTTAAATTCATATTAAATTATCACTAAATGAACAAATTCCGAATCGCTAAAAATCAAACTTACGATCCAAAAAGAATTTCCAAATTCTTAAAATCTCCAACGTCTTTATTCCTCTCAAAATTCAATCCCAACTAAATCTCTTCTTCAATTTTTAAATTCATATTAAATTATCACTAAATAAACAAGTTCCGAATTACTAAAAATTGAACTTACGATACAAAAAGAATTTCCAAATTCTTAAAATCTCCAACGTCTTTTTTTCTTTCAAAATTCTGTGCCAACTGAATCTCTTCTTCAATTTTTAAATCCAAATCAAATTATCACTAAATGATCAAATTCCGAATTACTAAAAATCAAACTTACGATTCAAAAACAATTTACAAGTTGCTTCAAGTAAAAAATTTTCAAATTTGCAAAGTCACTTTTCCTTCGACAATTCCACCCTGACAGAATTCCTTTTTCAGCTCTTGGAGCAAGATTGAAATAGGTGTAAATCCAGTGTCAAAAATAGACGGATTGAATGAAGGAAGACTGGGTTTAAATCTCGACGTGGATACCACCGACGCGTCGGTGTCTTTCCTGATCCCGAGGATCGTATAATAATAATCGTAATTGCCAATCACAGACGTTATATTAATCCATGGTAAAACGGCAGTCATACGGTGGGTGATAGTACGTCATGTCGGGATGAGATTAAATTTATTGCGGCTTCGAACAGAGCAAGAATTACTCACACTGGCTCACGTTGACAATCTGAATGAGATCCGGAAAGGTGGTACCGTTAAATGATGTACATTTACCGGGCGAGCTAACTTTAGGTGATGTCATGTCTACCGGATGATCTAATCAGGGAGATAGTCTAAGTATGGGGGCTAGTTTCGGCGAGACGGATGTATGAATAGTTTTGCAATGATCTTTCAAGAATTTTGAAATTAGTGATAACCAGACTGCAGATTTTTATGCATTTATGACAAATTAAATACGGCTAAAATATACAAAAAGGACATAATATAAAAGTATATCTAAAATATCTGAAGTATGGTATTTGTTGTAATATTTATTGAGTGCAATAAATCCCTAGATAGGTTTTCCTGTCTCACCTGCATTTGTGAAACTCGAAATGTGCATAAACATCCGCAGTCTAGTGATAACACTAAGAGAATTTCAGTAACAATTTATTTGATGAATTGTCTCTAGAAGCACTTTGGTGAACGACTGATGCACTGGCAGACTTGAAAATATTTGGAGGAACGAAGAATATTTAATTGGAGATGTGTTTAATAAACTGAAATTTATTTGGAAACTTTAAAGATTTGTGGTGGGGAGAACAAAATTTTTCTAGGATAGCAGTTTGCTTTTTTTAATTAGTGCTTGTTTCAAGAATTCTGCAGTGGTCTTTGAAGAGTTTTGAAGTTAGTGGAAGAATAAAATAAATTAAAGTAACAATTTATTTGATAAATTGTCTGTAGATGCACTTTGGTGAACGACTGATGAACTGGCCGACTCGAAAATATTTGAAGAATATTTAATTGGAGATATGTTTAATAAACTGAAATTTATTTGGAAAATTTAAAGATTTGTGGTGCGGTAAACGCAATTTTTCTGTGGATAGTAGTTTATTTTAATGAATTGAAACTTACATGAAGGATTCTGCAAAGATTATCAAGGAACTTTAAGATATACGATAAAATTAAAAAGATTAAGTTATAGATTTGTTTAGAAGATTGAATTTCATTTGACTAATTCACGAATATATAGCATTATGAACGTAATTTCGCCGTAGATTCATTTAACAATTTGATAAATAGATTTTTATATAAATAGAAATTTGATAAATAGAACATAATTGTAACCATATACAAATAGAATCTAATATTTTGGAAAAGTTTGAAAATTAAAAGTGATTCAATTAGTAGTAAAAGACAGTAAGTAACAAATAAGTAACTTTCACAAATTCAAGAATAATTATTGCGAAGGTCCACTTTTAAATTTTACAAATAAATTTGGAAAGAGAACTGAACAGAAATGATGAAAAAATAATATCTCTATCAGAAAATACACGGCTGGAAGAGAAAATGAAGGATGAAGCATCGTGCGTGATGGTTCAAAAACGAAATTGCAATCCTCCCTGACGATAAACGCAATTTTAATATCATCCGATCACTATTCCCTTTATCGCAAAACGTTCTATTCAGTTTTGACACTTATTACTTCGCAGTAAATAAACCTTCGGACTTTATCGTCACTAATAACATCGCATCGAACGAGAAATGCAATTACAACGGCGAAATATCGACACGATAGACGATGAAAAATTTATCCGAAATTAGCAGGCTTAATTATTTCGCAATTATCATTGCACGCGAACCGCCGAACGTTGCAAGAAACTCGATGCAGTTTTAAGTAGCATTGACTTTTCTTCGAGCGCCTCTAAAAGGCCAAAGTTCAATCTGATTAATAATAGAAATATAAATGAAATTATTCAAGAAACATCTTGAAGAAATCTCAATTAAACAAACGATAATTATTCATTTTTAAAAAACCAGCTGCATTTATGAGCATTTAATGAAGTTATGAGAAAGTCTGCAAATTTTTTTCAAACGTTTAGAAGAATAGAGATCAATGTTATTAATTACTGAAATGTGTGTCAAATTATGAAAAACTTTTTTTCATAAAAAAAAAAGATGGTAATAGTTGTTTCAAAAAACTCTCACAATTTCTGTAAAATAATATTACAGTCCTAATAAATAATTAATTTAAATTAATTGCTCCCTCCCTAAAATAATAAATTATTAATTTCACTGTTTTCAAGGTTCCATATGCAGGAATTCTGCGCAATTTTAATAATAGTTTGCAACTTTCAAGTTAAGTTATTTCATTTTCCGTGAAAATGAGTAGAAGGGAAATAAAAAAGTAAGAATTATACCATGACCAATCAGAAATTTCGTTTGATTAATGTAATTAGCGTAAACATACTGCTCAGTGGAAGATGATAATTAAGCAGGAAGTTAGAATTAATTTTCTAGCAGTTTGCGGTAGGGCAAACGACCACAATTTCCAAGAAGGTTCGCCCTGACGTAGGTTCGTCCTTTGTCGGCTTGAATTTCCCTTCGTTCCAATTCATATTTAAAGATGACAAGTCTAGCTTTCAATTTTCTCACTATTTTCAAAAATTCCTTTCACTTACACTTCTCGTGGAGTTGCATTTTCTCAGGAGGAAATTAAAACCTATATTACATGGGAATTGTTGGTAAATTAATAGAGAAGGGTTAGAATTCTTTAATTTCATTTTGTATTTTAATGGAGAACTATTAAAGTTTCCGTAATTTTATCTTTTATTTTAATGGAGAACCATTTAAATTTCTCCCTTTCATTTCCTATCTGAATGGAGAACCATTCAAAGTTCTTTGTTCTATTTTTTATTCTTATGGAGAACCATAGAAATTTCTCCTTTTTAATTTTTATTTGAAAGGGAAACCATTCAAAGTTCTTTGTTCTATTTTTTATTCTTATGGAAAAGTATAGAAATTTCTGTATTTTATTTTCTATTTTAATGGAGAGTCAGTAAAATTTCTGCGTTTCGAATTCTATTTTAATGGAGAGCCATTAAAATTTCTGCCTTTTATTTTTTATTTGAATGGGAAACCATTCCGTGTTTGCCTTTTATTTTTACGGAGAACCATATTAATTTCTACATTTCTATTTTGATAGAGAGTCACTAAAACATTTTTGTATTTTGTTTTCTATTTTAATGGAGAATCACTAAAATTTCTCATTTCATATCTCATTTTCTACTTTAATGGAGAATTACTCATATATCTATTTTCTATTTGTGCGTGAAAGAATTTTAATTCCTGTGTCACATTTTTTATTTTAATGAGATGTCAATTAAAGATTATAAATATTGCATTAGAATTCGTTGTGAATTTTAACAGAAATGTACAAAATTGTAGATACGGCAAGAACCAAATTATTCCAGTTATTGAAACCAATTTGGTAAAATTCCCCATCGCTGTGCATGCTTTTATTTGATACCAGCGATAATTACAGTATTGGAAAATACTTTCCATAAATATACAAAATTATTATCCAGTTTTGAAATTCTTGTTCATTCAATCAGATAATTAGGTGTCGAAGAAAAGTGTATAGAGTTCGTTCAGGATCACGGAGAATTAAATTACACTTTGATCTCGTAAATGTGCGATAATAAAATATTTATTTGAACAATACTTGAACATTAAATTGAAACAATTATTGCAATTTATCTTTGCTTGTAAACTCCCTGTAAATTTACCTTTGCTAATAAACCCTCGACTTTAAAAATTCCAAACAATTAACCTTCTAAACGTATTAATTCAATGAAACCAATACACCCTCAACAACCCCATCTATCGCTTCACCAACCAGGCTTTCATCCATGGCGAACGTTAAATCTACAAAATCGCAAGAACACCTCCCAAAGCGAACCCCATAAATCAGCATCTCGAGCCTCGCTCATCCACTCGATTCGTCCGAGCATTATGCATGCTCGCAGGTTGCCTGGCAGTTAATGGAGTTGTAATTCATACGGAATGACATGTGACTCAGAACGGCGAAACGTGTCGCCACGCGACACCGGGTAACCCCGGGTGTCATCGATGGGACCCATGGACGCCGTCAACGGGGATACAAGTGGAACGAGGGTGAACTAGGGGGTTCATGGGACGGTGGACCAACACTTGGAAAATGAGCGGCACTCGTTGCTCGTATGGGGTCACCATGACCAGATCCAATTGAAAGAAGTGTACCGATGTCGATTGGCTTGATTATTTTGCTGCTGGGTGGGGAACGTGAGAAGTTGTCTGTAGTTTTATGGATCTTACGGGGGGTTTATGGGGATTCTTGATCTTTTGGATAAGATCAAAGAAGAAGAGGGTGTTTTGGTATTGTGGATTAATATGGGGGTGATGTTTTGACAGAATTATATGAGTGGATAAATTTGAAAGTATTAGAAGATCGTTGGATGGTATGCACCCCCTTAAATGTGAAAATAAGCTCTTGCATCCCCTTAAAAAATGTGTATATTCTTTATTTAAGAAGAAAACATTTATTGCACAAACTAATGCTGTATTTATTTACAATGTTCTACGTTTTCAAAGTATTCATCAAAAAAACTTTTTACTGGGTTCCTGTGACCTTCACGTAATTCGACCTTCGCCTAAAAAGAAAATTCAACATAGGACCAAGCAATTTGTAGGAAACATTGTGCGATTCCCTTGGTATCTCCACGAATTTCTTTCCCGTCGGGACGTGTCCGCGAAGAACAAGCACCTCGATTCAGAAGGGTGGGATCAGGAAACAGGAACACAGACAGGGTTCCTGAAAAAGGACAGCGACGTGGCAAGTGTCGGAGGGTGGTGGAAAAACAGATTGATCAAAGCGAAGATACCAGGCGAGCGAGAGAAAAAACAAGGGGTGAGGGGGTGACACAAATAGAAAAGGCAGAGTAAGAGTCACAGGGGGTGAGAAAAAGAGATGGACTTCATGAGAGAGATAGATAGATAGAAATACAGGTAGATAATAGATAGAACGAGAAGCAAAAGGGAGAAATAAAGCAGAAAGAGGAAAATAGGTTGATAAATAAATAAACAGATAAATAAATAGACAGATACATGGTTCACAGGTAGAGTTAGAGAGGCAAAGAGAAAGAAGAAAGAGAAAGATCGATCGATAAGTAAATAAATAGATTTATAGATGATAGATAGAACAAGGTAGAGAGGCAAAAGGAGAAAGAAAATAGAAAGAGAAGAATAGGTTGATAGATAAATAAATAGATAAATAAATAGACAGATACATGGTTCACAGGTAGAGTTAGAGAGGCAAAGAGAAAGAAAGAGAAAGATCTGTCGATAAGTAAATAAATAGATAGATAGATGATAGATAGAACAAGGTAGAGAGGCAAAAGGAGAAAGAAAATAGAAAGAGAAAAATAGGTTGATAGATAAATAAATAGATAAATACACAGGCAGATACATGGTTTATAGGTAGAGGTAGAGGAGAAAATATATAGACCTACTAATATTAGATAGATCGAGATAGTGAAGCAAAGAGAAAACGAAGAAAAAGGAAGCTAAGTCAATAAATAAATAAATAATTAGATGGATAAATAGATATAAGAGAAAAAGGAAGAGAAGTCCATAGATAAATAAATAGATAAGTGGATGAACAGATAAACGGTCCATAAGTAGAGATCGAGAGCCAAAGAGAGAAAGAGGGAGAGAAGAAAGAGTAATATTAACGATAGATAAACAATTAAATAGATAAATAGATATGTAGACATACAGATATTAGAAAAACAGAGAAAGAGAAGCAAAGACAAAGAGAAGAAAAAGAAAGATAAGTCGATAGATAAGAAAATAAATACATAGCTAAATAGACAGATACATGGTCCATAGGTGCAGATAGAAAAACAAAGTGAGAAAGATAGAGAAAAGAAAGCGAAGTCGATAGATAAACAAATAGACAGATGAGCAGAATCAGAGAGAGAAAAAGAAGGAATCCCAAGAGGAAGAAAATCTGCCAAAAAGAGAACGTGTCTCAGAGACAAAAAAAGATAAAGGTAGAGTTTGCCCAAGAGAGAAAGTGTGCCTGAGGGTGAGTATACTTCAGGGAGAAAGAGATAGCAAGAGTTGGAGAACGTCTAGGAGGAGAAATGAAAAAGAGGGTGGAAAAAGAAGCAGCAGAAGATATGGAAAAAGAAAGGAACATACGGAGGAAAAAGGAGCAACTGGCACGGCGCGAAATGGAAGAAGGGGCGAACGGAAGAGGAGAAATGGGGTGGCTGCTGCCAGGGGATGAAATGGGGAAAACATTCGAGAGCTGGCTCGGCTCTGGTGGGCCGAGGGTGGCTGATACACAAGGGGCCGATGCTCGGAGTGTGCCCTGGTAATTGCGTGCTCTATGTAGATCCACTTACGGTGATTAAAAACTGTCCTGCTGGGTATCATCCCACGAAGAACGACGTCGGAAGCTGCAAACATCCAGGAACTCGCTACAAAGCAATCCCGTGTAATGCGACAACTTCTTTAAACTTACCTACATGAAATTATGGTCGATGGAGGACGAAATTTTGGGGTGATTATATCAATGATTGTGAGGAGAATGAAATTTAGTGAGAAGGCACTTGAGATTCTTTGAGGAGAACTTTTGGTGGTGTTTCACTCTTGGAGAGAGCAATTTTTGTAGAAGGATTCTGAATTAATGCTATTTGTGAATTTTTTTTTTTCAAGGTAGAAATTACTTAATGGTGCTTTGAATGTTAGAAGAATTAAATTTAGGGGGCGAGAAAACTCTTGAGATTCTTTGAGGAAGACTTTTGGTGGTGTTTCACTCCTGGAGAGAGCAATTTTTGTAGAAGGATTCTGAATTAATGCTATTTGTAGAATTTATTTATTTTTTTTTAAGGTAGAAATTATTTAATGGTGCTTTGAACGTTAGAAGAATTAAATTTAGGGGGTGAGAAGGCTCTTGAGATTCTTTAAGGAGAATTTTTGGCGGTTACTGCTATTTGTGAAATTTACTTATTTTTTTGAAGGTAGAAATTATGTTATGGTGTCTCAGTTGTTAGAAGAATTAAATTTAGGGGGTGAAAAGACTCTTACGATTCGTTAAAAAGAAGATTTAGTTGTCTTTTTACTGGTTACATAGGTAGAATGTCTAAAAGGAACATGGGTCAGAAATGAACCATTCTCTCGCAAATTAACTTTTAATTGTGTCTTCGCAATTAAATTTTAGCTGAGTAAATCTGGCTTCTACGTTTCCGACCACGATATCCTTACTAGTGCTACACAAAATTACAAACTAGTAGAATAAGTTACCAAACTAGTACGAAATGCGCAACTGCTCATATTCTTTACCCTAGAAAGGACCTTGAGCGAAACTGACACCGAAATCAGATCACTGACATTTTTCTACCCTCCAAAAAATTACATAGATAAATTTGATTGTAAGGAGAATCATTTTCATCACCTTAGTATAAAAGAAACTGCAATTTTAATAAAAATCAGCGTTCAAATAAGTAACGAAGACGATATCTAGAAAGAAAGAGTATAAAAAATAAATAATAATCCTCAATTTCGTTTACAATTTTAAGTTTGATTCTACTGAGAGCAATTATATCCACTTCACTGGCTAAGAAGTACAACGACCGCGGCGTGTTTTCAAAACATACTCGACAGTCGTTGGCGATATCGCTCTGCAGGTGGTCTTCTCGTTGATCCTTCAACAATAACAAGTCGTTTCGATACTCGGCTCGACCTTGTTGATCCTCTAACAATGACAAGTCGTTTCAATACTGGCCTCGCTATCAGTTTGCTCTCTGCCGCCGTCGAGTAATCAGTGCTCCGTGATCGCATTCAAGAATTTAGTGATTCTTATTATATCAGTGCTCGTATAACACTTTCCAAGACGAGATTTGGAATCATCAATTACCTCTCTTTTTGTGAGCACCTTGGTAATTCATCCCTCCAGTGGTATCAACCCTTAGTTGGTGGTCGTACTTCTGCTCTCAGCCACCAAAGCAAAGAATCACCAGGTTTTTGAGGTATATATAATTTTTACTAAGACTTTCGTAGCTTTGTTTTTTGTGCGATCACACAATTGTTTGTAATATTAGATTTATGATTTATTTATGCCTTGAATCGACTGTACTTAAATTTATTAACCCTTTGCGGACGACTGTCTGCGGGCAGCAGACCACGCATTTTAACCATTCAGAAATAGGATTAGCGTTTCATTTAGAATGTGATTTTATGTTTTTAGTCTACTTTAAACGTAGTCGTGTATTTTACACTCTCAATCGATTTTTAATTTACGTCTTATCTCGTCTTATTTTATCCTGTCCTGAGGGGGTCATTTCATGTGACAGCTATTTTTTTCCGCTTCTTATGGGAATTTTTTTTGACGAACCACTAAACTGTACATTCTTGAAATTTTTACCACACGTTTATTGATAGTTTTGTAGTCTATTGGAATTTTTGCAAGTAAAAATAACGATTTTAACTGAGTTTTCACTGTTGGAAAGGCACTCATGTATTTTTGACGGTTGCCATGATTATAGAAGTTTTGCTTAAAATAAAAACATCAAACGGAATTTTAATTTGTACACCTAAGACTATCACCGAAACTAGAATTATTCTAATATCTGTCATAGTTTGTTTTAAGCTGAAAACGCCGAAAAAATATGACAATTCCTGGAACTTAGCTTTTAAAGCTGTGCCAAATCTTCAATTTTTGACATTTTTATTTTATTCTACTTCCGGCGATAGCTTTAGGTATCACACGTTGGTTTCCATTTTGTAATTTTGTATCGCATTAGAAAGAATATTTCGTGTGTTTTTTTCTGAAAGGTCGGAGTCTTGGACGCCTGACTTACTCAGCTAAAATTCTATCGCGATGACACCTTGCTTCGTCTCAGACATTTTACCCATGTAACAAAACGAATACGATGTGCAAATAAAAAAATCAATATTTATAACTCCATCGATCTAAAAGTGTAGAACAACCCCTAAAAACCATGACCATTAATTTTTTTCCATTCTGTACAATCTTTTGAATACTTCGTTTCACTGATATTCAATATCCTTACAGAATACCATAAGCATTTAATTTTGTTTTCACTAAAACACACCCCCATGCAATCATAAATGTCATTATTTATCCATACAGAAAAGTATAAATTTTCATTCATATAAATTAATTATCCATACAGAAATCCACAAAATTATAACCATTATTTTGTTTTCTTACATTCACACGTACTCTGTATTATGCAATTATGCAGACAAATACATTTTCATCGTCACAAAAGCAATCTTGGGAATTGCAAGCACAATGTCATCCTCATTCGAATCTACTAATGGTTAATTAAGAGATGCAAGTGGCAATACATTAAATGTACCGTGGTAGAATGAAACTTTATGGCTATCGTCACGACTGCCATGGAATCGCATCCTTCGATTAACGAGATAAGTTTTAGGGTGAAAATGCATGGCTGTACCATCGATATCTTAATTAACAGATGCATCGGTCAGTCAGTACCACTTCGAATGACGAATAAATCGCTTAGGCAGGTCTCATTAACTGCATACCCACTTTCACGTCTGACCATAATTGCGACGGGTCTCCATTCCACTTGGAATATTCGTGAAACATTGCAATCTATGTATTCTATTTTCTGCAACAACAAAAGATTATCATTTAAATTTAAATTACATTATTTAAAATGTTTCTGACTCCAAGGAAATTTTATTCATTGTACAAAATAGCAGGAAATTCTCAAGAGTGACAAAAATAAAATCTTAAGTCTAACTTTGGAATTTAAATATAAATATTTCTAATTTCATGGAGTTGTTATTTCTCGTGTAAAATAACCTAAAGGGGTAATAAAATTCTAATTGCAATTGTAATTTTACGATTTAAATATAAATATTTCTGAGTTTAAAAAATTAATTGAGTTAAACAACTTATGAAATCGTTTTCCATTCTTCACGCAGTCAATATATAATTACTTTAAACAATAACAACTCACAATTTATTTTTTGCTCTTGGACATAGGAGGAAACTTTGGCAATGACTCCGTACAAAGTACAGTGAATTTTCGATTAACCCCATAAGATTTATATGCTTTTATATGAATTATAGTCGAGATATTATATTTTAGAATTACATTAACAAATAGTTTCCATCTTTAAAGCTTCTTAAAAAATATAAGTCTGATCTACTCTTTGACCATAAATGTTAAAATTACTGAACAAAAGAGATTCGAACGATGTTACATTATAGAAATTATGGTATCATGATAACATTCCATGCAAGACTGTTTTCCTTTGTTCGGACTCCATAGAATCGCCGCAGGGGGTGAAAGCAAATCCTTGGTTAACCAGTGCAGAAGAAAATCACGAACAGTCAGAATCATGGGGTTAATCAAGCGAATAAACACGTACCAATCTTCCTACCACCATAGAATTCCAAATACTCAACCGTACAAAGTTTCATTCCTATTCCAACGTTCAAAATAATTATACCCATCGAAAACCGAAAAATATTTACAAAATGCAAATAGTAGAAACTGTAAATAACTAAACTACCAAAAATTCAAATATTTATTCTAAATAAAAGATTATTCAACACTACATCTACCAAGATAGTCAAAATAACTTGCTCTGAATTTTTTATAAATAGTCTCGAAATTTCTAACGATTTTTTTACGTTTTCTCCACCTTCGTTTCTCCTCTTCCAAAGTATTTATTTGACATTTTTTACTTTGTTACGTAAATCATCAGTAAATTTAGACTTAACACGTTCACGGCCTGAAATTTTTCTCCATTTCTAAAAATTTCTAAAGCTGTTTGCATTGAACTTGTATTATTAAAACAAGGATAAAAATTATAATATTTGAACATATTAACCTCTAGCGTATAATTCTTTTGTGACTGAAAGCGTAATAACTCTGAATTAATTGCTGAAATAACAATCTATCCCTAATTTCGGATATAAGTAATATGTGTCTTGACGCAATATTGAATAACAAAATTTATTTTATTTGATCGTGACCAACTGGTATATTTAATTTAATAATTTGTGGAACCCTACAAAATTGACTACTCCATTTATCGTATCGCAAGTATCATTTGTTACGGCAAAGGGTTAAATAAAGCACTCGTCGAAAATAAATTTTCTATACTCCTCAAGTTAATTGTCAATAACATATATTTTATTTCGTAGTATTGAAAAGCGACGGAATTTTATTAATATTTCAAGAAAGGTCCTTAAATATTTGATCGCAGCACAGATGCAGAATACGAATCACCCAGTGCATCTCTCGGCAAATAGGAAAATTGCATCGGAAATGTTTTATCCACCATCGACTCGAATCTCGGGCGAAATAACTGTCCTGACTTCTTAATGAATTTACTTGAATATTTCAACGGGAAGACAGGTCAAACGAAATGATTTGAATCTGTGTCTCCATAAAGTATCGGCTAATAAATAATCAGTGATAGATATTTCGATGTCTATTTTATTAATATTCCATGAACACGGGGAGACCTATTATTTCATACGGTTAATTAAAATTTCATCGACATTTAATAATACCGCGAATGAACTTCCGTTTTAACGTGAAACGCATATGGCGAGCTATTTTCCGATATTGCAGAAATATAATGGGAAATGGTAATAATGAAATATATTTAATTGTTAATTTTTTTTTAAATATTAGAACTTGAAATTATTGAGGAAGCTCGAAGGAAGAATAAGATTCTAAAATTATGGCGTCTGGGTGATGTAGAAATTTTTTAATTTTTGTAGAAGGATTCTGAATTAATGCTATTTGTGGAATTTTTTTTTGAAGGTAGAAATTATTTAATGGTGCTTTGAATGTTAGAAGAATTAAATTTAGGGGGTGAGAAGACCCTTGAGATTCTTTGAGGAGAACTTTTCGTACTCTTTCGCTTCCGACGGCGGTGCTTTCTGTGGAAGGACTCTAAATTAATGCTATTTGTGAAATTTATTTATTTTTTGAAGGTAGAATAATTAATTTTGGGGATGAAAAGACTCTTGACATTCTTTGAGAAGGATGTTTGGTAGTATTTCACTTCAGGTAAGACTAATTTCTATGGAGAATAATTTCTGTGGTGGCATTTCACTTCCAGTGACATTCATTCTGTGAATTAATATTATTTGTCGAATTTATTTAATTTTCGGAAGGTAGAAATTATTCAATGTTGCGTTGAATGTTAAGAGAGTGAAACTTATGGGGTGAGAAGGCTCTTCAGATTCTTTAACAAGGAGTTTTGACGTTCTTTCGCTTCCAATGGAGGTGATTTTTGTGTAAGACTTCCGAATTAATGCTATTTGTAGAATTTATTTATTTTTTGAAGATAGAAATTATTCACTGCTGTTTTGAATGTCAGAAGAACAAAACTTAGAAAATGAGAAGGTTCAAAAAGTTCCCAAAAACCTTGAGAAAAATCTGCAAACAAGAACATCTCACCCCAAAGAATCTACCCTCCAAAAACAATCCCCTTCTCGCAACCCGGCCAATTTGTCACCACACATAATTTCCATGGCCGCAAAAGTAAATGAATACACGGATGAGCGAAAGGAAAAAGAAAGAGAAAGCAAAATTTTCGGATGAAACAGGGCGTAGATCGAGTGGTGTGCGAAGAATGCAGAAGCAGCGTAGCGTATGAAGCGAGGATTAAATATTTATCCAAAACGAGTCGGACATCTGTCGTTGTGCCTCGTTGCATTTTATTTAGGCTGCTCTGTATTTATTTAACATTAACGCCAGCACGTAGCCACCCTAATTCACGCCACCGTCGACATCGTCCCGGTCGTCCTCGACGCCGTCGTCGTCGTCGTCGTCCGTTCAGCAAACAACGGCACACATGGCTACGGTCTCTTCGGGGTTTGGTCCGTGGCCAAATACGGATTATTAGTGTTGTCACACTGCCACGTACAGCATGGTTTCCATGTGTGCTACAGCTACCTACGGTGGACGATGATGTAATTTTATTATGACGTTACGTATGGAACGATTTGTTAACTTTTTCCATGGTTTTCGACGGAATTGGGATTAAACGTTGAAATTTCTCGCGGTCGTCGACGGATTATTTCTTGCACACGGTGGATTCGTAGGGAAGGTTGAATACTTTTTTTTCAATTAGAGAATAAATTGAGAGGTTTTATAAGACTCGATTATTTTGGAGAGATTTTTTGAGAAGGAGGGATTTTTGTATTTTTTTTTAAGGCTTTTGTTTTATTGGAGTGAATTGCATTTTTGGGGATGTAGGTGAGAGATGATTTCTTTTTGGCTGCGTTTGTAGATGGACACAGTTGAGAATTTTTATTTATTGAGATTTTGTAAAGCTGGAGGGCAAATTAAAAGTGAATTCTGCAAATTGTTATTTTGTAAAATCTTTGGTAGTGTGATTTATTTGGGTTAAGGGTTATTTTGTATTTTTGTTGAGATTTTGTTTGTAATGGAGGAAATTGAAGTTCAAGTTTTAGAATGTGTAGTTATTGAGAGGAGTTTGTGGACGCTTTGCTTTGGACTTTTTATTTACTGAGATTTTGTTTTATTGGGGTGAATTGAATTTTTGGGGAAGTAGGTGAAAAATGATTTTTTTTGGCTGCGTTTGTGGATGGACACAGTTGAGAATTTTTATTTATTGAGATTTTGTAAAATTGGAGGGCCAATTAAAAGTGAATTCTGCAAATTGTTGTTATTTTGTAAAATCTTTGGTAGTGTGATTTATTTGGGTTAGGGGTTATTTTGTATATTTGTTGAGATTTTGTTTGTAATGGAGGAAATTGAAGTTCAAGTTTTAGAATGTGTAGTTATTGAGAGGAGTTTGTGGACGCTTTGCTTTGGACTTTTTATTTACTGAGATTTCGAAAAGGTTTTGGATTGCAATTTAAAGATGTAATACTATGATGTTATCGCAATACTGACAAAATTATTTGCTTGTACTATATTAAAAGAAAATAGGAAATAAATCCGTATAGTGAAATTTTGAAATTGTTTTTGCCTGTATTTGTAAATAAATAAAACTATATCGCAAATTTATGGAAGCATGATGAAGAAGTTGAAATCTTTCGGACACTTTTGATGGAATTATTTAACAAACTTTACGAAGAGAATCAGGTTTCATTTAGAATTTCTATACTTTGCGAGGATCAGAAGGAAATTAGAATGAAACGTTGGAAATTTTCACTTTGAGAAATGCAATTATCGAGGTAGCTTTAAGAGAATTTTTTAATACAATATATTTTCGAGATCTTGACATTAGAGAGGCTCCTTTCTTCTTTCAGACTGAACTTTATTTACCAGTTTCTCCGTAAGGCAAGAAAGCACGCAATGAATCTCATTTGTCAGCATAGGAAAAGCTAATTCCATTAGCTCGCTATCGACTTTAAAACAACGCTCCTTGAGCCAATTTATCCGTGGAATCGCCTTCGATTTTGCAAAAGTTAAAACTTCAATTTCCGCTGGTAATTTTATTTCAAAAGGGATTTAACATCTACCATAACTTCTCGACTCCATAATCTCCGTTTTTTTTTGAGCTTCCACACTGAGAAAAACAAAATTAAAAATACCACGTGACAAAATTTGTTTTTCTTAATTGTTAATTCTGAAAATCTGACTCAATTCTCGAAGTACTTACTGGAATATTAGCTTTCGCAGTAATAACAATTGACACAATTAAACGACGAAATTTATTTGATCATTGAATAATTAATTGATATATTAAAAGTTTTAGTATTAAAAGTATATTAAAAGTTATTTCAAGTAGAAATCGATGAATCAGTCGATCTTTAGCTTTTGGTTTTAACGAACCGTGGTGCTTTGAAAGTTATTAACTCTGGATCTACCGATGACTAATTTAATGTACTTAAACCTTAAAATAAATGTCGGAATCAAATAAATAATGAGAGCAGAAACCTTGATCGATCCAATCGCTTTCAGTTTTCAGACAGACGTAGAAAATTCAAAAAGAAACAGCGTTAGAAATTTTAACGTTAGAAATTCAAAAATTTTTAAAAATCCAGAGCAAGTCATTTTGACCACCTTGGTAGATCTAATGTTAATTATTTCAACGTCAATTACTTGAAAAGAAGTAAGTAAAATGATCGTTTTATTAACAATATACTTTCTACAAAGGAAGAAATTGTTTCAAAAACAGTCACTCAATATAATTCATGGCCAAACTAATAAAATAAACATATGTGTTCACCAATTACTTAATAACACAAGTCTAATTACAATATACATTCCTTAAATGTCATAACACTATATAACAAAATATCTAGATATCAACCCCCCTTTAAAAAACACACCAACAAATTTTTTTTTGCCACACAAAAATTCAAAAATGAAAAGGTACATTACCTTCGTTATCAAAACAATTCCTACCCTTTCACTTTTACCCGATCACCCTCAAAAAAACATCTTCAACAAAGAACACCTCCACCCTTTGCAAAATCCTTCTAATCATCATCATCAAAAATTCCCTACAATAATTCCCTTAAACCCTTTATCATCTCCTTCAAACGGCTACTTCGAAATCGGCTATTTTCCACGAATTTCTCCAACAGCAGCGTGTTCAGCAGTGGTAGCAGGAGCAGCTGATAAAAATCCAATAGCAGTGTTTGCCGTCCGGAAAGGGCAATCACGTTCATCATGGTGTCCTGCGCCCCTGACTCTCTGGAATCCACCCCTTTCCCCCTCTCTCCCCGTGGCTGCCACTCAGTCCTACGGACGTTGAACGTAGCCGCCCCTGGAAAATCCAGGGGTGGGATTCCACGTGCACAGAACACACGTCGAGGAACGGGCAAGGGTGCAGACGGGGAGGGATGGGTTGGGATTGCACGAAGAGGGGCAACGGGTTTGCTACGCTGGTCAGATAAACGGTAGAGCAAATAAATCCGCTACTTTAACATGCAGGTCACCGTCGCTTTCCGTTTATTTTATTCGTTAAATATTTCATTTGGCCAACTAGAGCCAATTACGAGCGCTCGCCTCCCGTCCTTTCGCCCTGACGAGCGTAGGGACCCCGACGTTTAAATGTTCAACCCCCCTGCGTGTACCTGTGTTGAAAACTGGCGCCTGAATCCTTTCAGAATAGTTAGGGATGTGTGGGTTGAACATTTTTTAAGGGTTTGTGACAATTATGATGGTGAGTGGTGGGGGTTGAAGTGTTGGAGAGGCTGCGTTGCTTGGGGGTGGAAGTAAGGAGGTGGAGAGGATTGAAGATGAGTGATTTGAGAATTGGGATTGTAGCGTAACAATGTTATATTGTTAGTAATAATCAAACAGTGATTTTTGGAGTGTATGATGATATTTTGCGTACATGTGAAACTTCTTTTTGCAGATTGTGTAAATGTTGTTACGAATTATCGTAACGAAATTGTCTCCCCTATATTTCATATCGATTACGAGAATGTTAACAACGAATTGCAAATGTTTAGATATTGATTTAATAGAGAGAATATAGTTGTCTTTGTGCAAGAAGTTTGGATTCATTAAAATTAGAGACGTTATTTTATAATATCTGTGTTATTTAATTATGAAGCGCCGTTACAATATATATGTGTATATTTATTATTCTTGAGATATTTAAAGTGGTGGGAAATATTGATATGATACTCTGATATTTCAACGTAACAGGAAGTAAACTTTAACCCTTTGCGGACAGAAACACTTTTAACACTAGATTTACGGGCGTTGATACACCTATTTTTTTAAAGTGTGCCAATTTAATTTATACAAGAAAAGTGAAGTTTTCTGCAAAGAAAATAGTTCCAAATCAATTTAAATGAAAGATTTATTATTAAAAAATTAATCAACCAATATGTTATATATATAGTAATCGAATTTTGAATGAGTCAAATTAGATCCGTAAATCTATTGTTAATATTGAGAGATAAACATTTAGTAATATAAAACCACCATATTATCAGAAAATTAGACTGTTAATGTATATAAATTATAGATTATTTATTGTGTAATTATATCTCAGTTTTTCTACTCTCACAATGTACACATGGGGTAATGAACTACAATTAAATTTTTCCTCAGACCACATATATGCATCGTTAGTTCTCAAAAAGTTTATAAGTCTGAAGTTAAAAACTCAGTCTGTCAATTAGTAGGCCCAAATAAACTCCGTTGATCATTCTAACTTATCATATCTCAATGATTCCGCGCCCACCTAGAATTATAAGCACCCCTTAAATTATATTAGGGGTACCGAAAAGTAATCAAAATTGGGGAAATGGAAACGGTTTTTTAACAAAAAATTGAAGGACTTTTTTAAAAAGAGAATCGAACAACTACGTTTACCCTGGCAAAAAGTATTAGAAAATTATGGATATTATTTTGTTGATTATTATTTAAGATTTCTTTAACCCTAGGTCACTAACCTTCGTCGATTCGACGACACAAATTTAATAAGTATGCCATATTAGTTAACATTATCGTAATAAATAAATACCTATCTTTAATCATAGAAAAAAACATGTTTAAATTTTATTTAAATAATACCCTTTAACCCCGTTTGTAAACACCGTAGTCGAAGAGACGAAGGTTAGAGTTAAGCGTCGAAAAATAAGGTTAGTGATCTAGGGTTAATAAATAAATGTTTTTCGCCAGCAAAAAAAAATTTTGATTACTTTCCGTACCCCTAATATATGTCAGAAATCATTTTTTATCACAAATGGCATAATATTCGGATGTGAATAAAACCAAAACCATGATTTTTATATGTTTTATTACATTTTAAAGTTCTATACCTCTAAAAAAAACACCCCTTATTATATCCCAATTATTACACTGACTAATTAATGACCAACATTCACACAAACCACCGTATTTAACCCTCAAAAAATCTTATTTCAGGTATGGTTTCAAAACCGTCGTGCAAAATTCCGAAAACAAGAGCGTCTGGCCCAACAAAAGTCCACGTCCCAAAGTGGCATCGGCGTAGACAACGGCGCCTCGAGTCCAATCGCCGGAAGTGTCAAAGCTGAAGGTCGTTCACCACGAAGTCCCGCAACGCCTCCGGGTGGTTCGAACAGCGTTCTCTCGTCCAACGAGGTGAAACCAATCGCCAATCCAAATCTGGTGAGCGTTAAACACACAGGAGAATCATCAGCAGAGGGTAGCTCGCCGAATGCTCGAGGAAGCAGTGGCGGAGGTGCATGGGGTTCCTGTAGCCCTAGGCCTTTCTCTGCTGCACTTCCGCCCTACCTGCTGGATCCGTTGCCACTGAAGACCGCGAATCTTTACTAATCGTTCCGAAGGAACCGCTCCATCGACAGAATTGTGTAAATATAGAGTTATCGTGTGAAAGGGAATGCTGTTCAGAGGTTTATGTCGTTTCAGAGGGAATTCCCTTGGATCTGTTTTTTCTTTTCTAGGGTAATTTCAATTTATTTTGTTTTTTTTTATTAGCAAGATCTGTTGCGATTCATTTTGAATAGGTATTATGGACATTTGATTTTTTTGAGTAGGTGTTTAAGGGTTTGGAGGTGTTGATGAACTGTGAAGGTGACATGAAGGTGAAGTGATGGACTTAAAGTGTTGAATTTTGTGACTGATAGAATTGTAAAGAGTGGACGTAAGTTTGATTATAGTTTGATGACTGTAGAGTTATCACGTGGGATGAATAACAGTTTGATAACTGTAGATGTCGTCGGATGAACGATGATTGTTTGAATGGACATTGTATTTGTAAGAAATGGAAGGAATGGGTTTTTGATTGATTTTGTAAGGATAACGTTAACCGTCCTATAATCCTCATTGCCGATAATGATTGTCTTTTGCTGGGCTGACTTTTCGATGAAATACGACGAAGAGGAAGTAGGATAGAATTTTTATGGGAGGAAGAAGATGCGAGAGAAGGTTGTGGGAATTTTTAATTTTGGAGAACTATTGGGAGATAACATGGTGATGAAAGGAATTGGAAAATATCAGTTATTATTATCGGATTCAAGTTTTTTGAGCAAGATCAACCCTTTAGAAGATCCTGTGACAAGATAAGTATGTGTTTTTTTTATTTTTGAGTATTTTTAGTTGTGTTAATTATTATAATTTAATTTCGTTATTTAAAATTGTTTTTGATCTGTCGTTGCCATTTAATCTTCATGAGATGAAAAATTCAGGTTGAGGGAATAAAATCTAAGCAAAGACTTGCTGGAAATGAATATTCTATGGAGTGACCTGCTTTGGATATTTTGTACAATTTTTTATGTTGTGTGGATTCACTGAATTTTTGATGTTCCGAATTTCGTGTAAAAACCGCGATCTTGTTATTTACGCTGGACGTCAAATGAAGAACTTTTTTTAATTCAAAGAAGAATATTTAATAATATATATTTCTTTTCATTATAACAATAGGGCAAGTGTTTCAAATAAACATTAAAAATATAAAAACTGGTAAAAAGTGAAATTTTAAAGGAAAATAATCGAATAATTCTCACGATAAAAATATCATCTGTAAAAGTTCAGTTTTCAGAATTTTATAGTCATTGTTTTGTTTCGAATTCTACTTCTAATAAGTTTTTTTTTTCTTTGAAATCCTTATTTCTGTTTACTTCAGTTAAAAACTTAAAAACTCGGTTTCAAACTCAAGGTTTCGTTCCACCTCTAAAAAAGCTCCAAGAAAAACCAAAATAAAATCATCTCAGGCCAAAAATCCCCCAAAATTTCTTCAAAATTGCCATCTTCATCCTAACAAACGATTTTAGTGGAATGAACAAAAACAAAACTCAACAAAATGCGACATAAACCCCCCAATCGAACTACAACTAACTAGTATCCTATTTTTTACAATAAATCCCCCTCGAATTCCACTAAAATCTCCATAAAAAAATCATTGCCAATAATTTCCATCATTCTTAACATCCAATTCGAGGACAATGAGGAAACAAAGAATTAAAACACGATCCATAAAAGTCAATGGACTCTGAACAGCGTCGTATCTTCATGGACCTTTGTTAAGATTAAACACCATAGAGAGGTGGTATCGATGTGGCCGGCACTTGTACAGTTTGTTGCTATAAATATAAATATATATATATATACATAAAATAAATGTTTTACACCATACAGATAAACTCCACCATGCCATGGGGAGAAAGATTACTTTCGCTACCATCTGTCGCTCGAAAGAAGCGCAAAAGAGCGGCGATTTTCAATCAGCTAGTAGCTCCACAATAATTATCATTGGCAATTTCAATATACCGCAGAATTATACATTAGCCTGTAAGGTTTTATTAAGTCCGTGTAAAAAATATGTTAGTGTCCGTGTCTGTCCACGATGGGAAAAAATGGGTTTTCAGTAGGAATGTGCGGGCTATCCAATGTGTCGAGTACCCGACCGATTGAGTCGGGTCGGTAGAAGTCGGACGGACTCGGGCGGATACCCGATGCATACGGCCCTTCGGATAGCCGAACTGCTTCGGGTGAAGACGCCAGACATCGGATGGGGTCGGGACTCACGGGTATCATGAACCGCTAGACAGAGCCGACCCGACGTTTGCCGGTTTGGCACGAAGCAGTCGAGCTGCCCAACACCCGAAGGCCCGAACGCATCGAGTAACCGCCCGAACCCGCCCGACTTCTTCCGAACTGACCCGAACCCGGTATATTGCGAACCCGCACATCCCTAGTTCTCAGCGATAAAAAAGTCCAGCATGGAGGATAGAAAGGTTTTCGAAAAGAAAGTTCAACGTAAAAGAGGATGAAAAGGGTTTAGAAAAGAAAGTGCAACCGTTTCTCGGCGTCGAAGGAAAAGTCATCGGTAGGATCGAAACGAATGGGAACCGTCCGGTGTGTTCTCCAACGTGACAATTATTTTTCTAATACTATCATCGACAATGATCTAACAACTTTGTTAAATCAACGATGACCTCTCCTTCGACAATGTCCTCGTAACCTGGAATGTCGAGTGCCGCCTAAAAACGTTGTCGACGTATTTTTACTTTAAAGAGGTTTCTCCACTTTCAGTTTCTTTTTTTCGAAATATACATTTATTGAAAATAATAATTCTTGTACCTGTTTCTTGTCTTAGTCGTCGATTACATCGTTGCTCCTGATCGTGGTCCAGGTTTGTCTACATGTACGATTGTATTGTGCGTATGTGTACGTGTATATGATTTTTTTTTAATCATTGTACTATACGTCGTTCGGATATACGCATTTATTTTTCTGCGATTTGTTGGCGCGTTATTGTTGTACACGATTTTGACGTTCGACGATTCTTTTTTGTGAACGAGTTTATCCTCTTTTTTTATTTTCGACACCGTCCTCTCGAGCATTCGTGGGAAATTTACGTTCGTCTGATAACAACTGAGTTTATCATTTCGATATTCCTTTCAATAAATTATTTAATTTAAACAGGATGTCAGTGTCATAAACGATCGCTAAACTTCGAAAAATCCTCGAGTTTTGCAAAACAAAAACTGCACTTCCCCCACTCCTGATCGACAGTCGAACTCATTCAGCTGGAAAAGAACATCGAACATCCCTCTCGCGAGCCAATGCCCATGGTGTTTCAACCACAGGCTGAAATTTCGGAATACAAAAGTAATAAAAGCATCATCGTACAGTAACGTTCAATAATAGCACCTGAAAGAAGTACCCCCTTGACTCTTTAGATATTTCTCAAACCTCGTCAATCTTCTTCAACACCCTTGTCATTCTCCCTCACCCTTCCATCCATTACAATGTAATTATTTAACAATTATAAGTCACAACTTAGAAACATACCCCAAAAACATTCCAAACCGCCAGGTGGCGGAGTCTTCAGCGAGTAGCGGGGGAACCCCAACCGTACGCCATTAATGAACGCAACAGTACGCTCGATATTCGTATTGAGTGTTCTCTAGTCGTTCGTATGCCATTCACAGGGTCTCATCGTAATCCCCATGAATGGGCGATAAAAAAAAACTGTCTTCGATCGAATTAGCGTGTTTTCGTTGATAAAAAGCAAAGTGAATTATTTCTTTGTTCTTTTTTTTTTCTCGGAGCAGCGTAATTCTTCGTCACTTGTCGGAGTTAGTCGAGGAGTCAGGCGCCTATGGGTGTACGTCTAAACGATGTAGGTTAATGTATACGAACTTCACGTTTCGTACACATCAGCCATAAGTGTTTGCCCGTACAACCTCTCGTTATAATTAGATTTATATTTATATAAATAATAAGACTGTTTCGCGGTATCTCGTAGCGGTTGCATTCGAGGGACGACGAATTAATTATTAGGCCATCGTTAGGGTGCCCGCGCCCATTCCAAAGCCCACGCCTTTGGGCCCGAAATTTCTACCGTAACAGCCGCGACAGTAGATGTCGCCATCGGGCCCGTCGTTGAGGTTCGTCGAATCTAACGAACGATGGCAGGCGGCACAGCTGAAGCATCGTTTGTGCCAAAGACGGTTCTTAGAGATCATCTGCTCGGCGGCGTAGACCGGATATCCGCAGCGCGCACAACCGTGGCCGTCGTTTCGTTTCTGCCCTACCTGGGGCTTCGCATCGATGCTGGAATGGAGATTTGACATTGTTAATTAAATTAGAAAAGATGTAAGTGTGACAGAGAAAAATGTTTAGAGATTTGTAGAGGAGAATGAAGTATGTGGTGAAAGAGGGGGTGTGGAAGGGTGGATCCGCAATTGGGTCCATGATGGACACCAAATATGCTGAGGTTAAATAAAATCTCTAAACTGATTTTTAAGTTAAATCTAAAAAGATTTACTAAGTTAGACCTAATCCAGGGTGACTAGTGGTCCCGACTTGAAATTCTTATTCTGTTGTAACGTTTTATCAAATTTCATCCCCTAAACTGATTTTCATCCTGAATTTAAAACGATTTATTAGTTCAGATCTAATTGTAAGGCTGATTAGTGCTTCCAACCTGAAATTCTTATTAATTTCGACAAAATTTGGGAAATTTCATCCCTTAAACTAATACCCAACCTAAATGTAGAACGATTTACTAAGTTAGATGTAATCCAGGGTAACTACTGATTCAGATTTGATATTATTGTTTTCTCTGGTACAGTTTTACTAAATTTCATCCCCTAAATTGATTTTCACCGTGCATTTAAAATGATTTACTAGCTCGGACCTAACCTGACTCTGAGATAACTAGTGCTCCCAAATTTTGCTAAATTTCGTCCCCTAAAATATCTTTCACCCTAAATCTAAAAAGGTTTTCTAAGTTAGATCTAGTCCAGGGCAACTAATGGTCTCGATTTGAAATTCTTATTTTCTCTAGTAAAATTTTGCGAAATTTCATTTCCCAAACTAATTTCCACACTAAATCTGAAGAAATTTACTAACAAAGAGTAAATAGATGTAAATGTAAGACTTAATCCAGTATAACTAAATTTCATCCCCAAAGGTAACTTTCCTCCTGAATCGAAAAAGATTTTCTACCCCACATTTAACCCAGGCTAATTAGTGATGCTGACTGCAAATTTTAATTATTTCCCTATAGTTGATGAAGCGCAAAAAACTTAGAAATTTATTTATACTAATGACTATAATAAGGGCACTTACTATGAGGGAGCGTGATCTCCATTCGTTGAAACAAGAGTCGGGGTGTGGCCAAATCCGAATCCTTTGGGTCCGAACAGTTTACTGTAGCAAGACCGGCAGTGAATTTCCTTATCAGGTCCGTCGCAAGCAAGCATAGAGTCCAATGGTCTATGACATTCGGCACAGTTGAAGCATTTCTTGTGCCACATGGTGCCTTTGGCGAGCTGTTGTTCAGCAGCGAACACCATGCCACCGCAACGAGGACAACCTTGTCCTGCTGGCGCCTTGATGGATGTCGTGTCAGGATTGTAGAAGGGCCGAGTGGCCGAAATTTCTTCCTCCCTGAAATAAATTCTTTCTTAAATATCCCATTCCACTTGTCGAAGAAGAATAATAAAAATAAAACTATTAAAAACACCATACAAATTTTAAGGAACAAATGTGAATTTTAACACGTTGAATGCCATTGATATTTCGCTAGTTTCATTATATCTGCCGAAGTGAAACTTTTTTTTAAAGACACTTTTGAGTAAATATTTGGATATTAGACCTTTATCTTTTCAACGCCAATATTTAATTAATCGATATGTTAGAAACTTCATAAATATTGCAACTTAAAAGTGACATAAAATTTCATCAATTTCAACAGCGTTGGGTCACCGGCGACCCCCATGGCAGTCAATAATAATAAAGTGTTAATAGTAATGTTAATAATAAAGAGTTCAATTCGAAATGGAAAGGTGGTTAAATTAAAATTAATAAATTATTTTAAGACAGCACCAAAGAATCATCCTTATGTTAAAAATTCTATGAAATAGATGCATCTTCACGCATCCATAGCGACACTATTGCAGAAATACCCTGGTAATTTGAAAACGTCTCGGGAGATAAAGTTAGAAATTTATACTCTGGAATTTCCAAGACGTGCTGCATTTTTTATACATCTGACAGACACGTTGGACATGCACTGTCGTGAAAAATGGATCTCCCTTTTCCAACCCGAAACTATCTCATACAAGTTTGTCTTGAAATGACGAAATTCTCGAAATCTCAACCATACGGTTTGAATTCGACGTGTCAGGCTACGACGAAAGGGCAAAAACACTAGGTCTAGAAGAGTAGCAACGAAAATAAGAATAGCCAAAATAAGAGTAGAATAGGAGTGAATTAAGAATCAGAAACTGGAATAAAAATAGAGCGATAAGCGCAAAAGTAACAGAAAAATAAATGTACGAAGGTAGAAATAGAATAATAAAAACGAGAGTAGAAGAATAGTTCTAACAATAATGATAGAACGTTACATAAAATAGTAAGAGAAGTGCATGAGTAGCAAGAACAACGGAAATAAAAATGGATAAAGAGTAGTAAATACAAGAGCAGAAGTACGATTGGAGTAACACGAGTAGCAAAACTTGTAAGAGTAGAACTGCAGCAGTAAGAACAAGAGTAGAAAAAGAATACTTGTAATAACAGTGGTGGAAGAGTAATAGAAACAATAATAGGAGAAATAAGAGCAAAATAAGAGTAACAAAAACAGATGAAAACTAATAGGAGCAAGAGTAGAATCGGAGCAACAGAAACAGAGTAGATCTACTCACGTTAGGCCGTCGGTCTGAAGGAAACCTGATCCGCACGCGAATCCGTATCCATGCGGTCCCCATTTCTTCCCATAGCAGGTCTTACAGTAGACATCTTTGTCGGGCCCGTCGCAGGCGATGATAGAGTCCAGGGTTTTCGTGCAATCGTGACACTTGTAGCACTTCCTGTGCCATTCACGACCCTTTGCCAGCACCTGCTCGGCGGCAAAGACTACTCCGCCGCAACGTGGACATCCCTTGCCAGGGGGGGCCTTGATTATCGCGGTGTCGATCACGGTAGTGCGAGGTGCAGCGTCGCTGCATTTTTTAAAAGTGCAGTTTCGTTATGACATTGGAAAATTAGGATGAAAATTTCATATGAAATAAGTGGGGGATGCTTCTCAAATCGATCTGATTTTAGCGACGTTCTGGGAACATTGGAGAACGTTGAGATCAGTTTTGGAGAACAGTTTTTGGTGAAAATCTTGTGGTGAATTTAATGCAAACTTTTTATAAAGCATTTCACGGTATTTGGAAGAAGCTACTGCATGAGAGTGAACTTAGTTTGTGGGCCATACATCCATAGAATTTAATTTATGGATAATTTAATTTTTACTATATGGTAAAATTAGGGGGTTCGGATAGATTTTTTTGGTTTAGTAATGACGAAGGATTTTTGTTTTATGTGTGATAGATACGTGAAATATAATATTGGAAAATTGATATAATAAAAAAATTGTTAAAGATATTTAAAATATTTTTTGAAAAATTCGTTGATTAAAGTTTGCTGAATATTCAAATGCTTTAATTTAAGCATTGAACCACAAAGAAGTTTATATTACAAAATTGCAGGATACTCAATTCAGCCAAAGCTTCGTTAAAATCAGAATTCTTCTATTGAAAATCCCCTCTTACGAGTCGCACAAATGACAAAAAGCAGAAACGCACATTGCTCCATGTTTTCTGTCTCTCCTGTTTACTTTTCACAATTTTATTTAATTAAATTTGTAGAATTATTTTCAGTTGATTATTAATCTTTTCATTGCTCCGTTTCATATCCCTGATTACGAGGCTCAACGAGCATTGACACGACTTTCATGCATCACCCAGTGATACAAATTCATTAAAACGTTTATCACAAACTCAATTAACCAATTCAGAGATCAGACCTTAATATTTTCACGATAAATCATACTAAAACTTTTGCAAAACACTCTTCAAATTTATCAATTAACAAAATGATAATTTAATAATACAATAAAATTACCAACTACCTAATCAATCCTCTCCAATCTTCATTCGTGCGACTCGATCGTTTAAATATTTTCAACTCCAAAACTGAATTCCATGCGAAATAAAATCAATACTAAATGATAATTCAAAATAGGGACAACTTTTTTTAACATTACAATCTCCTATTATTCTTTTCTGTCGAAATAATTCACGCTTGCAGTTGATCATCCAAAATCAATCAGGTGAGTACAACTACCCCCATGATTTTAATTAAATCATCACTTTTTTAATTCATCCTTTTGTTACAGATCGTTGAAAAATCAACACTCGCAAGTTATTTCAAAAGATTTCGACGAGGAAAAGTGCATGCAGGTTGGCAAAAATTCAAAGATAATTATTCACAGTGGATACTATTTGTGAAATTTCTAAGGGTAAAAAAAACGTGCGGATCATTCGAGGGTGGAATTATCGAGTACTCTGTGCCCTGAATTGACTTTGACTGACATTGGACTTGTAGCTGAGAGGATAATTGCTGGAATAAAATCGGTACTCGACATTCCACTCGAAGACAGCAGCGAAAGGTAAGTAATAGCGCAAAGCGTTAAGGCGTCGTTCTATGTGTACCATGTATAGTGCAGAGATTCAAAGATGTCAACCAATTAGGTTAACTGCTTCAGTCACGTGTATATTCTAATCTATCGTCATTGGTTGAGCAAATCACGTGTCGAGACATCTCATTGGATAAAGTTGCCGCGAAGAAGATGCATTGGCGTAACCGTCTGCACGAAACAATAAATATTAGACGGGTAAATTAAAAAATGTTGCTTTGAGAGTATTAATATAAGGGACTATAATAGCATATTTTAAAAAAAATATTAAATTGGAAAGGAATGTGTAAAAATGTAAATTTCTACTTCGATTTTATCAAAACTGAGCCCTGCTCCGTGTGTCCAGACACTTTGCCTCTCTGCCCTTAATTTTATAAGGTTTCAGTGACTTATTATCTCTGCACTATACACGCATGTGTGTATAGTGACATGCAAAGACTCATTCGTTCGCTCGACTATTTATAATTCGAGTTCATTGCAACGTTTGCTGGAGAATAGCCTTGCTGACTGCGAAGAGATTACAAATTAACGTTTTACAAGTTCTCAATAATTCATAAAGTTGCAAATTCTTAGTATTATATCAAATCTACATTCTCGAAAATGACAAAGAAGGGGTTTGTGATTTTATTCTCCCGACATACTACAATACTTTCTCTAATTGATATTAATTGCATTTATAACATTCTCAACATTAACCGTATGAATAATTCATGGATACTGGTTTTTACCATGGCAAATTTTTAATAAAAATAATAACATATTTTCATTCTCTTTAGCTAGTAATTTTACCGCGTATGGTGCGGTTAATGTTAACAACTAAAAACCTCTAACATCTCCACATCAAATCAAACCCATAATCTCAAAAATCCCCAAAAAGTCAACAAACCTACAGTTTTCCCCTAACACTCTTCTTTCTCAATTCTCTCAACAAATTTCACCCACCCAAATTTCTCTTCACAGTCCAATAAGCGCCATGAAACGTCCAAATAAACTCAATCTCCCTCGAGCCCATTGTCAAACATTCGATCAGCCATCCGCATACACACAGACCCACGCATGGTGACTAAACTGTAACAGTATAACTAAGGGGGGCGCGTACCCCTCGTCCTCAATATCGCACTGCAGCCCGATCCACATAACCCCAGCGTGGCCAATACCTCGCGGACCGAATTTCTTCGGATAGCAAGCTGTTAAGCAGACAAGCGCATCATATATAGTGAGAGTGTAGAAGCCGAGGCGGGATATCTCTGGTGTGTTCCCGTCTCAGTCTCGGCTCTGAAAACCCACCCATTGGCGTAGCAGTCGCTTTGTAGGGCGCCACCACCCTGGCCGTAGCCATAACCCTTCGGTCCGAATTTCTTTCCGTAGCATACTGCGGAGAAGATCGGTTAAAGGTATCTCGTCGTTTTGACGATTCGACTTTCTTCACTTCTCGAAGGCGCAACGTGAACCGTCGAGCACTGTAATGTCGTTCTTGATAGTTACTTTTTTTTTCGTTACGTTGCTAGAATGATCAGTGTTGCCATCTTGTCACGAGAGATGGTAAATTTACGTACGACATTCAGTGTTCAAAGGATCGTCGACTTCCTTCTTTTGTATAATCGTGCAGATTTCTCACCTTTGCAATAGATGTCCTTGTCAGGACCTTCGCAGCAGTTCACTGAGTCTAATCTCTTGGAGCAGTTGGCACATTTAAAGCATTCCTTGTGCCATTGCTACACGAGACACAAAGGATCATGAGTTAGTCACTGAAAGTTCTCGGGGAGGGTCAACGCACATAGTTATTCCCAGCTTTTCGGTGGTGTTTCGATTAACCATTAACCGGAGATTACTAGTTACTATTAATTACTGTTACAATAGTTACTAGTAATTATTATAATGATCTAGATATATAATATCGACCTTCATTTGTATTTAGGGTCTTTTTTTTTAATTAAATCGAGATTTAATTACATCCAGATGCAGATAAATTAAATATAGTAGATATGTATTATTCTCGATATTTCTGATAGAAAATATACTATGTGTCGGAAAAAACCACTAGGAATTTTTTGTGACTTTCTTTCTTTTTTTAATTCTTCTATAGTTGCCGGTTGTTAGTTAATTTGATATTTGAAAATGGTGATAGCCAATTTATTCTCATGCCGAGCTACTTAACAACTCGTAAAAAATCTCCACTACAATTATATTTAAAAATTGAAACTATTTCTGACTATAATTGAAATTATTTTCTTTCAAATTGGACTTGTACTACTTAAAACATTTTTCATTTGAAAGTAACTCGGAAATCTGATCATTTATTTCTTACTAGATTCTCTATGGTGCACTTCCGGTACATGAACTCCCCGGTTAATGGTTCAAACTAGTTTTTTTACATTTTACGGACAAACTTGCGTACAAAGTTCCCGCCATATGCCTTCAAATGCGGTCTGTAATTCTAACTTCCATTCTGTGCAACTTGCAATTCTCCTTCAACTCCTGCATTCTCGTTACAACTCAAATAATTCAAAAATAGAATGCCAAAAACCGTAGAACAAAAACTCGACATTTATAATGAATCGGATAATAAAATAAGAAAAGAAAAAACACCGAATAAAATAACACATCCCAAAAACTACCCCAAATTCCACGGCCGGGTACAAAAACTTGGAAAGGGTGACATTTGTGACCAAGTACGAAACACTTTGCGCCTATGGTATATTTGGAAAAAATTCCCTCATTAAAGAGATACTTCAAAAATGTACCATGACATAAAAAAAAAACAGAGGATACAAATGGTAATTTGAAAAAAAACAAAAAAACAATGAATTGGATGTACAATTTTTGCAATGCACGGTTCTTGGAAATGAAATGGACGAGGAGATTTTTAAAGGTCACAGAAAACTCAGAGGTGAAAATAACGTAGATCTTTTGGGAAAAAAAGATACCTCGACAATATATTTCGCGATCAGGACCATCGCAATGAAGCGTCGAGTCCAGTGACCGGTGACAGATTTTGCACTTGAAGCATGCTCTATGGTAACCCTAATCAATCACAAGAAGCAGGAATAACCATGGCGTGACCGAATTTGTACATATCTCGCAAACGAAATACAGTCGGATGGCTCTTGGTGCCGCGGCTTATTTTGTCAGATGTTCCAATTGCACTTGCTGCAATTAGCAAGCGTTCCTTGAACTTGAATTTCATTATTTTGTTGAGGTCGATGATTTGTTGATGCGTAAAAAAATATATGTTGCACTAATTGAGTTGGGGTGCCTCCAATTGGCAATGGTGAACCAGAGTTGTATTTAGGTGGGGGTAGAATAATAGATGTGACAATAATTAGTAGTTGAATTAATTACATGTTTACTTAGGATTTTCGAAAATTTTAGAATCTTATTTTTATTTTTGGATAGAATAAGGTTTTTCAATAACTTGGTTTAATTTAATTACATTTTGAGATGCTTCTTCGAAATATTTAGAATTAGATTTTTATTTTTTATTGATAGAGTAATAGGTGTTTTAATAATTATTAATTAAAATAATTGTGGATTTGTTGAGGAAATTGATTCGGAAATTTTGGAATTATACTTTTCTAGTCAGTAGAATAGAAGGTGTTGCAAAATTTACTAGTTAAATTAATTATCTTTTTGTTTTGTAGGTTCGATGGACAATTTTCGATTTATAACTTTATTTTTTAGTGGTGTGCTATTTTTTCAAAATAGTTGGAATGAAACGTATAAAGATTGCACATAGACTTCCGTTTTAAGGGCTTGAGATTATTTAACAGCGATCGTTTATTATGGATCTAATAGTATTAACGTGTTCCTCTTACGTAATTATACAATTTTATTATAACGAAGATTCACCATGTGTGATTTAATTTCGAAGGAATTTACTTGCGTTATTTAAAGACACTCTGCATGTGGTATATTTTCAGATGTACGGCATAAAAAGTCCATATGATTTTCTATTATATTATTCCGCGAATCTTCTTTCAGAACGGATGTAAAATTGAATTTCCAACGGGAATTTACTTGATCACGTTATACCGTTTTGGTATCAGAGACGCGCCAACCAGTAGAATTCATCAGCCAATGTTCACATATTAAAGTAATCCTACATTTGTCTCTTTTTTTCTCTTTTTAAGTCGACTTTAACTTTAAGCTACAGCCATTTGTTCTGGAACCTACGATTAATATTAATAGATTGTTAACATTAGAACTACCAAAGGTAAGGTATTCTTGGTGTTCAGAAATACAGTTAAAAGTAGAATCATGCAGTAGAACAATTCAGCCACTATAGCCTCCTAGTCATCCAGTAGAATGCTCCGACCACCTTAAAGTTCTAGAGTCATCCAGTGGAGCAGCCCAACCACTATAGTCTTATAGACATCGAGTAGAATAGCCCAGCCATTGTAAAATCCCAGAGTTTCCCAGTGGAACAGCTCAACCACTTATAGTCATCAAGTAGAAAATTTCGACCAGCATAAAGTTCCAGGGTCACCCAGTGGTGCAGCCCAATTACTATAGCCTCATAGACATCGAGTAGAATCATCCAGCCATTGCAAAATCCCAGAGTTACCCAGTGGAATAGCTCAATCACTTATAGTCATACAGTAGAATATTTCGACCAGCATAAAGTTCCAGGGTCACCCAGTGGTGCAGCCCAATTACTATAGCCTCATAGACATCGAGTAGAATCATCCAGCCATTGCAAAATCCCAGAGTTACCCAGTGGAATAGCTCAATCACTTATAGTCATACAGTAGAATATTTCGACTAGCATAAAGTTCCAGAGTCATCCAGTGGAGCAACCCAACCACTATAGCCTTATAGACATTGAGTAGAATAGCTCAGTAGTCATAAAATCCTAAAGTTACACAATGTAACAACTGAACTACTTATAGTCATCCAGAGTTAGTCAGTGGTGCAGCCCAATTACTATAGCCTCATAGACATCGAGTAGAATAATCCAGCCATTGTAAAATCCCGAAGTTGTCCAGTGGAACAGCTCACCCACTTATAGTCATCCGGTGGAATATTTCGACCAGCATAAAGTCCTACATAAATTCCCCCTCATCCAGTGGACCACTTAATTCTTTCAGCAACAACAACACCATCTTGCATTCCCAACCAAATATTCATCTCCAAGACGAAATGCATATTAATAATAATAAACTTTCTCCTCTGGCTCGACTCAAGGGTATGAAAATAAATCGTAAAACGCAACACGTTTCTCCACTTGGCATTGCTTTCTCGTAGCTTAAACTGGTTGTAACAGAATAAATTAACGATTCGATCGCGAACCTAGCTCTATACCGGTATCATGTACGTCTGATTGCATCGATAATACAAGAGATTGGCAATGTTAGTCAAAGAAGAAATTAGCTTCCATCGGGTCGCAGCACGAATATTCGTTCCAAGTTATTTTCCAACATCAGGCTTAGATAAAACGGCCAGTTGGGACTCTGCCAAGCAATGAGAAGACAGGAAAAGTTTTTGGGACGACACCAACGGCAACAAGCTGCGATGCGGACGACTCATCGTCTTCTGATTTCTCTCCTACTCTTACACACCTCTTTTTTTCCCTCATTGTTATGAAATTACGCGTTTCGTTATACGGCAACGTTACGGTGGCACGTCATGGTCCATAAGGTTTGGCAGAGTGTCAGCGAACACGGTGGTCAATTTTAGTCACGGATAATGCGAAGCGCTTTGCAAAGTTGAAAGCGTTTTTTTTATTGTAACGAATTTATGCGTGTTTTCAAAAATTCATCGCTTTTTCCACATTTAGACTGTGATGGTTTATTATGTACTAATTTGGTTTAACGGAAGTGATGCTTATTTATTTTAAAATTAGGGTTGCAGTATTGGAGAAGGAATTAATTCTTCCAAAATTTTATTTGTCCATAGAATTAACTATTTTTTTCGTTGTCCAGAAATCCAAATGTCGAAAACGGATTATGTTTGTACGAATTTTCAATAATTAATTCTAAAATTCCTTACTCTCCCATTTTTAATTTCATTTGACGATAGTCAATTTTAAAATTGGGGTTCTATATTTGAAAATTTTCGTTTTAAAATCTAAAGGTTTTACGAAAAATGGTGATAGAATAATTGAATAATGAGTCGCGGCACCAAGGTGGTTGCGAGAGTCGATGGTAATCGTTTTATGGGGTTAAAAACTCACCCTTCCTCGAGCCAACATCTGCTCCGCAGCGTAGACGTATCCTCCGCATCTTGGACATCCTTCTCCTTCCGGTGCCTTCGCGATAGCGCGTGGTTCCAAAATGGCGTTCGATCCTCTTGCAAGATCCCTACAAATCCAGAAATTGTAAAATTCGTCTTTCCATCTCGTATGCGAGGCTACAATACGAGCATGGGGACAAAGCAGTGGTTCCCAACGGGGATTCCATCACCCCATGGTGGAACTTTGGAGAACATTACTTAATTGGAGTAAATCTATTCTTTAGACTTTCCAATAACTCTATGGATCAAAAGATATTAAAGAATAATGGGAATTTAACATATTAATTAACAATCTGTACACGGATTATTTTCAATTTGTACAAAGTGAACGTTAAGACACGGCGAGAAGGGGTGTTGGATTTGAAGGGGTTGGAAACCACTAAGGTAAAGCAGCTAAAGAACACCAACCACAAAATACAAAAGTATCGTCGAGGAGGTAAGAATCATGGGAGCTCATAAATATTATAATTAATTTTAAATTTCATTTTTCAACTGTGTCATTTAATTTAAAATTTCAAAATTAAATTTGGCTCCCATTCGATCTCACGTTTTCGACTATGCGGGGTTCCAGGTGAAGAAAAAAATCCCAGAAGAAATTCCTCTCACAGAATAACCACTTGTTGTTAAAAGTTTGTTAGGCACATGTTAGTAATTTGTTAGTATCATTTTTTCCCCTTTGCAACCACGCAAGTGGCTTCCGCCGAGCCCCGAGAGGAGAGCCGAGAAGCGGAACGTGTGTATAACAATAAAATAATAATGTCTTTTCCCAAAAAAAATCAAGAGAAAAAAAGAAACAGGTCAAGAATAAAAGTGAGATAGAGAGACAGAGTGAAAGAAACAGAGAGAGAGAAAGAGAGACAGAATGAGAGATAGAGAGAATGAGGACAGAGAAGATAGAAAAAAGAAACATAGAGAGGAGCAGAAAAGAGAAAAAAGGGGTAGGAATAAAGAGGTGGAAGACAGAAGAAACATCTAAACTGTAAGATCAGCTCGAATGGGGAACCCAACGAACTTAGAACGTTCATCTCTTTACTGCCTGTGTGTTACACGCGTGTTTTACGTATTATCTCTGCTTTCTGCGTTTACTTTCTGTATGCATGTATGTGTACATATGTATATGTGTTGTGTAAGCGCGCATCCGCATGTGATGTATATAAGCACCCATAGAGTTAAATTGTTAGCGGGGTTATGAGGTTAAATTCCGAAAAAAGGTACGAGAGGCCGTGCAGGTGTGCGGATTGATATAAATATAGATATGAATTGAGAAAAAAAAGAAGAAAAAGAAAATAGCTTGCTTGCTTGCTTGTTTATCACGCGGAGAGTGAGAGACAGATAGAGATGTAAAGAGAAAAAAAAAGTAGAGAGAGAGAGAGAGATAGAAGTAAAGAGAGAGAGAGAGAAAGAGAGAAATAGAGAGATAGAGAGATAGACAGAGACAGAGAGATATAGAGAGTGATAGAAAGAAAGAGAGAGGCGGAATTTGACTCGGTGCTCACCATTTTTCTATTTGAATATTCTCTTTATCACGGGGGGTGGCGCGCAGGCTCGTGCCACGTGATAAAGCGACAACATATATTGTTCAATTGGCCTCCGGTTGGCTCGCACTCGGCGGGGCTGGCGGGGGTAAGGTGTTTTTCGTGTTCTTTTCTTTTTTTTTGGTTTCTTTCTTACAAAAAGGCCTAGGGTTTTTTGAGGAGGCTGTGGGTAACAAGGTTTGTTTTATATGTTTTTTTTTTCATTCGCTGGGAGACGTTTAGACGTTAGACGTGAAGGTGCAGGCGTGCTTACAAAGGCACGGGTCTCGTTTTCTCCAGATACTCGTTCTCCATTCGTTTTATCGTTCTCTTTTGTTGGACGAGGAAGAAAGAATTATTTGCATTTTACGTGTCGTTAGAATTTCGTGCGTGTGTATGTTTTTTGTTTCAATGGGCTACACGTGTGTGTTACGTTTGTAGGCACAGCGTGAGTATGTAATTAGGTATTTGGATACTTTCTGTATTTTTGCTTTTGGTTTTGTATTTTTCGACTTCAATTAATAAGGTTTTTTTTGACTGGGACCTACGTGTTTTTAGGTGGATTCCGAACCACCGAGGCTATGATATAAATTTCACGTAGAAAAAAAATCCTAGTGGTGAAAATTCCAGAGGGGGATTTGAACTCGGACCCTTTGGGTTACGAGTCCGAGTTTTTATCTCCTCGGCTATCATAGCCTCATTGTGTCGTTTGTGTTTTTACGTTACTTCTTTTAAGTGTACATACACATGTACGATTTTGTATTTTGTTTGTTTGTGTGTGTTTTTTTAGCATAGATACTCAATGAAATACAACTGACTCTTCTGTTTTTACTTTCCGTTTTTTCGTCTTTTAATGGCACTTATTACAGATGGTACAAATGATTCTATAAACTAGCGTATTATGTAGTAGTTTCGCATAAAAGAAAACGAAAGAAGAATAAGGTAAACAATACGAATCGAGCGGGCGGATAGAAAACGTCGCATGGGCTCGTCACACGGAAGACAATGAGAGACAGATAAAGAAGACAAGAATCGGGAGTTACGTGATAAGATAGTCGACTAGATTAAAACACAGTTAATTATAATTATTAACGTCGTCGTCGTCGTCGTCGTCGTTATCATCATCATTATCATCATCATCATCATCATCATCATCACCATCACCATCCGATCACCATTATCGCTGTCGGTGTCGATGAACGACGAAGAGGATTAAACAGGTTTTAAGATTAGGTTTAATAAGAAAAACGAAAAGAAAAGTAACAAAAGAAAGACTTTGAGAAAGAGACATAGAAAGGACATGGGAAGGAGATAGATAAAGAATTGATGAAATGCTAGCTCGCATTTTTGCGAACATCAAGGGGGATGTGGTTTTCCGGATAATTGTCAAATACAAAACGAAAAAAGAGATTAGGTTGAGACGCATCGTTTATTGAGAGGGGGTACAGAGGATTGGGTGTCCGGGTGGGATGGACTTAAAAACAAAAGGACGCGATTTTTACACGGTCTTCGTGCTCTGTACACATATAGTACGTAGAAGATGCATGCTCTCGTTCCCTGGATTCTTAGTAGACATCAGCTTCTTCCAAATTCGCCGTAGGTGCGTGCGTTTTATCGTACCAAGAAGAGGATCATGCTGTTGGATCTTAGGTTGCTGTTGATCGGTTCGACGGTCGATGGTCGGTCGATGGTGTTTGGTTTAGGTTTACGTTTTTTGGTTTTAACGGCGCAAATGGTTGTCACGAGAGGGGCGATCGCGAACGACTAAGGTAATATGTCGACAATAGGAGTATTGAGGATGGGGATTGAAGGTCAGGAAGGGAACGAAGTCGGACGACGGCAGGTGCACTCACTCGCTACTCTTCGCTAGATGTTCGCCCTGATCCATGGAGAGACAACCAGCACCACCACCGAAGCCATAGCCCTTAGGGCCAAACTTGCGACCGTGGCAGACTTTGCAAAAGAGTTCGCCTTCGTGCTCGGAGCAGTTTGTCGAGTCGAGCAGTTTGCCACAGAGACCTGGAACAAGGTGATTTCATGCAAAGCTATTACCAGACCAGAGAAAGAAGTCACTTGATAAGTGGCTTGATCCGATTCGCCCAAACGGATAGAGACGTTCCTTGTTCTCGTGTATTTTTGATTTTAACGCGCTATTGACCGAAACAGCCACACATTTAAAGCTGTAGCGAGGACAGACTCCCTATACCCTGCACCTCAAGCCAAGCAACTTTATAATATGTAGAAGTATATATTATTAGACCAGAAAAAGAAGACACTTGATACTTATTAGTACACAGTTAAGCACTTGCTTGGCTACGTATACTACTGGACCAGAGAAAGAAGTCACTTGATACGTGCTTTGGCTAGTTATACTACTGGACTAGAAAAAGAAGTCACTTGATAACTGATTTAGCTACTTATATTATTGAACCAAAGAAAGAAGTTACTTGAAAAGGGTCTTGGCTACTTATACTACTGGACCAGAGAAAGAAGTCACTTGATAAGGGGCGTGGCTAGTTATACTACTGGACTAGAAAAAGAAGTCACTTGATAACTGATTTAGCTACTTATACTACTGGACCAGAGAAAGAAGTCACTTGATAAGGGGCGTGGTTAGTTATACTACTGGACTAGAAAAAGAAGTCACTTGATAACTGATTTAGCTACTTATACTACTGGACCAGAGAAAGAAGGCACTTCATAACTGATTTAGCTACTTATATTATTGGACCAAAGAAAGAAGTTACTTGAAAAGGGTCTTGGCTACTTATACTACTGGACCAGAGAAAGAAGTCACTTGATAAGGGGCTGGGCTACCTATACTACTTGACCAGAGAAAGAAGTCACTTGATAAGTGATTTGGCTACTTATATTATTGGATCAGGGAAAGAAGTCACTTTATACGTGCTTTGGCTACTTATACTATTGGACCAGAGAAAAAAGACATTTGACAATAACATACACTTGATAATACACGTGATAATGCATCAGTACGTTCGTCAATATTATTGTTCAAAGTTTACAAGAAACTTCATAGATTGTCATGGCATCCAACGTATGAAAGTTTAATGTTCCATCAACAATCATATTATTCAACATTGCACCGTGCAAACGGTACATTAATTGACTTATTTAAACTATTTATAATCTTCTAATAATTAACAAATAAAATATTCTAATAATTACTTGATGCAAAAATTGGAAGGAAAAAATATTCGTGTTCGCCATGAATCGTAGATAATGATTAGAGTTTTTGATTAATGATGTTTTGACATTTTAGAACCAAAGCACATGCAGTATTTTTGATAAACTGTGCTCCATGTTAACATTAATTAGTAATGACTTATAATCACAATTTAAGTATGTACATTTAGGACAAGTTAGACAGTGTTAACAATTGCAATTTTGAGAAATTCAACATTAATATTACAACCGTAAAATATAAATTTACACCTTGTCAGTATAAGAATTCATAGTCAAGAAACTTTTCGTTTTACCCGCAATGTGATTTTTCAATGCACATAAAAATTACCATAAAAATTGATCCACCCAGAATACATATAACACGTGAGATTTCTTTTTTCTCTACTTCAAAAGTTTTACAAGCCAGAATATTCACCAAAGAAAAACGACCATTAAAAGCTCCAACGTTAACGAAGTTACGTCTTTGAATTTTCGCAAGAAATAATCGAACGTTTGAAAAACTTCGACGGTCAAATATCTCAGGAAGTTTCCCATCGACGAATGTAAAAGCAATATTTTAAGAAGAAAATTTGACGCTGATAATCCCAAGTTTATAACGAGAATAACATGAAAACTCACCTATGATAAGAATTTCCGAGTTCGTCGGTCTCAACTTTGAACGACATCTCGTGTTTCTCGGTTGAAAGTTTTTAAATACACTATGAGTTTATTCTAATGTCTCCGAGAGATCGTATAATCAGTTTTCATTTAACACAATAATTCATCAGCATGAAATTCGAAGTTGGCGGGAGTTTTAAAAATACGATTAACGCTCTTAATCAAATATTGTCGTTATCTTATTTCGGGAAATATCGGGACACGATGATGTTGAATCTTCAATGCGTGTTATTTTCAGACTGATTATAAAGACGTTCGAATTTTTGCGAACCGTAAGGGAAGAGGTCGTTGCACCTAACTTTCTGGCTGGGTGGTTCCAATTGATTTCTGGCTAGCACACAAAACTAATTAAGGCCAAGATAAACCATCCGGGACTGGCATAAAATTTATTTATAGATACGTCTAAATATAAAAAGCCCGATAGGATTTTGCGTAACGTTATCTCCGGATTACCACGGCGAATTCTCCGTAACGCAATTTCATGCATTTTATGGGATATTTTAAGGAAGGAATAATCTTTGATGCCGTCGAAGAATTTTAATTCTTCATGGTAGTCAATAATTTATGATGAATTCGGAAACTCGTTTTCAGTGTCTCGTTTTAAACGTACTTTTATGCAATTAACGACGAGATTACATGAGCCTTAATCGAGTCTATGTGATTATGAATCCTATGAAATAATGAAGGCCCTAGAAAATCTTAGGTAGTCGAGATTTATTTTCTGCGTAAACTGAAAAGATTCTGAATAATTAGTATTTAATTTGATCAATTTTCGTCATTTGATTATCGTTCTTATATTTCACGAAAACATATGGAATCTTTGGACTTTCCTTAAAAATATTTGGTGGCCATATTTTTACATAGATATTTTACTAATTAATTTTACTGAAGATAGTCAATATTTTGATTAAAATTTTTTTCTATCGTTTTAGTAAATGTGTATACTTGTGTTTTGAATATTATGATGATCATTTTTTCACGTGAATTAATTAAATTTAATTACTTACCGCACTTGAAACACATCTTATGCCATTTGAGTCCTCCAGCAACGCGCTCTTCTGCGGCGTAAACGGATTTGCCGCATTTCGGACATTTTGGGTGTTCGACTGGTTTGAAAGGCATTTTGTTTATACTGTAAAAAGACAAATATTATGTTAATTGAAATGTTTGAATATAACAGAACAGTTTTAATTAATTTTTCGACTGAGTTCATTTCAATAATCTCTCAAGATTAAAAAAAGGTTTGGGTAATTGAGACGTAATCTTTTTTGGCTTTATTACGTTTAAGTTGTTATTTTCCGAGAATTTTTATTGCAACATTTAAATAACAACGTCATTAAAGTATAATTGTTTACTCAAAATTATATATTTTATATGATAAATTATTTTAAGACAACGTAGAATTTGCAACATAAAGATTTAAATTTGTATTAAAAGTTGCTACATCGTTCAACAATTGTGAAATAGTAAAATTAACTTATGGTACCGTATATAAAGGAAATCAAATTGTTTATCGCTGTTACAAATGTAAGAAGAATTTGTATCCACCGATATTTTACAATAGAATTCTAAAATTCGCAACTAATTGTAAGTATTCAGTACCAAATTGATCATTAAGAAATGGCTGAAAAGTAATTCAAAATTGCGCAAACGATTTGCCAAGAATTCGAGGCTGCCATTAGACTCCTACTAATTATTTTGATTGCTTAATCATCGGTTGTGACTAAAACCTAAGGAATTCCTTCATTCTGCGGGCTCAGGCGGATCTATTTTTGAAATCAGCCCTTACATAAACGACCACACTTTTTCCTTTCAACACGACTTCATGAAATTAAATTTGTTACATAGAAATGATGCATATTAATTAACAGTAACTTCAAATACATGTGCATGAGTTCTGAAAATTCGAGACTTTGCTATTCTTTAAAAAAAATTCAATGATTATGAAAATCGTTAAAAAAAAGATGCTTATATCGCCCTAATAAATTTTACAATATTTAATATTTCGTCATCCAAGTAAAAAGTACTCAAAGCCCTAACTCATCCCTTATTTTGCATTACGCCAATGTAATTACAGTACAATGAACCTACTCTGCAGAAACACTTAACAATTGAATAACTTAGCCAACTTAATCTCCATTTTATTCCCTAAGACTCAACTCACGTCTCAAAACAAATCCCAAAATATCTTAAAACAAAGAATACATAACATAGACCAATTTCCCAACCACCTGTATCATTATCGACCGATACTTCAAGGATCCATCAATCAAGTATCAAACAAAGATTTTTCAATTTAATATTCCGAAATTAACGAACAACAAATATAACGATAAAGTGAATATTTTCTTTCCTAGCATGTGATATTTCTATCAATCCACGAGTTTGATACTGCTTTCCAACTACGTCCTTGTCAAAGTTCAAAATACCGCTGGCATAAACACAGGTGTCTCGCGAATTCCAAGATAACCTGTGCGATAAAATTCCTGGAATTATAGGCGAGGATTGCCGACGACCGAGGTCAATGTTAGAATCGCGACCGAACTCGTAGTTGCCATCCAAACGTCGTCGAGGAACGTAAACAATCTCGGTCGACGTCCTGCTACTCGCGGATCATTCTCGGTTCTACGCTCAGTGCTAATTTCAATTTGTTTCTACCTGTGGCTGCTTACTGGAAGGAAGGTACTGATGATGGAGAAGCAGAAAAAAGCGGAGAATTGCCTGCATCAATTATTAATTGACTTGGGTGAGTGAATTGATACAATAGCGAACAAGTTACACCGTAGTTTAACCCTTTCGGTACGAACGCCGTATATATTCGGTATCCATATGATGACCTGTGTGCGGGCGCCGTATATATACGGCGTCTAATTGATGACCTGTATCCGAGCGCCGCATATATGCGGCATCCAACTGATGATCGGTGTCCGGGCGCCGCATATATACGGCATCCATCTCATGACCTGTGTGTCAGAGTGCCGCATATATACGGAGTCCAATTGATGACCTGTGTCCGAGCGCCGTATATATGCGGCATCCAACTGATGATCTGTATTTGGGCGCCGCATATATACGGCATCCATCTCATGACCTATGTGACAGAGCGTCGTATATATACGTCGTCCAACTGATGACCTGTGTCCGAGCGCCGTATATATACGGCATCCAACTGATGATCTGTATTGGGGCGCCGCATATATACGGCATCCATCTGATAGCCTGTGTCGGACCGCTGCATATATACGGCGTCCAACTGATGAACTACGTGTCCGTACGCCGCATATATGTATACCGTGTTCAACGGACGATCTGTGTGTCCGAGCGCCGCATATATACAACACTTCTATTTCCTTTTGTTTTCAATGCGGTAAATGATGAAGGTCCTTTTTCTCTGATGTGATGATTTTGATCGTTATTTATTTTTAAATATTATGAAAAAATAGAAAGATGGATTTATTTATTGTTTTACAAGCGTGGGATTGTTAATGGATGTGGTTTTGCTGCAGTGAAGTGTTAGAGGAAATAGGGTCGTGTGGTGCGTATGTGAACCATTGAATCGCCATGGAAAACGAAGATTTGTATAAAGATATTCTGATGGTGCAAAAACATATAGGATAAATATGAAAATTTGTGTAATATATTCCCGGAATATGCGAGAGTTTAGACTATAGTTGACACACACGTGTACCACTCATATCGAAGAAGTTAACAAACTATTAACCCAGAATTGTTTTCTATTGTTATTCAGTGATGTGTTGTTTATTGTAATTAATTTACAATGCAGCATTAGCATTAAAGATGGGATGCAATTTTGTTTTCCAATGTTACAGTTTTAGAAATCTATCGGCACTGTGATGGTACCAACTTTGGTTACATTTATTATTCCGGCCTAATTAGTTAGTTCATAATTATTTGTGTGTATTTGTTTATGTTTATTGATAATTCTTGATTGTGGATATAACAAATTGCGAAAGTAGATTAGCATTTCAATAATTATATTTTAATTGTTTTTTTTTTCCTGCAACTGCTGGTACCAAAATGGCGTCAGCTTATTGACAATGATGCAGGTAGCAATAAACAACAATATCTTTCATGAATTTTAATAACATTACAGTAAAAATAATTCAAGCAATAGAAGCAGCATTAACGATCCGTTAATTCGATTTCTAAAACGAGATACTACCGTAGTTCTTAGAAGCTCGTTAATAATTTCTGCAAAAAAGGCTATTCTTGTCAATATCGCTTCCAATGATAATGTCTAATAATAAAAACGATTATTATGAGATTAAAGGAGATCTGCAAATTGCATTCAGTCCGGATAGCTATCGGAAACAAATCAAATTTCGTATTACGTGTAATTTCAAGCAACCAGCCCTGCCAAAAATAGCCAGTAACGTAACTATCTCATCTATGGCCACGTTAATCATGATAACTATCTCTCTTATCACAAAATAACTCAAACAACCCTTAACATTACAATTTTAAATATCCTTTTCCTTTAATACTAGGTCCTTCGTGCACAACGTTATTTAAATGTGAAAAGTAAACATTATTCCCCCTTTGACCTTCAATTTCCATTATTTCCGTATTTTCAACCCTCGTATGACGGAAAGAAGTTAGAAGGCAAAATTCTCTACCACGAAATGGGAAAAATAACCAACTCTACTTACATAATTCAAGCAACCGTCATTGTTCAAATTATAATTAACATTGAACGAACAATATTTATAAAAATATATATCATGTCCTTCAAAAATGAAGCAATACGATCAAGTGTATCTCGTAATTAAATACCTATTTAAAAATAAGAAATACACAACATTCTCCCCCCTTTTCTCCAATTTCCATATTTTCAACCCTTCTCACCACAAATGGTAATCAAATGGAACGCTATATTACTAAATACAGGCGGCCCTCGACTTTCGCACATACTTGGTTCAAAAAGAACATTAAAAATTGTATTTTAAAATATTGTTACGATATGGTTATTATTAATCACGTGGTTTTTTTGTAAACTTGAAAATCTCTAATCTCCAATAGGCAATACTAGAAAAAATATTACAATGTTAGAGAACCTCTAATAGACGACATAAATTTTTGCAAGAATTTTAAAACATTGAATTTTTAAAAATGTGCAAAATAGCGAATTGTACGAAAGTCGAGGGTCGCCTATAGTAAAAAAATATAGAGCATTATCTCACTAAGTATTAAAAAGTCTTAGTTACAAACCACCAAATACTAGAAACACTCAATAATACATCCCTAAATAACAAAAATACATAGCCCTACGCTATAAAATAATAATAATCTAGAATAGCATCTCATCAAATACGAAAAAAGACCAATGAAGAGGTGAAATAGTGAAAAATATACAGTAACAATAAAGATGGTAAAAAGCGAGTGGTAACAGATGTCTCAAGGGTCGTGCAAAGTCAAATATATTTTGTGTTCCGGTATTACGAGAATTTTCGAGTTGCGTGACTTTCGGAATAGCCTGCATTAGTGTGAATAGTAGTAGCACCGTCGAAAGAGACTCTGAAGACACCACGAGGTAGTAAGAATAAGAGAGACAGAGGATTCTATATCCGTGCAGACGCAACCCGGTCTGCGAGGCCGTATTAGGGAAGGTGCTAGATTCTCCACAACGCGGTCGCCATTACCCCTACCTACGAAACCGCTTCATCCTCGTGTCTTCTCCCTCGTGGACTCGCTTTTTACCATTTTTTCAAGTTTCTGTTATCACTGAACAACAGTTTCTTTAACATTAATCTCTTAATTTGTGAAATTTAATTATTTATAAGATAAGAACCCTACGAGTTTCCAATTACAGTTTATTATGAGTATAATTTGTACGCTTAGTGGATTTGTAACTAGGCTTCTAGTAATTATTTAATCATTGAATAGAAATTTTTTTTTAAGTTGATATTTTCAAGTAATTTTCTTATTAATGAAATAAAAATTATGGTAATTTGAAGATGGAGAAATTGTAGAGGAATTTATTCCATTAGTAAATTGAGTTAAAATTGTTTGTATTGATTTTAGAATCATTTTTCGTTGATTATTATTTTTAATAAAATTATTGTTCAGTTGAAAATTAGTAGTTTCAGTAGCTGAGTTTATTATATGGTTTATTGTATTACGTGGTTAATTTGTATGAGTAGTGGATTTTTAAGTGTACTTGTATTTATCATTTGTTGTAATTTATGAAGGTTAATTGTTTAAAAATGTCTATTCAGTAATTTTGCAATAATTTTGAAGTGGGAATATCTGTTTAAGTAATTTTATGAATCTTAACTTTTAATGAAAATGTTAAAAGTTCTTTTAATCAAACGAGGAAAGGATTTAATGTTGTTTAATACTGATATTCTTTCTTTTGAATTTGTTGAAATTTCGGAAAGTGTTTATTTTGTTTTCCGGAAAATGTTTGGATAAATGCGTACAAGTTTTAACAAAATTCTAAATGTTTCCCGGTGCAATATCCTTCAGAATTATTTTAAGCATTCTTTGCAGCCAATTGTGACTCACACATATTTCTATTACATCATAACATTCTGAGAGTTTCGTACCACCCCCGTTTATACTAAATCTGGACCATCTCAGATTTCATTGCGTTTCACTGAACGCGATGGAATTCGATAGTTCTTGATTTTTTAAAAATTTTACTCTCTTTAGTCAAAGTTAGCTCTTGTTTTTACAATAATTCTACCCTTAATTTTATGATGCCGTACTTTTTTTTATTTAATTGTGTCACAACCGAAGAGTAAAATTGATATAGTAATTACTATATTAATGATTACTTTGGAATTTTAACTTTCACGTCGGTTTTCTATTATTAGAAACAATGATATTATTTCAATTTATTCCAACATAGAGTTATAAATGTTTATAAATTGTTATTGTTGATGTGCCAAATCTAATAAAACTCCAAAAATATGCAAGTACTTTCATCAAACTAGAAAATATTCAGTAGAAAGAGACACTTTGGCCTTCAACCACCATAATATTCCTGAAAAAATCCTATGTACTTATCGTCTTCCCTATAAAATTTCTACATCTTTAATTTTCCATAAATCAAATAGTCGAAAGAGTAAATTCTCAAGAAATACCTTGAAGGGTATTTCAGAAAACCCTCCAGGAATTTTTTCAACTATTATATTCCTCATGTTCAACCCCTATAAGTACGAATTTCTTTTTTCATTAAACCTCTGCCATATTTTTATTTCTACTAGCAATAAAAATAATGCGCGTGTTAAACAAATAGGAATACTTTTATTCATCTTTATTTACCTTTTACTTTCAAATGAGAAAATTCTCAAAAATATGGCGACTGTGGAGAACGTGGTAGCGTTAAAAGTACCAACAATTATTTAAGTACATTTAAGAATCAGTTAACTCAGAAGAAGAGCAATAAAAGTGAAAAATATGCAAATTTGTAGTTTTAGAAATTGTAGGAATTTTGAAAAACATTAACTCGGTGCTCCAACCGCCATGATGGTTGCAGTAATTTAATTAATGGAGGAGTCAATTAGATAAAATGCTAATGTCTCCGATATCATAAATGTGTATGCTGATAATTTCGGAAGTCTTCGATGTAAAAACTTTGAAAAATTGAACTTATTCCACTTTTTGCCTTACAGCGATAAAATAATCTACTTCACACAGTTTATAGTTATTCTATTACCTAGAATTCGAACTAAATCGCAACACAAAAGTTTATATATCGAAGAACAAATTACTTAGAGTACTTAAATAATTACCGGCATTTTAGTTTTTCCTAATGAAATTTAAAGAATCTTTGCAATTCTGCCGGTAATGATGGAAGTGCTTTAAGTCGAAAATTTAGAACAGTAAACTTATCAACTTGTCTGGTCTTTTACTAGTTCTTCTACTACTTTTACTAGTTCTACTACTCAAACTTATACTACTTCTACCACTCTGTCTACTGCTTCTTCATTGTCCTACTATCACCACTTATGCTACTCAGAATTTTACTATTTCCATCACTTTGTCTTCTGTTACTTCTACTACTCAATATCATACTACTTCTATCTACTCTATGTTCTTTTACTTCTACTACTCAGTCTCCTACCACTTCTACTACTTACTTAGTCTTTCTTTACTTCTATTTCTTAGTTTTCTACTAGTTTTACTACTCAGTCTTTTACTTCTTCTACAAATCTGACTTTTACTACTTTTAACAGTCTGTTACTAATACTACTCAGTTTTCTGCTACTTTGCAAAAACCATTTAAAATTATTCCGCCCTTACAATTTACATGTTAATCCTTTGCCCTACAACTACCAATCATATTTGTTACATCCAAAATGTAACAAAGAAACTTTCAATTTTCCGAAACCTTCAAGTTCAACAATTCTAAGTAAATACCACAATACTGCTTCCATCCTATCAGTCTTATCCTAATTGATCCTAATGCACGTCTCTTAATCCAATCTAAAGATCGTGAACTAGCGTTAACACTTTATCTTCCGGAAGCCTATTAATAGATTTATCCTTTGCCAACGCTCATTGACCGATAGCCTACTTATCAATCGATTTAGAGAACGTAACATCCATTCCTTCACATTTTATCCTCTATCTTAAACATATCTACCAACAATCACACAAGTGTTACCCTGTATAATCAAGCAAAGACGGAAACTCGCAATCATCAAGTCAAAATTCACTTCCAGAACATTTTTCCCATAATTACATTCTTAAATCAACCCAAAAAAATCCATCATCCCCAATAAATTTTTTTCAACCCTCACAACAGTAGACCCCAAACCAAATAACAATAGCAATCAACCCCCAAAAGGAACGCAGAAGAAAGAAAGAAAAAGAACAGTCTCGCGCGATAAATAAAGTGTTAAACAATCTATATCAGTCCCACAAGAAATCCTAGAGACAAAGTCAATAATACTTTCATCCTCTATCCTCATACTTTTTTTTTTAAACTCAGTCTCCCTTAGGCACGTTACAAGTTCTCCTTCCAATATCCTTCAGCAAGCTCACTGTCTCTTTCTCTCTCTTTCTCTCTTGGTGTTGCAATAAGTACTCACCACTAGGGTACGGGTAATCGAGCGAAGATCACGAGATAGAATGAAAACGGGGGACGACGAAAGTAGATGGGTCGTCGGATTATAAAACACCGTAGCACTCTACACCGCACTAATACTGGATTCGAATGGCTGTTCTCGCGTCGTGGCCGTCCTAGTCATAGCCGGGGGTTTGCACACGGCACGTGTGCATCGGAACGTCAGTGCTGTTGACGACAACGCTGCCGAGGCAGAGGGAGAGGATGTATGTACTCGCTGCCTCTCGGAGTGCTGACTTCCCTACTAGCGGGGGTGTTACACTATACGCGAAATAGTGATACGTTTAAACGAGAGACGACGTGGCAACTGAGGCGTTGTTAACCCTTTTAGTCGGAGGGGTGTTTTGGATGGATGGATGGATGGTTGGGACATTTTTGGAAACGTGGTTGTTTATGGAAATGACGATAGAGGTTTGAGGTGGTGAGAATGGTGATGACTGTGGTTAGTATAGAGTTTAAGAGCTTGCTGAAGTGGATGAGATTTATACTCTGTTTAGAAATAGTCATATCGTAGGGGGGTGTTTTTTGTTAATTAGTTTGACAGTAGTAGTGGTTTATCGAAAAATATTACATCCCAATTACACTCACCATTTCACCTAAATGTTCAACCCAATAAAACCCTCCAGGAATTTTTTCAACTATTATGTTCCTCGTGTTCAACCCCTATAAGTACGAATTTCTTTTCTCATTGAGCCTCTGTCATAGTTTCATTTCTACTAGCAATAAAAATAATGTGCATGTTAAACAAATAGGAATACTTGTATTCATCTTTATTTACCTTTTACTTTCAAATGAGAAATTTCTTAAAAATATGGCGACTGTGGAGAACGTGGTAGCGTGAAATGCGTAGAAACGTGGTTGTTTATGGAAATGACGATAGCGATTTGAGGTGGTGAGAATGGTGGTGACTGTGGTTAGTATAGAATTTAAGAGCTTGCTGAAGTGGATGGGATTTATACTCTGTTTAGAAATAGTCATGTCGTAGGGGGGTGTTTTTTGTTAATTGGTTTGACAGTAGTAGTGGTTTATAATCAATATGAATAACGTGATAGTTGAGATAGTGTTGTCCGTTTTGGTTGGAAGGGTGTCTCAGATGGATGCATGGTTGGGATACTTTCTGAAGCGTGGTTGTTTATGGAAATGATGATAGAGGTTTGAGGTGGTGAGAATGGTGATGACTGTGGTGGTATAGAGTTTAACCCTTTGCGCTCCGAATTTTTTATTAACTTTTGGTCAGATAAGCAAATATAATCTTGAAAAATTTTCTACTGTTGATTATTCGTTTTTATTTAATACTAGGAACAATTGTAGATACTGTGGTGTATTCCTGTTGAAATGCATAATTATTCTTGATTACGAAAAGTCGATAATTAGTATATGAAACATTAAGTGTCACAGAAAGCTGTGTCGAGTGTAGCTCGACATAGGAGTGCAAAGGGTTAAGAGCTTGATGAAGTGGATGAGATTTATACTCTGTTTAGAAATAGCTATGTTATTTCAGAGTGTTTTTTAGTAATTAGCATAAAAATAGTAGTGGTTGATAATGAATATGGCGTCGAATATGTCGATGACTTCGTGAGAAGATGTACAGGGTCAAAGGGTTTTGGACAATGTGGCAGTCGAAATAGTATTTACCCTTTTGGTTGAAAGGGTGTTTTAGATGGATGGATGGTTGGAACACTTCTGGAAGCGAGGTTATTTATGAAAATAATAATTGTTGCATTTAGAGGCGGTGTATGTGGTGATGATGACTGTGCTTACAGAGTTTAAGGCCTTCCTTAAGTGGGTTACATTTATATTCAGTTTAGAAGTAGTCATATATTGCAGGGTGATTTTTATTAATCAGCATAAAAATACTGGTGGTTGATAATGAATATAGCGTTGAATATGTTGATTGCTTCGTGAGAAGCTGTCCAAGGTCAAAAGGTTAAACCAGAGACAACGTGGTAGCCGAGGTAACCCTTTTAGTTAGAGGGGTGTTTTGGATGGATGGATGGGACATTTTTCCGGAGCGAGGTTGTTTATTGAAGCGACGATGGTGTTATGTGATAGCTATGGGGTTCAACCCAAGGTTAACTACTTTAACGACGAGCAGCAGAATTGGAGAGATTCGGTTTAAATTCTTCTTATTTAAATTTTAACTAAATATAGTGAAGATTGGATGCATTAAAAATGATTTCAAAGTATGGAATATTGAATGCTATGATTGGTGGTTGAAGGGGCCCACTTAAAATCCACATTAGCTTTGGCTAATTTCTTCTAATTATAAGTTATCGTTTAATATATTATAGCCTCGGCGATTCGAAACCGTCTGAAGCCGCAGGTTCTAGGCGAAATGATCATTGAACTTAAAACTAAAATACCAATGTTACAAACGTCTGAGGCATTTCTTCTTAGCATTATATTATACCTACTATAATTAGCATGCTAAAATAATTAAAGTGTAAATCATTTAAAGCCAAGAACCGAAAGTCAAATTCACTTTATTTACAAAAAAAACATTACCGTTTAAATTATCTTTATTTTTCGACACAAAAAATTGTTCTTCTCATTATAATATTTCTATCTTAGGTTTCAAAATTGTTTTTTTTACTATGCGAGTTGTTACAATTTAATTTTTGAAAATCAGGAACTTTACTTGGAGAACTATGGTGGTTATAAGTTTTCACTTCTATTGTAGTTAGTGAATGTCAGGTCAAATCTCCATTAACATCGACAGACTTTCCCCATATTGTAATATCTTAACAATTAATAATACTAATTAATAAACTAATAAAGAAAGGCCGAAATTTATTCCAAATTAACCCTTTGGTCTACGATTTCTTTTCTGACTCGTGCAATTATTTAAAATTAATTCCTAAAATCAAAATTTCTCACTGATTTCTGATCTTTCGTACAACTGAAAGTAATATTAATAATATAGAAATAATCAGACCCTATTTCGACCAGCTGATATTTTTAATTTAACAGTTTTTGAAAGACTTCAAAATTTCAAAAAAGCTGTTGTAGGCTAAGAAGTTAATTACAATTTAAATATCGTTATCAAAATTATTCAATATTATTATCATGCAAATTATTAAATAGTTTCTATATATTTTATAATTTGAAAGAATAAAATATTAGTAATTTTACAACGTTGGAAAAGTCGCAACTAAATCGAAATTAATGAACAATTGTTATGCAAAATTTTATATATATGCCGTGATATTTTATTCTAATATTTATAAACATTGAGAAAGAGAGTAGACGCTTTAGTACGTCGAACATTACACAGTCTGTTAATAAATTAGACGCTCCCAGGTCTTCAGAATCTCAATCCAATTGAATTCTAATAATGTACCCAGGAAATATGCTAAATCTAGGATGCGTGAAAGCTGCAGGGCAAAAAGAGAAACGGAAGAGAGGCATGCGGGAGATTCCTGAGAAATACGAAGAAGGGGTGGAACTTGAGAAGTGGCGTTTGAAATAAAATTACGGGGCGATAAAAGGAAATTGACGAGAAAATTTCATTTCTCGTTTCGTCGAGGACTGATATGGTTATTTAAATATAAATAAATTAAGTTACTACGAAGCTGAATCTAGCTTGCAATTAAAGCTTCGTTTATGTCGTTCTATCAAGTAAGTAATTTTAAATAAAATGTGATAACTTTGAGGTTCATGTAATTACGAAGTTAATGAGTAGTCTTTTAATGATAGTAAATTTTTGTCAGATATATAGAGTAATAGTGAAATTATTTATGATATTAAAGTCGCAATTGATACGTTTAGGGTGTTTACTTTGCATTAAAATTTAAAAAAGTTGTAGTTAAAATCAAATTAGCAACAACCCTCTGCAACATTAGATGACTTCAATGTAAAATTCTGCAAGTTTATATTTCTTGTTCTCTATTAAAATTGAAAAGATTAAGGAGCTTGGAGAATAAGAAAAAAACAATTACAACCCATTGTTGCAGCAAAAAACTTTACCACTTTATAAGAAACTTTAATTTCTCAAATAACATAATTTTGATTCCAAAATGACAGTAAATTACTTCGAAAAATCACAAAAAATTCCTTTTTCAACTACATCTAAAAATAATATGTCCGTCCAAAAATAGTATTCGAAAGACCATAAATCCAATTCCAAAATATACCCAATTAAAGTTCCCATAAATTATTGCTTTTGAGCTTCGAAAAATGACAAGAAAGTTGTATCTTCCAATTTCAAGTCCATCCAAAAATAATTCTCGAAAGACTACAGATTTGATTCCGAAATATCCATAATTTAAAAAAATTTAATTCAAGCAACAAAAATAATTCAATTTCTTTTTCACCTTAGAAATATCATAACAAAGTTACATCTTTCAATTCTAACTATAAGTACAAATACAAAGTGATAGATACGTTTAAACAGAGTAGCTTGAAATACATTTTTGACGAAATAAAAGATTCCGATTAAACAGGATTAAGTATGACTGTGATCTGTCGATGCAGCCATGGATTACATTTTCACCTTGGTGATTTCGTAATCGTTTACACTGTACGCAAGGAGAAACGTATTTTCTCAGGGATGTAATGGCAATGAAGACACGGAGAAATAAATTTCTTACTCATACTTTTGGACTAATTCCCAGAGCGTAATGGCATTCGCGAATAATGAACCATCACAATGATATTTAGCTTATTATACTCCCATTGCAAAAAGTAGCAACTTTGGGTTTGAATTCTTACTTTATGGAAATTGAGAATATCTGAAAACCACAATTAATTTTTATCGATTTGATTTTTATTTAGAATATCTTCAAGAAAGAGTATTTAAATATTAATTGCGTCCATTGTTTAAAACAACAATTAATTTTTATTGAATTGATTTGCACTTGGGATATCTTCAAGAAAGATTATTTAAATATTCATTGCGTCTATTGTAAAATAAAGCAATCAGCTAATTAATACCTTAAGTTAATATTCAAATTTGTTACATTTGGTTTGATGAATTCCCAAATGTTATTATTATCTTGTTTATCGAATGTTTTCATTGCAATTTTATGTTACTTAAATTCTGTGCGATGAGGCAAATTTGGCAGAATATAGAACTGCTAATCATTAGAAGTTAATTTGATAGTTACTTTAAAACAAATGAAATTCCAAAGATACAAATTCCGAAATTCATTAAATTATAGTTTAATTTGTACCTAATATTAATGAGAAAGTTATTATGAAACTAATAACGCAATTTAATGGCAATTAAATAACAATTGAATATTTTATACTGAAGTATAAGAAGTATAATTATCAAACTATAATTGTCATTACCTTAATTCCAATTAGATGGTATAACGACAGCCTTGATTAACTGAGAACGTTTAAAATGTTTATCTTGTAATTAAAGAGACTAGTTAGTGAAAACGATAGCCCAGATGAGCTTTGTGCCCCCTACAGATTGACACATCCGGTATTTATATTCGGCTTGAATCGCGTATTTTTGGAAAATTCATTGAAAACAGGATAGAATTTTGGAACGGCTTTTTTCATACTTCAATTCTACTCATATACGTAATACACAATTTCTAAATTGTAATATTCCATAAACTTTTATAATTAACTTACTATAAACTTTTATATTTAATACTTTGCAGAAAATAAATAGTATCACGAAAGGAAAATCAAATAATCTTACCTCAATCGAATAATTATTACTTACATAATGTTTGAAATCTTCAATGAGCTTTGTATATTATAATATTTACCGTATTTTTTTCAATTTTTTCATTTTTTTACTTCATATTATATAGTGAATATTAAGTTAGAAAGAATTTCCTAGTGTTCACGAGTAACATAAAGTTGGGTCCACTGATGTTGAGTCCAAGTAGCCACCTCCATATTTACTATAGTCTCTTAATTTCTATGGTGATTTCCACTAGAATCTACTGTTCTGGGGAATTATAAATCACCCAAGCTATGATATATCAAATATCAATTTAGAAGAAATTTCCTAGCGCCGAGGAACTTAAACTTGGACCCACCAATGTTGAAACTAAGTTTCTATCTCCGTATCCGTGGTAGTCCCCTAATTCCTATGGTGATTTTCTCTATAATTTACCTACTGCTTTAGGTGAGTTATGAATCACCTAGAGATTGATATATCAAATACTAAATTAGAAAAAATTTCCTAGTGGGGACGGGGAATTTAAATTTGGGCCCACTGATGTTGAGTCCGAGTCCTTACCATCGTATTCAGTATAGTCCCATCATTCCTATAGTGATTTTCTCTATAATTTACCTACTGCTTTAGGTAAGTTATGAATCACGTAGGGTTTGATATATCAAATACTAAATTAGAAAAAATTTCCTAGTGGGGACGGGGAATTTAAATTTGGGCCCACTGATGTTGAGTCCGAGTCCTTACCATCGTATTCGCTATAGTCCCATCACTCCTATGGCGATTTTCTCTAGAATTAACTATTGTTGAATTATAAATCAGCGAGTATATAAAATATTAACTTAGAAAAATTTCATCAAGGTGTAAGCGGTCTTAAACTTGGACCCACCGATCTTGAGTTCGATCCTCTATCTCCTCACTAACCGCAGCTCCCAATTAAGATTTTTTTCCTCTTAATTAACAGATTGAAACCACGTTATGATGGATTAGACAAAAAAGCCATAAAATCTTCAACCAACAGCACATAAATCATCAGTCATTTCCTCCTCATCCACACAATATAAAATTCTTACAAAGCAAGTCAGGTAGACCAGTTTAATCTCTCAGGAATGCAAAGTATATCGTCCCTCGAAAATGGCTGGCTCCAGTTTATTTCGATCCGAAATGGGGTAGAGCAACATTGGGCAAGGATCGAATTCCGTTTCTTTCGTTAGCTAGTTGTAGGAGGCCACATCACGAAAGAAGAGGCGGTCTTCCGAAAATCTCATCTTCGTAACGAACCGACGAACCGAGTTTGCTATACCATTTCTTGTGTGCGTACGTTGTCGTACGCATGTGTTCCGATGTGTGCGTTGAAACACACTCATCCGCTATTAATAGCATCTTGCTCAAATTTCTATTTATAGAAAGACTTATATGCGTGCACGTGGCTTTATGTAAAAAGCCGCGAAGTATATGATTGTAGACGCCCACGCGCCACTACTGCAACGGGGGTGCCGTGAAGAAGATACGATAAGCTATTGTAACAGAGCGAATGGTCACTTTAACTAGTTTTTCTTTTTTTTTTTAATATTTTGAAATTTTATGGTTTTACGAAATGAGACATTTTTTGTGAAAACTCATTTTTAATGATAGAAGTACAGATATTCAACTGGTATGGGTAGATGTACGAAGTAAATGTGTTTAAAGAATTGTAAAAAGGGAGTGGACTAGGTCTGAGACGGTGCTGCCACGTGAGACATCTTTTGAGCAGCGCACTATAGCTGGCCGCCTAGCTTTATCCACCATAGCTCATATCTCAGTTTTGTAGATTTAGATGGATCTCTGTTCGACGCTCTGATATGTTAGAGAGCAATCAGGACAATTTTTGTTTAATATTTTGGGAGAATTTGGATATTAGAACTTTGGCCCACTTGTTTTCAGTCCCAGCCTCAAATTTCTGACCCACCATAGCTTCATTTTAAGTTCTATAAGTTTAGGTGGCCTTCGATTTGGAGCTATGGTATGTGAGAGAGCAATTAGGAAAATGTTTGTTTAATTCTTTCAGAGAATTTGGGCATTCGAATTTGGACCCATTTATTTGGGACCCCACCCTACAGTTTCTGACCACCATAGTCTTCGTTTCGAGGCTTTAATATATATGAGAATAATTAGAAATATATATGTTTCAATCTTTCAAGTTATTTGAACTGGGGCCTACTTGTTTGGGGCCCAGCCTCAAACTTCAAATTCACCAAAGATCCTACTTGAGTCTTACAATTTCAAATGAGTTTAGATTTAAGATTATATGTTACATTGTAATTGGGAATATTTTTGTTTAATTTGTTTAGAGTAGCTAAACTGGGGCCAACTTGTTCGTGGACTCAGCCTTAAAATTCTGATTCACAGCTCCTATTTAAATCCTATAATTTTAGGATGTTTTATATACAAAACTGTGATATATTAAAGAGTAATTAGGAACATTTTTATTTAATTCTTTCACGAAATTTGTACTCAGGCCCATTTGTCAGGTGGCCAAGCTTTTAATCCGATGCCCACCACCCTCAATTTACTAGGCTGTGGACTTTTAATTTAATTTAAAACTTTTCGAAGATTAGATAAAGTATTGGGTAAAGCCAATAAAACAATCTTTTAGATCATTCTGCAACACCCTATATATCGTCGACCAGGTGGTTTGGAATCTACCTAAAACTAGCTTCTAAGACCTAGAATCTAGGTTAAATGACTGTAGCAGTTTGGAACGAAATTTAAGCAAGCGAAAACTAATTTCATTAATAGCAATAAATCGTTAAATGTAAATCTCTCTTTCATGTTTAAGAAGATAAAAAAAAATCGAAAAATTAGAGTAATATTCCAATGTTTCATTTTCCCATTATCTAAATTCCGTATTCTAAATTCATTAGCATTCGTGACACATCTTAACTTGCCCAATTTATATATTACATATATTTATAATGATATAGAATTTTTAACAACACATTGATATTAATAATAAAAATACAATATTGATGATGCAAGGTTAAAAAAAATTTGCATTTCTATCTTGAAAAAATCAACTTTTCCTATTTCAACATTCGTAGCAATCGTTGAACTTCTTTGACAACAAACCTCCCAACATTCCGTTTCGCCGTAAAATGTAAATAAAAATTACAACGGCATTTTCGTCGTATCTCGGCGCAATTCGGAGATCGTTGCACCGCTGCACTTGGTTAAATATAAATAAAGTCACTGGTTCCCGTGGTAGTATAAATTTTTGTGCAGTCTTCGCCTCCGTCCAACTTCAACCGCTTTAAAAGTGCGGAAGCTCTATTCCCATCGAAGTGATCCTCATTGTTGGAAATAATAATTGAATTTTCGTGCCATTCTGAAAGATACTAGCTCACTTTATCTTTGAAATTATTTACGATCTTCAATTTCATACACCATATTTATTGTTCGATTATTTGGTCATCTTCAAATAAATTTTTCCATTTAACACTACAACTGACGGTGTTAATTTAATATTAACGTTAGAACTACCTAACTAAAAAAAAAATCAAGCTTCAAGGTAGAAAAAATAATCATTTGTTAATTTATGTTTCTTGAGATGAACGTTAAATATTTATTCTATGACTCTTTTATAAATTTAGAGTGTTTTTAGAAAAAATTGTATACCAGACATTTTGACTGGTTTGGTAGTTTTAGTGTTAAATTTATTATATTTGAATACATTAAATAAGTATTTGGAAATTAAGAGGATTAAGAGGTGGAAAAGATGGACGACTAGTTAATTTATATTTTTTGAAATGGCTGCTAAATATTGACTCTCCCATAAACTTGCTGAATTTTTGGAAAAAATTATTTACCATTGATTTTCACTGGTTTGGTAGTTCTAGCGCTAAATATTAAGTAAGTACATTGCTAAAAGAGAAATGAAGAAGATTATTAACACAATAATTCATATTTTATTAGTATCTTGGAAATTAGCCGTATGTTGAATTAGCATTTGCTCGAAAATATTATTGCAAACATTTAAAGCGCGGCGGACACGTAAACGACAGAAATATGCGAACGTTTACACTGTTCTCGTAATTTTATTGCTACTCTCCTTGTACGAATCGGCGTTGAAATTAAACTGATAGGAATGGACAGTTTAACACTTCACGGGAACCCCGTAAGCAAAGAGGGCTATTAGTAACCATTAGCTTTTGTACGGTACATAATGCAGAAATTCTTGACTTGTTCTACTGATTCTCCTTTACCCTCCTTCAAGAACTCAAATTATTTCCATCTCGCTACAAATATTATGTAATAATTTGTATTTTGTACTTCATTGAGATAATGTTATTCTTCTGTATCTACAGGAAATAGTATCGTAGAATTTAAATTTGTGCTAGGGGATTATGGTGGTTAAGGAGGTAAGAACCCGGAGTCATCAGCAGTGACCTCTAGGTTAAGTCTCCCGATGATTGGAAACTACTTGCGATTATAAAGCCTAGGGAAAATGATTGTAACAGCTTAGAAATTATGGGAAGTAGAAGAACCAAGTAAAACAATAGAGCCTAGATAAGATGATCATAACAGTTGAGAAGCAATGGAGGGTATAGAATTAATAGATCTCGAAATCTCAATTAGTGGGAATGAATTGCCAACTGTTCAACAGCCATCTTGGACAATATATCCAAAGTTAGATCTGAGTTGAGTCTCAATTAGATCGCGTTTAGATCCCAATTACATATCGATTAGATCTCGATTAGCCCTGAGGCAATTAGTGGGCTCAAATTGTCACCCCTGTCGCCTTTAGTAAATTTTTCACATGCGATATTATAGCTCTGACCTTAAACAATGCATCCTAAGTTAGATCTCAGTTAAATCACGTTTAGATTTCTGCTAGATATCGGTTAGACCTGAATCAATTCATGGGCTCAAATTGCCACCCCTGCCCCCTGTGGCAAATTTTTCTTATGTCATATCCCAGCGTCAACGGTTCAAAATCCATCTTAACCAACATTTTCAACGTTCGATTCTGTCTAAAAATAACAAACTAGCCATAGCAATTAGCACGAAATACTTTCCACTTCACATCTACACCGCAACCGTCCACGCTCCTGACCTTAGTAGTTAAGCCCTAGTAAAAAAAAACGGGGATAATACGAAAATAAATCAATGCTCGTGTTTACAAACACGATCTTGAGAGATCAAGGATTACTCCTCCACTATGAAAATCTCTTCACACTCCATCCCATCGTACAGGATTAACCCTACATCGATTTAAAGCTTCTACCACCCCCTAAATTTATTCCATCCCAAATAACAATCCCAATTAAATCTTCCGCCCCACGATTATAAAATTACTACAAAAACCTAAATATTAAGCTATACTTAACCACTCATCCTTCTAACTACTAATTTCAAGTTCAAACACCCTATCACACCTGGCAAAATTGTTCCAACACATACATCACCCTCAGTGATGCCCCATCAAACTAAAATACTATCTGCTATTCGAAATCACCTGAATATTGTTAAATCCCATAAAGTACAAGGACATTAACTAAATTGTAATATACAGCTAGGAATAAAATCCTATCAGAGGGATCATAATCGTGTACTTCCTCATGATCACCACCCGACAGCATCGGTGGTCGGGAAAGCAGATATAAGTATAGAAAGAGGATGGCCTAGTTGCCATCGCGGCCATCCGAAATATTAGAATAAGCCCACGCGCGTAATACAATCCCGATGGTAAGGTAACCAAATTTAGCATGTGACTTAGCAGACGCCCTCGAGACACTTGCACGCATGATGACTCAGCCTGAATAGAAGAGAACCGAAGGAAAAAGATGAAGAGGACGAAAAGCTCGAGATGAAACGAATTAACGAATAGTAGAAAGTACTATAGGGGTCCAATCATATTTTTACATCCATGATCCATGATAGTATATGATACTCTTTGAGATGAATCTTCAGGCGATATTTGATGTAAGATAATCTTGTAGGTTATAAGGAATTTTTTGTCCTGTATAGAGGATCGAGTTCGTGTACACGGAAGAACTTGATAATACCAAGCAATTTATTATGTATATAAATGCACGAGTTCTAGTTGCAAGTGATACTTCTCTCGCTTCCTACGATCGTATTAATAGAATCATGTTTTGCTTCCTTCTGTTTCCACCTTACGTGTACTCGTAGTGTCTTGCTCTTTGGCTGTCTCTCTTGAGGGTGAGTTCTATTTCAATGTTAACTAATACTTGAAATACGAAGAAACTGAGAGAAGTCATTATTTACTGAAGTGGATACTGTTTGGATGGAAATCATTGTTGTTCGTGATTGTAAATGAGATTAGACATTTTTTAACCCCTTAGTTTTACAATGACGAATGAAACTCGTGATGAGGTTGGTAAATGGGATAGGAACTTTTGGAATGTTACAAAACCAATTTTACCATCGATTTATCTTCGTGCCTTTTGGACATGTTGTGGCAGTTTTTACAAAAGTTACATTAAATGTCAAGGAAAACGCGTGTATGATTTTTTTTGAAATTAATGATGGTATAGTACTTTTGGGACACTTAGTAATAGAATTCACGACTTCGAATCTCATACGACGTATATAAATGATACTTTGATTAATGTCATGGTTTTACCTAAGTGAACGACCTACTTATAAAATGTAGAAGTTTGGCACTCGTACAATAGCTCTATCGAGTTCTCAATTGAGTAAGATTAATTAGAAAGGATTTCCAAGCCTACCACGAAAATACGTCGTCGTATGATACCAAATCTCTTTTACGTCCCGTAAATAATATTCGCTTTCTACTTTGTCCATAAATATTCAAATAAAATTTACGATTTTACATAAAACATGTAGAATTAAAATTACCGGCCAAATTTATGAGACCAATTATTGTATTCCTCATAGAATTCTTCCTACGGTTCTACGATTTCTTTTCAATTAGCAATTGGAAGATAAAATCAAATTTACCGTTTGTTAACGAAGATTTAATAATTATTTATTTATTAACACTAGAGCTGTCGGTGTTATATTTAATTAACTGTATTTGATAAGTTTTGTAATCGGCCATTTTGAAGGACTTGGTAGTTTCAATCTAGTAATTTGCAAAAAGAGAAATCAACAGGTGAAAAAAATGATCAATTAAGTGATTTAGATTGTGCAAGATAGAATCTTTGCTGCATGGTAACCCTATCAATTGGGGGAATTTTCGAAGAAATTGTGAACTCCCCATTTTTATCACCATGGTAGATTTAGTGTTGAGTCTTCCGAATAAATAGTTGGGAAAAAGAGAAATCAAGAGGTGAAAAAGATGATCAATTAAGTAATTCAGATTTTACGAGACGGAATTGCAATTTTTTCTGCATGGTACCCCTGTCAATTGGGCGAATTTTCGAAGAAATTGGGGACCGATCATTTTGACAACCTTGATAGTTTTACTCTTAATGAAAAAAGAAATTTAAAATCATCCAAGCAACATTAGCAATGCACAACTTAATAACATATCTGATATATATTGTATATTAAAAATAAGAGAACTAATTAGCCCTACAGTTATTATTTAATTCGCTCTCGATGTCCTCTTCCGCGAATTAGTCAGAATCTGCGTAAACGCGAAAGTCACTAGCACTCTTGTTATTCCCCGATTGTTAAAAGTAGAAACGAGACAATGACTATGACAAGTTACACGTTTCGCAAGAGGAATGACTCATAAAGTGCATCGCAGATAAAATGAGTTAAGCAGTTGGCGAGAGTATTCGCCTTCTCTATAAACAATTTACGTAGATCTCGAATCGGCATCACTTTCTTCCTACGTTCAAATGTTTCCTTTCTTACGTCGAACATATCGAAATCGTTTTTACCATGAATATTATCGACAACATCGAAGAAGAAAAGGTCGACTGCAATTTACCATGGTCTGTCGTTCTATAAATCAATGGTGTGCATGGTCATTTCGACACGGTTACCGATCAATCATGGTGAAATATGCACACCCCGTGTTATCGAATTTACTCGTGCGTTCTAGGGAATTTATGTTTGTTTCGAATTCTATCGATTTATCAAGAAATTGGCTGGATGCTTATCGCATTCTAGGGAGAATTAATGTGTTATTTTCGAGGGACGTTTTTTTTCTGGTATTGTTCGTTAACTTTGAATTTCTTCCTGTTTAAAAGTTATCGTTGTTTTGGATAAAGTATATCTATGTTTACGTATTTTTGTTGTTTTGTAAAAATAGCAAGCTATTATTTGAACAGATGCATTGCCAATATTACTTGGATAATTTTCAAATCCTTTTTTTTCGTAATGCTAGTCGTTCTACTGATTTTGTTACATTTTCTAGTGCTCGACAGAATATGTCGTTTGCAGAAGGTAGTGTGCAACAGTCGATGATAGACCGGCGAATGATTTCATTTTGGTTCAAAGTATTGTTGAAATTTTACAATAAAATACTTTGCTAAGACGACAGATCATTGGAGTGCGAAAGAATTCGCATAAATTCTTATTCCATTATCCGATTCGGCATTATAAATCCAACTTAATATTAGCTGAACGCCCATTGGTGTAGAATTAATTTTCTCACAAACAGAATTATATATCGTCAGGCTGAATCATCTTGGTAAACAACGCTGCTTTGCCTTTAATTCAAACAGTCCTATTATAACAAAGTTGAGCTTCCACAAATGAGTCTATTAATCTATTTATTTATCTATATATTTATTTCTGCAAAAATCTTAACACCAAAGCTATCAAGATGATCAAGAAACCTAAATTACTTAATTACGTATCTTCTTCACCTCTTGATTTCTGTCCTCCAAAACTGGTAGTTTCAGTGCCAAAAAAAAACTTTCTTTTTTTATATTCTTTAACTTTAACCCCTGTAATTATTTCCCCTAGATCGAAGTTTCTTAAAGTATGTTCGAAATCACTATACATATATAGGGAAAAATCATCCAAAGGTGGCGGGAAATTTGAAAACTCTTCAACGTGTTTTATTTATCTGTATATCAGTTACATGTCTCGAGATTTTACGGCATATTTTGAACAGCATCAGAACATTATCATCCGTCGGAAAACAGATTCTATGCCACTGCACGATGCGTCAGTATTTTATCGCGGAGATGAATTCCGTGCAATTAGCCAGGCACACGACGATCCAGCGGCCACGACTCTCACGATTTTGCGTACACGCGCGAATATTGCGCCGGTCGTTTTACGGCGACATTAATCGCTCATTAACGCATTCGTTAAAAGTGATAGAGCGACGCCTCGTTCCCTACGGCATTGCGCACGTGTGACAATTTATTTTAAGAATTTATGTGGCAATAAAATTTATTCAATAAATGATATCTGATAGCGAGCCGATAATAGAAAGGCAACTAAGAATTAGGCAGACAGCCCAGTTTTTCATGTAGCCGTAACTGTGCGGTGACGAATATTTTTCAAGGTAACCGCCGAAATATCCCACTTACTCTGCATAGCTGATTTAATATTTCTCACTCTGCTGCCAATTTCGCGACGTGTGAGATGGAGAGAGGTGCACCCTGCACGCTACTTGTTACATTATAGTGACATAATGACATCCACGGCCGGTTCACTTTGGATCCTCCCTCGCTGTTGCGCAAAACTTCTCGATTTCACTATCGATCTAACGGAATTTCGTACGTGCATCATTTTCTTGCTGCTTTTATCATTTTAGGGCAATAGTTGTAATCATTTTGAACTGAAATCATTGAGATTACTATTGAACATAGAGGGTGGTTCAAAAGTTACTTGCCTGAACTTCATTTTTTTTTAAATAAACGCCACTAGCATTTCGGTAGCTTTATCATTTTTATTGAAGTGAAATTTATTTTGTTTAACAGTAATTGGTTGATTTTTAATTTTATCGAATTTTAAATATTCATCATTTTGAATAACTCTGAACTTTTTTTTAAATTTTTGGTTAATTATTTTCTAACGCTTTGAATAAAATGGAAGTCAAAGAGGATAGGTATTGCAATTATGAAGAGCATCGTATGGAGTTTCCGTGTGGAAAGATTTAGAAAGCACAATTCATTTGTTTATTCTGCTATTTCGTGTTGTGAAATATAAGGATGACACGAGGGAAATTCGGATGTCTCGAGTAATTTCTAAACTGGCTGCAAATGCCAGAAACTCGGAGCAAGATGTATAACACGGATTTACGAATGACATCAACAGCTACGATGAAATATTAGCGGAATGATGAATTCAATTTGTATATTTTATTTTCTTGAATTATGACTTTTATGTAATATTTGCACATCTAAAAATGTAAGCAATGTGTAACAAATGAAAAATAACATTTTGCAATGTCTTTATTCGAAAACTATGCAAATGTTATTAAAATGGAATATTGGAAATGACTTTATTTTGAATAAAAGTAATTTCCTCGAAGAGAGCACGAAATATTTATTATAAAGAAAGATACTTTCGTAGGAAAGTTATGCAAATAATAATTGTACACAGTTAATTCATAAAGCGATGAGTTTTACATTCAATTTTTTTCATCGTTGAACTGCATTTAATCAATGATTTAAAAATCGTGCCAATAGTTTGATAAGCTTGATTTACTTCCATCTTTCGTCATTAAATCAGAACTAATCTATTAGTCTATTATAACTCTGTCGATATTATACCTGCATTGATCTAAGAACGTCGTGGCATCTAATAGCGATATTAATAACGATAAAAAACGGAATACCAGCATTTGAAAAGGTAGCAACCTGTACTTTGATTTTTACTTTGAATCGCATTTTCTATGACATTCTAGTTGTCAAAGTTGCTCGGGGCCCCGCATGCTCAATGTCCGTACCTGCCTAGGGGAAAACTTTACCCAGTTCTAACTTCACTTCAAATGGTAAAACAGTACTTGCATCGTTTTTCAATCTACTCTCTGTAGAAAATGATTTTTTTCTTTCACTTTATCCTAAATTACATATGTTTAGAATGAAAAGTATCTTTGAAGCACAATTTTTGACTTAAAACAATGTTTAGAACTTAATATTTCACGTTTAGAATCAATTAAGAAATCCACATGTTAATTCTCAACATTAATCTTATTCTAAAATATTTCAATGATTTATATTTATTTTCATTCTACATTGTTATCAATTACAAAATGAAAATAATGTAAAATATATTATTTTTGTGATTTTTAAAGAATGTTATCTGGCTCGAACACATTACGAAATCGATGAATGATATTAATAGAAACTTAAATCCACTGGAAATCAAGCTAGAGTATTTGTTTCTATATTATTTGTTCAATAATCATATTTGATATTTTGATCCTATTTAAAAAGTATTAAATTGCGCGTGTGAATTTCGAAAATGGTGAACAATGCTAATATAAAATTAATAGTAGAGCTATCGACAATTGCTCCAGTATACTTGAAACATTAATCGATAGAATTGTTTACATTTAACAAAATAGACATAGAAAAATAAAGAAACAGCAGCTTTAAGAACTTAAAAAATTTTGAATAAACATTCAGCATCAGTCATTTTGATTGCTTAAGTATTAAGTCCACTAGAAGTTAGCCTCTCGTCGCAAAGTGCTTGTTGTTGCATTATTTATTTAATAGTTTTGTCAGATTGATTCTCGTCAATTTGGCAACAGCAATTACTTTGAAAAACGCTAATATGATCGTAGTACTATTAATACAGATGTTTATCTGTTTCCAACTTGTCGAGTGGAATAATATAGAGGCGTTTATAATGGGAGTGACAAATAGTAGTGACTCCAAGTCGAGAGTTCTGAGATAAAAGTTTGTGGTGGAACTTATAATAAAGCTTGCATCAGACGATAACATAAATATCGATTTACATGAAGATAATTTTTTGCACAATCTTCTCGCGTCTTTTCGAGATTTATCGCGAATTTTGTACGTCATCGAACAGACTTTCGACGACTTTCTTCCAAGATTCTTATTATAAATTTGTAGATCTGCGCTTAAAATTCTCCTAACTGCGAACACAAATTCCTATTTCTGTCGTAAATTCACCGGAGCTAAAACAATAACACTTTATCAAGTTGAATAAAAATGTATTCGAACTCGGATTAAATTATAGTTAGATTTTAAATGCAGAAATCATAGAGGAATCAAAAACCTCCCAAAATCAACTCTTTAAATCGGAGAGTATTTTAAAATTATTCATAAATAATTTTAAAAAAATGAAGATAGACAGTTAACGACGACAAAATAAATATTCAGGGTGATCCAAAACTAACAAATCATTTAAAAAGACAATAATTTCGAAGCTATTAATTTCTTCAACCTTGGACCAAAATGGCAGCCATTTAAGGAACGTAATCTACAAGTCTAATTGTAAAACAGCAATTACTTCAAATTAATTTGTATCAATCCATACAAATACGCGGAGATTGACGTCAAAATAAATATTCAAGGTGATCCAAAACTCTCTACTTCCTTACAAAATATAGTAACTTCTTTGCCATTCATTTTTTCACATTTAGAATAAAATATTAACCCTCTAAAGGACAAAAGCTATAACACTAATTAAATATGATACTGAAAAAGCATAATTTATTATTTATTAAATGATAAATATGAATTTCCAATAGATAAAAAAATTGTTCTATTTTAAAATAATCCAGTAATTTTTCAATAAAGTATAATATACAATACACTTGCGTGGAACTTAAAAAATGATAAATCATTAAAAATTCAACATCCATCCTCCAGAAGTGTTTGCAATCGACTTCATTACATACTCGAAGAAATCGGCCTCCACTTTCTTCCCGGCTGTAACTTAATACCGACTCCATAAGCAGAAAAACATAAGTATACACTATCGACACTTAACCGTGCCCTTTTTTGTCCGACGGCAACAGAAGTCCGTAACTGATATTCTTGGAAACTAAAGTCCATCATGGATACTCAACGACGCGAAACGCGTAGGACTCTAAATAGACGGAAATGGAGCAAAAAGTCTTTGCCGGTTTTGCCTCCGGAAGTGTAAAAGAGGATTTAGACACTGCGCGAGACGTGCATCAGTGACGCAAGTCGTAAAAAAGGGTTCTTAGAATTATGATAAAAATCTTTTTCAGCTTTCCAGTTAAATTATCAATTACCGATACCTTTTAAGTACTCGGTAGCTGAAAAGTCATTAGATTATTTTACAAAACTGTATTTGAACAGGGTGAATGTCATGGGGGTCACCGATGACCGCCATTATTGTATTTAATGAAATTTCACATGACTTTTAAATTGTAACATTTCCTAAAACATTAGATATTTAAATTTTTACATTAAAAAGATAAAGTAATGGTTGAATATATACCTATTTGTGACTTTAAGGTTTCTCCTTCTAAGTTTCATTTCAACGTGGCTATCAACCTGTTAAATTGTCAGCTAGGGATATATTTTAACCGTTTGAATACCGGGAGGGTTTTAAAAAATTACTTTGAAAAAAGCCAAAAGCCACTTTCGCGCCCTTGAGATTTTATTTCAAAATAAGCTAAAGTTGGTGTTTTATTTTATGTAGTGCATAACAAGAACAATCTTCTCGTGCTTGTATCCTAATTTGGAATTACTTTATATTATAAAAGAGAAACCGGATGCATTCTTAACAAAATATCTTAACAAAGTCTTCCTTCAATTGTCAACATTGAAAAAATGTCCTGGGGTTTTTCGACACAAAAACTGAAGAGCGCGAAAGTGGCTCGTGGTACGCAAACGGTTAAACACAGAATGACTTAAGTCCCTAAGCTATTTTTAGATGTACTTTTTTGATACTAATTTTTTTGGAATTAAGAACGAAATGGTGGGTGCTGGAAAGGTGTCAGATCATGAAAAAAAGTATATTTATTATTTGTTAAAGAGTAATGAATTTTTAATGACTAATTCTCCAAGGATGCTCAATTTTCTCAAGGCCCTCCAAACACTGAATATAATTAACCATTAATAAAGAAAACCAAACGAATAATATTCCATACACTTCCAGCATTCTATCAACTATCAATTAAATGTTCAATCCAAAATAATTATATCAATCACCGTGATCAAACGATCTCAACAGACCTTGCAAAAGTACAAAGAAAAAGGGAAAGTACACTTTCGAAATACCATCAAAATTACGCGTTAAATATTCAAAGCACCCCGTCCGCATATATTTTATAGCTGGCAGTAAACAATAATTTTTAGTTCTATGAATAACACCAGTGGCGTCCACAAGAACGAATTCTACGTGTGTTGGAGAACGACAGCTGACCATCTCTAATTTCAAGTACTCTTCGTAATGTCATCATTTGTGCTACCAATTACGTGCATCAATATTTATTAGGGGCAGGTGTCATTTCAACAATCGTCTTAATAATAAACATATAATGCTATAATAATACGAAATAATATACCTATGGCTCGTGTATATATAGATGAAATTATCCAAAATTGAGTCGTAGGTACGCGCAGGCTGCTACACCGGTCTGGAAGGACTTAAAAATAGATTTCGGGCGGACCTGTTACACGAAGATGGCCGTGCCAAATCGTATCAACGGATAACGCATAGCAGATGTTGCGTAGTATATCTGAATACCGAAACACAACTACAATATTACAGTTTTACGTGTAACCCGACAATATCACTATTTTCACGCGTCCCCTTTTTGGAAAGAGGAAGAACTGGGAAGAACCGTTGGATGTAGTTACCAACAGTTGGAGAACCGGGAAGGAACTTGGCTTATTAACTCTTTGGATTTATCTTTGCTTCTTCAATTAATAATCGAAAAACGATGAAATCTATTGTTATTTAGAATCGCTCAATAAATGTAGTAGATGATAGAATTTTTAATATTAATATTTCAATATTGAACGTTTTTTGTGACACTAGAGAGAGTCCGAGGGGTTTGACAGATTTCAGGATTCGATTGATTATTGAAGAATGAAAAATAGTATTGTTATTTAGAATTACTTGAAGAATATATTAGAAAATGGATTTTTTAATATCAATATTTGTATATTTAATATTGTTTATGGCACTAGAGAGAGTCCAAGGGGTTTGATATGGTTTAGGATTACATTGATGATTGAAGTATGAGTAATTGTATTGTTAATTAGAATTGTTCGAAGAACGTAGTAGATGATAGAATTGTTAATGTTAAAAGTTGAATATTTAACCATGTGTATGACTCTAGAAAGTGCAAAGGTTTTAATAGGTTTTTGGTTTAAATCGATGATGGAAGGATTAAAAATTGCGTTACTATTTGGAATTTTTTCTAAAATGTAGTACAAGATAAATTATATCAAGTCAGATTAATGATCGAAGAACGAATTATTGTATTGTTATTTAGAATTGCTCGAGGAATGTAGTACAAGCAAGAATGTTACTAATAATACATGCATATTTAACATTGTTTATAATTCTGTCTAGAATCCAAGGTTCTCGATAGGCCTCGGAGTTAGCGGATTTCAAACTGATTTTACTGCACTGCAGACCGTTCTAAAAATTCCTTTGTCATTGAAGTTTGTTATTTGAACCTTGAGAATCATCTCTAGCAGTTTGATTAATTCCGTAAATTTGAATTCTCACACCTTGAAGTTCATTCAACGGGAGGGAAGCATGTTACAAGTAGGTTTAATAAACCGGTCATTAAATCAGGACATTTAATAAATACATATATATTTGATACAGATAATTAATATTCCAAAATGTATTTAAAGATCGGAAAGCTACAACCTTCAGCCGTTGCTCTTGACGTCTGTCTTTCTATCTCGCTCCTCGAAAAATCGCCAGAAACATTAATGATCTTACAAAAGCCTCGGTTTACATAATATCTCAACACCTATTTAATAATCATTACAAAAGTCTCTCTTTCAACGAAGAATCTTGATTGTTCTCTCCCATTTCGTTTCTTCCCTTACATCGATCAAGGAAATATTAAAGGGTTACTTGATATGCGATCCAATAATTTAAATAATAAATATGTATTGTTTAATTACAAAATACAAAATAAAAATATATTTATATATATATATATATGTACATATAAAATAGATGTTAAAGGATCTATGAATGTAAAACATCGCCGAGAATTCTTTACTTTCCAAGGAGAATCTTGCGAGTCGCACCAAGACTCTGGCCTGCTTGAGTGGCACCCTTGTTGGATCCAGCTTGAAGACCAATTACGGACTCACCAGCACGCAATTGTTCCTCTGTGAATTCACGTTTGCATTCCTCAGCTGGTTTCGGTCCAAGATAAGGTCCTTTCCATTCCGGATGCTTGTATGTCTGCAATAAAATCATAGATCATTAGAAATAATTGTTAGGTTAGATTAGGTGTGGTGTTAGAGGCTTAAACTGCCACTTCGAAGGTCCAGAGTTCGAATCCACGTTAGGTCGTTTAGATTTTTTATTCGATTTAAGGTTGACTTGGTGATTTGGAAAGATTTTTGAGTAGGTTTTGAAAAAAATCAAATTCGAATGAGCTCAAAAATGCAAAAGATTCTAAATTGGGACTGGTTTTGGAAGGTCTATAGTGGGTGGATATTTGAATGCTGGGATTCCTAATTAGTAGGACTAAATATTCCTGGTTTTAGGAGACTTATTTCAAGTTATTATTTCAATTAGGAGAGTATTTGAAAATCTATCAGTCGAAACAATCGTAGCATTCAAATTAGAAAGAAAAGGAGAAAACAATTGAAGTAAATCTAGCCAAAATTGGAATATTATTACCAAGTTAATTAATTTAGTGTTAAATGTATTGTAAATAATATTTAATTAAAGATGGATTAACAGTTGTTCACTTACCGTACGACCAAGAGCAAACAGAGTTGTAACCACTTGCGCTATGTCCTTCTTCTCCCATAAATCTACCGTTTGGAAGACGTCAACGTCATCCACCCCATACTCCTTTAGAGCTTTTTGGAACCTAAAGAAAAATCATTTCTCAGTGTAACTGAAAATTCTACGTATCTTCTTCAAAATTGACAAATCTGTCATAAATTATCTTCCACTTACACGTTAATGTTTTCCATCATTTTGAACTGACCACCACTGGTGTTGATCTTAGGGATGGATCCAGGAGAGACTTTGTTCATGAGGTGACACAAGACTTGTCCGTCCTTCAACACATCCTCAAAGAGTTCACCTGGAGGGAATTTCTTGCCAAGAACAGATTCAATCCATTCCTGAGCTTCCTTTTCCATCTCAGGGTTGCGTTTGGACGCAATCTACAACAGACATATCAACATTAATTCAAACCATACATCATTCACAACAAATTGAAAACAAATTACTCTCGACTTCAATCAGTCACGAACTATTCACTCCATACTACAAATATACCAAAATCACAAATAATTCTCTTCAAAAATATAATCCCATCCCCAACTAAATCAAACCATCGACCATATCAACAATATCCCAAAAAGAAAACTTGGAAAACTTAAAAATCTTCCATTTCAATTCAATCAATCACTGAACAATTCCAAGGAATCAACGAACATAAAACCCATCGAAATGATCAATTAAACGTAACACTCTTAACGTGAACTCCGCACTCGTAATTCTTCACGATATCAAACTTTATCAAACTTGGAGCTTTTTCAATCGAATCACGAATCCAAAAGACATCCACGATCCAGAAATCCTCCTGGCATACCTTGGCGCGCACTTGACGTTCGAGAGCCATCCTGATATCTTTTGCGTGATATCCCTTTTGACAGAGAGAAGACTGAAGTGCTTGGGCCGATCCTCGGTCCCTCTTATACCCCCAGGAGTGTCGAGAGTGCGGCCCACGCTCAGGAGGAAACTGTCCAACACGGGTGGAGCCGTTTGCACCACCTTCTGATACGTCGAAAAAAGACACCGACAGAGAGGGAGGACGGATGTATCACATATGTGAAAATACTCGAGCATATGTGAGCGTAACTTCGTGCTTTCCGCGAGATTTTCGTTGATCTAATATTAGCAGCTTATTCATTTCGACATGGGGCAAAACAACGTAGAAATTTCCAAAAATCTTCAGACTGCCAATGAGACACGATCCTCGAATGGCGATGATCAGCTGTGATGAGATGAAAATGGAGGAGAATTGTTTTGAGGGGTTGATGATGTTAGAATGATTATAAGGAGTTGGATCAAGGACGGAAAAAAATTCGATTGCGTAGGCTGACAAGTTTTTTTCTTGAAATAACTCAACGGGTATATGGGTCAAACTATTATTGGATGGTACACCCTTTCGATTCACGTGGACACAAAAATTGAGAGGCGTTGACATCGATTGGGTAGGGGGAAGTTTGAAGGTACGGTTTGAGGGTTGATATTAAAGAGAGACTTGACGCTGAGGTTTGAGCAATTTGGGAGATGTCGGAGATTTTTGCGATCGTTTATTCGTTAGTTTGAAGTTTTTTTTTTATAGTCGAATTGACATTGGAGAGTTTGAGTTGATTTGAATTTTTTGATGTAAATTATATCCCATGGGTAGTTTTGAAACGATGAATGATTGGATTGATTAATTTTTTAATCACTTTGTTCAGTTTTATTTTAAATTATTTATTTCATTTGTTATGGCATAATATATTTAATGCTAGTAGTTCTGGCGTTAGGTATGACTGAGTGTTATTTTTCATATTTTTCTGAACGTTTTGACTTTAATTGGCAATTCTGCAAGACTGAGAGGAATTTTTAATTTTTAAAGTGTTTAAGTGTTAAAGTTTTCTAGCACAGACTTAATTTAGACTGAGAGTTATTTTTACTATTTCTTAATTGCTGAACACTTCAACTGCCAAAGTCTTTGTCAAAATTGTAATAATTTCTTCTTCGCAAAACTGTTGCACTATGTTCATTTATTATTTTGAGAAAAATTCATATTTCTACGGTACTCGTAAATATTTTGGCACCTTAAGTAAATTTTACAGCAAAATATGTGGCGCTTTAAGTGTTCATCTTCGTAAAGATCAGACTCGAGACAATTTGATTTTACAGAAAAATTTATTAACACCATTAGTGAACATTTAAATTTGTACAAATAATCTTTACGCAGCTAACGAACAGTCTGCACATTTCATATGTATCTTTAGAACAGTCTTAATCCGTCTTTGCCAACATTACAGAATATTGGTACATTTAATACAATTTAATGTTCAAGAACAGTGCCAGGTGAGACGGTAAACTTATTAAGAGACTTTAATATCATCGATTACAAATTCTGAGAATATCTGCTATCATTATCACGGTAAAATCATGTTCAATATGTTTATTGATCCAAATACAAAGTGTATTTGACACTCAATCTTCTTTATATTCAATTTTATCTAATGATAATGATAGCTAAATGTGTTAGTTATTTAGATACAAGGGTAATAGCTAAAAAACTTAATCGTTTAGCTAAAAATTCGATAGCCAAAGGACTTAATCATTTAGCTAAAAGCACGATAGTTAAAAAGCTTGATCATTTAGCTAAAAGCACAATAGTTAAAAGACTTAAATATTTAGCTAAAGACGCCATAACTAATGGACTTAATCCTTTAATTACAAGGGTGATAGTTAAAAAACTTAATCATTTAATTAGAAGTGTGTTAGTTAAAAACCTTAATCGCTTAGCTAAAAATTAGGTAGGTACAAAATTAATTATTTATCTAAAAGTTTGATAGTTAAACAACTTAATAATTTAGTTAAAAGTGTGATAGCTAAAAAACTTAATCGTTTAGCTAAAAATTCGATAGCCAAAGGACTTAATAATTTATCTAAAAGCACGATAGTTAAAAGACTTAAATATTTAGCTAAAAGCACAATAGTTAAGAGACTTACATATTTAGCTAAAAACACTATAACTAATGGGCTTAATCCTTTAATTACAAGGGTGATAGTTAAAAAACTTAATCATTTAATTAGAAGTGTGTTAGATAAAAAACTTAATCACTTAGCTAAAAATTTGATAGCCAAAAAACTTAACTACTTCAGTGAAAGCGCGATAACTAAAGGACTTAAGCATTTAGAATGCCACTGACTTTTACAAAAATCATTCGAAAAAATTTCAATTTGTTGTACCGAAAAATAATATGGACCACGATGTTAATATGTATCTGCTTGCAAATAAAATATATTCGCATTGTATCTATAATATTCTATATACAGAATATTAAAATATTGTTATTCGTCATCCAAAAAGTTTAACACATGCAATCACCATGAAATTTCAAGTTCCAATATTACAACATTCCCTATTGCAATGAGCATCTATAATCCTACATAAATCAATTATTAATTAATAAACGCAGTATTAGCTCCAGTTAGGTACACAATAAAAATGTGTAAACTTACAATACCACTATCAAATTTCAAATTCTAATATTACAATACTCCCTATCGAAAGAAACATTTACAATTTCCCCCAAATCAATAAATAAATTAACAGCAGTATCAGCTCAAACTGAAAGCTCAAAAAAAATGTTTAAACTTTCAATACCCCTATCAAATTTCAAATTCTCATTGATACAATGTTCTCTGTTGAAATGAACATCTATAATTCTACGTAACTCAATAAAAAAATTAAAGAAAGCAGTATCAACTCGAATTAGAAACACAAGAAAAGCGTGACAGCGCTGCTTGGCATTTCAACCCCTTACACTTGCAACTCCACTGTCAAATTTCACATTCAATTCGATACAAAATTCTCCAACAAGATAAACATGCATTATTCTACATACAACTATAAAAGATTAATAAAGACAAGACTTTCTTGAATTTGGCAACCGTAGATTTTCCACAAACTATGTCGTTCAACGACCACTCGCTTCTTCAAGCGGAGGATGTTGATGACGCTGTCGATTCTTGGACGCAACCCTTTATGGGGGCGGTTTCGTCGATGATTCGCGTACATTGCGCAATATAGGTGGTGTTAATTCGATGATATGGAGGATTATTCACTGGCGAAATCGCTGGCTACTGACTCAGGTTTAAATATAATCGCAACGTCCTGCGTATCTCCATTAGCCGTGGTAACCCCCCTCTTTCCTCGTCGACGGATTGCGAACTTTTCTCGCTGAGTTCCAAAGATTTCGGCTATTTCAAACCGTAATTTAATGCCCTCGAACTGAATACCTTGCTCTTCCAATCGTGCACCTGGTCGTTAGAAAATGCGAGAGAAACGTGGGTGCACGAGTTTCATCGGTTTTCAGAAGAGCGAACTACATATGTTGGAATTTTGTCGGTCTCAGTTGACAAGGAATTGATTCGTTCTTCTTCCTGATTAAATTAAAGACAGTCATTTTGTCTTTAAAACTAGAACTACCGTGGTTAAATGTATTATATTTCTATATATTAAATACGAACTTTGGAAAAAGAAAAATCAGGAGGTGGAAAAGATAATCAATTCAATGGAACGTTTGAAAACGTTTGGAAAAAATTGAAAACGAGTCTTTTTGACTTGATGGGTAGTTGTAGTGTTAAATTACAGAGAATTCGTGTAATTGTATTTAAGAATAAGGTTATTATAAATATTTGTATTTATTTATGATATTGGTAATTTTGAAAGATTCGTTTACTGTTCTTCTCGTGGAAATTTCATGTTTATGGATGTTTTTATAATGTTAATTGTTTCAGAGAGATGTTAGTGAATTAATTATGAGTATGAGGGTGTTTATAGATTTATGATAAATTTAACAGTGCTAGTATGGAATATAAAACGATATTTCCATGATACAGCGTTTGTTGTAATATTTAACGAGTGAAAGAATCCTCTGTTTGTATTCTTCTTTGTTAGCTGCATTTATCAAACATGAAATTCACATAAACATCCACAGTACAATTGTGACAAATTAGCTCACTGAAAAATGAACGAAGATGAATAAATGAAGTGATAGCTAAACGTACTAATCATTTAGCTAAAAGCACAACAACTAAAGAACTTAATCATTTAACTAAAAGTATGATAAACAAAAGACTTAATCATTTAGCTAAAATCGCGATAACTAAAGGACTTAATACTTTAGCTACAAGGGTAATAGTTATAAAACTTAATTATTTAGTTAAAACTGTGATACCTAAAAAAATGTAATCTGTTGGCTAAAAATTTGGTAGATGAAAGACTTAATCATTTGGCTAAAGATGTGATAATCATTTAGCTAAAATCGCGATAACTAAAGGACTTAATCCTTTAGACACAAGGGTGATAGTTATAAAACTTAATTATTTAGTTAAAAGTGTGATACCTAAAAAATGTAATCTGTTGGCTAAAAATTTGGTAGATGAAAGACTTAATCATTTGGCTAAAGATGTGATAATCATTTAGCTAAAATCGCGATAACTAAAGGACTTAATCCTTTAGACACAAGGGTGATAATCATTTAGTTAGAAGTGTGATAATTAAAGGACTTAATCATTTGGCTACAAAATCTGAGAACAAAAAAATTTAATCATTTAACTAAGGAAAGAAAGCTCAAAGGATTTAATCATTTAACTAAAAACACAATAACTAAAGGACTTAATCTCTCAGTTATATATACTACGTCTATCTAATAAAACGTAAATTACTTAATTGTTCATTTCTTTTTTCAAAACGATTATTTAGCGTACGTAAATATAATTGATTAGAGGCCGAAGGTTTTAGTGTTAACTCATTTGTTCAGTAACCGCCAAGAGTAACAGTGATCTCTTTACAACATAAATTTCTATCATTACAATGCACGGGAGATTTAATAACAATGAAAACTTATTTTTAGTAGGCTCGCCTGCAGTGTTCTGTCATCCAGCGAGTTAACGAGCGTGTATATTTTCACCTTAAAATATTATAGAAGTCAAGAACAAGTAAGATATTTGCAGGTTGACACTAGTAGGATAAAATTTCACAGAGAAATTTCGACGTGAAACTTTTCGAAGACTTTATCAAAGACGATTCTTCTGATCTACGATTCATATATGTTTATTTCGCAATTTTCGTGCAACTCGCTAGACAGCCGGACAGTTTTCGAAATCAAGATACAAGTAGTCGAGAGAAAATAAATTGGAGAACAGGTGGTAAACTATGAGAACATTATGAAAATTCTGTGCTTTAGCATTGTCCAATGTTAAAGATACTTTTAACATTATCGAATTCATGATTAAAAGATCATTTATTTGAATAGACTTCATTATTTTGCGAGCTCGATAAAACTCAAAAACGAAATAATTGGAGACTTAACAGTAGATCTATGGACATTTAATTAATTGTATTTAATTACGTTAAACAAGTACTTTGAATAAAAAAATAAATTTGAAAAATGTAAAAACAAAGGATAAATCTGTTATATTTAATTAGATTAACCCACTATGCGCCAATGTTCCTTTTTTGGAAGATTTTCATTTTTTTTGTTCTACTTGGTTAGTGTGAATCGTATTATATAGTTATTTTAATTTTTTTTGCATTTTTGAATTGCAGCGGGTAATGGGTTAAGTAAATACTTTGGAAAAAGAATGGTCAAGAAGGAAAACCGATTATTTCAGTAAGTTGTACATTATTAGAAACACATGAAATATCTACCGTACTATTTCTCAATTTTGAAAGCGTTTATGAAAAAAAAGAGGTAAATTTGTTAATCTTAACTATATTAAATAAGTACTTTGAAAATAGATCGAGCGGCAATGAATATGATCAGTTAAGTTATTTGTGTATTATAATGAACACGTAAAATATCTATTGTGCTGTTTCTCTATAAATTTGAGAAATGTTTATAACAAGTGGAAGCCCGCCAATTTTACGGTTACTTTTGTGTTGAACATTGGCATATGAATATTTTATTATTATAAAGAACTAGATTAATATCGAAGATTTCGGAAATGAAGCCGTTAAATTCCATGATTAATTGCACTTCTCAGAAATGTTTGCGATGCTATTTCAAGGCGTTCTATTATTATTAACTATTAATCATTTACTGAACTTGCGAGGAATTTGAGATATTAATATCTGCGTTACTTTTCCATTGCAAGTAAATTTAACGAATTAATGCATTATATTTTAAGCATCAATTGATATGCTGTTCATGGGAAATTTTATTTTTTACATGTTATAATTTATATGTTTCGAAACGATGGAATTTTTATCCATCACCTCTATAAGGTACAAGCTGACCTGCCTGTTCCACCTTCAATTTTAAATCAATATAAACGTCCATAAATTGAATAAACATAGACCATACGTGAAACTATCAAGTTTTCGTAAATGAAAACTCGCGGGTTTTGCGATTTGAAGTTAATCACAGGAAACAGTATAAGGTACAACGAAATTTCCCTAGAATACGTTTTTCGCGCTGAACGAAGATGTATTTAAAAACAAACAAGCTCTGAGACTATTTTAAGTTATTTAACAAATAAATTCAACGTAGTAAATAATATCTAATTTGAAAAAATAATACTCCGGAGTATAAAGAACTTCTTTTCTATTGGCAACGGTCAAACTTCCTTAGAAGAGGATAAAAGGAAGCAAAAACTTTGACACAATAATATACATATATAAAAAAAGTAGGTAAGCCCTCGCATAAATTTTATTGAAAAAATTCTTAAACACCAATGCAGCTTTTCAAAGTTAAGCCTGAAAAAGCGGTCACTAAGTTACAATTTTGAATTAATTCAGAGAAAACAGATGCACCCGTCCCGTTAAATCTACAAATAACGACGAACACTTCCCACTTTCCTACTAAACAATTACTTTTAAAAATTGTTTTCCTAATAATAGCATAGATGTTAATTATAATTAATATCAAAGTTAAAATATATTGTTAAAAAACCAGCATATTAAAAATCTCAAAGAAGTTTAAAAACCACTGCACTAATACGATGAACAAAGATGCAACGGCATCTTTAAAACATACACCTAAACTAATTACTATTTTAAAATCTACAACGATTACTATTTTATTTAAAATATTTTTACACAAATTATTCAAATTTGAAAATCTAGTGATTTTTCGATTACACGTTGCCACCGTGTTCCGCTCATGGTGCCCTCTTTCGATGCAACGCTTCAATTATTTCTCGCAATCTACCGCTTTGTGAAACAGCCTAACCCTGGCAGAAAGTGGAAGGAAACTTAAAAAGCGTAGGTTGTTTTCCGTTGCACGTTCAGCTCGTTTCTTCTTTCCCTTGTTTTTCACGTGCTGTGAACACTGTCAAAGTGTGAGACACTGCTGCCTCGAGACTCACGAATTCAAATGTGCCGCGATGAAGGATTACAATCGAATTCACTGAACAACCGATGAAGCCTTTGACACAGTGGTTTTTATTAGCTACGTTTCTCGTGTCTTACGCGACATCATCGTGTTTATTATATTTTCCAACGGAATTTCTAAGACTTTCGTAAAACAGTGTGAGTCACTGGAATCCGTGTAAACTTAATTGAAAACATTTAAGAAGCAGAAGGTTATGTTTTTGTTTCTCCTTGTTCGGTGCTCCAAGTTGTTTCAATTGTAAGAACGACATCGATACACTGTTTCTGTATAAAAGGAAATATCAAAAATTCATGTACTGTTATTAATTGTGGTAATGAACTTCTGTAAGACGCTGTTTGATGCTTATGACGTTACTCTACTATAGGACTATGCTATAATGAATACATGGTTTTGACTGAAAGTGTATGCAAAATATGAATGTAATGTGGGAATTTCAATTTAAATAAAGAAATTGTTGGTTTCGATCATTAGGATAGTCAACCTAAAAACATGGCGCAAAGATTTCCTGTACCAAATACAGGAAATAACGGCCCGCCGCCGCAAAGATACGCAGCATCGTCTGTTCCACCAAATTTACGACAGTATTCCGGAGCAAATTTTCCAGTGAGTATATAGTTCTCTGTGTGTCTTTTTCAATAATAGTTAAATACTTGCTCAACAACTTTTATATAGATGCAACAGAGATCCGGATTTACCCCGCCCCCTCAAATGGGCACTGCAGGACCCGGTCCAGCAAGTATTATAAGAGCAACCCAGCCGTACTCAAATATGCGCCAAGGTCCGATGCCTACTCCACCGGTTGGTAAAAGAAGCGCGGATCAGCGCATACCTATGTCACAGCAGAAACCGTAAGTGTTCCAATGAAGAAGTTCTTTTTATTTGAACTTACATTTACCATCTGATTTCATTCTGTTAATTGTATTGAAAAACAGTTCAATTGAAGGGCACTGCAGCAAGGATTATAGTATTTATTTCATTAAATTGTTATTTATAATGTATGATTTAATTTTATCTTTTACGTTATTCGTTTGGATATTATTTTATGATGAGACAGTCTCCTAATTGATCATCGATCTCTCGAAATCTTTCAAATCTCGATCGAATTTTGTAGAAAATTTTCTTCTCCGCTCAAAAATATTCGGATATTTTCACACTACGAGTTGTAATGTAATTTTGAAAATTGGTTTTCATAAGTAATAAAGACGATTTTGGAAATTATATTGTAATTCCTGATGCGAGAATATTCGAATGTTTTTACGGAATCGAAACGAAATTTGAAAGAAACCGTGAATTTCTTTCGTCCCAAGAAATTCGAAAATATCTGGAATATCGTCGTAAATAAAGCTACGATCATTTGTAAAGATTTCCATGTTTTACCAGGAGCATCACTTGCATCTCATAAAAAAAGCTTCAAAATTGATTATATTGATTTTTGAATCTATGATTTTTACACAAACTCATTTAGGTATTTTTGGAACAGTGATTTTTCACATTCCACATCCAAGAAGAAGAAAAAACTGGCGGATAAAATACTGCCACAGAAAGTACGGGACTTAGTGCCAGAGTCTCAAGCTTACATGGACTTGCTCGCATTCGAGAGGAAATTGGATGCAACGATTATGCGAAAACGTCTCGACATTCAGGAAGCATTGAAGCGTCCTATGAAACAGAAACGAAAATTACGAATATTTATTTCAAATACTTTCTATCCTGCGAAGGAAGCTGGTGAAGGAGAAGAAGGTTCTGTCGCCTCTTGGGAACTTCGAGTCGAGGGAAGACTTTTAGACGATACCAAAAACGACCCAAATAAAGTACCTTATCGACTTCATGAAATTCTAAGATTATCTTATATGGTAGAAAAATGAACACTGACTCAGGAGGATATTATGTTTGTAGGTAAAAAGAAAATTTTCCTCGTTCTTTAAGAGTCTAGTTATAGAATTAGACAAAGATCTGTATGGTCCCGACAATCATTTGGTGGAATGGCATCGTACGTTGACAACGCAGGAAACTGATGGTTTTCAAGTGAAAAGACCAGGAGACAAGAATGTTCGGTGCACCATTCTTTTACTTCTTGACTATCAACCTTTACAAGTAATAAGAAAGCTATTCTAACACTTCAAGCACCGGCCGGGTTTTAATGCTAAAACTATCGGTGTTAGATCTATTGCAATTAAATATACTGAATAAGTACTTAAGAAAAACACGAATGAAGTGGTGAGGAAGATAATCAATTAACACTACATCTGTGTTATTTTGGGAAACATTTCGAAAAAAATGAGACCTGGTTAAATTTGAAGACTTTGTTGGTTTTAGCGTTAAGGCCCAATATTTAGACTTTTGATAGTTACTCTGTTTGACTGTCATCAGTTATCGAGACGTTTATTTTTCCTTTGATATATATTTTTCTTATAGTTTCATTTTGTAAAAGTCAATTTTTCTGTGTGCCTTGTATTTAAATATTGTGGTGCTTTGTTTCATCTCATTGGAGCAATTTTACGAGATATTATTGAAGAAGGAACAAAGTTTGAATGAAGATTCATGTAAATGTTTTTCTTACAGTTTAAACTAGATCCCAGATTAGCGCGACTTTTAGGTGTACATACGCAAACGCGACCTGTTATTATATCTGCCTTGTGGCAGTATATAAAAACGCATAAGCTTCAGGACAGTCACGAACGTGAGTTCATAAACTGTGATAAATACTTGGAACAAATTTTCGCCTGCTCAAGGATGAAATTCGCGGAAATACCGCAACGTTTGAATCCGCTGCTCCATCCGCCAGATCCTATTGTAATTAATCATGTTATCAGTGTCGAAGGTCAGTATAAATCACGGTCTTTTGCAACTAATATTGCTAATATTACATTAGGTATTCAAATAAATACATTCTCCGTTTTTGTACAAATTACTGTAACGTTTCCAAAATGTAACTCAACTTTAGATATCGTCATCAAAAACTTCAGACTCTAGAGTAGTCAAGGGTAAACTTTGATAGAAATTTGTAATCTGATTACTATTAATTTAAATTCTGCGGTGGGCCTGATAAAAGGGGGAAACAGAATCTCTAACAATAAGTAAGCCATATAAGGTCCAGAACAGAGATAGAACTTCTAATCGGGCCGTATCAGACTCAGGAACGAGGTAGAACTTCTAAATAAGTCAAATAGAGCCTCTAAGAGAGTCATGTCAGGCCCAGAACAGGGATAGAACTTCTAAGAGGTCCACATTAGACTTAGGGACGCGGTAGAATTTCTAAGCAAACCGATTAGAGCCTCTAAGAGAGCCATATCAGGCCCAGGGCAGAGATAGAACCTTTAACTGGGTAGTATCAAACTTACCCAGTACTACCCGAGACCAGAATAGAACCTCTAAGCCAACCGGCTTTATATAATCCACTGTCCATAGTTTGTCCATCACTGTTACAAGGGGTTGAAATAAATTAGTAATACAATTTAGAACTGTGAATGAAGTACCTAAGGTTACGGAAAGTGAGAAGGTAAATGATGGGACTCATGATCAGTGGGCCCGCTCTGAAATCTTCCTCTATCCCCTCTGGAAAGTTTTCCCATACGATATTTATGTCATAATCAAAATAACACGTCCCAAGTGAAATAATCATAGTATTTGAAGATGAAATATACAGAAGAAACAAATGAAGTTGCCTTCCCACCGTTAATTAACAATTTTAACGACGAATGAATAACATTTTCGTGCTTCTCGTTAGGAACGGAGACAAAACAAACGGCGTGTTACGACATAGACGTAGAGGTCGATGACACATTGAAAACTCAGATGAATAATTTCTTATTGTCCACCGCAAGTCAACAGGAGATTCAAAGTTTAGACAATAAGATTCACGAAACAGTGGAGACGATCAATCAATTGAAAACGAATCGTGAATTTTTCTTAAGTTTCGCCAAAGATCCGCAGCAGTTCATCAACAAGTGGATCATATCGCAAACGAGAGACTTAAAGACGATGATAGACGTTGTTGGTAATCCGGAAGAAGAACGCAGAGCAGAATTCTATTATCAGCCATGGGCACAGGAAGCTGTTTGTCGATATTTCTACACGAAAGTTCAGCAAAAGCGTGCTGAATTAGAACAGGCACTTGGTATCCGAAATTCATAAACGCTATCAGAAGTACAGTAACGTTTTACAGCATTACACTATGTAAAGTATTTATATGAAGATTCAGTTTTCTTTTCCTCCGTTATCATAATTAAACTTATCGTTTCACACGTCGAACGTCTTCATACGGTGTTCAGTAATATTATTAACAAGCAAATCTCCATGAATGACATATTTTTATGAGCTGTCAGCTCATATCAGCTGTCAAATAAAACAGAAGAAAACAAAGGACGGAACTATCTTGAAATAATGATTTCTGAGAAATAGATTTCTTTACGCTAATACACGCCATGTATCCATGTTCAATCTGAATTTTGCATAAATCTTTTCTATGAAAATATTATGTATCACGATCTATTCACTTTCGTCGCTAGTGGCAAGGAAAATCTGTACAATATAATAAATAAAACTTTGATATAATTCGCCGCAGTGGTTGTTGGACTCTGTCCTAAACGTTGATGAGGATACGTAAAGACAATTTACAAAGATCTTTCTATTATCCAATTCTTATTCTGTTTGTGCAAGTAAATACAACTTCGTACGTAAACAGCACATGTCGATGCAAAATATCATCGTTTCCAACCCAAGGAAACGGCTGTAACGCCAATTTAAAATGAAAAAGACTCTCAATTCGCCCTGGAGCACTTTGCATACAACGTTGAAGTATTAATAGGTCATTGATGCTATCTCAAGTGCGAATTCAGACTCTTGGTCGGTCTAAAAAGTGCTTCTTCTTAATGTATTATTACGGATTAATTTGCTTCGGTATTACACATTTAAACATTCCAAGCATTCACACGCAATGGAAAATTTCAGCTTCGACAGAATACATTTTTATCCTATGACAAGACATTTAAGTTCTAACGCATCTCTCACTTTTTTTCTAATTTCCTTTTTCTCTTTTTTTTTTGTTTTTGTAAACGTGTCATCGAGAAAATAATTTCCTTTGAATGTATCACGGTCTGATCGTACAGAAATATGAAATCTGTGAGACTCGAAAGCTAATGTGAATAATATTTTTGACGATGACGCTATTACACATAAAGCAATCATAGGGTTTTTGTATTTTTTTTGTATAGCACATAACATAGAATTAATAAACGAAATGCACACGGCAGCGATACGCTTCATCTCACAATAAAATTTCAAAACTTCATAAAGTTGATTTTTCTGATGAACGCAACTCTATCGGAAATCACAATATTTTCTTTTTTTCTCAACATTGAATCACAAGTGCACAAATTGATTGTATCGATTCTAATACAATAAACTCTGATGAACCATGGCGAAATCATGTGATGGGTATTTTAATTCAATTTCACACCATCAACGCCGGAGATCAAGGTTTATTGTATACCTTTATATCTAGCCTTAATTATTACATTCACATATATTTCATCGTACAAAGTTTTAAATATAAATACGGGCGACAAAATGAGTTTGAGTGTTTCTTGTTCCTTTGTTCTTCTCTTGAACTTCGAACAAGACAACGTACACGCCTAAATCTTATGGAAGTTTTAAGGACAAAAAGGTATCTCTAAACACATTTTCCTACGCTCGCGACAACTTTCACAAAGACCACATTTTTGCCGAAACGATATACGATCATGGTGTGTTTAGGCGTGCAATTTTTGACCACTTTAACACTTTGTATATAACCATAATCGTTTACTTTCCACATTAAAATTGTTTGGCTGGGGCTCTAATTCTAGGGAGATCGTGCAGCTTTCTTTGTAAACTGAGGTAGCACGGCCTCGAACACCTCTCTTTTTTTTCCTTTCTTTTTTTCTATTATCTCTCTTGCGAAGACATACCATTGAGTAATCACATGTTGGTTATTGCTTTGTAATTGAACTAACGTAAATGTAAAAGAAACTTTCTTTAAGTAGTGCATTATCTAACTCTTGTCCCGTTTGATGTACAGAATGCACTTTGGCAATATATCCATGTTCTTACGGTGCTTCTCATTTTACGTAGCTTTGGTACAAACATAGAAGAGGAAGGGAAATTATCATTGTACAGTCTTGAGTTAGGTAAATCGAGATATCGAGTCAATTTGTGTGAAGTATTTAACACGATCAACCCCAAATGAACCATCGTTGGCCCACAAAGTGCTTTTATCTGCTGGCGTGAACCACCGATAGCTCACATTGAGCTTTTATATGGCAACGTGAGCTACGGATGGTCCACAGTGTGCTTTTTTATAACGACTTACCATATTGCACATGCACTGCTCGTGATAAATAAACAACAGTTTCAATGACAATGTAAATAAAAATAAGCAAAGAATAAACTTATAACCACAAGCAGATTCATTATGCAAAATGTACACTGGGTTGATCGTGTAAAATAATTGCAACTGTTAGAGAAACTATTCTGAAATTTGATGAACTCTTGCAATTGACTTATTTCCTTCCCCTTTAACATTTTATGTTACAAATGGATATATCGTGCGGTGATTACATTAAATTGTTCTGGCGTGTGTACAAATGCCACCTATAATTGCGGAATTTCAATTAAACAATGATTATTTGCATTACAAGTAAACTATTTTACATTTTTTCCGAATGTGATCACCAAAATGGCGGACCGACGATTTTCGAGACGCGAAACAAACGTTTTCCCTACGCTAAAGAGCCTTTTCTGAGGTTAATCTCTTACTCGTAACAATTTGTTCGATTGGCAAAATCAATATAAATTATATAAAAATCATAACATAATTATAAATAGACCCAATCTCGTAATAAAAAAATTTGAATAGCGGCGACGATTAGTAACAAAAACACTGAGAACTCCTGCTTGTTTAACAGAATTATCAATCCAAAACGAGTTCTTAATCTCGAAATTATTTTTCGAAATGAATCCACGAATACATCCGCATTAAAGAAAAAACGAATGAGGTATCGATTTCGATATCGTACGATTTACGGCAGACATTTCTGCCATGTAAATATTGGATCGGAGGAAAGTTTCTTCTTATTTCAGCGCAAAAATGAAACAAGTTTCTCACTTTAATTCAATAAGTCAAAAATTACAAAAAAATAGTCGACAAAAATAACTTCAAATTTGACATTGAAACTACCAAAGCAATCAAAATAATTGATATTAATATCTTCAGAAAAAATTGCCTAAACTTACATTGAATGATTTCTTTTAATTTTCTACGCAGACTTTTCAAAATATCGACAATCGAATCATTCATATTCCCCTTGACTCAAATTATCTACCATTTTTAAAGTTACTAATATTCAATACCTCTAGTATTCACAAAGTTCGCTGAAAATATCAAAAGCTTGCTACACTTTTGTGCTCAAATTCCAAACTTTCTCCTCGGTCCAAGAATTTTCAATACTGATTCGGTACTGGAGCAACGATAGGTGCCATTTCCACATTTTGATTATTATTACATCAGCGATAAAATCATCTGAAACACACATGCTTTTGTTACAACATCGAACCAGCCTTTCAGAACTTGAATACATACAAAGCATTTAATGCGAAAGTTTGTATATTACCATCTTAAAAGTATATTCCCTAAAAAATAAATAAACTCGTTATTAGTCCATTTATGCTACAACATGTTAAAAAGGACATTAATCGTATCAACCAAATCACATCCAACGTTTTGGCGATGTAATTCGTTTAACATAGGATATGCATAGAAATCATTTGGTATAGTTGCAACGCTTGGAAGTACAAGTAGTTAATAACCTTTAGTAACATAAATATTATTACAAACAACGGAGTATAGAACGCATAGAAAACTAGAGCGTAGAAGAAACTTTTATACTACACATCACACTGGATGGATCCGTACAGCAAGGCAGTTTGTGTACTGTGAGGTTTTTTCTTTTTCCTTTTATCGTTTGATATGCGATGCGCACATAAATAACTAACAAAGTTAGCCGTTGTACTGAGATAAGTCAGATACTAATGCTTACGATTTCAATATGAAATAATATTACGCTAGAATAAAAATGTGCAGAGTCATTTGATGTCTTCCCCGTTGAGTACGATCCGAGTTATGATAAATTGGCATCAGAGTCGCGCACGGTCGACTCATATAAGGCTTGAATATGTCTTTGACTCGTTCCGATATCTGAGCAAATTTCTTTTTCAATGCTTCAAGAAAGTCCTTGCAAACACAAGAGTGTTAAGAAGAACGCGAGAGTTCTTCAAAGTGTTTTAGCTTTTTCGAGTAAATCGTTAATGAATTTCTGTAACATACAAATGACGTGTTAACAACAGTTAATTGCTTTTAACGATAGGTCTACTGATGCCGTATTATCTACGTTCTTCCTTCTCTATAAATCTGAGAAACGGTTATTTTAAAATAAACTGAAAACCCGTTAATTTAACGCTAGATCTACCGGCGTTGTCACATTGAAATTAAAAAAGAATTCGCTAAACCTTTTAAAATATTCCCAGTCTATCTGCTTAAATATATTTCCTATAGCTTTTACTATTAACAAATATTATATTTCACGTTTAGAAGGAAATATTATAAACACAAAATTGATAAAGAAATATGTCCAGAGGCTCCAAACATTTATAGACCACACCCTGTTAGTTTCAATTTTACAGATGGCACGAAAATAATATTAGATCATTTCTGTAGAGAATATTAATATAACAAATATCACAAGCGAGATTAAAGAGATTTAAGAATAGCTTGACTTACGTTTATGTCATGTGGAGGTTTTTTCGTATCAACCAGTAATTCCTAGGAAAGAATTTAAAAAATTCAATTACAAAATACACATATCCTTTTTCCAGTACATTAGAAGCTTGAGTGCTGACGTGTTACTTGCATTCTTCGCAAAAAACGGCAGATTCCGCATTCTTGGCATAAAAGACGAGCGCGAACGCGGTTCTCGCATTTTCGGCTCAATAATGGAAGAGCACGGCACGTGAATATTTAAACGGTTAAATAACAATTTAAATTTGTAAGAATATATTTTTGCTATCATAGTAATTATTATTATTCATAGCATTTAAATTCAAATTAAATGCAACTAACTAAATCGCAACTATTTCTTTTAACTTGTAGATCTTTTCCTTGCATAATTGCAAGGAGATGTGTTACATACCTGTAGAAATCTTCGTCTATGATCATCACTATCCATATCTAGCAATTCATCTATATCTATCTCTACCTCCCGACTTTTACCACTGTCATTCTGAAAATAAGGATGAAATTTAGCAATTTGGAATATTGGATATGCCACAATAATTTAATATTTTTCAGAAACTTAATATCAAAGGAAAAGTAGATTCTTTAAATGTACATCAATTAATTGGTCCTTAATGGATTAGTAAGTACATATGTAATTATTAGATCCAACATTTTTAAAATACTGATGATTTTATTAAATTTTCAAACAATACCAACCACTGATTCATATAGTTTCTCTAATTCATCAAATAGCCACATTTCTACCGCAAGTCTTTTGCGAATGAGGGACATCTGATGAGATCCATATTTGGCCGTCAGAAATTTTTCTCGGCGCTCCTTTACCTCTCCTTTCTCAGTGAACGCCACATGCAAATTGGCACGTGCAGGGCTGCGTTCTGCTGTAAGTACGCCACCTCCTTCCATTTTAAAATTACCTGATAACATAAAATCAGCATTGTGAGGATATAAAGGATATATTGAAACTAATAAAAATTGTCTCAATATATAGATTTATTAAAGATATACCAAAAATTGTCAAAATAAAAATGGAAACTCTTCTTCTTTTGTATCTCTCTGCATAACAGCTATCATAGCTTTGCTTAGGACGTATAGCTTCAGGTGGGCACCAAACCACAAAAAAAAACTAGTAATATATTATTCCATTATATTTTTTGTTTATGCAAAGTTAAAACAATTGAGTAATTAAAAAATTAACGAGGGGAAATATGAAAAGGGAGTGAACCATTAAAAAAACGCATTGTGTCATCTAGAACTCATAGATATAATTCATTATATCTTTATTAGTTAAAATTATACAAAAATTCTTTGTAAGAGTCAAAGAAATATTAGGCAGCTTAATGGAATTAAATTCGATTAACTTGACAGAGCAGAGTTTATTATATTAAAATTATAATCAGAAGAGATTAAAAATAATGTGAGATGTATTTAAAATTATAATTCTTTCCTTATTTCTTAAGTTTCTTGCTAAATTGGTAAATCATTCGAAAAATAATTGCATATAATAAAATACTATTATAATAATATAAATTAGCAACAGTACAAAATATAATATAAAATTCATAAACTTAAAAAGATAATCGATTTACAAAACTTTCTAAAAGCAATTCTTTACACGATAATTACATAGACTTAATTATTCTAATTACGGTCAAACTTAGTAAATAGACATTTGATTTAAAAAAAAAATACTTTAATTAACCATTAAAAGAATCGAATTCATTGGAATAACAAACAATCATTCAATTCGCATCTACGAAAGATTAACTGAAACTACAAATCGGAATATTAACAAAATAAACATTTTTTTTTCTCTATATAAGGCGATAATGAAATAGCTCTATTTCAACCACAGAAACAGTGTTAATTACGGATGTAACCTCAGTCTGACACAACACTGTAACTGTATAAATAAACATCTCGAGAATATCACAAATACATTATCATTATTATCGCAATAAAATGTAATACAAGAGTGGAAAAACGAATGAAAAAGCGTGCCGATATTACGGCTAATAAAACCAGTCTCGTATTTTAATAAAAGATCAGAATCTCGCGTCGCTATGAACACATAAACAATGTCGAAGCTCTTACGATTCGTTCGCCGGGCGTACGATTAAAACGTAAAACGTTTTCGTCAGAGTTTACGTCTACGATCGTTTGTCATTACTTACTCTTACTTCTTCTATTTCGGAATTTACGTTATTCGAGCCGTAACAGAGTATCGCGATGCCAGGATCCATACGAATAATAAACTTTCTTGAATACAGCAGAGATAGATAACATTTTTTTACTAGTTTCGCTTGCCATGAAGGCGCGAAATGTTACTATGCTTCGACTAATAGGAATTCGCATAGGCTAGGAATATTTTCGCGGGAAATATTCATACTGAATTGCGAGGGAATCGTGGAATCGATATAAATCGATTCGAAACAAGTTCAGGTTAGATGTTGGAACTCGAATAAATTTGCAAATATTTACAATGTTTTGCGAATATTTTTTGCAAAGATGTGAATCTCAGATAATAAGAAAAATAAGATTCATTATTTAGGAACCGCGGACTCGTGCGAAAGTATTATCGCAAACTATCGAAAAGAACAATTGCGATTATAACGTTCAAAGTTCGATAATTTTCGATTATCGAAGAATTCTAGGGAGACATTTGAAATTTCCCACCATTTCTTCGAAACCCAATGTAACTCAGAAAAATTGAAATTAGTGCATAAAATATGGAATGAATTTAAATACAAAGTTTCTACGAAAGTGTTAATGGTCATAATTTTTATTTAGAAATAATTCAATCTTGACTGGCATCTACATTCTCAGTTTGAAGTCCTTTGAAAGTAGCCACAGGTATGTAGGTAACAAGGGTGTACAATTTGTTTGCTGAGTCTTCGTCGTCATTCCTCCTCCTGCTCAATCGTACACGTACTCTGAATGGTACATTTCTGAAATGAAAAAGACATTTCATCAATGATTTAAAAATAAAAACTGTATAAACGTGAAAATAAGTTAAATTAGTAAATAGTTCTCAATGTATATATCCCTTAAAATTCTCTACGTCCACGTAAAAATTATAGAGTCTATTAGAACACAACTGGCTGATAAAACAGAGTTGCACACGGATCGTTGCAAAAGTTCTTCAATGGCAACTTGTGATAAATGTTTCTGTCTTTAAATTTTGAAGACAATGTTGAGAAAATTACCTTATTCCCTTGGACCACAGTTGTTTGTTGAGGCGCGTATCGATCCTTACATCAGGGGTGCCCATTTGTTTCTCCGCAAATTTACGAATCTCCTTTATAGCTCTTGGAGCACGCTTTTTAAATCCAATACCGTGAAGTCTTTTGTGAAGATTCACTGTGTATTCACGAGTCACTACCTCATTGATAGCGCTCTTTCCCTTTTTTTCCGTAGACTTAGCCATTTCTGTCTGAAAGAAGTAACGAACGTTCAAACACAACGTGACATAACCTACAAATCTTCGCACGTCAACAAATCATTAGATTTCATGTATCTTTTAAGAAACTTATTATTTTCGACTTGTCAAGTGCTTTTTAATATTTGATAATTATTGTTATCCCGCTTACGACGTTGTTTCGCTTAATTAAACGACGTTATTTTGATACTGCTGCGGAGACAGTAAACAAAATGCTGGAGTTGAAAGGTGTACATAGAAATTATTAGGTGGAATCGTGATAATATTAAATATATATTATTCAATGATATTTAATAATTTCAGAATCACGAAAACCTACTAATTTTACACTATTCACAGCCAGATGTTTCCGGATTCTATTTTACGTAAAAGTGTCATTACCTCTCCGACGGATGTTTCGACGTAAAAGAACTAGAATTTTATTGCGTTCCTAAAACGATCGTTTCACGCCTTTAATCGAATTGATTTCGATATTAAAATCTATATGATTTCCTAATCAATTTTGTTATTCTACATTTATTTCGCAGTTATATATCTTTTACGATTACATTTCTGTAATTTTTGTTAAAAAAACGTATTTTGCGGAGTGGAAGATACTCGTTTATTACGAGTGATTACCTAAGTGTTAAATATCTAGTTATTATTTCGTTTATGGATAATACAATTATCAATTTTACGTACGAAATCATTGCAAATATACAATTATTAATTTTCATCAGTCGCTGGGGCCTCTTTTAATTCAAATTGAGATTTAATTCCACCAAAAACGACGCAAGTTACACAACGTGAACGGATATCATTGTCGATAAACTTTTTGCAAATAAAAGGTAAAGAAGAGTCTTGCAATTTAATAGAAAATAGACTACGTATCAGAATTAACTATTGATACTTTTCTGTAATCTTTTTGAAAAATGAATGAAGATTTAAATTACAGTCTTCTTTTAAGTTGTGAAAACTGTAAAATGGTACAATGTGTATTCAATAGCCAGTACAATCTTAAACAGAAATACCAGAGTTTAGAGAAACATTTCATATTAGTATTTGCCGGAGACGAATTCATCGAATTTGAAAACAAAAAAAGCATGTTTTTACCTGTCACAGGTGTGACATTTGTATAATAGCGCATTCAAATGCAACGTTGCTTAAAAATGTCAAAGCAAACAGTGAAAAACTTTCGGAGATTTAAGAGTTTCAACAAACGAACATTTATATTTTTATTTCTACAAATAATAGATGGTAAAAATTGATACTCTCATCAAATTTAGTGCCTTTTGTAAAAGAAGATTTAAATCTGCCGCCATTATATTAATCCAGCCGATAAAACAGGAAATTTCCTGAGTGGCGCCATTTTGTTGTACTTAACAGCATAAATTCATAGAATATTATTTGATAGAACATAATTAAATAATGGGAATTAATTCTACAGTTATTAACGCAAAATTTATGAAGTATTTTTCGAAACTTTAATAACGGTATTCAAATTTAAGCTTGAATCCCCTGACTTAAAAGTTGGAATATAATGAAGATTCCGTTCTAGGTATAATACATGGCATAAAGAAGATCGCGCCACGATAGCTTCGGGGACGCTTGGAATGGTGGAAAATGGAGTCTATTAACCTGTGATGTTGATTACGATTGTTTTTAATATTAAAAAGCACTTAATGAAATTAAAATGGCTGGTAAAGTGTGGAATTCAGATATATGGAAATCATGGGATAAACATGGAAGAAATGATTTGTAAGTGGTTAACGCGTTTAACGTCAGATCGGAGCGCGTTCGATTAATATTGAATTGATACTCTGCATACTCTGTGCATTGATGGTTGCAACTTATCTCTCCTGTTTCTCGCTCTTCTGAAGAGTTAATTGTCAATTAACAACTGTTTGCAGCCTCAAGTTAATCAAGCACAAATTTAAGGAAGGCAACACTACAGGTAAACCATTTACAGTTGGATTCGTTACTATTCCCAACCTTGATTACCATGCTCTGTTGTACTATGCGTATTACGCGTCTACGTGCCAATTGCATTTTTCGTTTAGTTTATGTTTTCGCAATTTTTTCACCGAAATTAATTTGTTAGATTTGAACGATGAAAATTCTAGTTAGTTTATGAGCAATTAGAATTAGGAAATTGTAAAGTACTTGAAGGAATTTATTTGAAACGTAGTAAATTTGAATTATTGTTATTGTTAATTAATGTTTTGATACTTTTTAAGCTATGAAAATATTATTTATGTTTAAACAAAGACATTTCTGTTTCATTTATGAAATTGGGAGATTGTGAAATACTTGGAGAAATTAATTTGATAGATAGTGAATTCGAACTATTGTCGAATGGTGTGGAGATTTGAAGAAAATGTTTTGATAGTTTTTAAGCTACAAGAATAAAGAATTAAAACCTTCTATTCATTTGGTTACTTTAAATAATTGTACATTGATATGCATGCATTTCTAGATTATTATTGCTATTATTCATTCATGTTTTAAGTGGGGAACTTAAAACAATGGCGGAGACTTGCAACATATGGTGTTGATAAGATTGTAAAAATATATTATTAATCCTTTGCTAATTGTGATTAGTTTTAAAGGATAATTTGCAAACAAAATTTAAACGAGAAATCGGAATGTTCATTGTCTAATAAACTAAAATTAATATTGATGTACAATAAGAATTTATACTAAATCAGAAATGCAGAAACTTAAGTCAAAGATATTGAAACTCTAAGTTACGCTAATTAGTTCATTCAGAACTTTTGCTGCCACCCAAAAATGGGTAACTTGGCAGTTTAAATGTTAGAATTCAATCTTGCACCTAAAATCGTTATATTAATGTATTAAAAAAAATGTGTCATTTTCACATTTGTGTATGTAAACTTAACAGTAACTTCCCTCCTTATTTCTAGAATGGAGAAGAGGATTATACGAATTAATATCAAATGGAATCCGTGGGAACATAAAAAGGGACAATGTAGTTCTGACATTAGGTGAACTGACGGTAAGATCACTCATGAGTTTAACAAAGGGCAAAGAATTCATAGACACAGTATGCAAATAATTGAATTGAATGGAATAGAATGAAAAGGAAAACTATTTAAATTTACTCTAATAAGGGAGGTTCTAGAACCTATACACTTGGATTTTTATGAAACTTTGCATAAACATTTATTAGACCTACCTAAGAAGGTCATAATTGATTTTAAGTGGACACTCTAAGACCACCATCTGAAAGAGACTGAAGCAAGAGCCAATGGTGGTATGTGCCACCTGATAAGACACCCAAACATGGGTCACCATTGGTACACCAGCGTGAATGTGTTAAGGGAGATCCTGTCTTGCCTCTCTCCTGACTGTCTTCTGCCTGTCTTACCTGTCTACTATTTGTTTCTGTGAGTCTCCAGGCACAAGAGAGACAGACAAGACCCCACTTAAAGACGGGTCTCCATTGATATCTCCTTCAAAGCTGAAAACAGGCACGAACAAGTTCTAGCTATCTTCTTAGATATGTCTAATAAATGTTGAAACAAAGTTTACATATACGTCCAAATTACAATTAATTTTCTGCATAGATTTACTTAATGAGAAGAGAATGAAAAGATTACACTTATTCTAATGTATTTAAACCTTTGACTGCTGACTGTTCCATATTAAGACGCTTCGCGTAAGCGGCACGCATCCATAGTCTACATCAATAGCTCTCGCAGGGCGCATATATGCGTCCATAATTTTCGTAAGGTGCATTTTTGTGTCTGTAGTCCAGATCAGTAGCTATCCAAGAACGCGTTTTTGCGTCCATAATCTAAATGGATGGCTTTCGCAAGACGCATATATGCACCCATCGCAGTCAAAGGGTTAACAAGAAAACATGAAGAGAGATTTTCTAAGCTTGCAATACACGAAGTTTATTCCTTTTCAGAATATCGATGGGGCAATTCCATCGGCAATAGTAGATATATTTACATTAATAGACGCTGAGGCACATAATGAGGAAAGAAATAACTTTTATTACATTGTGAAAGAGTCAGAAAAGGTATCGTTCTTCAAGATGCAATATTTACTCGCGACTACTATTCTCTTCGTGATCTTAAGATGCTGCTAACAATACGTCGTCATTGTTGCACATTGATTTAATACCTGTTTCTTTGTTTCATATAGTTTTTAACTGATAGGATATTGAAGGAACGTTTAGAAATCGATACATTACAAGATGTAGGAACATTAAAGAATAAAAATTTTCAAACCAAATTTATTAAAGTGAAGACAAAATTATAGTATGTATTCGCTCATTTGATACAATTCATTCGCTATTTATTTAAAAAAAAAAGGGACAGGTACCCTATAACACTGATATTCTTGCAGCTACAAACAACGGAAGTTTAATTTATTTAGAGAGGAAAGCGAAGGATATTCTAAACTCATAGTCGAATTAAATCAAGAACGTCCTGAAAGCGAAGTAGCGTCAACTTTGGAAATTGTTAAGTCTCTTATCGGTACGACTGTACAACAAGCCACTGTTTCATTCGCAATTCTCTGTTACTATGATCAATAAGATGCAACAATTCTACATCAATCTTCTCATTTTTGTAGGATATTTCAATCTCGATCCTAACAGAGTTCTCGATATCTTATTAGAAACATTTGAAAATCGACCTCAGGACGATGCACTCTTTATACCCTTAATTCGTTCATACATGAGTGATCAGCAGGTACTCTGTGAAGTTCTAGGATTTAAATACTGTTCTACCGTTAATGCCACACCATTTTCTCTACAAAAAGTCACTGCACTTATGTTACAACATCGTGTGATTAAGTTAGACGATATATTACCATGGTTAGTGCCAGATGACAAGATGATAATTAAAGAACACGAACAAGCAATGAAGCAGGCAAAAGCATACGTTCGTAAATTAAATGTAATATCTACTAAAGACAAGGAAGAAGTACCAGAGGAGAAAGATAATTCACAGGTACTCACCATATCATTTTACTTATAATACTTAACACGTTGCATGCCATGGGACTCATTTGTAGCCTGCGCTATAGTCAAGTTTACTTCAAGACTAAGGCTGAATTCGATGAAAGTTCATGCGACGTCCTGATTAAGAATATACCCTCCTATAAACGGGAAATAGTTTGTAAGATATATATAGCTAAAGTTCCACGACATCTCTTGATGTTGCGTTCCGTAATTCTTTGCAAGAAGGCCATTGAAACTTCAATTGTAAATATCTTAAAAACTATCGACCGTCTACCCCAATAATGGGGTATATTATTAATCAGGATGATGACAATCAACGTGTTAACAGTTTATTAATAATTCTATGATACATTATTACATTCGAAAGGAAAAATATATAACCAATCAAAAATTCGGACTGTGCGAAGCTCTGTTAGAGATAGGAGCTTGGGAAGTAGCACAAAGTTTATTTAATCGTTTGCCAGAGCATAGTCTCACAGATCAACGTCCTATTGCACTGGCACTGTGTAAAATGATCCAATCACTTATTGAACCGGTTTATCGAAAGTAAGTTACTCTTTAAGATAATCGATTGTAAAATTATAGGATTTCTATCGTGAAATTACATTCCAGACATTGTATCATATCACCAAAATTACAAGGACGAAAAGTTCCACCTCTGAACAGTTCTTTGGCTCCGAAAGCAATAGAAAATCTTGAAGAGATACACGAATTATTGTTACCTATGCTCATAATACTTGGTCCGAATCTCCATCATGATCCTGTTTTAATGTATAAGATCATGAGACTTTGTCATGCGGCTATCAAACAATGTCCTTTGGATATGAACAAACAACCGGTCGATAAAAATAGTAATCTTTATTACGACGTGCTGACAATTCTTGATGTAGCATTGTTACCTTCGTTGTCTTTTATGGATTGTAATTGTTGTGTCGCTGAGGAACTGTGGAATATTTTAAAATACTATCCGTATCAGAATCGATACTGTTTGTATGCTCGTTGGAAGAACGACACGCCTTTGCAACACGCTGCTCTTTTACGGAAAAGAGCAGACGCGCAGAAGAAGATCAAATCGATAATGAAGAGAGTGAGCAAGGAAACGATTAAACCTGTTGGAAGATCAATCGGAAAATTAACGCATTCGTCTCCTGGTGTATTGTTTGATTATGTTCTTATTCAAATTCAGTTGTACGATAATCTTATAGGTATGTATACTGACGAGAGTTGTTGATTATTTGAATGGCGGACAGTGGAATTGAACACCTAACTTAATCGATTGTAGCCTCCGTTTGAAACCCACCTAAAACAGAAGGTTCTAGATAAAATGATCAAATAAACTAAAGCAAAAAGAAATGAAAAAGATATATCAAGCTTCAGATTTTAAGCTATGAAGTAAAATATTTGAATTCACTGATTCGCTGTACTTCATTATTAACATGTTAATCGTGTTTCAGGTCCTGTTGTAGATTCTTTAAAATATCTAACAAACATTTCTTACGATGTACTTGGTTATTGTCTCGTGGAAGCATTAGCAGGAGCTGATAGGGATAGATTTAAGCACGATGGTACCAGCATATCTCTTTGGCTGCAATCCCTCGCTTCGTTTTGCGGAGCAATTTTCAAAAAATATAATATCGAACTTACCGGTCTACTCCAGTATGTAGCCAATCAGCTCAAAGCACAAAAAAGGTATAATTGTACAAGCTCAAACAAACATTTTCTAATCTATGCACCTCTTAATTGCACCGTATTTATAAATATACTTACGTATCTTCGTTTTTCTTTCATAAATATTCTCTTCAAACATTTTGTATTTTCGTTTTTGAATAACATATTTCCAAGATTGCAGAATGTGTAGATTAATGTATTTTACAACATTATTTCCGAGCATCATTTTCGAAGGAACTTCATTTTCATCGACACCTTTCTGCGTCGAATTTTTACGAGTATAAGGACAGTAATTTTATCGCTGATTTAAAACAAGTTTTCGTAGCTATTAAAACGTATCTATACTTGTTTAATAATTTTTAATTTTTTTTTAATCAGCTAAGAAAAGGTAATAACGTTTTTCTTTCTATTTGCTATGTATACTGCAGTGTCTGTGATATACACGCAGAAAGAGATTAAATGCAATTTAATATTGCCAAAATTATTTTGCAAACCGGCAATAAATTTTGTATTAAAAGAAAACAACGCAAGACTGTTTTTCTCGCTAAAAATGCGATATTTATGTCGTAAGAGATGTAATTGAAAATTGATGTTTAAATATTATTAACATTTGATTAAGGACTTAAATCCGACAAATTACTATGCAATCACTCAATATTTATTTTTTTTAGATGTAAGCAAAGTTACACTGTGGTTTAAAAGTTACAGCAGGATTTTAAATTAGTAAGTTAACGAGCAATTAAAAATATTTCCACTCATATCAATTGTAAATCAATGTAGAAAAAAAATCTTCCGTGTACAGTGAAAAAAAAATCTGCACCGTCTAATTTCCAATAATAATTGTAAAATTCTATAATCAAGGCTAATTGAAACCCTGTTGTAACTTTCGAGCCATTCTGTATAATTGCATCAAGTATATTCATCTTAATGAGATTGCATGCAATAGTTACTTGAATTGTGCATAGTAAATGTTATCCATTGACTCTTTAATAAATGCGTTTATATTCGAGTATCAATGTTATGTGACAATGGAGATGATTCAATGGCCAGGTATTATTCACTGTCTCTAATTACGAAATGCTATTGACGAAAGCGCGATAAAATTTCGAGCAGTTTTTACACGTTCATTATGAAAACTTTTTGATTGCAGTGAACATACATACACTATCACTCAGCTGTAATGTTCGTAAAACGGAAAAAAACATCCTAAATATACTTGAAATAAAATAGTGAAAATTTAACTTGTGCGAAAATTTTGCAGACGTTCATTGCAAATTAAAAAAAAAAGAATTAAAATGGAGAGGACTTGATAGTGACTGTTCAAAGTGTGTGGCAATACATGATTAATTCTCCTCGTTAAGTTTTTAAACGTATGTTTAATAATGTTGCACATCACTATCGGACACTGAATAGATTTTTGTTCTTTATCGGTCAGTTTAAAATTCATGTGGTGGATATCACGAAGAGGATGAACGTTAATTGCATCGTTTAACGAATCGTCTAATGGATTTTTTCTGACTTATGGACATCTCGTGCATCGCTGTGCGTTTTCTTCAGTAAAACATTTTCATTACGAGATTATTCGACGGCTTCTTATCAACGTTCATTTCGAATAATACAATTAACAGCAAGAAAACGAGGAAGATGGATATGCAACTTTGTTGTTTCTTCAATAAGATACTTCTATCGCGGAATTATCGCGTGTTAACTTTGAATAATTCAACTTAGCTGCAAAAAAAAGAGGAAAAGGGAAATGCAACTTTACTCTTTCTTGGTAAGACAATTCTCTTGCGGGATTATCAAACGTTACTTTTTAATGATGCAACTTAGCTGCAAGAAAAAGAGGAAGAGTGAAGTACAACTTTGTTGTTTCTTCAGTGAGATACTTTTATTGTGGATTTATTGGACGTTAATTATAAATAATGCAACAGATCAGCAATAAAATAAGGAAGGCTGAAGTGCAACTTTACTGTTTCTTCAGTGAGATACTTTTATTGCGGATTTATTGAACGTTAATCATAAATAATGCAACAGAACAGCAAGAGAATGAGGAAGACTGAAGTTTAGATTTATTGTTTCTTCAGTAGTCACACATATTATGGATTAGTGGACGATAATTTTGAACAATGCAACTCAGAAGCAAGAAGATAAAAATGCAACATTGATGATTCTTCAGCAAGATACTTTTATCAAGATGGCTATTCGAGACGAATTATCGGAAGTCTTGTTTCGGATGAAGAACAAAAATGAAGAAATCGAAAAGTCAACATTGACGTCAGTGAAGTAAGAAACAGAGGTAGCAGCAAAGTTTAAATGTAATACTCAGAGGAATGAGAAAACAAAGAGAAAGGGCCGCTGTATATTATTCTACATAAATCGAACGACGAGAAGAACAATAGAAAGAAACGCAAAAATAAGCACAATGTTGCGAAATAAATAATATCTAAAATGAGCGAAACAGTACTTTAAAATAATAATGTGAAATAATACCGAAAAAGATACTTAAATATTATCAGAGAGTCTAACAAAGTAGAAAGACACTTGAGAAAAATAGAGAGATAATAACTAAGCATTGATGCTATTACTGCAAGTGATAGACTTCAATTATATTTTTTATAGAAAAGTTGCCACAAAGAAAAGGAAGGCACTAGAGAAAAAATGTAAGTTAACGTTAATATAATTTTTTTCAGCACAATATCACACTGATAAACGTATTATATTAATGATTATATATTTATTTCAGGTATGAAGGAAAAACACAGGCACAAAAATGTGCGAGCTCGTGTAACAGAAATGATATTGAACAAATTGAAGAATACATTTTCTTAGAAAATTGTATTAAGAAGAGAAAATACATTCTTTCCATGAACTTGAATTAAGAGGATTTCTGTAGTAAGACAAACGAAACGAGATTTATGAAAACGAAAGTGCTCCGTTCGAACCATCGTGAATTTCAATCTACAAGGAACAAACGAATACTTTGGATATAAAAGAAGTACAGATTGGAGAGCGTTAATCGAAATAGGTTTACTTTCACGAAGTTACATGAAAAAAATTTAGCAGTGCCATAGCCGTGCTACATCTTCAGATTTCTCGATAAAAAAGGCAATAAGCATTGGAATTAATAGATGTTCGACAGTCAACTTGAAAACGATACAAAATCTACATATAATTACACATAAAAGTGCGCGGTGTTACATATCATAATCTCTAGATTAACGGAAGCATGAAGTTCCTGCCTGTTCGATATCTCTTAATTACAATTCAAAGATTTTAATTATAAATTTATGAACTTATATACTGTACCTTATTACCAGCTTAATATCTTACAGATCGTTTTACATTAGACTTAGTGTGATATTAATTTTTAACAGCCTGCCAACGACGGAGCCCGTTCAGTTTTTTTTATGAAATATAATTAGATATGCAGGCTTTAAAAATTGATAACATGTATGATACTAATTAAATATGCATACATCTGTCTTCAATGTGCCGTAGGGAACATTTTCATGTGTAACATTTTATTTTTGCTATAAAAGTTTTTACACGTGTTTATATACTTGTATATATCACTATATACGTGTTACAATTTTCAATTTTTGCTTTTACCTTTTTATTCAATGGTTTTTCGATTAATTCTCTCGCCGTTACACTCTTTAAAGAAAACATTGTAGTAGTATTCGTTCTCGAATTGTTCAAAGTTTATGAAATAACATGAAAATGATATTACCTATATCGTAGATTTATTAATTAATTTATGAAAAAAAAATTTGTAATTACTAGTACTAGACTGTCGAGACACAATAAGATCTTTCAACCATCCCATTCGACACGACACTGATAACTTTGCAAATCTCTTTACTATTATTTATCTTTATTTTCAGCCTAGATTTATTAATATTAAAAGAGATAGTACAAAAAATGGCAGGTATCGAAGCTGCCGAAGAGATGACATCAGATCAACTGGATGCAATGGCTGGCGGAGATCTGTTAAAAAATGAGGTACGTGCTGTGATAATTGCAATTAATATAAGAATTCATTGATGCAATTAACATATATCTCTTTCAGGCTGGATACTTTAGTCAAGTGCGAAATACGAAAAAGTCATCCCAACGATTAAAAGATGCTCTTGCTGAGCATGATCTTGCAGTAGCACTGTGTCTTTTAATGGCACAGCAGAAACATTGTGTAGTTTATAGAGAGACCGACAAATCTCATCTTAAACTCGTTGGTAATTATCTACAGGCGAACTTGTAATTTTTATTTATTTTTATTTGATATATGAATATGAATATTTTGGGAATTTCACTAGGAAAACTGTACGATCAGTGCCAAGATACATTAGTACAATTTGGAACTTTCTTGGGCTCCACAATGACCGTGGATGAGTACGTGGAAAGACTTCCTTCCATACACTCTATGCTTCAGGACAATCATATTCATTCGGATGTTGCATTTTTTCTTGCAAGACCAATGTTTGCACACGCCATTAACGTAAGGATGATAGGGAATATCTGCTTTGTATTTTTACTTTAACTTATTCAAACTTTTTCCTACAGTCTTAGGAATTTGGATTTTGACGTCATCGTTGTTATATTAAACAATAGTCCAACGTTTTTTCTCTTATAGATTAAATACGATGCTCTGCGAAAAGCCGATCCAAATTACAAGAAAATGTCAACTGCTATGAAACAAGCAAAATACGCAGAAGCTGCACAGGCCGTAATGGCACCTGTTGCACAATCTGTTAGACCTTTGCACCCTTTAAAAGTATGGGAGGACATTTCGCCACAATTTTTGGTTACTTTCTGGTCGCTTTCTATGTACGACTTGTACGTTCCTGTGGAGAGTTATCAGAGGGAAGTTAGTAAATTAAAACAACTCGCTGCACAGAGTGCTGACTCCAAAGATATGGTATGTTAATGTATTCTTCTTTTTATTGTTAAAATACAGTAGAATGTTGATCATCCAAATAGATCCAAATATTATTTAAACTTCCAACTGCCAGTGCAAAAATTAATATCCTTTTTAGACCGTCAGTAAAGGAAAAAAGGAGCAAGAAAGATATACAACTTTGATTGAAAAATTACAAGACGAGAAGAGAAAACAGGAGGAACATGTTGAAAAAGTGTTTGCATACCTCAGGTAAAGATATCACGCAAATAAATCTACTTCTTAATTTCAAATCTATCATTACAAGATCAATGTCACTTAGGCAAGAAAAGGACACGTGGTTTTTATCGCGAAGTGCGAAATCAGCTAAGAACGAAACAATAACACAATTCCTGCAGTTATGTTTATTTCCTCGATGTACGTTCACCACCGTAGATGCCATGTACTGTGCAAAATTCGTACACACCATACATTCGTTAAAGACTGCAAATTTCTCGACGCTTTTATGCTACGACAGAGTAAGCATACACTTATCGAATAATTAAACACATAAAAATTGTATTTTACGTTCACGTGCTAATTGACAATTGAATTTTACAGCTTTTCTGTGATATAACATATTCAGTTACCTCATGCACCGAAAATGAAGCGAATCGTTATGGGAGATTTTTATGTGCTATGTTAGAAACCGTAATGAGGTGGCACTCGGAAAAAGCTATATTTGATAAGGTTCCTGGTTTTTTACGATATTAATACACATATATTTTAACGAATTTCCACATTCCGTGTATCCTTTCTTTCAGGAATGTAGCAATTATCCGGGATTTGTAACGAAGTTTCGCGTGAGCAATCAGTTCTCCGAAGCAAACGACATGGTAGGATTTGAGAACTATAGACACGTGTGCCATAAGTGGCATTATAAAATTACGAAGGTACTTTATGATTACAAGTAATTAAGTTATAATTAAATTATAAATAAATATTTTTATTACTAATAGAAACTTATTCTTCCAGGCTATTGTAGTTTGCCTCGATTCTAAGGACTATGTACAAATAAGAAATTCTTTAATTATATTGATCAAAATATTACCGCACTTCCCTGTTCTGGCGAAACTCTCTCAAATTCTCGAACGCAAGGTGGAAAAGGTGCGAGAAGAGGAACGTGGACAGCGCCAGGATTTGCATGTTTTAGCAACTTCTTACAGCGGACAATTGAAAGCCAAAACTCCGAATATGATTCGGGAATCAGACTTTCACCATGTGGGCGATAAGGTTAACAATTATTTCTTTTCTTATCATTTATTAACCCTCAGCAGTGATCCACAACAATTGATTAACGCTAAAGTTACCAAGCAATTCAAAATTACTGGATGTTTATACGATCTTTATGTGTTTAACTTTTTTATTGTAGGCTGGAAAGACACAAGATACTCCAAATAACGATGCAACGGAAAAGATAGGCGACGGTGTAACAAGCAAGGAAATAACGAACGGCGATAGCCGAATAGAGAAAGAAAACAAAGACCAACGGGAAAAGCGGAGTGCATCGAATCAGATGCATCAGTAAGTTAGCTCATAAGTACTAAAATATCGATAAAAAAAAAGAGGCCTCTTCGTAGCATTTATTTATTATGCTTCGTCGTTGTAACCACCGTTACGCAATTTGAATAATCCGAGAGATTCTAAACCCCCGTCCGTAACGTCATTAATTTGCTCGATTAGTGAGAACTCCGAGAAATTACGAAAGAAGGAGGAAAATAAAGAAATTCCAGAGGGTAAAGAGAAACATATTAAAAAGGAGGAAATTAAAGAGGAAGATGCGCTGGATAAGAAGGAACGTAAATACTATAAGGTAATTGTGCTTCTAGTATCGATTGATAAATAGTTAATTAATTATTGGTAGAACTAAAATATGTACATTTTTCAGGAAGAACATTACTATAGTGGCGGAGTGGATAATTTAGATCGGGATCTTTCAAGCGTGTCAAACAGTAGCGCAAGTTCTGGACCAACACAGGATGGATCTGATAGAGGTTCGTATAAATAATTGTATATAATCATAAAACAAACATACAAACTAACACGTTGAATACCCTTTATTTTGTTAATTTCACAATTTCTAATGAAATCAAGCATTCCCTTTTAAAATCACATCTTTATAGGGCTGAAACACTTAGACATCGAAATAGTTATATATTTTGCAGTACCCTCCTTTTTCGAAATATCGAATATATTAACAGATACGTAAATTCTGTAGTAAATATAATAGAAATTTCACCAATAGTTAAACCGAAATATTATAATCACTCAAAATGTAGTACAATCATTCCAAATTTAAGTTTTAAATAATTAAGTGTAATCATTGAAATCGATCTTAATTCGATTAGTTTCAGACGTGAAAAGAAGGAAAGTTGAGAACATGCAAAAGGTACGGAACGCTCCAGCTTACGATAAATTTATTTACATTTAATTTCAACGTGTTTCAAGCATTTATTTCTAATCGTAGGAAGCAAGACGAGCAGAAGCAGGCCTCGATAAGAAAGAGCGTTCGAGTAAAGGTAAAGTGAGAGACGAACAGAAAGAATTACGACGAGAAAAAAAGACGGGAAGGAAAAGAGTAAGTTTTGCATACGTATATGTTAGAAGCGAGGCGAAATACGATAACGCAGATACTACTAATATTACGGATAATCTCAGTATTCGCTCATTTGAAAATAGGATAGGGCAGATGAATCGGCGGTTGCAACTGAACAAAAGAGAAGGAAAGATGACGAAAGAGGTATATAGCCATCCTTGTTAGACCTTGTCGATATTCAACAATTTCTTTTCGATTTCCTTATAAAAAACCACAGACATATATCTGTGTTCGAACTTTAGTAATATATCGAAATTTTTGCAAGTATGATTAACATAGAAATTAGTTAGTAATTATAAGTGGGACATAGTTTCTTATTACACGCGATAAAAATCATTTCCAGCGAAAGGGGCGCATCAGAATGGCGACATTCCGGAACACAGAGAGAAGCATCATTACAGTAAGGTCAGTTAGTAAATAGATAATTTCCCTAGAAACCTTATCTCATAGTTTCGCGTTATCACGATTCCTTTATTTATTAATTTCGTATCTTAATTTTACTTCAGCAAGTCTTTCTGCATCTGACTGTATCATAGAGATTTTAAGTACTTCTTCAAGTATTTCTTTCGATAAAAATTTGATAATAACGGAAAGGCATTAAAGACATGCTGTGCATGAATCCTATTTTAACCCTTTGACTTACATTTTCCATGGTGGGAAGCCACACCGTTCCCTTGCCATCTTTGAATTGTCTGATCGCACTTAAAGTTATCTTAAAAATTAGAAACTTCAGCAATTTTACGTTTTAGTTACTGATCTCAATTGTAATTTGATATTATAAGTCAAAGGGTTAATATTGGCCTTAACATCGACTAAGTTCTCTATACTAAATATTAATCGTCTACCCTATAATTTCATTGTACGTTTGTCTTTATGTGTACGATTCATGGTGTCTTTAATCGTTTGCAACTCGAGATTGATGATGATCTAAGAGTGCAAAGGGTTAAAAGAACCAAAAGCACCCTTCTTCAATCACGAAAAAAAACTTTAGCGTTCCGTTCATAATCTGCCTTTCACGAGTCCAGTAGTGTCACACAAATTATACAAATTCGCCCGGTAATTCCGTCGCGGATTAACTTTTAACTATTTTTCTAACACTATTCCTTGGCCCCTTAGTTGATAAAGACGTCCGCTTCGAGTACATTGAAAAGACGAAATGGGAGACAATAGCAAAGACCAGAAAAGATAGGTGATACTATCAAGCACCCAAACGCCAATACGAAGAAATCGTGGCAATCAGGGGATTCATACGAGAATGTATTTTCAGGAAAAATCTCCGTACACAAAGGAACGTACCCATGAACGAGAAGGACGTGAAAGTCGGGACAAACAATATCCTTTTTTTATCTAATTCCTAGTTTTTAATGAAATTCGTGTTATCTCATTGTCATTTGCTGATTAAAATCTTATTATCTCATTGCCAGTTTCGAGTTAGATTCGTGTTGTCTCCATTCTCTAATTAATATCGCATTGTCTCATTACCAGATTCCTAGTTAGACTTGTGTTGTCTCATTGCTGTTTTCTAATTACAATGTCCAATGTCATTGTTTTTTTGCAACATTCGCTGAATGATGCGTATTAGATTGATCGTTCCAACCGCGAATCCACAGACAAAATTTCTTCTTCAGTCTCAGTTTTGGAAAAGTACTGAGTCTTTGGAAAAGATTATGATATTATGAGCAAACTGATAACGATAGGAAGTTCCGAGTTTGTCTTGAGAAATAGAAAAGATTCAGTTTAGAAAAAGTTTACAAATGTCTCGGTTAGAAAAATCTTACAAAAGTCAATTTCCCAAAAAAGTGAAGGTAATTGGAAAACTCAAAGCAGCAAAAGAGAAAGGTTTCAATCGTTTAATTGAAACTTTGACTTCTTCAAGTTGAAGTTTGAATTTAGTTTTAGATTTCTAGAACAGTGTTGCATTTCGGAAGTCTCAATGTTGTTGAGTGTCATGAGAATCATAGAGAACAACATTCTTTATACATTTTATGAGATATCCTCCTTTACATCCATTAATAGATTAACGTACAGAAACGTGTTTCTCTAAAAGTATCGTCCGCAATTAACGTGACACTAAAGGACAAAACTGAGCCGTGATATGAAATTTTAACGCGATATGAATTCTTAACTACAAGCACTAGGAGGAGTTCGGATCCCAAACGAAGATGATGTACAACAATGGAAAATATTTGACTTAACATTTTATATACTACGTTTGGTGTTGCATGTAATTAAGGTAGAATTCAGGTAATAAAGAAAAAAAAATAGCGAATAATTTGTATATTACGTTAACGTCCAATTTTATAAAATAAATTAGATAATATAAAGACACTTTGGTGTACGTTGAATTTCAGTCTTGCTATTTAATACGTTTCGTGCCATGATCTTTACGAATATCTACTTTGCAACGTTAAAACAAAATGTTTTAATGCAAACCTATTAACGCTGGAACTACCAATGACATTAGTACTCTGAAACCTGTTCAATTAGTTCATTAAATTGTAATAAATTTATTAGGAGAATATAAATCTATCTAACCGATTATATTTTTCAGGATAGAAAATCTGAGAAATTAGAAAAATTCTTTTTCTTCACGAAAGAGTTATTTTAAGTGTTTTGGTAGATCTAGCGTTAATAACTTCTTAATAATTTATAAATACATTTTAATTGACCTAAGATGAAATACTGTGGTGGAACCTGATAAAACAGGCTTTCTCGAATTATTTCTTTCTTTGATACAATATTTCGGAGCGGAGACGAAAGATTTGAATAACAACACCCGAACATTTCCTTCATTTAATCATTAAATTATTTGTATTCATTCTGGGAACATTGAAAAAAATGTAATGCTTGGAAAATGTCACTCAAATAATTGGTTCAATTCCCTTTGTTACCTTTACAAGAATTTTGTCAAGCTACTGAAGAAGCAAAGTTTAGTTTTTACTGTGAAGTACAATATTTAAAAATTTCGTTTATAACGATACAATAAAAATTCCAAAATCGTCATTAGTAAGCGATTGCATTCATTTAAAAATTATTAACACATACATTCGGATGTCCTCATTCAAATTCCTCGCTCTGTATAACACAATTGGGATAATAAATATATAAGTACATCATTTCAGTAACCCCTTGCCGAGCAATAACGAACGACACTCAAATTGAACAGGCAACCTTTTAACTTTTCCAAAAATTAGTAAAATAAACTAATAGTGGATTATAATACGATGAAATTATTTTTATCCTATTTAATATCGTGTTATTGCCCGTTCAATCACAAAGGAAATAGTACGGCAAGGGGTTAATTGCATTCAGCCGATATTAATGAATATCTAATATATACAATACTTGTTACTCTCAATTTCTCTTGTAAATTGGAGCTCATAAATTAAAGTGTTCAATTGCAATACACGATCTACATTCTATACACTCAATGATTCAATATAAAATAGTTTGATATAAATAAATGACCATCTTACCATGGAATAACGTGCTTCAAAACTTCTAGAATCGTTAAAATCGTATCTTCTCTTATGGCGAGTTATTGATAAAATTATAATAATACTGATCCGCTTTCAGGCTTTCTTCCTCCAAACGCTTCAATCTTAATTTTGCATCTTGTAAAATATCCTCTGTAGAACTGCTCTCACTGATAATCGTATTAACGTTCATAGTTTGCGTAGGAATTTCAACGCTGGTAGGCCTTAATGCGTGGATTTCATCAACTTGTCGAGATAATTGAAGAGCACGTTGCGTTATCTGCTCTATTCTTAATTGTTGTTCCTCCACGAGGTTCGATAATTCTTCTTTTTCTTTCATGAGAAACTTTATCTCGTCATCTTTCGCTGCTTCATTAATTACAAAGTCTGTTTGTATCTCCATGTTCTTCAATGTAGGAGTAACATATGCCCCTTTTTGCAAAAGTTCCTTCTGCACTCTTGTAAGTTCCTCTTGTAGTTTCTTCAGGTCCTCTTCAAATTTCCTGGAGCAATTTTGCTCCCTTTGCAATCTGCAGGAGATTTACATGACGATAAATAAGTGAAATTAATAGCTGTGTTTTCTACTATTATATTACTTATATTAATATTTCTATTATATATTATTATATTTTCCTTAATTCAAACTTAGAGAAGTTTTGCTTTTTATTTGAAATTTGACTAATACTTTTTGAACAGATTGTATGAGGACGAAGAGCAAATTAATTGAGTCATATTATATGTGGTCTTATTGCAATTACATACTACTATAGTAATATTAATATGTACCTATTACTTTCTTGCAGTAACGATCGTTCTTTCAGCGTCAGTTGCATTTCTCTTTGCAACATCTGCTGCTCATCGGTCTGCTTCTTTTCCCGCATTTGCTTCTCCTTTTGCGTAATCGAACGCATTACATTCTACAGAGATGAACAAGTTTTAAATCGATATCTCGTTTAATTTAAAGTCTCAGTATTTCATTTACATTAAAAATACAATTGTACTACCTGTACTTGTTGCAACTTTGCGTTTAAAGCCGTAAGTTGCTGCTCGATCATTACTGCTTGTTCCTTCAACACAATTTCTCTTTCTTTCAATTTCTCGTCGATTGTTCGCTTGTGCTGAATTACTTTTCTTTTCAATGTACGCAATTTCTCTATGTCAGAGTTATACGATTGCCAAGAAGACTCTGTTTGCGTGGATTCATCGCAAACACACCGTTTTTTCTTTACGAACATAACGTCGTTTGTATTGAAGGAAGTTGTGGTCATACATTTTAATATACTCAATAAAAGAGGTATATCATTATCGATGTACTGTGATATGATAAACTGGCCATTTGAACTGTGAGGATTAATACCGAGAGTCTCTAAAGTATGCAGTATGTAATCTTCTTGCAGTTTTTCCTTACTATTTTTTTCGTTGCTGGTCGATTCTGAAGTATTGCGAAAGTTTATGAGAAGCGGAGCTTCGCTTGCAAACACCGACAAAGTATAAGCGTAATTATGATTAAATAAATATTCTGCAATCAGCAAGTCATAAACGTACTGCTTTGCTGATTTTGGGGTGCTATCTCTTTTCAAAAATAATTCCTTATTTTTCAGTGCGTTTATTAAATTCTGACGGAGATGTGTTCTCACGTTTGATATTATTCCACATTTTTCAAACCTAAAATTAAAATCGTTAGTGCAATTGTACATATAATATAATAATTATTATTTCTATATTGAAGGCTTCATAACATTTAAAAGATTCTAGTTTTATTAAAAAATTTTCACTCTAAGTCGGGATAAAATTAATGTAAATAAAATTGTAATGATAGCTAATTTTCAAATTTTAAATTTATATACGATATTTGTAATATAAATTGTCAACAAAGAGGTAAACATAACCTGAAATTGATGTAAACATAACCTCAATTTTACATTTCTTTTCAATATTTCATGTATAATTTCATTTTACATTACCATGAGTATACACTGGAATAATATTCTTGATCCATTTTACACAAAATAATTTAGAAAAATGAAACTCCTAAAACTTGTAAATATCAACAATGAAACTGTATTTCTCACGTATACATTGAGTGTGTAAACATAAGATTTGAATCAGTGACGATTCGATATATCGATAGCTGTCATGATCGAACTCGAATGATTTAAAATTCAAATCAACGATGTATTGAAAAAATATAATCTTTTATTATAGTCTTATGAATATCATTATTTACATTTTATTTCATGTCTGCTATTTTAGATGAAACTAATAGTATGATGCAAACCATTAACAACGTGTCTTAATGTAGAAGGTAATTACAAAATTTACACCTTATACAAAAGAGTGAGCGGTTGATAATGTGTTTAGCAGAACGGCAAGAAATTTGAAACTTTATCGCATCATATCAATAACACAGTGAGTATTCTAATAATCGGAGAAATAAATATAACATCGTAAACAAATATCCACAAAAAATGACAAAACAGAAATATATCTACTACATTCCCTAAATTGTAAAGAGTACAATTTCAAATATAAATATATCACCGTAGAGAAATAAAAATACTCGAGGAAGCATGCCTGCATGCATGCAACGCGTATTTCCAATATCATTTGCAAAATCCATTTTAAGAATTGCAATATCGAATGAAATTACAAACTAACAGTAAAAATCACTCTTTAGAATACTGTCAAGAAAATTACAGTTTTATACAGTATCATCTATTCTTAATTAAGTAACGAGTCGTTCATGCAACTCGTTATCATCATTTTAAATTTCATCAAAATTTAAGTTTACTTTTACGTAAGCAAAAAGATGTAAACGTATAGAAAAAAAAACTTATTTAAACTATCCTTATACGCAAGGACTTTACGAGACCTTTGCTTTCTTCCCAGTTGTTTTCTTCTGTTTCGTTCTTTTATTCGGCGATTTGTCAGTGTCGGTAAATTCATACTTCGCCGCCAAACGTTCTCTGATTATTAATCCATGAATTAATCTCTTCCAATTCCCATAAACTCTTTTCTCTCGTTTTTCCCTGGCACGTTTGGCAGCCTCTACTTGTTCAGCTTCCCAGGCCTCTCTTAAAGTATCTTCATATTCGGAACAAACGACAAAACCCTCGAAAGCAGGTACGGCACCCATGCAGCCGAAATTAAATCCAACGACGGCAGGTGCACAATCGATATTTAACTTTCGAGCGACCCGATTTAATGCTGGAACTGTGAAAAAATATTTTTCAATATTTATTATAATATTATAATTCTCTAGTTAATACTTACGATTTATATGCACAGTGCCTTTCGGAAGCATGCATTGTTTGAATAAATCTACATTTCCATATTCATTTCGCGGCACAATGCCGTCCTTCGCTTCCGGAGGAACATAATCCATGGTTTGCCAATTGCCAAACAATTCTAATGCTGTACCCTTGATCTTCGTTCCGGATAGCTGTTCCAATAAAATTATATAAATCTCACATATTTAAACAAATCACAACTGAGAGAATTTCTTTCTCCTATAAGAAATATCTGAATTTGAAATTTGATACTAAAAATATCAGTATTAAGTATTATATTTAAATATATCAAATAATCACTTCGAAAAACAGGAGTTAAGAGGTAGAATATATGACCAATTCGATAATTTGGTTTAATAGATTGGAGTATACTATCTGCCAATGTGCCAATCATTTTTACTGATTTGGTACTTCTAGTGTTAAATTTTCCATAGAAATTCTCATTGTAATAACAACTTTTATTCATTCAATACCTTATCATACTTAGGCAATGCTTTAACAATTTTATAAGGCTCCTGGTTTGGTTTGACCACTTTCGCCTTTTTCAACCACGTTTCTCGGGAACAGAGTGTATGTACGCAGTGACGAGAATAAATTGCCTCTCCCGTTGATGTATGACCCAGTGGTACACAATCGGGTGGATACAAAGCCTCGTATTTAAGTAAATGCCTAGCAAGTGCGTACAATGGATGGCCTTTACATTCACCTATTGTTTTAGGTAATGGTTGCTCCAATTCCCTGCAATGTAATCATTCATCAGAACAAACATAACACAGTAAAACCCCAATGTTGTCTTTGTACTTTAATTGCTACGATAATTTCATGAGTTTGCAATTTTCCCTTGGTTTCGAATCACCTAGACTACGATTCATTCAATTATAATTAAATTAAATAAGAGAACTCGTTATCGTTAGAGATTTCTGCCGCTCAAAATCATTTTTTGACAATCACAATTTGACTTTATAGAGAAAGATTTAACTGTATTGTACGAAAGTCAATATGTTCCGTAACCATAGCAAGATTAAAAGAAATATCTAAGTACTTCTGCAAAAGCATTTCATCCTCTGCCTTCGAGATAGCGGTATTTTTTTCTTTCCAAGGAGACAGACTTTCCTGCAACCATTTCTCGTCGATACGTTGCTTACGGGTGACTGTGAGCCACCGTGGACAGTATCTTCTTGTAACGTCTTTTATCAATCCCTCGGAATTCCATGCAATTACGTATAATACAGGATGCTTTGCCTTTTTCTGAAATAAAAATACAAGTGTTAATTGAAGTGCAATAATTGGAAGCTTTATGAAGCACTTACATATATGTCTGTAACGCAATGGACTTTTTCATCCATCACACTAACGCAGATCCAGTTTTCTTCAGAGTCTAAATACACTTCAGGCCAAATATCTTGTGTTTTTCCGGTTTTCTTTACCTCCTCATTTTCGCTGTCTGAGGACAGTAACTTTCTGTTTCTCTTTGCCTGTTTAATGTCTGTATTCTGTTTAGAATTATTTGCTTTTGGTACCGCTAAACGTTTTGGTTTGGGCTGGAATTCTACCTCAGAGTCTGTAGACTCTTCTTTGTAATATTTCGAAGTTGTGCCATCACTCTTTGAAGTAGTTTTACCTTTAATTTTCGACTTATCTTCCGACGGAGATACTACTTTGCGTGTTCTTAATTGCCGCAAATTAGACGCTGGTTTTTCTTGTTTTGTGTCTACACTTTCTTTCTTTACATCGTCTTTACTGTCTTGCTTAACTTCAGACGTTTTAGTAGATTTATTCTTATTTGCATTGCTACTTTTTGATTTTGAACGCAAAATTTCCGCCGCCTTCTTCTTAGCATCCTCATTAGCTTTCTTTTTTGCCTCCGGACTATTCTCAGGCACGTCTTTTCCAGTAGCTGGAACACTCTTATCTTTAGACGTCTTATCTTTGGAGTTCCTGTTCTTATTTCCTTTTTCCTTAGTTTTATCTTCTTTTTTAACATTCGATTGGAGTAACGGACTATCATTTAATACCTTATGAGGAGGACAAAGAGATACAACCAATCGACAATTTACACCAAGTGCTCTCAATGCAGAGACATATATCAATACTAGAACTTTATAGTTAAGGATCTTTTTATCTCTCACTGCCATCAACAATGCTTCTTTATTTACAATCTCGTTGTTATCATTAGTTGCAAGCGTAAATATATTTCTAAACCACTTTGTAAACTTCTCCAAATACGTAAGATCGATTCTATTCTTTGGATAAATAGCAGGTGAAATCAATGACAAACTGCTCGCCATTACTTCAGGTTCGTTGGCCTGACGATTTAAGTGAAAACCATAAGCGAGCCAGCAAAGCACTCCTACTTTTTCAATCAATATTTGTGTAGCTCTCAAACGTTTCCTTAAGATTGCTTTTAAATCTGGACCACCTCTCTTTTTCCTATTTATCATTATACTCGTACCGGGTAGTACTATCTTAACACCGTCCTTTGGAATGGTGTACTCCTCCGAGGCTGCCTGAACTTCATCATCCTCTTCAGGCGCATTCTCTGTCTCTTTGTAAAAGGAAGTCCCGCTACTTTCACCCTGAAGTAGAAGTTCGTTTATCTCATTAGAAGATGTACCTTTTTTAGAACAAAACTGTTCATTTTTTTTGTCCTCATGAACTCTGGACTCCGAAGTGGATTGTTCATGCTTAACATTCTCATCACTTAACTTCTGACTGCTCTCTAAGTTTTTTAAAACCTGTGAGAAGATTTCGATGTTATTGTCAATGTTGACATCCTGAAATTCATCATCGGTGTTCTCATCATCAGTGGTCTCATAGCCGGTATCTGTTTTCGTTAAGGCCGGCTTAAGTTTCGATGATTTCGCATTAAAAAATGTAGAGTCTAAATCAATTTTATCAGGGTCGACAAGGAATTCTCTACTGCTATCCGAATTCTCGTCCTCCGATAAGTCGCTCATTTTCAAAGATCACCGTAAAATCCACGATATCTTTCCTTTTATCGTTTAGATATCAGTTTACTTTTGCGTTTTAAACTACGAAAACATAAACACGAAACACTGTATTTCGAGAGGGATCGACACATGCTTGAGTTAAAGTTCAGCTGATTTGACTGTAAAATGATAAGAAAATTTGGTTGCATACATTTCAATATTTACATTTTACAATATAGCTACGTTCACGTGTATGTTTCAAAATCGTTTATTATAGATTGCAATCGTTAAATCATACAAATGTATTACATGGTATTACAACTTCTGATGTAATCCGAGGAACCTAACTTTACTTCGTCCATTTAAGCGCTTTGAAACTTGGGGATTAAATTTACAGATACGTATTTCTAAGTTAAAATATCTATGGAAATATTGTTTTATTATGTTATTTATGTTATAAAATGAATTTTCAGCTGAATATTATAAGCAGGGACTTCTGTATTTATTTAAATTTCGCTCTCAAATGTTACACTTTCCTAGAGGGCGTAACCTTCAAAGTCCTCAGCCATAAAATCCCTATAAAAATCCTAGAATTATATTTTTCTCCTATCATTCTCAACAGAGTGCGCTTCCAACGTTAAATAAAGTTTTTAAATTCAATGGAAATTCTTTGATTCGCATAATTCAGACATCTTCTTGTTATACCGCCGAAAGTCCGTTGCTCACTTGGTTGCAGAAGCTACAAGAAGAAGGCTCGAGGTGAGAAAAAGTTTCCGTTTATAATCCAACATTATCAAAGTTCATTTCTGCACTTAACGATGCATCGAAAGCATTTTTGAAAGGCGCCGCTTCGCAATGCAACGTATTTCACTATATTTTCTTTACTTTCACGCAAGAATGCTGTAAATTTAACGTTTTAAGTTTCGATGATGATACATACATTTTGAGTCTCGTTCGTATGATTATTAGTTGATTACGATTTTAAAAGAAAGACTCTGACTACGTTAATAGCATTTCGCGAGAGTTCTTCGATAAGTTATTCATACATTTTGAGATCGTCTCTTCGTTTTCTTTTAGCCTTGTATGCTTTGGGTAACCTCGTGTCGATGAAAGCTACTTAGATAATTTCCGCTTGCCTCCATTATTTCAGTGAGTACTCTTTTCATTTTGTATATCATTCATAGAGCTTTCATAATTTATCGTAATAATTGATTTTTCGCTTGGACTTTTAAGATATGTTGAGAAATTTGTAGAAAACACGTGGTGTTCCGTATTGCGCGATGCTGAAAAAGTTCAAAACGTGTTCGATTTAGGACTTTCTGTTTGATGATCTTTTTGCAATATCTTCGATGCGTGGTTACATTAAAATTAATTGAAATTAACATAAAGGTCAGTGTTACTAAAGTTTTTTTGTTATAAATAATTACTTATTTAGGAAGTGGGAAATTGCGTAAATAAATGTTAAGTTACTCCGCTGTACGTTGGATTGAGAACCACTCTCCGAAATTATTAGAATACGATTTCTCTCGTTGGTATTTTAGAAATTATTTTGTAATTTGTTAGTTGCTGAATGATTGAATATACTAATTGAATAGTCAAAAGAAGAAATTAGATGAGGTATTTTGTATCTAGCGAGGCTTCTTTTCAGCACCGCGCGATACATCGTCCATGTTACACTCCACGCCATTGTTAAGTTCTTACGAGCCTAGACCTTTTTGAATATTGGGAAATAATTATTTATTTGGTTATCGAGAACCATTTATTTTTATCAGAAAACCAGAGTGCTAATATATAAAAATTATAAATTATTATTTGCGTAATTACATTTCTTTTTTTTCTGTACTCTGAGATTTAAATTCTTACGGATTGCACCCAAAGTAATTCTTTAACTCGTAATGTTTTCTTTTAAATATCTTACGGCATTCGGATTGTTAATGTTTGAATTGTAAATTTACGAAATATTTATAATTTTATAAAACTGTTCATGATGTTAATATACTGCCCCAGTCTGAACATTCTGTGCGGATTCAGTTGACTGAGATAACTGATAAAAGTTTTATTATAACTTATGTTAAACAGCATTTATTTACCATTATTTTATTTTTGTACAGGTGATCAACATTGGAGTGATTAAAGAATTGATTCGTCCTAAAATAAAATAGGTAAGTTGGAAAAATCTTATTATTTTACGGAAATTATCTTTATTTTCGTTATTGAGATGTATAAGTATCCGAACAAAGGCACATAAAACATTGTGAAGCTGGTTCTCAATGTGGTAATTAATAATAGTTTATATTGTTTCAAACTAAATGTATAATACATAACATAAAGTGATAACTGTTAAATCATAAAATTTTAAATGTGATGAATACACATTTAGCCTCAGTCAATCAGATATATTATGTTGAATGTGATGTCTGAAAATATTTTACTTTTACGGGAAACGCCTATTGTAAGCTCCCAAATTTTTACTAACCAAACATTTATTTTTTCTTTCAGAAAACTACAACTATGACGAATTCCATGGAAAGATCACAGTTATTGCTAGGAAAATCGAAATGTACAAGAAAAAAGCAACCTCTTTCTCCAGATAGAAATGCAAAACATGCAGAAATGGGCTGAGAAATATTTCAATTTTAAAAATGGTCGTTCTTTAATGTGAAATTGTCACTGAAAGCAGTCTGTTGAGATTTGTGACAATGAAGAAAACCTAGAAGTTGAAAATATCTTCAGTTTGCGAATAATAAGACCTTAGGTAAGTTCTTACAGAAAAATCTGAAAAATAAAAGTTTAAGAAAATTTGACATCAAAGTAGAGTTTGTACTCGCTGCATATAAAATTACTAATGTTATTTGTATTTCGAGAATTAATTAAAAATGTTTAGATCGAGAGTTAGATATTAATCTATTAATATATGCAAATTTTCTATTTCCCAATTTGTAGTTACAAATAACGTTTGTAATTTTGTATACAGTGCTGCACTAGCTTATTGTATCTTTCCATTACTTAAGATGAAAGATTAGAACGTTCTTAATTATTCTTAATTTGTATCGAAATGAATATTTTGAAATACTGTTAATGGATTTTCGAGATTGTTGATATGTTTTGTACGTGATGAATAAATTAGTTATCCCTGTCATACATGTAAATATGGTGATACAGATTTGTGCTGATATTAAATTCAATATATATCGAAGTCTTAAAGTAATTTTCTCTGTTTTTAATAATCATTTCCATTTTACAGGAGGAATCTATCTTTGCTGTAACAACATCGACATCTAATCATCCTATCAGTGAGCAAAGTAAGACAATTGCACTTTATAATTATGTACTCAATGAAAAGATATTTCTATGATGATTTACTTGACAAGCATATGTCTGAATATTAATTGATGCTATTTATTAATGTCTGATATCTCTGAAACGAAGAATATTTTAATTGCCATAAATATGAAAAAATATAATTCGTTCTTTTTTACAGTGTCGTACATTTTGGATTTGAAGAAAGGTTTCGAGTTATTGGATAATTGTAAGTAAATCATAAAAGTAAATTAAATTATCAATTCAATTTGACGAACATGATGTTAACCAAATATACGCTAAAATGATTTATTAAAAATGATATATAACTTGCCCTCACTGATTCTTCAAATCTATAAAAAAATAATGAATTGTTTACTTCGAATGGTAAATAATTTTCTACATTTTATTTCAGGTTCCATGCTGCTACAATTATCGTAAATTTGCAGAGTGATAATTGCAACATCAACGAAATTACGCAAATGAAACTGTATATTTTATCAGTACTACTACTTAGCTGTGATCAATCAATATAACTATTTGATAAGAAAAAATTATGTTGAAATTACTTCTATCCCCGACGAAGAAAAAGAAAACAGTCTTTACTAGCATAACGGAAAGGTAACTAATCAACTTTCATTTCGACCACACTTTCTGATAGTATATTAAATTTATTAGGAGTGTGCGGGTACCCGAAATGTCGGACTCATGTGGGTACCCGACACATTGGACAGCCCACATACTCCTAAACTTTATAGAATCTATTATAACTATACTATTGATCAGCAAATTTAAATAGTTTATTATAGAAAGTTCTGTATAAATTAGTAGACGTACATTCACACGATTTTAAAAATTTGACAATAAGTTTCGCGTAGGACGGTTTCTTCCGACTCTGCTGATTGTGCGATTTTCCCAAAATTATCGAGGTTTTAGGTGTCATTGCAAATTAAAGTGATACGATCGATGACTTTTTTATATAACATATATTATAAATGAAACTATTTGTACATATCAAAAAAGGACTTATCTATATACTTTATCCTGAATCCGACAGTCAGAAAAAAAGGATGGTTACATATTAAAATATGGCTATACATTATGCGTCTTTCAATCCACCTAAGTCTCAGTGAAAAATAACGTCCTATGCAGATGTTTCGCACCTAAACAATTTTTCATCATTATCGCATGGAGAGATACCTATTACAATTATAAGTATATCGAGTATCATCGTTAAATTCTGGTCTTTAAAAAAAGTGTCGTTCCATTCTCCTTTTACGCCCACAATAATTGCGCTGATATGGATAGATATTTTTTTGTTGCACACCAGGGTCTTAGGAACTTTGACTGATGTTTTTCCTTTTGTACCTAATACTCTGGTCTAAAATCTATATCGAGTTTTTTTCCCTTTGACATTTGCCAATATCAAAGAGTATTTACACGCCCCTTTTTACTTTTTTTTTCTCTTTCGTTTCATTGAGGAACAGCATCACCTTTGGTCTTGCGAGATTCGAATATCGCTAATTTCCTAATCCCGAAACAGATCAGTGAATAATTGAATTCTCATGGAGCTCACTTAAACTTCTTCATTGTTTCTTGATTTTCCTGAGAGAAGCTCTTTAGCGTTCTATCGACATCTTTTAATGAGATTCATGAAATTACGGCACTTGTGATATCTGTGCAAACGAACTAGCGCAGTTCTACACAGTGACATTTATGACTCTATAAATCGTATCTACATTGAGCATATGACGTGCCAGGTGTCACAATTGTAATTGATATTCTGTGAGGGGATCAAAGTCTTTCTGATGGGTGGAATTAGAAGCCATTACGTATCCCCATAGCCGCATAGCGGCAGCGCAAACTCTTTGAATCTCATCGACTTCCTCAAAGTCGAGATCGGTACGCCAATGGAACGGTGCTACTTTCGAATTTCGAAATGTACTCGATACACCACCGACGTCGTTTTTGGTATGAGTATCTAAAAATTTCTTTACGTTTATATGAAAGTCCAAACCGTAAAAACTGTACAGTTCCTTCACGTGTTTGTATGGGTCTACGGATAAGTCTTCATATCGTACTACCCTGTAATTAAAGTAGTTTGTGTAATTTGTAATTATTTTCAATCAGTCTGCTACTATGTGTATTAACTAGGAGTGTAAACTCCTAGTATTAACCCTTTGACTGCTATGAGCGCATATACATCTGTGCCCTACGAAGGCTTCGATTGTTTTCTATGATCTTGTATATTCAGCAATTATTTCTTAATTCCATACTGTCCAGTCAAAGGGTTAAATCGTTATTGTAAAGCAGCTTTTTACCTGAAAGAACGTGGATATTTTTTCATTAATCTGACAGCTGCACTAAAGTCGGAAACCATGTCTGCACATACTAACGCTGGATCCGAGCAGTCTGGCATAGTAGGACACCATTCACGATGTTTCCTCGATTGTAAAATCCCCCTAGGATCACGTACTAACAAAACCAATCGTATACCGAGACTAAAATATGCAGTTAGAATTAAAAGTCATGATATCTACGTGTTATTTAATATCGATCGTTATTTCCTTACTCTTCTTGTCTCAAGAGTTTCTCCGCAGCGCGTAGCCTTAAACGAACGAGCTTCATTGATTGAAATGGAAAGAGTTTGCAGAATTTCGAGACAAAACGCGGGTCCCAACAGATCTTTTTGTGAACTTGACACTGTCGCCATAAATGAGTATTGTGATTGAACACCCAGGGATGTGTCTTTCCATAATCCAAGTATCGATCTGGAATCGGTCATCGGTAATAGGTGCCATTGAATTCAATGAAATTTAACATGACTTTGAAATTACAATATTTACGAATTTGCTATAACATTCAACATTTTAATATGTGCATTAAAAGGATAAGACCCTGTTGATTATATATCTAATTGCGCTCTTAAGCTTTTTGCTTCGCAAAGATGTGATTTCAAGAGAAAAAGTTTCACTTCTGAGTTCAACATGTTGATCATTTTACAAGTAAAAGTTTCTACAGCGTTTAGCACGTATATATACGTCGTAGCCATTTGACTGGTTAATTGTAGCTTGAATATTATTTTATATGTAATTTACCAAGATTGTGGAAGTTGCATCTAAACAAAGATTCGAGATTTCTAAGTGCTTCGTCAGCGAGTGGCGGTCCTCGGATTTGTACGATTCCAAAGTCAAGTAGAGGCTCGTAGTGATAAAAATTTGCGGGGTGTGCGTTTATAACGTCACCGAGAAATGTGCTGCCGCTTCGCCAACTCGTGAGAATTACACTTCTTATTGGTCTGCCGCCTTTCTCCATTACCAAATCTTCTAACTTACTGTTGATTACAAGCACTCTTGTTATTCATTTGAGAAAAGGGCCATTATGTAATTGATCTCTTGCTCTATGCTTTCTTTTGTGAATGTGGGAATTCTGAATGAAATAGATGAAATAAAATAGTAGAATCATTGTCACTGACTCAGATTCAAACCGTTTGTGTTGCCTCTTGGAAAGTTTTTAAAATTGATCATTTAGTACGTCATAGCCTTGATAATTTGGAACTCATCTAAATTCATAGATCAGAGGTGAAATGATGGTGGAAGTTAAAGCAGAATGAATATTTAAGAAATGAGCTTTACTATTATAGATTTGATAGTTAAGAACTCATCTAAATTAATAGGTCAAATTCCCTGATTCACGAGAGTTACTTATTATCGTAGATCAAGAGGTCAAAGAAGTTCGATGATACCTAATGTTGAAGTTGTATTTTCCATTTGGATATTCGTATCCCTCCATTTCCCTTTCTATCGCTCTCCTTTGCTGATCCACAACTTCTTGTATTTCAGAAAGTGTCACATTTTCTATAGTTCCCCTAAAATATGCCTGAGAACAATATAAAAATGTTCTTTTCATTCGTTCGATATTACTCCACATAGAAATTCCAAGCAAAAGCAACAGCAGTTAGTATAAACTACGAACTACGACTGTGCCCATTGCCATACTAATTGTATTATGTGTTGTATTTATTGTCAAAAATCAAAGAAAAAGAACTGAAGAAGAATGTTCACTTACCTACAAGAATTATTAGTAATAAATTTGAACAATGTGTTTTATATACATAATGAGTGTAACAGAGTATAAGAATTTATTTTAATGAGAACAAAATTAAACATTAAACTATGGGCTCTTGTAACTTTGCCATAACACAAGATAGACTCTTCGAAAAAGTTTTGCTCATTTTGCAGAATGTATTTTAATTGTTTAACCCTTTGCAGCTTTCTGATATAATTAACATTTTACTTGTTAAAGTTCGTCCTTGAACTTGTACCTTCACACAAATATTTCTGAGTAGTTATAATTGTTAATATTAAATAAAAATGAATAGTCAGTAGTAGAATATTTTCCAAAATTGTAATCTCTTAGATAATGAACAATAAATAAAATAACATAGACTGCAAAAGGTTAAAGGGTGGCGACCCCATGAACGCTTTAACATGTTCGCCACGAGAACCGACCACCATTTAACATTTATAGTAATTTTATACGATACAATTCAGACTTTTGTATTAATGACTAGACTGCGGATATTTATGCAAATTTCAAGTTTAATAAACCTTATAAGAATTCTTGTTTGCTTATCTTCGATTATATAGATATCAGTGTTAAGTTTTTAATTTTGTTCTAAATGCATAAAGATCCGCAGTACAATAATGACTAATTAAAATGTCTAGATAGAAATTTATTAATCACATGTACGATTGTAAAAATGTCCTATAATCCATATATTTCTGTTAATCGCACACAAATGATATGGAATGACATTTAGCGTTATCTGACGTTGGTAGCGAACGTGTCAATTTTGTAATATAAGAATCATCTTTCCTTGCGATTAAATGCTTACTAATTAAGGCAAACCCATTATTTCAAATTCTATCTTTGAAAGTTCGAACTGTAGAATGGTAACGCCAGATCTACCGACAATTCATCTAATATATTTGACAGTAGAACTACTAGTATTAAATTTCCTTTTAATATATGAAACAATTTGTTATTTAATTAAAAGAAAGTACTATATCTAATCCCATGTGATAGCTATTTTTTTTCGCTTCCTTCGGGAATTTTTTTTGGCGAACCATTAAAATGTACAATTTTGGAATTTTTACCACACGTTTATTGATACTTTCGTAATCCATTGGAATTTTTGCAAGCAAAAATAACGATTTTAATTGACTTTACACCGTTCGAGAGACACTCATGTATTTTTGAGTGCTGCCATGTTTTTCGAAGTTTCGCTCGTTTGAAATGAAAAAGTCAAACGACGTTTTAATTTGTAAACCTAAGGCTATCACCGGAAATTAAAATAAAAATATCGAAAATTGAAGTTTTGAATTATTCTAGTTCCAGTGATAGCCTCAGGTTTACAAATAAAAATACTGTCTGATTTTTTTATTTCAGATGAGAGAAACTTCTGTTGCAAAGCCAATTAAAATCGTTAATTTTACTTGCAAAAATTTCAATAGGCTACAAAAGTATCAATAAACGTGTGGTAAAAGTTCCAAGACTGTACATTTTACTGATTCATAAAAAGAATTCCAAAAGCGAAAAATTATAGCTGTCACATGGGATGACCCCCTTAAAGAATTTTTAGAAAATATCTGATACCAATCATTTTACCTGGCTTGGTAGTTCTAGTATTAATTTCTCTAATATCTCCCAAAAAAGAAAAAAAAAAAAACTCAATCGATTTGCTTACTTGCAGCATTTAAAAAAGTAAAGAGCATTAATCATTTCAAATTTTGGTAAATCCGACGTTCAACTATTTATTTTATTTTTCAAACACTGCAAATACTGTGATATTATTCCGGATGTAAACGATTTTTATGATTACTATGTTATTCTCACGATGAGTTAGAAGTATAATTGCAGGAAGTAACACATACGTAGAGAAAACTTAATATACATGCACATATTGCTTACCGTAACTGGTTCTTGAATTTTGATGATGCGCGGCCTTATTTCAACATCCTATATTGAAGAAAATATCGACAGTTTAGCTTTCTGATTGTCCACGTTACATTGTGAACACGACAATACCGCTGTTGCAATGAGGATTATATCTTTCTCCCTCTTTCTCCATCTATACATTGAGCAGGTCACCGATCGGTGCAATGGTGCAAATAATATTACATATGTGATAAACTGTTTTTTTTTCTTATACCTGCCCCAATAAATAATAAGCAGAAATGAAGATCTAATTGATAGAGAATCATGCAGAATCTAGCAATGAAACAAAGAAGTAAAGTCAAAGATTTGATCATCCCTAGATTTCGTCTTGGTTAACCGAGAGAAGCACAGTACCTTTTGTTCCTTTTGTCAGAAATCAACCATTGTCTTTGCAACATTAATTATAGCATTTTCAATGTTTTTTTACACGAGTACTATACAGTTGTTAATGTAGCTTTTGTACATGGTAAATGTTAATCACTGGTACAGTAGAAGATTGTGATATAGTCCGACAACTCTAACTTGTCTAGCGTTTCCAACCGCTTATTTTCGCCATTCCATTTCCGAAATTTCCGAAACCAATCTCCTAAGATTGACACTTCAAACAGTCTGTTACTTTTGAAGGTTGGGTTTTTTTGGATTCCAAAAACTAAAATTGCTAAAACCAATCTCCTAAAGTGAACACTCCACATAGTCCTTCACTATAGAAGGCTAGTTTTCGTGGATTCCAAGAAAAGAAATTTCCAAAATCAATCTCTTAAAATAAATACTCCACATAGTCCTTCACATAAGAAGGCTAAATTTTTGGAATTCGAGAAAAAGTTTCCCAAAACCAGTCTTCTAAAGTGAACAATTCACACAGTCGTTTACTTTAGAAGTCTGGGTTTTGTGTATTCCAAAAACAGAAATTTCCAAAACCCATGTCCTGAAGTAAACACTCCACATAGTCGTTTACTTTAGAATGTTGGGTTTTGTGAATTCCATAATCAAAAATACCTAAAACCAATCAACCAAAGTAAAGTGGCTTACTTTAGGAGCCTGGGTTGTTTAGATTCCTAAAAGTAAGATGGCGGAAACAAGTGGTTGAAAACGCTGGCCAAGTTAGAGTTGTCAGACTATAGCTGTTAAATTAAACCCTGAATTACCCTGGTAGAAGATATTAAGCAGGTTGTTTTAAGAGTACGAAGAGAATAGTTTACATGTAATGTGAGAGAGGAAAAGAAGGGAAGATGGAAACAGGGAGAAAGAAAGTCATTGATTTTCTCTGAATAGATCAGACTCGTTAGTGTAAGAATGGAAAAAAGTTAGGTGCAAAAGTTAGACTTTACCATCAGAAAGAGCGTGTTTGGCGTGACTCAATTTAGAGCAATCCCCACCTCCGATTTTTTACTGACCGAAATCACCGGCTGCAGTCGATGTTCAAGATAGCTGCTGTAGTGTTGAGTAAATGCTAGGAAGAAAATGCAGATGGACGCCAGGCCTACCAGACCATAGAAGCTGAGCCGCTTTGACATTCTTGGTCCTGATATAAATTACAGAAATGGAATGATTAAAAAAAAAATAGTTTTTCAGATATGATATTATTTCATCCATTGCAACTCCGATTTTAAAACGAACGACAAATAATGAAACAACTGTAAGGAAATTCAATTGTAATTACAATTTGCGTATATATTAATATCTACATTGGATGAGAAGTTAATTTAATTTAACTGGTTGAGAGCGACGCCAGTCCCTGGGGACCGACAGTGGACTTTTCGTTTGAGCAACGTTTGGTGGCTGACAGAAAATTTTTTATCTTGACGATTTATAATTATATATCGTAATTTTAATGATTTATTTAAATATTGTAGGCAAAAACGATTTATTTTCTAATTTTGATAATGGTGCATACTGGTACCATGAATCAAAGTCGTGAAAAGATATTTTGCTTCAGTCTCCAGTTGATGTCTCGCTCAAAACGCGTTAATTACATTCTAATAATTATAATATATAGTTATCATCGAAAGTCATAGAGAATGTTTTTTTTTAAAAGATCTTATGAATTATCTCGTAGTTGATTTTGAATTTTTGTATGATTATATTTCTTGTTTATTTATTAATTAATTTTCGGTTTATGGAAACCATGATTTTTTTATCTCTTCGTAGAAACTATCCATATATATGTTTATGCTAATTTAATTAATTTGATTAAATAAACTATGAGAAAATTCGAAGTCATTATCCTAGCCAAGATCTCAAATCACGAGTTATCTCGTAGTCGGCAGTCAACGTGTTAAGAAGTTATAGATATGTAAGATAATTATTAAAAAAGTATTTTCGATTTTATTAAAAACATTCTGGTACAATGTACTTTTCAAATTGTACAGATACTTTGTACTGTAAAAGATTACACGTTTCTCCCTATAATTATGGGACATGGTTTCTTAAGATCGTCCGTGGTCCTTGAAGCAGACGATTTGCAGAAATTATAGTCATTTTCTCAGGTTTGCCTATTAATTCTGTTTAAAATGACTATAAACAGAAGTATTTTAAGTTCACGACCTTCGTATTTCTCACGGAGGAAGATGTATTAATATTATATAGTACCTATAAAAATCATAAACATTCACGATATACATGAATTCAATAAAATAGTCGTAAATTGAATTAGCAATGTAATAAATAATTATTTATGGTAGAGGAAAGTGGGACTATTTTGAAATAACTTGTATGAAATAATGTGAAACTCTCAACGGCCCATATCTTCAAAAAATTTGCATCAGTGTCCTCGTTAGTTTCTAATAACATGCATGATATTGTTATCAACCATTATAAAACTTTAATAGTGTCGGAAGTAATTATCAGAATCTTCCTATCGTCACTGTCAGGGAATAAAAATATATCGCGTGAATCGTGAAAAAAAAATACATTCAGAGTTAAATATATACGATTTTGTCACTAATTCTGAGATTACGATGTTATCTTTCATAGATACAAATAATTAGATTTTTAAACAGTCCATTTACAAATTTTTTTTACAAATTACAAAATGTACTTACAAATTTTCTCTTTAAAGTTCGAAAAAAGAAGAGAAAGGAGACAATTGCAATTTGATATTTACTCTTCCACGATCGTACTTCTTTTCAAAATATGATATTCCACTTTCAAAAAATTTTTTTTTATGATTTGTTGAAGTGCATTATTCGGTTTGACCTTCGTACCGCGAAAAAAAATATTGAAATGAGCACGAGATACTGTCATGTCCTTGAATATTCATCAGATTTAATAATGATGTACGTTTTCCCATTAAACAATTAAAATTCCATTGTCCAAGGAATTTTATATTCATCCATTTGGAAATAAAATGAGGCTACGTCGAATGATTCGTGTTATTTTGAATTTTATTCTGTAATCAAGGCACAAAAAATGAGGAGGTCTATCGATACGACAAAAGCTACTTCCGGTTTAAAGGACATAGTAGATTTTGAATTCATTTAGATGTGGCTTTGCACGATTTCTTGAAGAACTTGAAAGAAAAATTCGACATGACAGAGAAATCATAGAAACTTCGTTTTATATATTAAATTAACTTGATAAAGAATTGTGAAATTAATATTGTTAACACTGAAGCTATCAATGTTATATGTACAGGCAGCCCGAGACTTTCGCACAAGTCTCTATTTGACACGTTTTTAAAAATTCAATTTTTTAAAGATTTTTGTCGCTATTTTTAAAAATGTTACTTTGCCTTTAGACTATTTCTAACATTGTAATATTGTTTCTAATATTACCTACTAAATGTTACAGAATCTCAAGTACAGGTATCCCTTCTACAACACGGCATCCTATAACACGGTTTCACTATAACACGATCCATAAATTGCAGAAGCCTCTGTACAACACTATATTTCTCGTACTTCTATATTTATATTCAATGAAATTTCATATGACCTTTCAATTGTAATATTTACGAATTTTCTAACACCTACAGTATTTAAATATTAACGTATCTTTAAAATTTCTCTTTTACAAAGATTTTAATTGGAAAAGTATCACTTCGGTAGAAATGATATGAGAAAAATATCAGTTGCTTTCAACGATAATTGTATAATGGAAAAAATTGATGCATCAGAAGAAATAAAAGTTTCACGTACATCGCAAAAATGTTCAAATCCCCGGAAAATGAGTTATAAATTTCATTTCTTTCTATTCATCGGAAAAGTAAACATTCCATTTATCAGATTGATAACATAATCGAAGAGTAATAGTTTACATTTCGATTGACAATCGACATCGGTGATAACAGTATCCAATTGATCGTTATCAGTCAAAGAATCCATTGAGTAATTACAGTACAATCAAATCCATTATCTAATCATCTGATCTTCCGAGAGTTCAATAGCGTTAACGAGATAATAATCTCATAATTAACTCTACATTTACCGACAATTAACCCAATATTATTAAATCCGACTAATTAAGTCGAAAGAAAATAAAAAAGAAGAAACCTTGATCAATTCGGTCTTCCGCATATTAAAAATTCGAAAATAACTAGTGTCAGTAGTTTCAGGAATGTTTATGCAAAATTCTAAATGAACTTTATGAATTTTAATTTCAAAATTAAATCAATAAATCTGGTGATAACACGTCCTCAATTTTAAACAAACACTGCCGAAAGTGGACGTTGTAACTTGTTAAATTTTGCATATCTTGCAAAATGCAGAAGATTAAATCGATCAAGTTTCTTGCCCCCATCGTTTTATCTGAACGATTCATCTACAATCTTTAAATACACTCTTCTCATCCTTCTAGATTTGAATCCAGAATTAATACTACACAAATAAGTATAGATAAGTGTTTAGAAATAAAAAACGAATCAAGCGACAAGTACCAACGTCTAACTTAATTCACATACTCCAAGACACGCCTGGAATATCTTCTATACATCGTACCTCCACAAATTTCAACAATTTTCTCAAAAAACCAACAGTCCATCAATTTCATCGTAATTCTATAAATCAAAGAGCATATCAAGTAAAAGAAATGAAAAGGGATGACGTGGAGATTCGATACGATGCTCGTAAAAGGACGCACTAGAAGTAGCACGAATAACAGAACGATGATGATTTGTTTAAATGCTCTTACCTCAAAGTCGAACGATTCGTTGCATTTGGAAGCTTCGTGGTGAAGAATAACGGTGACTCGTATCCGAGAAGGTGATTTTTCAGGTTCTTTCTGACATTTTAAAGTGCCGACGAAAAGCGCACGGCCAGCGTGCAACGTTCATCGTGGGACACTGACGCAGAGAGGCCCGTATTGCGGCTCGGGCATCTTCACGCTAGGCGTATGTTCACGCGGACGTACGAAAGCGAAGATCCATCGTGATTACGAACTCTCAACACACAAATGCTAGATGCAAGGCCGAAGAATCAACGGCTTCGAACACCAACATTCACGAATGACAGGCGTGATTGCACCGCAATACGTGCCAGACGGTAGGGATCGAAATCCGCATGAAGCACAACCTCGTGTCTCGTCGGCAAGTACTGACGCTTATCGATGAAAGTAAGGTAGACCGGAGCACGAATGGGGTATAGCATTTTAGCGCCATAAGAGATGGTTAGATTGAAGGGGGTATAGGATTGTATATTGCGTTCGTGCTCTTTGAACTTTGCTGTTAAGAGTAAACTACCGAGAAGATGAATCTGACGAGTTGGGATTTTTTTTCTGAAAGGTCAATTCATTATTCTACTTCGATCTTTAAAAATACATATGATGGAATTATCTTTTCTGCTTAATTTTCTACATTATACTACGGTCAGCTTGAAGGCAGTATAGGATTGTATATTGCGTTCGTGCTCTTTGAACTTTGCTGTTAAGTGTAAACTACCGAGAAGATGAATCTGAAGAGTTGGGATTTTTTTTTCTGAAAGGTCAATTCATTATTCTACTTCGATCTTTAAAAATACATATGACGGAATTATCTTTTCTGCTTAATTTTCTAAATTATACTACGGTCAGCTTGAAGGCAGTGTAGGATTCTATATTGTGGTCGTGTTCGTTGGATTTTGCTGTTAATAGTAAACTACCGAGGCAATTAAATTAATCGATTAACGATTTTTTCTCAAAATTCGTGAAACTGGTGAGCCATATATTTAATATTGTACTTCCATCTTATAAAATATGAATTCCTTCTATTATTGTGAAGTACTTGTTCAGTATATTTAAATATAGTGGACATAAAGCTGGCGGTGTTAATGTCGAAGGACAAAATTGTAATGTTTGATCGAACTTAATGAATAAGTTATATATGGGAATAGTTCGCATAGGATATCTTCCCCGTTTGAAACTTATAGTATAGGCAGTAGCGGCGTTAGGGTAGGGCGCAGTGGGGCGACCGCCCAGGGCTCCGGACATAAAGGGGCGCCGCAGGTTGAATTTTTCAACCGTCTTTTGGACCCCACATTAATTTCAGTCAATGAAAAATTCAAACAATTAAATGAGTACTCGGAATCTTCGTCTTTTTTATACATTATAAAGCAGATTCCGGGAAAACCCGATCTTGTCAAACTCTGTGGCGATCTCCAATTGAAATTAACTGTAGACTCTAAATCAGATATAGATAGTTGTATGCTGTGTGATGAACTCATAAGTCTGAAATCTTTTTTGCCGGATCAGAATGTGGTCACTCCTGCTTTTGTTTTAAATTTTATCAAAGATCGCAACTTACAGGAACTATACCCAAATGTATGGATAGCATTGCGAATATTATTGACTATACCCGTAACGGTTGCTAATGAGGAGAGCCGTCTCTCTAAGCTTAAGCTGATAAAAACCTATCTGCGATCGACAATATCTCAATTTAGATTGACAAACTTGGCAACTTTGTCAACCGAAAATGAAATTGCTGAAGACATCGACTTTAATAACTTTATAAAAGAGTTCGCCGATAGAAAGGCTAAAAAAATCAAAGTTCATTACTTTTTTTTAAATAAATGGTTATTTCATTATATCCTTTTCCTTCTTTCGTATACGTTTGAATAGTAGTTAGGGGGCGCCGCGGCGTAGAAATTTTGCCCAGGGCGCTGGTAGTGCTAAAACCGGCACTGAGTATAGGGTATACATTGATTTATAATTCCTTCCTACTTGTTCTCCACGCCGATGGAAAAATTGCGTTCAATTATAAAGTAACATCAATTAAAAATATCGAAATAGTTAAATATTCTGATTAAAACATCCTTCGCACTTGGTACCATTTAGAAATTCGAACAAAAGACCCAAAGTACTTCACCCGACAAAGTACCTTCATAAGAATCGAAAAAAGCATTAAATTATCTCCCGATAAATCCATTTATCTTCAATCATTACAAACTATCAACTACAATTTCTTATTATCTCCCATTTGCAACGTTTCGCCAAACTTCAAACTATACCGCCTCCATAAACTTATCTCCCAAAATCTACTATCAGACCAATTTATCGACATCCACCCCCAACAAGAACACCATCGGTAAAAACTTCCCTTCTCACACCAAAGGTGGAGGAACCAACGAAATTCTAGGAAACTTCATTACAGAATTGTAATTCACGAAATTGAACCAGACGTCGCCACTATTCGTCGTACGCCGTAGTCTATGGCGTTGTCGTCGGCTCTATGGACAATTGGATGCTGATGCTCGAGCGGTGCGTTTATCGCGTTTTCTGGGGAGGCATTTTCGCGAGTACTCTCATACCCTTTCTCCTCGATGTCACGTTCTCAACTCGTTTTCATCGCTTCTCACGTACGTGATTAACAAAATCGTGCCATCCAACGTATGTGTTACACTTTGACACTGGTCTCGTATCAATTCTTTACATACGTATCACGAAAACGTTACCGAAAACGCCGCAACATTGCGAGAAGAGTATTATTCTCAAAGTGGACAGACCTCGTGATTAACGAGCCGTGTGATGGAATAAACGTGAATTTACCAAAGCACCGTGATAAAAGACTCGGTAGAAGTGTTAACGGTGAAGGAGATAGAAGAGTATCGTGTGTGCATATTGCGAGATGCACGTAGTTTTGTGGCTTTTTCATTGTGGAACGTGATCGGGTTAAGTTCTCGTGGTAGAAGTGTACGGGCGAACGAACATACCGAGGGGGTCGAAAGAACGTACGCGACATTTTTACGAAAGTCTGCGATCACATCGACACGAGAGGATGTCACGTTGAGGAAATAATCTGTGGTGAGTCTCTCCGATATATCGTAATAGTATTACTTATTAAAATTCTCATGCGTCTTCGTGTAAAAGGAGTTAGAGGGAGGACACTGTTTCGAACCCTGAAATTTTAATCTTTGTTTATTCTGTATATGGTGAGAAAAGCAATTGATATATTTGTTACATATTGTATTGTTTAGGAGATATATTAATTTGTATGGGTTCTTAAGACTTTACAAATGGAATATTGTAGGTTGACTGAGAGTATCGTAGGTGCATGTTTATTAAGGCAAGTGTACGGGGAATTTCGCGCGAAATATTTAAAGTACTGGGGGAAAGTGTGTTCGATGATTTTAAATTAAACTCCGCACTGTTTTTTTTTAAATTGGTCCAACACGAGATTGCCGGAGTGAGTCAATTTGACTCATTTACGATTCTAGTGGTATATGTGTATAGAAAAACTTAAGTAACTTTTTTTTAAATGAGTTTTTAATAGAATAATGAAAGGTATAAAAGTATTAATTCTATATGGAATGATAAATAAAATTAATAAAGTATTAATGCTATTTTTACTTTGACGGATGTGAGCGTGGCAATCTGATGTTAAGTAGTTCTTTTAAATAAAGAATACAATAGGTTTTGATTCATTGTTTGAAGCCCTTAAATTAATTACAAGGAATTTGGTAAATTTTTAAGAACGTATTCGAAATTAATAGGGGAGACTATGAAGTGAATAATTTTATTTCTATTTTACAAAAGGAAAATTACATTGTTGATCATCCTTTTTACTTGTTAATTTCTGTTTCTTAGAATACTTATTGATATGTTTAAATTGGATATTGAAGTATCTCTTTTAATTATAAAATAGCCGCAAAGTATTTCTTTCGTTGGGAAAAAGTGAAAAGTATTGAAGCATCGTGGAATTATTAAATTGAGCTTTTTTAATCGTCCGAGTTATCTAAATGTAGTAAAATCTTGAAATTCGACACTGATGAGTGTAACATCCTATAGCACCATGACTTTATCAGTGATTCTGTGAAACTTATGGCTATTTTTCGTTGATGGCGTGAAAGGGTAGATCCGATAGGCCATCAAAGTATCGCGATTAAGGAATGACGAACATTCGATGAGAAATTCTTCATTTAAGTGATATTGCCTTTCTTTTATTTGCCATGGAGATTATTTTATCAAATTTTATCAATTTGGAGAAATATGTTTCATGGAATATTTAAAAACTGGTTAATTAATTAAATGGTTCAATTAGAATGACAAACTTCCGAAGTGAAATCCTTCGTTTTAAGTAACACTGTATTTGTTTAATTATATTCCAGAGAAATTAATTTGTTAAGAAGACTATATAGGAACTGGTAAATTAATTAAATAGTTCAATTAGAATATTATTCTATTCCTGTTCTTTCTGCAATTATTTGCCATAGAAATTAATTTATCAATGTTTATCTATTAAGAGAATTATGTATCATTGACTGTTTAAGAACTGTTTGATTAAATTAAATAGTTAATTTAGAATGACAAACTTCCAACGAGATATTCTTCCGTTTAAGCGACACTCTTTTTGTTTACTTATTTAACGTAGAGATTAATTTATCAAGTTTTATCAATATTGAGAAATATGTTTCATTGAGTATTTAAAAAATGTCGCGTCACGTTTGAAATTTAATCGCCGCGAATTTATTTATCGCGGTTGAAATTCACGCAGCGATATTTACATAGCATTATGAATTTCTTCATATTCGATTATTACGAAATCGAAATTTTTTTAAACAATGAACAGCAGTAATTGCAAGTATCGATGTGTATTTTTCATCATTGTAAAAAAATTTGTAGGTGGTATCATCGTATCTTTTATTTGTTCGTTGAAACATTTCCTGAAACTTCCTATCTTCTGTTTATTTTCGATAGCAACTCTTTTCATATTTAAGATCAAAATGTTGTCAGACATTGAAAGATACTGAGCTATGGATTTCAAATGGTGAAAAAATAAAAATCGCAATAAGCTAATGTAATCTGTTCAATAAGATCAGCACAACCAGCAATGAGTCATAAAGACAGGCATATTTCCCGCGTGTTAACTTCTTTTATCAGATAATTAAATATTTTCTACGGTAAATGAAACAGTAGATCCTAGCTGAAATGAGCATAGCACTTAAATTGACTATAGTGAGTTACAAGATGAAGAATCATACATGCAATGAGTGTCAGTATCATTATTTTTTAATAAATTTCGTCTAAATTATAATACAACATATCATAGTTTCATTAATTATGGTACCACCTAAAATAGTAGACCCTACGTGAAATAACCATAGGAGTTGAAAAGCTGCGATGGCTTTGAAGTTGAAGGTTCTCGGACTACCTGTTAATAGGCTCAAATTCTAATTTCCGTCACCTCTATGTGATTCTTCCTATGTGATATGTATCGTACATAATCCCAAACCTATTTAAAACAGTATGTTCGAGTTGCAATGACCTTGGGAATAGAGAAACTAGGTGGTTTCGGAGTTAGAGGCTCAGACTTTGAATTAGTGGGCTCAAATTCTAATTTCTGTCATTTCTAAGATATTCTTTCTATGTGGTATGTAGTCTGGGTAAATCGAAACTCACCTAAAACTATCCACTTTCAGGGCAATGACCCTTCAAAGTTAGAGAACTATGGTGATTTTAGAGTTAGAGGCTTAGATTTTCAAACACTTGGCTGAAATTCTAATTTCTGTCATTTCTGAGAGGTCCCTTCTATGTAATATGTACTCTACCTAATTCGAAACCCACCTAAAACAATACATTTGAGGTGCAATGACCTTGAGAATTAGAAAACTATAGTGGTTTTGGAGTTAGAGGCTCAGATTTTAAAATAGCGAGCTCAAATTCTAATTTCTGTTATGTCTGAGATGCCCCTTCTATGTAATATGTACCCTACGTAATTCGAAACCCACCTAAAACAATACATTTGAGGTGCAATGACCTTGGGAATTAGAAAACTATAGTGGTTTTGGAGTTAGAGGCTCAGATTTTCAAATACTGGGCTCAAATACTAATTTCTGTCATTTCTGAGAGCTCCCTTCTATGTAATATGTACCCTACGTAATTCGAAACTCACCTAAAACAATACATTTGAGGTGCAATGACCTTGGGAATAAGGAAACTATGGTGGTTTTGGAGTAAGAGGCTTAGATTTTCAAATACTGGGCTCAAATTCTAATTTCTGTCATTTCTGAGATACTCTTCCTACGTGATATGTAATTTAGGTAATTCCAAACCCGCCTAAAACTGTAAATCCAAGGTGCAATATCATACTTCTAGCAAATGGGCTCAAATTCCAATTTCCTCCACCTTTGAGCAACGTTTCCTATTTTAATTATAATAATTATAATAATCTTTCCTAATGTAATTAGCACCAAACCAATCATACTCCCAGTTTTTTTAACCCAATTGAAAATAGTAGATCCTACATGAAATCAGCGTTCCATTTAAAATCTGAAAAATACAAAAATAAAGTTAAAATCCTTTTCCTCCACCTTCGTAGTCGCATCAGAATAACTTGATAACATCGGACACCAAATTCACAGCGATCAACAAGTAGCATAAAAAAAAAGTGTGCTCCACGTCTTCGATCGTCCAAGCAGATCAAATGTTTACCTCGGTAAATATGTAAAAACCGTAATGAAATTCCAGTTAACAACCCATGTCGAAATAAGGACTTTAAAGTCTACAGAAAAAAGGTAAAGCGCAACGGTAGTAATATCAATATCGCAAAACCACTATAATCAGTTGAATAAGATCAGTTCGACGAGCAATGAGTCATGAAGACAGACGTGTGCCGTATGTCTTCGACCGTACTAGCTGATTATTAAATATTTAACACACTCGGTTATAATTCCGTGTCACGATATTACCAGAAGGTCACCGTATGCATACACACTACTGGACAATATGATGATATACAATGACATGACAAAATGAACATGCAACAAAATAAAAGTACTAAATTTTATATAATATATTAAAAATGAAATAATCCCTTTGTGCCATTACTTATATCTTGAGTTTTAAAAGGTGTTGAATAACAAATCGACTTTTTGTAAATTATTTTTTTGCAACATGTACTTGAAGTTCTACATTGGACTTTAACCGTTTGAGTGATGTAGCTTTTTGCAACAACCTGCTCAGAGAGCAGCAAAATTGCACTTATTTCACTTTGCATGGAGAAATACGACTAATTGTAAGTATTATTTTAATGATTTTCTGCCTGTAATTAATATCGTTTCATTTATCACGAAAATCGAGCCATGACGAGTATACTCGTTAATCACAGCTAACTGGTTACGTAGCAAATGGTAACTAAATTTCCCACATTACGGATATAGTCGTCGAACACAGCTAACTAGTAAAATAGCAAGTGGTAATTAAATTTCTCACATGGCGGATATAGTCGTCGAACACAGCTAACTAGTAAAATAGCAAGTGGTAACTAAATTTACCACATTACGGATATAGTCGTCGAACACAGCTAACTGGTAAAATAGCAAGTGGTATAATAATTAAATTTCTCACACGGCGGATATAGTCGTCGAACACAGCTAACTAGTAAAATAGCAAGTGGTAATTAAATTTCTCACATGGCGGATATAGTCGTCGAACACAGCTAACTGCTAAAATAGCAAGTGGTAATTAAATTTCTCACATGGCGGATATAGTCGTCAAACACAGCCGACTGGTTAAATAGTAAGTGGTAACTAAATTTCCCACATGACGGATATAGTCGTCATGATACGAAATACTGTCATTTCTTATATAAATGAAATGATACTAAATAAAATATCTTTTTTGCTAAATAAATGAGACAATTTAACTGCTTAATTTCAATTTTATTAATAAAAAATACATGAAAAGAGCAGTGAGCGAAAATAAACATTTATGAGAGTGTTTAAACAGTTATGAGCGGTGGTGTGTATATGAAACTTCGTATGTGTACCATGGTACCTTATCACTGTACCCATCAGTGTGTGTGCTCCGTGTTGGAATGACGCAGAGGTCGTGTAACATCCTCGAAACGACCTTGAGAAACGCGCGCCAGGGAGAAACTAGGAACGAGGACGATGGTAAGGTGAAAGCTCCGGCCTTCTGTCTTACGTGGGCACAAAGTTGAACGGAAGATAATAACGATGACGAGAGCAGAGACGTCGTTTTTATCTTGCTCCTCATTACCGGGATCGTTACCGTGAAGATGTGACTCGAACTTGATAATTTTCGACGGAGAATGAATTCATGGGGAACTTTAATTGACTGATAATGGAGCCGGAGGATTATTGGTCCAACTGTGAATTTTTATAAGATAGTAGGATTGTTAGAATTAAGGTTTAGCTTTAATTAGGAGATTTCTAATTATTGATGAACTTCGGATGAATTTATTTAATTACGGTGGAATCACAGGACGGTAGATCCTACTGTGAATTTTTATAAAATAGTTGAATTGTTAGAATTAAGGTTTAGCTTTAATTAGGGGATTTCTAATGATTGGCGATCTTGGGACGAATTTATTTAATGATTAATGTAATATTAGAATTCAGATTTGATTATAAGTGGAAGATTTCTGATGACTGAAGAACTTGGGAGGATTATCTTCGAACTCAAAAAGCAATCGCAGGATTATAAGTCTACGATTTTTATAAAATAGTACGGTCTTCAGAACCAAGGTCTGTTTAAAGTAAGGAAATTTTTGACAACTGATTGAATGGCAAGAAATGATAGTCGATTGATGATCGAATCGATGAATCGTAAAGATCCACCTCAGATTAGAGTTTTTTTAATGACCGATGAACTCAGGAAGAGCACAGTTTGGCTGATGATCGAATCGCAGCATTCACCGAAAGTAAATATAAAATTAAATTAAACTTGAAGATTTTATACAATCGATGTAATCACAAGAAATGATATCCGTCTGATGACGAAATGGTACAATCTCTTTTTATAGCTTCAAAGTTAATCAATTTGAAATGTTGAAATTGAAGAAGAGCCCAGCCATTCTAGATGAAAATCTTTAAAATTGAGGTATTAGAGATCTAGTTTTATTGGCTGAAATTCGGTGTTAATGCCAACTTGGAGATGAGAGAATTACAAAAAGTGTCGAAACACCGAAGAATCATCGGGATGTCATTATTTTTAAGTATAGAAAGCGCGCATCAGTCCGTGAAATTGTACATTCCGTCTGTACTGATTGTGAGAAGCCAATTGGTACGAATCTTTTGTTTTTCCAATTTCTCAGATTCTCTGCTGGTCATTCTCACGTCTACAGTCTTTGAAAGGCTTTTAATTACAACGTGTTTGTGTTTACACTTAATTGGATCTCGCCACCTTAATTTCTGGGTAATTATAATTGATAAATGTCTGAATTAACTGGGAGTAATTCATCTACGATTTAATTTCATGCTATTGTTAATCAATCTCATTATACAGTCCTGACTTTCCTTCTACTCGAATTCATACTTTCCCGCCAAGCGTTTTAAGTATATTGACTGCCAAGATTTCCGCTTTCGAGACCAGAAATTTTCCATCGTGCGATTCCATAATTAGACGAATCCTACCCAACCTCGTTTTTGTCTCATCGAAACGCGCGCACGCTACGCTTTTAATTAACCTCTTCACAACAGTTGTGCAAAATGAATCTTCAATAATTAGACGAATCCTACCTAACCCCATTTTCTTTTTTTTTCTACCTCCCACCAATACACGCTCTTTTACTTAACCTCCTTGCACAGCAGCTGACGTGCAATTAAAAGATAAGTCTTCAATAATTACCGAGTCCTAACCTAACGTTTCTTCTTCCTCCCACCGAAACGCACTTTCGCCACGCGATTCCAGACCTAACGTAGTTGACTGCGCGTGGCATAAAAGCGTATTAATACGTTCGTGTCGAATATACATTATTTATATTAAGTTAATTGTAATATTGCACTTTAATCCGCTGTCGTCTGATACGAAAACCGCTTTTAATCTTTTATCTGTGGAGAGACGTATATATACGCTCGCACAGATCCATCAATAAATGTGAAAGACGTATGTAAACTTTCCTACAGATTCGACGTATATGTATGCACTTAGTAACTGGTCGCGATCCATCGATACATACGAGGGACGTATATATACGCTCTCACAGATACCCCAATATTTCCGAAAGATGTACATACACGCTTTCACAAACCCATCAATGTATACGAAGGGCGTACATTTATTCTGCTCTTCCTAATTCGTTAATAAATATGTAAGACGTATATATACGCTCTAACAATTTCATCAATATATAGGAAAGGTGTATATATGCATTTTCATAGATCTCTCAATATGTACGAAACACGTATATGTACGCACTCACCGACCGATCGCTCCCTGTCAATACATATTAAGGGCGTATATATACGCTCTCACAGATTTCTCATTATTTGCGAAAGACGTTCATACACGCTTTCACAAACCCATCAATGTATACAATGGGCGTACGTTTACGTACTTGCAAATTCATCAATAATTATGATAGACGCATATATGCGTTCTCCCAATTTTATCAATATATAGGAAAGGTATTTGACCTCTCAATATGTATGAAAGACGTATATGTACGCACCGATCGGTCGCGACTCGTCACTAGCGACGCATATGTACGTTCCCGGAGATCTCTCAATCTGTACGAAAGACGTATATGTACGCTTTTACAGATTTATCAGTGTCTACAAAAGGCGTTCTAACAGACCTCGTAGAATTTTGTTAGCAGTGCGCTTAAGTCGTAACTCTGTTGCAATGTAAATTACGCGCGCCATTTGGTTTTAACGACCGTCATGCAAACATCGCGCCGTATTTTTCTGATGCTTTCTCGTTTAAGTGCGGCGCAGTCAAAGGGTTAATAAAGTCGCCGGATGGTGAGAAATGCAAACGGTAGCGACAGCGTGAACGTGTTAAAGATCACCGTGAAAACGGGGAAAGCTCTGTGCTATTTTCTTTCGTTTAAAAACCCGTCTACGCCCCAGTAGTCGAAAGTAAAATCAGGCCGACCGTGGCGGCACAGTGGGTCGCAAGAAAGTCACACGTAATTCTCGAGCTCTTACGTCACGCTCGTGAGGGTACACGGAAAGTGTACACGCGTTTTATCTTGGGATCGAGAGCAACGCGTGTTATTATGGAAGGGAGAGAATGAGATTGAAATAGAGGCAGAAAAAGAGGGAAGAAGAAACGTGCGATGAAATGTGAAAGTGCTCTGTACACTTGGGACACTATCCGAGGCGCTTCTTCGGAGGCGGATATTCTCGACCATGTTGTGTTCTTCCATTCGATTGTTTTAGATATTTGACTGACGATGATTACTCTTATTAGCTTCGTATCGATGGATAATTATTTATTTCAAAGAATGTGAATATTTTGTTAATCCGATAGAGGCAGTTGAATTGGAAACTATGAGTGTAGTTAGACTTATATTGTATTAGGACATCGATGGGCCCAAGAAATGTCTTAAAATTATCTGACCAAGTTTGAATCACCCGCCAGGTTTAGCAAATTTGTTTTAAACTATCGTTTGATGTAGCTTAGCTTTGGTGGTTCATAATCACCTTAATATAGCGGTAGTAAGTTTAAATCGTTCGTTAACTTCAGAATATTTGTCCTAAACTACCATGTAATATACCATAGATTCAGTGGTCGAGAGCCATCTTAAAATGGTAGGACCAAGTTTAAATTACCCGTCACGTTCAGACAATTTGTTTTAAATTATCATTTCATGTTCCGTAGCTTTGGTGGTCCATAACCACCCTAAAATAATGGGACTAAGTTTAAATCACTCGTCAGCTTCAGAACATTTGTCTTAAAGTACCATGTAATATATCATAGATTTTGTAGTTCAAAGTTATACTAACTCAATTTTATATAATGGTCAAGTATTTTAAATTAAAAGTGTATTTAAAAAATAGGTATATTAGAGCTCTCGTGAAAAATTAGGCTTGCAATCAATGGGTCCCAGTTTAAATCCCCCGCTAGCTTCAGCAAATTGTTTCTACATTGCAATTTAATATACCATAACTTTTGTCGTTCACAACCACCCTAAAACAGTGGACTTTAGGCATCGTGGTCAAGCAATTAAAGCTAATAATGTATTTAAAAAATAGGTACCTGTCAGAGTACTCATGGATAATTAGGATAAAAGTTGATGAAAAGGCAAACACCAATTCCATGAGACTACTGTGGCAGTGAAACAATTAAGTTTGCGGAGATATATATCTTGTGATAATAAATTTCTACGGAAAGTACTATCGAATGTCGGCCTTTCAGTGTGAATAGTATCGATGAAACGTATCGGATAATATTGTACGTTTTACTGGTGTAACTAGAGCTCGTAGAATTGGAATATGAGAACCGTATCTAGACTCTGTATAGACCTGGGATTCTTTAGAATATGAATCGATCCTAAGGCAGCCGACGTGCCGTTCTTAAATTAAGGACACGTAGAGGTTTGTTATATTCTGTGATACAGTTCTAACAATTTTTATTAAAAGTCAAAAGATTCTGAATTTTCATACAGAAAAGATAAGAAAACACAGATCATTGGAGTGACTTCGTGAAGAATTGGAAACTATAGTCTTTTTTTGACTGATGCCGAGATTTAATTCGACCCTAATTGTATACAGTGAATATATACTATAATTATGTTGGATACCGATTTAATTCTTTGCGATATAATAGCCAAATATCACTAAACGTGTTCCAATTGAAACGGTACTTGTAACTTATCTCCGATTCCGCCATCAAATATATTTTCAAGACCTTTAATCCTAACGAAATTCATCTGAAAAATGATCGCCCTTTTGGAAACTTACTCGCGATAAGACAAGATCATCCGAACTTTTCCACCACAATTCTCAAACTCAGAAAACTACAGTTTTGTTACCAAAACCAGAGAGGGAATTAATCATTTGCAGTCTATAAGATGGATGTAGAATATTAAAAAGATAAACGGTGTTAGAAATTACAGGAATATTTACAAAAAATGGAGAACTCTTCATTTTGAGAACATGGATGGAAATTAATGTTAATAAATTACAAAGACATAAGTGAAATTGCGACACAAATATGCTACCACATGCGCTACCACTTTGTCATCCGACTCGCTCAGGTTTTTAGCGCCACTTCGTGAATTATGACTTTCATAAATCAAAACTCGAATACTCCTGTCAAGTTCTTTGTAACTTCATCCAAGAATCGTGATGTTCCGAACGTATTTCTCGCCTGCCCTGAAGAAATATTAACACGAGTCGATGAGACGCTATAAAAACTTTAAACAGTGTCTCAGCGTGAGGTTGTTTTACGGTAAAGTAAAAAGTCTGGAAATACGAGAAGTAATAGCGACGTTCGGGTTTCCCGAAGGTACCAGAATTTACACGAAATTGAGACACGCAGTTGAGCTAACAGATCCGGACTTAAACGCTGTCTCACATATCAAGTTTCTTGAAAACCCTAATTCCGCTCACTTTTCTACGAGAAGTCTTTCTCCAATTACCTTTCCACCGACAGTGTTTTTAATTGCAACGAATCTAGCAGGATAAGGATGCAAAATAGATAGTTTCCGATTCAATAAATTCTTTATTCATCATTTGTGTTATACAACATAAAGGTATGTGATACAATATACATCAAATACAATTTCGTGTTTCTGAGTTTGTAAATTATTTATTTAATAAATTCTTCCTATTTTCTGCCTCTCTCCTCTCTGTCCTGTCGAAACCAATAATATCTCAGACGAATTTTCGCTCTGCTTGGCTTGCCACTGACGTGTATCACTTGTCAATTTGGCAAATTTGACAAGAAATGAGCTTCAGTTCTTAAGTGGAGTAAGCCAATAATACCGGGCAGGCAGCGCAGACGCAGGACGAGCAATATAAGAGCAAGTCAAGCAGGACAGCAGCAGTGCAGGAGCAGGATAGACAGCACAGGCTCAGGGCATGTAGAACAGACATAGGATAAGCAGTATAGCAGCAGTACACGAAGGACAGGCAGCACATGCGCAGAATGAATGGTACAAGAGTAGCACAGCAGCAGTATAAAAGCAGCACAGTCAGTACAGATGCGGGGCAGTAACAGGGCAACAACAGGACAGGCAGGACAGTAGCCAGACATGCAGTACACGTTCAAAGCGAGTAGTACAAGAGCAGCACAGCAGCAGTATCAAAACAGGGGAGGCAGTACATTTGCAGAACGAGCAGTACAGCAGCAGGACAGGCAGGACAGTAGCCAGACATGCAGTACACGTTCAGAGCGAGTAGTACAAGAGCAGCAGTATCAAAACAGGGCAGGCAGTACATTTGCAGAACGAGCAGTACAAGAGCAGCACAGCAGCAGTATAAAAGCAGCACAGTCAGTACCGATGCAGGACAGTAGCCAGGCATGCAGTACACGTGCAGAGCGAATAGTACAAGAGCAGCACAGCAGCAGTATAAAAGTAGCACAGTCAGTACCGATGCAGGACAGTAGCCAGGCATGCAATACACGTGCAGAGCGAATAGTACAAGAGCAGCACAGCAGCAGTATAAAAGCAGCACAGTCAGTACCGATGCAGGACAGTAGCCAGGCATGCAGTACACGTGCAGAGCGAATAGTACAAGAGCAGCACAGCAGCAGTATAAAAGCAGCACAGTCAGTACCGATGCAGGACAGTAGCCAGGCATGCAGTACACGTGCAGAGCGAATAGTACAAGAGCAGCACAGCAGCAGTATAAAAGCAGCACAGTCAGTACCGATGCAGGACAGTAGCCAGGCATGCAGTACACGTGCAGAGCGAGTAGTACAAGAGCAGTACAGCAGCAGGACAGTAGCCAGGCATGCAGTACACGTGCAGAGTAGTACAAGAGCAGCACAGCGCAGTATAAAAGCAGGACAGTAGTTAGGCATGCAGTACCTGTACAGAACGAGTAGTACAACAGCAGCACAGCCGCAGCATAAAAGCAGGGCAGGCTATACTACTAAAACAGCAGGAGAGGCACCAGCGTAGCGGTTCAAGAACTTTAACAGCATGTTAGATTTAACAATTCTTTATTTATTATTTGTATTGTATGAAGTTATTTGTATTACACATCATACAATAAAACTGTGTGTTTCTGAAATTATGTGTTATTTATTTAACAAATCATCCTATCCCTGTTGACTCCAAGTTTAATGTTGAAATAATCTCCGACGTATTTTCGCTCTGTTTGGTTTGTAATCGACTCGTATCTCTTGTGAAACTTCGCCAGCTATCCGATGCACCTCAAAAATGGAGAAGACGAAGAATATCTCGTATTTCACTCTGTCTGACTTATCACCGACTCATACTACTTGTTCACTTGTGAAATCTTTCCGGAATTTAGTATAAGTTCGAAAGCGAAATAAAATAAAATACCTTGGCATAATTTTTGGTTCCGTCTGACTTATCGTCGACTCGTACTACTTGCTCACTGACTTTTAGCTCCGTCTGACTTATCGTCGATTTTACTACTTGCTCACTTTGCAAATTTTTCGGAAAAATTGCAAAGTTGGCAAGTAGTATAACCCGAAATATCTCAGACCGATTTTAGCTCTTGGTCCGTCTGACTTATCGTTGATTTTACTACTTGCTCACTTTGCAAATTTTTCGGAAAAATTGCAAAGTCGGCAAGTAGTATAACCCGAAATATCTCAGACCGATTTTAGCTCTTTCTCCGTCTGACTTATCGTCGATTTTACTACTTGCTCACTTTGCAAATTTTTCGGAAAAATTGCAAAGTTGGCAAGTAGTATAACCCGAAATATCTCAGACCGATTTTAGCTCTTTCTCCGTCTGACTTATCGTCGATTTTACTACTTGCTCACTTTGCAAATTTTTCGGAAAAATTGCAAAGTCGGCAAGTAGTATAACCCGAAATATCTCAGACCGATTTTAGCTCTTGCTCCGTCTGACTTATCGTCGATTTTACTACTTGCTCACTTTGCAAATTTTTCGGAAAAATTGCAAAGTTGGCAAGTAGTATAACCCGAAATATCTCAGACCGATTTTAGCTCTTGGTCCGTCTGACTTATCGTTGATTTTACTACTTGCTCACTTTGCAAATTTTTCGGAAAAATTGCAAAGTTGGCAAGTAGTATAACCCGAAATATCTCAGACCGATTTTAGCTCTTGCTCCGTCTGACTTATCGTCGATTTTACTACTTGCTCACTTTGAAATTTTTCCGAAAAATTTGCAAACCCAGCAAGTAGTATAACCTAGGATAAATCAGACCGACTTTTAGCTCCGTCTGACTTATTACTTACCTGTATCACTTGGAAACTTGTAAATTCTTGCTGCAAATTTGTTGAACTTTGCAAGTGGAGTAAACCAATAGTATCTCTGGCGAATTTGTTTCACTTATATTAGAGAACTTATAACTATGAGCGCAGTTGTAGGGAATATGGAGTTTTACGGATGGAAATGGTAGCGCTTAAATAAATTTGACAGTGTTATCGATTTAACAAGTCCTTTATTCATCGTTTGTGTTACACAGCGCAAACATATATGATACATTATTAATTAAATACAATTGTGTTTTTCTAAGACTACAAACTATTTGTTTCATAGATACTGTGCTGGCTGTCCTCTGCATTCCCTCGATGTTCTGTGCTTGGCTTGGTTGTCGTGCGGATGACCTGGTTGTCCTGGCAGTCCTACGCTGTCCTGACCTGTCTCCTATCTGTCCAGCCACTCTCCTGAATGATTGACAAAAAATAAATATTACAATCTATGCTATGAAATTTGCGTATTTATTTTATATCTCTAAGACGTATACTTCTCGAGTTATTATTTGTTAACAGTGTTTTCAAATTGACAAATTCTTTATTCATCAGTTGTATTACAGAACATAAATAAATATTTCATATTTGTTAAATATAATTGTGTGTTTCTACTAATTATTTTATATAATAAATGCTGTTCTTACTAACCTGTGCCTGGCTTGGTTATGCTGCGCCTGTTCTGCCTCTCTCCTGCCCGTTTTGCGAGTGTCCTGCCAAACCTGTCCCCCGTTTGTCTGTGCACTGTCGCTCTCCTGTCTGTCTCCTACCTGCCCTGCCTGTCCTGCCTAAAATAATAATATCTTATTCGAATTTTCGTTTACTCTGATTCGTCACTTGCTCATATCACTTGCCAAATTTTGCCTGACTTGAACTTCGACTCATAAGTTCAGTAAACTAATAATATCTGAGACGAGTTTCGCTCTGCCTGACTTCCAATGATTACTACTATTAGGACTTAGAGCCTCGATCTGAATACAGTTAAAATATACATTCAAGATATATGTAAAATATCTACTCTGCTGCTTCTCTATTTTGAGAAATATTTTTCAAACGGTACATGCTCGTTACTTTGATGGTTGCTGTTGATTTAGTATGGAATACTGTCTCAAATATCAAGTTAGCAACAAATTTCTACTGTCGTTTCTAATCCTAAGTTAGCAGAAAGTAGAACTGTAAGGTGATTTAGATCGTTGCAAATATGATTACGATATCAAGTAACAAGTAGCGACTGGTATTAATTATGGTGTATACTAGAAGTAAGTTTCCTTCGTGTATTACTGTTCCATTTATCAACTTGAGACATTCACATTAATTCTCTCACTGCTACAGTATACTTTTTCTCTATTGATACGTACATTACAGTCTGCTTTGCTAAAAACATTCAAAACGGAATGTCCTTAACGAATTAATAATCATTGTCAAAGCTAATTACAAAGAGAAATAACTAACACTCAATTATTTAATCAAAATCGACATACGGGAATCTCTCATCGTATTATCCATTACAAATCTGTCCTATCATAAATAGAAATTTAATTACTGACTAAATGAAGTCCCTATGAAATTTCTGTATCGTCAGTTTCCTTTCTCTATTGAAACTCTGCGCAAGAATGTCCCTAGATCGCCAAATGCAACGAAAAAGAGACTAATATTAAGTGCAGCTGAAGATGGGCCTGACTAGCTCGCATTTGATTTTATGAGCCACTAACTACATTTTCTCTCTCTTGCTCCTTCTTTTCTCCCCTCGGCGTGTATCGTCAATTTATTACAAGAGACAAAGTGCATCCAGAGGGTAGGAGGTAGGAGGTGAGCGACCGGTCAAAGAGCCACTCCACGTCAGGGTACTTCGCAAAGGGAGAGAGCAGGAGAGAGAGAGAGAGAGCTTCAGTAGAATCAATAGAGCCGGAAAAGAAAATAAAACGTCATTGTAAACGACGATGAACTATCGTAATACATTGACGCCCCTATTGATCCTTTCCTCGCATTCATTCTGCCATCGTGAAGGCCTAAAAAAAAAGTTTTCCATTAGTTTCTCGTTGGACGAGGCACTGTGCACGACGGACCGATAGAATAACGGCGACACTTGTATGATGGAGCATCCTTTTCTTTTCATACGAACCTTAGCGTCTAAAATAAGAACTGTCAGCCGAGTTTTTTTTCTTTAGTAAATGTCCATTCCTTCTTTTTTGCTATCCTTGGTGTTATAGCAATGAAAAGGATAGTTTGTATAAGAGTTTCACTTGTTAGTTTCAGTTTCTACATTTAGGGAATTTTTGTATTGTATTTTTTAGGGAATTTTAAGAAACTACTATCTTAAGCGGGTACCGAATGAAACGTTGGAGTTTTTCAAAACCTGTTAAGTTAAAAGTATCAGTATATGTAGAAATTATTATAATTTTATGCTATTGATGCTGCATTAAGTTTAACGGTATATAAGAAATCAGTTAAGAATTTTTATTACATCCTTTGATACTTCTCTGATTTTATACCTGCTTGATATACCTACTTTTATTAAAAATTTTATAGATTTTAATTGCTGTAGTTATTTTATCTAGAAGAAAAGGTTTAGATGGGTTTCTATTTAGGCTCTAATTTGTTTTTAATCAATTTTGCAAAGGTACGTGGGTCCATTGATGGCGAATTCTAATTAAAGGAACCATAATCATGGTACACCTTCTTTTTTCATACTCTCTCCGTTTTGATGAGTGGTTATTTATTTTATTGTTTAGTATTATTTATTATATTAATTAATTATTAAATATTATTAAATATTCGGGAACAACCATGATGAGGAAAGTAGCAAAAAATATATTTATCGGGAATATTCATCAATAGAAAGTTGACTAGAAAGCACATTTCTTCTGAGATCATTAAGACTTCAGTAGAAAATTTATACGGTTCTAATAAAATACAAAATTTCAGTAAAAGGTAAGTATATTACTTTAAGTAGTGAATCGAGCGTTCTCTATTATCTGTACTTTACTAGATGGACGCGTTTTTAACAAAATGTTTCCTCTCTGGATGCAATTTTACCTGTCAATAGTACCGTTCATTTACCGTGGCTAATTATCGCCTTTAATCGTTTCAGTTTCACGTCAGTGCGGCTCGATACGAGAACTCGAGACGTTAATGGGGGAAAGGTGGTTGAAGGTTCTTTCAATTATTTATTTGCACCTATGAAGAAATACAGGATAATACTGATATTTTTCTTCGAAGAAATATCATAGTCTTATCAATCTTCAACTGAAATTTGTAATATTTAACACAAAACGTTACAATTTTTCTTTTACATATTTTTAATTATATTTTATTTCATTTGAAATATGAGAAATTATATTGCACAGAGCTGCGTTTTTTAAACTTCGTACGGCGGACCGTCTTGTGCGACGATCAAAAAGGAAGATGATAATTAAATGAATAATTGTACTTCTCGAAACTTTTAAAAATCTAGGACGTTGCGGAGAACACTTTGTGTACCGCTGAACAATGTCTATAATTAACAATATTCTCTAAAAATCTATAATCTTGAATTTACAATAGTCTCTCTCATTGTTAATTTACATTTAAACCAAACATCATCATAAAAGTTACAAATATACAACCGCGCAATTTTCCTACTTTCAGCTTCTAAACTTAAAACATTTAGAACTTCGCAGCGGATACTTTATGAACCTCTGAACATACAGTATGTATAAAGAAAATAAAATATACACTTTGGGAACAACACTAATCTCTTTCACCATGAAATGTGCAATTGAAACCAAAAATCAGCACAGAAGTCACAAAAATGAAGCATCAATTCGATGTCGGAATACCCGTACGAATTCATCGAGCGTTTCAGATATCCAACCAGAGAGTTGATCTCTTCACATGTTGAAAATTCCTCGAAATACTTGCTACCCGATCTGCACTTGAATTCTCCGGATATTTGACTCTAAAAGCAGGCCAACAGGAATGGCGTCAGTGTATTACAATTTCCCTGAATCGTGTGATCCGTAAGATAACATACATGGACAAACGGAAGGTCATTTTTTGTAATTCACACGTGTCCCTGTTTGTATTCCGTATTGTTGGACAAAGCGGGAAACCCAGACGGTTTTTATGCCGTCGCTTTTTTAACCGCACTCACTTCCTCCACAAAAGAGTAATCTCTCGTCGTACTTCACGAGACGATAATTGTTTGTAAGTAAGCGTTACGCTGCCTGTCATGAACGTTCGACGGTGTAATTGCAACATTCACGAAAGACTAACGATAAGAGTGGTTTTAAATACAAAGTCATTAATAATCGTTGTTTAATTGGGACAACTATGGACGATGTATTTTTGTGTTGTAATAGTCGCCGTGATGATTTGTCTAATGGACGGTGCTTTGTTAAATTTCACTTATGTAATGGGAAAATAGTCTGTAAGTGCAAACTCACAACGGCACTTTAAAAGACAATTAGTAGATTATGAAAGTTGTAGATAGTAATGTGTAAAGTTAATTGTAATTGTAGTTAGGAACGATTACAGAATTGGAAAGATGGGACTAGGTGATTTTTGGATCATTATATCATTATGTGCTTCATCATTCTAGGCTTGATGTGCTATATTTATAATAATAATGATTATTATTATTGTTATATAGCGTGTTAATTCTTCGTTTACTTAGATCGGTAGGAGTTCGATACGATAAATGATTTTAGAATTAATTAATTACGTCAGACACTTCAATGATTTGCTTTCCGGTATCGCCCGGGATATTTATTACTTGCCTGGCGACTTTTTTTCGCAACCTCGATTTACATATTTGCATAAACATCGCGGCAAGTACGGAAGTGTGGCGTTTAATTGAAGTTGAATTTTAGAATATCGTTTTATTTCATTTATAATATTGATAATTGAAATACTTGTTTCCGAAGGTGGTCCGTGTTAATACAGATGATTAATTATTTTTGTTGTGAAATAGAATTGAATGATTGGGATTTGGAAATAATTGGATAATGGGTATTGTAGAAGCTAGAAATTAAATTCTTCAAGAAGCAATATCAGATGGTTTAACTTGTTAAGATGATTCAACCTAGTGACTTTATCTTTCGTAAATTAAATTAATTGAAGTGTGTTAATAAAAGAGAACATTAGAGATTTTTTACAAGGTTATGTGAATTCGCAACAGGCCTAAAATGGATGGACTTAAGCGAAATGACTACAGAAATTTGGGCTAAATGCTCGAACACTCAATTAATGGGGTCAAATTCTAATTTCTCACATCTCTAGGATATTCCGCCTATGTGATATGTAGCCTAGATAACTCGAATCTCACCTCAAACAGTAAATTCGGAGTGCAACGGCCTTGAAAATTAGGAGACTATGGTGGTTTTGGAGTTAGAGACTCAGACTTTTAATTAGTAGGCTCAAATTCTAATTTCCGTCACTTCTAGGATACGTTTCTTATGTGATATTTATCCTAGATAATTCGAAACTCATCTAAAACAGTATATTCGAAATGCAATGACCTTGGAAATTAGAGAGCTCTGGTGGTTTTGGATTGGATCTGGTGATTTTTAGAATCAGAGACTCAAACGTTCGATTAGTGGCCTCAGATTCTAATTTCTCTAATATTTGGGATATTCGTCCTATGTGATATGTGGCCTAGATAATTTGAAACCCACGTAAAACGGTTTAACTATGGCGCAATGATCCTCTGAATCAGGAAATAATGATGGTGTAGGAGGTAGAAGCTTTTTAATTAGTAGCCTCAAATTCTGATTTCTGTTATTTCTGAGATTCCTATGTAAAATGTCAACTAGACAATTCGAAACCCAGGTAAAAATGTTTATCTTAGTTGCAATGATCCTCTGGACGAGGGAGCTACAGTGGTTTTTGGGTTAAAGGCTCCGACTTTTATATAATTAGTTGCCTCAAATTTTAATTCATGTTATCTCTGGAATGTTCTTCCCAGTACATAAATAATATTAAGTACATAATTTGAAATCTGTCTAAACAGGATGCTTTCAGGCGAAGTTATCAAAATACTGAAGTGTTAAATCTAAATTTGGTCTGAGGTGATTAAGCGTGAGTTAGTCCAGGAAAAAAAAGAGACTAGAACTAGCAATCTCCTACTGACTCATCTCGCAACGTGCTGCTCGAAAAGATCACTTGGCCGACGCCCCAGTCGCGTCATGTTCGCAGACGGAACTTCTTCGAGACTATTTACTTTCTCATCGATTTCTTGCCCCTTTCTCCACGACCTTCGCTCATCGGCCGCAATCCAGAGCGAAACGAAACACTTCACGGTTTCATTTCGTATCTCGAATTTCCATCGAGCTCGTATGATGGATATGAAATCGAGTTCAGTTCGACGTCAAGCCGGGCAAAGTACTCTAAAAACTGCATGCTCTTCCAATGTAGTCTGCTCATAGAACGAATGAAACGAAAAGTTTCTTGTCCTCGGTGTTAACTTGAAACTATCAAGTTTGCTCAAAATGACTAGTATCAATTTTTTTTTTAAATTCCCCAACATTTTTGCTGTGGTGTGCAGTAATTGTTTCCACTTATAAATCCCAATTTACTTAATTAATCGTCGTTTTCTCCTCTTGATTTCTCTTTTTTCTATATACTTATTGGATGTATTTAATTATAATTAATATAACACCTGTAGTTGCACTTTTGAACCTTGCGATTTCTTGGCCCCTCATATTTGATCTTTTAATCGGTGAATGCAGAATTCACCAATACTTTATGGAGATTATCGAATGTCATATCAAATAATTAAAAAAATATATAGTGATCAAATTATTTGCAGAATTCTTAAAAGATTTGGAAATTCACTTAACTGATCACTCAAGTGTCTCCTGAGTAATTCTGACAAAAAGAGCTCCGTTACAACAAGCACGAAAGATATGCTATAATTAAATTCCTTTGTAACTTTTGCTTGAACCTGTACTTCTGAATAAAATTGGCAAAATGCTAATTCTCGACTTGGCAAGTTCGAAAACGGTGCAACCAATCTCACAATACCATATTCAGCTATTAAATTGCTTCAAACAAGAAACTTAGATTGTTTTATACGCAAAGAATATTCTATCCCCTTCGAATTAATATTTATAGCTCGTCATGCATCGAGAAATCGATTCATGTCACTTCCCAAGGGAGGACTAAAAGAATTTCGACTTAATCGTCTTGCTAATACTGCTAAACGTTCATTACGTAAGATGACGTGGTGTTAGTACGCATTGGCCTGATTTTATATAACCTAGAATAATTTAATAAATCCGTGAAATGGCTTCGATTGCGTATTAGAAACGACTGGAAATTATCGTGCTTGAGGAGAACTGCCACAGGCTATGGATATTGGGAAGCACGGTGCATTCGTGCGTGCATTAGGGTCGTTCGTGGTACACGTGTGCTAGATACAACGAAAACTTTCTGACGTGCGCGCGCACATTTTGTTAAGGACTTTTCTTCGTTCTGGAAATTTGAAACGATCGATGTTACCCGGGACAGAGTATAAGAAGGATGAGATATAATATAAAAAAATAATGAAAGGAAAAAGAAGATTTATAAAAGACTCGGACTATCGTTTAGTGGGCTCAAATTCTGACATGGTGGCTATAGACTTTAAGTCTCAAACTTAGACTTGGTGAGCTCAAATCTCAATGTCTATCACATCTGGGAGATTCTTTCTACACAAGAAATAAACTAAACAATTCGAAACTCCCCTAAAGCAGTATATTCGAAGTACAATAACCTTGGAAGTTAAAGGACTGTGGCTGTTTTGGACTTAAAGACTCAAACTTCCAATTATTTGGCTCAGATTCTAATTTCTCTCATCTCTGGGATATTCTTTCTATGTGATACGTAGCCTAGATAATTCGAAACTCATCTGAAACAGTGTATTCGAGGTGCAATAACCTTGGAAATAAAGTAGCTATGGTGGGTTTTGGAGTTAGAGACTCAGACTTTGAATTAGTAGGCTCAAATTCTAATTTCCGTCACTTCTAGGATACGTTTTCTATGTGATATTTATCCTAGATAATTCGAAACTCATCTAAAACAGTATATTCGAAATGCAATGACCTTGGAAATTAGAGAGCTCTGGTGGTTTTGAAGGTAAAGGTTCAAACTCTCAATTAATGGGACCAAATTCTAATTTTTGTCACATTTTGAAGACTTTTCCTATATGATTTTAGCCTAGGTAATTCGAAATCCTCCTAGAACGGTTGGTCCTAGTAGCTAGTTGATCCTAGCAACTAGTGGGCTCAAATTCAAATTCCCATTACTATGGTAATATGAGTACCATAGTTTCAAAGATTTTTACCCCTCTTAAACGAGTAGATCCTAAGCAAGATCATTGTATCAATTAAAGCAAGAATATTGATAAATATTCTTATAAATATATTGAAAAATATTGATTAAATATAAAATACAAAAAAACTATGATAGGTTTAGATTTCAAGATTTGAACTTCCAATTAGTGGGTTTATCTACCTAATTAGTCTTCTATCTCTACTCAGAGATTTTACTTTAATTATAATTCAATATATCACAGCACATGTAATTCAAAATCTACCTAAAACTGGCAAAAATATCAGTGGAAGCTGAAGATATATTAAAACCGAAAAAAAATAATCATTTATTTTCGAAATACTGTTGTAAATTTAAAGAAGCCTTTGATACATATGCACGTAAAATGAAAACCAGATTCTAAAAAAAGAAAGCAACGAAAAACGAACAGATTTTTGTTCTCCGACGTTTTTGCGCAGTTAGACGTTACTTTGTTCCTCTCGTGCTAATGTCTGGAGCAGGAAACAGGTCTGCCGATTATTTATAGTCCCGTGCATAAACAGGTTAACAGAGTTACCCGTTATTTCATCGAGTTCGCGGTATAACGAGCAACATGATTTGCAAGGGTTGCTCGTCATTCTGAAGCTAATGATAACATTTAACGGGTAATGCATACGATAGGCTGTGGTTTCTTAGTTTGGTTGCAACATTGTGGGTTCGAATTATTGACAAAGTGAAGTGCAGACATTGTTTGTAACTGTTACTCGGGAGATTTAACAAATGTGAATTTTCAAATTGATGAAATAATGCGAACGAGAAATCTGAATGGTGCAAATTTAAAGGTGATAAAATATATTTTTATGAATTTAAGTATTAAGCGATAAGAAAAGTAATCGGTGGTTTAAGTGCGGTTTATAAACTTTTTTTTTGGAGGAAGATACTTTTAAAAATTGAACTACAGAGACTAGTATATTCTGAGATATTATATGTTAGCAGAATTTGCTTTAAATTGTGATATTTTGTTCTAATATCTCAGGCTAGGAATTTGGAGTTTGCAAAAAACTTGAGATTTTAAAGTCGTGGAAATTATAAAGTTTCTGAGATCCTGAAAAGACTCTTTCCTTGAGAGTCTTAAAAATGAAATTGTAAAAATTCTGAGATCCTAAAATTTAATATAACAGAAACTTTGACATACTGAAATTCGAAATCCGAAAAGTTTTAATTACAGGGAAACTTGGAAATCTTAAAAACTCTGAGATTCTGACATTTTTGAAATAGAAACCCTGCGGTCCTAACACTTGGATTTCTAGAAACAGCGAATACTGATTTAAAAAATCCTGAGATCCTGAAATTCGAAATCAGAGAAACCTTAAAATTCTAAAAACCTGGCAATCTTAAACACCTTGAGATTCTAAAATCGAAAATTTCACAAACCGTGAAATCTAAAAAAATCCTAGAATTCTTAAAATGTAAAATCTCAAAAACCCTGAAATCTTCCAAGCTTTCAGACACTTAAATCTCACATTCAAGAATCTTAAAAATCCAAGAAACTTTGAGACACACAATTTTCCAACTAAAAATCCTGACACACCAAACTCTTACATATCCAAAAACCCCGAGTTTCTACAAATTTTCAGACCCTTAAATCCGACATTCAAGAATCCTAAAAACCCAAAAATCCCAAAATCTTTCAACTAAAAACCCTGAAATATCAAACTCTGAAAAATCCGAAAATCCTTAAAACCTCAAACACCCGAACTTTCTAAAGACCATAAAATCCAAAAACCCCTGACATCCAAAAATCCTCATTCATCCTTTAAAAAAAAACAAAAAAAAACCTTAAACGACAACTCTCCGACCTTATATACACGTCAACCTTTCTCTCGACGATTTAATACACAATCGCACCGATATCCAATCACTTGTAACAATGAGGAACAATTCTCGGAAGTCTGATCCAACAGTTAATCCGCCTGAGGGAAACTCTTGCACCAATATGGTGGACTCGTTCCTCGTCCCAAGCGGTCGACGGCGATCAGTCGTAACTGGGCTCAGGAACCGTGAACTTGCCCATTAGAATTTGTAAGGCCTCCCTGCATCTCGGTGAAAACGTCCGTCGGTTTTTACTTGTAGTGGTGAGTTCTCTCTTCAAGGTTGTCGCGCGAGAGACTTTCTGCTCTTAACCGGTTTTGAAACACCACTCTCAAGCGTGTTTCTCTTTCATGGTGTTCGTACATGGACTTACACCAACGGTCATTGATGCTGGCACGAGTACATGCCCTGGAATATGGCGATGGTAATTTGTCAATTTCGAAAATTGTGAATTTTTTAATCTTTAAATAAATTGAACGGAGAGGGTTGAATTGAATGACAATGGGGGTGGAGATTGTTAATTCTCACAGTATTTTCTGAATGGATAAGGAAATTTGTGTTAGGGTGAAGTCGAAGACTTAAATTTCTAGGTGGTGGAATAGAAGTGAAATGTTCGACTTTGGTGGGAGATTTTGAAAAATTTTGTGTGATATTATATTTTTGTAAAATTAGGGACAGTGATGCAATAGTAAGGTGTCTGACTTGAAGTTTGTGGAAGTGAAATGAAATCTGTGAGACTATTAAGTTACGTTTTTTCAAATTTTGTGTGATATAATTATTTGTTACTCAATTAAAGAGTGAAGTTGTTAATTAATTAAGTGATGCAGTAAAAAGCTATGATTGGAAATTAGAAACTTGAACTTCCAGCTGATGGAAGTAAATTCAAATATCTGAGACTATTAGGTTGAATTTATTAAAATTATTTGTGCTATAATTATTTGTTACTCAATTAAGTAGTGAATTTGTTAATTAATTAAGTGATGCAGTAAAAAGCTATGATTTGAAATTAGAAGTTTGGACTTCCAGCTGATGGAAGTAAATGCAAATCTCCGCTAATATTAAGTTGTTCTTTTATTTAAATTATATACGATATATTTATACTTTTAGTAAATTAACTACAGTGGTAGCCTGAGAAGTTTGCCTTTCTAAATTGTCACTTAATATATCATAGCCGTGGTTATTGGCGTCAGCCTGGAACTGCAGGTTTTTGAGGAAAGTCAACTGCGGCAGGTATAGCCGAAAAATGCAAAACGAAAGGAAAAATGTAGATGGAAAAGGAAACATGAGACTTAGCACTGCAACTTAACACCTTGCCTTGTGATATAGAAAGACAATGGAACAAAATCCTTTAGGGTTTAAAAAATCGTAAATTTAAAAAATATTTCCATTCAATTAATTTGCTAATAAATAAATCTGACGTTAGAAAATTAATATAATAAATTCAATAAGAATTTTTAATATTCCCATGACCGATCACTCGTTTTTTATATCAGCAGATTTTATGATAAACTAAGGAGGATTTTATTCGAGTAATTTGGGTTTCTTGAATTACGCCACTGTATGTTAATTAATAAAAACTATGAGGTAATATCGATTATGATGAACCGTTCAAAAGGATTCTGAAGAACACATTGAATTTCAGTGAGATAGGAACAGACTTCAACGTTTCCTTTGGATGCCGGATGCAGTTTGCATAGCGGAAATCGGGACTTATAAATTGCAAGATGGCGTGGTATGCCTACGTGTGTAATTAATACACTGCATTGATTATTCTGTGCATCGTTCCCTTTAACACTACATTTACGGAAACCGTCAAATTGTCATATTACTACTTTCCTAGAAACAGTTTCTTAATTTAGAAACGCAATACAGTAAATATTTCATAGGTACCTTAAAATATACAAATCACTTAACTGATCATCTTCTTTCTCGTTTTTTTTTTCAAAGTACTTATTAAATATGTTTAAGCATAAGAGAATCAACACTCGTAAATCTAATATATTTAGATATGTTAAATAATAACACTGAAAAATGATGGATCACGTAAAATAAAATGAGATCAGTTTAATAATTTATGTATTATAAATTAGACATGAAATATATATTGTATTAGTTCTCTATAAAGTTGAGATGAAATTTTGGCCACTTCAGAAGCTCTAATGCAGGGCTCAACAACGCGCTATTCTTTCATACAAAATCTCCAGTTCCAGGCAAAAATAATAAAGTTTCCCCCCGAATAATTTCGACTTATCTAAATACGAATTACATATCAACTTAGCTATTACATTGTTTTTCACAAAAAAAATTAAAATTTAATTCCTACATCTCAGCTAAAATGAATTATTATATCTCAGCTGTCACAGATATTCAGCCATCGTAGTTTTTAGTTTCCATACTCATTTAACTATCACAACTGTTCTGGTAATCTCTATGCACATATAAATAGGAAAAATGTGCCTTTAGTAAAAAAAAAGGTTGCCAACCTCTGCTCCAGTGTTGAACTGCGAATGCATACATATCTCGTGCGAAATTAAACGCCACGCAGAGGTGAGATAGGTACAGTTCACTCGAACTTTTAGAGCTGCGTGTCTGACGTTTGTATTTCACATTTGTTATCCCGTGTTGCTAAGCACAGAGTACGTAACCGCAGCTGCGATCGTTTCGAGATAATTGTATTTTCGAGAGTTACATGAAGTCGACGATACACCGTTGATGTCGCTGTATTACGTATTATTGCATTGAAAGCTGAAGTTGCACTTTGCACTTCAAGCAACAGGGATAGATTCTACGTTATACTAATTTTCTATTGTACGAGATATATTCTAGTTACCCTAGATGGAACGATATTTGTTCAGAGAATATTTATGCTAATTTTCATTGATTTCAAGTAATTAACCCTAGATTACTAACCTTATTTTTCGACGCTTAACACTAACCTTCGTTTCTTCGACTACGGTGTTTACAAAAGGGGTTAAAGGGTATTATTTAAATAAAATTTAAACACGTTTTTTTCTATTATTAAAGATAGGTATTTATTTATTACGATAACGTTAACTAATTTAGCATACTTATTAAATCCGTGTCGTCGAATCGACGAAGGTTAGTGATCTAGGGTTAAATACAAATTAAAAGCAGCATTTTTGGGAAAATCAATTTTGAAGGGAAATATAAACTTTCAAGATTAAAGTAGTTTTAAAAAAACACTATGTTCAATTAATTATACAAAATCGAAACACCTATAAGCCATAAAAGTAATAAAAGTTTTACAGATTCTGTTAAATACCCAGTTGCAATATTTATTCGTTAACTATTTATTCCGTTCGAGAATTCTCCGGTATTATTCGTGACAGTGGCACCTGCTAATTGCAGCCATCTTTATTCGATTTGGTCAGCCTTCAAACTGGAAAGGTATTTTCACGAGATAAAAGGTAATCAAATGCCGTGTCATTTGGGACGTGGCATTGGCACGATCCACACGTTTCTCCATGCACTCACGAAACTTATAGCCTTTTCGTGGCATGCAAGACTGTCCAACTTTCTCCTCGTTCGATTGGATATTGCTACAATTTACATTGCAAAATTCACCGAAGGATCTCCTGTCGAAATAACTTTTTTTTTGTACACTCGGTAATTTGCTGAATTTCGATGTTCTGTGGGATTCCCCAGTCCGTGACATGCCACATGAGGCAGAGGATAATGATTTTAGTACAGTCCAGTTAGGAAATTGTAAGGGATAATTTAATAATGCGAATCAGTTCGCTAAGTTCTATTGTGGAATTATATGTATCTCACTTAAAACAGTGGGTTTTGAGCGAAATGATCGTAATAGTTACAAGCAATCATGGATTTGAAGCCGAAGGTTCAGATTAAAAATTAGTAGGCTCAAATTCTAATTCGTACTATATGTGGGATATTCTTGCTACGAGATATCCACCTAAAGCAGTACATCCTAGCCGAAATGATCCGAAAAATTAGGATGTTGTGATTGTTACAAAGTTAAGGACTCAAATTAAAAATTAGTATGCTCAATTACTAATTGTCATCCCCTCTGGGCCATCTTTATTATGAGGCGTGTAGTTTCGGTGATTTGGAAATGAAAATTAGGAGCCTATGATTGGTATAGAATTAAATTTGAACGCAGAATTAGTAGGCTCAAATTCTAATTCCTACTATCTCTGGGACATTTTTCCTATGAGACATGTAGTTTGGGTGGTTCGTAATTCATCTAAAGCAGTACATCCTAGCCAAAATGATTCGAGAAATTAGGAGGAGCCAAGTTAAAGGCTCAAATTAAAAATTAGTAGGTTTCATTACCAATTGTCAACCCCTCCGGGTCATCTTTATTATGAGGCGTGTAGTTTCGGTGATTTGGAAATGAAAATTAGGAGCCTATGATTGGTATGGAGTTAAATTTGAACGCAGAATTAGTAGGCTCAAATTCTAATTGTCATCACCTTTGGGACATTTTTACTGTGAAATGTGTAGTCGTGATGATTCGAGACTCACTTCAGCTACCGAAATGACCAAAAATTAGGAGGGTATCATAAGTTTGAAGTGAAAGATTCAGTCTTAGAATTAGTAGGCTCAAATTCTAATTGTCATCACCTTTGGGACATTTTTACTGTGAAATGTGTAGTCGTGATGATTCGAGACTCACTTCAGCTACCGAAATGACCAAAAATTAGGAGGGTATCTTATGTTTGAAGTGAAAGATTCAGTCTTAGAATTAGTAGGCTCAAATTCTAATTTACATCACCTCTAGGACATTTTCGCTATGAGAAATGTAGTCTAGTTGGTTCGTGCGTAACCTAAAGCAGTATATCCTAACTGACATGACCATAAAAATTGGAAATCTCCAATCCGAAATTAGTAGGATCAAATTTGAATTTCTAATCCCTTTTGATGTATCCTAGGTGATTTAAATTCCACCTGAAAGAGTAGCTCTTAGGCAAAATAATCAAAGAAGTTAGTAATGGTGGCTATAGATAGAAAGATTCGGACCCCCACTTCTTGAACTCAAAATTCTAACCCCTCGTATTAAATTTCTTCTGTCCGACATGTAGTTTTGGATGTTTAGGGCCAACCTAAACAATAAGTCCTAATTAAAATAATCACAGCAGTCAAAAAACATGAAAAGAAGATCACTCCACTCGAGACGTAACTTGAACCATGCTCTACCGACTCGTAATCCAACTCCCATAATAATTCCCTGTAACCCCAACCAGAGAACAGATCGATAGGAGGGCACGAGTCAATTTATGTTCTGCCTCGTATCGATTTTTTAATAGCAATCGTCTATTCATTGGGCTGGAAAACAAGGCAGATGTCATCCGTGGCTAACGGCTTGCGGAGTCAGGCAATCGACAATTGCATAGCCTGCTTTTTAAATTGCTACTTTGCAACTCGGGTGACATGGAAGAGAGGAATAAAAAAAAATGAAAGGAAAAACCTTCGTCCAATGACGAAGAGAATTTTTTTCCACCGAGGGACGAAATATAATGGTACACTTAATAAGGAATAGCGGAAAAGTAATAAACGTTCGGGTTGAGTCTCTTTTATTTGCTACGAGTGCTTTGGCCATTATACGTGGAATTACAGTAATGGTACGTTTTATGTTTATTATCTACTCCTCTCGGATTTCATTGTTGATTCGAAGGTCGGAACTAAAAGCGAACGGACGAGAAATTTTCTGTGAAAATAAGCGAGATGATGGAATATTAAACTAGTAATTGAAAATAGGAACATCGGGAAAAATACTTTCTTGCTACTTTTCAACAAGTATGACTTTGACTTAAGATTTATTCATCCCTTATTTGTTCTATCATGGAAGACCAAATTTTGCTGAATAAATTAATTCTGGATTTATTAATTAGCTGAATTTTCAGTTTAATTTGTATCAACTTTAAATGGTAAAATCGAAACTTTAGAAGAACCAAGAAAATTCTAACTTACGAAGAGATTAAGTTACGAATTTAAATTACCTAGCAAAGTAGTAACTTATAAAGAGTTAGATAAGAAATTTTAATCTACCAATGAAGCAGCAACTCATACATTGTTAAACTTGGAAATTTAAGTCATGTAAGAAGTTAGGAAATCCTAAATATTGAAACTTAAAAAGTTGAATCACCTAAGAAAGTAGCAACTTGTAAATTACTGAATTTAAAAATTTAAAACACGTAATGAAGTAGTAACTCATAGAGACTAAAACATAGAAAGTCGAATCGCCTAAGAAATTAGTAATTAATAACGAGTTAAGTCAGAAACTTAAATGAGTTGGTAAACTAGTAACTCATGAAGAGCTAAACTTACAGTTGAATCACCTAAGGAGTTGAATCCTCTAAACCTAAAAATTATTAACTTAAAAGTTCAGTCACCTAATAAAATACTAATTCGTAAACAGTTAAATCAGAAACTTGAATCAACCAATAAAATGGTAACTCCTAAGTAGCTAAACTTAAAAATTTCAATCAAAGAGAGAAGTAGTAAGCCATAAATATCGAAACTTAAAAATTTGAATCACTTGCAATTAGTTAAATAGTAAAATCGAGAACTCAACTAACAAATCACTAACTACTTAACACTTAAGCCCAAAAACTTCGATCAATCAATAAATCTTTCCATAAAAAGCGGAAAATCAAAGCCGAAGAAAGTTTACCACGCAAATCACCATGATTCGATCGCATTCTATTTATAACCAGTGAGATCGTACGATAACAGCTATCGGCTATTCCGATGAGAAATTCTGCATGACTCAGAGCAATCAATCGTACAATTAGCCAGAATAGTCGATGTGACGTATGTCCACACACGAGGGAGGAATGCACTTGCATCGTTCAAGATACTCTTTCATTATTATCAATCCCGCTGCCATTGACACGGATAGAACAATCACGGGAAGATTTATGTTTCTATGGTCTTTATAGTTATTATATTACCATCAGAATTGTCATTACAACGGATGAGTAATTACGGAGTTTTATCGCTTGATTTCTTCTATCACTGTTAAAGATACTTAGGCGCTATTACAGTCTTGCTGCTGTTTGATGAAGTCAGAAGTTCTAAGTGGATTTACGTGTATTTGATGTTCAGGGGAATTTTCATTATTATGAGATTTTTTATGTATTTTTTTTTTATAAATGTAATTACTGTGGCTTCGGTGGAAGTTTATGGAAATATTGAAATATTTCTTTGAATTATTTATAGAGGATATAGGAAATGCTTTTTCTTACAATTTTATAGAGTTTTAGTTTATGTTATTTCAAGTTATGATATTTAGATGATGCTGTTTTATGGGAGTGGAGCAAGTTTTTTGGAGTCCTTTATGGAAGATAATTAAAATGTTTCTGTAAGAAGTTTCTAAATATTTATGAGTTGTTGGATCGAAGTATTTGGATAGAATTATTTTATAATTATATGAGGTTTATTAAATAACTCTGCGAGTATTTTCTAAATTGGGATATCTTGTTAATTTGTTGCTGCTGAAATTAAAGGAGTTTCTTTCACGAACATAATTTTTCGAAAACACAAAAATACTTTTTAGCTACTACTTTCAGTGGATAATGAGAATGCAAATGTTTTACACAGTTGTATGAACAGTTAATTCATCAATTATCACGTCGAAGTACTTGTTTCTGCCAGAAGAATTTTACAAGAATACTGAAATGTTTTTCAAAAGTATTTGTAGAGAATATCTTATATTTGCGCAAATGTTAAATTAATCTCGTCGATATGAATAACAGCGATTAATAACATTTTCGAACAATATTGGAATTGCCGTCCCTGAATTAATAATCCAGAAACATTTAACAAGATTGTTCACCATTTCACGGTAGGTTTCAAACGAAATCCCATTGTATCGCTACAACCCGGAAATGATTTCGCTCTAATGGTGTGACTCGGATAATCGTTTCCCCAGTATATCGATCACGCATTCACTTTTTTCCCCACCACGCGTACCAGGCACGAATGAAAGACCGTGAAGATAATACAGACTATGACAAATGATCCTAATGTATTTGTTAAGGAAATCATCCTTCTGTTACGCTTAGAATAATCCATTTGTGCGATCTCTCATCTCCAAGTGATATTACAGAACGTAATGCAGTATAATTCGCTTTACAAAGTAGAGAGTTCAAATACCCCATCGCCTCTTGGAAACTTTTACTAAAGTATTACTTAAAATATCACGATTTTGATTTTTCGTCGATTAAAAATTATTTCAAACAGGTCATAGATCAAACGACCTTAACAATTTGGTGTTACAGGATATTTTAAAAAATAGGACGTGCATTAGAATCAGACCTGGGCAAATTTTATTTCAAATAAAGATAATAAGTTAATTATTGAAAATAACATTATCTCAAATAATCTCTATGAAATAACTATTTGAGAGGAATTTATTTGAGTACATTTATTTCAAATAATAACTTTATTATAATTTATTTCGGCGTAGTCATTTGAAATAAACATATTTGAAATAATTAAGAAAAATGTATGATACTCATTGTAAGTTGAAATTTCGCCTTATTTATGTTTAGTTCGGAAAATAAGTTATTGATGGGTAGCAATAAAGATTTATTATACACCATTTGCTTTTAATAAAACCCTTTTTTCAAACAGTTCATCGCAAAGAGATTTCATGCTTAGGGCATCAAACATGTTATTTGACATTTGAAATACTTATCTCAAATAAGAAAATAACTTGTTATTTTATTATTTGAACTGATGTATTTCACGAAATAAAAGAATAGATAATCATTTCATAAAATTATTTTGTTGGACGAAATATAACATAATTTATTTCAAATAGTGAAATATTTTTGTGAAATAACTTTTTATTTCAAGTAATATTTCAAATAAGTTTTAAAATATTGTATCTGAAATAATGCCCAGCTTTGATTAGAATTATGATGATTAAGGAGGCAAGATCCTGGATTACTCATCAGTTTGACCTTGATCTAATGCGTTGTGATTACTGTCCAATTTTTAAAAAATAATAATAATTTAATGTACCATAGATTTGATGGTTCCATCTAAAACACTTGGTCCTAGGAGGAATAAACACACGAGTTGGAAAGTTATGATGAGTTTGGAGTTAAAGATTCTCGAATTTTTAGTTAGCAGGCTCAGACTCGAATTCTTATCATCTCTGGGTGACTTTTCTTATCTGCTGTATAGCCCTGGTATCTCGAAACCTACCTAAAGTGGTTGGGCTTAGGCGTAGCGATCCTAGGAATTACGGAATGATGGTGGTTATGGAGTTTAAAACTTGGACTACTAGTTAATGGGCTCAAATTCGAATTCTTATCAGCCTTGGGAGAATTTTCTTATCTAATAGGCAACCTCAGTAATTTGAATCTTACATAAAATAGTAGATACTAGGTGCAATGACCATTGAAATTAGGGAACTATGGTGGTAATTGGGTTAAGGGCTCGAATTCCCAATTATTGGGCTCAAATTTGAATTACTGTCATCTCTGGGAGACTTTTCCTAACTGACACGTGGTCTCAGCAATTCGAAACCCACCTTAAACAATAGATTCAAGGCACAATATCGCTATGAATTGGGGAACTATGGCGGTTATTGAATTAACGGCTCAAATTCCCAATTACTGGGCTCAAATTCGAACCACTGTCACCTCTAGGAAATTTTTCCTATCTAATATTTAGCGTCGGTAATTCGAAACCAACCTTAAACAATAGATTCAAGGCGCAATATCGCTATGAATCGGGGAACTATGGCGGTTATTGAATTAACGGCTCAAATTCCCAATTACTGGGCTCAAATTTGAATTACTGTCATCTCTAGGAAATTTTTCCTATCTGATATTTACCGTCGGTAATTTGAAACCTACTAAAACAATAGATTCGAGGCGCAATGTCCCCATAAATTAGAGATCTATGGCACTCGTAAAGTTAAAAACTCGGACTCCGAATTAGTGGGCTCAAATTCGAATTCCTATTGTTTCTAGGAGATTTTTCCTATCTGATACGTAGCCCCAGTAACTCGAAACCTACCTAAAACATTAGATTTGTGGCGCAATATCACTAAGAATTGGAAAACTATGGTGGTTATTGAATTAAAAGCCTAAACTCCTAATTATTGGGCTCAAATTCAACAATCAATCTCTAAGAGATTTTTGATATCTGATATCTACGTATTAAAAATACAATTAGTACATTCGAGGCAAAATGACCTTCGAAATTGGGAAACTATGGTGACTATTCAGTTAAAGGTTCGAACTGCCACTCACTGGGCTCAAATTCTCACCCCCATCACATCCAGAACATTCTCCCTATATCATGTACCCTCAGTAATCCATCCACCTCACCTAAAACCAGCAATATGACTCTAAGCGAAACAACCTCACTACTCAAAGCTAAGAAAAGTAATAGAAAATAAGATAGAAAAATAAAATAAAAACATAGCTCCCTCTTTTCATCATTCTCCACGTGATTTATACGGGTGCAGAGCACTGCACAGCCGGTGACAAATTGTTCGTGCAGACTGTTTAAATTGGCTCATGACGGCTTCTGCGATAGTACGTGCGTACCTCGCGCTACCGTTGTTTGGCCATTAACGTCGATCATTTCAAGTATCTACATCTATCCTTCTCCATTCCATGTCCATGTATACAGGTATATATATCCTACCCTTTCAATTGGGCCCATCATCGTGCCTCCTCGTTGCACCGCTTTTCGTCCATGAACTCGATTGGGCGTCTCCTTTTTGTATCTCGTACGAATGATGTAATATAGCACGGGTGCACCGACTATGTGCACGCATTCCACGGATGATGAATGCACATTCAGAGACGCTCGGTTTACTGACGTTGATTATTTTTCCAAGGTCAGACAGTTTTTTTTGCTGGGATTGCTGGTTGGATTGATTATTGAAGCATGGGGGAAAGTGGAGGAGAGAGTTTTGTGAGAGGAGAATTGGATATGGGAGGTGTGGTGATTTGTTGAAGGAATTTTTTGAATGGTGGGTTCGATTTTTGGGATTTGCTTAATTTGGGTTGAACTTGGTTTTTGTGACATTTTTTTGAGTTTGGTATCAATATGTACTCTCTGTGCAGGAATTCCATAACGATGTACTCCAATTTAGAAATTGCTACATGTTCAATAAAAATTGAAAAATTTAGTTACAAAACGTTGCTGTTATGAAATTACTAGTGTAATAAAAAAGAAATTGAATTACAATTTTCAGCAACACCCCCTAACGTTGAACATACCACATGTACTCCAATTAAGAAATAGCTACAAATGTAATAAGGTTTTAAGAATAAATTAAATAACTAGACTCTGTGTTCATGAAACTATTAGAGTAAAAATTTTTTTAAATTGAATTACAATTTTCCACAACACCCTCTACCGTTTGCAATAAAAATTGATACGAATTTTGGAACACAATTAATTACCAAACTAAACTCAAAGAACTACAAAATCATTAAAAAATTGTCACGATTTTTATAAAAATTTTAAACCAAAGTGACCCATATTGTCTCTATTAAAAAATTGGCACAAATTTAAATCCAAATTTCTCGTAAGCAAAACGAATGAAAGACAGCACCTCCGTAACATGGAGGCAAGTCCTAAAATAGTAATTCGAGCAAAATCGTAGCTTACAAATGATTTACCGTATTTAGTTTCTGATAAAGCACGCTTGGCAAGACAGTTTTACAGTGACTGCGATTGAAATAACGTTAGAACCAGCGGTATGTCAACGTGCACGATGCACCAACAAGGTCGGTTGATAGATCAGCCTGAATACAGGTCATCTGCACCCTAAATTGACGTTACACTTGCACGTAATAGATTGGTCTCGTGCGAGAAATCTTAACAGGCTTGTCACAGGAGTTTATAATGGGATATTTTGTGGGCAGTGGGGTCGAACGAGCCTTCAAGTCTGAACGTATCAATTTCGGTCACCTACGCCTACTTCCGGGAAAGGCCGGATGACCCGGCGGATATGCGTGGGCGTCTGGAGTCGTGAACGACAGTTCTACGGGTTTCTGAGATAATAGAGATTAGAATTAGGAGTTATTTTTTTTCTAGTCGTCTATCTTTTGAGTTTGGCTGGTATGATAATATGGACTATTATTTATTCTAGGACCTATCGTTCTAGGTGAGTTCGGAATTATAGAAGGTCCAACGTATTGACAATAATTTGATGACAATTCTTGAAAACTTGCGGAAACATGATTAATTTAATTTATTAGTTTTATGGCGTAATAATTTTCAGGGAATTTAGTTACAGTGATGAGCTTCTTTATCTTTCCTTGAGTCTCGTAGATTTTGAGTATGCCTGGTACAATAACAGAGTCTATAACTAATTGTTTTAGGTCGCTTTTGAATTGTAGTGGATGCAATGTATCAACAATAATTTGAAGATAATTTTTGAGAACTAATAGAAATAATTCTAATTTAATTTGTTTGCTTTAGGAATTTCTGAAGGAATGGAGATTAAAATGATGAGTTATCTTTTTTTATTAGTCTTGTATCTTTTGAGTTTGTCTGGTATGATAATATGACCTATTATTTGGTCTAGGACCTATTGTTTTAGATGAGTTCTGAATTATAAAAGACCCGATCTTAACAGTAATTTTATGACAAGTTTTGAGAGCCGACAGAAACATTTCTAATTTAATTTGTTAGTTTTACGTAATAAGATTTTAATGATGGAAATACATTGAAATGATGAGCTTCTCTACATTATTTTGAGTCTCGTAGATTTTAAGTTTGAATATTCTGCTGTCAGTTCTATTGTTTCAAGTGGTTTCTGAACAATGAAGGCTGTGATGTATTGAATTAAAATTGTTCAAAGTTGAAAAATAATTTGCTATACTTTTAATTTAAGATTCCTGAGAAAATGGTTTCTTTTATTTGTCTCTTATTTCTGTATCTTTTGACTTTTACCGAATAATAATAGAGAATAATGAATTTCGAAGAAACGAGGATGATTAGACTATTGAAAAATAATTGAATGAGATAACAATGTAAAGACATAAGCACCTGGGATAGTCATGCCGCAGAAGGTAAGTTAAATTTACGGGCAAGAAGGATGAAGAAAAAGATAAGAAAGGATGTAATACTTGTAATGATAACCAACGGAGTGATAATATGGTAAGAAAGGATGTAATTGAGCAATGATACAATACCTGGTGAAGCGATAATGTTGTAAGAGAAAGAGCGATGTCGAAAGGTATGATGTGGTAGACAGTTTCGTGGTGTTATTAGTGGCAAAGTGAAGTTGTGGGAAGAAAATCACGTAGAAATACCAGTGTTATGTCGATGGAAAACTATGAAATTCACAAATTGCAAGTAAATAAAAAATCCAAAACTACTGATTAAATAAAATCTGAAACTAACTAATAGAAATTAAGCAGAAATTTTCTAACGGCTTAATTTCTTAATTCAAACACTTTCCCACATAGCAAATAATTATTGTGGGAAGAAAAATATGAAATTAACTAAATAATAGCTAAATAAAAAATCTGGTTCACCAACTAAATACAATATGAAACAAACTAATAGAAATTAACTACTAACTGCAAAAAATGTAACGTTCAATTGAAACACTGGACAAAAAAATTTCAAGCCTTACATCAAAGAAATATCAAAACAATTAAATTGTGTCTAAATAAAAAGTCTAGAGCTACCAATTAAATCAAATCTTAGCCATCTAATAATAATCAAATAAAAATTGCCGACTATAGTGCGGATCAGTCAGAAAGAAAATGACTTTCAAAACAAAACTAAAATCCATCTTAAAAGAAAATTGCAAAAGTAATAGAACACTGAAGAACTTTAAAACCTATCGTTCAATAAAGTTCAGAAAAAAAAAATTGATATCCAAATGATTCTTCGCTATCTCAGCCTCAACAGACTTCTCTTAAAATGAATTTCGCGCTTTCATGAATCTTCCACTCGTCGGTTTAATCAGGACGTGGGAGTTGCAAAAATGATCGGCCGATGCAACGAATTAAGGGGGCCGGTGGAGGGAAGCTTCTTGTTAGTTATTTCCCATCTTAATGACTCCTCGTCTCGAGCTCTCCCGATTTCACTGTTGCCAAACGCGAATCGTGATCTCGAAGACGATAGTCGAAGAGGAATCATGGCAGTGTTGTTCACCGTTACCTAATACGAGCCACCGGTGATAATGACACGTTACGAACGCCTTTGATCTTTTTACCTCTCTACACTTCCTCTTTCTCTTACGTCTCAACACATAAATCACATTGTACGGACGTTATAATTAGCGTTCGAAGAAATCGACTAGATTCTTAATCGAGGACATTTCTAATTGTAAGAGAGTATTGGCTTCCACGAGGGACGATTATCTTACTGCTTTAGAAATGGTGGACGGTGGAATTTGAAAGTGTAGTTGATGAGGAAGACTTTGTACTTTTTATGCTTCTTTTAAAACTAGATCTACGGCAATAGTCAAATTGATCGGTTCTCACATTTTTGAAAATATTTCTCAAATTTATAAAAAAGGAATATAGCAGTTATTTCACGTGTATCTTACAGTATTTTATTTTAATTACTTAACCGATTGTATTTTCTTCTGATTGATTTATTTATTTTCTGATATTACTTATTGTTAGTTATATTTAAATACACCAGATTTAGCGACCGTAAATGTTAAGTAATAACGTTGAATTTGATACTTGGAGAATTGTAAGAAGATGAATTGTCGCGAGGAGTGAGACTCTTTTGAAATGTTTAAAAAAATCTAATTTTAGTAAATTAGAAGTTCTGAATTATCCTGGAAAATTAATATTATTAAAACTGATTGATAGATAATAGGCGAGTAAATAGTAAACGTACGAAAAAAATTCAGATAACAATATCTTATCGTTTTGAAAATAGATATATTGAGCTCAAGAACACAAGAAACGCCAGTGCGCCATAATGGCGTGTCTCAAGTGGCGCTTCTTCAACTCACATCCATAACAATGGAGGGCTTTAACAAGTGGAAAACGATTTTCGCAATCATGATTTCAAATTTCAAATATTTATCATAAACTTACATCCGCCTAAAAAGTATTAATCTATCGACCAACAAAGAATAGTTATTAGACTCCGGATGTTTATGCAAATTTCAAATTCAACAAATGCAGTTAAGACAAGAGAACCTATTTAGGGATTTGTTGCACTCGATAAATGTTACAACGAATACCATACTTTGGATATTTCAGATATATTTTTATATCATGTTCGTTTTGTGTATTTTAGCCGTATTCATTTTGTCATAAATGCATAAACATCCGGAGTCTAATGATTATTATTAATGTGTAAGGATAACTATACAATCATAAAACAAGAAAAATAAATTCTCAAAGCAAGGAACACGTAGCTGCTAATTATAATTTAAATATCACGTGGCTCATGTGGTACAGGGAGTCGTTGCCAGGAGGGCTCAATTCCCCAAATTCCCCTAGCATATACAAGTACAAAGGATTAATTCTATCCTACTACGATGAAAATCTCAAAACGACATTATTCTACTTTCAGAATGCTAACCAAAGAGGACGAAGACCTGAAACAATGATTAGATCCTGATCGCGGATCAGCATAGGCCCAAGAAGGGCTGATGTCGGAGACCCATTGCTACCGGAGCGTACGAACGGTCCAACCAGAAATCCTTGCACCTCTGGCAAGTGTACCGTTCGACGGTCGGGAAAGGAGTGAGCCCGAGGAGCTGGAGGAGCCTGGAGAATGAGCATGCTCGGCATAGCTCGTAGAAATTGGGCGCTTCGCCTCTCGGTGGTGCTCAACGTCTGCGTGCTGCTCTACGTGTGCGCCCACTTCGGCTCCTCCGGGCCCTGGATCGAGGAACCGCCGACGAACTGGGCGGCACCGTTGCAGTCGGAGACCTTTGGTGCCGTGGAACTTGGGAATGGCATTCAGAAAGGCGCAACGTCCTCGGCTCAGCCGACTACGAAGGATTCTGGCAAGGCCACTCGCAATGCCACGGCAAATAGCCCTAATAGGACGAGAGTTATCGCCACGAAACCTACGGTGTCTAGCGAGACGAAGGATGTTGAGGGACTGCGAGAACCTGATCATCGGCAGAATCAAACGGTAGGGATTTTTCGAAGTTTTTTTTTTGCTAGGGTTAATTGGGTAGTTTTGGAAGAATGTGATGAATAGGATTGATGGAATGAATTTAATCATTGTAGACCTTATGATGTCTTGTGAGGGGTGTTGATAGTCACTGAGCATCGGCAGAATTAGGAGGGGATTTTTTGAAATTCCTTTTGGGTTTTTTTTGTATTGAGATGTTTGTTGATTGGGTGAGATTGCAATTATATTACGACTATCATAGAATGTAGAATATTTTGTGAGGCGAAGAATGTTGATGGTCCCTGGTCGTGGGCATATTAAGACACTTGAGATTTTTCGAAATTCCTTTTGGGTTTTTTATTGTGTTGAGATGTTTGTTGATTGGGTGAGATTGCAATTATATGATGAATAAAATTGATTGGACAAAATTAATCATCATGGAACATACGATATTTTGTGAGACGAGGGATGTGATGATAGGTAATCATCGATATATTCAGACACGGGATTTTTTGAAATTTCTTTAGGTTTTTTTTTGTATTAAGAAGATTGCCAATTGGGTAAGACTGTAATGATATGATGAAAGAATTGTTGGGATGAAATTAATCATCACAGAACGCAGGATATTTCGTAAGACGAGAAGTATTGATGGTTTCTGATCATCAGCAGGATTAGATGGTAAAAATTTTGGAATTTTCTTTCGCTTTTGCTTTGTATTGAGGTGGATTAAGGACCATAGCTTTAGAAGCATTGAAAAATTAAATTGTAATTTAGAGAAGTTTCTCAAACCTGAGGAGTCTACTCATTGAGATTCCGATATTTTAACTGTTATACCAGTTTTTGTTAGACCTAGAGTTTTAAATGGGTTTTAAATGATCGAGGCTATTACGTATTGATTTATAATTTAGGAGGAATCTATTAGAAATGTCGAATGTTTTATATACCTCTAGCTCCAAAAACTATGTGCTCCGTCCGCTAACATCTTAGTTACTCAAATAAAGTAATTACATCTCAAGAAATCGATTACTACAAAAGTAGCTCGAGCTTAGAATTTCAACAAGTTGAATTTACAACTTACATTTTCTTTGCATCAATGTATGGTACAGTAACTTGTAACCGGTTTTAACAGCTACTAAAAAAATTGAGTTATTTACTCAATTACTTGGTCAATTTAACTCAATTATTAAATGGATTTAATTATCTATCTGTATGAAACGTTTAAATATTATAAACCTACTAAAAAATTGAGTTATTTACTCAATTACTTGGTCAATTTAACTCAATTATTAAATGGATTTAATTACCTACCTATGTACATAGTTTCAATATTTGAAAATCAAGATTAAATGACATACTTTACATTCGTAATCACCGACGCACATAATTCAACATAGTGTCAAACAAAACAGGTGATGTTTAACGAGTAAAGATCAAGCTAATGAGTTGTTTGAAATCACTGTTTAAATTCGGCAGTAAAATATTTATATAGGTTCCATTTAGACAATGTATGTTTGTATAGTAAATATGGCCCGATAAGTTGCATCAGTTCCAAAAGATTAGGACTTGTTTACCATGCATGGCTGACATGGTAGCCGATGTATTAAGCATAGAAGATATCGGATATTTAAATAGATAACGCTGTGTTAACACATCTTATATCAATATTTAAGTATTATAGACAAATATTCAAATATTCCAGGCCAATTTTTAAAGTCAATAAGACTTGATAAATAATCTGATCTACGGCTGTCGTGACAGACATATTAAATGCGTACAAAATTGTATATCATGCGTACAATATTTAATTATTGTTATTAATGAAAATTACAATTATTGAATCTGCTTTCAAATTTACTACGCGCTCCTTTGTAGTAATACAAATGGAATTGATCATATAATTCATGGAAATAAAAAAGATGGAAAACTCAATAATTTATCTTTAAACTGTTCAAGGACAAAGCCTATCTTTCAATCAATTTCCTTACACAAGCAAATCTCAATAATTTAATTTTCCAAAATGGAAAGTACCACTGTCATCCTTCCACCTTAAATTAATTTCCTCAAACTTAAACTATCCAAGCACAAAAAAGCCTATCGTTTAATTAATATTCTCAAAAAAGAAGCGTCAAACAAGAAAATCTCAATAATTTAGTTTTCCAAAGTGAAAAATCCATCTGCCCTCTTTCAACCTGTAGTAAGTCTCCTCAAAATTAAACTTATAACCTGGCAAAAGGTCTTCACACTCATTCTTCACAAAAATGAAAGCCCCAAACGAGAAAAAATTCTTTTGTTTGTAATCGATTCGAATAATCGTATCTTCTCTAGATGAAAAATACCTCGACCATCGTTCAACCCACAAGGAGTCTGAAAGAAGCCATACCTTGCAACGAGAAGTCATCCGAACCCAGAAGAGCGCAACGTGGTGACTACTGGGTCCTCTATAATTACGTTCCAAGAAGCATGGCGGTAAGATGCTGGGAAAGCGTGACATATACCACACATGCCGATTACACCTTCCTGGACAACCTGGAACCACTTCTGGAACGATGGAGAGCGCCGATATCAATCGCGATGCACGCACCTGGAACTGATTTTGCGGCGACCCTGGATGCCATTAAATATTCCAGAAATTGTGGTAGCCCTCTAGTCTTTCAATTGGTCACGTTCCACATTTTCTTCAGCAGTAAACACGTGCCAAAAGTGGTAAGTATAACAGTGTTATTTGCACGATGTTTCTTTATTACTTGTGGGATTTCGTTTTGATATACTTATTGTGGGGTATCCCGTTGGTATGCTTCTTTGGTGGATATACTTCTGTTTGAGCTACTTGCCAGGAAAAGCCTCACTGCTATAATCCACGATGTTTATTATTTGCCGTTCCGTTGGAGAATGACTGACGATAGTGAACAGTTATGGAAAAACTTATATTTGTAAATATACAATCGCGAACTACTTCGGATATACATCTTCAGAGATACCGTCTTTAAATATTTTTTGTGGGGTACCCTTCTGTTATGCTTCTTGTGTAATACGTTTTTGTTATATTTGTTATGAAATACGTTCTTAATATATTTCGTGGGGAATATACTATTCATATACTTCTTTGTGGGATATGGTTACGATGTAGTACTTGTGGGATACCGTCTTGAGTCATGTTTTGTGGGACGTGCTTTCGTTATACTCTATGTATTTAGTGTGGAAGATGTTATTCATATTCTTCTTTGTGGGATATGGTTACGTTATACTTCTTGTGAGATATCCTATTAATATATCTTGTGGGATGTGCTATCCGTATGATTCTTTGTGGAGTATGCTTCTGTTGGATTTACTGGCGAGGAAACGTCTCACTTCTATAATCCATGATGTTTATCGTTCGGCGTTCCGTCCTAGAGTGACTGACGACGACCTAGAGCGATGGAAGAAACTTATATTTGTAAATATACAATCGCGATCCTTAATCTTCGCGACGGCTATCACGATTGGTACTGATTTCAACGACTTTGGATATACCTCTTCAGAGATACCGTCTTTAAATATTTTTTGTGGGATATGTTATGCTTCTTGTGGGGTATCCTTTTGACTAACTCCTCGTGGGATGTGCTACCGACGTACTTCTTGCAAGATACCTTTTCCATATATTTCTTGTGGGAGGCGCTTCCGATATCATTTTTGTGGGATATGGTTCTGAAATACTTCTTGCAGCAGATATCATCGATATACTTCTTTGTGGGATATGTTTCCGATGCAAGTCGCATGTGGTACCATCTTGATATATCTTTCGTGGGAGATGTTTTTGGCATGCTTCTTGTGGGGCATCCTTTTAATATACTTCTTCGAGGCATATACTTTCAATATGTTTCTTGTGAGATAACGTCTTAATGTGTCTCTGGTGGGAGGTGCTTTTCATATACTACTTGTGGGGCATCCTCTTAATATATTTATTGTGAGATATCCGCTTGATATATTTCTTGCGAGATATACTTATTGTGGAACGTATCTTCGACATATTTCTTTTGTCTATTGCTTATGATATACTTCTCGTGGGATATCCTATTAATATACTTGCTGTACGATATACTTTTGATACAGTTTCTGTGGGCAGATATATAACATATAAATGGGTGACGGCCGATGACCCATCGTTTTACAGTGCAGCGTAGTACGCGTTAAAGATTGGGGTTGTTAACTCTTTCGTTGCTGGCAATCACTACAGTCAATCATCGTGTGAACCTCTAATCTCGAAAGAGTTAAAAAAAAGTCGCTTCTCAAGGGAAAAAAAGCGATAAAGAAAGGCCTATCGAAAGGTCAAAGAGCCTTGCAACTATATTAAAAAGATGCGATTTCAAAAAAGATTAAACTCCAAAAAATATTTATTTTCTTTAGTCATTTAATAAGTTAGAATTTCTATTTGATGTTAAACAGGTTCCACCAAGCGAGAAGGTTGTGTCTGATACGTATAATTGCACGCTTGGACCACCGTGGGTGAACGTGACACTTTCGAAGATGTATAAAAACGAGAAGAAGCTATTATATCCCGTAAATGTAGGTCGTAACATAGCAAGGGAATCAGCACCGACATTTTACGTCTTTGCTAGCGATATTGAGCTCTATCCAAATCCCAACTTACCCGCAAAGTTCCTTGACATGATACGGAGGCGTGATCAACCGGCCCTCAATAAACCGAATCCCAAAGTTTTTGTACTCTCGATATTCGAAGTGGACGGAAAGAGCCAGCCTCCAAACAATAAAACGCGTCTGGTAAGTTGTACTTTATATATATGAAATTTGAATTTTTGATATATACTATACTTGACATATATCAGTACTTTAGTCCTCGATATATAGTGGACTTGACATATATCACTATTTTAGTTCGTGATATATATTGGACCTGTGCTAGTATTTTGACCGAAATAGTTAATCTTTGATATGCACTATACTTGACGTATATTAATCTTTTAATCCATGATATATACTATACTTCACATATATCGGTATTCAAATCTCCGATATATACTATATTTCGATTTATGCTAATATTTCAACCTGTGATATACCTATATTATAACTAGTATATACTAGTACTTGAAAACGTGATATATAATATACTCGACATATGTGGGTATTATAATATTCAGGACTTGCTATACACTACATTTGATATAACTGAGATTCTGATCTGTAATATATACGGTATCTGATATATATATTTCAAACTATACTTCCGACTTTTAAAATATTCGCTATTACTTCATTATTCAATATTTAGTTATAATTAGAGCTCTATTAAAAATTAAAATTCAAGTCGGAGGTCGTAAAATTCGTAGACGTGCAAAGCATCTCACCAAGTGAATCACTAATATCGAGACTAATTTTCCGTTGCAAAAAAATAATGTAATCCTGGAAAATACGAGGAAAGATTCGCCAAAGTAGTGAAATTCAATGATAGTAAAATAAAAATGAAGTGCGCTACGTTTTTTAATCATATATCACATTTCATCCGGCACACTACCACTGCTTTCGTTTACATCCAACGTTCAAGTGACTTGAACTTGGTGCACAATTAAACGTGTGCGAAAGTGTACAGCAACTGGATAATATATATGACAATGCGTTAATAGAGTGAATGTGAGGGTCACTTAATCAGTGGCGCTTCCTTTGACCGTGGACCCTGATGCATACAATTAATGTCGCTCTTGCGTTATATATAAAACACCGGGTACGTCGATTAAAAGACCGCTTATTAATGTACATTTATGGATTTGCTCTCAATCTACGTCAAGGATAGTTTATCGTTTGATATTTAATGAATGTCTATCATCTTCATCAATATTCAAGATGGAAACTAACGATGTAAGATTTTCGCTATAAGAAAATAGCAGGAAATACTTAAAAGTAGTAGAAAACTACGGAAATGGAAAATAATAAGAAAAAATAGAAAACTGTAGAATTGAGAGATAATTGAAAATTAGAGGAAATAATAGAAAGACATAGAAATGAAAACTAATGGGAAATAATAGAAAACTATAGACCGAAAATAATAGGAGATAGTACGAAATAATAATAAAAAAACTATAGAAGTGAAAAATGGTGGGAAATAGTGCGAAATAGTAAATAGTTTTGCCAGTGTGAAATAATAGGAAAACTATATGAATGAAAAATGGAAGGAAATACTAGAAGACTACATAAACGGAAAATAGCAGAAAATAGTACGAAATAGTAGCTAATTGTATGAGTGGAATATAATAGAAAATAGTAAAAAATATAGAAATGAAGAACGGTGGGAAATATTCGAAAGCTGTATAAATGAAAAATAGTGGTAGAGTAAAAATAGAAAAATTTGACTTCCTCCAGTCTTAATTCTATGTTAATTAAAATGGTGCAAATAGGATTATTAAATTAATACGCGGAAATTGTGTAACTACTTCTAGGAAAAATTAACACGACTGAATTCCGTTAACGTCAGAAGCACCGAAAGGATGAGAAAATTACTGAGAGGATGAGAGAATTTATCAATTGAATCATTAACGCATTACATCTTCACGGAAAATTACTGTCTAATCATACAATATCGCAAATCAATCACTTTCGATAATTCCATCCTATCATTTTAAATCATTTCTATCTTCTCTTAACAATCATAATAAGTTTGTAAATTAAAATTACAAATGACGCATAAGAAAAAAGATTGAGTCATTATTAATTGACTTAATTCTCTCTGTAACTTCTAGCTCGAATAACTTGTAAATTATATATGAAAGTAATCATGGATCCATCATCTCTTTTTAGGTTCAGATGTTGAAATCAGGCGCAGCGATTCCGTTTCATAAAAAATTATGCTCCGGATGTCATAATGTTCCACGAAGCAAAGAGTGGCAAGAAGCGCCGGAAACTGATGATCTGCATGTCTTTCACGTTGGAAAAAGGACAGGCAGTTTTGTCCATTGGGAACCGATTTTTATCGGGACCAACAACGATCCTCTGTACGATGAGAGGCTCAGTTGGGAAGGGAAAAGTGATAAAATGACGCAGGTAACTGTTAATACATTAACTTATTTGTAGAACGTAGGAAAAAAAGAATTTGAATACCTGTATGCCCATCATAGCCCTCAAACTACCATTGTTTCTCCCTGAATCAATTATTTTATAGTTGTTCCAAACCACTTAGTCTACAATGTATAAAATTATAATTTAGAACAGATTTCTTGATTGAAAAACTAAAGCTTTTGTTTTAAATAATTTTTTACTTGAACTCTATAACTACTTCATTTGCTATTTACTGTTTCACAGTGACTTCAAGCCAACCAAACGTTGGGACATTAAAGAATTTAAACCTCACTGATTACGATTGCGAACTTAAATACTAATTATTTACTCTGGCTTCAATATACATTTTTATACATATTTGATTCCAATTATTATAACTATTTCACCCAAAATTTACTATATTCGAATGGTTTCAAACTACCTGGGTTATGATATGTTAAATAATAATTTATAACTTCCTACGGTTCCCTGTCCACTATAGTACCACCAATATTTTCTATTTCACTTTAAATTCTTCTTTTCAGGGCTACGCACTTTGTGTCCTCGACTACGATTTCCTAATCCTGGACAACGCCTTCCTGGTTCACCGACCGGGGATAAAAATTTTCAAGAAGGATCCCCATCGGGACATGCTGACTGCAAAAACAAACGCACTGATCAGAAAGATAATAGTGCCCGAATTAAAGATTCTCTACGGCACGAGAAAGGGTTGTGCCGTGTAGCCCGTGGTGTCTCGGGCACAAAGAGTGCTCTACAGGTGTCCTTCGATAAAGTGGAACCACCTGAGACCATCCTTGACATTCGCTTCGGTCTCTGTGTCGCAATGACGGCAAAGAATCGTCGAAATTCATGACAAGTCTCTGCTAATCGCTCACGGCCTTCGCGATTGTGTTCCATCGAGTTCTACGTAGCTCTTGCGAGAAAACGGAACAATGAAATCTCTGATTTCACTGTTCCGAGTTTCTTCTCTAGGTCATCCGAGGTCTGTCTCTCACGGGGAAATTTGAAATCATCGATTTGATCGATAACGACCTTCCTTTATAATTACAGAGTTGCCTAAAAATCACCTACTAATTGTCTATTCAAAATTTGCATTTATTTTTGGATTAATATACTTTTTGTCAAGTAGTCTTAATGCGTTAGGGCTGACTATTTACGAGATAACTCGTAGTTTACGTTGTTGAGTGATACGCCAACTACGACTTATCTCGTAGTTTGTTTATTTGCTATATTTGAGTACGATGAAGTTAGCAGTCAAAGTAAATGTGAACAAATAGCTTCTAAATTTAGACTGGATTGTGTGAACGGGAAAATTTTGTTTTTTAAAGTCACACTCTATGTTTCTGGACGATTACTATGTACTGTGGGCAGAGTTTTTGATAATGAAATATCCTGGCATTTAACACGTTAATTAATTTTGTAGATTATAGTCATTGACTCTAGAACTGGTGGGTATTAACTAAGTATATTCAACGATGCTAGACAAATACTTCTGAAGAACAGGAACGAGGGAGCAAGAAAGTCGATTGACGTGATTTTTTGAATTTTACAAGATAGATATCAAATATTGATCTACATACAGCGCTAAAACTTTGGAAGTAGCCATATTGAACACCTAATAGACTTTGTGTTAAATTGGAATGATGATTTTTGGGCTACTCTGTATAACAATAGTATAATAAATAATTGAATGGGTTCGGAAATTATTTCGAATATGTTTGATCAAAGTTTCAAATTGTTTTAACTACTATTCGATAATTAATGAAAAGTGGGCTATGATGGAAAAGAGGTTAAGGCTCGCTTATTACTTCTGAGAAATCTTTGTCAAATTATCTTTAATACATGATAGCCCCATTCTTTTGAAATACACCTAAAATTATGGGTCCCAAAAACGGGCATAGCAATTGAAGTCAAAACGGAAAAAAAATTCAAAATTCTAAATGATCTGGTTTACTCTATAATATTACGAAGCTTCGTTCAAGTCGATGATTTAAAATTCATAAGATTCGATCTCTGAAATCTCTATTTTCACGTTATTTCGAATGAAAATAGAGATACGAGGGACGTTCGCTGTGATTTCTAGAGCTATTCCGAATTATGCCAATTCAATGGTGCCGAAAGTATAAATTATTGCTTATGTCCTGAGTCATAAAGATGGAGTACAGTACTACGTTTAAGCGAAACTTATTCTGCAATCAGTAGTTCCTGTGGACTTTAGTACGTGTCGCTCTATTTTATTTTTCATTATTTCCTATCGCCGAGTTTTATTTGCAGTACAAAAACGACAGTGGAATTACAGAGAAGGAAGAAGTATTACGGGAAAAAATATAGACATTGAACTCGTTGTCCTGCGAAATCTGTAAAAAAGACATGCTTTTTAATGGATAATCACAATGCAGTTTGTCTAATAGTATATTAATCGTGTGAAAGAATCGTATTACATATTTTTCACTTGGAATGCATCAGCGAACATGGTTGTAAATATGTAGCATGTAAAATGGTGCCTCGTGTGTCTGTACATCTACGAGATTTAGCATTCTCGCAAGGAAACCTCGTGAAACCGAAATCCTGAATTTTTGATAAAACTTCGGGGGGATAGGAACCTCCAAAAAGTAAAACTTAACACGTTGGACCAGTGGTTTTCAAACTTTTTTAGCATTTTCTGCATGAAAATTTCTGCATTGATATTTTTTTAATAGCTCCTAGACTCTTAAAATTAATTATGTTTTAAAACATAGGGTTCTATTTTCAATAGATTTTTGACATACAATTATTCATTCGGAAAATGGGAATTTTTAGTCATTGAGTGTGCATTCAATGGGATGGAACACCCAATTTGAGTGGACCGCTTCTTCTAAGTGATTCTACTACGGTCCCTAGCGGCGCCTTTCCGATCTCAAGGGCCCCTTTGTGGTCCCTCAGACCGTGCACGGTTCCAGAAGCCCGTTTCCGGACCCTTAGAGGCTCCTTCGCAATTCTAGAGATCTCTTCGCACTTCGAGAGGAACCTTCGTGGGTCTATAGGGCCCTTGAGGTATTTTAGAGGCCTTTTGCGGTTCCGCAAAGGTCCCTTTGCTATCACAGAGCCCCTTAACGATGCCAAAGGCCCCTCCGCGATTCCGGAGGCCTCTCCGTGATTCCAGAGACCCCTTTGCAGACTCTAGTTTGGGAATCACTGCTTTGAACACTGGCAAATGAGATTCTTTCCATTTAAATCTATCTAACAATGCATGCATAATTTTCTTGTACCATATTAGACAATGATAGAATTTGAAATTAGTGTAAAACGTTTTCCTTTCATTTGCCAATGAGTACAGTATCAAAATTAATTATCCCTCTAAAGCGATCCAAGGCACGAGAAAATTGTACATTTTTGCTCATTCTCTTCTTAAGGTACGAAGTGTTTCTTCAGAAGTAAGAGATTTTCACTCTTATAAATAGAATGCAAACGTAGCACTATGATAAGGTCTATATGAATCTTTTTATACCGTTAAACGAATCATAACTTACGATTTAAGAATAGATCTTACCCCTTAAATAATGCATGGATATTAATTAAATGTATTATTATTCTCGTCTCGTATCGCTTTAAAGAAATCCCGAAGTTTCGTCAAAATCAATGTCTTCGTTTTCGCGACGCTCCTTTGTTAATTAAAAATGAATAATTTCATTTCTTCAGTAACGCTCGTTTTCTTTGCGTCTCATTCTTTATTTTTCTTCTTATTTTCTTAGTTGCTTTAGTTCCTTCGTTAATTGACCGTTAAGAAATCAAACAGACTACTCAAATAAATCATGGAGCATTAATTGTCCAAGACTGAGGAACATTTGATACGGTTTATTACAACATTCGTCGATATATTCGATCAATGAACGGAGTCAAGTCATTAATTATTTAGTAATCGTTTTAAGTAGTGTAACGTGGATAAGATTAACGCACTTTTCTTTCTACTCTTTACTCTATTTTCAAAGAGAATCGGTGCTTCCACGATGACAGTAATCCATAATAAGCAAATTCTTGCGTTAATACTTATCACGATGATTCTTTTTATAATTACTATTCGTCGTGTCGCATTTTCAAATTAAATGGTGTCTGCGTACACCGCAAAAGAAAGTCTTACGATGAATCTAATTCATCCCCTATCTTGTAAGTGTAATTAGCGTCGTTTATCGGGGAATATTGCAAACTTACAATTTCGTAAATTTAGATAATTACGTGTATAATCGTATACCGATCAAATTTTCGATATTCAATAATCAGAGGGCGAGTTTAACACTAATTGTACTAACACTTCATGTTTAACTATTCTTACTAAGATTTATCATTCGATTTTTTATAAAATAACGATAATACATCGCCGAAAAATGTGCGGGACATAATTAATTTAATAGTGGAAATATCTCAAAGAACAGTGTTTAGTCGATGATACAAAGAATTACAAATTTTCAATTCGGTGAAGAAGTTATTTGATCTCCTGTGGTACGATTAGTGTTAAACGAGCGATTCTGACAAATTTCGATACCAATTAGAGAATGACGTATTTGCGATACAATATGGAATTTCTTATACAATCATAATTATCGTGAAATCTGTGAAACGATCAGCGTGAGAATTTCTTCGTAGGATAGAAATGAAAATGTATTTAAGACAGCGGTTCTCAAATTACGGAACTACGGATAAATTTTGTAATTCTCAACTCTCTTCTAAAATCTGAATAATTAATTATTCACTGAATCATTTTGATTTCAGTTGTTTTAAAGCAATTCATTGTTAAAATACAAAGCAGGATCTCCAAACCGGAAGTTTGAGAATCGCTGACTCAACGAAACGTGTAAATACATTATAGGCTTTTACATGTAATTATACACATATGACGTTACTGGTACTATTTTACACGATTAATTAGGATTTACCAAATGTGTATTTCGAAGTGCTATGTGCTTGTAACTGGACGAAAGGGGAACTGCCGTGGGATGTTCGACGTGCCCAATTGTTTCGGGGTTAAAAAGAAACCTTGGCTATCGTGAATTATTCCGAGTTCCAAAGATTGAAAACGATTAAATGTTTAGTCGGCTAATTAGCAATTGCTTTTCTCTATATATTCGGATTAACCCCTTGCCGTATGAAGCGTGATACTCGTGGGAAATTAGATGGGAAATTTGCAATTTGCAAAACCTATCAAAGAGAAGTCACAAAATAAATCGTACGGCAAGGGTTTAATGGATGTGTATGTTTAAATGGTTTAATTTGGAAATTAGGTGGACGATGTTCCATCTCGTATTGTATATTATATTTTTTTACGTATGTGTCTGTATTTAAAGTAATTAATCCAACGGTGTGAATTTTATAGATGGAATTTTTTAATGACTTTACAGTCCCAATTGTATTAGCTTGCTTTACAAAATGTTCATTTCTCTCGTGGCATTTAGAAATATGAAGAGCTACTAAATCATTTAAAAATACAGTAGACGGAATAATTTTATGATCTAATAGAAATTAATATTTATTACTAACAATGTAACTACAATTCTTGTGAATTTCATTTTAACTACTTTCGCATATTATGGTCTTCAAATGGGTACCATTTTGTTAACTTGAACTTTGATAGGAAAGAAATTATTATATTTTGAAATGATTTAGTAGCTTTTGAGACATCGGTTATTTATAAATTTGAGATAAAAATATGCATAGGTAATTGTATTTTTTCGAAACTTATTAAAAACGACGTAGTTACTTCTCTTTGGTACCAATTAATTTTGATAGGTTATTTCCGATGATAACGGCGGGAAAAAAATGAGGAAACATGTAAATGCAAAGGGAATTACTTTTGTTAATTAAGTCTCAGCAATTTACATTTACTTTCATAGTTTCGATACGATATAGTCATGATGTGTTTAATAAATGCGCTTTGGTAATGATATTGTACGTCGTTCAAGCCGCAAGAGGGAATTACAGTGAAAGATGAGCGTGTCTCAGGTCAACGAGTATATCGTTGCAAATTAAAAAAATTACTTTATGCAAATTAGAAAAGTCGATTTGATAATATCAAATCAGTAGTCTCAAATCAATAGTCAAAATGACTTGCTCTGATTTTTTTGAAATTGTTACTGAGAATTCTAACGCTGTTCCTTTTTCAATTTTCAATGCCCTTCATTTATTTGATTCGGGCACGTTTATTTGATCATTTTAAATAAATTAAATTAATCGCCGGTAGACCTAGCGTTAAAGATACAAATAGATAGATATTCGACAGACCTTTTCTTTTAAATGTTAATATTTAAATAATTAATATGTCCGAAAATTCATAAGTATTCCATTTTAAAAATTACATGAAATTTCATTGAATTGCCATTACCCCCATGGCAGATAACGCACTAATGAAGGATGGAAAGTTTTATTTTGTAATTATATACTCGATGACATGAGACGCAAAAAATGCACATACTTATAAATATTACATACTATATATATATATATATATATATATATACAATACGTACATACACATTATTTTTATCACCGCCCCGAATTATCTGGAAAGCTACGGTTGTAAATAACGATCTTTGTAATAATTATAAGACTCGAAGAATAATTACAGAGTCAGTGACAAATTAGGGAAACATCAAGGATAAAGTAACACGGAAGAGTTTTTTATCGAACGTAACACTGACTCTCCCCTTTTTTGTGATAACCCTAGGGCACAAACTAATTATTATTCCAATAATTATGTTTTCAATTTGTAAAGACGATGACGAAGAGGAATAATCAACGTCGAAACTGGCGGGGGCGATGTTCATTGAAAGAAAGTATATTGAATTTATTTTCAGGAAAAAATGTAACTTCTGTATATTGTAATTCTTAGTTTACGTTCGGATTCTGCGAGCGAACAATAAGGAACATGTACATCTTTTTATTTCCTAAGGAAATTGTATGATCAAATAATCGAACGATGGATGAGTGGATTATTTGTAATTAATACGGAACTACAAACTGCTATGTAATTTGTATGTGAATAGGAAAAAAAGAGAATTATAGGTTAACCTTCATTCGATCTTTGGAAAAAATCAGACGTCTCTACGTACTTTTACGACCTGTAGTTTATTTTTTGTTCAAAGAAGGAAGATTGTCTTATACTTCCTCTTTAGAATATAATTCTTCACTGTGTAAAAGTTGTTTCGGTTTCAGTCAAATTAAATCTCAATTTGGGTCAGCAAATACCTCAAGGTCATATGAAGGTTAAACCGTTAAAACATTGGGTGGAAGAAGGTAAATTTGTAAGGCAAAGTTTTGAAAGAATAGAAATTCAAAGTACAGTTTTTAGTTTGTACAGTCATTTCTACTTTTTCGTTGCAATTGAAAATAATATTTTTCAAAAGAATCTACAAATTCACCCGATGTTTTTTACCTCACAAACGTAGAATTAATTTTGCGATATCACTTTTGATAATGTTTTTTCATAGAAAGAAAATGCGTTCAATAAATTTATTTTATTTAAGTATATCGAAAAAATCATGCCGAGAAAATGGCACATTTTCTGAAACTAAATAAAAACGGAGGAACCATTTTTTTTTATTACTAAATTACCGTGAAAATTCCAATTTAAACAAAAACACTTCGAAATTTTCACATTATCCAATTTCATAGTTTTTCAGAATGTGCGCCATTTCTTCGAAATCCTCTTCGATCTGTATTTTTCTCGGCTAATTGTAAATTAACGAATTATTTCACTCTGCAAACGCGTATGTGTACATATTCTCGTAAACCGAGAACCTCCATGGAAAATGTAATGGGTTAATACTCTTACATTTCTATGGTGTAAAGTGTAACATAATATTTTCTTACACGAAGGTTCGAGAACGAAACTTAAAGGAAGAGACGATGTGAGATAGAAATGGAAGAAAGACACAGAAAAAGTATCAATGATTCTTTTTGTAAATCAGAGTATTCGCAGCGAATAAGTTCCTTTTATCTTTCCCGCCTTCTTTCTTAATTTATCGGGGCTGTGCAACTGCGTGTAATTAATTGCTCGAACATAAATAATGTGTATTCTGTGCCTTATCGTCCTCATCTCAACACGCATGTGCGTGCAGTCATCAGATTGACGACAGTGCGTTTGAAATAAGAAACACGCTAAACATGCCGATTCTATTATGCAACTTTAGCCGTAATAGCGAAACAAGGTTTTGAATATTACAATAAATATATGTGAGAAATACTTTATTACACAAATCCTTGAGAATTCTTCATTTCGTTTCCGCCCCTCTAACTCTTCCTGTACCAGTGATACTCCAACTTTTCTAAAATTACTGACCTGATTCTCTATTTACAATATTTTAACACTATATCCACCAATGACAAATTTAATGTATCAAGTAATTTAAATAAATGAGTCACAAAACTTGATTAATGTAATTACTTACAGATTACAGAGCGGATGTATAAAATTAAATAATAAAGAATGTTAGATGTTTCAGTAAAATTTACAAACAATTCAGAACAAGTCTTTTTAACTACCTTGGTAGATCTAGTGTTAAATTGTTCGCCAGAGTTTTAAAATTAACTATAGTTAATGCATAGTCACCAAGTCTATTTCTTGGCTCTAAAGCTGGAATCAATAAAGATATAATATATATAATATATCTAAGTCATTAAATGTATATGCAATGGAATGAGTGTGCCTCCTTTGCCAGGCACAGTTTAGAATTGCATTTCTAGAGGACACCAGTTTGAGAACCGCTGTCCTATGCGAATAGTCCTTGCCTACATTTTAAGCTCGGTTTGAAACGAATTTTAAAATTGTGGTGGAATTTATATCTGACAGACATTATCGATGTTTTGCAGCATTTGGATCTAACTTGACCTCTTCGAATGACGTTACTATGAATAGGATATTGGCTCGGGTACCCCGGGTTCGCCAAACCCGTACTTGGGATGTTTCCAGGCCCCTGAGGGACTATTGGAGACTATTAAGTGCCAATGGAGGTAGTTTTAGTTACCCCTGCTCTAAAGTACACCGGTTTGAGAACCACTATCCTATGCGAATAATCTTTGCCTACGTTTTAAGTTTGGTATTTACAGATAACTTAATATTTGTGGTTAAATTTATATCTGATTGATACTACGAATATTTTGCAATGTCTGGAACTAAATGACTTCTTCGCCGAATGGTACTATTAATTGCATTTCTCGGCATAATGGCTCGGGTACCCCGGGTTCGCTAAACCCGTACCTGAGAAATTCTCAGGCCCCTGGGGGAATTATTAAGTGACAATAGGGGTGGATTGACCACCCCTACCCTAAAGGAGATCAATTTGAGAATTTGAAATTTGTGGATGAATTTATATCTGATAGATAGTATGAATATTTTGCAAAGTTTGGAAAAAATTAAGAATATATAATTTTGAAGTTTCACGGCTTTTATATAAAACAGTTTAAACTTATTTGTTTGGAATAAAGCGCGGACTATCGGTGTTCTTTGGTTTCTACTCATAGAAAGTGACAATGGTAGATATGTACAAGATAAGAAAGAACAATTGAATATTGAAGTTTTATTCAAAAATACCGCCAGAGGAATTTGGTACCAGCGACATCTGAGCGTATCGTATTGACGGAAGTTTTACTTCCTCCTATTTAAACACCAATTACTAAGGTTACTAGTTTTAAATGCACTTCTACTATATTCAAAGCATAGCTGATGTCTGCAATATTATTAGACTCAATGCAATTCATTTTTGTAACAATGGAAATAGAATTTCTTTTGCATTTTAACTTTGAATTAAATTCTCCGCACCGGAAATAGCACAATTCCTGGCGCGTAAATTTGATTCGAATAAACTTAAACAAGAAGTATACAAATAAAAGGGACAATTTTATCGTATGTCATCTAAGAAAGACTTAAACTACTAATTAACTGTATGTTAATAAAATGCCTTTTCCGTATTTCAGTTTATTTAATTAAAATATACAGATTATAAACGTGATCACACAGACGTTCGACTCTCTCCCTCGTCGAACTATTCTTTCCGGGTTCTTCCTCTTAATCTTAACCTGAGATAAACCATATTATAATCTTTGCTGGCTATACAGACCCATTTCTTCGCTCTTAGAAAATAATTAGTTTTCTTCGTGTACTATTTAACAAGTAATAAATCTACAAGCGCAACCAAGAAGGATCACTTCCGTTCTCCAGTGGGCCGTCCCTCTCATTATGTAAGTGTGTTTGTATACTTTATATATGTGTATATATATATATTTATATAAATAAACGCTGTTAAGAATTTTCTTTATTACTCCTACGAACATAATTAATCCTACGTTTCTATCTACATTTTATAGACGAGTCATAAATATATGTTTATATACCACATATATGTATGTATATATATATGCAAATTTATTTATATATTTACATACATATTTGTACATGTACATATGTATACAGTGTAGATTCCATGAGTGCGCCAAGAAGAATATTTTGAATTTCCATTTTTCGAGTGTAAGATTAATTACTAAATTTCATGTGACTTTCAAATTATGGAAGTTTAAACGTTTAAATTACTTATCGACCACTGGCTCATTAATCGAGATTTTTCACTTATCAATGCTCATTGAATGATACATTGTGTAATCTGTTGATTAATTATTGCAAATGACGATAAAAAAAATACAAAATGTCAAATGTCGATTTTAGCGTTTCTAAATGCACATACAACCTCACAATACTATGGTGAACAAAGTATTAATGTTGCATCTCATCTGAAATTCTTTTCCATATCTTTGATGCAGTTTCACATAGACGTAGAATCACTGAGACCATAAGATATTTGAATAATTTGAAAAGAATCTCAAATTAATTATGACAACTTACACTCGTGTCCACAATTTCGATATTTTTTAATTAATAATTAGAATTCTAATAAAAAATTCTAAAACGAAAACTAAAAAGTAATTGGAGTGAAATACTGAGAAAAGAAAGAAGAATTGGACAACCGCTAATTTTCTTCTTGGCCCACAATGTATACGAGTACACTATATACATATATATTCCAAATGGTAACTGTTGTAGGCACGTGTCATTATTTTCTCACAATATTTCTTCTACTCGTTTGATATTACAATTTATTTTGTCCTTTAGCTCTACGTCGAGACATGAAGAACACAAAATGAAACCGATAAACAATCGCACTTTGTCCATTCCGAACGATTTTTCATTTCCAATTTATTTTTATTCATCGACGAACTTGGAATTCCTGGAGACAGCAAATTCCTGTTATCTCTGTTGCAGCTCGTACGAAATGTCTTTATTCCACCGTGATTAAACGTCAGACTGAACAGAGTTTTAATACGTACTATCTTATCAACGAGAAATTAAAATTCTAAATACGAAACGCTCGTGGCGTCGAAGGATGATGTTGCGTTGAAAAATATACGCACCATTGTGAACATTTATAGTTTTACTGTCTTCCTACTTTTGATCGTAATTGGTTAATTATTAATCTATATTTATATCTAACTAAACAAGACCTAAATTGTACTGAAGTACACTTTGCCTAATACGGCGACAGGCTCGTTGTAAGCCCTTCCACTAAGTTTAACCCTTTGCCCTTGAATAATGAGTGATACTCATTACATAGAAAGTAGACTATACAATTTTGATATTTTCCAAAAGCTATTAAATCAAAAATATCACTGGAACAAAGGATGAAAATATTTTGAAACTATTAATTATACTTGGGAGTGCAGTAGGCTTTCGATTAATAGTTGCTCTAACTTCTTATCAGTAATTAATTAATATTGTATTATAATAATATAAACGTTTGAATGTGGAATTCTTTGCATTTAAAATCTTGGTAACTTTTTGAAGTGAATCTTAACCTGCATAGCATAGACTTCAATGAATGTTACAGTAATTAGTAACGTAATACGATACTATTTGATAAGACATAAAAAATGTAAATGATGAGGTAATAATTACTACAAATTTGAAATGTTAGATACGAAAGAAAGAACTTATTATGCGAGAGCCTTAAGTTAAAGTAAGGTCTGAGTTACCAAAATGATGAAAGCATATATGAAAAGAGTTAATTAATTATTTCGCCAAATTAATTTGAAATTGTTTCGAACGCAGTCACAAAGACGATCAAAGGGCAAAGAGTTTAACAATGAAAGAAAATTTGAAATTTACAATTAAATCTTTTTACGAATCGGAACAAGAAAAACGCTCGCGTCTGAATCTAATTGCGCGGACGATATACTCTTCGTTTATTCGGCCGTATTTTAAATCGCTCTAAATATTAATCTAAATTTTGTATCGCATTTAATAGACAGTCGTTTTTGTCGCTTTGTACCGAGTGATGACTATTTCGAGACTATCATTATTCTTGGACGAATCGCGGGCAATTAACTTAAAAATGACGAATACAAGTATTTACTATAAAAAAGCTATATCGCCAAGTTTTCACTCGGTGAAAGACTCGAGAATGTTTTTGTGCTGTTTTTTTTTTTAATTTGTTTGTTGTTGTTTTTTTGCTGTTTGTTTCTTCACCACGTAAAGTTGCGTATCAAAATTTAACAATTCGCGTCGTCCAATTATTTCATTTGGGACGTTAAACTACTAAGTTTCGATAATTAAACGATTCATCAATAGCCACTCTGTACTTAGCCAAGGCAGATCAGTGAATACGTACCTACATTAAACTTATTTGTTTTTTTTTCTTTTTTTTTCCTTTAATCGTACTATAAACAAGTTTATCCCTTTCGTTTCGCTTTATCGTCTATTTAATCCCTTTAAAATGTTGCTTTCTCACTGGTACTGCAACATTTAGAAGAATCATTAGGAAATAACTTCTAGAAAGACGTACGCGCTGCTTCTAAAACTTTTGGCCAAACTTCATTAATCAATTCTATTAATCGTACTGACGTGACATACTGAGAATTATAATTAACCGATGAAATTTCCATAGATACAATGAAATATTTGCTATTAATATTAGAACTACCAAAGCAGGTAAAATTAGCAACTGAAAATTATATCACAATCCCCTTGTCGTCAATCCTTAACACGTTGAACGCTACCTATTTTTCGCCAATTTCATTATTTTTTTTCGAAGCAAAACATTTTGTAATAAATATTTAGATTAACGATGTAAAATCACATCTTTGGGATACCTTAAAGACGAGTAGACATATAGTCAGCAGGACTTTATCTTTTTAACCCCTTGTCCTACTGTCCGACAAGTAAAAGATGGCCAGGGGGCGGCAGAATCTCTCGTTTTTAAACTCCTATCCTCGTCATTTCGTTTGTGGAGTTCCCAAATTCAATCTCCTAAAATAAAAACTCCACGTGGTCGTTTATTTTAGGAGGCTGGATTTGGAGATTTCAAAAATGAAATGACTGGAAGAGGCTGTTCACCACTATTTAGCCACCTTTTAGTTGTCCAACTGTATATGAACGTGTGCCACTCGTTGGACGGTACTTGAAATAGGAAATTTTCAAATTTAACAAAGCCAATTAAATGAAAAATATTAGTTGATCACGAGATGATCTTATTATTTCTATGCTATTAATATTGTTATACTGTATATTTGGAAACAATGATAAATTTTGTATTTAAGTTATTGAACATTCAGTTCCAAAGGAAGTCGTAGGGCAAGGGGTTAATGATATTATTTTAAATTTGTAAATATTAGAATTTTAAAAGTCATAGAAAATTTGATTGAATTCAAGAGCGCCGGTCAACAGTGACCCATGGCGTTCAACGTGTCAAAGGATAGTATATATGGGGTTTATCGATGGTAGTTTCAATATTAATTGATCATACGAAGTTACAATAGAATTAAAAATAATTGTCTTCATTTTATCATACTGTTCCAAAGTTGAACATGTAAAGGACTCTGTTTCATATTTGCATAATAAATCAGCACTTTATAAGTTTTTTATTCTTCTAGCAGAACTTGTCTTTCTTTACGTTTCCAGTGAATTTGACGTTGATTTGATCAAAAGTACTGCATGAGCGATATACGTTATAGTTTATTTCATTGCTCCGCAACCATTGACCCACGATGATCTTCTCAAGTAAGTATCTACAGTCCGCCAAATGAAAGATAGCCAAGGACCGGCGGACTCTCATTTTCAAACGCCTGTCCACACTATTTCTTTTTTGAAATTCCCAAATCTAGTCTTCCAAAGTTAAAACTCCACATAGTCGTTTATTTTGGGAAATTGGATTTGGCAATACTAAAAATGAAATGATGGGAATAGGCGGTTGAAAACGAGAGGCTCCGCCTCTTCCTAGCCATCTTTCGGTTGTCGAACTATAGATAGATAGAACTATTTTAACCCTTTGCACTCCAATGTTCCACCTGAGGGGACAACGTAAGTTGCTAACTCGGTTGCTAACTTCTAAGTGCACCTTCAAATTTATTAGTGATTACAGAAGATGAACTTATTGCACCGCAACATTTGAAGAAATGTATGTTTACTTGAACATTTATATTCAAATGTCACAAGATAGCAAATAGTAAAGTACCGCCAAGTTAATAATAGATAACGTCAAAGATGGCTCGCAGTGCAAAGGGTTAATATTAGAATAATTTATACATTTGCAAGCTTTTACCTGTGCTGTGCTGCTAAATTATCGAAAACAAATGTGCCGTGGATGGTAAAAGGTTGCGGAGCACTGGTTTAGTTGAATAAAACTTTCAAACAATGTAAATAAATTGTGGTACACCGGTAATTCACGCCGTAAGGTCACAGCTAGTGCACCGCAGGTGGTCCGCGCCAGACTGAACGTCTTTATATCGTTGTTCAGGTATTATAAACAATTCCATAGAATTTAACAACACTAATCAACGTCAGATGAAGATAAGCGTGAAGGGATATTAGTAACGTGTTCTTGCATCAGTACGATTAAAATCTGCCGTTAAAGTTTCGTCAAATAATTTAAAGACATCCTAAGCACACACTCTGCTATTTTTTAATATACTCATTCGCTCTCAGCCTTTCATTCTTTTCTGCTTATCACATAGTTTTATACATAAGTTCATGTACTTTCTTAATTCTCATTTCTATACAACATTTCGATAAGCTGGTCAAACGTTAGAAAGCATTGAACAATGGAAGGAGAATGTCGGTTGAAATTTTCCGCGGTAATTAACGCGCTAAAATTTAGGAGTTGGAATCATAATCCTAATTTATGCCAAACATTCATATCTTTTTTAAATACAATAAATCAATTGACCCTTTGCGTTACAATAACGAGTTACTTTCGAGCGGAAAATTAAAGAAAAAATTTAGTTCTCCAAAAATTTGTAACCCTCTATAAATCCTTGTGATTTTGAATCAACACAGTACACGTTTATTTCTCGGTTCTTTGAAATTCTTTATTTAATGTTAGAAAATAATGAAATTGTATTCTTAACACTAGAACTATCGGGGCAGTCAAAACGGCTGGTTTCTCATTTCTTTGAAAATTTCCTCGAACTTATAAGTGAGCCGTAGAGTGAATACTCTACGTTCAATTAAGGAAACATGAATTATTAAATTCAATTACCAATTTCGCGTTATTTCTAAAGTACTAATTAAATACATTTGAAGATACTAGATTTAATACCGATAATTCTAGTGTCAAAGATCATAAAGTCACTTTGAAATTGCATACTTACAAATCAAATTAAAGAAACTATTTAAACTTCAATTTTTAACATTTGCTAGTTTCCTATTGCATAATTATTCTGCAGTTGAAATATTCGGACTATAGAGGGTTAATTGTTACATCAAACGATATATCAGTGATAACCAATTTTCATTTTACCCAATTAATTCCAAATTTTTGCGCACGAAGTTCAAAGAAATCATACAGCAACGGGTTAATTCTAATTTTTAATCCTTCCAAAGAGAGCGAAATAATTACAATTACCTTGTCCGACCGTATCGCAGTGTTGCCAAGTGAAAAATACTCTAATTTATAGGCAACTTAAATCAACGTATGTACATACCATTAAAAAAAGAAAAACACACCAAAACGCGAGAAAGAAACACGAAAGTCAGAAAAGAATTTGTTCCTCGTGGATGCTCTACGTTTGCTACGTGTCGCGCAAAACTGAAGTTGCAGGAGAGCGAAAAAAAAGGAAAATTTCTATCTTCCAAAAGACACTGCGTGCATGAAGTATTGCTATGTTAACGAACTTACGGTTCGATTAATAATCTAACCATCAAACGGCTCATTTCTCTCTATGCAATAATGAACTCTTTCAACCAGATGGAACTTCAACTTCACGTAAACACAGTAGAACAAACGTATCGGAACATTTTCTACACCGATTGGTCCATCAAATGCAAACCGAGTTTCGCAGAAACGTACAAGTTAAGACACCTTTCGCCTAGAGCATCTTTGCGCTTATATCGTGAAAGAAAAATGCAATAGTACAAATATATATTTATATATATGTATATATATGCATGTATATATTATCTCAGCTAGCATACCTCTCGTCAAGAATGGAAAGCAATATGGAGAGTAATAGAAGAAAATGAGGGTAAGGAACGATACCCTTTTGTTGTCGCTGTTCTTTTTTTTAAGCTATTAATACAACCCGATACTTTCACGTTACCCTACCTCATTTTCCAAGACGTTTAATGCGAGATCGTGTGCTCAGTGACCTGGCACTTGGATTATAGGGCGACTTGACTTTCTTAGCCATGCCAGAACTAGAGTTACACCCTGTACTCGTAGGATTAATGGTGGAGCAGTTACCGTTACCGTTGTTATTGCTCGTTTGCTTAAGTTTACTGGATGGTAGAGAGGAAGTCCTCACTCTGTTCGACTGCAGAGATCCATTGTTACCAGTTTGTTTCAGCTTACTTGGTAAAGAGAGCCGGTTTGGCTTTGCAGCCCCATACTGATGGACTAATTGTGCAGACATGGTATGTCCGCTGATTTCTACGTTTCGAGAACGTAGAGTTTTCACAGGCCTTGCGGCGTAGGTGTCCGATCTGCAACATTAAACGGTGTGACGAATTTAATTGTCTGTGACTTAGGCATTTTATCGTGGTTAAGGTGAAAGTGTAGGAAGGGATACTGGAAAATAAGGTGGACGTTTGACGATGCGTCTTTCATGCGAGAAAAAAGATTTTCACTACCGCTATAGATCTACTCTTAATACATTCAAATATAATGAATTTAAAATCTAAATTTACAAACCTGAGCCAACGTTGGGGTGCCGTTGTACTATCCGTGGAACTTATAATAGATACAGTTCGGCTTATTTTCCGATCGCTGCAACTATTAGATCGATTGTTCCGTCCCTGGTCCCATTCCCTCAGACCGAAACTTCCCCTCAGCTGTTGTAATCTACTTGAGCCATTGATAGAGGGTCTTCTAATGGCTTTCACCGGTGTAGCTTTCTTCCCCAAGCTTCTCCTTTGAAACGTATTCGGCGAAGAGAGCCTCTCCTGGACAGACACGTTGACTCCAGGGGGACGAGTTATGTTCGATTCCGAAACCGGCCAGCTTAAACGACTATTTGGATCTTCCAAAGTCTGATTCGCTGGATCGTTCTCATCCACTGGATTTGGACGATCCTCTGAACGTGTCCTTCTCTTGACACAGGGCTCCTGCAACGTGCAACCATCCTCCACGGATACTACAGCTTGCGATATCGCACTGTGCCTTCTTTTGGTACCGATATTACCACTGCTGGATTTATTCACTCTATTCTTTATACTCTCCTCCAATGGAGTTCCTGTTGAACATACTTTTGCATTTCGTAGTTTCAACCTCGAGGTCACGTATGTTTTGGGTTCTGAAGGAACAGAGTCTAGAAGATTACCCTGAGAGTGTTGTGCAAGAGTGTGACTTCTTCTTACGCTTCTGATGTCCGGCCTTGCGGAAGGAAATAGAGGGTGTTGCTTGCGACGTAGTGCGTTCAAAATGTTACTTTTTGCTTCGTTTTCAGCGAGAGCAGTATTATCGGATGGTAATTCACAGTTTTGTTTCAGAGTCAGAGGAAGTTGAGGTTTTAATTCGTCACGTGCAACAGGAAATGAAGTTTGTTGGACTACATTCGGAAGTTGGGGTTCAACCTCGGTGGATTCAAGCGTGGAAGATTCTTGCGGCTCTGTAACTTCATCGACAGGTTTTTCGTCGATCGTTTCTGGTTTCTCGATGATCGTGTCTCCTTTATCATCTTCAGCGTTTTTTTTTTCAACGTTATCAACCGGAAGTGTTTCAGGTTCTTTGCGATCTACTTCGACGACTTCCTCGAGGATTTCACTGGATGATATCTCTGCGACTTGAATACTCTCTGTTTCGGAGTTTTCGTTTGTATTTGTTGGGATTACGGTTTCCTTCGGTTCTTCAGATACTTCTAAGTTCTCTTTAGGTTTCCCTAATAGCAAGATGTTCTCGGTTTTCGGTGGTTCTTTGCTTTCTTCAATACCAACTGACGAATCTGGCTGCTTGAAATCGATGTTATTTGTTACGGGCGGTGGCCTTGGAATATTTAGATTCATTGTATTTGGTTTTTGTGGATTCTCGGCAAGCATCGTTGTCGGAGGCGTATGAATTTCATGATGCATCAGAACGCGTTCCTTTTGACTGAGTAAAACCTTTAGAAAAAAAAAAGAATTTACGGGTTTAGAGGGGAAGATAATCTACGATTAAATAATAATAATAAAGAAGCTTTTTGATTAACACGTTGAAATATCCTAAGAAATTTTATGGGTGTCAAACTCTGTTGAGCAATTCGGAGCAAACCACTTATAAGTCACTTCTATTGATGAACCAATAGTACTTAGTGAATAAAACTAATGTGGAATTTTGTAGCGAAAGAATGGAAATTCGTTGTTAAGAAGATTCAAGTATTTAGGAAAATGGATATTTTTAAATATATACCTCACTACGAGACGGTCCTGGGGGATCTAACATGAGCGTAACGACGCTCGTATTGTCCGCGCGGAGTCTTGTGGAAGACCATCTTTCTAATGCTCTGTCTACCAGGCTTTTGGAAGGATTAATCCACATTTGTATGTCCGTCTGCTGCTAAATGAAAATAAATATCATTAACTAATGAACGCTCTGTATATCTTTTAGATCTTTAACACGTTCACTGCAACAGTCACTTTCAGGATTTCGGTCTAAGCCAATTTAATTTAATCGTCTTAAATTATTAAAAAGTCTAGTTATAATAAATTATGTCATAGTCGATTTTGAGTAAATTCTGTATGATTATATTTACGCTGATATACTACTAATTTAATCGTAGCGGCACAAATAGGACAAATAAATGAATTACGAGATATCTCGTAGTCGGCAGTCAACGAGTTAATCACGCAGTTATTTTTTTTTCAGACTCGATTTACCTCGTTACACGTCTGCTGAGAAGCTATAAGATGTTTTTCATTGTGCCTATCTGCAGCCTGGACAATAGCAACTGCGGTTTGTGGAGTTAACATATTCCACAGGCCATCTGTCCCAAAAATAAGGCAACGATGCGATTTGACATCAATTGCTACTACTTTAACATCAGGTTCTGGCGATACAACGAAAGTATTCAACTCAGAATTGTAGCTCCAGAGATCCCCTATAAAACGTAAACCATATGATTCTCAGACTCACAAAAAAAGTGTAACAATTGTCACTCATTTAATCAGCTATTTTTAAAGAATAACTACCTAAAGACCTAGCAACAGCGAGAAATGGAATTTCATCTATGTGAGTAGACCTTCGAACTGGTCCTTTGTGTCCTATGCGAGGTCTGTTCCATACCACTCTTGGAACACCAGATTTACTAACTACTTTTCCACCAGATTCTTGTATACGTATCATTTCAGGCCCACTTTCAGGCTTATGGTCCTCTGTCAATGCTTTAGCTCGCCACTGTGGATCCCCATCTACCTGATATCCTAGTATTATGCCTGAGTCTCCTACATGGCCTATATATATCTTCCCTTTACGAACAAACGCTATGCTAGCTGTGGTCCCAGCCGTAGATGGTAGTCCAGATGCGGTTCTTGGCCATTTGTCTATCGCAAAAGACACATTTATCAAGACGCATACTCCCTACCAATTACAAATGCAAACATTACAAATGCAAACAGCAAATAGCTCATAATGAATCATCATTTTAACCCTTTGACTCCGAATAGCCCTCACATTCGTCATTTATTTGTTTTAAACAAATCTTTAACACCTTTTTTCTTTGTGCTAGTGTAATGAACATTTTCAAGTTAATTCCTTCCACCAAGACATTGCAATCAAATGCGATCGCACAATGTCACAACAGCTAAATCTCAAGCACTCCATGCCTACTAGATTCTTAGACTTTCCACAGTGAAAGGGTTAAAATCATTAAAATCATTCGTCCTAAAATTCATTTCTATCGACTCCAAATCATTTCAGGTTATCTCGAGTTACATAACCTAAATTCTAACCTAATCGAGGCGCAAGGTGGTGGGGGAAATACGCGGGACAATGACAGAAATTTTCGAAGAAACCGCCAAAACACTACACGAATCTTGATATATCATGTAAAACTGTTAGAAATCGAGTGGAAACGACGTACGATCGAATAATAACGAAAAAAACATTAACGATCAATCATTACCGAGCTCCCGCCACATCGCATAATGTGTGTTCACGTATCCTTCCCTGATAGCTCGTAGAACATCCTCATCACGATCGCTCCAAAAGCTTTTCTGCTTCACGATAAGGTTCATAAGGTGTTCCTTAGCAAATGTTGCAGCCTCGTCGCCACCATGACCATCGAATATACCAAAGAATGCATACTCAAGATCCTTGTCGTCCGGTGTCGGCTGAAAGGCCACGCTGAACATGTCCTCCATGTACTTACGACCGCCCTGATTACAGTGTCCGGTCACTCTTAAGTTAACCCCAATACTCAACGGCATGATGAACACGCCGGTGACACGGGACGCTGTGGAGACAAGACTTTCTTCGTTTACTACGCACTCTTTCGACACGTACACGAGAACGGAAGCCTCGCATTTACTGGGCAGGTCCGCGCGTAGCTCGAGGAACGCACGCACACTCGAACGATCATGGCCCCACACGGCACAATGACGTTGCGCGCCAAGGAGTGGGGAAAGAGGGGTCGTCCCCTCTACGATTTCACCGTCACCAGTGCCCTGCACCACGTCCGATCGTTCCTTAGAATCTTCAAACGGAAGATTTTCGAGGGCTACGAATGATTTTTCACGTCTATCGCTACGATTTTCACGATGAAAACTTAACCTAATGATAGTCCACATAGGCTAACTTCTAACACCGATAGGTACGAAATTCCCGCGTCTACCTGATCATACTTTCGTTAAGCTTACCATGTAAATTATTTAATTAGTCTATGTTTCATGGATATATATATAAAATTTGAAACGAATAATAGAATGAACAATGTTATAGATAAAAGAGTTGGGTAGAGTTTCATGATAATTACAAGTTTAATTTGATATTGTATTGCGGTAATGTTGTATTTTTTGTTAATAAGATTCGGAGGAGAGGGTGTGATGTGTTGATTTCCATGATGCGTGCAGTTTGATTAAGCGCGCCTTCGAGTTTAGCCGGGAAACGGCTGTTTCTGAAATTTCCAAAAACTTTCCGTAAACAGCAATACGGGTAACATTACCTCGGTTATATTACACTGGCAAACGAACTACCACACACAGAGCGTATCGGATTCCCCTTACGTTTCTCGCGTCCCTCGCCTATCCCCGTTGCTGCGGAAACTTTTACCGCGTCCCTTTCCCCTCTCGGCCCCTGACAACAGGGCGGCCCATCAAACGTCGGTGCTATTCATGCCGCGCATCTCAGCTCACGCAGTTACCAACGTTGCCGCGTCTTCCTCGAGCTTCAACTTTCTTGTCCAGCTCGACAGGCTTCGACTTGTTTCGCGGAATTCTTTCACAAAATCCCGGAGCGTCAGTATAGGCAGAATGAAATCGTTTGACAATGGAGGAATCTCAATCGTTGATACTCCTCTCAGTTGATAGTCCTCGACGAGGAGTTAATTTTGTAGTAATTAAAAATCATTGTTAAGTTACTTTCACTCTGTTATTTAACGTTCAGTTTCCCTCTTTGTTTCGAATGTTTGTATGTTTCTTGAGTTCTTTTTTTTTTCTTCTTTTTCATAATACGGATATTTTGTGACGGAGATGTATGGAGTTTAGGTAAGTGCACGGGAAAGGTGGAGTTGGATGATGTTTTATGATGATTGTTGAGAATCTAGATGGTAATATGGTGAACGACGTGGAGAGTAAATATACTGTTTTGCTGGTAGGTGCAGTTATCTCGGGTTAAGAGCAAAACACGAGGCACGTGTTTGAACATGTTTGGGATGAGATGTGGCAACGTTGGGGACTGTTCAAAATAGCACTTCCAGCTGGCGGCTTTCGCTTAACAGCCGATAGGTTAAGATCGAGAGGAATCATTTTTACGTTTTATTTCTCAATGAGGAATATATTTGTTTGTTATTTTTGCCTTGACGTTAACGAGGAAAATTGTAATTAAATGTTCTTACGTGGACGATTGGCGACACGGTCGATATGTGTCATCGATTGCATCATCCCCCCAAAAAGATGGCTGTCCCTATCAACTCATGAACAGTTATGCGCTACTATACGAGTCAAATCAGAAACGATATCTGTGAAACGAGCTCATTATATTTAACTATATAAATTAGATTTGTTTATTGACGGGAATGGAATAAAAGTCTAATGATTAATTTACGAATTGTATGGTGAATGAATCGAAATGTTGAGAGAGTTAACAAATACTATTTGAAACTTAGAGTTTCCTGGATGGCGTCAAATAGTAATTGCAGTACCATCTACCGATTTCTGATGGAAGTAGGGGAGAATGGAAGAACAAAGATTCGTGTAATTTACAATTGGACATGAAATGAAGCTTAAACCTAGTTTAGAATATGTGTATTTCCCTGTATGCTAGTTTTCTTAGGAAACAACTGCGTTTTCTTGAATCTACGTAATCGAAGGCATGTTTTCAATTGTTGGAATACTTCATTTGTATCACAGATATAAGTGAAATAATAAAATGAAATATTGTTTTCAATTGTCTATTATAAGATGAAGTATGTTTTTTTTAAAGCAGTACTTTTAACCCTTTTAGGGATTACGGACGTATGTATATGGTCAGAAATTATTTAATCCATTTTTTGCCTCCGTCCGCAAAGGGTTAAATATGTTTTGACGATAGGCGTAAGGTTAATATAAATAATATTTGTATGCGAAAACCATTATCGTTATCGTATTATAATGATAAAAGCGACAAAGCTGAATAAATCTGAAGAATGATGATAGCAATCAAATAGATACGTAAGTTATCCATTAATAACAAAAGAATTAAAGTGGTTATGAAAAATATGGGAAATACTTTCGGTTGAATGATAAACAGCGGAGTAATTTAGCGCGACTGTTTATGAAATTTGGCGGCAAATGAGCAACTGTTCGATTGACCGAGAAAAATGATAATTTTTATCTCTGCATTTTGCAATTAATTCGAGGAATTTTTAAAATAATCATACATCGTTAAATTTTTTGTTGCGAATGCAAATATGCACTTTACCACATAGCGCTCCCAAAAATTGGCATTATTTAACTCTTTTGCGTTTCACAGTAGTTAATTTTTAATAAATTTAACTGCAATTTGAAATTTGAGCTTAATTTTCGCTTAATTATCTCTCATTATTTGTAGTTATTGCTATTACCGAATAACGTTGATTACTTAATCGTAAGAAACATCGTGAATTGAATTTCTATGGGTTGACAAAGATTAACAAAACAATAAATCTTTGTGACTTATTAAATTTTAAAATTTGTTATAAACAATCAAATTTATAGAGGAACAATTCAATAGATGTTTCACGTGCATTCTATAATGTACATATTAATTAACTGATCATTTTTGCCACTTGGTCCCCATTTTCCAGATACTTAGTTAATATATTGGTACTATAACAAACTTAGCATTCATAGATTTTGTGTTAATTAGAAAAAGCTACCGCAAAATTTGCAAATACACTATAGATTTCATACGAACAGATATATTGAAGACTTTTTCGCGACCAGTAATTAAACCCTGTTTATTTACGGGGCTGAATATAGCGTCGTTCTCAGAACGAGTGTGCAAGTTCAGTCCTGTCGAAACACGCACCTTTCAGACGCTGATGTGTCAGAGATGATACATCGTCGTGTTTATTACCTTTTTGCATAAGATAATTGATTCCTTCAATTTCCTTCACATTTAAACCGATACTGATTTTACGAGCTATGTATTTATTTCAACTAATAGTCCAAGAGTTGGAAATATTTGTAATAAAAAAAGGAACCGGTTTCGTCGGTGCAAAGTTTCAGGAAGTATAAACGTATCGATAAGTGTGCCAAATAAGAAACGGTGTCTGAAACAACAATTACGTCCTTATAATGCATAGAAAGTGTTTCAATTATTTTTAGCGATTACGTAAATATTTTTTCATAACTGCGGACTATTAAATTAATGATTATCTGTTAGTTACAGTAGTGACATCTTGCGTGATACTTAGGAAGGTGGTCTATTTTACCGACGTGGAATATTGTAGGTGGCATCCTTTTTATTAGCATTATCTTTTGTAGATAATATATCGATTACAGATTAGGAGGAAGCATTGTCGATAATGCAGAAATTAAGTGTTATAATCAGCAGACGATAAAATGATAAAGAAGTTAACCGTTCGGGCGCCAGAGCTCTTTGCGAAAACCTGGTAAAAATGCCAAGCAGCGAAATCGCGCTTCTTCAGTTTTCGAGGAACGCAACAAACAAGAATTTCAATGTTTTTCTGCGAATTAGTTGCAAATATTGTTGTTTAGTTCTCCGTATTAACAAAAAGAATTTCGCAATAAAATGAAATTGATATTAATAGCAAATTTAATGCGTCTCTTCTGAATTTTGGTTATGTTTCATTAAAGAAAATAGTTGCTTGAACAAATAGGTGCTTTCGAATATCTACAGATAAATATCTATAAAAATCCGGACTTCCAACTTCAACAAATTAAACTGCATAGAAATAAGAAGAAAATTTACTTTAAAATAATTATTTATATTTTTTAAAAAAAATGTTTAAAAAGTCTGGGCGGGCTTCAATCCATGTATGAGCGGGCCGCTTATTGGACACGTCTGTTGAAAGCAATTAACTCAATTAAGTTTTTTGGCCCCTTCATTTATTCGATTTGAACTGATTTATTTGACAATTTTAAATATATTGAATGAATCGTCGGTAGGACTTCTAGTGTTAAAACTGCAGATACCAAGAAAATAACAAATTTCAATAAACAAAAAAGAATATTTCTCAGTACAACAAATCCATTATTTCCCATCCTGCAATTATTCATTACATAAAAACCTCACGCAAACAAGTCACGACACTTTAAAAGTCCCCAAACACTATATAAGTCCCAACTTCAGTCCCAGATCCACAGATTTCCACACAATTATTAACACAATGTACCTAAAATTATTATTTCTCCTCGCAACAATATGTGTTCTTACATCCTCCAAAAACGTTCTCCAAAGATACCAATTCGATTGTCAACTACAACTCGGCACGTCATTCCATCCCTGTCAGAAGGCCTGTGAATTTAATAAAATGGGACTTACCACCAACGGAAAATTCGACGTCGATAAAGCAACAGCCATGATTGATCGACCTGGCGGTTTAGGACTGCAACCCGACAACACAAAGATCCTTCTGAAGGCCGCTTTTAGGAGCTGCCATCGAGAAATATCGCCAGCGAAAAGTCTCGACAAATGTTCAGCAGCTTCGGCTATGTATTATTGTGTGAACGGGTTGCTGCAACCGGAACTGCTGTATCGCGAAGAAGAAGTTGAGGATTCGGGTCAATCTATTTCCTGTCGATGCCCAACGGTCGATGGTGGTCCCAATGGACATCGTGGATATATCGAAAGCGAGAACTGAATTGTGGTGGATTGTGTTCATGGATTGAAGAATGTGAGATCGTTCTGGAGATTTTTATTGCGTCTGTTCTAGCCGTTGAAATTTATTAGTTTTTTTTTGTGCACTGTGCTTCTCAGTTTTTAGACGAATCGGCTCCCACCTTTTTGTTTTGGCTTTCACACAATTTTGCTAATGAGGAGATCAGATGATTGTAAATCACTGATATGTGGCTGTATGGAGAGGATTTTGATTTCTGATGTAATGGTGTTTTAATAAAATTGTCGACATAGGACGAAATGAAAGATGCGATGGTTATTTTTTTTTTAGTTGAATTTCAGGTACATTTTACGAATTGCAAATGGGTACAACAATTTTACATTTACGATTTGGGAATATTGAAATATCATTACAAGTTATGTATATTCAGTTTTCAACATCAATCTCGTCGGGTATCGATTTCGAATTATTTCGAAACTATTAATTGCTCCTCGGCAGTCCACTAATTTTCCAGTCGCTTCGATTTCAATTTTCCGCCAGGATGATAGTTTATCTTGGAGAACGAGCTTGACCTGCACCTTTTGAGATTCTTAAAATTCTAATTGTAACAGTTTTTTCAACAAACCAATTTTGTATATATTACGAATTAATTATTATCGACTAACGACTCGCAATTGCTGGATGAAGTCTTCCTGAGGGAGGTCCGCGCATAGGCGTAGCAAGTACTCTCGCAATTTCGCCGATGTGACCTGAAAAAAAATTGCAATGGTTAGTAAAATATTAATTAATTTTTACCTATAGGTGTGATTTTTATTTCTCCCCGGTAAAAATTTATTTTGTTTCAACATTGAGTTAGTTTTCTGTAGATTGATAAATAAAAAGCTGAACCGTAATTAGTATCTTTAATTCAAATTCTTTGTAAACTATGGAAAATTCTGCCTACTGTAAGTTCAAAATTACCAAATAATAGTTTTGTTTATTTAAAATCGTGGATTGACTATTAGACAAAATGACCATAGAAATCAGGAAGCTATGGCGGATAAAGACTCATAGTCACGATATTTTAATTAGTAGCCACTAATGCAAATTTCTCGACAACTATGAAAAATTCTGGTTATTGCAAAATTAAAAATCAGCAAATAATAGCCTGAGTGGTCCAAAATTTATTTAAAATATCAAAGCTTAGACAAAATAACCATAGAAATTAGGAAGCTATAAAGGATAAAGACTCAAGGCTCGAACTTTCAATTAGTGGCCCCTAATTCAAATGGGTGACTCGAAATACATTTAAAATAAAGTATTTCAAGTAAAACGACGAGAGCAATTAAATCCGAAAATACGAAGACGTTTACCTGTGGTGCTGAAAATAAAAAAATGCTATTATCTTTGATAATTACTTACAAAGATTTCCATTGTTCACAAGGTCGATGATGGGCCGGAGGAGAGTAATTCCATGTAATCTGGAAAGTCTCTCTGATTCTTCTTGAATCAGCTGTGTTAATTAAAACATTATGGAGCTATTAAAACTATTAAAAGATTTGGAGATTTTTATTGATTTCTTTTTTGTTAAGTATGATGTGAAAATAGATGGTGTCGGCGTGATATCAAAGGAATTACATTTGTTGTTGGGTCGTTGGAATTTCTAGGGGGTTCTACGTCTAACCATCGATTTTCATTCAGTTGCAGTTGTTCAGGGGCCTCGGTAATTAATTCGCTGAATCTGGCGGCTACTTGCTTCCATTTCACTAAGTCAGCAGGCTGAAAGAGAGATTGGCCGATGGAGAATAATTTTGCAAACCAGCAAAAAACTCTTGGCTTCTTCTTCTTCTTAGTATATTGTTTTAAAGTGATTACACTTACTTGTCATCCATTCCTGTTGTCCATTTCACAACGATAACATATAAATGAAAATATAAATAGAAAAATACACAAAACATAAAAATCCGCATAGAAATTATAATTAAACACGATAGACTTTAAATTTATGAATTTAATTAACAAAAGTAATTTAATATATTTGCATACAGCAGATGCATATTTTCAATGGAAAACAATGTTACGAGTTAATTTGCAAATTGGAGAGTAGCTACTTTCGTTATTATGCCATCTAAAAATATTAAATTTCAGCACAGGAAATTATCAAATCAAAGTAAAAACTTATTGGAAACGATGACTTCGAAAAAGGAGTTTCAAGCAAAATTGACTCTCTTCTTCATCATTGCTTTCAAACTTTGAAATACCGTATTTATAGGACAACTCAATAGAAACTTTCACGGATCATTATTTTCTTGGATTATAACGTAGATATCTCAGATAATTTCATATATCCAGCGGACAATTCGATTTACCGTTAGAGTAAAGAAGACCGGAAGCAGTGCTATCGGCAGTGGAGAACCCCGTAGTTCCGATCGTTCTGATGGTGGTCCGGATAGGGTCAAATGTCTCAACAGATCAAGAAGACCAGCCAGAAGTTCTCCATGGCGACCACGAACGTCCTGTCGTATTAAACCCAGAGCATCCCTCGCGATTACGTGTGCTGTCACACCAGGATTGTCAGCTGCTCGATTGAAAATTAGCCTGTCACATGGACGTGGATGAAGAAGGGAAATGCTAAGATCAAAGTGATCGTTGATCAGAGATTCTTGTAGAGACGAGGGATAAGATGAATGACATGAGATAGAGGGCCGTTCAATGTTGGAGGATTTAAGGAATTAACAGGATAGACTGGCACTAGATGGGATATTTTTTGAGTTTGTCACTTCTGAGAGGTTTTTGATTAATTATTGTTTAATATATTACAATCCACGTTTTTTTATTGTGAATCCTAAGTCAAAAAATTATAGTTAAAGACAAAAATGTAGTTGAAACAGTCTCATTTGGATACAGGGTCGTTCAATGTTGGAGAATTTGTGGAATTAACAGGATAGAGTGGCACTAGATGGGATATTTTTTGAGTTTGGCACTTCTGGGAGATTTTTGGTTAATTATTGTTTAATATGTTACAGTACACGTATTTTTTATTATGAATTCTAAGTGAAAAGATTATAGTTAAAGTCAAAAATGTAGTTGAAACAGTCTCATTTATATACAGGGTCGTTCAAAGTAGATGGAATTTGGAATGATAGTTACCAGGATCAGTTGGAACCTTTGTCAGTTTTACGAAAATTGTTATTAATTATTGTTCATTATTTTCGTTTGGAATACATCTAATAGTATAGATCCTAGGCGAAACAATCATAGTTAAAGGCGGAAGTATATCGGGTCAGGTCTCATTTGGATATAAGGTCTTGCAAAGTTGATGGGGATTTTTAATTTTAATTAATTATTATTCATTACTTTAGTGTGGAAGCCATCTCATGGCATAGATTGTAGGTGAAATAATCATAGTTAAAGACAGAAAATATAAGGGGAAAAGTCTCATTTGGATACAGGGTCGTTCAAAGTTCAGGGTGTTTAAAATGAGAATTACTAGAATCAGTTTATGGAACCTCTGTCAGTTTTGCAAGGATTTTGATTAATTATTGTTTGTCGTTATTACAGTTTGAAAGACAACTAATAGGCATAGATCTTGGGTGAAATAATCATAGGTGAAGACAGAAATATATCGGGACAGGTCTCATTTGGATACAAGGTCGTTCAAGGTCGATGGGGATTTCTAATGATAATTACTAGGGTCAGTTGGGGCCTGTGTAATTTCTGTGAGATTTTATACTAATCACTATTTATCATTATCTTACTTTGAAAGACATTCGCGTTTAAAGGACGGTGAATTCTTACGTAAATGAAAAACTCGTAATTATTAAATAATTTTACGTAAGAATTCATGAAGGAGACTTTTGAAATGTGCGTCGCCTGCGTTTTCGATGAAAAATGATGTCGTCGACAGAAAAATGCGTGCGTATAAGTTTTGCAAGTAAAAAGAGGGAAAACGCGCGGAATCATCACTGTTGCAATAATTTTGAATGCCGTGGTGTAATTATTTTAAGACACTTGTTACGGCCGGAAGTACAAAACAAGATTTACTTTCGTTATTTCACTCGTAACTCTTGCAAGATTAATTATTAAACATTATATACTGACAGCAAATTTAACAATAAAAATAAATTTAAAAATAAGGGCTTTGGAAAAAGAGGAATCAAACGGCAAAGATAATTATTCGTTAAATAATTATTGTATTATAAAATGTATGTGAAATATCTACTGCACAGATATTCTGGAAATTCGAGAAATGTTTATAAAAGAAGTAGGAACCCGTCAATTTGACTGCTTCCGTAAATCGAGTGTTAAATAAATGAAAATCTTAACCGTCTGTACTCCGAATTTTTCGCGGTATCTAACAATCAGTTTTGCGATAGCACAATTAGAAAATGATAATAATACAACTTTAAAATGGTAAAGAATTCCATGATTTGCACAAGCTAAATTATAATTTTTGGTAAAGTTACAAATTTGACTTTGAACAATAGAAACTTAGATGTTTCTTGCGCAGCTTCAAAGTTACAGCGCCCCATAGAGTGTTAAAATAATTCCACCACTGAGAGAACAGTCAAAAGCTCTAAACTACATAAACCAATTAAAATGATCAAAGTTAACAAAATAATTTTTAATATTCTCTATCCCTTTAATTTCAAAATATCCATAATTTCTAAACTCAAATCAATATTTTATAAATAGTTAAAACGTAAAAGATTCCATTGCACCGTTCTTTTTAATTTAACACTAGAACTACCAAACCAGTCAAAATGACTGGTACACAATTTTTCCCAAAAATTCTCCAAGTTCATAGAGGTCCCATGGAACAAAAATTCTACGTCCATCACAAAAGACATAAATCACAGAAATGATCATTCTTTGCGCCACTCGATTCCTCCTTTTTTAAAGTACTTAATTAATATATTGAAATATGATAGATTTAACGCCGGTAGTTCTAGTGTTAAAAGGTCTCTGAGTATTAAGTGGTCTCAAGTAACTAATTATTCCTTGAAAATCCAGTAAAACAGGAAATACACATTTCGTGAGATTAAAGGCGGAAACACGAGAAGGAATCCTTCGAATTACCAAGCAGAAGTTCCTGCACGTTTTGTGGCATGACCGGCCTCTTCAAACGGCAGAGAAAAATCTGCAACGCCGCGGCGCATTCTAAAGCGACGTTACTCGCACCATCGAAACGCAGCTTCTCGCCTTTTTCTAGGGAATTCAGGATTCGTCTTCGAAGATCACGGCGACCAGCGCGCCGGAAGAGACCTTCTTCTCTCGCGTCTTTCAACGAATTCAAATCAACTTGATAAATTAATTAATAAGTTTTTAAAAAATACACTCTCATATTTGCTAAATATTCATTGTGTAAGTCATTTGAGAGGAGTTACAGGATAGATGGGAATATAATAAAAGCTTAATTGTAATTAACACTTTGACTGCCATAGGAGTCACAGGTGATCGGCGTTATTGAATTCAATGATACTTTAGATAACTTTTAAATTGCAATTTTTGTAAATTTTCTAACATATTGAATATTGAAATATTTTTGTTAAAAAGATCTGGCAAATATCTATCTGTCAATATTTTTCAAGTTTCTGCTTTGTAAAGATGGGATTAATAGAAATGGTTTCAACAGGTAGAGATGACGAAAGAAGCAAAGTATTTAGAAGGTTTTAGAAATTTTATAACAGTTATAATTACAAATAACTATAAATTATTAATTATATATAATTACAAAAATATAAACAGTTAAAAAAGATATTTAGAAATATTATTATTTAACACTAAAACTACCAGGACGACGAAAATGACCGGTTTTGCAAGTTTCTCTAAAAATTTTCAACATTGGTAAAGGACTCATATAGTAAATATTTTACTTTTATCTTAGAAAAGTGGCTTTGTCGGATCGTCTCCCACTGTAGGAAATTTCTAGTCGACTTTTGCGGTAGTTTGAGAGTTAAAGTTGTAAATTAATGAGCCAGGAAATTTATATGCGTGTTTTTTACTGTTAGAAATGAATTACGTACGATCCTTCAGAAGATTTATGATCAGTTTCACCACTCGCAGCGACTTTTTCGATATTATTTCGTCGCTTGTGTTTTGCCTGTGGGAATATTCGAGAAATTTAATGCCACTGAAATACAAAACAATAAAATTCTATAACAAGTTTGCGCTTTTATACAGTAACAAAATTGTGCAAAGTTGTATACAACAGCACTGGAAAACTTGACTTTCGTTTAAAGTGGTCATTCCATGCGACAGTTAGTTTTTCCCCTTCTTTTGGAAATTTTTTTTGACGATCCATTAAAATGTACAATCTTGGAATTTTTACCACACGTTTATTGATACATTTGTAGTCTATTGGAATTTTTCCAAACAAAAATGACGATTTTGATTGACTTCACACCGTTCGAAAGACACTCGTGTATTTTTGACGGTTGCCACGATTCTAATTTTATTTTAATTTCTAAACCTAAGGCTAAAGCTGAAACTAGAATAATTCTGATATTTGTCACACTTTTTCTTAAGCTGAAAACGACGAAAAAATATGAAGATTCTTGGAACATAGCTTTTAAAGTTGCGCCAAATTTTTATTTTATTCTAGTTCCGGCAATACTCTTAGGTATACAAATTAAAATGTCGTTTGATTTTTCTAAGAATCTGTCTACCGTTTTATAGCAGGGTTACTTGTAAATAAAAACTATCTATATTCGCAAATTTCTGTAGCTTAAAACTGCACCAAGTCCTTTCAAGAAATATTATACATTATCCAAAATTACCCATAAATAAAGTTTTCGACAAATAAAATCAGCCCGCCAAATCAGGATAAAATAAAAAAAAAGTAACAGAGAACCAATAAAACAACAAACTTCACTAAAGTATCTTTAATAATAAAACAACGGAAGAACAATATACACGTACATCCGCTACAAAAAGCAAAATCTGCAGCAAAAAACTGCAGTATGAATTCACGAATTCTTCGTGCAGAAAAAAAATGGAGAGCCATCGATAGAAATAAAGTCTCTACGAACTGGACCGAAGTATCTCGAATTACAAAACAACACGAGTACAATTTACACGGACATTCTCTACAAACATATGCAAGCGAAATCAAACCAAAGTATCAATTTCTCGTCGTCCATTTTGTGCCAGTGCAACAGCAATATTTAACAGAAATGGCTTCTTTGATACAAAGGTACTCTACTCCTTGTAATTCACCAACTTCACTCACAAAACTACGAGTTCCCGTGCAATTTACTTAAATAAAGCTACTCTTCTGTGAATTGCAACGCACTGCGACCAGGCGAGTCTCGTTGAATTACAAAGCTGCAGGTCCTCAAACCCCCTTTTCTTCATCCCCCTCGGCCTCTCTTTGCACGGTGAATTTTTGAAACGTCGCTGCTCCGCTACAGTGATTGGATTGAATGCTTCTGACTGTAAAAGTCTGTTTAGAATAGGTTTGATCCAGTTCCCGCTAAAAGGAGGACTCGGAAACTACCCCATACGCGGACCGTGAAGGACGAAGTTTGACGATTTCTGTTATTTTTTTTCCCAATTTTTTTCCTCTCCGAAGAATTAAAATTGTAGAAATACCGTTTATTCATTGTAAAAAAGGGTGTTGAGGTGAAAGTGATTCATTTTTGGAGGGAAGGATAATTTTTTTTGGAGATATTTCAAGTGGATTTGTTGAGAATTTTCAATCTGTGAACTTTGAAGAGGGAGTTTTTATATCTCCGTGGGGAGTTTTCGGTTAAAGGTGAAGTTTCTTTGAGGTTTTCTTCTCGGAGATTAAAGGAAGAGGGAAAATATTTTGTTGAGATAAATGCACTGTCCTGTCAAGGGTTTATGAGACCGGAAATGCGACTGTGAGAGGATTTCCTAGTATCTTTATTCATCGGTGACATAAACGCGGTAGAATTCCGTCTCTGGATTTTCTCCTCGTTCATTTCTTTACAATAATTATAAGTTAGGAAGTTTCAAAAATTTTTGAAATTATTCTTTCACGGAAATTGTTATTTTTAGTGAATGTATTATTATTTTAATTTTGAGATGTTAATTATAGATACATTCTTTCTGTTTCGATATTTAATATAATTATTAATTCCGAAATTTTGTAAATTCATTAAAATTCCTGATTTATGATACTTCAGGTGGATATTTTATCATCGTAATTAATTTCAGGAATATTTCGGTCGTCGTAATTTTCAATGTAATTATTAATTATAAGGTTTTACATATTTTTCGAACGTATTATTTGTTGGCGTTTCATGCGAATATTTTACCATTATAATTTTCAAATGTTAATTAAAGGAATATTTTCTCTACCTTAATTTTCGAAGTAATTATAAAATGTTCTTTGACTTATTAATTTCTGGGTTTGACGATGTTCACATTATATTATTTGACATTACAATTTCTCCATATATTTTATGTCATCATTTTTATACATTAACTTCTCAAATTTTTCACACCATAATTATTATAGTCATTATGAAAAATAAAGTGTTTAATTAAATCCTTATTTTACGACACTCGAAGCAACCATTTTCTTTTGTTATTATTTCTTTATATTAATTTCTACAAGCTTGTTTAAATTAATATACTGTATAAAGATAAGAATCAATTTTGTTGCAGATTCTGAGGTATTAATTAGAGAAACTAATATAGGCTCATTAAGTCAAAGAGATGGAAAATTCATGACGGAGATAAACGTATTATTCTACCGCGAACTTTACGAGGTAGGGATTTTTCAGTTGTGAGAGGATTCTCGGGTTTTCTTATTCATAAATTTTTATGCAATGTTATTCACTCAGTTCTCCAGAAAGAGATTCAAGAAGTGACCAGAGCAAGAGTTTTGCATTTAACAGCAAAATCTAGGTAAAATTGCAATGATACTTTTCAAATGGATAGCACAGAATTAATATTCATTGTTTCTTCTCTAATGAAAATAACCGTAGAGAAGAAACAATTAAGTGGTGGCGGAAAATTAATTGATTTACTTATTTATATTTAATAACCTTTATACGGAAAACTAGAGAAGACTCAGAGCTAGAAAAATTGAAATAAATTAAAAAGCTGTAGTTTTGACCACTTTGATTGGTTTAATATTAAACCAATTAATTTGTCGTAGAAGCCTTTAATTTGTTTTGAGCGAAAATTAACTAATTTTGGGATATGACAGCCGGAGTTATTTTTTGTAATTATTTATACATATGAATTCTCTTATATTTGTATTTAACACTCAAGGTTTATAAAATTAACAGGTTTGCAAAAAAAAATATCGATCAAGAAATACAACAATCTTCATTAATTGTTATAAATTTTTAATAGATGATTTCACTAATTTTCTTGCCTTTAATTCGAAGAATTGTTTAGTAAATTAATTGCAATTTCCACAGGAATTGAAACTTTCCTTATTTTCTCACTGTTTTGATTAATTTTTTAATTTACTTCTGCAGCAGTAAATTGACACAATTAAACATCGTTGATGTCAAAATGCAATTGTCCAAATTCCTCACCACCTTCAGTTCTCGATGGCAAATTTTGAAGGCCACTTTCAACAGGTTTCTTCGACTCTGTGAATTTAACTTTACGTCGTTCTTTTCCAGAATTTGTATTAATCGCTGCAGATCGAATGATCCATCGTTGATTATCCCGTTCTTTTCCAGTTTGCATGCAATTTCGCAAGGATCGAGGAAATTGTTTAGTGCAACTTTGCAGGAGCTTTGTGTTTGCAAACTTGCTTCGCTGTTCGATGCGAAGACGAGCAACAATGTTGCGAAAAGAAAAATATTTAATCTGCACATCCTTGTAGCTTGAAGAACTTTATACATTGGAGAAGATCAGGCTTTGCCTGGGTTTTTATACAATAATTATAATTGTTTTTTTAATTTTTCTATGCTGCTTCGCGTGACGAGTTTGCGTGATTATCTCTTCTAATTATTAAATTATGCCTGAATGAACGTTGCAAGGGCCAGAAAACAGTAATTATTTCACAGAAAATACGAAGTGGAAAATTTTGAAACTATTCTCTGTTGAACTGTAGTTTTTTTTTTATTTCAAACGTACTAATAATTATTTCTATTCAAATTTTATAAGAATAATTAGTCAAACTTGAAGCTGTGCCGAAAACTTTCAAATTGTAAATTTCAAACGTAAAGTACTATGAAAATGTAATAAAATTTAATTACACGGATTTAATAAATATTTTCTTTAATCCATAGATATGTCGATTAATTTGATTTATATCAATATTGAGTGTATTCTATTTTTTTTTTATTATTATTTAATATATATTTATATATTCTGTTTATTATTATATTGTATTGTTATTTTTTCTTTTTGTTGTTATTCTTATTTTGTATTACCCTGCCAATTAATTATTTAATTTTATCCACGCCTTAATTAGACCACCGACACTTTATCTACTTTTTCACATGCAATTAGACCCTCTTCTCCTTCTTATTCTTAGCTGAATCCTACTACAAAACAAAAAATTGTCCAAAAGATTCCTAAATTTCCAAAAAACAACTTCCAAAATTGTAAATCTGAAAAATGAGATAAATCCTAACAAATTTCTAACATTTAACTTGCTTGTATTAGAAACGAAAATACTAAAAACTCGTAGAATTTCGTACGCTGACTGCAAAATTACTGAGACAAATTTTACCACCGGTAAACAAATATGTGAAAAAAAAAATCCTTTTCGTTAAAGGATTCACGAATTCCCAGGACAAATAGACGTTATATCTGTGCTCTGCCATTCGCACGTACACCGCTCTGTTATTTGCACGAGCGGAAATCACGTATAAGGAAAATTGCCATACGTACAACGTAAATTATTTTTCGACACGATTATTATTCTAACTGCAGTAGATTGAAACGATACTGTACTGTCAATAAAATTACGATCCTCTTCAATATTAATTAGTCCAAACTCTACAGAGTCAGTTTAAAACTTGCAGAATCACAGAGAAATTCCAATAAATTATCTTGAAAATAATTACATTTATAATTATACATCCTAGCAAATACAAATTATTTAGTAAAAATCTTAAAGGAGAATAAAAACCAGCAATTTTATAATTCAAATTAATTTAGTAATCTTCCCAAAGCACTATAAACATCAATGAATATTTATTCAAAGTGGCTCAAGGACAACTCCTTGCAGATATTACGGAAGGGTTTTGTTTGTTGCCAGTGAAAGAGTCAACATCTTTGCGGAATCAAAGCAAATTGTCAATCTGATGCAATTTGGATGACCAATTTGTCCTTCAATTAAGAGAAACACGTCCTCGGACCAGAAATTAGCACGATCTTATAAAGTGCAACCGCGATTATATTCGCTTTAATACGAAACTAGCATGTTGCAGAGAATCGCGGTGAAAATTCTCTTCCTCTGCTTGCTGATCGAAGCAAGCAGATATGCTTCCGGTTCCTCGTGCCCTCGGGATTGCCCAGACGCCATATCATCCCCATGGTAAGACATTTTATAGCATCCTTTATTTTTCTTCAAGATTTGTTGAATAAATTTCTTTTCCTGAGAGGTACCACTAAATTTCTGTAATCTCTCTCTTTTTTAAACTATTTATTTAACCCCTCCACTTACAATTTCTTCTGTGACCAAACGCACGATAACTCAGATTTAATTGTTCGAATAATAATCCATCACTGATTTCCAACATACCGGTATATTTATAATTAAAAAATTATCCAAATCTATCTAAAATATTATTTTTTAATCTAACATAATTTAGATAAATTATTATTTATTTCAAATAAGTTAACGCAATATTCATAGCATAAAATTAATTCAACGTCTATTGATCCACTGATATTTTTAATTTAACAGTTTTTAGAAAATTAAAAAATATTCTATTCTATTATATTTACAGCGTCACGTGTGCCACACGTCATTGTAAGACAAGGGGTTAATATATTGAAATGTAACAAATTTACTGCCCATAAATCTAGTGTTAAAAAAATCCCAAATTCTCCATATTATTTCCACAATTCCCTTCTATTTTTCCTTCATTCTCAAAATTTCACTAAAAAAATTCCTTTGTCTTATTTCAGGTACGGAAAGCCCATCGCTGAGTCTCCAATCATCGAAGACAATCGACAATTCCCATCAGGAAGGTACAATCCTACGTCAACGAATCAACAGATCTCGGCAATCCCTTCGAGCTCTTTCAATCGATACAGCCGACCCGTCCAAAGCGGAAGACATCCCCCAAATGTTGCCGCAACCACTTCCGGAATCGCGGACAGCCGCGACAGAACCTTCTCCAACCCCTACGAGCAATCATCAGTCATCGATTTTAACCTGGCTCCTACGCAGACCGCCCCTTCATCTTCGTACCAATCATTGAATCCACGTCGACCTTTCAATAACCTCGAACCGAGTAGAAATATTCAACCCTCGCCGTTAGCTAAGCCAAGTGTCCAACAAAGTTCACCAAGCAACAGGTATCAGGAACAATACTCTGCTGCAAACTCACAGAATGTTCGAGGTACTTCGAATGATCAGAAACGAACAACCAGTGTATCTCAGATGGCTCAGCAATTCCCTGATCTCGCGCAAGTTGGACAGATCTTCCATCAGAAGGTCAATTTGGAGAATTCCAAAATTGGCAGGTACTTGAAGGAACTCATCAATATTGGTCTCGAAGTATCAGCAGATGTTAAACAAGGTGTCCAGAATCAGCCAAATCGTGAGGATCAACCAAGTCGTCCAGTTCAATCAAGTAATCAGATTCAGCCCAGTCACCAGGTTCAATCAAGTAATCAGGTTCAACCTACTCATCAGGTTCAACCTACTCACCAGGTTCAACCAACTCATCAGGTTCAACCTACTCACCAGGTTCAACCAACTCATCAGGTTCAACCTACTCATCAGGTCCAACCTAGTCACCAGGTTCAACCAAGTCACCAGGTTCAACCAAGTTATCAGGTTCAACCTATTCATCAGGTTCAATCTACTCATCAGGTTCAACCTACTCATCAGGTTCAACCTACCTATCAGGTTCAACCTATTCAACAGGTTCAACCTATTCAACAGGTTCAACCTACTCATCAGGCTCAACCTAGTCACCAGGTTGACCCAAGTTATCAGGTTCAACCTACTCACCAGGTTGAACCAAGTTATCAGGTTCACCCTACTCACCAGGTTCAACCAAATTATCAGGATCAATCCTATCATCAGGATCAATCCTATCATCAGGATCAGTCCAATCATCAGGATCAGTCCTATCATCAGGATCAGTCCAATCATCAAGATCAGTCCTATCACCTTGAACAACCAAGTCGCCAGGTTCAATCCATTCATAAAGTTCAATCTCCCGTCGAGAGACCAGGCTACGTTAATGACGATGACTCCGAGAAAGGAAGATACGTCGAGGGTTATATACCCATCAATTATGCAAACGGAAGGAGAGACAAGGAAGACTATAGGAATGAAAATGTCAGGGTCATCTACGAGGTGGATTCTGAGGATGATGACTTCCCTGAATTTGTCGACGAAGTTCCATGCGATTCAGAACTTCCTGGCCAAGTAAATAACGTAAACTCGGCCAGTTCAACGAGCCAAGTTTCCAAACAGTCTAGGAGAGATCGATCGTACGAGTCGAAGAGGACGTCGAATGTGGTCCATGCACCGGAAATGGAGTACAAATCATACAATCTCTCACCTGATTTCAATGTCCTCGAACTGCTGGAGAGTATGAAGAGGCAGAATTCCAGTTTCGCTGATACAAGTACTGTTGGAGAAAGTTCAAGGGAGGAGGAGGGATTGGAGGAAGATGATGTGGAAGCAGAGGTAAAGAGGGGCAAGCTGGAGGAGGGAAAGAGGATTGTAAAGATTGTCGAAGAGAGGAGGAACGATGAAAGGTGGAAAGAGGAAAGGAAGAATGAAGGGGTGAAAAATTTGGAGGAAAGCGAAGAGGAATATGTAGATTCGAGGGATGATTCAGTGTCGGAAGAGGAGGAGGGAGAGTCGAGCAGCGAAGATGAGTCGTTGGAGGATGAGAAGAGGAAGAAGACGATGAGAGAATCGGTGGTGCAAAAAATATCTGCGAGGAGGAGATCGAAATATGAGCAGACTTCTTCTAGAAATCAACGAGAGTTCATTGGGGTTAAAGAAGAGGAAGTATCTGAGGAGGATTCGCGGAATAGTTCTGCTTTGGACTGAAGATTTGCAGATGACGTCTGAAAGATGATGATTTTTGACTGATGTCATTTTGTAGGTGTGAATTTTGTGGAATGACTTTGGTGATAATAAATATGACTTTGTACTTTAAAATTTATCTTCATTTCTTTCTCCCTCCCTTTCATAGATGTAGTAGCTTTTATTAATATTCGTTCTTGAGGTAATATTTTTATTTTGGAGTGAAGATTTGCCGATGACGCCTGAAAGATGATGATTTTTGACTGATGTCTAGACTACGGATGTTTCTGCAAATTTCGAGTTTCACAAATGCAGGTGAGACAGGAAAACCTATCTAGGGATTTATTGCACTTAATACATATTACAATAAATACCATACTTTGGATATTTTAGATATATTTTTATATTATGTTCTTTTTGTATATTTTAGCCGTATTTAATTTGTCATAAATGCATAAAAATCCGCAGTCTACTGATGTCATTTTGTAGGTGTTAATTGTGTTGAGTAACCCTGCTGATAATAAACGTGACATTCTTCTGGAAAATTTATCATTTGTTTCTTTTTTTCCTTTGATATAAGTACTTTATGCTGGGAATATTGCTTCTTGAAGAACTATTTCTGCTTTGAAGTGAAGATTTGCCTATGACTTCAGAAAGATGATGGTATAACTTTGTCGAGTGACCTTGCTGATACTAAACATGACCTTGTACTTGAACACTTATGGTAGTTTGTACCTTCTTTCCCTTTCATAGAAGTGCTTTCTCACGGTGACTTATATAATAATATAAACTACTTTCACTTTCATCTCCCTCGTCAATTAACACGTTGATTTCAGTAGAATTGATACTTTTCCTACTAAAATTCTATCTTTGTACAGCAGGAACTTAAAAGGTACAAATAGATATGTATTCAGCGATATTTTACTTTTTGAACGTCAGTATTTAACCTGTTAACTTCGTTCGACGTGTATACACGTCAATCCAAAGTTCTATTGCGGTAGCCTTTTAACACTAAATTGTCAATTCCTTATCGACTAAAAATGTAAAAATTCCATGTTTCCCTTTCCTCCTTTCGTAAAATTTATAACAGACGCATTTACTTTGTCTTTAAAGACTATATACGTCATTTCTCTACTTTAATTCCGTACCTTGCGACGAGTTCTCAACTTTAAATTCCGCAGTTAATTGGTTAAATAATGAATGTATACAAAAATTCGTAAATATCTGGGCTACCGAAAAGTAACCCAAATTGGAGAAGTAAGAACGTAATTGGAAACGTTTTTCAACAAAAAATCGAAGGACTTCTTTAACTCTTTGAGGACGAAGACATTTTTAAATATTGAGAGGTAGTCATATATTCTGTAATATAAAACCTCCTTTTTATCAGAAAGATAAACTATCAATGTGTACATATTATAAATCACTAATTGTTTAATCATATTTCGACAGTTGTATTTCAATTTTTCGACTTTAACCGTGTATACATGCAGGAATAAACTGTAACTAAATTTTTCCTGACACCGCATATATGCGACGCTAGTCCTCAAAGGGTTAAAAAAGGAATCGAACAACTACCTTTACGCTGGCAAAAAGTGTTAGAAAATTATGGAAATTATTTTGTTGTCTAGTATTTCAGATTTCTTTAATAAATAAATGTTTTTCGCCAGGAAAAAAAATTTGGATTACCTTTCGGTACCCCTGATACAATTGAAAGGTCATATGATATTTCCTTGAATTCAATAGCTCCATGTCAAAGTGTTAGAAACGAAAAGAAAGCAGGTCACTCTATGAAAGTTTAGCAGAAAGACAGTTCATCGATTCGAGATCATCCAGCGTGGAATTTCGTTATCGGATCGGATACTAAAAACCGTATAGCCCTCTCGACGTGATCCCAGATAAAAGTATTTCCCGAGGAGATCACTCTACACGTACTTCTGGCTGCGCAGCCACAAAAATAGTGTATCTGATCGAGCATCAAGAGATATAAGGGGAAAAGAAGCAACCTTAAACCCCGTAGAAACGAAAAGTTGGAGATTAAAACGTTACTTCCACGCCGTCGAGAGAGAAATAGTTTGAGGGTCGTAGAATAAAAAACCTGAGCGAGAAATAACGGGATTGCGATTAACCATCCTAACCGTTGAAGATTCTTTCAAAAAGAATTCCTGAGTTTGTGTTTTTAGGGCAGTTTTTGTAGAATCATTTCAGTTTGATGAGACTTCTTCAGTTTTGTAATATTGACCATTATTGGCAGAATGTTACATGCTGATTGCTAGTAAAATTAATAGCAGGTATAATCAACGTGTTAAAACCAAGATATTAACACTAGAATGACCGACGTTAAATTGATTACATTTAAATATATTAAATAAGTACTTTGGAAGAAGAGGGATCAAGGGGTGGAAAGTATGATCGATTTGGTAATCTGTGTTTTATGAGATCAATGTAGAATTTCTAGTCTAGAACTCTCCTGTAAACTTAGGGAATTTTTGAAAAACAATGTGAACAAGTCATTTTGACTTGCTTGGTCGTTCTAGTGTTAACCCTTTGTAGTAAGGTTAAAGTACCAGTAATTGACCATGTGCCAGTAGTTGACCATTTCTTAGAAAACATAAAGAAATAAGGTTTGCATAAGTTATGCACTTTCGATGAAAGTGAATTTCAAATACCGCAGCATCTGTCGATTATATTTTGAAACAATTACATGTAAAGTGAAGTATACCTATTAACAGCGAACGTTTGAATTTAATAAGGTAAGTAATATGCCGTTATATTTCTATTTCCTTAACGTTTCTGTTAAGAAGGGCTGTACGGTTCAGGTAAAAAAATCATAGATTGTGAAGATTTTGCAAATGAATTATTTACTGTTTAAGACCTTGCAACGTTTTATGAGTAATATATACATCGTTTTTATTATTTTAACCACAAAATGCAATAATTTTTTAATGGTCAACTTCTGGATATTGGTACTCTACAATTTTCAGAAGTTGACAGGCATGGTTAATTACCGACGTTTCTCATTTAAATTTGTTTACGATTTATAATGTATCCGTTTTACATCTCACTTTATTAGAAATACAAAATGTAAATCGATATATTGTAGTTTTAGTCGATGACACGGTCAACTATTAACTGCATTCGCGGTCAATTATTGATCAGTGTCCAATGTCTATTCTGTTCTTCTTTTATTATTTAATTATTAATGATAATTTGTACTGGTAACTGTTAAAATTAAATGATAATAAAGTGATTTTCAGCATTAATGCTGTAGCCCTGCGTCGAATATAAGCGGTAAACTACTAACGAAAAAAGGTGGTCAATTTCTAGTTTTATCGATCTCAAAAGTGTTCAACTACTGAAGTATTTGTCGAATTTTTAAATATATTTCTCAAATTTGTATAACTTATGTTTTTTTAAAAATTGGTCTTGGTACATAATCTAGAATGTTCAAAGAACATCTCCAAGCATCGACTCTCGCCAGTTATTGACAGAGTAAATAGTTATCATTGTTTCTATCGAAAATTTCTCTTAACTGGTCAACTACTGGTACCATTACCTTACTTTGTGACATTTCTGTAACAAACTAAAAAAAGATCCTACAAAAGCCATACAGACCATATTTATTCCCTTTTAACTCATTGTATCATTACTGCTACATACCATATTATCAAAATAATACACCACGTTACGCAGAGATTCCGCTAAATAGTATATTACTGCAAATCAGTTTTGATAGTTCGGTTTTTATTTATTTCAGAATTTATGATCATGGGTTACAAGGGTTTAACACGTTGACTGCCATGGGAGTCGCCGATGACCGGCGCTATTGAATTCAATGAAATTCCATGCAAAATTTATGACTTTTTAAACATATTAAATATTTAAATATCAACGTTAATAAGATAAAGGTCTAGTAGATATCGATCTATCAATGTCTTCAAAGTATCTACTTTATAAAGATGTAATTTTAATAGAAAAAGTTCTACTTCAGGAGAAGTGACGTAACGAGCAAAATACCGGTAGCCTTCTACGTGTTAATAATAAATAATCTACAAAATACTTTAAATATAAGCTCAAAATCTCTTAAATCCACAATGTATCAGCAAATATCCACTAATTTCAAGAGTTTTAACGTAAAACCGATAAAACTCGTCCCTCTCGTTACTCAAATCAACGTAGAAATTCAGTCTCGTTGTAAAATTCCGAAAAGCGTAAATTGCAAAAGACCATTCTCTCGTCGAGAACAGCAGGCATAAAACTTTTTACTACGTCCTCTTATTTAGAACGCAACGGCATACGTGTAGTGGTGGAAGGCCTTTCGCAAACTCGGAAATGCAGTAGTTCGCAGAAATTCCACGAATCCTTCTCAATCGTGTACACGACTAAATCCCAAACATATCCTCGCGAACCATCAACAAATTTCGCAACTCCGTGCCATCGGTGACATTGATGCGCGTGAAATTGCAAAATTCCCTTATTAAAACAATCGAAAGAAAATTCCTTTAAAAGCCGAACAAACGACGTTCGAATCATCAGTCAGCTCTTCGACATCCATCAGATAGTCCGAGCAATCGTGAAACATGCGTGTCAGCAGTGCTTTCATTCTTCTCGCTGTTATCGCAGTGGCTTGGGCCATTCCTGCACCCAAGGTCACCAAAGAGTCGTCGATCGACGATGTTGAAATCGAGAAGAAAGATCTTAAGATCGGTGAGGAAATTGGAGATGATAAGGAACGTGCTAAAAAATCTGCAACCTTTTGCGTAGAGGTGAGATCTGGTTCTCAACATGCTAAAGCTGTTCCATGTGGTTGCGCTCAAACTCCATGTGGATGCAACAAGGAAAATCACGAAGAGATGGATCAGACTCCATGTGGATGCCATAAACATCAACCTCATAAGATACATCAGACAGTGCACACTGTACACATAGTGCAACAGAATGAAGAATCGAAAGAACAATCGAAGGAAGAATCGAAAGAAGAGCCATGCGAGGAAGTAACAACTCCAGCTCCTGTTGTACTTGAGTCTACGATTTTACCGGAAACGACAACTCCGGAAGTAGTTGTAACTGAACCTACTACAGTGCCACCTACTACAGAGTCACCTACTACAGTGCCACCTACTACAGTGCCAGCTACTACAGTGCCACCTACAACGACGACTGCGGAGGTAGAGATTGTCACTGAGCCACCAAAGAGTGAGAAGATGGTTGAGCAGCCTTGCAAGGAGCACATGGTGGTTGTACAAATGCAACCACCTCGTTGTCAACACCATGCCGTTATCACTGAGTGTGATTGCAAACCACCCAGCATGCCTGTTCCAGTTATGCCGATGCCGATGATGGAAGGCATGTACCCCATGGTTAAAGATCATCCGATGCATCATCTTTTTAAGGAGAGGATGCATATGATGCCTGGTATGGCACATATGATGCCTGGTGTTGCGCATAAGATCGAGAAATGGACGAAGGTGGGTGTTTAGAAGATTTTTAGAATGTTTTGGAGATGATTTTTGTAAGATTTTGATGGAGTTTGTGGATATTGAGAATGGGGTGTGAATGGCTTGATGATGAGCGTTGATAGGATGTTTAATTTTATGGTTTGTTACAGGTTTAAAGGGGAGCTTCAAGGGGTTCGTGTGGAGTGGAGTTTCGTCTATGGTGAATAATGTATTTTACATTTTGATACGCTAGGCAGAAATAAATCCATGCGAATGTAATACAATGTTTCATTTCTATAATTCCTTCCTGGATGATTTATAAATCTAGAAATTTAAGAGTTGATAGGATAGAATCGAAAATCTACGCTGATACTATCTTTCTCAAAGATACACCATACGTTTAACTATAAATCTACCTAAATCTTTAAATAATCAGAGTTGCTGAAACTAAGAATTCTAATAAATCGGGAGCCAATGAAATATAATCGAAAATCTATGCAGAAAGCATTCTTCTCAAAGATACATGACTTCTTCCTTTTAAATCTATCTCAATCCTAAATTAATCGAAGTTACTACAATCAAAAATTCTAAAAATAGACACAAAGAATCTAAAAGAACATAATGGTGTCTACAAATGCTCTCGCCTCACTCTACTAACAAGACTTTTAAATTCCCATCACCTACACCCTTAAAATTACAAATGCCACGTGAAATACTTACAATCAGTTAAAAACCAAAAGAGCCATAAACAACACTAGATTTACTAAGTCACATAAAATTTTTCCTAAAAGTTCTCCAAATTCCTAACAATGCCATAGAAAAAATATCTTACGTCGATCTTATAAAATAAAAATGCCTAAAACAATGATTTTTTTCCATCCTCTGATTTCTTTCTATCTAAAATATTTATTCAACATAATTAAATATAATAGTTGTAACGGCAGTAATTCTACCGTTAAAAATTAAAATACCAAAGGACAACTAGAGGTCGAAACACCCAGAAAAAATTCAAGACTGCAGCACATCGTACACAAACGATTCAAGAAACATATTCTAACGTTAGAATGGGACGGAAATCATTTTGATAAACCGTACAGAATCAGTCAAACTGGGGGGAAAGGATCGAGTACAATTATCGGTTCGCACATTGGACCGCAATCTCCTGTGATTTATTACGGGACGTGTTATAGAATGGTCCCTCCCTGGTATGGACTCTATACGATTCCCTTTTGAGAGATTGGGTTCAAAGGGTTCAAATGGTACCTGCTATTAGGATCAATACACGAATCTCTACGTACGAATGCTGGTATTATGGTATTCTTAACCTATCGCTATTCGTTTCATCAGAACGTGGATGAATGGTTTATATTGTTACCATAAAACGGGTCGTCTTTTGAGGATATGGGGTTGAATTGGAAGGACTGTGAAACGATCATTTTAGAGGAAAGCAATTTATATTGATTTTGTTACTTCAGTTAAACTTGAGAGTTTGTTGAAATAGAATTTCATTGGTTTAGATAATTATATAGTTTTTGAGAAAACAATTGTAATAATGTGAATATTGAACTTGTGAAGTTCCCGGATTTTATTATAGTCATAAAATAATATTTTATTATAAATAGGTAGATAGAGGGTGGGGTATCTATTTCAAATGATTTATTCTTTAAAGGTCATAACCTTTTGATTCGATTTAGTAAATATTAACAATCAAAAATACAACCTTTATCCGCTAATTCAAAAACAGAATGTAAATTTTTATTCAAAAGCAATCACCAATGACTGAATGAATTTCAAATTGCATCTACAGTTTACAAAATTCCAACCAATTTTATATTGCGTAACAGTAACTACAATAATTACAATAAATATCATCCCAATTTATAACCCCATAAATTAATAAAAGTAAAATAAAATAAACTTCAATTATCGTACAAACACCGTAGTGATAAAATCTGCGATAAATCTCATTCGCAGATTCAAAAATTCGAAAAATGTCATGAAAACCATCGTTCCTTTGAATTTTTCCCAAATAATCAAAATATACTGCAAATTTCTCCGATTAAAAATATTCATCTCACGTTTCTGCATCCGTGTGCGAATAAAAATCCAGCTTGGTCGAAAATTCTCCTACCTTTTCGAATTTTGCACTCCCATTCTTCAAAGATTCCTTTCCTCGTGCCGTTAAAAACCGCTGAATTCGTCTGATCGAACTTCGATTTTTCGCGCCGCTTGTTCTCCACGGCTCCTTCCGGCGAGAGCGGTTTCCGTCGGAGCGAATATAATTTCAATATTTAAATACGTAGGTTAGAAAGTCACGAATCTCGATATGTATACTATTTTATCATTTTTTCCTTCCTTTCATTTTCACCAACGAGTCGAACCAATCCCATTGAAACGTCGATGGATCGATTCGCTCATGAATTTCCTCTTCGTGTTCGCGTCTACGATTCGTTTTTACGCAGAGATTTATGAGACTCGAACTGCATCGCGAATAAATTCACTCGACATTCGAGAAATTATGTAAATGTCACGAAACACATCGCACCAATCGACGATGCAGTGCCGTGTCAGAGTTCGAGATTTCCTGGTATAATCGAACTTCCGGTTACGGTATTTCCTTGCCTTTGAAGTTCCTGTGGCGAGATTATAGTGGAAATCGTATTTCACTATGGAAAATTTCTGTAGTTTATCACTAGAACTACCAAACAAGACAAAAAGCGTCGTCACCAATTTTTATGAAAAGTTACCTACGTTAATTTTATAAAATACAGATTACCAAATCGATTATCTTTTCCATCTCCTGAATTCTGTTTTTCTAAAATACATGTTTAATATATTGAAATAAAATAGGTTTAACGCCGGCAGTTCTAGTATTATATTTTATATTTGCATACATTTATCAATTTACTCGTTTAGTTAATACTACTTGTTAATTTAACTCCAATTAATACCACTCTCAACATTTAAACTCAATGTGCATATTCTTCTTAGCAAATGATCCAATTTATTCCTGCTTCTTCATCCCTTCCTATATTCCTTACTCCTGAAGTCCTGTTCCTATTTCTTCCATTCTTATCTATTTTTATATATATTATATATTTTAGCTTTATCTATTTTATGTTATTTAATTTTAAGCTAAATTTAATCTATTGTTTTCTTATTGATTTATATTTATATTTTATATATATACATACACACGCTGATTGGTCATCATTTTGTAGTACACTAAAGGGCGTATTGCTCGTTGATGAATAAATAAATAAATAAATACGTTGAACGCCACCAGAATTTTGCAGTTTCATTATTTTCATTGAAGTGTAATTTTTCCTTTATCATCCGCCAAGACAAATCATTTCGCAACCTTAAAAAAAATTAAATCATTTACAACAATATCTCTTAACAATTTAGAATCCTCCAAAAATTCCATCTTCAATCGACTAAATTATTGTTCCTCAAAAATAATACTCCTTCAGTCAGCAAACTGTCGAGAAATTTCATATCATCTCACAAAATTCAATCAACCTCTCCTAGAAAAAAAGCACGAAGGATTTTCTCATCGAATCTTCGTCGAGGATCTCTTTAATTTATCGAAGGTCAGGTCGAAGTATAGAACTTCGTCTGACCGATGTTGTAAATTCGATTACCACGAACTTCGACGAATTGGCTCCGGGCAGGTTGTTCAGTCGATATTGCAAAGATGTAATCGATTCTGTTGCTTCGACCGGGGGATGATACGTTCTTATGGGGGTGGAATGAACGTATTCAGTCAAATTCGATGCGGCGAATCCAAACGTACGAAATGTTGGCAAATCCGAGGGGGATACGTACAAGTGTGCCATTTTGGTTGCACAAATCGCATTTGATCGTAATGCAGATTTAGTAGGGACGAATTGCACTGGGATTACGATGAAACACATTCGCCAGCTTGTTAATTAATCGCTGATACGTGTACTACATCATTTTACATCGGTTTTTCGGTATGTGCGGAAATTGCAGTTTTTTCCAACGATTGTCGGACAGTTGGAATCTTTTTTTTTATTTTAGGGTTAATTTATTTTCGTGCAAGGGGCAATTAACATTTGTTACTGGTTGTTACTATCAAGTGAAAATTTTGTTTGAATTTTAAAAAGACATTGTTTCTATTTGTGGAGTTGTTTAAACATAGATTTGCAAATTTTATAATACTTTGTGAAGAGAAAATAAATCTAAATTATTCCAAGACTGAGAGGAATTTTGAAAAAGAGTGTAAATTATTAGGGTAAAAGAATGTCGTTTTTTTCGAGCATATGACGAAACAAAAAACGGCTCATTAAATATTTTGGATTAAAAGCCAACGAATTTTATGAGCGAGGTATTAAAACTGCCAGATCGATGGAGAAAGATTATATGAAACCGTACAAATTATATTTTAGATTAAAATTTGTAAATTAAATTCTTAAAATTATTCACACCTACGTTTCATCATCATTATTAGGTACACCGAATATTTCATCACATTTTGCACAGGTAATCGATTCGACAAGCGAATGACTCGTATCAAGAATCACTGCTTGATTCTCATTTTGCTAATTTAATTCTAAATCATTGCCAAGAAATGAAAGAAGTCATTAATTGAATAGCTTTTAGAAAACTCGAAATATGGCATTTCATTTAGCACATCAAAAAGGTCACGTTATGGAAGACTAAGCGATTTAATAAATTAAATGTCATAAGGGTCACATCGTTGATTGTAGCTATAGAATTCAATAAAATTTTATATAAATTATAAATTGTAATATCAGCGAATTTTCTGGTAATTTCAATATTCAAATATTGACATAAAATCGTCGGGTTGATTAAGTATCTATTTGTGTCCTTGACCCCTTGCCCTACAATGACGTGTGGTACTCGTGAGACAACAAATGTAATACGAAATTTTGAAGTTTTCCAAAAATTTGAATGAATTGAAAATTACTTCTATGCTATTAATATTATTATTAATTAATTAATTTTAACTTATCGTACTTTCCGTCACAAAAAAAAATCGAGGGGCAGGTCAAGGATTCTGCTGTGTAAAAATAAAATTTTAGAAAAAATTTCACTTTGACAAAACTGATAAAACCCATGACCTTTAATGTGTTAAAAAGTGAAATGAAATTCTTCAAAGTTACTTTTAAATCAATAAATATTTTTCCCGCCATTTAACCGATCACTGGACTTTGTCCACCTCGTGATTTTGACCATCGACAACTTCCAACTGCATTGTTTTCAAACAAAAATAGAAAAACGACCGTAATGTTAACCGATGGCACGAAAGTAAACGGCACATACGAGTGTAACGGAAATCCGTCTGAACATAGGAAAAAGATAAGAAAAGCTGGTGCAACCTCTCTTTCCTTTTGTTGCCCCTGGAGACAGCGGCGAGTCGAGTGTCATCTGAGAAAGGGCGTGCAAACACGTCGGAATACAAATTCCTCTTTCTCTCTCGATGTTCCAACGACGGAACCATCGTCGCAGTCACTACCATCACCGTACCATCACGTTTTCTTGTAACCCACGAAAAAGAAAGGTAGGAAGTCCCGGGTGTGCTCGCTCTTCCGCGAAGATGCGGACAATCTTTGCCCTCGGCTCTATGCGCCGCGAGATCTTGTGAAATGAATCGGATATCAGCCACCGACGGAATTCTCATCCATGAAATCGACGGGAACTGGATTCATTCGATCTTCGATTCTCCTATGACCGGAGACATCAACAATGACTCTTCTTTGCGTAAGGATTATCTCACTATTTTTTTCTCTTCGGGAATTCCTTGTTCTTTTGGGAAATTTCTTAATCTTTTTTGTTATTGTGAAAAATGTAGATTGATTGGGTTTTAGGGTTCTAGGGTGCGACAATTTAATATATCCACACTGCGTGTCTCATCGGGCGGTGTGTACCACCGGTGGCTCACGCTTCAGTGTTTTTCAGTAGGCACACAGTGGAAAAAAAACTAAGTTTTGGTGGCTGTGAATGCTCTTAAAACGAAAATATTTAATATTTAAGATTAAGTCTACCAAGGTATGTGATGTCCTTGAAATTTTTAACGCTGTTAGTTTTTCAGTTTACTACGTTCATCTTGAAGGCTATAAGCGACTAAATCGATCAAATTTTATATAAAAGACCGGTTTCACATTTCTTCTAAAAATTATCTAAATTGATGGGGCAGCCGTGAAGTAAATACTCCACTTTTATCTTACTAAACTTAGATTAGTTAATTAATCATCTTTTTCGGCTCTTTATTTCTCTTTTTCTATAGTGATTACTAAGTGTATCTAAATTGTAGTAGATATAACGTTGGTAGCTACCGGCGTTAAATCTATTATATTTCAATATATTGAATATTGTACTTTAGAAAAAGAAAAATCAAGAGATGCATACGATGATTAATTAGAAGAATTAGTAGAAGAGCAAAAAAGGGAAAAAAGGGGGTTAAAGTGACGGTCACTAGTTGAAGTCCCGGAGTGCACTTCATTGTTGTAGTCTCTAAAATATTTTTTAACGATGTAGCTAGTAACGAGCTTGTTCCAACTTGTATTGCTTGTCACACTAACTGGGATCCTCGTCTCCGTGGCCGCCGTTTCACGTTTGATGGAAGTGGCCATCAATCTCATACATCCGACCACTGTCTTCTTGTTGCACCAGTCCGGCAAATTAATCGTCGTGAGTATGCGAACGTAATGGCTTGAGGCACGTTAAACACTCGCCGAAGAAATGACTGTGGTTGAGGAATTTTGAGAATTTTGAATATAACATTCGTTTCAAGGGTGGTTGCAAAAATTTGAATTTGGAGAACGTATGATCTTTGTTGAATTCAGTGAGAAATAATTAAAAATTAATATGAAATTTTGTGAGTTACTTTAATAAAGATAATGACATGAGGCATGCCAGTCAGTTGACGAATAGACGACTGTGGTTGATGAATTTTTTAGAATTTTGAATTTAAGATTCGTTTATGAAGAACATCTTTTTCTTTGTTGAATTCGGCGAGAATTAATTAGAGATTAGTATGAACTTTGGGAATTTGAAAATGAAAATAATTATTTGAGGTATGTCAATGAGATGGCGAATAAACTGTAGCAAGAAATTTTAGAAATTTGTCCTCTAATATTTATCCTTGAGAGTAGTCGAAAAATTAGAATTTGGAGAACCCATAATCTTTGTTGAATTCAAGAAAAATATAATTGCAATAAAATATGACACGGTTTAATTATTAGAGAAAGAAATTCTTCATATATTTCAGACCCAATATTTTCAGATATCCTTTAAAACTCAGAATGCAAATTTTAATTCGCAAAAATGGGAATATATTGTTGATTTTTATTAAAATTAATGTACACCAGCGGTCAGGAATAAAAAAAAGAGAAGATGAAGCGAACATATGATCTCGTAACATTGTAAAAGAGCGAAGGAAATCGTGAAAAATGCGTGCGCGCTTAAAAGTGTATTTTACACCTTACCGAGCAAACCGTATAAAAACAGCAAGAAGAGGCGAGGATATGGAAATTTATTTTGACGGGGCGTGCGAAAATAAATGTGAATCCATTCGACACCTTTGATTTTCACGTCGCGTACACGTCATCATGATATTAGCCTTTTGAGGATGCGCAATCGGCCATTCCGAACGGATTTATCTGTTTCCGGGCTTAACGAGCGTGAAATTAATCGGTGTTTTTAATTGCCGCCGGTATAACGAGTACGAAAAGGCGTATTGCAAATTGAAACGAATTGGCATGGCTGCTACGAAAGATTCATGCTCCGTTAGCCCCTGCGTGTTAACGCGAAATCCATTCTGTCGGTCAATTGGCAATTCCAGAAACGAGAGTGGGACATTTTCCATCCCATTTGTGTTTAATTGTCATTCTTTTTATCACCTTGATTACACAACCCTGCGGAATTAACCCTCTCGCCTTGTCATTCCTTTGGGATGTCGTATTTGGTCTTTCAAAGGGCGGTCAGCATTGAGTAATCAGTTTTATGGTGTATCTTTTAATGGGAGAATTATTGAGATATAACAATGTAGGGTGAATTTTTAAAGGCAATTTGGTGCTAAATTTCTGTTAGTTATGAAGTTTTATGAGTTTCGTTTCGTATGATTGGGGCTTATGTTGTAATTGCTATTCAAAATTCTAAAAATTTAACGAAGATACTAACAAAAAGTTTATTGCAGTTGAAACGTATTCCTGTAAGAGAATTTAAACAAAACATTACTCAAAAATGTACGAAATTTAAAACTGATAAAAAAAATTTTGAACTAAGTGCTATGCGTTGAGTTTTGTTCGGTGTGGTTGGGGCATAATGTGATAATTATTGATATTCAACACTCTGAATTGGGAATTTGAAAAAAGCGCACTGCTCAAAAATTTACGAACTTTAAAACTGATAAATTTTTGAACTGACTGGCATGAGTTAAATTTTATTCGGTATAATTGGGGCATAAAATTACGACTAGTAATAAACAATAAGTCAAATAATTTAACACCAATTTAACACCACCGGAACATTTTTATAAAGCAGAAACTTTAAAGACACTGGCAGATAGATATTTAGTAAACCTTTGTCTTTCTAATGCCATATTCAAAAACGCAATGAAATTTATTTAATTAATTCGGGGCTTAAAATCCGTTATCACTGATATTCAATAATTGAAGGCAACTGGTTTAATTTAAGTGACGATAGGAATAAGGTGTTATTTAATTTTAAGGCTACTCCTTTATCGCCACTGTTACACTGATTTCAAATTGCTGCAGTCTGTTACTGCCCGCCCAATTCGATTTGGTGTGGTTACGCCATAAGCTCCACTATTAATGCGACTCGGAATTGTAACGCAAGTGGTTTCGATGACAGTGGCGACAATGGACTAAATTCTAACGATTCACCTTCAGTACAGTTTTTGGGATAAAGTTTAAATGTTGAAAAACCAAAATTTCTATTTTTTTGTACAGGGTATTTCAAAAGTAGTCACGGCTTTCACGGGTTGTTCTACACCCTCGGATCATCGAATACTTTGATGTTAACACGTTACCGACCGGTAGCCGATAAATCGGCTTTTTGGGCTTAACAATTTTGGACTTTTAACTTATTAATTGGTTGCTATGGCAATTAATAAATTATTATTTTTCATTGCGGTTAACTGTGCCAAGGACTCAGTGAAGAAACTTTGCAATTTTCGAAGAGATATCAATATCAGGGAAATATTTGCGTGCAGATGTTAAAAAATACCGGTCGGTAAAGTATTAAGAACAAAATGTATAGTCGCACTAAAAACAAACCTACTAAAATCTTAGTAAAAATTATATATACCTCAGAAACGTGTTGATTCGTTGCTTTAATGGCTGAGAGTAGATATACAATGGCTATGGTGAAAGTGCTTAAGTGGTTGAGAGCAAATGTACGACACCCAACTACGGGTTGATACCAGTATGGGGATGAATTACCAAGTAGCCCACAAAAAGATGTGTTTGGTGATCCAGGTACTCGTCTTCGAAAGTATTATACACTCACTGATACGCGAAAATATTTAAACGCGATCACAGAGCAGTGATTGCTCGTCGACGGTCGAGGGCAAACTGATAGCTGGATAGACGAACATTGGAATGTCTTATTGTTATGATTCCCGGAAAAGATACCTGTAGGTTACGGGCGCCGAGTTTCACCGAGTATGTTTTGATAACACGCCGCCGCGGTCGTTGTACTTCTCGGTCAGTCGAGTGGAACTAATTTCTCTCGTTGCTCATAGAATTAATTTGAAAATTGCAAATGGAATTAAACAATATTATTTATTTATTATTAATTATAATAAATAATTTATAATCAAATGTTACAAATGCAATGCATTGTTTAATGCAGCGTTATTGTCGAAAATCTATAGATATAAAATGTATTTGTATAGGAAACTACATATAATAACATGTTATTTTTGTTTCTCCTACCATTAGAATTTCTTCTAGACGTCTAGTTTTTTTACACAAATTGATTCTAAAAATCTTCTGGAATATAACGCGTACTACTTTAATATTATAAACGTTTAGACATGTTTAAACAGTGTACAAATGGGAAACGGCGTCCGAAATTTCCCAATTTGGGGATATTTTTCTATTTATCTTAAAAACAAGGGGTGCTTTCCTTACTAGTTTGATGACCCAGTACTCCATTTTCTAATTTCATGTAGCATTAGTAAGAATGTTTGTTTCTTAGCGAATGGTCAGAGACCCGGAAGCCCGACTTACTCAGCTAAAATATATTTGCAAAGACAATTAAAAATAAATTTGCGTGAGAACGGTTCGTTTCTGACCCACGGTTCCCCTCAAGCATTTTACCTACAAGATGAATACGATGAGCCAATAAAAAAGATTTGATATTCTTCCGCGAATTTTGTGTTATATTTTTTTCGCAAAATTCCATCGATCCAAAGATGTAGAACAACGCCTGAAAGCCATGACAACTACTTTTGTAATACCTACATTCTAATTACTAATTACAATCTGTATTATCGTTTGTATTATAGTTAACTAAAAAAAGTCTTATTTATCTTAACAGTTATTAATCGATAATAATTAATCCTTCGCGATCCAGATTATTTTCCAATTTTTGGTCAGTTGATGAAATTTTATATAAAGTCATTATACTTAGTTAAGTTAACATTATTCAAATTACCGTTTAGTTATCATTAAATAATTATTATTGTTCCTATAGTTATTTATCCACAGACATAAAGCTATCATTTTGAAATCTTTTGACACCTCTTATCAAAACCAGTACTTTTTAGAAAAACAGTAGGAGTAATCTAACACACTTTATATACATACTGAGCTTTACTTCAATGCAAAATGAAACGAGAACAGGGCCGTAGAGCCCATGGCCAGTTAATGTTGAAAACGTGGCTGTTCGCAGTGGTTAATAAACCAAAGTGCAAGTTTGACGTGGCGTGCCTTTCGAAAAATCTGCACAACGAAACATGCTGACGGAGTCGGAGGAGGATGCGAGCCAACCCCTACATATAGGGGTGGGATTATAGACATCGGTATAAGAGCACCCTTTGTACCCTACACAACCACGACCATTCCTGATTTCGTATATGAAGCTGAAGTTGCACAGGGAAGCTCCGAGGACGAAGATTCTGAGAATAAAATTTCCTAAGAAGAAAAAAATTCAAAATTGACCTTCTAAAAATTGTAAATTTTTGATTGTTTTGAAATACTGCTATTATCCATGCCATCGGAGATTGTATTTCTTAAAGATAATAAATGGTGACTGTGAATTCTTTTTTTTTGTATGTTTCACTTCGCTTTTATTTGATTTTTGTTAAAATATATTAAGAAATCTCTCGGGCTTTTGGATTAATTAATTTCTCAAATAAAATGCAATATTAATAAACAATTTGGCGTGCTGTTTCAGAATCTTGAAGATTGAGGAATTTTGAATTTATAGAAATTTTTATTCAAAACAAGTTTCCTACTTGAGAATTCTAACTTTTGGTTTAAGTTTTTGCAAAATATATTATTTACATTTGTACTAATTAGGATCTTGATAAATGACAATAATTATTTTTAAATTGCAAAGAAGGAGAATTATAGAATTTTAAATATGCAAAATACATTTTTTTACATCAGTACTGATTGCAAAATTGATAAAATTTATCAACATTAAAAGTAAGGAATAAACAAAATATTCAATCATTCTATCGCAAACAACTTAGTTTCTGGAAGTTTCCAGAAATAAATCCAATTTGACGACGTCTTCCAAAGAAATTCCTACTGTGACTTTCCACTGACCCTAGGGACTTCCTAGTGATTTCGAACTACTTCTCATTCAAAGCCTTTTTCCAACCGAACTTCAAACTTACAACTATCATCTCAAAAAACCTCGAAAATAACGTAGGAATCAAAATAATCTACGTTTCTTTCAAATATGGAAAAAGAAACTTCCAAGAAAAAAATTGCCGAATCAACGGAATTTTCCACGAAATTTGGCGACGTATCTCAATTCCCATCGAAGTCGCACGGATGAGAAATCCATGACAATAATTCTCTCCGGAATTTCAATTTAATGCTCGTCAAACGGCATGTGACAAAATAATGTCAAACTCGACATTGTCGTGAAAATTATTGGCCAACGTCACCGTAGAGACTTGAAAATAATTAATCTGCCGTGTAAGAGATCTACGAATTCGTTGGGAACTGGAAAGCCTCATTTTCTGAGACAATTAACGAGGACGCGATTTATCAATCTCAGATTAATTTCGTAATAATTAATAGCCTATCGTTACGAATTTCGCATCTTCAATCCTCCCTTTTTGAGATCCTTGATGATCGTTCAAGGATTCTTCTCCGTTTTGAAATTTAACAGTCGAGGTATGATAATGACTTCTATTTTTTTATGAGTCTTGATTAATAAGGGAGATTAAGCGTAATTGTCATGGCAATTAAAGTAAACCTGATGATGAGGAATGGTAGCAGGGATGAAGAGGAGGATGAGATTTTTTGGGGTCTTCTTTCATCGACAATTTTAAATGGTTTGGGTATTGTTACCAAAAAGGGAGATTTGTTATAATTTGTCAACCCTTCATAGCCGAACTGATTTGGAAATTTTTGAAGCTTTTGTTTAACTACTAATTTTTCAAACTGAAGTGTAAGGAAATTTGAAAAGTGAAGAAAATTTAGATAAAGTCTGTGAAATGATGAGACTATTATTTTGAAAATTACCGAATATTTTCGAGGTTTCGGAATTGTTAATTTTCAATTTGGCTTGAAGATTATTTCGGCGATGTTGATTATGGGATTTGTTAATTTTTAAAATTGTACAGGTTAAGAAATTTTTTGATATTGTAGATGTTTCTGTATTCTCAATTTTGAATGCAAATAGACATTTTGTTCTTGAAGTTAATTTGAATAAGATTTGTTGATTTTTAAAAAGGCACTGATTAGATAATTTTTTGTATATTTTGCAGTGGTAATAAAGAATTTAATGTGCATTTCGATAAATTTGACCGATCCAACATTTTAATTTGGAATCATCAAATGGTTTCAGTGGTATTGTGATATTAATGGAAAAAAATGATGTTGATGGATCGTTAAAGCTGTTTCATAATAATTAAATTATTAGAGTGCCAAAAAGTGCATGAAAAACGATTTACCGTGAATATTTCCCTTAACGGGAGGAATTTTAAAGATTTAATTTTAAAATATTCCAATTGCCATTTAACATCGATCTCTCGTGTGAAATAAAACTGGATGATCATGAATGGAGCTTCGATTTTTATTTTCATTCGGATTTTTCGCGCAAATAAACAAAATTGAGGTTACTGGATGCGTAATTGACAGAAAAAATTAGAGAGGAAAATGTGATGGTCACTCTCTCCGTTTTTATCAACGAATTCCATACGCTTTTTGAGTAAAATTAATGAAAAATGGACGTAAGTAGAGCTGAAATTATTTTTAATAACAATATTTCGACAATCAAATGATATTTGTGATGCTACTGACAAATTATATTTTTCTCTTAATTACAAAATTAAAAACTATTCCTCGAAACTTAATAGTCAAAGTAACAATTTCATCTTTTTGGATACCTTCTTCAAAGACACTTAAATATCTTTTAATAATCTTTCTTCTAATTTGCATTAATTAATTTTCCATTTACTTCTCCGAATTATTTGTTGTTACCTCATAAAATCACAATTATAAAATTTCTATATCTTTTTATTTTATTCATTCCGCATCTCATAATATTCTGTATTAGACAATTAAAATTGCAAACAAGAAATAATAATTAATACAAATTAATTAGCCCTACTGGATATCATTCTGTTTCGCGTCAAACAGAAAGTGTGCTATAGTAAAGTAGATTAATTTATGTTGTTAATTAGATTCTCGGTTGAACAATTTTCTTTGTTAATGCAGCCAGAAGTCATCTTAATGGACTTGAACACGAAATTTCCTTCACTGCAGTATATTCTGAGACCTGAGTACGCACCCTATTTGAATACAGCTGGTACAGTCCTTTTAGGGTGGCTAATTGTATCTTGGATGTCTTACGTATGTATATTAACAGTTTAATTAGCCAATCTATGTACATTCACAGCTGTGAAGTTTCACTTAAACTGACTTCTTTCAAAAAATTGTCAAATAAATTTGTCTTAATTAAATAAATGACGAGGGTAGAAAACTTGATCGATTCAAAAGTCCTAAGTCTTCCAGATTTCTTGTGGAAAATTGAAAATAGTGTTAGAAATTTCGTAAAAATTTTCAAAAAATTCAGTTTAAGCCGGTAAATTTAAAGATAAAATTGCATTATTTTAATAGATATTAAAATAAGTACAGAAATTGCTTTTCTGATGATACAGGAAAATTTGTAAGTTGCTTCAGTGGAATTTCTACTACTTTTTAAAAATATTATGACTTTGTTATGTAATTTTAACACTACAGAAACCGAAGTAATCAAAATCTGTTAATTTAATGGCTTTTTTAAGATAATGTGGACGTTACTGGCACCGTTGAGTTTAACAGCGATAGCTGTAATTCTCGTTTGTCCAAAGACAATTGAATGGATATATAAACAAGCCAGTCCCGGTTTCGAGAACAGCCTGCGTAGCTTTATGGATAAATTCCGTATTACGGTGTCCCAAACCTACTCGAAATAGAGATTCCATGGAAGACAGGACTTGGAGCATAAAATTAAAGCTTAATTCCCAAGAATTTGACGATGTATTATTACGTGAAAATGAGCTAAATTCCTGCATCACGAAATTTAATATGATAAAAAGACCTTTTACAACAGATATAAAAAATTGGTTAACTCGCTATAATTTAAATTTTGTTGTGGTACCCAAAAATCACTTTAATGATAGCACAATAAGAAATTATAAAAATACAATGTTACATAATGGATTGAACCTAATTTTTAAACACTGAATTGTAAGGAATTTCATGATTTTCAGGAGTAAAATTATAATATTTGGTAAAGTTAAAAATTTGAAATTGAACAATAGAAGTTTAGACATGTCTTGCGTTACCTCAAAGTTACAGAGACCCATAGAGGGTTGAATAATAACGAACCTAAAACCCGTCGAATTTTCCATATAATCATTGTTCTTAATTACTAATTATTTTTAATTAATTAATTTTCACTCGAAGTAAAAAAACTCCATTACAGGAAATTAATCAATGTTTTAAATAACAAATAACAGTCTCATTCTACGCATCAGTTACGAAATAAAATTACAAATGAAAATTCCTTACATATTCATCCATTTAATTAATCTATTTTCCTACATAATAATAAGATTCCGACTAATTAACGTCTGAAACAACAAAACCGACTATCTTTCTATGGCTGGAGGCATCAGTTACGTTCACCTCCATAAGGACACCGTCACGTTAGAAGAAATTATAACGTTATCTCCGAAAATCCGTCGGAGATAAATCTCACCCCTTGTTTTCTCGTTAATCCTTCTCTGGCTGTTGGGAAGCCGATTTAGGAGGCCCAAACTGGCTTGAATTTTTAATACCATCACGCATGAGAAAATCCTGAAATTAATCCCAAAATCACTGGCGAGATAAGTTTCATCTGGTTTCCGCTAACGACAACCACCCCCCTCAGGGCTTTGTTCAGGGTTAATCCAAGGGCTGCGTTTGTACACATTAAGAAGAAAGGACTCTCGGAGACGTGGCTGAATCCGTGGAATTAAATTCGACGGATAAAGAATGCTTATTTTATATGCGTTGTTTTTATGGCGATTAATGCTTATCGTTGGGATTTGTATTGTGTTTTTTGTTTGGGTGTGTTGTTGGTTTAGTTATACCATTGCTTCAAATTTAATGTTGTTTTAGATGTATTTATATTTTGGAATTATTGAATGTGTAGTTGTTTTTGTGTTATTGGGACTCTAATGCTACCCTTGCTTTAGAATCGTTAGCAAAGTGGTACTATCAATTTAAATGGTATAGTCGCTTTAAACGTACTGTCGTTTTACTGATACCACCACTTTAAACGGTATCGTCGCTCTATGAGTATTGTAATTCTACTGACATCGACATATCAATGGTACCATCGATCTGAAATTAACATATCTAAAATTTTCGTAGCTCCACTAGTACCGCTATTTTCATGGTACCACGACTCTAGAAATTAGTGTAGCTCTACTGGTACCGCCATAGCAATGGTACCATCAGTCTAAAGTTACTATACCTCACCTAATACTACCACTGTAGTGGTACTATCGTTCTAAACTTACCGCAGCTTTTCTGGTACCGTCAATGTAGTGGTACCACCGCTCTAAAAATGACTATAGCAATAGTACCATCACTCTAAAGTTACTGTACCTCATCTAATACTACCACTATAGCGGTACCATCGTTCTAAAATTACCGTAGCTTGTCTGTTGCCCCGATGTAGTGGTACTACCGCTCTAGAAATGGCTATAGCAATAGTACCATCACTCTAAAGTTACTGTACCTCACCTAATACTACTACTACAGTGGTACAAACGTTCTAAAATTACCGTAGCTTGTCTGTTGCCCCAATGAAGTGGTACCACCGCTCTAGAAATGGCTATAGCAATAGTACCATTACTCTAAAGTTACCGTACCTCATCTAATACTACCACTATAGCGGTGCCATCGTTCTAAAATTACCGTAGCTTGTCTGTTACCCCAATGTAGTGACACCACCGCTCTAGAGATGGCTATAACAATAGTACCATCACTCTAAAGTTACTGTACCTCACCTGACTCTGCCATTTTAATGATACCATCGCTCTAAAATTACAGTAGCTCCTCTAATACCGTCATTTTTATGGTATCACTGATCTAGAAATAGCGCAGCTAAACTTCTATTGTTACTGAAATTGTACCGCAGCTCTAAAATTACTATAGCTCTACTGGTACCAGAGCTTTAGAGGTGTTACTTCTTTAAAGGTGGTTCCATATCTTTACAATTATCATTGCTCTAGTTATTAACGAGAAGAGACTTATTATCTCTCATGATTTCATAATACTTCACCAATTAAAGCAATAGAAATGAAAAATTTATTTCACAATCGTAATAAACCACGATTTAACTAACTTTAGAGAGCATGAGACAACCGGTTCTGATTTCGCCTGGTCAAAAGGTCAACCTTTACGGTCTGAACTGTACCCGGTCAAAGATTTAATTAAACCCCGTAACAGATCAATTCCCACGCGGTGTACCAGGATTTTCCCGTAAATAACAGCGAACATTTGTTATACAGGATCGAACTCCACGGTTGGAAACCCTTTACCCGTGCACACCAAGACGATCACTGCAAACAATCCTTAGTGTAGATTCCCAGTGTGCATCCTTTCCTCTCCATTCCCACTCTCTATCTCTCTTGCTCTCCCATTCTCTCAATCGTTCTCGCTCTCTCATAACCCTGAGACCTAATTTGGTGCGACCCGTCTTATTGGGTTCTCGTGGCTTCCGTTTCCGTTTCGAGGATGCCGCTGCCTCAGAAACTTCCCCGGATTTGGTGTAGAGAGTTCTCAATTCTAAACGCACTTTGCCTTCTCTTTCTCTCTCTCTCTCTGTCTTGCATTCAATTTCCCTCCCTGCCATTATTGTGTAGACTCCGATAAACCATTGATAGTTGGGAGAATGTGATACCCTTGTGTCCGGTTGCAATAGCGGAGGGTATCGATTCTTCTATAGGGATCAACTAAACCGGTGGTCCGTTCTACGGTAGGCCGTAAATGTTTTAATCATTTCAAGGTGTGATTAATGCTGTGATAAAATTGTAATATTAGCCGGTAGAATGTGTATCTTAAACGAGACTCCTGCAAATTATTTTTTTATTGTTTCCACATTCTGAATAATACTTGCTTTCGTGGCCATAGTGGTTAATACTAGATTTGGCTTTCGAGTTTGAGTCGCGTTGAGAAGATAAGAAAATCCAATAATAACAATATTTTCATATAATTCCTACGATTCTATATATTTAGATTATTTTTCATTTCCGAGCCTCTTACCGATCATTTCTAATTGTAAGTTCAAAAAAACATTCCTGGTTGAAATCACATTGACTTCATCCCTTTCAAATTCAACCCTTGCATTATGCGCATAAAAAAACAGCTCACGTAAGATTGCAAGGTGTCTTCGACAATACCTCAAATTTTTCAAAACCTTTTTATACATCCCCTCAATTCTGGACGATTTCCAAAGAACCGGAGGGTTCGGCGATACACACATTGCGCAAGAAAAATTCTCCGAAACCTTCGGCAACTCGAATTCAAATGCGGTATTTGGAAATTCGATGCTCCGTTGAGCAGAGGAAACTTATTCCACGTTCTCCAGCAATTGCCGACGAATCGATTTCCGGTACCGAGCATGTCCGCGTTCTATTGTACAGTTCACCCGATGAAAGATGTGCGTCAATAGATAAAGCGGATCTTAAGCTTGCAGAAATAAATCCAAAGTGCAGTGACGATAATACATGCCATATGATTTTGACGTATTAACGTATGTATGTTACAGAATACAGTGCTCTGTTGAAATGTAGATGACTCGGCCAAATGCATCTAATTAATGAAGTTAACAGAGTCACGTGACGTGCTTTCAACAGAGTCAGGAACGATGAATTTCTCTATAGGCAATTAATACAGTGGGGGAACTATGCTATTGCCATACGTAGAGCGAAATCGCTAATTTTCTCTTAGACGCACTTCAATTTTGTAGTTTAATCATTTTGGTACTTAAGGTAGTTCTAGCTGGATTCAGAACTAAAAGTTTCTTTTTCATTAGAAATGAAAAAAATTGCGTAAGAATTAATGCAGGGGCTAACTTCACAGAAGTCATTTCATTCACTTTTTTTTTTAGACATTAACCAGTTAACTGTGGCGGAAATTCTTTTGAATTTCGGATCAAGAAAATCAAGAGATGAGCATAAATCTATTTCAATTTATTTATACCCTTTGGTTATTCGTTGTATTTCGGCATGGCCCCAAAATATTCCAAACATCTTGAAATTTACGAATATATTTCAGTTTTCGTCAAAATTACAATTTAAATAACCAGTGGCAGCTTTTACGCATGACGAGTATACTCGTCAAACACAGTTAACTGGTTAAAAAACATCTTTCTCTATAACTATGAAGTAAACAATTATGAAAAAATTCAATAATATTCCAAAAACATAAAATAATGCATTGCTAATTTTTTATTAGAATCCATCGACTCGTTTTTCCATTAGAAAAATAAAAAAAGATTTTACGGACACAGCAAAAATTTTTTTCCATAAGGCCCGTGTTAAATATGTTATTTTTAAACACGATTTATTCATAAATCGTGTGGACGAACTCGTTGAAATTCCGGTTATAATTATAAAACATCATGAAGAATATATTTTCAAAATTTTAAGCAAATCTGTCGAAAAATAAAAAGCGCCTGGAACTACCTTAACCGGATGCAGAATCTAGCGATGAAGATTTAATTGTCGAATGTAGTTTACACGAAATATTATTTTTGCTGTTTATAGTTTCGTCGATCTGTTTTAATTTTATGGGTGAATGGATAGAGTAATTAATTTAACTACTGCAGTCTCAATAAAAGGCTGTATAATTCTTTTGAATATTCGGTTAATTTTTCAAACAACCTTTGACTGATTAGAGTAATGCAAGATTTAGCGGGGGAGATGGAAGAATTAATTGTCGAATGTAGTCTACAATGACTGTTATTTTTATTGTTTATATTTTTGTCGATTTATTTTAATTTAGAGGAGTATCTGAATAGAGTGATAAATTTAACTTCTGCAATTTCAATAAACTTAAATTGACCAATTTGTTTAAATATTCAGCCGATTTTTTTAAATATCTCCCACTAAACAAATTAATGCAAAATTTAGCGGCACAGATGGAAGAATTAATTATTGAATTTAGTCTACTATGAGTATTATTTTTACTGTTTATAGTTTTGCGTTGAACTTCTGTCGATCAATTTTAATATAGAGGGATGAATGGACAGAGTGATTAATTAAAGTACTGCCACCTCAATAAAACGCTGTTCAATTCGTTTAAATATCCAGCTAATTTTTTAAAGTATCTTTAGCCGATCAAAGGGGAACTAAAGTAAGATCAACGCGGTGGATTATCAGGGAGGAAGAAAAAAAAAGATCTACATCGATGGGCAGCATTAATCGAGACACTTATCAGAAAGTGATAGTAAAATAATCCATTCGTTTGTCTTCTTTAACTTCCATTTTAGTTGGCTACTTATTTGAACCGCCGATTGTCGAGGGGTGGATTTAGTGTCTTTCGCGCATACGATTTATCGTAAATCCACTTCTCACTTGGTTGGCAACCCTTAGATATCTTTTCGTTTCAGGCTGCCAGACTTAACGGAGATCATCGATATTTATTTGGTGGTTATAAATGAAATACGAAGCTCTGCGAAATTTCTGAAAATTGCGGGAATCGTGTTCCATAGTTTCGACCCCCTTTCGAGGGGTGATTTTCATTTGGTTTTATTTCTTTCGTCTTCGATGGATCTTTGTTTAGGGTGCTATTATCATTTAGAATGAAACTGACGATTATACGAAGTGACACTGATGAATTGAATTTATTTTTACTGATACATAATTTTTGCAAATTATATTCTGAGTTAAACGACTTTTGAGAATTTCATATTTTTTGCATAGAATTTGAAAAAAGATAGAAATTGGATTTTTTTCTCCCTCTTGGATTCGATACGTCTTTTCTGGGTTCAGGGTGTTATTATCATTTAGAATGAGACTGCTGAAGAAATGAAATTATTTTGAAGAAATTGAATTCTATTAACAGACATTCCTAGGTTAATCCGATAGAAATGAGATTCTAAGAATTCCTGTTTATATTAAATTTAGCCACAAATTGGATGTTAATTACTGTTGGTCTCTTCTGGAAACTGGACGTTTACGAATATTCAATTTTACTTTCCAAATACAAATATGATTTTGCAAACCACCAGGTCCAATTACATCTTGCCCTCGGTATCAACAAATTGAGCGCAAATTATCAACATATGCAATTTAGAACGTACTTTGCGTACAAACGTAATTATCATTCTGGTGAATTTCGTAGAGGTTCACAAATCACAGATATATCATACATTCAAGAATCTGATTATATCATCGCCAACCGCATAACGTACGGCCAAATGATCAGTTTAACGGATTGCAAATTTGTAACTGTATTATTCAATAAAAGCTTTCTAATATTTTATTTACGAGGTCTTGAATATTTTTGGGAAAAATATTATTGTTATTTTATAATAAGTCAAATGATTGACACCTGCAAAAATACGTGCACGTAATGTTCCAGTATGGTTAGTGTCAAGTAATTTTAAATTAATGTTCTACTGATTAGAAGAATGGCATGAGTGACAAATTTAAAACATTGAAATTATCACGTGTTCAGATTATCTTTCAGATATACCTATTATGACGATTTTACTTTGGACCTACAATTTAGGTGGGTTCCGAACCACCGGGACTATAATATACATATCACATGGGAAAGTTTTAAATTTCCCAGAGGTGACGGGCAATCTGAACTTGGGCCCATTGATCATGAGTCCGAGTTCATCTCCTTGCCCACCATAGCCCCGGAAGTGCAATGGAAATTGAATTGAGGACCTACAGTTTTAGGTGGGTTCCGAACCACCGGGGCTATAATATTGTTACACCTGGCGGAGGGTCTTCCGCGTTTGGGCATTTCTTTATTTCACAATTACAAATACAGTATGAAATAGAACGTCTGTTCTCTACGAAAGCTCGGTAGCGACTTCCTGTATAAACGTTTCCGGTCGTCAAGCAACGACCGGCCGATCGATCCATCGACTTCGATTCGATACTCGAATCCAGCGGGTTCGAGGGAACAGCTTCGTTCTATACGCCAATATGAAGTTGGCGTAACAATATACATATCACATGGGAAAGTTTTAAATTTCCCAGAGGTGACGGGCAATCTGAACTTGGGCCCATTGATCATGAGCCCGAGTTCATCTCCTTGCCCACCATAGCCCTGGAAGTGCAATGGAAATTGAATTGGGGACCTACAGTTTTAGGTGGGTTCCGAACCACCGGGACTATAATATACATATCACATGGGAAAGTTTTAAATTTCCCAGAGGTGACGGGCAATCTGAACTTGGGCCCATTGATCATGAGTCAGAGTTCATCTCCTTGCCCACCATAGCCCCGGAAGTGCAATGGAAATTGAATTGAGGACCTACAGTTTTAGGTGGGTTCCGAACCACCGGGACTATAATATACATATCACATGGGAAAGTTTTAAATTTCCCAGAGGTGACGGGCAATCTGAACTTGGGCCCATTGATCATGAGTCCGAGTTCATCTCCTTGCCCACCATAACCCCAAAACTGGAACTGATATTTAATCTGGGACCTACTGTTTTAAGTGGGTTCCGTATCATTGAAACTATAATTTACATATCACATGGGAAGAGGTAAGAGGCAATTTGGTTTCAGACCCACTGCTTGTGAGTCCAGCAAATGTTACCTAGAAAGAAGTATAAAAGAATAGATTTCACATAATAGCCCATAAGAATTCTCTAAATTACAATTAGTCTACTGGCTTTAAATAAATGAGCAAACTATTTCATTTCGTCAACGGCCACACCATGTTGAAAAAAAAACAGGTTCTGATCGTCGATTCGGTTGTCGGGCACTTCCCCTTCAATCACCCCCAACGAAAATTCTCGTTTTTTGCCCAAATTTTTTGTTCAAAAGCGTACAAAAGTGCGCTTTTTCCCCATCTTCTGTAAAAAATTTCAAGTTTGATTTTTATTTTTATTCTTCTATTACATTTTATTTTTATTTCAACTTCTGATTATGTTTTTGATTTCAAATTTAACTAAATTGTCAACATCGATTATTTTCTTTTTCAAAAATACTAGTGATTAAATCCATGACTGAATATAACTACAACTATATACTCAATTAGTTAGTAAGCATATCGTAATCAGTTTTGATTAATTTGATTTCAATCTGATTCAAATTTAACTATATTGCTAAAATTTGTTTAATTTTCATCTAGGATTAAGTTCAAGGTGCTATATCAACATTTATATACTCACTTAGTTTATAAGCGTATAGATGTGGGATCGGGGCGGAGAAGCCCTCCTATAAAGAACTTAGGAGAAAAGGACGTGAAAAGAAATTATCATCAGCGAGAGGTCGCTGGCGCAGTGGTTTCGCGCCGACCCAGGCGATCGTCGACGTTCAGCTACTCTGGCCGAGTACCTGCCTTGGATGGGTGACCGCGCGCGCCTCTCCTTTCTTTTTCACGATCCTACAAATTGGGGGCTCGTCCGGGATAGGAGGAACAGCTACCGCAACGATCCCCACGAAGCTGGAAGACGTTTGGAGAAGAGAAAAAAAAATCGGCGTGCGCAAATAGCGAAGTTGAGGAAATGAACGGGTCACACACTAGGCACCAAGCTAAGTTGTGTTGATACGTTGTGTAAAGTTGGCCTAGGTGTGTGGACGTTCAAACAAGTGACGACGATGATGCGCCGCCGATAAAGACGATTTTAAAGACGAGTGACGTTACCGACATTTGAGGGCAAATGTCATTATCAGGATGGCCGAGTGTGGGATCGGGGCGGAGAAGCCCTCCTATAAAGAACTTAGGAGAAAAGGACGTGAAAAGAAATTATCATCAGCGAGAGGTCGCTGGCGCAGTGGTTCCGCGCCGACCCAGGCGATCGTCGACGTTCAGCTACTCTGGCCGAGTACCTGCCTTGGATGGGGGTGACCGCGCGCGCCTCTCCTTTCTTTTTCACGATCCTACATAGATTATTACATTTACATTACCTACACTAATTTTTAAGCATTACTTTAGTTACTTACTGATGGGCGCGCGCAAAATTAATCTAAGAGGCGCGAGCATCGCGCAAAACAAAGGAAAGAAGGATGTATAATAAAAATGGAGCCGTATCCGTTTTCCGCCCTTCTAGAAAGCTTATATAAAGAAATGTGCTCTGTATCGCTTTATAAGTGTCGTTTTAAAATATTCATCTGTATCGAATAAACGTTTCCGTTATCTTTTCGTTCTAAATAACGTTGAAGATTATTTGCCACGCCAGTCCTAATCCCAACACTTACTTTTGCTCCTTTTGTTACGGAATTGTAACTTCCGACGATCGTAACCTCTCATTATTTAATTCTTAAAATCTGTTATCTTGACCATCGATCAACCGCCGCTCTCCTCGTAAAATAAGGTCAAAGATTGTTCAATAATCGTTCTATTTCGTTAGGCAGATTCGACTATCTGCGCTTTTTTCGATCATTGGCTTCTGCCATTGATCACTTTTCTCTCCCCGTCGTAATTGTTTTGTCCGTCCTGGTACCTAGTTGTAAGCGATTTCGCCCTTTTTTCTGACATTGTCACTTCTTTTTGGGGCTTACTATATATGACATTTATTTTCGTTACTTCTCGATTCTTGATTATTTCTTTTCATTTATACTCATCCAATGAGAAGTCGCGCACCAGCGACCATATTGGTAACTACAACACAAATGTATTAATTTTTAAGTTTGTAAAAATTGGATCTGAATAAATTGCTGTTATAGTCTCTAAAAAAAACAGGTTCTGACTTCGACGAACGTCGAATTGACTGATTTCCCGACGCATATCGAGAAATTAATTGCAATATTAAAGTTGTGAGTTACGACCCACGCGACCTGGACCGGACCATTTGTGATACATAACCACGAGCGGATACTACCAGAAACTAGAATTATTATCGCATATCATTTTACTATTTTACATTTTACTATTATTTATATTGTTTTATTCAATATTTTATATATACTATTATTTATATTATTTTATTCATTATTTTATATATACTATTATATATATTACTTTTTTTTCACTTATTAATTTAACATTTATTCTTTTTTTTTGTTTCTCAATTATATATTGTATTTGCAGTGTTCATTCTGTGTTACTTTTTAATAGATAAACATGAGGAGACTGTGCGCAGTTCCAGGATACAGTTCAGGTGGAGAGGCTCCAGGCCATAAATTTCCCAAAAATGCGAAAAATCTCATTTATGGGTGCAGGCAATAGGGGACATCGAGCTCATGAAAATTAGTGCACAACAGCGGCAAACATACAAAGTATGTTATAAGCGCTTTCATGAAAATGCTTATCTGGCCGGGAAGTACCGCCAATTGCGTTCAGATGCAATTCCGGTTTTGAATCTGCCAATGGAAATGGAAAGTGCAGAAACAATGGATAGTGCACCTAGCACTTCATATAAGGTACAAAGCCAGCAAGTTCTACATGTAGCACCAAGTAAGTATTAAGAAAATATTTATAAGTAAATTAGGTATTATAGAGAGTTTGTAAATGCAATGTAATTTTGTATTGCTTTAGGAACAGAGGAAATGAATATTGATGCTGATTGTATTTAGCACTACAGTGGCTGCGGACGTAGAACATTATTCACAATGTAAATTAACTTTTATAACAGTATCGCTATGTATTTGCACATTCTTGGCATTTACATATATTTCAATTAGTACTATACCTTTTACAGGTACTTGCGATACAATCCAGGAATCGTGGAAAGTACCAAGAGATGATGGGATGGTGATAGCCGCTACACTAAATTTTTTTGACAAATTATTTAATTCCATAAACGGTCATTCCTTCAAACAGGATGCACCTTTACGAGTTATTTTATCAGAAGGAAGCCAGCACCACCACTTAAAGAGACAATTATTAAGTCACTCATCAACATTCATTTAAAGAACTGGTGCGACAAAATTAATATGGGATTGAGAGGAAAATATTCGAAAAAATCGAATAACACTGTCATGAGGAAAGCTCAACAAAAGTACAGTCTTCGTTTGAAGAGAAGATTGCGACAGTGAAGAGAGGAGATACACCTCTTTAAAAATCCTGGTCTCGGCTGACCCGGCCGTCAGTACTTATCAAAGGGTCCCTGGCTGGTGCACCAGGCCTAACTCCGCCATAGACGGTCCCAGGCCCGTTTGAGAAAGGAGGAGGGATAGTATATAAAAAAGTGAATAATGTAATTATAAGATAAGTAGCTATAAGTGTACAGGATTGATCCAAATACAACAACCGAGGACCTGCTAACGGAAATAAACGCGATGGCCTCCACCAAGGCCAAAGCAATAAAAGCTTCGCGCTTGGACACAGTAAAATCAAAACAATCTGGAATCCCTCGTTTTTTGCCCCACTTTTTTGATTAAAAGCTTACAAAGTAAGCTTTTCCCACTTTTTTTTCTCTGTAAATAATTCAATTAGCCTTAACATTAGCAAGTAAGTTTCGCGGTTCTATTTTTAACCGCATTATATTCAATTAGTTAATAAGTTTATTACATTTAATTCTATGCGTTCTTTTTCGTATTGTCGTAAAATTCTACGATCATTTTCTTTTTCTTATTTAATTCTTAATTACTGTTAACTTGACCATCGATCAACCGCTGCTCTCCTCGTACAAATAAGGTCAAATTAAGATCATTGATTAATTTCGGTAACTCCGAACAAATCTATCTGTTCTATTATTCGGATCATTGGCGATGCCCGCTCAACTACATCGTCGAATAAAGACGAAGAGAACCCGGAGACGTCGCACGAGGCACTCTTGAGAGAAAACAAGCAATTATTAACAGAAATCAAAATGTTAAAAATCAAGCTTATGACACTCTCTGCACCTGCAACAAAACAAACAACGATGCAACCAGAAACCGAGTGGTCAACCGTACGGAACTCAGCGGGAAGGGGAAATCCACCACCAAAACCGAAAGTCGCTGCATCAACCTCCACGGCGAACAGATTCCTGACCCTTTCGGACCTCGATCGTCAACCGGAGGTCCAACAGGACCAAACTCCACCAGCGGGAGCTTCAAAAACAGCTAAACCACCCCCAATTATAGTTCACGCGGCTTCCCCGCAAACAATTATCAACATAACTAGGAATCATTTAAACAACAATTCTTTCACGATCAAAAGAAGCGGTCCGAAAAATCACGTTGTATACGCAAACAATATCGAAACCTTCAGCAAGGTGAAAGAAATTTTCACAAGAAACGTTCTTAAATTCTTCACGTATACATTGAAGACAGAAAAACCCACGACACTATTGCTGAAGGGCATCGATCCTAATACATCGACGGACGATTTGTTGACGGAAATTAATTCCATGATTTCTCCGAAGGCCAAGGCTACCAGAATATCTCATTTCACAACGACGAAATCAAAACAAACCGGTATACCTTTACCGATATTTATAGTATAGTTTTCACCGAACTCCGATTTGAAAATAATTCAAACAATCAAGGTTCTTAATTATCAGAGAGTTACATGGGATAAATTCCGTCGACAAGATCTAATACAATGTTTTAATTGTCAGAGAATCGGACATGCAGCGATTAATTGTCATCTTCATTCCAGATGCGTCAAATGCAATTTGTCACATGAAAGGGGTAAGTGCTCGGTGACCGAGGCCACGAAACATGAGGCCATATACTGTGTGAATTGTGAGAAATTCGGTCATCCCGCCTCATATCGTGGTTGTCCGAGATTCAAAGAAAGAAAGGCATTGGTTGCATTTAAGCAAAACCGAAATCAATTTCAGCCAACATCGAACAACAATCGTAGGCCAGCAACTACATTTGTGAATCCAAATATATCGTACAGCAGAATAACCGCTGGAGGACAAACGAACGTTGCATTCCCGCCACTTCCTGCGCGCTTCACAGCGCCACCTACGCAAAGATTAGTACAGCCAACTAACTTACAATCAGACCAACAAGTAGATCTTAAACAAATTTTAATTTCGATAAATAGAATTTCTGAACAATTGCCTTTGATTTTCCAAAGAATCGATGATAACACCGAAAAGATTAATTTACTTTTTCAATCCTTTATGGACGATGACGGAATTCAACCAGCCTTCTCTCAAGGTCAAGTTCCGAGGGGCCAGCGACGTGGGCTCAACTAACAATGGCATCTGCAAATTTGACCAATATCCCGCTGGAAAACCTCCTTATCATTTCTATCAATGTGAATTGCATCATCAACCTGCATAAGCGTGCGTATTTGAATACATATCTTTTAAATCATCGACCTGATATATGCTGTCTTCTTGATACTAAGCTCAATGCGAAGCATAATTTGGAAATACCACCCCAATATTCAATTATAAGAAAAGATCGTGCAAACAATCGCTTTGGAGGCGGAGTTGCAATTATAATTAAAAAAAAATACAAATTTGCGAACATTGAGCTGAGTTTTTCTCATTCGAAATCATTCGAAGCTTTAGCGATTTGTCTCGATCTCTGGGGGGGGGGGGGGGGGGGGGAGTCTCGTGATCGCGACGGTCTACAGTCTACAGGATAAGATAGTCTTTCTACGAGATTTGAACGATTTATTCACTCAACTTCGTCTCTCACACGACAATAATCACTTCGTGATAACGGGTGATTTTAATGCAAAACAGACTTCTTGGCTCAATTCAGTCAATAATTCAAAAGGCATTGCACTCGTGGAATGGCTCGAATTGCAGGGTGCTATATTTCGAACTTCTCTACTATTCTCCGATATACCATCATGTCATCCCGCGAACTCTAACCTACATCTCGCGTTAATCGATAACAGATTGATCGAACGTATTAACAACAATACAAACAGATTAGAGGTCCTTCCTTATGACAGTGACCACTGGGCTATCGTTATCAGACTGTCCCTCGACGGATGGAGTGTCTCCGTGGAGGAAGCTCCAAAAATACTCAGACCAAATTTTCGTTTAACAGATTGGAAAAAGTTTAGATTAGAAACTCATGCCCTTATTAAGCAATTTGATTTAAATTCACTAAAAAACGCGTCGATCGATATGATTAATTCATCCATCGAGGTTTTTGAGGATAATTTATCCTCAATTATGACGAATTATACGCCTATGGTCGAAATTCTGAACAAACCAAAGGATTATGACGATTCTCGCATTAACAGATTAAAAAAATTCAAATCAAAAGTTATCACAAAGCTATATCAACTCCTACGAGCAAATTTAAGTTCCGTACAGTAAATTGGAAGAAATTTAGATTAGAAACTCACTCTTTCATCAAACAATATGATCTAAATGCACTACTCAATGCGTCGATCGATATGATTAATTTATCCATCGAGGTTTTTGAGGATAATTTATCCTCAATCATGACGAATTGTACGCCTATGGTCGAAATTCTGAACAAACCAAAGGATTATGACGATCCTCGCATTAACAGATAAAAAAATTCAAATCAAAAGTTATCACAAAGCTGTATCAACTCCTACGAGCAAATTTAAGTTCCGTACAGTAATTTTCATACATTATTGAATTTTATAAACATATTTTAAAACGTTTAAATTACAGATGAAGAAAACTTTATACTCGCGTTTCTAACAAATTTTGGAATGATCGTTTGTCAAAACTGGACAATCGTGAACCACAAAAAATCTATCCGGTCATTAATAGAATCATTAATCCAAAACACATGGAGGCTCTCCCTCCGTTGAGGGGAGCAGTCGGGGACTCAACCCTTTGGTCGGGGTCAGGAATTGACGTTTCACTACTTCAAAAAATTGACAATAGTTACGTAGTCACAGATACTAAAGATAGATTAACACTTCTGGGTATACATTTTGCTCGCGTTCATACGAAAAATTTAAACCCGATTAACGAGGAGGAGAAAAATCATGAAAATTCGATTAATCTGTTATACGACCAATTCAAAAACAATTCTGAACATGTTACATTCGAATTTAACTCTCTGAACGATCAAATCTGGCCAGAGCATAATACCGATTACTTTATCAATCCAAGAATAATTTGGAGAGCGATCAAATCATTAAAGAACAAAAGATCATCTTCGTTTGATGGAATCCCTAACGTAACGGTCAAACACTTGCCAAATTCTGCAGTCGAGTTCCTTGCGCTAATTTTCAACGCCTGTATGAGATTGTCGTACTTTCCCTCACGTAGGAAGGTTGCCAAATTGATTCCACTGTTCAAAAAGGGCAAAAATCCATTTGATCTAAACAGTTACAGACCGATCAGTCTTTTACCAATCATCGGTAAATTATTTGAAATTATCATCATTATACGTTTGAACAGTTACGTGGTGACGAACAATCTCATAACCGACTGCCAATTTGGTTTTAGGCATTCACATTCCACGGTACATGCGGTGGCCAAATTGACCAAAGACATTGCTACAGTCGCTTCGGTTGCAGGGCACTTCACCCTTCAATCTCCCCTAACGACAAATCTCGTTTTTTGCCACAATTTTTTGTTCAAAAGCGTACAAAGTATGCTTTTTCCCTCTTTCTTCTTTTCTGTAAATAATTCGATTAGACTTAACTTAGTAAATAAGCTCGCGGTCCTATATCTATCCGCATTATATTCACTTAGTCGAGACGCATAGGGGTGCTGCACACGGAAATTCGGGGACAAAATAGGTAGAATCGAGAGAAACAAATAAAAGGGAGACGAGCGGCGATAGAAAGACACTTGAGCAATAAAATCAAAGCATATTCACAATAAGCGCGGCAGAAGTACAAGGAAAAATAACCCAAAAACAAAAAGTGAGGTTAGGACCAACGAAAGACTGGAAAACCAGGTAAAATGGCAGACGAAAAAAGCGCAAGAGGAAGACCAACGAGGCAAATGACGAATAGTAAGATGACAGCCAGGGACCAAAAGCAAACCACACTGAATACAAGTATTATAAATACGACGGACCATAGAAATAACGACGAAACAAACACAGGCACGGCAAAACTGCTAAACGAACTAATAAAAAAAGTGGACACGATGGCGAACGCAATGAATAACATGAAAGAAGAGCTACAAGAAATTAGGAGAGAGAATACAGAATTGAACGAGATGGCAAAAGGGATAACTAGCCTAAGAGAAAAAATAGAGGAGGAAAGAAAACAATGGGCAGAGGAAAAGAAGGAGCTAAGCAGAAGAATAGAAATACTAGAGGAAGGAGAAGAACACAGAAGAAGAAAAGAAAACCGAAACAGCGTTATTATTAAAGGGCTCAGAATAAACGGAAATATAGAGAAAGAAACTTTAAAGTTTCTAAAGGACAGACTGAAAGTTGAAGTAAAGACAGAATCCATACAGGAAATAAAAACGAAATACAACAGGCAAATTATCAGAGTGCAACTGGCAGACTGGGAAAATAAAAGGAAAATAAAAAACTATTAAAGGGGGAGAAAATATACATAGACGACGATTTAACACCGCAGCAAAGAGGAATTCAAGCCAAAATACACCAGTTCGCAACAGCCCAAAGAGATCAAGGGAAAACAGTGAGCGTAGGCTACCAGAAGGTATATGTAGACAATCAAAAAATGATATGGAAAAGAGGGATAGGACTAGTGATATTCACTTAGTCAATAAGTTATTTCATTTAATTACATTTACATTACCTGCATTAACTTTAAGCGATTATTTTTTCTTTTCGTTTACGTAATATCGTAACTTCCGACGATCATATCTTTTCTTATTTAATTCTTAATCTCTGTTAACTTGACCATCGATCAACCGCCGCTCTCCTCGTTCAAATAAGGTCAAATTATGATTATTGTTCAATCTCGGTAACCCCGAACAAAACTATCTGTTCTATTTTTTTTTGAATCATTGGCTACGGCCAATGATCGCCTCTTCTCCCCCCTCTAGTAATTGTTTTGTCCGTCCTTGTATCTCGTTGTTAGCGATTTTGCCCTTTTTTGACCAAATGTCACATCTTTTTTTGGGGCTTATTCATTAAGATATATATTTTTTTCTACTCTCGATCTTTTGATTTTTTTCTTTTTCATTTTATATAATTATTTAATTCTCGCTATTTAATTCTTAAGATCTGTTATCTTGACCATCGATCAACCGCCGCTCTCCTCGTACAATTAAGGTCAAAATTTGTTTAAATGTTCTATCTCGGTAAGCCGATTCAACTATCTGCTCCATTTTTTTAGATCATTGGCTACAGCCAATGATCACCTCTTCTCCCCCCCTCGTAACTGTTTTGTCCGTCCATGTATCTAGTTGTAAGCGATTTCGCCCTTTTTTCTGACAAATGTCACATTCTTTTTTGGGGCTTACTTATTAAGACATTTATTTTGTTATATTCTCGATTTCTTGATTATTTCTTTTCATTTATATTATATCCGATGAGAAGTCGCGCCACAGCGACCATATTGGAAATTATAACACAAACTGTATTACTTTCTAAGTTTATGTAAAAATTTGATTAGTGGCGTCGCGACAGCCGCGACCGTAATTTGGATACTTTATTTATTTCCAAACTTCTCAGTACGTTTTTTTTTTTTTTTGGAAATGATTACGTCATCCTTGTAATATCTTTTTCGTCTTACGATTTTTAGTTTATAGTGTGCTTATTTCTTATATTATTACTTTTGTGTTCTGCTTGTTATAATTAATTGTTGCTGTTAATGTTATTTGGTTATATAAGTTATAGAAGGATTTCTTCCACTTCCACTCCGAAGCAAAACTGGAGGAACGAGACAAAGTCAAAGAAGCATTCAGCACTCAGTACAAGAACCGCTGATACAAGATCAGGAAACCACGTTATAGTATCGTACAGCCAAGCCTTAAAAGGAAGGATATCACAGACGACAACAACACAAACGGAAAATGCAGACAGCAGAGGAAATCCGGCCGAAGAAACAGCACATAGATCGGGAATTACATCGGATCAAGTAGCAGGATCTATCGATATAGTATCATTAAGTATAACTCTAAACAAAATAGCCACACAACTAGCCGAGCTAATGAAAAAAATACAAGAAAACGAAGACGAAATTAATATTCTGTTTCAAATCTGTACAGAGGAAGCAAATCCAAACGATCAACGGATGGAAGTCGGCAGCCAGGCGCGCACGAGACGAGCTTTTTAAATAAATAGAAATGGTTGAACACACAAGGACACACGTGATCACAATTAATGACCATTAATTTTTTTACACCCTGTACAATCGAAAGGCAGCAAAATAATGTACGCGTTAACTAGTTTCAAAATAATAGAATAAATTACTTTTCATGGAATTTTATATTACTGTCAACTCTCAGACGTAAGTAGTATAAAATATTGCAAATCAGAAAAGGAAGTATACGAATTCGAAAGAAATTTATTCTTTAAAAAATTAATTTTCTTATTATGTGTAATCATAAATATTCATTTCCTTCATTTCATACTGAAAAAAGATATGTTTTGTATTCGTCACAAGCCATTTGGAATGTTTGCTTTTGACAAATACTCGAATCCATAGTGATTTAATGAAAAATCGTTTTTAAGTGCCGGAAAAAGGTGCATTCGCTGCTCTCTTTCCGATTATATTTCCACATCGCGAAATTAATCATTGACCATCAGCCGACCAACGGGAAGCATTTCAACGAAGCTTGATGGACACGCTTCCCAAATCGGCCGATTGTTCATTAATCAAAGTGTCATCCAGTTTCACATATTCGTCTGTTCTTCACCACAGAACATGACCGATTCTCGACGAATTTCATAAGAATTTTCTGTTTAATCGTTTCCGTCGGAAGTAATGTCCTTGAGTACTAAAAATTTCTGATCATCTGTAACTTTCTTCATTCCTGTAGGTTTTACAATTTCATAAAAACAGACCTCGTCTGAGCAGAGAAAGAATCGATCTTTGATTGTAAAATTATCTCCTTATTGTAAAATTCTTATTCAAAGGATTGAAAGAGTTCAACATAAATTTTTGAAAATAGCCTCCAGACTAACCGAAAACCCTATGTCCTTCTTTAGTCATGACTACAACGCCATTCAAATGCGCCTCGGACTGTCTACATTAGAAAAACGTCGTGTAGTTGCCGACACCATATTTATGTACAAGATTATGCACAACCTGGTGAACTCACCGGAGATTCTATGTCAGATCACTATCGGTGCTTTCCAACAAGAGACACAGGCGACACTGTGTAACACAGTGTCTACATTGGTGCTTTCCAACTACGACACAGAGAGACACAGAGCGACACTGCAAGACACAGCTCAAACTTGAGTTTGGCCGTGTCGGGCGTCAATAGTGCCAACACATCGGGCAAAGAAATTATTTTTTCAAGTGTGGTACTTGCAAATTTGTCATAAGACATACCTTTGTTATTGGCGCCAAATAAAATTATATTTTGCTTGACGACTGTTGACGACGCACGTGTTCCAAGACACAAATTAAGAAGAAAATTAGATTTTACAAAAATGTCTTCGTGTTGGAGGAATAATGTACCGGACCCAAAACTCTTCGAGGGTAATCAATATTTATTATTTTTATTTAAGGAATAATTTATCTACAAAACAATTCGTTGATTAACCATTATCCGTACGTATTTGATCGGATTAATTTGTAGGTTTATTCTTTTGTCGGTATTGTAAAGATGTTATTCCTACATTAGATAATATAAAATTCCATGCCTGTTTTAATGGAAAAGAAGTTTTCCTTGAAGGGGAAAAAGAGTTATACTCACGTGCAGTGAATGAGATTCTCTGTAAGTAATTTCAAATAAAAAAGTATTTATTAGCATGCTTGTTGGAAAGCACACTATATATGTTCCTAGGCATCGAACACGGAAGAACTTTTTATTTGTACCTACGTTTCATCGTACCTGCTATGGTGTAAATAATTGCATTAACCGACTGTGTCTCAACTCTAATCGGGTTAGTGACATTGAGGATTTTTTTTCACCTTCGATTGTATCATTTATAAAATCAACTAAAATTGCGGTCTCAAAACTCTGAAATACGCATCCTATCTCCTATAAACACATCACAAAAATCAATAATTATACTTTTATATATAAACATATAGTTATATATATATATATATATTTATATTTACGTCTCTATATTGTAAAAATTCTAACAAAGGGTTTTCTTATCCCGTTAATAAATAAACAAATTAAAATTAAATAAAGTTTCAAAATTTATTTTTCTATTTCTCATTCGAGTCGTGAATTTATCTACTTTATTACGTTGCAAGGTAGAAATATCGATCTCTGTTGGTTTAAGCACGAGTAAAAATTACTTTGTGTAAAAACCAATCGTTCCAGAATTAATTTAGACACTTCCTTAGAAAGCTAAGACTCCATGCAACACGTAGAGACCAATACAATGAAGATCAAGTAAGAAACAAGCGGGGTATAATTTTCCAAAATAATCCAAACCTCATTTACCGAAGCACTAAGAAAAGTCTGGACCGCGAGGAAATCGATTCTTACAATACTTTTTAAATTGTTGATAAATCTAAAGTTAATCAGTACGCGTAGGAGTTCGAAACTCTGCAATAACTCATTGGTTTAAAATTCAAGAGGTCATTGAGAATTGTAACCGGTATTTAAAGCACAATAATTCTGCTTTTCTACTTGAAGGTAGACAATGTGGAATCGACGAACGAAATTCGTTCATCGATATTTCTAAGTCCGTCACGATGCGAATAGCTCCGTTTGGCAAGTTGGAAGAAATAAAATGAAGGAAAGAAGGTGGCAAGATGAGAAAACATCAAGATAGCTCTATTTGCACCGGAGTTTTCCGGTAATTCTGCTGAAGTTGTATCATCTTTTCGAGCGTAAGAATTGTATTTGTCTGACTTGAGTTTCCAGTCCGTTTGCCCTGTTTTGTGGATTCGCTGATTTTCCTCTCAATGGAATTTGTCTTTATCGTAAAATGTTTCTTGAACTAAGATATGCTCGATACAATCGAAAATTAATTAATCGATACTTTCAGTATGAAATATAAATTTTAAAAAAATATCTATTCACATTAATTGTAAAATTTATAATGTCCATTTGGTGTAATTTCAACGTAAATAGAAATTTGAAGAAACCATAAATAAGCAGAGTAAGTTTAAATTAATTGCGCAATCAGAAACTTCGTAGAAACAAGTGATCCCATTAGTAAAATAATTTAACACAGCGATAAAGCTTGTGAGCTCATTTGCAAACAGTCTTGCAGTGTCGTAACTATAATCAAACATGATCGCGGTTGTACGCAGAGCGACAAGTATTACGCAATTCAAGTCCAAGATTAGCGTTGGAAACCAGCCAACAGTCCCATAATACGATAGTTCGTGCACCACTAATATTTTTCAGTAGCGCTCCTTTATCGTAGATTTCAATGAAATCCTGAAACTTCAGGACTCGCCAATTTTCGTAAATTTGCAATACTGCCACTCAACGCCGCATCCTGTTTCCATAACAGAATAACGATGCATACAATTCTGTGGATATCTATGGTAAAATTTAATATGAGTGGCTTGCAAAGTGGTACCACATGGAACAGTCGAAAGTTCTGTTACGGCGTATCTTTGTGGAAGATTTATACAATTATGAAAATGGAGATTCAGATAGAAGGAATAGTATGTAGGAAAAATATATTTAGTGATCGTAAAAAATGTTTAAAAAAAAAAAATGTGCCAACAGCACGCGGAGTTCCCAAGCGGTCACCCATCCAAGTACTATCCGCGCCCAATGTTGCTTAACTTAGGTGATCGGACGAGAACCTGTGTGGTCAACGTGGTGTGGCCGTTGACGAGTACAACTAGTTTTTTTTATTTATTTGAATTAATTATACTAACATTAGTCGCAATTATAAACATCTTTTAATACAAGTGAAGTGTGATTAAGTATCTTAATACACTTCATTCTCCTCCGTAGCACCGTCCGCGACTGCTGCGAATTACCAACAGTAGCTAAGGTAGTGATAATTCTATATAGAAATGGGTGTGGGATATCAATTTTGTGCAAAAAAAATATATTGAGGGATTTCGTAATAAATGAAGTAACTAAATTATGTTATGGAATTTACTATTTGTAATTCCACGTGAAAGAAAAATAAAAAAAAAAGAATTGTGCCAACAACACGTGGAGTTCCCAAGCGGTCACCCATCCAAGTACTATCCACGCCCAATGTTGCTTAACTTAGGTGATCGGACGAGAACCTGTTTTTTCAACGTGGTGTGGCCGTTGGCGAAAGGAATTACTTTTTTTATTTATTTGAATTGATTATACTAACATTAGTCACGATTATAAACATCTGTTAATACAAGTGAAGTAGATTAAGTATTTTAATACGATTCATTCTCATCCGTAGCACCGTTAATCACTGCTCCAAAAGGTCAATAACTATAGCAATTATTGTTCTCAATGTAAATACGAGGAGCATACTAATCATATACAAAAATAAACATTCTAAGAAGTTTGGAAATAAATGAAGAAACTAAATTACTGTATGGGATGCATTATTTGTAATTCCACGTGAAAAAAAAATAAAAAAAGAGAATTGTGCCAACAACACGTGGAGTTCCCAAGCGGTCACCCATCCAAGTACTATCCACGCCCAATGTTGCTTAACTTAGGTGATCGGACGAGAACCTGTTTTTTTCAACATGGTGTGGCCGTTGACGAAAGGAATTATTTCACTTATGTATCTCTATCAAATATACAAATACCAACAGCTAATTAGTAACTATTAAATATGTATAATTCAAGATTATGTTAGCTACGATATTTTTAAAAAATCAGTGAAATATTCAAAAAAAAATTTAACATTCTTCTTTCACTTGTTATCGATGGCCAAACAAATTCACCACGTCGAAGGTAGCCACTTCCACGGTGGCCTCATTCGACTAATTTATGCTCGTCAATCGATGCTACGAAATACGTTAAACAATATAAACGATCACTGTAAAAAAAAAACCTAAAGATCAGAATCACCCAGAAAAATTACGAATTTTTCGCAATCGCTCCGCAATCGCTCCGCTCGGTTGGTAGATAAAAACATTTAAGCCGATTAACTCATATAGTACCATACAGTTCTCGTTGCTTCGTGAAATCGAATAACATCTATCGATAGTTTCGGAATTTCCAACAAATAATTGGGGCTTGCTTTTGCAAGTCCCAATATTTAAATCTGTTTTATTATTTTTTTTTAAAAACCCATTATTAAATGGAACAGTATCTAACGAAAAATGACGGCAAAAAGAACAGTGAAAATAATCAAACCAGTGAGGATGTGAGTGAGGCATCTTTTCCCGCGCCAACTACTAGTCGTTCACGTTCCTTGTCCTTAAAAAGACAAAAAAACAATAATATTGGCTCGTCAACGGAAGAGATGCAGACGAGGAAATCAAGAAAAACGCGAGCGTCCTCTCGCACTGCGTCGAGAAGATTGGAAACCTCCACCTCGACAGCATCGGCCGATCAAGAAGAATCACCAATGCAGGTGGATGCACCCGCTCAGTCGGACAATCAAAACAGTGACACGCGGTCGTCTGCGTCATCCAACAAAGACGACGAGAATAATGAAACGACGCACGAAGCATTAATGAGAGAGAACAAACAGCTTCAAAATGAAATCAAGATGCTAAAAATTAAAATTACGACGCTCTCAACACCATCACCAAGATCAGCGACGAATCAACGGGAATCTGATTGGTCAACGGTGAGGAATTCCGCCGGAAGAAGCAACTACCCAGCGAAGACGGCCTCCGCTTCAACGACGACCACCTCAAACAGATTCTTAACGCTTTCGGACTTAGACCGCAATCCAGAAACGGACGTTTCGGAAACACCGTTGGACCAAGGCTCACCACCAGGAGCAGCAAAAACGGCTAAGCCCCCCCCCCCAATTATCGTTCATGCGGCCTCACCGCAATTAATCATTAATATTACGAAAACGCATTTAAACAAGAATGCATTTACAATTAAACGTAGCGGGCCGAAAAGCCATATAGTTTATACTAACAACATCGAAACCTTCGGTAAAGTAAAAGAAATCTCGAAAAACGAGCTTAAGTTCTTCACTTATACTCTAAGAACTGAAAAACCATCGACATTCTTACTGAAGGGTATCGATCCTAACAATTCTCCCGTAGACTTGTTGACGGAAATCAATTCTATGGTCTCTCCCAAGGCCAAGGCCACTAAAATAACTCCTTTCACTACAGCCAAATCAAAACAAACCGGTATACCCTTACCGATATTCATTGTTCAATTTACTCCAAATTCGGACATCAAAATAATACAAACGATCAAGGTTCTCAACTACCAAAGAGTATCATGGGATAGATTCCGTCGACAAGACATTATACAGTGTTTCAACTGTCAAAGAATCGGACATGCCGCTATAAATTGTCATCTTGATTCCAGATGCGTTAAATGCAACTCGTCGCACGAGAAGGGTAAGTGCTCGGTAACCGAAGCCACGAAACACGAAGCAATTTACTGCGTAAATTGCGAAAAATTTGGTCATCCTGCCTCATATCGGGGATGCCCAAAATTCAAAGAAAGGAAAGCCCTGGTTGCATTCAAATCCAATAACAAACAATCGCAACAAACAACGAATAATAATCGTAGGTTACCCACGAACTTTGTAAATCCGAACATCTACAGTAGAATGACCGCTGGAGGACAGCAGAACGTTGCCTTCCCTCCGCTTGTTACGAGCGCATCAATGCCAGCGCCATCTATGCAAAGATCAGTACCACCAACTAATCTTCAATCCACTCAACAAATAGATTTAAAGCAAATTTTAATCTCGTTGAATAAAATATCTGAACAAATTCCGTTGATTTTTCAAAGAATCAACGATAATTCTGAAAAGATCAACTTACTGTTTCAATCTTTTATAGATGATGATGGAATGCAACCAAACTATTCTCAAAGTCAAGCGCCGAGAAGTCAACGTCATGGACGCAACTAAAAAATGGCAGCAGCGAATTTGGCCAGTATTCCGTTGGAAAACCTCCAGATTATAACCATAAATGTCAACTCAATCATCAATCTGCATAAGCGTGCGTATTTGAACCAATTCCTTTCAAACCATCGACCAGATATATGTTGTTTGCTCGAAACTAAGCTCAATGCCAAGCACAATTTGCAACTACCTACTGACTACACCGTAATTAGAAAAGATCGTGCAAATAACCGCTTCGGTGGTGGTGTTGCAATTATAATAAAGAAAAATTACAAATTTGCTTGCATCGAGCTGGGTTTCTCACATGCGAAATCATTCGAATCTCTCGCATTACGCCTAGATCTTTCGGGAGGGAGAAGTCTCGTGGTCGCCACGGTTTACAGTCCGTACAAGGACAAATTAGTATTTTTACGTGATTTAAATGATCTTTTTACACAACTTCGTCTCGCACACGATAACAATCATTACGTGATAACGGGTGATTTTAACGCTAAACATACGTCATGGCTCAATCTAGTAAACAATGCAAAAGGCATCGCCCTTGCTGAATGGCTAGAATTGCAGGGAGCTATTTTTCGTGCCTCTTTATTATTTTCTGATATACCATCCTATCATCCTGCGAATTCTAACTTAGATCTTGCATTGGTCGATGATAGATTGATCGAAAGAATCAACAACAGTACAAACAGATTGGAAGTACGTCCGTACGATAGCGATCATTGGGCAACCGTAGTTAGACTGTCCCTCGACGGTTGGAGTGCCTCCGTCGAGGAAGCTCCTAAAATTCTTAAACCTAATTTTCGTGCAACAAACTGGAAAAAATTCAGATTAGATACACATACCTTTATACAGCAATTTGACTTAAATTCATTAAAAAATGCATCGATCGATATGATTAATTCAGCCATCGAGGATTTCGAGGAGAATGTAGCCTCAATCTTGACGAATTGCACGCCTATGGCCGAAATTCTGAATAAACCGATGGATTATGACGATCCCTGCATTAACAGATTGAAAAAATTCAAATCCAAAATTATTACAAAACTTTATCATTTCATCCGTGCAAATTTAAGCTCATCTCAATCTTATGCAAACATCATTAAATTCTACAAATACATTGTAAAACGTGTAAATTACAGACTAAGAAAACTCTATACTCGAGTCTCCAATAGATTCTGGAACGATCGTTTGTCGAAATTAGACACCCGCGAACCACAAAAAATTTATCCAGTCGTTAATAGAATTATCAATCCTAAATCTACGGAGGCTCTCCCGCCGTTGAGGGGGGCAGTCGGCGACTCAACCCTTTGGTCTGAATCGGGCATTAACGTATCTCTATTACAAAAGATCGAAAATAACTATGTTGTCACAGACACAAACGACAGACTGACCCTCTTGGGAATACACTTTGCACGAGTTCACACAAAAAACTTAAAACCAATTAACGAGGAAGAAAAGAACCACGAAAATTCGATCAATCTATCATACGAACATTTGCAGAACAATTTCGTCAACGAATCATTTGAATTTAACTCTATGCAAGAACAAATCTGGCCGGTTCATAATACCGATTATTTCATTAATCCGCGAACAATTTGGAAAGCGATAAAATCCTTAAAGAATAAAAGATCATCATCGTTCGATGGAATTCCGAATGTAGCGGTTAAACACCTGCCAAATTCTGCGGTCGAATTTCTCGCGTTAATATTTAACGCATGTATGAGATTGTCATATTTTCCATCGCGTTGGAAAGTCGCTAAATTGATCCCCTTATTTAAAAAGGGCAAAAATCCATTCGATCTAAATAGTTACAGACCACATGGCCGTTGGCGAGAGGAATCATTTTTTTAAGATAATTGTAGTGAATAGACTAATATTAATGGATCAATTTTAATCCCTTGCCTTACGATTTGTTTTGTCACTGTTTCCACTATAGTTTGGAATTTAATTACTAAAAAAGAATTGATCGGTGGTTCTTGATATACCGTATAACTTAACGTAATATTAATGTTTGAAAAATAATATTATTCTGTCGCGTTTCATTAATGTTACCAATTTAATAGGTTTTCGAAAAGTGTCACTCGTCATTGTATGGCAAGGGGAAAATGAAATTTAATAGCTAGTACTATAAACGTGCTATGATTCAATATTTTAACATTGCAGTTCTTTTTGCTGCGTAGAATAGTTGATGATAGCTCTGAATTACCAACAGCAGGAATAGTAGTAATTATTCTAACGAGAAATGCGAAAGAATAACTCATTCTTGATAATAAAAATTTAGAAAGTAACTATATTACTTTTAGAATGTATGATTTTGAATAGAGGAATGGAAAATATTTCAAGTAAAAAATTGTATCCGTGCTTAAATAATTGTTTTCCATCCAATACAATCATTCTGGATGTTATTATCGAAGCCAGAAACTGTATCTATCGGAAAGCTATCCTACCCACGATCAAATTACTATAGTTTACTACACGGCCAGAGAAACTTACACGAAGCGTACGAAGTCCGCCAAGAGTAAACGAGAATCGACTCGTGCGAAATTTAATTTGCGCTCGTGTTTCCTCTTGCCTTCATTGAGTCTTTGGCTCTCGTAGCGTGAACTCTCTCTGCATCAGATATTTGGCATGCTGGATGTAACTTAGCTTATCGTTCAGCATTACATCGACATATTTAACTAATTTTACACGCGGAAAGGGGAAGTCGCATTATCAGGCTTGTTGTTCGTAGCATCGATTGATGAACATAAATTAGTCGAATGAGGCCACCGTGGAAGTGGCTACCTTCGACGTGGTGAATTTGACCTCTTTGTTTGGCCACCGATAACAAGTGAAAGAAGAATGTAAAATTTTTTCTGAATATTTCACGGATTTTTTAAAAATATCGTAGCTAACATATTCTTGAATTATACATATTTAATAGTTACTAATTAGCTGTTGGTATTTGTATATTTGATAGAGATACATAAGTGAAATAATTCCTTTCGTCAACGGCCACACCATGTTGAAAAAAACAGGTTCTCGTCCGATCACCTAAGTTAAGCAACATTGGGCGTGGATAGTACTTGGATGGGTGACCGCTTGGGAACTCCACGTGTTGTTGGCACAATTCTTTTTTTTTTTTAATTTTTTTCACATCTAATTACAAATTATGCATCCCATAATGTAATTTAGTTTCTTCATTTATTTCCAAACTTCTCAGCTTGTTTTTTTGTACATAATTAGTATGCTTCTCGTATTTACATTGAGAACACTAATTGCAATAGTTATTGACCTTTTGGAGCAGTCATGATCGGTGCTCCGGAGGAGAAACAAGTTTAATAAGGTGTTTAATCTACTTCACTTGTATTAACAGATGTTTATAATCGTGACTAATGTTAGTATAATCAATTCAAATAAATAAAAAAAGTAATTCCTTTCGCCAACGGCCACACCACGTTGAAAAAACAGGTTCTCGTCCGATCACCTAAGTTAAGCAACATTGGGCGTGGATAGTACTTGGATGGGTGACCGCTTGGGAACTCCACGTGTTGTTGGCACAATTCTTTTTTTTTATTTTTTTTTCACGTGGAATTACAAATAGTAAATTCCATAACATAGTTTAGTTACTTCATTTATTACGAAATCCCTCAATATATATTTTTTTTGCACAAAATTGATATCCCACACCCATTTCTATATAGAATTATAACTACCTTAGCTACTGTTGGTAATTCGCAGCAGTCGCGGACGGTGCTACGGAGGAAAATTAGGTATATTAAGATACTTAACCACACTTCACTTTTGTTAATAGATATTCATGATCACAATTAATGTTAGTATCATCAATTCAAATAAATAAAAAAAACTAGTTGTACTCGTCAACGGCCACACCACGTTGACCACACAGGTTCTCGTCCGATCACCTAAGTTAAGCAACATTGGGCGCGGATAGTACTTGGATGGGTGACCGCTTGGGAACTCCGCGTGCTGTTGGCACAATTCTCTTTTTTTAATTTTTTTTTCACATCTAATTACAAATAATACATCCCATAATGTAATTTAGTTACTCCGTCTATTTCCAAACTGCTCAGAATGTTTTTTTTGTATATGATTAGTAAGCTTCTCGTATTTACATTGAGAACAATAATTGCTGTAGTTATTGGCCTTTTGGAGCAGTCATGAACGGTGCTCCTGAGGAGAAAGAAGTGTAATAAGGTGTTTAAACATACTTCACTTGTATTAATAGATGTTTATAATCGCGACTAATGTTAGTATGATTAATTCAAATAAATAAAAAAAGTAATTCCTTTCGCCAACGGCCACACCACGTTGAAAAAACAGGTTCTCGTCCGATCACCTAAGTTAAGCAACATTGGGCGTGGATAGTACTTGGATGGGTGACCGCTTGGGAACTCCACGTGTTGTTGGCACAATTCTTTTTTTTTATTTTTTTTTCACGTGGAATTACAAATAGTAAATTCCATAACATAATTTAGTTACTTCATTTATTACGAAATCCCTCAATATATTTTTTTTGCACAAAATTGATATCCCACACCCATTTCTATATAGAATTATCACTACTGTAGCTACTGTTGGTAATTCGAAGCAGTCGCGAGCGGTGCTACGGAGGAGAATGAAGTGTATTAAGATAGTTAATCACACTTCACTTGTATTAATAGATCTTTATAATCGCAACTAATGTTAGTATGATTAATTCAAATAAATAAGAAAAGTTATTCCTTTCGCCAACGGCCAAACCACGTTGAAATCACAGGTTCTCGTCCGATCACCTAAGTTAAGCAACATTGGGCGCGGATAGTACTTGGATGGGTGACCGCTTGGGAACTCCGCGTGCTGTTGGCACAATTTTTTTTTTTATTTACTAATACTTGTAACAATTCCAAATCATGTTTTTGCTCTGTGTTACTTCTTCTATATTATTTGAATTTTTATTTTCATGTAACATTTACAAAACGCGAACTGCCGTTAATTCAAGATCCTACGCACTTCAGTGCTGGTCTATTATCATTTCATGTGTTACCGCAAGTGTTAGAAAATTGTCCCTTTTTTATTCTTTCCTTTAAAAGCAAAAGGAAAGCACTTTAAAGCATACACATATTTCAATGCAAGGAAAAAAAAATTCTCCCAATCCAGAGTTTCGCCCGGTTAAAAATTCCGGGCGAGAGAATGAAAAACGAGACACGAATTGAACATAAATTTCGATCAGATCCGCAGGCAGCTGGTATTAAACCGGGACAAATTAATTATGCCAGTCGTTTGTTGGAACAAATACGATACGCACCAAGGATATTTATCCTCGATATTCCAGCTTATTTATAAAACTTTAATTCCACTATTGCAAACGATTTATTGCACACGTAAATTGTCTGCAGAGAAATTAATAAATCGTCGAAATCAGGTGTTATGGGGGTTTTCAAAGGGCTCGTATTTACATAGGGGCTTTAGAGTTATTGGATCGTTAATTAGACGACGCAGCACTTCGTGGCTGCATTAACAACAGTTTAGAGCCAACAATGTGATAAATAACAATTAAACCGCGGACGGTGTGCATGTCCCGCCTATTATTGCACTTCTAGGCATTTGACATTTCAAGTTGACGGTTCCATGTCACATTAACTCGTAGTTACAATTAGCATTTATTTAGTATTGGAGACCTCTTTTCTTAAAAATGATTCTCCACTAGAAGTATTAACAATGTCTTATTGAATACTCACTCTTCAATGAATATTTCCAAGATTATTAATAATCTTTAAGGCACAGAAGAATTAAATAACACGTATTTTTAAAAATATAGAAATCACTTATGTGAACCGGCATGCAAATATTTTGCAAAACTTGTAGTCATTAACCCATTTTCGTCATATGCCAAAATGGAAAATATACTTTTGCTATCAAATTTGTTCATATTAAATCTAAGTGTAACGGTATTTCAAAAAGTAAGATAGTACAATGCAAATGAGTAAATGCGTTCCGATCATAATGGCCAGAAAAAGTGTGCGTATGTATGCGCCTGTGATTCAAGTGAATTAATCATAAGAAATGTTTAAAAGAATGATAATTAGTGTTGGAATTTTAATCTCGTAACTTTACTTCTTTGGAAATTTTTATTGCCCGATATTAAATAGAATCTAGTGCAAATTTTGGAAAATTGCCATTGCAGTAAGTAGAAATCAATATAACCACGCTTATTCAACGAGTTCTAATTGCAGTTTAATGGAGAAAAATAAATTTTCTTTCCTCTCCTTAAGAATAAGAACACTCAACTTCAGTAAACTTACGAATTGTGAAAAAAACAGCGCGAATAAAAGAAAAGGCAAATTAAAAATCAGAATTGCACGATCTTCCCTGGCGCTAAAATTCTATAAAAATTCTGCACCTTAAAATATCCACAGGGCGTTAAAGTCACGTTGGAATAATTAAAAACAATTCCAAACTGCCGCAACAAAAATGCAAATTACAAATTCATAATAAAAAGCAATACGGTTTGCTGCATCGCTTCGAAGAAAAAAATTGCAAACACCGGTAAATGTGTCGGCATAAAAGTGAACGATGCATTGAATGCGTTGCATAAACCCCATGTTAAAAAATTTCTCTGCCGTTCTATAAAAGTCGAAAAAATTGTGATAACGAAACTTCGAGAGAGCCGTTATTTTTCGGCTAACCGAGAACTTTCATCTCATAGTTTTATCGTGAGGAAAAGGCACCAACCAAGAAGTAATTTTTGATGCAGGGATGTTTGCCTGAAGGCGATGTAAGGGGAATTCCATGGGGGAAGATCATCATGTTCCCTTCGGTAAACATCTTTTCTGTTCTTGTCGATAACCGATCGAATCATTTGTGCGATAAAAATATCTTCGTCAACCGTGTTTTTTTAGGAAACTATTTTTAAAATTTTCATCGGGGCTTTCTTCCTTTTTTAATTTTTTTTTTCGCTATAAATGTTATGGTTAATTTTTCAGAGAAATAAAGTTTTAGTAGAGTTTTGAAACATGGGGGTTGGGACATGCGAAAGGGTAGTTTGTAATTTAGATCACACGGAAAAAGTATCTTGATGGGGATCTGGAGTTGGATCGACTAATTGGAGTATTTAATTCTATATGCACCATGGCGTCTTTTAATGGGAGGTTAAAAATAATGTGAACTTTAAAAACTTCTGTTCGTCGAAATTAGTTCTTTTTCACCGTGTGAAGTGGTATAATTTTATATTTAAGAATCAGAATCTGATTGATATTAAGTTAAATTAATTATCTAAAATTGCATTTTTAATATCTTCAAATATAAATTAATTGTCAAATCTGAAATCACAGAGATATTTAAATGACACATAAAATATCAAACTGAATGTCATGAATTTTCTAAATTAATTTCCGTCGCAATATCGACTTCAGAATATTTAAAAAATATACCTAAAAAAGATAAAATGCTATGATAAAAAAATAAAAGATATCCCATAATATTTCACACCAACAGAGCATTGAGCGGTTTAATATTAAATAATAAGAGTACCGAATTAATAATATTAAATTCAGAGTACCGAAAAATAATGTTGTTTTTTGTCAAACACCTGACGATGTGAAAAAATGACACATTGAATATTTGAATCTACACCAAGTGAATTTTATGAGCGAGGAAGTAAAATTTTGCAAGATTATACCAAATCGTGCAATTTATAATTCAAATTAACATTTGTAAATTAACACTAGAACTACCGGCGTCAAATCCAACATATTTTAATAAATTATGTAAGTACATTGAAAAAGGGGCAATCAAACGGCGGAAAATTTGATCGATTGGGTGATTTATGTTTGTTGATATAGACACAGAATATTTATTCTATGACTCTTATATAAACTTTGAGAATTTTTTGAAAAAATTGTGTACCAGTCTTTTTGACTGGTTTGGTAGTTCTAGTGTTAAATTCTTAAAATTATTCACATCTTTTATTTAAATAATAAACGACACTCTTTGTCTCCTAATATAACATCGACTTTAAAATGATTTTAAAAAAATACAAAATAAAATGAAACACACTGAGTTCAATCCATAGAAAATCACAAAATGTTTGTGAAAACATTATTCCAAATCTTGCAATTTATATGTTAAATCAATATCTTTAAATTAAATTCTTAAAAGTATTCACATCTTTTACTTAAAAAATAAACGACATTCTTTGTCTCCTAATATAACATCGACTTTAAAATAATTAAAAAAAAATACAAAATAAAATGAAGTACATTGAGTTCAATCCATAGAAAATCACAGAATGTTTTAAATCAATTTTGAGTGTAGCATCGACACTAGAATATGAACAAGACACTTGAAAGAAACAGAGAGAATGAAATGGCAGAGTCAAACAGAATTGGGACAATTATAATTCAACGCTACGAAACTGCATGTATTAATCCGTTCTCGATCCGATCATCAATGAGACGCGGGTTGGTTTGTCATACCGATAGTGCCATGCTGTATTGATGTTCACCGAATTTGTCCGGTCTGTCATGACATACATGTGCACTGTGTAATTAGCCAAAGTACTGACTGTGATGGGTATCCCGGTCGACAATTAATATCGTCGAAATTTCTAGCAATCGGAGAATAGATTATTAACACACGATAGGATTATATTGCAAACGATACGGTGAATTGTTCATATTATTATCAGGCTAATAATATTCTCTTTTGACGTTGCGTAATATCAGATTACCCTATCCTCCCAGATGTTCGTTACGATGTTCGTTACGATGTTCGCTCTGATGATTTTTGTATTCATTATTTAGCCATTACCTTCCATGATTCTCATTTGGAGATCTATCCATTTTCTAAATCTTTCAACATTCAATTTAGATATTTGACGTGCTTTTGATTGTGTGTTTGATTTAATTTGATTAATTTGATTAAATGTGTTTAATCGATTAACTGCGGAATTCAGTTTCAAAAATCTTTCATGGTATGTGGAATTAAAATCAAGCAATGGCGTACACGTCGAATGCAAGGCAAATGCTTTTATAAATCCTATGAAAAAAATTTAAATGAAAGGTGAAGGAATTATATTTTTATACGATAAAAAATGTATAATTCAGAGTCAAAAAGAATGTCATGATAAAGCCTTGGGTGATTGACATGTATACACGTCGAACGCAGTTGATTGGTTAAAACACAGTTTTAATGGATGTTTGTTCAGTGTCTTTTGGAAGGTTCATTGGTTCTCAATTGTTTCACTGTTTGAGTTGTGTAGTTTATGGTTTCTGATATCAGAGAATTCTGTTGTCTAAGTGTTCTATCACTGCACAATTACGTCAGTTTAATTTTTTACCACTACAATATTGAATTAGTTAAGTGTTCTGTCATTGCAAATTTACATCAGTTAAGTTTTCTATCATTGCAATACTGAATTTGTTAAGTGTTCTATTGTTACGATATTAAGTCAATTAAATATTGTATCATTGCAAAATTGAATTAGTTAAGTGTTCCATCGTTACGATACTACGTCAATTAAATATTCTATCATTGCAAAATTACATCAGTTTAATGTCCTATCATTGAAAATTTACACGAGTTAAGTTTTCTGTCATTGCCAAATTGAGTGTTCTATCGTTACGATATTAGATCAATTAAATATTCAATCATTGCAATATTGAATTAGTTAAGTGTTTCATTTTTCAAAATTACATTAGCTAAATTTTCTATCATTCAAACATTGGATTCATTCAGAATTCTATCATCGAAATATTCAATTAAATCACAATCCTATCACCGCAATATTACGTCAGTTAAGTGTTCTATTATTACACAATTGCATCAGTAAGTGTTCTATCGTCCAAGTGGTCTATAATGTGTACAGTTCCACTACCTAGGTGTTCTGTTACTGAAGCGCCCTTTAACTCTAGTGTACTGCTAATTAAGAGACTTCTCATTCCAGATTTCTATCGCACAAATACTCTACCATTCCACTGCTCTATGACTCAAGTGTTATACAATCTATATATAAATTCTAACATACTGATTACTACACACACTATCCCATCCAAGAGTTCTACCACTTCAATTTCTTATCACCGAACAAGTTTATGACCTAAATTCCATCAGCACAATATTAATCCAGCGGCCTCATTCTAGAATGTTTCTAATAGATTTTTAAAGTATGATATTGCGTGAAGCATTTTTCTCTATGAAGAGGAACCATACAAAACTTATATATACCGGGTATTTCATCTAACTTGACCACCTTAAATATATCGCTTATTGTGTATGATAGTGAAAAATATCAGACGCAGAAAATATGCTGTTTGAAGGCACCAATACGGTGATGGGTCGAATTTTTTTTCAAGGTCATTTTCTCGAGATTTCAAAATCATCATACCATTTTTAAATAGTACTGCATATTTGCACTGCTACAGTCTTATAGCTTATAAAAATACGAATCCAACTAGGTGCAATATGTTGACCTTCACGTGACCTTTAGCAAGAAAATTATGAAATGTTTGTCAGTAATTTCAGAACACGTTTAGGAACGGCAAAAGAAGGAATTTCAATTTCAATATCAAACTAGGTGGCATCTAAAAACACGGGAAAACTCGTGAGCTATTCTTAAAGTGTTAAAAAAAAATATTTTTAATTCCTGGTCCAGGTCATACTACCCTCATAAATGAAACCATTCAATTAAATCAATCAATTCGAAACGCCCTTCCCTCAGAATGTATTGTACTGCTTATTAAATCATGCAAATTATTGCGGCATTCACTCGAACAATGTGCACCTTCGTACTTATCGCTTACGCATAATCAATTTCGGCATGTAATTCAATTGTAATGCGATCAGTGAGGCACGATTACGTGTGGAAGTCACAAAGAGAAATTAGTTTGAGCGCGGCACCGATTTGGCCGCAAATTACGCGCTCCAGATAATGCACAACAAAGTTCATCGATGCCATTTAACGACAATTTAACATCATTTCTCTGCTGCAATGACAGCAGATTAATCAACATAATCAAGACAACGTGGAAACTTCGTTATCCCGAGTGATAAAGAGACAGAAGGGCATTTTCGGCGAGGATGTCGATAACACTAGAACTACCGACGTTAAATCTACTATACTTTGATATATTAAATAAATACTTTGAAAAAGATGAAATCAAGTGGCGGAAAAAATGCAACAAAGAAAAATTCAAATGTGAAGAGTTGTAATATTGAGGCTCAGATGGAACGATATTCATCGTGGATTAAGTGCGGGAAATTCACGAGGATTATTGAGTGCCTTTGAAAGAAGAATTTTTTTCGAATGTAATCTGTGATTTTCTTTTGATGCAATAAACGCACGATGTTTCGCTTTTTATGAATGCGAAATCCAATTCGCGGTGGCCTGAATCGCCGCAGAAACTTCTTTCTATTGGCTCTTTTCGAGCAATAATTATTGTGGATCAATGGGAAGGAATATTACGAAAATTCAAAGGGAAGAGGGGAAAGTTGCAAGCTTTAGCTTTTTAGTTGATTGAAGGATATTTTATGTGTTGAATTATTACGACGAAACATTATATTCTAAATTCTTAATGTTAGAGATTAATTTTTGACTATTGAAAGTCTTTGTATTTTTTTTTCAATTGAAAATCTCGACTCGTGATTTTACACTGTCAATTTTTTTTCTGCTCTTTAGTTTAAAAAGAAATTTTATAAATATACTGTAAAAAATTGCAGAAATTATTTAACCGATCAAATATAATTAAAATATATTAACCCTTTCCAATTCGAATTATTTTGTTAATTTTGTAGCGAGCTACATAAAATTAATTTCACAATATTTTCTATCATTGTTTATTATTTTTTTTTAATGATATCAATATATTAGGGTGTCCCATAAGTTTCTTCTCTTTTTTTAATGCGAAATGAATATACGATATTTGTTGTTTACGGTTGATTTACTATGTTATATATGAACCGTTCTGTTCTATAATCTTCGTCCATCTCTCAGGGAGCCTCATTGTACCCTCTTTCCAAAATTTTCGAGGCTTAATCGCAAAATATTCATTTAAGTGCGTTTTTATTTCGCTTATGGATTTGAAAGATTTACAATGGAGAGAATTTTTTTAAGGAGAGGAACGTATATATCAGGTAGAACGTCCCAATCGAACTGCAATAATTTTTCCCTTGCGGCCAACGCAACATGCGGTCTTGCATTGTCGTGATGGAAAACGACGCCTCGTTGTTCGCCAATTCTGGCCGTTTTTCTGCAATGGCAGCTTTCAGTTGATAGAGTTGATTGCAATATTTGTCAGCATTGATTGTTTCACCTTGAGGAAGGAGCTCGTAGTACACTATACTCTTCCAGTCCCACGAAATGCACAAAAGAACCTTCTTCGGATGAAGTCCAAGCTTCGCAACAGTAGAGGGTCTATTTTCCTTAGACCAAGTGCGTTTTCGATGCACATTTTGATATAAAATCCAAGTCTCGTCTCCAGTGACAGGACTCTTTAAGAAAGAATTTCTTTCATGTCGCTGAAGAAGCAAATCGCATGTAGAGACGCGGTTCATAAGGCTGCTCTCCGTCAATAGGTGTGGAACCCAAACTTCATATCGACACGCATGTCCCATCTTGATTAAATGCTTATGTACTGTTGTCTTCGGAATGTTAGTGGCATCCAGTATCTCGCGGACACTATATCGCGGATTTTCAGCGAGTATAGTCTTGATAAGGTCCATAACCGTCGTTGCTGGGCGGCCGCTGCGGTCTTCATCTTTCAACTCGAAATTGCCAGCTCCAAATTTCTTAAACCAATTGCAGGCGGTCCTAATAGTCGTAGTACCACTCTCGCAAACAGTGCAAATCTCGTCTGCAGTGTCCTTTGCACTATTGCCTTTTTCAAAGCAATGAAGCATAACATGCCGCAAATGCTTCTTTTGGCTCTCCATATTGAACAGTTCAGAAACAATTTTAAAAAAGACTTTATCACCAACGAAATGTATTTTGAAAGAGCTCTGGGATGACTGTAGCCAATGCCATAAATGGCTAAGAGCTAAGCCTGCATATTTATATAAACATATGCCAGCCAGAGTCATTCATAGCGTGGCGCGGAAGAAACTTATGGGACACCCTAATAGTATAGGTACTGACATATATTTTGGTGATATTAAAAAATTATTATGAAATTGGAAAGACGATATTAAATTGTCAGAAAAGAATTTCGACTAAAAAGCTACGTCGAGTACAGCACATTGACGGTTTCCCACATTTTTTAAAATATTTCTCAAATTTATAGAGAAAGAGTGTAGCAAATATTTCACGTGTATCTTATGACAAACAAACTACTTAACTCACTGTATTTTTCCGCTTAATTCATCTTTTTTCAATGTACTTATTTAATATATTTAAACACACTAGATAGGGGAGGGTGGGGCAAAGTGGGCCACTTCAGCAAAAAATAGTCATATCTTTATTTTTTTGGGCTCCAAAATTTTAAGGGGCCCACTTTGCCCCACCCTCCCCTATATCGATCGTAAATCTAGTGTAAAATATTTACCACGTTGTATTAAATTGTTGAAGATTGATGTTATAGTTTGTATTCCAATTTGATAATATAATTCGTGAAATAAACGTGTATGCCAAAATTGTATTATTGTAAGCCTGAGTGAAAAGAAAGGGAGAAATTTTGAATCGGTTTTAAATTAGAGTTTTCAAATTACTTGCATGATTTTATAACAATGAGTTTATCAGTTTATTTCATATTTTGCATACATTTAAACTACATGTGCCTTTATCGCAGGTACAGGAAGTACGTCAATACCTGCAACGGCTCTTCCTTATCGCGTGGGTAAAGTTGAGACGTTCACGATAAGAATGACCTTTTTCCTTGCATGTCTGCTATTCCGTCAAACTTTCGCATGCAAAAGTTTTCTGGTTGAAAAACTCCCTTAGACTTAACTCGTTAATTTTGACTTTTAGAAGATCGTGAGAAAATGACTTGTACAAATGAGAACAGCTGATAATTCGCAGAATAAAACTTAACCGAACTCAGAGCTAATCGTAAAAATGAATAAGTTTGTAAAATTCTTCTTGCCTCTTAGATATGCAGAATTTAACGTGATATCTTTCTGAAATATAATATTTTAACGGCACAGTTTTTGTCTTTGAATATTAGGTACTAGAAGTTTTGTCCATTCAAAGGAGAATTAGTTTAAAATTCTCAGGCCTAACTTAGCGTTTATACAATCTGATTGGAACCTGACTGAAACTTGATCTAGAGCGTACTAAAACTTGAACTGAAACCAACTGAAACCTGATTCAGACATAATTAAAACTTGATCTGGACGATATTGAAATCTTATTCAGAGCCCACTGCAACCTGAATCGCAGCTGATTGGGGCCTAAACTGAACATTGGAACCTAAATTGGACCCGATTAAAAACTGAATCCTGGTCCGTACGATATTGATACCTTATTCAGAGCCTACTGCAAACCTGAATCGGAGCAGATTGAAATATAAATCTGAACCGATTGAAACCTGAACTGGAACCAACTGAAACCTGATTGGGACGTTATTAAAACCTGATCCGGAGCCTACTGCAGCCTGAATCGGAGTCGATTGGGACCTAAACCGGACACGATTGAAATCAGTTCCGACGCCTACTGCAACCTGAATCGGAGCCGACTGAAATATAAATCTGGGCCAATTGAAACCTGAACTGGAACCAACTGAAACCTGATCCTGACGTTATTAAAACCTGAATCAGGTAGTACTGAAACCTGAATCAGGCAATACTGAAACCTGAATCAGGCAATACTGAAACCTGAATCAGGCAATACTGAAACCTGAAGCAGGCAATACTGAAACCTGAATCAGGCAATACTGAAACCTGATTCAGGCAGTACTGAAACCTGATTCGGAGCCTATTGCAGCCTGAATCGGAATCGATTGGGACCTAAACCGTTTCCGATTAAAACCTGAATCGAAGCCAACTGAATCCTGAACCAGACGATATTTGAATCTGTTCCGGAGCTAGCTGAAACCTGATTCGAACTAGATTGATGCCTAATTAATGCCTAATAAGATAGTGACAATTCCAAAACTGGCTTAAATTCTTCAAAATTCAGCGTCCCTGAATAAAAAGGTAATTTACACAAGCTTATAAAACGTAGAGATATTTCGTTATCATACTCATCACTTTATGTATCATTAATTCAAAGACAATACAGCCTAAAAGTGTAAAATTAAAAAAAGGAAGTAAAGTAGTAAGTCGAGATTGAAAGAAACTGATCCACGGGGAATAAAATTTGCATTTCCTACCAAAAGAGCTTCTCGAAATCACCGCGGTATAATTACAATTTGCATTACGTTAACATAAATCACGAATGTAAAATCTCGACACTCTCGAAATTCGTCAACTATCCTGGAAATCTAAAAACGATTCCGAGCTTTCTCTGCTCGCAAAAATACTCCAGAGACTTCTGGTTTTATGAGTACAAATTTCAGAGGACTTTTTACTCGTAAAACGGTACCGAGCTTGGAGTAAAACCTAGGAAAGATCCTTCTGCTAATAAAAACTAATTTCTACCTTCATCCAGCTTTCATTGCGGTCAAATTTAAACTTAAATATTCCAGGGGAATTTCCTCGTTTCGTTTATTCGCGGGAACACCTTCGATGCTCGTGTAATCAACATGTGCGCTCAAAACAATTCGGACATTCATTATATCTAATTATACTTTACAGTTGTACTTTGATACTTTGAGGAACTCACGTTAATTAACGCTTTAAATTGAGATACTGACCTATATTAGGCAAAGTTGTAATTAATGTTTTAGTTATTAAAGTTCGAATTTGATATTTTATAATTATTTTCCATTTTCAGCTAAATATTCCTCGACATTTGTTATAATTCTTATTATTAAATAGAAGTTAGTAATTAACAGACTGCGGATTTTTATGCATTTATGACAAATTAAATACGGCTAAAATATACAAAAAGGACATAATATAAAAATATATCTAAAATATCCAAAGTATGGTATTTGTTGTAATATTTATTGAGTGATATAAATCCCTAGATAGGTTTTCCTATCGCACCTGCATTTGTGAAACTCGAAATTTGCATAAACATCCGCAGTCTAGTAATTAATGAAAGAAATTGTTTCCTTAGCCGATGAAAAACTGGTGAAATAAATCTTCAAGAGTTCAAATTCCAGTGAGAATTAAAAATTTATGGAATATATTGTCCTCTGATTAATTTGTTTAATAAAAAAAAGTATTCTGAAGTACGAATTTTATAATTTACGTTTGTCTTTTTTTTGTTTTTAAGTAAAAGAAATTGACAAATATCAATTATCGTAAGGTCTCAAATTGCAAATTGCAAGTTTGCCGTTTTTCCATCTGAATCAAAAACAGAACTGTGGTGGTGGTTTTTGTATGGCATGTCAAGGGACTTATTCAGATAAATTGTTCCGAGTCGATACGACGTTAGAGAAACGAGAAAATAATTCTTCGTTGCACAAATTTAGATAAATAGCTGTCCATGATAAGTAAATAAAAACAAAGTAAGCACAAAATAAGCTTGCATACTCAGTTGCAACATAAATTCGTTCATTTTATCATCCACCATTGCACAGTGGTTACTCCTTATTCCGAATAAATTTATTTTACAATAAAAATAAAATCATTTGTTAAAATTGTCAAATACAAAATTATGTAATTTTAAAAAATAGTTTTTTAATTCGAAAATCGACGATTTAGGAAGGATTCTGAGAACTTCGGTGTGATTTTTTGAAGGAGCAGATGAAGATTGAATTTTAGGTCAAATTAATTTTAATATTGGAAGTGTTAGAGTTTAAAAGTCTAATTAATCAAGTGTCAATTAGTTTCCTATTTCATAGTCAATTAGAATAACATTTTAGCAACAAAATCAATTTTTTTCTCTCATAATATATTTTCACATGGCAAAGGGTTTAATTACCAAATCAAACATAATTAGAACCTATCTCAAATTTAGTTTAAAATAGTTTAGAATGAAGGTAGGTTGGAATAAATTGAAGTAGGTTGCAATAAGTGCAGAGTATGTTAGAATAGCCTTAGAATTAATGAAATTAATCCAGGCATCAGCTAAAATGGATTAAGGCGACTTTATAATAGGTTTCACTAGACTTCAGTTAAAATACTTAGACTCTGATTTAAATGAATTAGTGTAAGTCTGCGATGAGTTAGAACAATTAAAAAATAAACTAAAACAAAGCACCTGCAAACAAGCTGCAAGAAAACATCTATAAATGTATTAAAAATAAAGCAACTTTCAAAAAGCACCTGCAGGAAGTAAACAATTTTGTACAAATTAGGGCAATAAATAAAACCGTAGCCCGGTGTAAAAGCAAAAACAGCTAACAATTTAAAACCTTCAAACGAAGCCAACATTGTAAACAATAAAAAGTACCAAAGCCTGAAAAGTATGCAGCAACAAATTGCAAACTGAATTAAAAGTTAAATATCCTCACAGCTAGTAATCGATATCGAGATAAAACTACTCTTTTTTTACATTTCGACTGTATTCCTAGCATTTCACGAGGTACACTATCAATAAAATAGAAGCTGCAATTAACAGCAATTAACAGTTAAAACTTGAATCTTTTACGCTCAAAGCGGCAAGAATTTAAACACACTGCTTCCTAAAAAGCGGTTAAAAATGTTTGCCAATATTACCCGTACAGATTTCGGCAAACAACTCGCCGCAAAAAAAAAGTGAAGAAAAAACGAAGCATGTTCTGAAACGAGTTCCATTCTGGACGTCTCTAACGAAACGCGTCGCTAGTTGGAAACAAACAAAAAACGTACACTTCGTTTATTCAGGTCGAAATGCATCCAGGAAATTTCAAACTCTATTTTACTTTCGGATTTTTTCCAAACTACGGTTAATGGGTTTTCTTCGGTAATTAAGAAGACGATGGCCTGTTTCATAGAGTTCAATCATTTTTTAAATAAATTGTCAGAATACCTGCTCGGTTTTAGTTTTAAAAATATTATAAAAAAAAATTTGTGCTACTTTGAGTTTTACTTGTTATATGCACGTGCGTGGTAATGTGTCAGCACAATGTGAATGCTTATCTACTGTTTTTTTCGGTGGACAGAAACTTTTTACAGAATTTGCAAATCTTGCAAATCTGCTATCGAATTTAATACATCACGATGTCACTTTTTATTGTACGAGTTAATATAATGAGTTCAAGACTGTCATTATAATAATTCAAATGATTTGGTTCAATAATGTAGGATTTTTATAACAAATATACTTTTTTGTATGTATATACAAGTGAAAACATAAATATCGTGAAATATAGAAAAGTTTTGGGGTGGATATTTGTAGAATGATCTAGAAAGATCGTCGCAAAATTTGTAAAATTACCACAATAATATCAAGATTCCCATAACGCCCAGAGTCTTATTATGAATTATCTAATATTCTTATTAAAATGATTAATAATAATATTATCGCTGAGTTATTTTACCGTGATATTAGACGTGCGATGCTTTTGTTCCCTAAAAAGAAAAAGCATTTGCAGGTTGATTTTAAAAGCCTAATTTGAAAGCCTGAAGTCGAACGAACAGGTACAGTGCGACAACCAAAAAATGGCTAGGGAGCGATGGAACTTCTCGTTTTCAAACTCCTGATCCTGTCATTTTGTTTCTGAAATTCTCAAACCCAGTCTCTTAAATTAAACACTCCGCGTAATCGTTTTGTTTGGAAGGTTAGTTTTGGGAATTCCAAAAACCAAATTGTTAGAATAGTCCGTTGAAAACGAGAGGCGGAGCCATTCACTAGCCATCTTTCAGTTGCCGGACTATACATATAAGTTTCATCGCGATCGACCGAAAAGTGAGGAAGAAATTGAATTTTGAACCTACCGTTGGACGTAAATGGGGGGTCATTGCCAAAAAATCGCTTTTGGGCAGATTTCTTTTATTTGAAATTCCTCTGCTTATGGAGGTCGTAGGAGGACTTTGAATAGGTCGTTTAACACTAGAACTACCGACGTTAAATCTATCATATTTCAATATGATAAAAAAATACTTTGAAAAAGTAGGAATCAAGCGGCAGGAAACTTTGTCGATTGGGTGATTTATGTTTATTGATATAGACGTAGAATATTTATTCTATGACTCTTATATAAACTTGGAGAATTTTTTGAAAAAATTGTTTACCAGTCATTTTGACTGGTTTGGTAGTTCTAGTGTTAAATCGGGAGAGAGTGTAGTTTAACGTGGTGATAATAAAAAGTTGCTATCTTCACTCATTTAAACGTGAGATGCTTTTGTGACTATTCCATTAAAGTCCTTCTAAAAATTTAATTGAATATTAAATGTGTCAATATTATTGCGTACAATATTATAATTTAAATATTAAATGTGATAGGAGGAAACGAAGAAGCAAACAAAAATTGCAAAAAATAGTATTTGTTATACGAAATAAACTGCAAAAATGAGCAATTTTCTGAAGTTAAAGTATTCCTTACCTTACGCTTCTTTGTCTCTGCAATTATTCTGAAACTGATAAAGGGGAAACTTGCCTCTACAGAGGAGAAAATACAGCCATAAGATGTGCACGTTTCTCACGATTCCTCTTTGCTTTTATTTCGTCTTTACAATGCAACCCCTTTTCCTCCCTTCTTTCATGGTGGTTGGTCGGTTCGTTAATCACACGGAGACTTATACTAAAAGTAAAATTGCCGCGTAGAATACGCCCGATGTGCATTCCAGTTAACGATAATTATACTCCTTTCTCGGAGGACAGAAAATCGTCTGGACTTCAACGTTTCCGGCAAACACTTTGCTAATTAAGTTCGCACAGGAAGTGGCTAGAAATGATCCCTCTAAACTGATAATGAAACTCCGTTTGCATACAATTTTTATCCAACTCCTTATTTATTAATTTTCTTTAATGAAAGAAAATTTAGAAATGTAAAATTTTTGTATTATTCTTAAATTTTGGCGATATAATTTTAGCAACACTTTGCAGTCCTGAATTGTAGAGGAGTGGGGTTGATTTTTAAGAATTTTCTGAATCCTCGATTTTTGGAATTTTGCTTCTCTTTAATTGTAGAATTTGATCGTTTTAAATTACAATTTAAATATTTCTCAAGACTTTTAATTTATTGAGAAAGATTTGAATGGAAACATAAAATTATCAAATTGCTGGCTAATTATATAACAATAAGAAAATTCACGAAATGCAAAGGACTAAAAAATATTGTTTAACACGTTGAATTCTATTGGCGTGAAACCTTTTGCATTAAAATCACAGGTTTACAATGCAGAAACTTTAAAGACACTAATAGATATATATTTAATAAACCTTTATTTTTTTCAACATTAACATTTAAATATTCGGTACGTTCGAAAATTTATAAATATTGCAATTTAGAATTAAAAGAAATTTCTTTAATTTCAATAGCACCCAATGACAGTCAACGTGTTAATTTTTGAAAAATTTTAAAGTTACAAACGTTTGCGAGAATTAAAGTCCAGGCGAAGTTCAGACTTCGTTTTTTTTCCCCTGGAATATTTATTTATTTAATCGGTTTATTTGTGAATTTCCTTACGAGACTCGCGATTCTAATCGACAATTAGCGCCAACGAGACGCGATTTTTGAAATTCCAAGTTCATCGTTATACTGCAAAAGGCGTCTTTTGTCGATAGTCGAATTAGTATCGCGTTTTTTTTTACGATTCTGTCCGCTGCAGAATGATCTATCGAAGCGCATGCGATTACAAGTCTCGCATCTGGTAAAGTTAATTAGTGCGCAAAGAGCGACTGCGAAATTTTTTCGGCCCCGAGTGCAAATAACTTGTAATTATTGTGAAAATTCTCACTGCCATTAGAGTTTGAATAATCGTTGAAACTCATTTCTTTATCGATGCAAAAATAAGATTAAAAATATAGCCAAAAGTCATTCTTTAATTCTCTTCCTTTCTAAATTTATTTGTGTAAATAAAAATAGAGAAGTTCAATTCGTAAATTCATTATTACTCTTTTCTAATTAACCCTCTATCCCTTTACGTTTCTAATTTTAACTTTCTAATTTTATGATTTTCTAATATCACTACACTGCGGATGTTTATGCAAATTTCGAGTTTCACAAATGCAGGTGAGACAGGAAAACCTATCTAGGGATTTATTGTACTCAATAAATATTACAACAAATACCATACTTTGGATATTTTAGATATATTTTTATATTATGTCCTTTTTGTTTATTTTAATTTGTCATAAATGCATAAAAATCCGCAGTCTGAATATCACATAAATGTACTTCAGTACCTATAGTTATTGCTATCATTGAAAAAAATAATAACCAATGATAGAAAATATTGGAAAATTTATTTCATTTAACTTACTACAAAATTGACAAAATAAATCAGACCGCAAAGGGTTATAATTTGAAATTTCTACGCTATCTGAAGATCAGGTGCACAACAATATATTAGAAAATGATAACAATACAATTTTAATTAATAGAATTAATTAGATTTTTAAACACTGAATTGTAAAGAAATTCAGAATTTTGACTAACTAAATAGGACTATTGGGCAAAGATAAAACAATTAATTTTGAAGATTAGAAGATCTTGTGTTACCTCAAAGACACAAGGGCTCATAGAGGGTTAATTACAGAAGATTATATTCGAATAACAAATTATTTCTCTATCATTTACAAACTTCGTTTTTTCCAATTAAAATTTGACTTTTGGTTTAGTTTCATTTAATATCAAAGAACCACGAATTTTTATATTTTTGTTTCAACAAAACTAATGACTTTTGCAGATATGAGGCGTGTGGTTTATAAAAAATGTTTAGTTATAGTAAATCCGGAAATACATAATAAAGTCACATTGAAAAGTAAGACTGAGAAATATATTTGAAAAATTGCAATGAAAGATGTATAAAATCACGAGTTAGTTGCACTGCCATTAATTATCTAAAATATGTACAGTGGCTATGTATCGAGTTGTATTTTGAGAAAGAAGTCTCATTTTCAATACTGCGTTTGTCTTAAGAATTTAAGCAATATTGCTAGTACTTCTTTACGACTACGTATTTTTGGTTTAGTACAACAGAAAAATGATCCTTCGTGAGAGGTGAATATTTAAGAAAAAAAAGTTTGCTTATTTTATGCGTCACGTATTATCAATTAGCCCAGAAGTTAATTAATTAAACAAGTTGGTGGAAACTGCTTGATACTCGGATAATATCTTCCATTATTTTCATCTATCTGGTAATTTTAATATTGCTGGTGGAACAAAGATTATAGCAATCTATTGAGATTAATCGAAGCAACAGAAATATTTCTCTCGCCGTCAAAAGGAGAAATTCTTTTTGGTATGCTCAAATTAATCTAAGAAACTTAAGAAAGTTATAAAAGTAATGTGTAAATAGGTGCTACAAAGTCATAATTATTAATGTAAAGAAATAGTAATTATTATAAAATTATCGGGCAATGAATAGAATTTTTAAATCCTTTTTGAAATTATTCGGAAATTAATTAGTTAATAATTCCTAGGTCAACAGTTATCGAATTTTATTAATGCCGAATGTAATTTACAAATAAAAATAACCAAGTGCTTTTAAAAAAATCAGTGTCTCACTTCACCCTTTAAACTTCTTGCAAAATCCCACAAACATTTTTCTCTACGCACCAAACGAGAATTGAAACACTGTTCTACCAGCGTCTTTATTCAAACATTCAAACTTCCTATCTGTATAATCATTAATCTAACTTAAAATCACCTACAATCAACAACTTAAAGAAAAACTCAATTCCATAAACCTTAAAAAATCCAAAAAAACTTTAAACTTCCAAAAATCTGAAAAAAAACTTCAACTTCCTATTACTCCGCAAGAAAAATTGTCAGAATCATTCTAACACACGGCTCTCCGAAAAGAGAATAAAAAGAAAGAAAAAAAAAAGAGGAAAAATTCACAAACATTACTCTCCTTGCACCAAACAAAAATTGCAGCAATATTTTACTAACGTCCTCCTTCAAACATTCAAATTTCCTATCTTTAATATTATTACTCCAACTTAAAATCACCTACACCAATCAACAACTTGAAAAAACCTCAATTCCATAAGAAACCCAAAAAATACATTAAGTTTTCAAAAACCTTTAAAAAAAACTCGCAATTACTCTCCAAGGAAAATTGACAGAATCATTCTAACATCCATCTCTCCAAAAAAAAGAATAAAAAGAAAGAAAAAAAGTAGAATACTCCTACGTGGAAGAATTTATTTAAAAAAAGAAGAGAAAAAAAAGGCAAAAAGATTCCAATTACGGGAATGGAATTAAACGAGAAGATTGTCGACAGAATGGAATAATTCCAGCGTTTGAGTGATTGTTGCAGAAGCATTTGTTGCACCCGAGAGATTTATGTCGGGTTTCTCCTCTCCCAAAGGATCAAAGTGTGGTATATGGTGTTCTCGGATCGGCCAAGATCGATATGCATGATAACGTCACGTAACAATGAAAATTTCCGGTATGGTTACAGTGACGAACGATCACGAGAAAAAGGGAAGCGGAGAACAAGATTTACGTCGATGGATTCCCATGAACGTGGATCCTCTTATTTTCATTTGAATCGGTGGCATATAGTTTGCCGACTTTTTATGGTTATGCAAGGATAGAGAATTCGCTAAGGAAACGAGCATTTATTTCATTTTATTATCACGTCTTCGTATTCAGTGCCTTGGATGAAGTATTTCGAAATTTGCGAGGTGGATTTACTGTTTTCTTTTATTTCGAATGGAAAATTCATATATTTCCTTTGATGTGGACTAATTGCTGTTTTGATTCAGACCACATCTATCTACAAACAGCACCTAGTCCACATCAAAGAAAATATATGGAACATTTCTGAGCAAATACTTTCAAAATTAAACCTGTTCAGAGATTATTATTACACAAGGTGGATCAACAATAATTATCTATGCTACCATATTAAATGTTATTTTTAAAATGAGTGAAGTACAGATTCAATTCTTCACAACAACAAAATATATGTGAGAAGTTTGAGAAAAATTAATTCCATCACTGCATGAAGTTATTAAAAAAAAATAAGAAAATTGAAATTTCGTAGTCCAGAAAGAGTGTCATCGACGAATCGATGAAAACACCAATGAAAAATATCAATTAGCGATAAGTCTCATGTAAACTTCCAAGGTCACTGTTCATGAAAATCCATCCAGATCATGTCACAATTAATTTTCATTTGAGAACCTCGACTATCGTCAACCAAGTCGTGTCAATCGTTGTCCTGATACTTCCTCAATGACAACATTGATCTTTAATCCGCTTTAATCCATCGCACGATGTTAATTAATCGTAAAGTCGTTCATTAATCTAATGGCAAACACGCGTCGCGTTTATTTACAAAATATTTACAGTAACGTGATATGATAGATTAGAGAGTACATTGATAATCCTCCCTAGATTTAACCCCATGCCGTACAATAACAAATGACACTCGTGATACGCTAAATTCTACAGGAAATTTGCAAATTTTTGCAAAACCTGTTGAATTGAAAATATCAATGAGAGACGCAATGCTATGAGATTATATTTATAATATTAATATTATATTAAATTATATGTTATAACAAGAATCACTGTTCAACTTTTGCTTTTATCAATTTCATTTTTAATTATTGTGGAGGCAGTTATAAAGGAAATTGTACGGCAAGGGGTTAACGGCATCACATTCGCCATATAATTATCTTAATGTCTATTAAGTATCGTCGTTTTATGGAGCGATTTTTATTTAATTTATATATATATGTATATTATATACAAGTGATCACTTATGCATACGGCAAGACGTTCGAGAAGCAGCTATTGCAACTATGTACAGAAATTACGCGAGATTGCATATAATCGCGGTTATGGAGAATGTGCTGGAATTAATTTAATTTTAAAATACAATCCTTGAAATCTTTTGCTTTTTATTGTATATTTTGGATTTAAGTTCTATGATAATTTAGGATCTATTGTTTTAGGTGGGCTCCAAATCGCCGGAGTTATTATACATTAAATAACAATTTATAAAAAAAATTATTAGGCGTGATGAAAAATATGTATTTGATCACACTGATTGCCAGTTCGAGACTTTGCAAAATCATCTGCCAATTGCCCCATAACTGCTTTGACCATTTCATTTTGGACCTACTGTTTTATGTGGGCTCCGAACCACCGGGGCTATAATATACATATCACATGGGAAAAATTAGACATTTCCCAGAGGTGAGGGGTAAATTGAACTCATCTCCTGCTCACCATAGCCCCAGAACTGCAATCGAAATTGAATTTGAGACCTATAGTTTTAGGTGCGTTCCGAACCACTGGGGCTATAATATACATATCACATGGGAAAGTTTTAAATTTCTCAGAGGTGACGGGCAATCTGAAATCGGGCCCATTGATCATGAGTCCGAGTTCGTCTCCTGCCCACCATAGTCCCAGAACTGCAATGAAATTGAATTGGGGACCTACTGCTTTAGGTGGGCTCCGAACCACCGGGACTATAACATACATGTGACATTGGAGAAATTAGAAATTTCCCAAATGTGACGAGTAAACTGAACTGGGACCCACTGATCGTGAGTCCCAGTTAATTTCCTTGCTCAACACAACCCCCGAAATGAAATGGAAATTTAATCTGGGACCTACAGTTTTAGGTGGGTTCCGAACCACCGGGGCTATAATATACATATCACATGGGAAAGTTTGAAATTCCCAGAGGTGACGGGCAATCTGAACTTGGGCCCATTGATCATGAGTCCGAGTTCATCTCCTTGCCCACCATAGCCCCAGAACTGCAATCGAAATTGAATTTGGGACCTACAGTTTTAGGTGGTTTCCGAACCACCGGAATTAAAACATACATGTGACATTTCAAAAATTAGAAATTTCCCAGAGGTGACGGGAAATGTGAACTCGGGCCCACTTTTCGTGAGACCGAGTTCATCTCCTGCCCACCATAGCCCCAGAACTGCAATCGAAATTGAATTTGGGACCTACAGTTTTAGGTGGGTTCCGAACCACCGGAATTAAAACATACATGTGACATTTGAAAAATTAGAAATTTCCCAGAGGTGACAGGCAATCTGAACTCGGGCCCACTTTTCGTGAGACCGAGTTCATCTCCTGCCCACCATAGCCCCAGAACTACAATCGAAATCGAATTTGGGACCTACAGTTTTAGGTGGGTTCCGAACCACCGGGACTAAAACATACATGTGACATTGGGGAAATTAGAAATTTCCCAGAGCTGACGAGTAAACTGAACTCGGGCCCACTGATCGTGAGTCCCAGTTCATTTCCTTGCTCAATACAACCCCCGAAATGAAATGGAAATTTAATCTGGGACCTACTGTTTTAGGTGGGTTCCGAACCACCGGGACTATAATATACATATCACTTGGGAAAGTTTTAAATTTCCCAGAGGTGACGGGCAATCTGAACTCGGGCCCACTTTTCGTGAGACCGAGTTCATCTCCTGCCCACCATAGTCCCAGAACTACAATCGAAGTTGAATTTGGGACCTACTACTTTTGGTAGTTTCCGAACCACCGGAGGCATGTTAAATAATAATTTAGGAAAAACAAACAAGAAAAATTCAAACTAAGGCCCACTAATTGAAACTGTCTACTATTCAATCATAGCTAAAATTGAACTTATATTTATACAACTCGTTTGCAATGGTAAAGTTTGCACTTAACCAGCAACTTTGCCACCAAACTTTTAAAAAATAGAATCTGAATCATTCCTTAACTTGTTCGTAAAACCTCGTTACAACGAAAATCTTAATTTGCAACTTACAATTAGGCAAAGAGCGCTAATTCTTCGCTCAAATAATTAAATTAAGTATTTCTGTAACTAAGTAATTTGAATTATATTGAACATTCTAAAATAAGATTTCCTGCTAGAAGAAATGTACGAAAAGAATCACACTAAAAATTATCATAATGTTACAAGATTTTATTAACAATAACAATGACCTTAGCATTTATGAATCGTCTCTTGTAACTTTCTAGAAACTGAACACCATTTATCGAAGAAGATGTGGCACCTAACTCAGATTTATCGAAGATTTTCTTGTTTACCTCGAAGAATACCAAACAGTGGATCATTAATTCCAGCACACCCCGTACATCAGACCCGCCACAATCGATGGACGTGCAGAAATGGTAAATGTATCCCGGACAGAAAGTGTTATATGAATATAAATTTGACATGGAATAAATTGAAATAAAGAAAAAAAAAGGAAACCCAAAAATTACAAAAATCCCAATGAATTATATTTTCGTAACACGAGAAATTTCAATGTCCCAAAACTCCCACAGCCAGTCCATCTCCATTAGGTTCAATTTCCATATCGAATTTCTCCAGAGAATAAATCAGAAATGAACATTAGAGACTACAGAAAATTTAATGCAGTTTCCACTGACATTTGTTTTTTCTCACAAATATTAATTTAGTACTAGAACTGCTGGCGTTGAATTTGGTATATTTAAATATATTAAATAAGTACTTTAGCAAAAGTAGTATTAAGACATTCAAAGAGTAATAAATTCAGTAATTAATGTTTCACCATATAAATATAAAATACCCACTGTGCGGCTCACTTATGGATTTATCAATTTTTTTTTTAAATATAACAGTAATTTTGATTCCTTTGATAGTTCTAGTGTTAACGTACGACTCTACCGTAGATTTACAGAATTTTTTAGAAAAATCAAGAAAGAGAAATATTGTCTGGCTTCGTGGTTTTTGCGTTGAATTATAAATATATCAGAAATCAGTGACACTTAATATCGAGTTACCCGATCAATTAGCAATGTCATCTGTTTAAAAAATGTAGGACAAGAGGTTAACGAATATTTTCTTACAACGGAAATACAAAATATTCTCGTTAAAACAGCAAGGCACGAAGCGTTCCTTGAAATTTCTCAAACACCATCTCTGGTGATGATGGACTTTCTATGGGGGGTGGGGATAAATCCTACCACATAAAATTACATCTTTCTGGCCGGGATTAAATCACTAAGTACCACAGAACAGACTTCGTCTTAAAAAGCGCGAATCTCAACAGTTCCTTTTCTGTTTTCACGGTAAATGTTTAAAATTCGAGTAGTACGACGTTTTACTTCTACTCTCTTATATTTTCATCGGAACTTTCCTTCCTTTCTCTCGATATTTTCTCATCGACCAGTCTTATTCGAAGATGCAGAAATGGAGAATTTCACATTCTAGCGTGATCGAAGAAATGGAAGCAGTTCGTCCAAAGATTCCATCTCCGCTCGACCCGCTTTTCCTCAAATCGCCGACTGCCCCTTTTCTTCCTCGAGATTTCCACGAGGAATTGTCGAACTTCACCCGATTCTTTATCGTCTTTCGCGTAATTAGTTGTATAATCTTGAATATTCAATGTGCATTTAAATGTATCACTGTTAATTGAATCGATTGGTTTGGAGTTTTTAATTAAATTGAGACAATCAGTATGAGAATGGATTTTAAAGTTTTGAGATTCTCTTACTGTGATGTCTGCAAGTGTTTTATCATGACCGTTTTTAACACTAGAACAACCGGTGTTAAATTTATTGTAATTAAATATATTGAATAAATAGTTAAGAAATAAGAAATCAGTGGAAAAGTTAATTATTTCATTAGAAGATTCTTTTACTGTGATGTCTCTGCAAGTGTTTTATAATAATTTTTGTCAGTACTAGAATAATCGACATTAAATATATTATTAAATATATTGATTGAAATATAAAATAAATGGAATTAGAAAAAAAAAATGATTAACGCAATAATTTGATTTATAAGATGGATATAGAGTAGTTACATTATGGATCCTGTGTGAACTTACAACTTTTTTTTTGAAAAATGAGAAATCTATCATTTCGACTGTCTTGGCAGTTTTAGTGTTAATAATGTTTTATTTATTGCTGTAGATTTTGTAAGAAGTGTGATATTTTGTGATGAGACTGTAATAGTTCTCAGGCGATAGATAAATGTAAATTTGTTGATAAATTGTTTCCAGAGTGGTTCAGGTGGTTGGAGGATTCCCGTTTGAATGCAAATAGCATGGAGTAATTAGAATTCGATTTTCCCGCGCGAAATTAATTGCCAATATATTTTTAATATTTAGATTGATGAATAATTGAGAAACTTATCCTACCCATAATACGAATCTTCTGAGAAATAGTGCATACTTAAATACTTCCTCGTTCTTTTGTATAGGAATATTATATCTTGATTCAATAATCAGTTTTGCTAGCTGTTTTTAATTTTTCTTTCTATAAATAAATTCAGCCGGACCTAGTCGAGCTATAAACACAAATTTCTTGTGTTTCCTTGCATACTTTGGATACTTGCAAGATTTCAATTTTGAAATTCTTTAATTCAGCAAGTTTTCGTTACGAAATAAATTCCAAACGAATTCCTGATATTTAATTTTACAAATCAATTACTCAAGACAGCCCAAAAGACCTCATTTTTTCAAATAAATGAAGTAATTCAGACTGCAATATCTTATTTTTGCAATTAAATTATTCAAATGAATCCAAATTTAATACAAACCAATTGAGAAAAATCTGTTCCCATCCCTAATTTCAATTTTCGTAAAATTTAATCTAATTTAAATAAATTGTCTTTTCTCTGATAAACAATTAAATTTAATTATAATATAATTAAAGCATATCATTAAAAATATATGATTAATTATATTTTGTTGAAGGTTCTTTATAATTCACAGCAGGTGTGACGTGCACTTTTCCTTTGTGGATTACTGAAATGAAGATATCCGGTTTCGGTCACTTTTTTTGTAACGTGTTGATTACAGCTATGTTTAAAAAAAATTCGTAATTCTAACATATTTTTCTCATTAATATAACTTCGACTGAGTGGTCTAAAAACTAGCAAAATCTTCAAAGGAAAACAGTTGCTCCTCCCGTAGCAATTTCTTTATACCCAGACGTTATATTTGCTCTGCAGAAAGCTGTGAGCAGCTTTGACAAATGGATGGAGGAAAAAGTTACGAGTGTAAAGTGTTAAAACAGCACAAACTATCTTGTCGCTTCTAGTGCAAACACTCGGCAGTCTTCTATATTTTTGCGCGAAACTTTATCCCACTTCTTTATCGCGTATCAATTCGGTCGATTGCTTTCCGTGCTCCATCATTCCTTCATCCCCTTCCTCAGCTACAGTGTAAGGCTTTTAATAAATTTCAAGCTGATAACACTTGTGATTCTTTGACCCTTATCACTCCAAAAAAGATTTCACTAATTTCAGAAATATTTGTTAAAAAATGAATGAAAAAGAATTTGTTTAAGAGGAGATTAAGAATACGAGATAATTGTCATGAAATATTTATGTATTAGCGCGAAGAAATATGAATTATCTATTATATAAAGCTCAAATACCACTGACTGACTGACTGACTGACTCATTCATCCACTCATCACGAAATCTCAAAAACCACAGAACGGATTACAATGAAATTTGGAACATACTCTTACCTTGGGTCGTAGGTGCTCATTAAGATAGGGTTTTGAAAAATTCGAAATTCTAGGGGGGGTTTTGGGGGGTTAAAGTATGGGCCAAACTCATCAACGCAGAGACGAAACTACTTGACCTAGAAACTTGAACTTTTGCATGAGCATTCTAGGGTATAAGCACCCACTAAGAAAGGATTTTTCAAAATTCGAAATTTATAGTTTTTTTTTAGTTTCGATTAAACCGTAGCGAAGCGCGGGAGCTTTCAGCTAGTATAATATATAATATAGTATATTATTAAATATAATATATGAAATATTGCTTGGCCATAAAGTAATAAGAAAAAATAATTAATTTATATTTAATTAGATTGCGGATCACAGTGAGATTGTATGGAGTGATAAGAGATTCATTTTAAAAATGGATTTTGAAATACGTTCTTAAATAATTAAAATGGATTTTGCATCAGGAGATTGGTGACTAACGTCCGTTTAAAAATTATTTAAATAATTAATGAATTACCATAGACAGAGAGGTATACAATTTTTGGAATTTTCAGGTATTTGGGGAGCTTTAGTTTCGAATGCAAAAAATTCTCAACTAATTACAAATTAATTTCATACCGAAAAATAGTTGGAAAAGGTGTTTTTAACATGCAATTAATTAATAAACTGCCTAATCCACACTCACATATAAAATTATTGAAAAATATTCAACTATTTCATTTTTAAATATTCGCAGAACATCAATTTCAATGCAAAAGGTCCTTCGAGCAATTCGTAATCAATTTCGTATAAAAAAATAGATAGAAGTCTGCTTTTAGCATACAATTAATTAATAACTAATCTAATCTACCCTCACGTATAAAATTATTGAAAATATTCAACATTTCTATATTTTAGATATTCGGAGAACTTCAGCTCAGTTACAAACACTCCTCGAAATAATTAAAAACAACTTTTCCATCGTGCAATTAGTGACGAATAATCGGTATCAAATTAATTAATAAATTGCAAAGCAGCATATACTACTTGCTGCGCTAATTATCAATCAAATTAATTTTATCTACAATAATGTAATAATCCAGTTCGTTTACCGCTTCTCCAATGACTTTGTTATTAACTTGTGACTTTCGAATAAATATAATAATACATTTTCAACGCGACAAAGTTTCCATTAGCGACACAAGAGGAATATCTTTCAGAGTATCGGAAAAGCTAGGAAAATTCTGTACCCTTTTAAAGTGGAAATTCCATCTCTTTGATAATTCACGAGACTTGCTTGTTTTAATGATAACTCATTTACAGCGAAGAACTGCAGAGTGCTTGGTGCATTGCAAAAAAAATTAAACAGAGCTAGGAAATCGTTAAAGAGTTGTATTTTCGCGAGATAAAGCTCGACTACGTTATGCGGTAATGGTAAGAGAAAGGATAATGAATTTGTAATGAGAAAGTCATCCTCACCCTTCGTATTCGCCATCGTCTTCCATTTCTACAGAATTGTATACGTGGAAACGAATGGAATACTAAGAGCATTAAGTTCTTTCTTTTAATGCGTCGAAAAGAGAAATTCTGAATTTTGTATGAAGAATTTACGATCCCGTAAAGGGATGATTTTCTACGTTCTCGAGAAGTGAAGTTACATCGAGTAAATATGAGAAGTATTTTTATTTTAATTTACAATTCTCTCTCTGTGAAACTTGCAAAATGATCAGGACTTTTTTAGCACTTTAAGGATAGTTAAGAATTGTTCCAGCTCCGGTGAAAGCTTTAGGTTTACAAATTTAAATGCCATTTGATTCTTTCACTTCAGATGAGCGAAATTTTTGGAATCGTGGCAACCGTCAAAAATATGAGTGTCTTTCGATTGGTGTAAAGTCAACTAAAATCGTTACTTTTGCTTGGAAAAATTCCAATAGACTGCAAAAGTATCAATAAACGTGTGGTAAAAATTCCAAGATTGTACATTTTGATGGTTCGTCAAAAAAAAATTTCCAAACGAAACGAAGAAAAATAGCTGTCAAATGAGATGACCTCTTTAAAGCGTTAATTATCTACCAAAATCGTTGGCCATTTGCTGTCGACAGCTCAATGGTGGTGTAATTAAAAAGTTATTTCGTGTCGCTTTAGTGATGTATAAAAGTTGTAACAATCACGAAAACTATTTATTGTATTTAATTAATAAATACTGTTATATGTGTTTTCATGGACGACTGAAAACTGTCTCAATTTTATTTCTAAGTCCAAACATCTGTCAAGGATCAGATTCAAAAAGAAATCCACAAATTTTCCCACATTACAAAAATACCAGAATATAATTAATTTTACTCCGTGCAGTATTCCTGCAGAAATTCCAATCTCCCAGGTAAAATTCCTGCATCCAAATCACCAAAGAGAATACCAATAAGATTCTCCATTCCGCATCTAAATTCCCACAACTCCTTCACCCATTATTCTACAACAGAGCCCCTGTAAAATCGAAGGTGCGACACGTTTCGACACTTCCGGTAACATAGATCTCTACAGTAGGATTTTAGAAAGAAGGCCAGCGTTGCAGAAAATGATCCAATTGGGAATCTTTGACCTTCTTGCATTTTTACTACGACTCATTCACTCTTTTCGATTTCTATGTACGTAATAGAGCCACATTCCTTCCGTTAGCCCTCTCCCTAACATTCTATGGCACAACTGGGCATTAGAAAGATGACTCCGGCTAGCACCGAGGTAAAATGGGACTCTCAGAACTTCCATCACTTTCAGTGCAACTCACTCACCCTCTTTGCCATGCTATTCAATTTAAATGTGTAAACCAGAGCCACATTCCTTCCGGTAGCTGTTGTTCTCACACCCTACTGTACAGTTTGCCGGTAGAAAGATGGCCAGCAGTCCAAAATGAGGCCCAAATGGGAGTCTCTAACCTTCTCGCATTTTTAATACGACTTATTCACTCTTCTCGATTTGAATGTGCAAAATAGGGCCACATTCCTTCTACTAGCACTCCTTCTAACATCCTACAGTACAGTTCGACGTTGGAAAGGCCCGGTACAGAACAAGTCCCAAATGGGACCCTCTAACCTTCTCGCACTTTTAATGCGACTCATTCACTTTTCTCGATTTGAATGTGCAAAATAGAGCCACATTCCTTCTGCTAGCCTTCGTTCTAACACCCTGCTGTACAGTTTGCCGGTAGAAAGATGGCCAGCAGTGCAAAATGAGGCCCAAATGGGACTCTATAACCTTCTCGCATTTTTAATACAACTTATTCACTCTTCTCCATTTGAATGTGCAAAATAGGGCCACGTTCCTTCTACTAGCCCTCCTTCTAACATCTTACAGTACAGTGCGACGTTGGAAAGGCCCGGTACAGAACAAGTCCCAAATGGGACCCTCTAACCTTCTCGCACTTTTAATACGACTTATTCACTCTTGTCGATTTGAATGTGCAAAATAGAGTCACATTCCTTCTGCTAGCCTTCGTTCTAACACCCTAGAGTACAGTTCGACGTTGGAAAGGCCCCCGGTACAGAACAAGTCCCAAATTGGACTCTCTGACCTCGCGCTTTTAATACGACTCATTCATTCTTTTCGATTTGAATGTGCGAACTAGAGCCGCATTCCTTCCTTTAACCTTCTTTTCATTATCCTACAGTACTTTAAGTCCATCTCGACATTTCTGCCGTTACACAGTCACCTCCTCGGAGAACCTGCTCTTGTCATCGAGATTGATGACGATTGCATGTGTCCTTGCGTGACCGGACTTGCCCTTGAACTTGTCCTTGACCTCTTCCCTCTCCTCAGGTGTCGTTTCCGTCCCTATGTCCTCGGTGGAGGGCTTAGAGGAAGTCGATACGGCAACGTCACTTGTCCTTCCGTCCGGGCCCTTTTTAGAGGACGAATGGTGCACCTCATCCTTTGTGTCCTGGTACTCGGTTGCTTTGAAGCCGTTCTTCTCGATGCAGGCGTGACAACGTTTCTCTTCTCTCGTCTCGTTACCTGAATACAGTATTGCCTCGTCTGTTCTCCTCGTTATGGGAAATTCACATGCGTGACGAGTATGTATTTTGATTGTCATGTTAATTAGAAAGCTGTTTCGCTGGAGTGAATGATAGCGCTGAGTGTTTCGTTAGAGCGAGTGTTTGCTGGCGGTCGTTTCAAGTGTGAAATACAAGCTTGTGGTTTGGTTTTATGTATTTATCATATTATATGTATGAGAAGGTGGAAGATAGTTTTTTTTTTGCGTGTGGTGGGGATTTAAGTAGCATTTGGGGTATAGAAGAAAAATTAATAAAATTAGAGTAACGCTGTGCTGAAAAAATTCAGAACTTTCACAATCGAAAGTGTTTCAAACCATAATAAAATTATTATAATACAATTAAAAAAATATAAATTACATAATATGCAATGTAAAATAATATTGTTGCAAATTCTTGAGAAGCTGTGGAGAGGATTAACCAGTTAATTGTGACGACTTCTTTTGAGAGTGAGCAACTACATGTATCACGAAAATCGAGCGCTGACGAGTATACTCGTCAATCACAGCTAACCGGTAAAATAGCAAATGGTAACTAACTTTCACACATGACGTATATAGTCGTCATAGCACAAAATACTGTAATTTCCCTATGACAAATATAGTCGTCATGACACACAATACTGTTATTTCTCCATGACAGATATAGTCGTCAAACACAGGTAACTGGTAAAGCGAAAGTAATTAATGAACAAACAAATGTCAATGTTACAAGTTTGCAAGCATGCAAAATAAAAGCGGATCGATGTACGCGGATAAATGTTATTGTTTTTCGGTGTAATGTCGTGTATGATAATTAACAATGTTCTGTAATTCTATAAAGACACGCTAGAACTATTAAAACAGGTGAAAAATTGTTACTTATATTTCTATCGCATCTCATGTATGTATTTTCGCCTGTATATTCATATTTAATATAATCCGTGTCTCGAATAATTTTAAAATTTGTTGTGAAGCCGAATATCGGTATCTGAATACACTAAAAACTGGATAAATGCACGGAATTCGGGACTGGACAAGTGCAGTTACAAAGTAGCGGTTTCTATTCTATGTCTACATTCAGGCGCCCGGCCGAGAGTGAATTTTAAAAAGTACAGAGTAAAAGAGACAAAGAGGCCCAATCTACAGAGGGAGGGGCCCAAACGTATCGGTGAAATAATACTAATAGGAGGGTTGTTTTTTTTCAGTTTTGATTTTTTTAAGATGGTAATCAGAGATAGTTCTAGCGTGCTTAGTTGAGAACAGTAATGGATTGGTTGTCGATTATGATTAAATGTAACGATAATTGTACTTACCTTGATGACCTTGATCGCCTTGATAAGCGCCTCCGACGTCAGTCTCGACGATGGCCATAGATCCATTGAGATCATTTAGCCTCATGCTCGAAGAAATCGCTTGAATCGTCGAGACCTGAGTTTCCGCACGATTGGCTGCTTCCTGCATAGCTGCTAGTTTGTTCACCAAATGATGATTTCCTAGGAGAACGTTTTTCTCCTTTAAGACTTCTAGCTGATTGATCAGTCTGCGGAATTCTTCCTGGAACATAAAACGAAGGAACAGCTCCGTTATTAGGAGAGAGAGAATGGAGTTGGTAATTTCATTTATTACAATAGGAAAGTTCATTGTGATAGCGAAATAAAACCATTTGTTTACTGTGTAAAAATATGCAGAATTTTGTTTTACGGAGTAGGTTGGAAATAGGACAATTATTAATATCGTTATGCGGTATCATATTTCATTATTAAAATAAGGTTGATGTTTCATATATGTAACAAATACCGTAGAGAATAAATAATGGGTTTAAAAGGAAGTAGAAAAAAAAATTGTCAAAAATATAAATTGCAATTTGATAAATTTGGATAAAAAAAAAATTGTGCCAACAGCACGCGGAGTTCCCAAGCGGTCACCCATCCAAGTACTATCCGCGCCCAATGTTGCTTAACTTAGGTGATCGGACGAGAACCTGTACTTTCAACGTGGAATGGCCGTTGACGAGTACAACTAGTTTTTTTTATTTATTTGAATTGATTATACTAACATTAATCGTGATCATGAATATCTATTAATACAAGTGAAGTGTGATCAAGTATCTTAATACACTTCATTCTCCTCCGTAGCTCCACTCGCAACTGCTTCGAATTACCAACAGTAGCTACAGTAGTGATAATTCTATATAGAAATGGGTGTGGGATATCAATTTTGTGCAAAAAAAAATATATTGAGGGATTACGTAATAAATGAAGTAACTAAATTATGTTATGGAATTTACTATTTGTAATTCCACGTGAAAAAAAAATAAAAAAAAAAGAATTGTGCCAACAACACGTGGAGTTCCCAAGCGGTCACCCATCCAAGTACTATCCACGCCCAATGTTGCTTAACTTAGGTGATCGGACGAGAACCTGTTTTTTCAACGTGGTGTGGCCGTTGGCGAAAGGAATTACTTTTTTTATTTATTTGAATTAATCATTAGTCGCGATTATAAACATCTATTAATACAAGCGAAGGATGTTTAAACACCTTATTACACTTCTTTCTCCTCCGGAGCACCGATCTTGACTGCTCCAAAAGGTCAATAACTACAGCAATTATTGTTCTCAATGTAAATACGAGAAGCTTACTAATCATATACAAAAAAACATTCTGAGCAGTTTGGAAATAGACGAAGTAACTAAATTACATTATGGGATGTATTATTTGTAATTAGATGTGAAAAAAAAAATTTAAAAAAAGAGAATTGTGCCAACAGCACGCGGAGTTCCCAAGCGGTCACCCATCCAAGTACTATCCGCGCCCAATGTTGCTTAACTTATTATTTATATAATATATATATATGCTGCGATTAAATATTTTATTATTCTATTTTCCCCTTCGTGCCACCGCTGAGTACTGCACCGAAACATAAAGAATACCTGTAGCAAGTATTACACTAGATGTAAGTTGCGGGAGGGATACTAATCCTTTGTAAACAAAATATTTTGAAAGATATTAGAATAAATTAAGCATCTAATTTACGTTATGAAAGGTATGATTCGTAATTGGACATGAAAAAAAAAAATTGTGCCAACAGTACGTGGAGTTCCCAAGCGGTCACCCATCCAAGTACTATCCACGCCCAACGTTGCTTAACTTAGGTGATCAGACGAGAACCTGTACGTTCAACGTGGAATGACCGTTGGCGAGAGACATGTCTTTTTTAGTTTACTTGACTCGAATAGACTAATATTAATTAAAGTAATTAATAGTTGTTAAACAGATACGGCATGATTAAGAATCTACGTTATTATACTTCTTTCTACATAGCAGTGTTGAAGACTGCTCCGACCCGTCAAAAATAACTATAACAATTATTATTCTAAATGGAAATGCAATAAATGATAGTAATTCTTCGCAGAGGAGATGATAGGGGATCTCAACATGAATACAATTCTAAAACAATAGTATATAAAGTGACGTAGCAGATATAATAAGATCGGACTTAAAGGGACATCTATTAATATTCACTGTAACTATATGATACCTCTGCGCCATCTGTTATTCCATAATGGAATACATTTGGTTCGACTATTAAATTACAGCATATTTCATTAATCCTTTCTAAATACCTTGCCTTCGTTTATCTAGAAGCTCTACGAGGATATTGCAAACCACAATAATACAACGTACATAATTCAAGCTTTCTTTTTCACTTTTGAGAATATCACTACACTTCCTACATTTTTTTTTAACCCATAGCCTATTAAATTTCTCGACTTGGATAAAATTAAACTTCGAATGGCACAAAAACGTACTCCAAGAGCGGATGAAGGCCAATAAAAATGAAATACTTATAATTATACGTTACTAAACATTCGCTTACCGTAGCGCCGTCACTTTCATCTGTGAAGTTGCCCTGTTGAAGCGATATAGAATTCGTCTGGTTGCTCGTTCCTGCGGGACGACAGCTTTTCCCAAGGAATTTCCCAGTCGCCCCGGATAATTTTCCAGCACTGTCATCTTTTCCACCTCCGCGGAAAACAACATAGGCCTTAAACAAACAGAAGGCAAAATATGGTTTAGCTAAATCATATCCGCGATCTTTACTTCAAGTTCTTTACTTCTATTCAACTGAGAAACGAAACTGATTTTCAGTCTCAGAGATAATACCTTTAGTTTCTCTACTAAACCGACGATCCTTTGATAGTTGTAACCAAGTAATAAAATATATACGCGTTTTTATTTACACATTAATTGTACACTCTCTTTTAAATGGAATAAAAAAAACTAAAATTGGAATGAACCGTCTACACTTTGGCGCACAATAAAATTCCACCTTCAGAGGTCGCTAGTAGAAACGACCCAACGACTTTCGATATCTCGAGAGCGTTCGATAAATATCAGATTTGAATTCGATCATATCCAAACTCGATTTTAATTTTATCCGTGGCGGTATTTTTGAATACTGCTACAAGCAATTAGAACTTAATATAAGATAATTAAATAAAAACTTCTGCTATCGATTTTACACTGTCGGTATGGCAAATAACGGTCGGTAATTCATGAATTGATTTCACAGAGTCATTAGAGGCCTTTTAAATCTACAATATTCCACTTATCTCCTACAAATTGTTGAAGATATGTATTGTTTGAAAGCACTACAAATTGTTCTTTAAACTAAGTCAAATGTGGAATAATTCTTTAGGTAATTTCAACAGCTACATCTTTAGATGAGGACTCGTGGTAAATTACATTCGAGGAGGAAGTTTAATTACCTACGCCAAACGCGAAACTCAAATTCTGTGACTATGAACCGTGTAATTTATACTGCAAGAAGTATACCATATACTCCAGAGCTTCGAAAACGGAGGCTTCAATGTTAGAATATTTCAAGGGATGATTTAATAGCATTCTAATTCTATGTTCGTTGTAAAAAGAAATTTATCATAATTAGGCAATTTCAACATTATTGTTTTTTTAAATTATGATGATCATAATTAACTCTGTAATCGTTGTACATCGAAATTTACTATAATCAACACCTTAGAATGAGATAACGTGCGTTACGCGATAAATGGTATTTGAAAGTTTCACTTTTCCAGAAACTGTTTAAATTAAAAATGTCAATCGATGGGGAGACGATCGATTTATTTCTATACTGAGAAATGTTACGTACAATTATGTAAAGGATAAGTAATTAGAGGAAAACTTTAAATTTAGGAATTAATTTTGAATTATTGCGCACGCAATCCAAGACTAGAAATTGCAGAGCAAGGTGTTAAAGAATTTGAATTTCATTTTCATTTTAGTTACAGTGATAATGAGTGTACTTGAAATGTTGTTTTAATAGTTGCAGAGATTTTAGAATTTCAATAATAAAATTGATGATCTTACAAAGTAAAATAATTTTTGATTAGGTATGTTTATCCCATTTTGTCGTTTTGGAATTAAGATACTATATTATGATAGGTATTATGATTTCTATATCTACGTTGTATTTCGCAAGAAATTATCTGCAGTGCAATCAAATAATAATTAAACCTGGCAAAATTGCTATTAACTGAATCTCGGAGCGTTAAATCTATTTTACTTAAATATAATAAATAATTACTAAGATGATCAGTTGAGAAATTTGTATTGTACAAGGTAAACGAGAAATATTTGTCTTATCTAGAAATTTCAGAAATGTTTATAATAAAGTAGGAATAGTCAATTCAACGGCTAACGTAGATGTAGAGACTATGTGTCCTAGTTTTGCATCGTAAATAATCCTCATTTACAATGTTACACCATAAATTTACCAATCTCGCGACATAAAAAATCCATCGTACTGGAATAAATCAAAATCCAGTGAAAGAACGACTGTATTTTATTCCTCGCTGTTAATATCTTCCATAAGAGATCATAAAAAATACTGCGAAAATGTCACTGCCAACTGAACGTATTTGTAGAGTCCGTATGACTTACAGCGAGTTTAAATTTCGTATTTTAGTTTTCGAGAGAACAAATATCAAAGAGAAACGTTCAAGTACTTTACCGCAAACGAACGATGTTGTGGCTGAGATTATTTATTTAAACATCGAATACTAACAACATTACAAGTCATATGGAGTCGTAGGCAATAACATTATAGATTTACGAATGTGAAATCTGTTAGCTGCAATATATTAAATAAAGACGTTTGGAAAAGTGACAAATATTTGTTAACAATAAAACTACCAACACAGTATCTAATCAAAATATACACTTCAGAGCAACTGTAAGAAGAGAGAAATGAAGAGGTGAAAAAGATTATTAATTAACTAATTTAGGTTTTATAAGATAGCAGTGGAATATTTACTTCACGACTACGTTATCAATTTAGATAATTTTTGGACAAAATTTGGAACTGGTCTTTTGACTGATTTGGTAGGTTTAATGTTAAGTAATTTCTGTATTACCAAATACACATGAAATATTTATTGCACTGGTTTTGTGTTTAGAGAAATGTTTATTAAAAATGCATAGGAAGTTGTAAATTGGCGGGTTCCGTAAATCTAGTGTTAAAGTGGAGGAAATAAATAATTATTCTCACCTTACTGCCAAATATGAGGCACAGTAGCAGAGTAACAGTGAGCTGGGTGTGACAGAAAAATATGAGGTACAATAAATCCGGATTGGCCGGCGATTGCAAGAACAACCTGCAACGAAAAAGATTTTATGGAAATTACTAGTGGTCATAAAAAGTGTATTCCAACGGAAGCGACGGAAAAACCGTTTGCGCGTTGAAATGAAGAACATAAAACCGAGAACGAAGGCTATTTGATTTATGCAATCCGACTATCTTCAATTGGAAAGTACATACTATCAGCAATTTGCCTGGTATGAATTTTCTTTCTGTAAATATATTATTTGATAGATGGAGATTGTTGGTATATATTTCGGGTTTCTTATTTTCAGACTTGCAGTATTTTAATGGAGATAGTGGGATCGCAGTGTGGTACAAGTATCATTTAGAGGAACGTTGTGAAGGTAATAAGAAGACACGAGGGTGAAAATTGGATTTCTCTGAAAATATCTCATCTCTATTATACAAATTTAATGGTATCGAATTTCTTAACACAATTTAGTGGTATTCTATTTTGGGGTAAAGTTCAAGTATGAATATTTCGAGAAAAATGTATAAAGTCTAGTTACATATATTTTAAGGGCAAAAAAAAAAATTGTGCCAACAGCACGCGGAGTTCCCAAGCGGTCACCCATCCAAGTACTATCCGCGCCCAATGTTGCTTAACTTAGGTGATCGGACGAGAACCTGTGATTTCAACGTGGTTTGGCCGTTGGCGAAAGGAATTACTTTTCTTATTTATTTGAATTGTTATACTAACATTAATTGTGATCATGAATATCTATTAACAAAAGTGAAGTGTGGTTAAGTATCTTAATACACTTCATTCTCCTCCGTAGCACCGCTCGTGACTGCTTCGAATTACCAACAGTAGCTACAGTAGTGATAATTCTATATACAAATGGGTGTGGGATATCAATTTTGTGCAAAAAAAATATATTGAGGGATTTCGTAATAAATGAAGTAACTAAATTATGTTATGGAATTTACTATTTGTAATTCCACGTGAAAAAAAATAAAAAAAAAGAATTGTGCCAACAACACGTGGAGTTCCCAAGCGGTCACCCATCCAAGTACTATCCACGCCCAATGTTGCTTAACTTAGGTGATCGGACGAGAACCTGTTTTTTCAACGTGGTGTGGCCGTTGGCGAAAGGAATTACTTTTTTTATTTATTTGAATTAATCATACTAACATTAGTCGCGATTATAAACATCTATTAATACAAGTGAAGTATGTTTAAACACCTTATTACACTTCTTTCTCCTCCGGAGCACCGTTCATGACTGCTCCAAAAGGTCAATAACTACAGCAATTATTGTTCTCAATGTAAATACGAGAAGCATACCAATCATTTAAAAAAAAAAAAAAAAAACATACTGAGAAGTTTGGAAATAAATCAAGTAACTAAATTATCTTATGGGATGCATTATTTGTAATTCTATGTGAAAAAAAAAGAATTGTGCCAACAACACGTGGAGTTCCCAAGCGGTCACCCATCCAAGTACTATCCACGCCCAATGTTGCTTAACTTAGGTGATCGGACGAGAACCTGTTTTTTCAACGTGGTGTGGCCGTTGGCGAAAGGAATTACTTTTTTTATTTATTTGAATTAATCATACTAACATTAGTCGCGATTATAAACATCTATTAATACAAGTGAAGTATGTTTAAACACCTTATTACACTTCTTTCTCCTCCGGAGCACCGATCATGACTGCTCCAAAAGGTCAATAACTACAGCAATTATTGTTCTCAATGTAAATACGAGAAGCATACCAATCATTAAAAAAAAAAAACATACTGAGAAGTTTGGAAATAAATCAAGTAACTAAATTATCTTATGGGATGCATTATTTGTAATTCTATGTGAAAAAAAAATAAAAAAAGAGAATTGTGCCAACAGCACGCGGAGTTCCCAAGCGGTCACCCATCCAAGTACTATCCGCGCCCAATGTTGCTTAACTTAGGTGATCGGACGAGAACCTGTGATTTCAACGTGGTTTGGCCGTTGGCGAGTACAACTAGTTTTTTTTATTTATTTGAATTGATTATGCTAACATTAATTGTGATTATGAATATCTATTAACAAAAGTGAAGTGTGGTTAAGTATCTTAATATACTTAATTCTCCTCCGTAACACCGCCCGCGACTGCTTCGAATTACCGACAGTAGCTACAGCAGTCATAATTCTATATAGAAATGGGAGTGGGATATCAATTTTGTCCAAAAAGATATATTGTGGGATTTCGAAATAAATGTAGTAACTAAATTACGTTGTGGGATTTACTATTTGTAATTCCAAGTGAAAAAAAAAATAAAAAAAAAGAATTATGCCAACAGCACGTGGAGTTCCCAAGCGGTCACCCATCCAAGTACTATCCACGCCCAATGTTGCTTAACTTAGGTGATCGGACGAGAACCTGTGATTTCAACGTGGAATGGCCGTTGGCGAGAGGAATTATTCGAATTATAATGATGTGGTTGCAAGATAGTAATATTATCAATAATAATTTTTTCCGAATGCCATACGGTTTTCGACTCAAACGTTGGAATATCATAACATTCGTGCGGCTTAGCACTGAGCTCTTATCGAGCGAAGCTACGTTTCAAGTGTAAACAAATAATAGAGGTGACTGTGCTTAAAATTCCTGGAACGTATCGATTGGAAAATTCCCTAACTGTAACGTATTAGGGGAAAGAAAGATTCTGGTCCAAATATTATATTTTAGTCTCTATCTGACGTTGTTAATTATACGATAATTTCATTTATTTAATCAGTGTCGATCATGGAATGGAATTCGAATTAATTGGTTACGATATCCTTTGAAACTTCTATAAACGAAACATTACAGTGTCTAACACTGAGAATCTGAATAATAAAACTTATTACAAGGAAGCTTCAAACAGCGATCATGAATTTAGTAAAGAAAATTTGAATTGTAATAAAGTTGTGAAAACTATAAATAGAAGGAACTTAAAACATAATATTATATAATTCAATGAAATGCGTAGCTTTGTGAAGTAATTACATTAATTTATGAAGTTCTGTTAGTGAGCTATCGTAAAATAATAATTTGTTGAAGTTCTAGCAGTGCATTGAAATAATGTTATTAACACTAGAACTACCAGACCAGTCAAAATGACTGGTACACAATTTTTTCAAAAAATTCTCCAAGTTTATATAAGAGTCGTAGAATAAATATTCTACATCTATATCAATAAACATAAATCACCTAATCGATTAAATTTTCCGTCGTTTGATTCCCCCTTTTTTAAAGTACTTATTTAATTTATTAAAATATGTTGGATTTGACGCCGGTAGTTCTAGTGTTAATAGATGGCAACCTCTTCCATTGAATATTTCGATTGTAGATGGTTATAAATAAATGAAATATATGTTGGTAGCAAAGTATTATTGGTAGAAAATACCGTTCTAGGAAATGTACTTACATTGAGACATTGAGGAAGACCGACAGTAAAAATTCGTTGTAAATCGCCATTGAGATGAATCGACTTTCATTGAATTCAGACGGTGTTTTTCTTACAACGATACACAGCCTGATACCCCATATCAGAAACATGACTTCCACTGAAACAAAAAGACGGTCGTATATGAAAAATTCTGAATTTTAATGTCTACAGGAGATTCTTTGTAGTCTCAAAAACATTTGTATACAAGCAAAGTGTTAAATAATTTCAGAAATTAGCATTAATGTAACGCGCTATGAATAAAAACCTTATAATACTCCTTCCGTCTATGTAACATTATTGAAACTTTTTTCAAAGTTTCAACAACAAGTACAGTAATAATTATTTTAAACGTAAATGCTAAATGCATAATGAAATTCTTTGTAAAAAAATATACTGTGGGAGACTGAAATAAATTAGGTAATTACATTACGTTATAGGACATATAATTTGTAATTATAAATGAAAAAAAAAAAAAAAATTGTGTCAACAGCACGCGGAGTTCCCAAGCGGTCACCCATCCAAGTACTATCCGCGCCCAATGTTGCTTAACTTAGGTGATCGGACGAGAACCTGTTTTTTCAACGTAGTATGGCCGTTGACAAGAACAACTAGTTTTTTTTATTTATTTGAATTAATTATACTAACATTAATTGTGATCATGAATATCTATTAATACAAGTGAACTGTGATTAAGTATCTTAATACACTTCATTCTCCTCCGTAGCACCGTCCGCGACTGCTTCGAATTACCAACAGTAGCTAAGGTAGTTATAATTCTATATAGAAATGGGAGTGGAATATCAATTTTGTGTAAAACAATATATCAAGGGATTTCGAAATAAATGAAGTAACAAAATTACGTTATGGAATTTACTATTTGTAATTCCATGAGAGAAAAAAAATAAAAAAAGAGAATTGTGCCAACAGCACGCGGAGTTCCCAAGCGGTCACCCATCCAAGTACTATCCGCGCCCAACGTTGCTTAACTTAGGTGATCGGACGAGAACCTGTGCTTTCAACGTGGAATGGACGTTGGCGAAAGGATTTACTTTCTTTATTTATTTAAATGAAATAGAGTAACAATGACCAGTAATTATTAGCTACTCATACAAATAAGCTATAATTAAGAATCTTGTTATGTTTCTTTCTATGTAGCATCAGTGATGACTGCTTGAAATTATCAATAGTAACTATACAAATAATTATTCTAAATAGAAATGTGAAAATAACACTAATTCTTCGTAGAAAAACTAATGATCAGATTGCGGATTTTTATGCATTTATGACAAATTAAAAACGGCTAAAATATACAAAAAGGACATAATATAAAAATATTTCTAAAATATCCAAAGTATGGTATTTGTTGTAATATTTATTGAGTGCAATAAATCCCTAGATAGGTTTTCCTTTCTCACCTGCATTTGTGAAACTCGAAATTCGCATAAACATTCGCAGTCTACTAATGACGGTTTGCCGTTAACAAAAAGAATTATTTTGTTCATTTATTTGAAAATAGGCTGCCAATAATGAAGGTTATTATTATCTAGTAATATAAATAAGCTACATTTAAGAATCTTGTTATACTTTTTTCTGCGTAGCACTGCTGATACCTGCTTCTAGTTATCAACAGTATCTATATTAGTAATTATTCTAAATCGAAATACGAGAGGGATACTAAACCTTTGCAAAAAACATACCGAGGGATTTCGAATTGAAGAAATTATGTTACATAGCAACACGTACAGTTCCTTAGCAGTTAATCAGTGACTTTGTAACTCAATGAAAGCTGCGTGTTATTGTACGAGACACGAAAGGTTACAATGTTTACATCTATTCAAAGCTCGAAGGTTAACGACGCCAACCGACAATACCTTTCGGGAAGCAAGCTAGAGACGCAGTTCTCCAGTATCATACGCAATAGCGTTACATTGTCGATTATTGTGAATAATAAAAGAGCTATGGTTAAGAATCCTGTTATTTTTCCTTCTACGTATAATACGTCGCTAATGCCTGCTTTGAATGATCAATAGTATCTATAGTAGGAATTATTCTAAATGTTAATACCAGAGGGATACCAATTCTTCGCAGAAAAGCACGCCGAAAGATTTCGAAAGAAAGAAAGTGACTAAATTACGTTATGAGACATATGATTTGCAACTACACATGAACATTTTAAATAAATTTGCGTCTACGTGAAGTTCGGAAGTTAAAGACGCCACCTAGCAATGTTGCTCGATATACAAATTATTTCACACTATCATACGCAATTGCGTTTCACTGTCGATTGCTAATAAAACGTATCGAATCCCTATCGAACGCTTATCGAATGAATCAAAAGTATACTATGCATCTCGTAACAAATTCATTTCAGAAAATTGCAAAAATAAGACAATACAAGCTCACCCATTTGTCGATTGGCGTATCACTTCTACGGCGTCGTTTCTTTTGGACCTTCATGACGTCGTAGTTCTTGCTGCTGTGGATAATTTTCGCTACACACGACACGTCAATAAGCTACGATATTACCGTGTATGTACAAAACATTTGATAATGTTCTTTAACCGTTTATTAATGCAATTTACAAACGTTAGATCTACCGCGGTAAAATCGATGCCGACCGCTTGACGTTCGTCAATCAAGTGGCACGCGTCTGCGCTGAGCGCGGCGCGTGCTCCCCAACCACCGCTCATGTCCGTGCCTAGTCGAGTCACGTGGTGTGCCTTAGACGCCCTGGCGACAATTTTACAAATTTTTACGTTCGATTTCTTCGCCTAATGCTGTATTTTTTAACCCTTTTCTGCATATTATCATCAGGGAAGCATGGAACTATGTATATGTAATGCGAAAATATATTAATTTGTCTCCAGAAGGAAAAATATGTTACGAGGGCACCAGCAACTTTGCGGAACCCCTACTTGCATTCGAGTACATTCCTGGGAGTTTGTAACTTCCAGGGAAATTCAAATGACGAGCAAAAAATAGTACGTACGATGATTCTCTGTATTTAACGTAATTGTTCATAAATCTCTCTATTGATGTAAATATCTGAAGGAGAATTGAATAAGGAGGTTTAAATGACATATGAATTATTGTTGATATAACTGTTACACGTTAGAATTTAAGTATATACATAAAATTAGAATCAACTTCCACAATTTCAAAACGGTACAAAGTCTGAAGAAATGTATTTTTATAAAATAAAATACATATCAATTAATTCATCCTAAGACAGATATTTAATAAATTATTATTAAAATAGAATTTTTAAACAGCGTAAAGTAAACTATTGATTGCAAAGTGATAGAACATTATTTTCAGACTGGAAACACCGGTAGATAAATCAAAGCGAAGAAATACAGAGAGAAAAGACCTCTTTTCCTTCGGTTGCATTTTATTAACCGTAATATCTTTCAAATATCTTTCGTACGTGCAACATGCAACGTTTAACGCAGTTTTAGGTTATGAAAGGGGGTACTTCGGCTACGTATCGTTCCCGTGAATTATTGTCAGAAGCATATATGATCTGTTTACGACTGTTGATTCCATTTCCTCGAGTGTGAAGTTTATAGTACATTTATGGCATTGATATTCAATACTTCATTGGTTTCTTACTGTGCAAGGGTCCCTCGACTCGCCGTTATTTTTCTTCCTCTTTTCAGCTTTTCCTTCGTTTCTTTCTTTCATATTTTACAGTATATATATATATATCACACAGTCGCTTATCACTTTCTTTTTTCCTTTTACGATTTCACAGGGGAAATTATATTTTTCCATGCAAATACTTAAATCTTTTTTATCGTTTAACATTAAATATTTGTCCTGTTAGAGAACATCCCGAGGTATCAATCATCGATTTTGATGAAACTCAAGTATAATGTAATTTCCATTAAAATAATTGACACGCATCTTTGTTTTAACTATATTATCACTTTCATTAAAATGTTGCATACAGGGATGATTAATTTTCATCACCCAGCCTTAATTTTAGCTTCATTCAGCGTACATGTTTCTAAATCTCTTGATTATTATTATTATGAAATATTCCAGACATTAAAAAAAAAGAAAAATTAAAACAAACGAAATCCTTTGTTTCATTTATCAAACATATTTCAGCTTCTTTTTCAGGAAGCTCTTTCATTCAAAGTTTGCATCCAGTGATAATTAATTTTCATCACCCAACCTCAATTTTAACTTATTTCAAACCTTTTGTTTACAAATCTGTAGTAATAATTATTATTAATATTATGAAATGCCGAATATTACAAAAGAAACGACAGTATTTTATTTATGCACGGTAATCTGATTCCACCATTACATTTTAATTAAAAGCATCTTTCCAATGGATAAAGGAGGGAAATTTATCTTTATAAATTTGTAATAGTAATAATTAGACTGCGGATGTTTATGCAAATTTCGAGTTTCACAAATGCAGGTGAGACAGAAAAACCTATCTAGGGATTTGTAGCACTCAATAAATATTACAACAAATACCATACTTTGGATATTTTAGATATATTTTTATATTATGTCCTTTTTGTTTATTTCAGCCGTATTTAATTTGTCATAAATGCATAAAAATCCGCAGTCTGGTAATAATTGTTATTATTATCAACCGTCTAATATTACAAAAAGAATAACAGTACTTTATTTATCGACCGTAATTAGATTCTAATATTATGTATTAATTAACACTAGGTTTACGGGACGCGTCAATTTGACGCATTTCAAACTTCGAAATGAAATATCTCAAAAACTATAGTATTAATTGCAACCACTTTTTGTCGTAAATTAATCATTTCAACCAAAGAATTTATACACTCAATTATTTTTATCCTAAGCCTTCTAATTTATAAAATCTGTATGTAGTATACCTATCTCTACGAAACGCGTCAAATTGACGAATTAGCTAATTTCACGAGTAGTTTTTATATATTTGCTTTGTTCGTAAAATCATTATTTCAGTTTACTTACTACTACAGTTTTTATAACATAATGTGCAAAAGATTCTACAGTTATTGTTATTTCAGAGAGTCTTCGCTAATTGTAACTTTGTGCAATAGGGTAATCGAATTGGAGCACAATATTTTTTTTTATTTTGGTCAATCCGCCTTTTCTAGCAATATGACGTAAATCCAGGTGATATAGTAAAATGAGATGTTGAGCAAAATTGTCAAAATCAATGAAGATTGTTGTGGGGATACCTCCGAAGATGACCAATATGAATTACTCTAAAGCGAAGATGAGAGTGAAAGCTCCGAATGCATTGAAAGTGGAAAGATAGAAGGATTTTCGGGTAGTAAAGAGGAAAATTTCTTGAAAGTATATCATAGTAAGAAAAGGATGAGTATGTTTTCTTGTTTTGATTCCGAGGATGAGAGGACGAGCATTCCAAGCACATCCCAACATATAATGGATAAAATTGAAATTACAGTTGACAGAACACGGTGGATAAAATTGAAAGCAGACGAATCTGTGAGTAGGCCGCCCATTCATTTGATATTCAAGGATATCACAGGACCTACTGGCTATGATAAGAGAAATATTATGTCAGGTTATGTAACTAGTGCTTTCGGATTGATAATTGACAGACACGTAATAGAACACATAAAAGACTGCACTCAAACGGAGGCACGAAAAACCTCCAGAAAAATGAAAACAGTAATTTTTGTATATATTGCAAACAGATCATGTGCGGAAAATGCACAAACAAAATTCAGTATGCCTATAAAAAATGTGCTCAATAAATGTGATTGCCATACACCGTTAATACCATTGCTAACATTTCCGTGGCAATTTAAAAAAATTGACTTTTTACTTGTTAATAATGAATCTAACTGTGAACCCTAGTGTTGTTTAATTTATATTTAATTTGAAAAAACTGATTTTTTAAAGGAAATGCGCATTTTTGCTTACGCGTCAATTTGACGCGTGATCGTAGAGATAGGTATATAAGAAATGCCCGTAAACCTAGTGTTAAAAATATATTTCTAATGAATATATATGAATATAATTTAATGAACAGAGAAGAGATCTTAATATTACAAATAAAGCAACAATATTTTATTTATCCACGTTAGTACGATTCCAACGTTATGTTTTAAGTAAAAATATGTTTCCAATGGATAGAGGTGAAAACGGAATTTGCAGTGAAGTGTACTTTCTTTTAAAAGAAGTAAATTACGTCCCATAAAACTCAACATGTGGGACATGCCGAAAAGTCGTCTGGAAAATGTCAAGTACTTTCGCCATGGACGCAGGGTGGTCGGTCCTTACCGTGAATTACGACGGGCCTCAAACACTCAGAGGACAATTTTCGTAAAAGGCTCTTTAAAAAAATATTCCAAGCACGTAGCTCATTTCTGGTATTTATATCACGTTTAAGAAGAATATATTGATAATTGTAACGCTCAATTTTTATTTCCACTTTAGTAACACTCTTGAGAATTATTAATTCTTCATTTATTCACGAAATTTATTGATTAAAGATTTTGTAATACTGTTTGCCTTTTTGTATTATTTTTAAAAGCATTTTCTCCATAGTTACTTATTGTTTTAATAATTTCACACCATTTCATAAATTCTCATTTACTAAGCCTGGTTTGAAATTTGATGCTTAAAAGCTTTCTAAAGTTTCCTTTTCATGTAAATTTTTATTGTTTGAATGAAATCGACGCGAATAAGGAAGATATAACGTCTGCACATGAAAGACTTTCAAATTATTTGCAATTATAATTCAATTATCTATTAATCATAAATTAAATAAGCTTCATCTATAAGAAATAAATAAATACAATATTATTGTCATTTGGAATTCAATATTATCCCTAATTTTAGCCGTCAGATATATTAGGCTATTCTTCTTTAAAATAATATTTATTGGAATTAATTAGATTAGAATTTATTATAATTTAGTAATCAGATGGAAACTATGAAACATTCATCTCAAGCAACATTTCGAAAGTAAACAATCGAACTAAAATTCACTAATCTTTTGCATTTTACAACACGCCGTTTTTTACTAAAATATAGAGACTAAAGTAATTTAACAGTAGATTTATGGATATTGATATACCTATTTTTTTGAAGTAAACCAATTTGACTCATATAAGAAAATTGAAATTTTTCACAAAGAAAATAGTTCCAACTCAATTTAAATAGAAGATTTATTATTAAAAAATTAGCCAACCAATATATTATATATATATAGTAACCAAATTTTGAATGAGTCAAATTGGCTCCGTAAATCTAGTGTTAATTCAAAATTTAATTTCCTATTAAAATATATTTTTTAATAAATTAACTGTCCCTGTTTAATCGAATATTAGAAAACACCCGGTATGTTTCAAGTGGTACAAATCGATTGCCACTGAGGTGCAGTGAAAACCATCGATTTCCGTCCACTTCAAATTTAATCCACACATTTGGTGCAGCCCCAGGGACCATCCCTTCCATTTAATAGGATCAGGTACTATGGGAGCAGGTACCATGGGATCAGGTACCATGGCATCTGACCAGCAATACAAAATGCTACTTATTACCTGCTTTCATACCTGCTAATTACGTTGTAACACAATTATTTTTAAATAGCTACATTTAAAAGACCAAAAAGGAATACTGTGAAAGGTGGTGAAAATTTTGCATCCCCTGTGAAAAGATATTTCCGCGATTCCTGGTCGCATTCCATGGCCATTCCGTTCCAATGGAATCAGCGAGCAGGACATCCTTTCTTCGCGCTCTTTTAACTACCCTCTGAGGAAATTCTTTTTACCCTCCTTTCTCCCCAATGAACGGTTACAACTGCACTGAAATTCCGGGATTACAAAGAACCGCTGGACGGTTATTTTTCAGCTCTGCTAAGAAAACCCTGATTTCTCGTTAAAAATCCTGTGATTACTTTTAGAATTGTCGTTGAACTTAAGAGGAATTAAATTCTAAGGATTCATTCGAATCACCAAGTTGAATATTTAATCGATTAATAATTGGAATTTCGAAATTGAAAATTGATAATTTTAATACATATAAATCTAATTACTTCCGATGCAATTAAATTACCATGGTTCCCCCTTAATTTCAAATTTAAACAATCTCAATGAAATTACTAAAACTGCTATTTAGAATGAGCCGTATGAAATCTTTGAAATTTCACTGAACTATCAATTTTAAATTTAGAAATTCCGTGTATACTTCAAAGAGTTTGTACGGCTCATTCTGATAGTAGTTTTGATCATTTCATTCGGAGGGTGTAAATTTGAAATTAAGGAGAACCATGGTAATTTAATTGCAGTGGAATGTATTTGGCAATTATAAAAAAATTGACGGTGCTATTTGTACATTGTTTTTAAATTTATATTAAATAATTAATACATTTAAATATCCCAGATTTAGAGGCCGTAGATCTAGTGTTAACACGTTCCATGTCGAATCATTTTTTAAAATCTTTCTGTTCAGTGCGCGTGGGGCGTATATGACCCACACTTTTGCAATTAAATAAATTTGTCTACAGTATACATGATATTAAGACGCCTATATTTACCTCTACAATATATTTTTCACAATAAAATTCTTCGTTTTGCAATGAGAAATGAACGAAAAGTTTAGTGGGAGTCAAATAAGCCCCAAGCGGCACGGAACGCGTTAATAAAATTGTACCGTTATCAATATTCTCATAACGGTTCGTTGTTAACCGTTTTAGAGAAAGAAATAAAATAATGACTTACACGTGGTGAAGCTATGGTCCCACCAGTCAGTTCGACAAAGGTAAGCCTTCAAATCATCGGCTGTTCTGGCGACTATCACAACAGGGGGTGCTACCAGGGTCCGAATGCTTAGGAACACACTGAATATCATCACAATAATACCCAGCCGCTTCAAGAGGCTGCCATCCGTTATTTTCACGGCCTTTGCTGATTTTACCCTGAAGATCACCGATATCCTGAAATCAAAACAATGGATTGTGTCAGCTTGAATGTTGACACAGTGTTTTTCTTGGATACAGAAAATTGGAAGTCTATATCTACTTGTCGTTGTATTTGGCGATTGTTTGAAATTGATGAAATTGTTTTCTGATGTGAGGAATGAGAGTATTTGTAATTTTCGAGAATAAATAATTCTTTATTTTTATAATTTTGGACGTTACGTAGTCTTATCTTTCGTACATGGTGCCTTCTTTCCTTCTGCATAGTTTAATTATGCCATTTTTGTTTAATGTTCTTTAATGTTTTCTATTACGTATCTGTATTAAACCGCACCTCTATAGAAATGCAACAAAAATCTCTACACTTACAATTGGTCTCGTTATTTATTGATTTTTAAAAATTGTCTGCTTTCAAATATTATCTATTTTCAAATATTGTTAATTTTTAAATATTGTCTCCCTTTAAATACTAAATATTTTCAAATGTTGCCTGCTATTAAATATTACTTTTATTTAAATATTATCTACTTTTAAATGTTACCTGCCTTTAAATATTGCCTATTTTTTAACATTACCTATTTTCAAAAATATTACGTATTTTTAAATTTGCCTGCTTTTAAACATTGCCTGTTTTGAAATATTACTTATTTTTATAATATTATCCATATCTTTATCTTTTCCTTTCACCCCTGTTCTCTCCTCTGTATAAAACTGCAGATTCAAAGAACTATTATTAAAATGTCCGCTGTACTATGCTTAATTACTTTGTTATAACATTCTGCATACTCGAAAAAGTATTCTTTGGCAGAAATTGATCGGAAACATAGATTTATGAACAATTCAGGTATTTGCTTCTTATGAGACTCTGGAGTGGAGTTTATGAACATCAGAGGAATGAGAGAGGGGAGTTCTGGGTCCCTTGATGGACGGCAAAAAACTTTCGCCACCCTTCGAAGGACTACGGTGGATCCCATACGATGATCCTAAAGGTGTCTCAGGGGAAGGCACGAAATTTCGGATGCAAGGAGCCAGGATTAAAAAAGTCAGGCTACGTCGAACATTGTAAATATATTAAACGGAGGTGGAATACTTTTTATGAAATGAATAATAAAAGAAAAGAGGCATATTTTAAAGCAGAAATGATTCCGTATCCTTTAGAAACTTTAACTCCTTGTCGCGCCATTTACTTTGTGACTGCATCCACAATAATTAGGAATTAAATTAGTAAAATAGACATTGATCGGTGATTCTTGACATATAGTATAATTTAACGTAATATTAATATTATAGAAATCGCAATTTGATGACACTAAAACAAATATGTTGATTTTCCAAAATAAAATAATTCCATGTATATAAAAATTCAATGAAGACACAATACGATAGAAGAGGTATTTAAACAGATTTACCCTCGGTATTTTATCTTGCATTCTTTAAATTCAGGAGAAGCCGAAAATAAGGAAAGAAAGATGAAACAATGAGTGGATAACAATAGAAAATTATTTTCGCATTTAAATCCAACGCTGTTCCAAAACAATGCGACATGGTCGATGGAATATTCTATGGTCCCTTTATTTAACGGTGTACAACAGATATCGATGTCTATTCACAGCCTAACCGATGGAGATTAAGTACATTGCTTAATTATCGAAGATATCGATTAGGTCTTGTACACGGTGTGTTGCAAGTACACCGTAAAATTTCGACAGACCTTCGATTCATTCAAAGGTGTTTTTCAGCGAAAAATTCACAAAGTACGACTGTAAAGACGAATTAAATAAAGCTATTGGGTTACAGTCAAAGAGCAGCGCGTTTCGTTTAATTTATATCGAAGGGCGAATTAACAAATTAACGAGGCGTGACGAGATTAAGGGAATCTGAGAGCAAAGTGGCACCAGTTGGCCGCGTTTTCGAATTACTTTTTTCCCTTTTTCCTTTGATATTTAATGCCACGCTGGTAATCAAATGATTCTTTAATTTAGAATTGCAGGAATTCGAGAATAATAAATTATAGGGAGGAATAAGTTGTTTTTGTAGTATTATAGTGTTAGTAAATAACATTATGTAATGCCACTTTAAATCTGTACGTTAAAGAAGCGTAAAATTTGTTTAATATTGCTTTACGGGATATTTAATGCTGTTGAAAGAGTGAAATCATTTTTTGATTTGCAGTAGGACGATAATCAACTGACAACGTAAATGTTATTTTGCGCTCGGGAATTAAAATGCTTCGATTTTTGGTCAATGTGGCATTTTGTGCATTAAGCCAGAATATTTTTCTATATTTCTATATCTCTGCATCTCTACATCTCAAGATCTCTATATTTCTATATTTTCATATCTCTACATTTCTATATCTCTACATTTCTATATCTCTATATTTTTATATCGCTATATTTCTATATCTCTACATTTTCATATCTCTACATTTCTATATCTCTATATTTTCATATCTCTACATTTCTATATCTCTATATTTTTATATCGCTATATTTCTATATCTCTATATTTTTATACCGCTAAATTTCTATACCTATCTCTATATTTTCATATCTCTACATTTCTATATATCTATATTTTTATGCCGCTAAATTTCTATATCTCTATATTTTCATATCTCTACATTTCTATATCTCTACATTTCTATATCTCTACATTTCTATATCTCTATATTTTTATATTTCTATATCTCTATATCTCTGTATCTCTATGTGTCCGTCATTACTTATAATTATTAGACAAAATTCCCATAGCTGTCAGAATCTTGGCAATTCTACCCATCTACTTCCAAATCTCTTCAACTTCGTAACCTCTGCCAATTATTAGCTGTAATAGTTTGAAACCCCTTTCATTCCTAAAAGCCGAAAATGGCATGGTTGACAAACGTTGAGCGACGATCAAGGACGATCGATCGTTTTAATTGAGTCAGATTCATCGGCAAAAGGTGAACAGTGCACCTTCACAGAAGCTTGGCGTACATTATCCGAACACGGTGGCTATTGGAAATCGATCGGTATACTCAAAAGCCTCGACAAATGGCCTCCATGGAAAATAAAAGTATCGACTTTGAATAGGGCCGACTAGTTACTTCGGCGATCCTGTAATTAATCTTTTTAAATTTCCCCTACTCCGAGCTCTTCTTATTGTAATTCTTTTTTAAAGGGACTACGGCTAATTGATACACATGAGCAGATTGTCGAACATCCGAACTTTGATCGTTTCTTCTTCCACCTTCCATGCAGAACTGGGTCGGCATTTCTGCTTTGCTTTTAATGCTACACTACAAGCTTCTTTTTGTGTGAATGATTTTTGAAATAGACAAATAGAGAAACAGAGAAATAGAGAAATAGAGAGAGAAATAAAGAAACAGAGAGAGAAATAAAGAAATAGAGAATTAGAGAAATAGAGAAATAGAGAACTAGAGAAATAGAGAACTAGAGAAATAGAGAACTAGAGAAACAGAGAAATAGAGAATTAGAGAAATAGAGAATTAGGGAAATAGAGAATTAGAGAAACAGAGAAATAGAGAAACAGAGAAATAAAGAAATAGAAAAATACAGAAATAGAGAAATAGAGAATTAGAGAAATAGAGAACTAGAGAAATAGAGAATTAGAGAAATAGAGAATTAGGGAAATAGAGACTTAGAGAAATAGAGAATTAGAGAAATAAAGAATAAGAGAAATAGAGAGATAGAGATAGAGAGATAGAGAGATAGAGAGACAGAGAGACAGAGAAATGGAGAAATAGAGAAACAAAGAAAAAACGAAATCAATTTTCTCCAATCGTCTAGTGTATTGTTAACATTCAATTACCCTTCACTTGCACCCAATTATCCACAACCTACCCTAGATCCACTCCAAATCACATTTCAACCCTCTCGAACGTTTCTTCAACTTCTGAACGTTTAACAATCCCTTATCTCCATTCAATCGATTATTTCGCTAGAGGAAAATTTCAATTCCGAAACCACCCTTCCGCAACTGAAACACACTTTTTGAATTAACACTCGCAATACTTGTACCCTGTAACGTCGTAACTTTACAGCTGCCCCGTTATAAATTAATTCCATCCAGGTAATTCCATATGAAACGATCCTGACGAAGATTAATGAGACCGCGTTTACGACGAAACGAAAGAGATTCTCGGGGTCAATGCTGACCGAACTTTCGAAAGCACCCTCAGCTTATCGCGGGAGTTTCAAATGGACCTGTCGGCCGAAGGCTTTCATAATCATTTCGTACACCCCATTTGGACGAAATTCGGGGCCCTTTTCAAAAGCCAGAGTTTGATACACGTGTTACGTCTCACGGTAGCTAAAAATTTTTGATTTGTCTTCCTTTTTTTTTCGTTATAAAAAAATAACGCGGGACAATTCGATAGAGCATGCTTGTGTCAGACTGAGTTACTGGTGTATTTTTTATGAACTTTTGTTATTCCGAGGTTGTTGGTCGTGTGGGACGATAGTTTGGCGGATTTTGTAAATTTTGCGGATCGTTGTGAAGGCTTGGGATTTTTTTTGAAATACTGAAAGGTTATTGAAGAATTGGGAGAGTTTGAGAAGTTGTTTTTTGTTTTTTACAGAAAAGGAAACTCTTGCAAGTTGAATTTTTAAGCACGTTTTCGATTTATGAAATTTCTTCAATAGGAAATCTTTGCTTAACGACTGTAAAAATAAAAAACTATATATAAATAATTAATTTTTACCGTCCCGGCCATAAAAAGGAACTCGGTTTAGAAAACATAAGAAACTAATTAACACATATAAGCAGATCATAAAATAATGAGAAATAATATAACGGAACAAACGATGTCAGCAGGGAATGATAAACAACAACGGAATCGTGAGTGTTTGTTAAACGAAGCCGTTAAGAAAGTTAAGAGAACTAAAGGAGCTACGGAGAAGCATTTAAAAAAATGAACTTTACAGTGTCATTCGCCTCGAGATATCTTTAAATTATGTACGCCAAACTAACTGCCAGTAATTATAACTTCTCGCTTTTAATGAAGTTACACGGTGTGCAAGAAGTAAGTTCATTAAATTGCAGTATAATGGGGGAAACAAACGGGAAGAGTTTTCAAACGGAAAGAAACTTAACGGGAAGTTGAAAAGTAAACGGTTGACAAAACAGTGAATGACGAAACTTAAATTAGAACTATATTTGCAACAAATTGAATTAATGATTTTGCACGCGGTGATTCGCACTTCTAATAAATATTACGATTACTAAAAATAGATGAGATTTCTCATCAATAGTCAAATTCATCTATCTTCAAATAAATGAATTTTTTAATTTAATAATATTCATAATCAGTGATAGATCGAAGAGGATTTTGTAAATTTCGAAATTTTTTAATGTTAATCGTTTTACAGTTAATGTTTAGAAACATTTTTAGTAAAATAGAAAGCACTTTCTGGAATATTTTAAGCATTCCTTTTGAAAAGTTAAGTGTCAGGATTACCGTAATGAAATAAATACAAACGTAGACAATAAACCTTCAAGGAATTCTTAAAATTTTTGTTATCGCCATTAATTCAAAGAAATTAATCATAACTAATAAAGGGAAGCAGATATACAATTTTAATTTGATTTTGTGATAAAATTGTAGCACAAGTTGAAAGAAGTTGCAGGGAATATTTTTAATAAAAGACGAAGCACAATTGAGAATACTTAAAATTTTTCTTACCGAAGAATCTTATCACGTCGACAGCCCTTCTTCAAGGGGTCAAAGGGCTACGTTTACGAATTTTATCTTGCCTCTATACTACGTGTATTCTATGCTTTGTCGAGGAGCTGGTTTTCGAAAATATTAAAGAATTCCTCCTACATCACAATATAACGAGTAAAATAACGCAATATCTTCGGAATGTAATAATAATTTTGATCATTTTAATCCTCGAAAGTTTAATAAATAATAACCAAGATAGCAAATAAAATACAAAGGGCTGTGATAAGTATGAAGATGAAGGCGGCTATTTCTAATTAGCAATTTAAACTGAAATTCCAAGCTTTCTCTAGAAATCCATCCCAAATTATCATTTACTATGTCATATTCCCTATAATTGAGAATCCACAAAAAAAAAATAGATTTTCTACGTGAAATTAACGTAGCCAATTAAAACCGAAATATAAAAAAATCTACGATCCTGAAATTGGAGAACACACAATTGCCAATTTTGACTTAAATTACCAATTTATCCCGAGAAATCCATCCCAAATTTTCTATACCACGTCCCCAAAAATACAAAATCCACCTAAAACTATAATTTCTACATGAAACTACCGTAACCAATTAAAACCGAAATCCAACCAAATCTACGATCCTGAAATCGGAGAACGCACAATTCTCAATTTCGAATTAAATTACCAATCGATTCTGAGATATCCATCGCAAACTAGAATCTAAAATATCATAACTTCGTTACTAAAACCGTTCATCCTCCACCAAACAACCAAACCAACAATAAACTCCCCAAACAACCCCATTCAACTCATCCGTCCCATTCCACCATGCAAAGTAATCTTTGCATCCCCTTATATCGAAATAATTTACCAACAAAAGTGAAGAAATTCCAAAATTAACTGTTACCCTTTAACTACTCTCATCCCTAGACATCCTTCTGTTCTAAATTTTCCTAAATCCTTTTCTCCATCGCTCGTTCGCTCGATATCAAACAATTTCTAATAAAATCACATTGGCGAATATAAACTCTCGTGAAGTTGCAACGAGAAATCAAACGGCACTGATTTATCTCAGCGTTCTGTATCAGTGAAATGAAACAAACCCTCGAGACTTTAACGTCATCCACACGAAGCCAGAGAATTGGCTCTATCGTGGAATTAGCTCGAGTTACCGGGAAGTCAGACACGCGTAAGTAAAGTAGCAAATTCCGCAAACCTCCGAGCCAAGTTTCATAGCAGGCTGAGGAGAATCGAAGATGAAAAGCTGTATTCCGAGGATAAAGTACTGTCCGACTAAAGCTTGTAAGGTTTAGGATTTAACTTGGGATTATCGAGAGATCGTGAAACAACGAGGAGAAAGGGATGGGACAGATTTGCGATACTAGAAGCAAATTCGGGTTGGGCTTTGAATACAAAATAGATTGGAAAGTAAGTTCGTACTTCTTGCCAGATGGCTCGGTCTCGTTAGTCTCGTTTACGTCTCGTTTTGAACGTCTCCTTTGTTACGGCTACTGTGATTCGTTTTAGCTGATTCTTTAACCCTTAAATTCGCGGAGTTGCATTTCTGCAACATACTAATTCTATGAGAATAAAAAAAAAATCTGAACGGATTACGGTTTCTGAACGAACTTTGCCATAGACTATAGTGTATTTTGTAAATTTTTGACACATGCAGTGGCAGCAACTTTCAAATGTTTTAATTATTTGTCAGTTTTAGCGGGTTTCCATCGGCGCGGAAAAAAGTGATTTTGTAATAACTTTCCTCGGTCTTTGTTATAATAGAGAAGATAACTGTTTTTATAACTATCATAATAAATAGAACTATAATTAAGTACTAAAATATTTTTTTATTCTATTTACATGAGTCAATAATTCCCCATACATCTGCTTACCTAGGAACGCGCAGTGTTGCATAAATGCAAGAAAGGATTTTCAGGTAATTTAGAAGCTGAATTCTTTCAAAAGAATTTTTTAAATATTTTTCCTATAATCTAAACTATATATGGATATTAAAAACATTTTTTCTGATTAAAAAAATAAAATCGCGCATTTAAGGGTTAAAGCAGGGGTGGCCAACCCAAATCATCTTTCGGGCTCCTTTGGAAATGCATCCTAACTCCGCGGGCCCCATATAAAATTATATATCCCTATAAATTAGATTCAGACTCACAATAGGCACTTTTTCAGAGTGAAAAATTGAAATATAATGAATTATTATTATTGTGTTTACTATTACTCTTACATATAAACATAAATTATATAATAATAATGATACTGATGATAATCTCGCGGTACAGAAAAATGTTCAAGGCGGGTCGCGGTTTGGCCACCCCTGCTTTAAAGCATGCTTCTTTCCAGGTGCTCGTTATCTACGAAGACATTTATGAAGTTAGGGGGATGATTCTAAGGTTTCTTACTTCGTAGCTGCGGGTAGATTAAAGGTAAAAAGTGATTTGTAATTTTTAATGATTGTTTAATCAAGTAGGGAAGAATATTGACTATTATTTTTACTATTCGATCGAATTTATAGGGGGATTTGTAAAAAAGACACTAATTATTGTGATGATGTGGGAGGACACCTTGTTTTCGTTGAAATTCGGACTTTTATGAGGAAAATCTTTTTCATGGAAGTTCTATTGAATAAAAGTTTTATTTTATCATCCTTCTAGGGTTGAAAAGAGGAGTTTGTTTGGAAAAGTACCGTTTCATATGAATATAAGTTAAAACTAAAACTCCCATGGGGGCTGTGGTGGGTATGGAATCAAAAACTAGAATTTTTGATCAGGGATGAATATAATTGTTCGTTGATGGCCTATGATGGATATGAAATTAAAAGATTAGAATTTTTTATCAGGCCTAAGGCTAATTCTTCCATGGGGGCTGTGGCGGATATGGAGTTAACAGGGTAGAATTTGTGGATATGGAATTAAAACGCTCGAATTTCAGATTAAAGTTAAGCCTAATCGAAAACAAATTTTAAATTTGTTGCTATTTCTCGAAAATTTTTGAAGAATTATTATTTAAAATAATAAGTCTTTGTGAGGGATGAAACTTTAGTACTATCCTAAAATCTACACTTACATTTTGTAGCCTTGCACGTAATAAAAGGTTTATTAGAAACAAGATTCTTCTACTTAAAAATATTTTGACATTAGAGAAGAGATATCACTTACCGCCAAGTTTTGAGCATTAGGGCGCCATAAGTGAGGGAAAACCCAATTTCCCGTAGCCAGACTCGTACCGTGCACGTTATCACATTTGGACGGGGATACATCACTATAGTCTGTAACAATAAATATTTGCGGGAACTTTATTAATTTTCGTAAATTCAAAAATTTTTGTGTGACAGTAAAATGAAATTTTTTTAGAATGAACAAAAGCACATTAAAGTTTTTCAACCCGATACACAACGATATTTTAATTTCATTGAAATTTCTAAATGTTAATTATGATTAAATGAAATATCTAAATCCTCGAATTAAATAAAACAAACTGTTACAATGCCTTTGAAAATGAGAACATAATTCTTTCAACCTGAAGTCAATTGTTATAGCTAAAATGTAAAAATAATTGTTACTGTTAATCAGATAACTGTATTCGACGTATATACACGTCAATTCAAAACTCTATTGCGGCAACCTTTTTATTAATGTAGACAATGAGATTTTAATTTCAAAATGTTGAAAGGAAGAGAAGTAACAAATTATTTTAGAAAATATTCAGGAGATATAAAATAAATATTTAAAAAACTTTAAGAAAATATTCAGGAGATGTAAAATAAATATTTATAAAATATTAAGGAGATATTAAGGAGATATAAAATAAATATTTAAAAAATATTAAGTAAATATTCAGGAGATATAAAATAAATATTTAAAAAATATTAAGTAAATATTCAGGAGATATAAAATAAATATTTAGAAAATATTAAGGAAATATTAAGGAGATACAAATTAAATATTTAAAAAATATTAAGTAAATATTCAGGAGATACAAAATAAATATTTAAAAAATATTTAGAAAATATTCAGGAGATGTAAACCCTGAATCTCACCGAAATAACCATAGCAATTAAAACCAACAAAAAAGAATGCAGAAGAGAAAAAAAGAAAAACAATTATGCAAAGTGTAAACTACTTTAGTTAAAAGTGCCTGGAAACAAAATTGCTAAAATAAAAGAAAGTAGTAAAGAAGTTTCCGCGTAATTTCAAAAAAATTGTCGTGTTCCACAAAACCATTATTCTCCAGCATGTTCGAGTTCTTTCGTAGGACTTAATTATTTGCCATTTTTAATGGGCGGTCGTTTACACAATCGTAAACGCTTTTCCATTAAGAAATGGAAGTGTCGGCGCGTTAAGTCTCTCGAAATGTCAATCGATATTGTGAATTCGCATTTAAATTTCGCGACGAGAAGGCAGCAATGGAGATTTCGCATGGGGGTGCCATAAAATTGCCGATCCTGCAAGTTCTACGACCTTGCTAATCGTTTATGCCGCGAGAATTACGATCTTTCTGATTTCATGGGAGACCATAAATTTCGTATAAGTCGGGCTTCGGTTTTACGGCGGTAAATTCTAATTAAAAATAATTGCACGACGGCAAACGAGAACGTTTCGGAAATTGTAAAATTCTTTGAGGAAAATTCGAGGCTTTACGCTATTATCGCGCCTCATTGTCACGTTATGGGTTTTGTACTTGGAAAAATTGGCGAACTTCAACCATGGAATTGCGAGTTTTAAGATATTTTCGCAGTAATTCGGATTTCAAGGAATTTTACAAAGAATTTCTGTATTAAGTTAAAATACTTTATGCTACTAATTGCAAAAGAATTTTGAGTGTTTCTCATTTACGAATTTACTAATTAAATTAGTATTTGAGATCATATTGGTGCATGTCTACTTTCTGTGAACGTTTCAATTGGTCGTTGTTCACTAGAACAGCTATTATCACGTTGTTTGCGATTCTGCAAATGTCGTGGGACTAATTAATTTTCATTTAAGAGAAAATACTGTTTCTACGAGTGAGACACTTTTTGCCGGTTCTTTCGTCCCTCTTTTTCCTCATTTTCTCGCGACAGGTGCATCTTCATTCTCACCCCCGTCAGTTTCCTCCCTTTTTCATAGTTTCTTTCTTCCTCTCTTTCTTTCTCATAAGTCAATTTGGCGATCGAGCCAATTGAAATATAATTACAACAATTTAGACGATGAAAATTTACTAAAAAATTCGAAATATTTCTACATTATAGTATCCAAAGAATTCTGGAATTTCTAGACACAATTTATTTCCCTCAGAAATTGCAGTAATTGTCACAAAGAACTTCAAAGAAATGGAACACGCTACATTCAAAACGTAACTCTGCAAGATCTCGCATTATAATATCACCAGACAAGCTGTGAAGTATTTTCGGCCAAAGCATTATTAAATTTCGCAAAATCCAGGACACGCCGGAAACCATCGTGAAATGAACAAACTGTAGAATTACGGCAATTAAATCTACCGCTGTGCGGCGAGTTGTAAAAATAAAGAAAACAAATTAGCGGCGAGCACTTCAAGCACAATTGCATTCGACCGATGTCATTAAACTGGGGAATTACATCACGCAAAGGGATCATTAAATTAGGAAAATCCCGGATGAACTCGAGAATCGCTTTAATTAAACCGGATAGGGGTTGCATGCGATTTTATGTTAATGCGAAAACCCTTGTCTTCCGTTTCTACCCTTCCTTTTCCATCGTCTTTAAAATCGCAAAAATAGAAAGTAGAGTCTTCATCGGCGAGCCATTACAAGGAAATTATTTAATTATTTCAACGATTGCTAATTTTCCAGTGCAATTTTCATTGAATCGAATTTACTTCTGGTGTTTCGAATTTAGCTAATGAGAAAAATCGATTCCATGTTAGTCAAAAGTTTTGCAAGGCATTTCTTTTTTAATGTTTCGTTATCGAAATTCTTGGTATTAAGTTAACTTAAAATTCTTCAAAGTTGGAGATTAATATTGTTGAAAAGATATTGAGAGCAGTTTAATCAGTTAACTATAATTATCGACTGTACTCGTCATGACGAAACGGCGGAATTTTGTGTATTGACGAGTATACTCGTCATGAGTAGAAGTTATTTAAATTGTAATTTTGGTGAAAACTGAAATATATTCGTAATTTCATAGTGTTTGGAATATTTCGAGGCAGTGGCGAAATAAAACGAACAACTAAAAGGTATAAATAATTTGAGATTGATTTATGGATCCTGTAGCTGCTTATCTTATTTAATTCAAAAATAAAAAATTGCAAGGCATAGTTTAAAATATGACAATGTCTTTGCTATGAATTTTTTTAAATTGATCATAAAATAGTGGAAATTAGAACGAGGTAATCTACAAAATTAATTAACATTAATATCGGACAGGTACATAGATTGTTCATGAAAGAAACAATGTAAATTCTTAATATATGACTCTTACGCTAGCCATTCGCAATAAGAGAAATAAAGGACTCTTTGTTATATTCGACAGCTTATTTTACCGCAGTTTTCTTGTTTCTTTTGCCACTTGGCATTTAACTGGCTCGTCCAAACAGCCAATTTAAGCAGCCCTTGTATGACCTTACTGAGGGGTTGATTGATAAGACCCATATTTATTCCTGTCCACGGGAACAGAACCCCATCCGTTATAGGCACAAATTTCTATCTGTTGCCGTTATTCTAATTCTTTCTCATATATTTCACGTCAGCCTTATTTATTTATCAATCATAAACTATCAATTTGCATATGAGAATATTGTTACTCTACCTCAAGACCTTTCAAGGGATGGAAAAATTGGGGTGTTCTTTTTCTGTATAGATTGCTTGTCGATTCTTAAATTATTTTGTGAATTGTAGCAAATATATGGAAGGATAATTAACTTGAGTGATTAACACATTCACGCCGGCGCGTACCACCGGTGGCTCGCGCTTCAGTGTCGTTCAGATGGTCTTAACCCTCTATGGCTCTTTGTAACTTTGAATTCTTTACAATCCAAGGTTTCAAAATCAAGTAAAAGTTATTGTTTATAATAGTCCTTTTATTATTTTCTAATGCGCTATCGTGCAATTCATCTTCAGATGTCACAGAAAATTCGGCCCATAGAGGGTTAAAATACCCGCCCGTAAGAGAAATATGCAAATTGCAACGCCGCACAGTGTGTAATTTTAGGGTTCTAGTTGGATAAATGTCAATTTTCATAGAAACAGAAAATGTAAAAATTATTTGAAAAAATAATCTGCAATAGTTAATTAACAGACCTCAAAGTTATACTTTCCGCGAATTGCTTTTACACGTTCCCATCATGCCCTAGACGTTTTCGTCTATTGTTTTGTAACGAAAGGTTAGAATAAAATTTGCGTATATGTATTGTTATCTCCACTTATTTCGGATACTTTTGCAATTTTTTATTTTTCTAAACGACCTTTCATTACCATTTTAATCCGCTTTAACAATTAACATGTAATTTAAGTTCCGTTCCGAAATGTATGTAGACTTTTAACATATATTACTATTTATTACACTTTTGCAATTTTGTGTGCTTAAAGCTAAAAGTATAACAATTGAACATGCAAAGTGCCGCTTCAGACAAATGATGACATCTGTTATTTTTTTATTGTTTTATTCCGCGCGGTCGAGGGATTACGGCTTCCCTTCGGAAAGTTATTAAAAAATTTAAAATAAGCCTTAACCCATTAAGGCCCAAAGTTGCGTTTATGCAACATTTCACTTCTAATTTTTTTCGGGGAATCGGATTAATTTAATTTATATTTTAACCTGTGTCATAGTAAAAGAACATACCAAAGGCACTTTTGTTCTCTAATTGTTCATCACCTTAAGTCCTACAATTTCTGTAACCTTATAACAAATAAATTGTCGCATTTAAAATAGTTCTGTTATTTCAATGCTTAGTCCTTAGTGGGTTAAGATTAAATTACAGCAAATTTTTAAAGTAGAGAGTCTCTTATTTTACGTATAAATGTTAAATAACTATTGAAATATGGATTATTTTTAACGCTAAGTATAACAATATGTTGTTTACTAGTAGAAAAGTCAGTAAAAGTAACGAAAAGCATCTTTCAAAAAATAGTTTTGTCCAGTTAGAACCCTAAAATTACACACTGTGCGCCGGCGTGAACGTGTTAAACAGGTAGAAGGTAAATGTAAAAAGAGAGACATGAATAAATGAAGAAGTTAATGAGATAGATAATGAGTACATGAGAGCACAGAATATTGTGAGCAAATAAGCAGAAAAATTAAAAAGGTAATTATGAAAATAAGCAAATAAATTGTTAGATAAGCTGATAAACAAAAATCGTAAAATACTGTAATGTGGATTAGAGACTTGCATCTTTATGTCCACAGAAATAAATTTTTCCAATTAAATAAATTGCTGGAAATGTTACGATTAAAACAGTCGACTATTTGCAAATGAAAAATCGCGAATTTATGAATTCACGAAGAATTTGTGTTTATTATCTTATAATAATACAAATTCAAATGTTTACTTTTGTAAATTTCTCATATTAATTGTTTTGTACGAGGGTGGAATTTGAATGGCGATAAATAATACCAGGTGAAAAGTGTAATATAAAATTCCTGTCTCTTTTAAGTTTGTAAACAAAAGATAGAGGTTTAATAAAAGCTCACAGAGCGTTGCAAATAGACTGCAGAATGCGCGAATTGCGTCGGTGAATCGCGTGCGGTTAATTTTTATATACGGAGAAAATAATTTTCGTACGAACATGACATGTCGCGTGTCGAACTTTGAATTCGGCATTGTTCTTTTTCTAATAAATGACAGCCTTTTGTTCGAGTATTTAATAAATGCCACTTTTTAACTCCTGATTTCTGGAAACGATTTAAAAACCTGTGATATTCTCTCAGATATTTAAAGAGAAAAAAAGCAATATTAAATTCTTTAGATTTACAAGTTTGAAAAGTTGAAATTTAAAATTCATTGGGAACATTAGAGTTTCGAAAAATGTAATTTACACATTTCAGTGTTGAAAATGAAGATTGTAAATTCAGTGGTGAAACTAGTTTGTAGAATATGTAATTTTCAGGTATTTAAATTTCAAAAATTAAGATTACAGGCTTAATTAGAAAACTTGAGTTTGGAGGATGTTTAGTTTTTGAATTTTGAAACTTTTAAAGATGAAGATTTAAAATTCAACGGTGAAATTAGTTCGGAGAATATGTAATTTTCAGGTATTTAAATTTCAAAAACTAAGGTTAGAAGTTTAATTAAAAAACTAGAATTTGGAGGACGTGTGATTTTCACATCTTTAAGATCAAAAAATTAATATTTAAGATTCAGGGAAGAATACTTGTAGGTATTTCTGGATTTACGAATTTTCTAGATAGTTGCCAAAGAATTTTGACCTCTGATGGAATTTATCGAGTTACAAGTCCATAATTATTACTCTTACAATTAGACTACAAATGTTAAACACAATTTAAATTTCAATAATTAAAATTTAAAAAAAAAGAATCCAACCAGAGACTTTTTTAATTTGCTGAATTTTAAATAACAGACAATCACATTTTTGATATTTTAAATATTTTGTTATATTGTACGCGTCAAGTTTTTGCATTTTGGTTTTCTTCTTGATTTTCAGCCGATTTTTAAATAACTATTAATCCCTTCCGGTAAAATGACGAGTATAGCTCGTCTTTGAGTTTTCATACAGCACAATGACGAATTATTCTTGTCACGCTATCAAACTTACTGTTGAACATGATAATAATTAATTTAATTAAGACTACGAAAGTTTTGCTTCGATTTTTTAAAAATTCTACGATTTTCGACATTCTACAATGAATTACAATCATGTCCATATCAATAACATAATTTTAATTAACAATATGTAAGAATTATAAAGTGAAACATGTTTTTTTGAATGAAAATTAAATGTTTTGTTTCATGTAAAATTTTTCATAATTAAATCTTACTGGAAAGGGTCAAGAGGTGGAAGTTCGAGGGTGGATCTATCTCTTAAATTGAAATTATCGTAGCTGAATGTGAAAGCTAACTATTTTCTTACTGCTTTTCCAAGTCCAAAGAACTATGATTCAAATCCTTGTTTGTTGAGTAGTTTTATCCCTATAATTTGCACTTCTAATTTGCATTTTCTGAATTTTCAAACATTTTAAATATAACCTTATGGCATGTATGGTGACTTCTGAATTTCTCACAAATAAGCAGAATTTCGCACTTTAATTACTATAATTTATACGTAAACTTACAAAGTACTGTACGAATTTTGCGAATTATACATTTAAAATAAAATATCGACGATCGACACTAAGTTTTTCAACATATTCTCATGAAATTAACAGATTAATTTACAAATCTCTGTCGCAAATATTTGACACTTAAAAAAAAACTCGATTAAATGCTTGCACAATGAAAGAAATCAAAGAAAACAGTAATTAGCCATCTCCCGAGCGAACGGTGCGGAAGAAAAATTAATAAAAAACGCACAGAATCAAGCGAAAATCGAGGGAGAAAAAGCAAGCGAATGGCAAAAATCAGCGACTTCAGTCCGCCCTGATTTTGCCTTCAGCTTTTTCTCTTCCTTCCTATGGCTGTCGCTTCAAACTTAATTACAAGATGCAAAAAAGTGCGCGTAATTAAAAATTCCACGACTAGAAGAAGGCGAAGAACGTGCTCGCAAAAACATTCGTTTACGAAGAATATTTCTTTTCTTTTCTTCGAGATTAGTCGACATTTAAATGATTTCTCATAAACTTTCTATCTTTTTTGATTTTTTCCTGTTAAATAAACCATCTCTTAATTGCCATCGAAATTTGCACATTTAAAGATTCACTGTTTTCCGAGAGATTTGCAATTAATAAATGGAAACTGAGCGAACCGATGACACAGCTCGAATTATTCTTGGTGAATTTGTTTAAATATTTACTTGTCACCGAGAGCATCGAGTTTTCAGTACGCAAAATTAATGCGAAATCATGCGCTGGATTAATCGCCGAGGTATTGAATAAATTTTGCGAATTTGCAAACGAGACAGGGATACGCGAATTCATTTCAACGTCTAATGGATAAATGCAGCTATTGTTTTGATTTGCGAAAACATGTAAATGAGAGAATTATTGGGAGATTTAATTGTTAATTGGATATTGTTGACATTGCTTACCGTGCAGTATATGAAAAATGCACCGAGGACGATAACACGAAGGAGGACCGGACTCGCTGCTCTGACCACCTGTAACAGAAAATAATGTTGTGTTAGAATGAGAAAGAATTATTTTAATGGCAGTTTTATTTCGTGGAGATGAAAATGGCAGATTTGAGAGCAATTAATGAGGAATGTTAAATAAAATAGTTTATTTATTTCGAAGTTATGATGTTTTGAATTCTAATTGTTAAAGATCTTTCAGAACCATTGACTCTATAATATAGTAATGCCAATTTTAAAAAGATGTTCAAAACCACCATTGCTATTATGCTAATGATAATTTCAAAAATCTTTCAAAACCGCTAACACTATAACGCGCTAATGCTAATTTTAAAAAGTTTCTTAGAACGTTTCCTGATAAACTAGTTCTAATTGTAAAAAGTCTCCCAAAGTCACCATCACTGTAACACATCAATGATAATTTCAAAAATCTTTCAATAATTTAAAAAATATTCCATTGCCACCGGCATAACAATACACCAATACTAATTTTAAAAATCCGCCAAATCATATTCATTTCTAACATATTAATTAACAATTTCAAAAATCTTTCACAGGTTAAAAAATATTCCATTGCCACCAGCATGACAAAACACCAATACCAATTTTAAAAATCCGCCAAATCATATTCATTTCTAACATATTAAATAACAATTTCAAAAATCTTTCAACAGTTTAAAAAATATTCAATTGCCACCAGCATGACAAAATAATCATATTCATTTTTAACCTATTACATAACTATTTCAAAAAGCACCGGTAACATATTACACCATTGCTAATTTGGAAAAAATCTCCAGGAATCACCAAAATTCTAAAATAAACTAACGTCAATTCTTTCAAATCTTTCAAAATCACCATCCCTATAATATATTAAATAACAATTTAAAAAATTCTATCACACCTAACAAGGATTTCACTTCAACCCCACTAATTACAAGTTCAACCCTTTACCTCCATCCCCACCGTAAATCCTAGTACTGCCTCCCTCATATCTCAGAACCTTTCTAAAAGCATCCCGCCCCAATTCGTATCGTCTGTCACCTCATCCAGTAAATTTGCTAATGCGGTGGTAAATTTCGCACGGATTAATGGCATTTCGCGAAACATGACGGTCCACAGTGTCGTCTCGGTTTATCGAATTTGCAAATTCGTTTGCCGTGTACATGAGCGAGCGTTAACAACGTTTCAACCGGTAGCGTAAAAAGAGGATGGAGAGGAAACGCGGACGAACGTTGCCGCCATAGGAATGGAAACCATCGTAACACGCGAACGGGAAATTAGCATTGTTAGGTGAATTTACAACGGTGCCCTCTTTGTTCGCTACTTTCTTCGTGTGGTTCGAAAATGTCGCGAGGATTTCTTGCAGATTCGCGAGCAGATTATGTGAGGAATAATGGAGATTTTAGGAGAAATAAAGTACGAAGTTATCTCGAATGTCGTCGGACTTTTGGATTGAAATGTTTATTGCGGGGATGTCTACGATGTAGGGTGTTTTAGAGGGTGATGGGGGTGGTTTTGATTATTTCTCTTGTGTTTGCATTCGTTCTACTATTACTTGTAATATTTCTTGACGAAGCGATGGTTTTTGTATCAATTAATGGCAGCAATCAAGTGAGTGTTTTGGTATTTTATTACATTTTAGTAAATAACGGACCTTTTAGGAGAAATACACTACGAAGTTATCTCGGATGTCGTTGGTTTTTTGGGTCGAAATTTTTATCATGGCGATGTCTGCGATATGCGGCGATTTAAAGTGCGATAGGGGTGGTTTTGGTTATTTCTCTTATTTATAGCAATTCTTCATGAAGCGATGATTTTTGTATCAATCACTGTCACTAATCGAGGGTGTATTTTGGTATTTTATTATATTTGAATAAATTAGGGAGATTTTAGGAGAAATGAACTACGAAGTTATCTCGGATGTCGTTGGTTTTTTGGGTTGAAATTTTTATCATGGCGATGTCTGCGATATGCGGTGTTTTAAAATGCGATAGGGGTGGTTTTGGTTATTTCTCTTGTGTTTTCATTCGTTCTAATATTATTTATAGCAATTCTTCATGAAGCGATGATTTTTGTATCAATCACTGTCACTAATCGAGGGTGTATTTTGGTATTTTATTATATTTGAATAAATTAGGGAGATTTTAGGAGAAATAAAGTACGAAGTTATCTCGAATGTCGTTGTTCTTTTGGATTGAAATTTATATTGCGGGGGTGCCTGCGATATGGGGTGAATTATAGGGCGACAGGGGTGGTTTTGGTTATTTTTGTTGTGTTTTCATTCGTTCTAGTATTATTTGTATCAATTCTTCATGAAACGATGGCTTTTGTATTAATGAGAAGCAGCAATGAAGGGTGCGTTTTGGTAACTCATTACATTTTGGCAAAAATTACATAATTTTAATTTAACGTTCTCGTATTTTATAGTATTATTTTTTACAATTACTAAGTATCAGAACTATTTTTATTGCACACGTTAATTCAAGATATGAGAAAACATAGCAATTTTTACTGTAAATTCTAATAAATTTAAAATTTTTAAATGGACAAATTGTGTATTTTTTTTTTTGTAAAGAAATCTGGATATTGAATTTCCCATTTGTCCCTAATAGTTGACAACTCTGTGATCTGAAACTGCAGAATCATGTAACAATTACTAACATGGAGAAAGTTTTTTCTAAATTAGAAAAATCATCTTGCAATGACTGGATTTTGTAGGGAGCTTCAAGGTAGAAAAATGAGCTTTGCATTTAAATCAGCAAAGATTGAAACTTTTACCAGGGAGCACATTAGAATAGACTCTATTACGATTCAAACTAAAAAAAGTTCATTCCTCTGTGACTTCTAGAAACCGAGAAATGAAAATACGAATTTCGACCTGAACCGCTCCCCTGGGACACCTCGTCCGGTGTTTCCAAAAATCACCGACTTTAATATTAAAAACCTCGTTTCTATGTGTTCCCTGAAGTTTCGGTTTTCAAAGCAATTACATTAACCCTTTGCACTCCTATGTCGAGCTACACTCGACACAGCTTTCTCTGAACTTAATGTTTCATATACTAATTATCGACTTTTCGAAATCAACAATAATTTTGCATTTTAACAGGGATACACTCCAGTATCTACAATTGTTCCTAATATTAAATAAAAACGAATAATCAACAGTAGAGAGTTTTCCGAGATTATATTTGCTTATCTAACAAAAAGTTAATAAAATAATTCGGAGCGCAAAGGGTTAAATCAATTATGATTTTCACAAATACCATCAAATTATTTTCCAATCCCTTAACCCCTTCCCGTGCTTTAACGAGTCTGGCTCGTGATGAAAATTTTGGCCCAAAAATGAATATGACGAGCCAGGCTCGTGAATAGTTAGTCGGCCCAAACATAAATATCACGAGCTAAGCTCGTGAATAGATTGTAGGACCAAACATAAATATGACGAGCCGGGGTCGTGAATATAAATATTGTAATGTAGCGGTCGTAATCGAATGCCAGTTCTTATTATTACGCCACAAGTAAAGTAGCTTTACATCTACCAGAGTGTTTCAGGAAGTATATACTTGGTATTATGATATCATCCCGAGTCGAAATATTTGGTATTACTACTTTGACATTGATTACATTGGTATCATCTTTCTTTCACATTAAATACATTAGTTTGGCCTTTTTTTCACATTAAATACATTAGTTTGACCTTCTTTTCACATTGAATACATTGGTTGAAATTAATTCTCAAAATTCTTAATATTAACTTCACCTTAATTACATTGCTATGGATTTTTACTTTTCATAGCAATGTGGTCAATGTGAAGTTAATATCAATCAAGAAAACCATAGAAATGTAGTCAATGTGAAGTTAATATTAAAAATAAATTGGAAACATTAATGCAATCAATACAACTATAATATTTGGTGTACAGAAATATTAATTAATCATGACTTATGTGAAATTAATGTAGTTAATAGTTAATAAGTCAATATTTACTGCATAAATGATTATTTAATTGCAAAAATAAGTTGTTAACAGCCATTTCATTTATACGAAGTCTCTCATTGAATTTAAGCTAATTTATGTTAAATTTTATATAAAAAGAAATAATTATTGTTACTGGAATTATTAACACTTAATTCTTTCAATAAATGTTTTTTCCGTCAACAAGAAGATAATTAAATTATTTTATTCGACAAGCACGCCAACAGATAAATACCATGGAGGATTTTTAGAGTTGTTAGTATTTTCTTATTAGATATTGATTCAAGGTGAACATTTATAATAATTAAATTTTTTCTTTACAATATGCTATTTATTTTTAGGCGTGGTATTATTACATTCCTTGGAACAAACCCACAGTTGAAGATGCAAGGATTTCGATTGAACTGTTGTTAATTCGTGCAATATAATTTTGTAACTGTTATCGATTATTATTAAATAATATATGTTTATAATATCTGCAAAAGGGAAAAGGTATTAGATTTTATTTCCACAACAGCAGTATCGTGGAAAAGTGTTTTTTTACACTTCGGCTCGTATTGTGACCTTTCTCGAGCATCAGCTTAAGAAGCGTTAACGCCTAACACTTGGGCCCAAGTTTCGTCGAGCTAAATGGCACGGGAAGGGGTTAAACTCTTGAAAATATCATTTGAAAAAAGGGAATAAAATGTATCGAAACAATAAAAATTCCAAGATATCTTCAGCATAAATCGTGACGATGCACCCTTTCGAATCTATAAAGGCAAATTTTTAATTCCTTCGGAAGATGGCCGCTTCAAGTTGTCAGAAGTTTGTCCTCCGTACCTTCCTCTTTCGGCCGAGTTCGGACAAGAAACAGGCACATTAACTAAACTCAAGGGCCGTCTTTCTACGGTTAAATAGGAAATCAGAACTTCGGGAATTACATTCGACGTGAACGTGCGAGCAATCTCAAGAGTCTGTTCGACACAATGAAAGCAACCCCTTTTCATCCCCTACAACCCCAGTTGTTCAGATTTCTTGGGACGGTGCTTCGTCGTTTAAGCCAACAAAAATTTCCAGTTTGAATTTACTTTCCAACTGCATCGATGGAGTTGCATAGAAGTTTCGTCCGTGGAAACTGTGGGTAGGGTGAAATATCTTCCAGTTGGTATCCACCCTGTGTGACACTTTTTATCGACAGTTTGTACTTTATCGTTTCGACGTTTCTAAACGTTCCTTGATCTCTGACATAGTTACGACAGTCTTTTGGCAACGAACTCGAAACCTGATGAATTAATGATGCGTCGATGGCTGCTGGGAAATTTATTCTTTCAGGAATTGTTGACGAAGGCTTAGAGAATTTTCGAACAAATTTTACTATGAATGTTTATCACAATTGCGCGATATTTAAATATTAATTGGTAGTTGTTATTGCATCCCATGTTCTTCATAGATTTTGAGGATTTTAAAAAAGTAAGTAGGACACTTGGTTTTTGATAAGTCTTTGATATTTAAGGTAGTTCTAGGCACTTATTATTTTTCGATAGATTTCCTTAAAATTTTGAAAATATATTCTTCATGATATTTTATAATTATAACCGGAATCTCAACGAGTTCGTCCACACGGTTTATGAATAAATCGTGTTTAAAAATAACATATTTAACATGGGCCTTATAGAAAAAAATGTTTCCTGAGTCCGTAAAATCTTTTTTTATTTTTCTAATGGAAAAACGAGTCGATGGATTCTAATAAAAAATTAGCAATGTATTATTTTATGCTTTTGGAATATTATTGAATTTTTTTCATAATTTTTTACTTCATAGTTATAGAGAAAGATGTTTTTTAATGTCTAAAAAGTGAATGAAATGACCTCTGTGAAGTTAGCCCCTGCATTAATTCTTACGCAATTTTTTTCATTTCTAATGAAAAAAGAAACTTTTAGTTCTGAATCCAGCTAGAACTACCTTAAATAATAACCAGCAGTTTTTCAGCATTGTTTGATATTTAATTACTAATTGCTAGGTGTTATTGGATCTTATTTTTTGTTATTATTAGATTTCGAGGATACTAAAGAAGTAATTGAAAGATTTTGCTTTCGATAATAGTTTGATATTAGTATTATTTAAATATCGAAATCCAAGTGTTTAAATTACTTCTTTAAAATTGTCAAAATCTGATAGTAAGGATTCAGTGTAAGTTGACTGATTATTAATATATCGTACAATTTCAAGTTTTATTATTAATATTATAGAAATAATTTATCCTAGAGTGTCTCAAAAATATTTTCAATTTGATAGACTTTGCAAAACTTGAGAATTTGCTATCAAACTCACAAATGTTACTCGTTATTGTTCAGCAAGGGGTTAATGGTGTTTATTTTGTATTACTTTGGTGGTTTAATAATTGTTATTATTTTAATTTACAGTGTTCCTATATATGCAAATTGAGTATTCTTGCATTTATATTTCACGTGATTTTTGCTTTTTAAATTTAATTATTAAAGTGTGGATGCATTTTTTCGTTTTTCTTTTGCTTCAGTTTTAAATATTTAAATCGAAAATTATCCTTTCTATCATCACCTACTAAAAGAGGTGTTCCATTCAGTTTTGTAGCTCGTATTGTACAATTATAAAAACAAACGATAATATTATGCAATTCTAAATAGTGTTTGGAAAGCTTACTACGCCATCGTGAGCCAACTTTTTCCATCTCCGCGTAAATAAAAGAGGGATGCTTTCCAAATGTGTTACTGGGGTTGCATAATTGTATATATGAAGTGAGTGGTAACTTAGACTTTATAAGGATTTATGATGCCCGTTAAACTGCATTATTTTACTAATTATTACAGATTTTGAGGTCCAGTTATTAAACCTTGGAATTGTTCATTTTTGGCAATGACTTTTTGTGCCATTTTTTATCTACGATTCTTTTCTACGGTATATACAAAAAAGACACTCGAATGCATATTATCAATAAAAATACTGACTTTGGAATGTCACATTCGAGACTTAAAATTGACCAAAAGAAGCAGTGTCTACTTTTATGACATTTCATATCTTTCAAAACGCACTATACATTCTCTAATTCAAAATTGAAGCTAATAATTTTATATAATAAAAACCATGTTACTCTTAAAAAGAAAAGATAGAAATTATAAATAATGTAGTTCAACAAAATTCGCCAAACTTCGGAATTCTTATCAAACTTTAACTCCTTTTACAACGTTCCTTATCTTTAACAATTCTTTACACATTTTATGATACAAAACTGAGATTAATAATTGTATACAGGAACACTATGTTAATGTGAGAAAAAAAGATAGATATAAATAATGTAGCTCAACAAAATTCGCCAAACTTGGGAATTTTGATCGAACTTTAACCCCTTCGATAACGATTTTTAATTCATCATTTCTTTACACATTCTAGGAGTAATAGCTGACGCTAATAGCTTCGTGGAGTTAATGCGATATTAATCTCATAAAAAATAAAATGAGACGTGTCCATCGATTATAAGAATCGTGTCACTGTAAGTATGAAAGACAGAAGGATTACTGGCTCGATCCATCATTTGATGAATGAACCCAAACACCTCTGACGCTATTCAACTGTCAATTCTATTCTTCCTTCGACATTTAATGACGCTTGTCAAGTGACAATTGCTTTCTATAAATATCCACTTACGTTCTATTCTGTTAATTCTAAGGTGACTTGGGTCTGATAGGTGTCACTGACATAATAAGATTCAAAATAGATGTCAGACAAATTCTAAAAATTAAGATGTAAAAATACCACTTAATTTGTCGTTGAGAATTATAATGTCGTTTAATATTTAAATAATAACCAGCTGCTTTTTTGTAGCTGCTCGATATTTAAGTATTAATTGCTACATATTCGATTGTATTTTTGGTTATTATTAGATTTTGAGAATTTTAAAGAAGTAATTGGAACAATATGGTTTTGATAATTGTTTGATATGTAAATAATAAACAGCTGCTTTTTGGAGTTGCTTAATATTTAAATATTAATTGATAACTGTTATTGGATCTTATTTTCTATAATTATAAGATTTTCAAGATTTTAGAGAAGTATTTAGAATACATGGTTTTTGATAATTGTTTGATATTTAAATAATAATTATCGGTTTCTTGTAGTTTCTTGATATTTAAGTATTATAATTGAATCGTTGAGAATTGTTTTAAAAATTTTGTAAATGACAAAATCATATACCTTTTTGAAATAATGTTCCTAATGTTCCTTTTGTTTTTTTTTCAAATTATTTTTGTCATTTCTTTGCATCTGCTCTGCGTTCTCGCAGAACTCAAATTTGTTTAAAATACATTTAAGTTTGGAAAAGGTTACTTTGGTCATTTTTTTCTCATTCCCACAGAATTGTAAGGATAATAAGTATAGGTTTATGAGGATGAAGATAAAATGCAAAAGGGACATTTTTTGGCAGTTTACGAAACGAGGTCAAAAGCATCACTCGAAGTTTTATAATTGAAATTTTTCAATATATTTATTGTCGATGGAGGAAAAGTTTCAACATAAAATTACAGCATATTCGGTTATCTGTCGAACTGCGGACGTAAATTGTAACTTTTGAAGTCAATAGACGTTCAGGTCGTCCGCGTTATTAAATCGCACGAATAAATGAATTCACGAGAACACTGTTTTACCAGTGAGGGAGTAAAATTTCATTTTGCAGTAGATTTCAAACTATGTGATTCTTCATACTTGTCCATTTGTCTAAAAATTTGGTTTAAAACGATCGCATTGAAATTTTTATCAGATATTCAAGTAAATTTGAATTCTCAATATCCACCGAAACTTTAAATTGGATTTTTAATTTCCACATCCAAACAAGTAGCAAACATACAAGAAATTTATTAATCAGAAATTTATTTAGTTATTTAATTACGAACTGAGACACCATTTTATTGAAAAAAATTAAAATAAAGTTCTTAACACGTTGAACGCCAATCGTATTTCGCTAGTTTCACTGTTTCTACTGAAGCGAAATTTTTCTATTAAATTCACATCTTTGTAAAACAGAAACTTTAAAGATACAGATAGAGAGGTATTCGGCGGACCTCTATCTTTTAAACACAAAAATTTAAATATACAGTATGTCCGAAAATTTATAAATATCGCAATTTCAAAGTGACATCAAATTTCATTGAATTTAATAACGTGTTAATTCAAATAACCAGAGGTCCCTAACTTTTACGCATGTCGAGTATACTCGTCAATATTCAAAATTCTGTTGTTTGTTATCCTGTCGTTTCTCCATGACGAGTATACTCGTCAATCGCACCTAACTCGTTAATATTCAAATGTACAAAATTTAGCGGCCGTAAATCTAATTCCATACCTTTAAAAAAATCCTGTAAAATTCCAATTATCCTGCTATTTCTCAGCCTTAATTACCTCAGCATCAAAAAACTCAAATTATCAACCAGCTCATAAACTGTTTCACCAAAACAAGTGTCGAAGCGAGCACAAAAACCATTCCACTCGACTCTAAGTATCCATTCCCCTCCAAACACCTCAAAATAGGTCAGAAGACGTTCGATGGAAGTCGGCCCATCATTTTTCAAGAGGATCCTGCCTGCAGGATCTGAAAAGCTGTCTCGTTTGAAGGCTAATAATCGCTGACAGGCTTCAAACTCTGCGCATAATGGTAACGGACTTTGGAGAAGTTTTCTGCCACCGATGAGAACGACCGATCACTGACATTTGTCACGGTTTCTCTCACTTTCTCTGTCTGAAACTTAACTTTAATAAGCCCAACGGGCCAAGGAAGCATCTGGGGAAGGGTTTTTATTGCGGTGACGATCCATCATTCCGTGGAACACTCGTGATTTATTAAGTCTGACAGGGGAAAGATGACTTTCCGATTGGGACATCTCGAGATTTTGGAAAATCGCGAAATATTTTCAGATTTTCTCAAATATCGTGAATTATTCTCGAATCTTTGGGAATATGTGCTTTGGTCCGAGTGATTATGGTGTTTATTGTTTAGATTTATTCTGATCATGGTGTCTCTATGTTTTAGTGATCGCAGATTACTTTTTATTTTAATTTAATAATTTATTTCACATGGATAAAGTTCCTAAAACTTCTACAAATTACAAAACACTTCTAATTACACTTAACAAATCATTGACAAGTCCAGTTTCTATAATACTATTTACCAGTTAATTAAAATAATTGCTGTCAATCTTTTTATCCAAATTCAAAGAGACTTCCTAATCCCCTTTCTTTAATTTACAAAGTCCATGCAGTCAAAATTTATTCCATATCGACAAAGTTCTTAAAAGTTCTTTGAATTACGAAACACATCTAACTATTCTTAACAAATTTTTAATAAATTCAGTTTCCACGATAATATTTGCCGGATAATTAAAATAATGTTTTTATTCAAATTCAAAGAAAGTTCCTAATTCTCCACCTCTAATTTTCAAAGTGTATGCTGCAAAAATGTATCCTACAGCGACAAAGCTTCTAAAATTTCTTCGAATACGAAGTGTCCTCTTCGTCAACGCAAGACACAACAACCCTCAGCCCCAAATCGTTGCTAAATGTCGAGGAGGATGCAAAAGAACGTATCGATTCTCATGGAAATAGAGCGGTACCTTCAAGTAGGACAAAAGTCCATCTGGATTTATTCGCGTGTAATGTAATATCGGCACAGCGTTGATTAATATTGCAGACTTAATGTGATTCAACGGATGTATGATCATTTTAGCCCGCCAATTTGCGTACACCATGTATCCCTATTTTTAGAAACCCGATCCAAGCAGCTCATGGAATTTCGTACGCCATTTTCCTGTTCTCTGTAAACGATCTCTATAAATGCTTCATGATAATGAACGGTTGGAAATTTCAATAAAGAAAACAAATCGATTTACAAATTAATCTGATTCTCAAATCAGGGATGTTTACAGTTTGTATTGGATTTCGAAACATTTTTATGTTCATTATTTAAAACTACAATTACCGGGATAAATATAATTGGTTTATAATTTTTTAACCCTTTTTTAATTTTTAAACCTACGCGACGACGCAAAGTGGTTGATTTCGCTGAAATCCTAGCTGAAACTCCGAAAAACTTTTTTTATGGTTTTCAAAATTTAGCAATTGCATTTGATTTCTAACACATCAGAGCATCGTTTTCCATTAATACAAATTTTTATTAAACAATACTCTTAGAGATATGCAATGTCAAAGTTGGCACTTGAATAATGTTATGTTTTCACGTCGCGACTTGTAGGTATGAGCACCGTGTTTAATTTAATTTCTTTACACTTTCGTAATAAATCTTGTAGTTTTGTTGTAATTTCATATGAATTAAAATTCTCAGTTTGAACAAAGATGCTACTTCATCCGACTAAAAATCGGTTAATCCAAAATTAATAGATGCAACGTCGAGCAATAAAATTCAAAATTAAACCGTAATTTTTTTCCATAAAAAGTTCCACATATAAATAGGAAAAATTATAGAATTTCTTTCATAGTTATAAAGAGAATTATATAACATCTCGTAGAAAGTTATTTAGAAGGTTATTCCGAGGAATTATACTCGCCCTTTTATTTATTTTTCATTAAGGCGCGCACAGTAGGAAAATTTGAACGAACACCGCTTAAAGGTCGAGGTCTCTCTCGTTGGTAAGAGGATGGCAAACAATGGAATGTTGCACTGTAAACTTTTTACGGTGTTGCTCGTCCAAATGGAGAGAGAAAAGTGACGTTGGTCCGTTCGTTTTCGTGATAATAGAGTCCACATGAAACGGGTATAAGGATACCGTAGAAATTTTCATTAGGTCGCCACTTTCGTGTTTTCCAGAGGAGAGAAAAACAGGCGATAGAATTCGACGATTAAACGGTTTTAAATCGTTCCTCGGGGAGATCAGAGATATTCTGATTACTGTTGTTGGAAATTCAACGTAGAGATATGAAATATTTCAATTTCGAGGGTAATTAATTATTAACCTTCTACTTGCTGTATTGCCCATTGATTTTTCACTTCAATGATGAAGTGTTTTAACCGAATGTAATTCTGTTGTGAATTTTCGCGCCATGCACAATTAATATCGAATTTATCGATGATTTACAGAGATTTAGGGGAGGCAAGGTCAATATTTTTTAAATATTTGATATTTCTTTTAAGGTAGATTTCGAAAATTCAAAGTACTTGATAAGTTTATCAGGAGAAAGAGAACAAAGAACATTGTTTGTTTTAATTCTTAATATTTTGTTAGACGGATTTAGAAAATTAAAGTATTTAGAAACAGTCTGAAATAATATATAACATTTTATGAAATAGAGTTTAAAAATTTAAAGGATTTGGAAAGTTTGTTAGAAGAAAAAGGAACAAAAATTGACTAATAGAATTTTTCATATGTTATGAACTAAAATGAAACTGGAAATTATTTGCTTTTATGTAAAATCTCACTGTTTCCACATTATCGCAATTTATTGCACGTGCAAATTTAAATGTTCTACTTTGTTAAAATTCTGATATGCATTAACGTAATAATTATTCCGGATCTCATTAATTTCTGTTTGAAGTATGTTAGAATTATTTCCACATTAAAAGTTGCCAAACAATTGTAATGCTGAATTATTGATTGCTGGAACATCTTTATTAACGATCACTATTTGAATATGCAAAGCAAATCTCTCCATTTCCAGAATGTTTGCAGTACATTATGTTTATACGCTTTATTATAAATACACAAATTGCATTATTTCCACGTTAACAAATCGACTGTGATCTGATTGAAATATCGGCGATTACTCAGAATTCTTACAGCTCATTGAACGCGTTACTTTTAATTTTACTCTCGAGACAATGAAGAGTTGTTCACGACGATGTTTAGCTGTCGCGAACTGCGCGCGACCTTTCACCGGGACGCGGTATAAGGATACCGGATCCACACGGGTCGTAAATCCGCGATACGATAATCGTCGATGATGGCCGAACGCGATTCTGTATGCGATTTCTCGTAACAGAATTAGTTTCGTTTGTTGGTGAATAATAAGTTAAAACACGTTATGATGGTGACTAGATGTTTCGTCTTATATTAAGAATTCTATGTACACTTGTTATAAAACTAGTACTGATTGATGTGTATACGAGTGGCGGTAATGCTGAACGTAGTGTATACTGTTGTGGTTGTGATTCGAGTGAGTTCTCGGGCAAGAGATCGGGAGGACGACGAGTCGGAAATTCGGCAAGGAAGGGAGTTGACGAATCGGGGCATTTTGCATTAACTTGGCTTCTAATAGGTCGAAAATTCGACCTATTAGAAGACAAGGATTGGAAGAAGGAAATTCAGAAGTTAAGGAAGAGAGGGAAATGGTCAAGAAGTGCACGTGTGAGGTTCGGATATTCGGAGAACGTTCGGAAGAGAAAGATTTACGATAGGAAAGTCAAGGAAGGTAATGAGAAGTTAAGGTACGTGACTAAAAAGTATAGACAAGGATTAAGCAGAGGTAGTGAATTTTTGAGAAGGCCAAGTGACGAATCTGGAAGATGATTTATAGGGGTGAAAGTAGGCAGATGGGAAGTCTGGAAAAGATTTAAGAAAGAAATATGACAGAAGAAGGACTGTGAGCAGAGTGTAGGAATAGTGACTCGTAACATCCTCCCCCCGTTGAGAGGGTTTATCCGATCAAATGCCCTGGTTAATGTGAGTCTGTTGTTCGAGTAGAGTTAGGTGGTGTTGTATTATTATAATGTTTTAATTTGATGTCGGCGACGTCTGTTCCTCTCCTGGTTCAATTGGTAGTGGCGCCAGTCCCTTGACGCTCCGATCCTGGGTTCCGGAAGCTGTTCTAACGGTGACCGTGCGGGTCACTCCGTCGGCACCAGGTAAAAGTTTGACAATGCGGCCCATTGTCCAATGCATCGGTGGCGTTTTATCGTCTCGCAAGAGAACCAATGTCCCCTCCTTGATGGAATGGCTACCTCGATTCCACTTACTACGATTTGTCAATTCGTTGAGGTATTCTCGGTGCCAACGAGTCCAGAAATGTTGTTTTAGTTGTTGTAGATGTTGCCATTTTGACAATCGGTTCTCTGGAACATCCCTGTAATCTCGCTCTCGCAGGCTCATTAATGAATCGCCGATAAGGAAATGACCCGGAGTGAGAACAAGGAGGTCGTGCGGATCAGAGGAGATAGGTGTGAGAGGGCGTGAATTGAGTACTGCTTCGATTTCTATTATTAGCGTATTAAGATCTTCGAACGTGAATAAGGTGTTTCCAGCGACGCGTCTCAGATGGTATTTGAATGATTTCACTGCAGCTTCCCAAAGACCACCGAAATGTGGGGTATAGGGTGGAATAAAATGCCACGTAATGGCTTTGGTACTCAGCTCGTTTTTTATCCTTTCGACGTGGTCGTCGTTTCTCAGCAAATTTCGAAGTTCTAGCAATTGATTGTTTGCACCGACAAAATTCGACCCGTTGTCGGAATAAATGTCAGTACATAATCCCCTTCTAGAAACGAAACGTCGAAGAGCCGCGATAAAGGCTTCGGTGGTCATATCGCTTACCAATTCCAAGTGTACGGCCTTGGTGGAAAGACACACAAAAACTGCAACGTAGACCTTTATTTTCGCCCGATTACGATATTTCTTCTCCTTAATAAGAAACGGACCGCAGTAGTCAACGCCGACCTTAACGAATGGGCGCGATTCCGTGACCCGTGCTTCAGGTAGATTCCCCATTATATAATCTACTGATGGCGGTTGGAATCTACAGCATTTTATGCACGATTTGATCGTCTTCCAGATTTGACTGCGGCCGTCAAGGGGCCAATACCGTGAACGAATCGCGTATAATGTAGCTTGTACTCCGGCATGTAATTGATTAATGTGTTCATTTTCGATGATAAGCTTCGTGACGTGTGATTTTGGCAAGATGATCGGATGTTTCTGGTTAAACGATAGTGTAGCGTGCTTCAATCGACCACCGACTCGGAGTATACCGTCTTTGTCTAAAAATGGATTCAACCGGTTCAATCGGCTTTTATGTTCCAGTGGTTTTCTGTCGCTAAGTTGCTTCAAATCATTTTGAAAATAGTTTCGTTGGATCTGTTTTATAATCGTCTGTTGTGCTCTGAGAATTTCTTGGGCGGTGATAGGTCCAATTTTCTGTTCCTTGTATCTCCAGCGGAGGCAGTATGCAATTACACGTTGTAGTTTCGTCCACGTAGAGAAGCGGAGAAATAAATCTGGTTCTATGTTGGTTGTTGTTAAACATGTGACTCTTTGTTCGTCTGGAGGATTTATCGGTGCTTTCAGTTCGAATACAGGCCAATGTTCTTCGGAAGATCTAAGCCATTCCGGACCGCGGTGCCAGATAGACTTATGTAGAAATTCGAGTGGAGTTTGGCCACGAGAAATCAGATCTGCGGGGTTATCTACTGTCCGTACGTGCCGCCAATTAGATATGTCGGTCTTCGATTGAATTTCGGCCACTCTGTTGGCGACGAAAGTCTTAAGTAAGTGTGGAGATGTATTTAACCAATGTAACACTATTGTCGAATCCGTCCAGAAGGTAATATTATTTATTTCGATGTGCAATGCCTTTTGTACTGTAGATATTAATGATGTCAATAATAGCGCTCCACATAATTCCAAGCGTGGTATCGTTTGTTGTTTGAGTGGCGCTACTCTTGATTTGGCTATTAATAGTTGCGTTTCGGTCACTTGTTCGTGATTTGTTGATCTTATGTAAACGCATGCACCATATGCCCTTTCGCTCGCGTCGCAAAATCCGTGCAGCTGTATCCTTGTCGCGGCGTCAGTTAATATGAATCTTGGAAATGATATATTGTTCAGCAACGGTAGTTGTTTGTAAAATTCCGTCCATTCAGAATGTAGGCTAATCGGAAGCGATTCGTCCCAATCAACCTTCAAGGCCCATATCTTTTGCAACAAGATTTTTGCGTTTACGATAACCGGTCCTAATAGGCCGAGTGGATCGTAGATTTTCGCTATTTCCGAACTTACTAGACGTTTAGAGATATGTGGAGGAGGAGCTGAGATCTTCACAGTGTAGTGGATGGAGTCGTCTATCGAGTTCCACATGATTCCTAATGTTTTCAAGGACGATTGGTCACCGAGTTGTAGCTGTTTGTTGATGGTGTGCGGTGGTAAGCCGTCCAGTAATGATTTGTCGTTGGAGGCCCATTGTCGTATGTGTAAGCCGGCGAGGCTAAGAAGGTGTGTGATTTCGTTGCGAATCTCTACGCCCTCCTGCTGCGTCGCAGTTCCGGTGAGCAGGTCGTCGACGTAGAAATCGCGTTGTAAAATGGTTGATGCCTTGGGAAATCGGTGCCCTTCGTCTCGTGCCAGTTGCGTAAGACATCTGATTGCCAGGTAGGGCGCAGCTGATAACCCAAATGTGACGGTATTAAGCTGATACGTTTTTAACGAACCTTGTGGATTTCGCCATATCACCCGTTGATATTTTCTGTCTTCGGGGCGAACGAGAAACTGGCGGTACATTTTCTCGATATCGCCAGTGAGAACATAGCGGTGTAATCGGAACCGAAGCAGAATGTACAGCAAGTCGTCTTGGATTTTCGGTCCGATGGAGAGTGAGTCGTTAAGGGAGATTCCGGAGGAAGATTCCGCGGACGCGTCGAAGACAACTCGTAGCTTCGTCGTAAGACTGCTCTTTTTCGTGACTCCGTGGTGTGGGAGATAGTATCCGTCATCCTTTGCTTCTCCTTCCTTCAATTCTGACATGTGGCCGAGGTCTAAGTATTCCTGCATTATATCGGAGTATTGTGTTTTAAATTCGGGTTCTCTTCTGAATTTATGCTCTAATGCGTTAAAACGTTTGATGGCTTGAATTCGGGAATCGCCGAGCTGTAATAGTTTGTCGTTAAACGGTAATGCTACGATATATCGGCCGTCGGCGTTTCTCGACACGTTCTTCTCAAAATGTGCTTCTGCGGTTGTCTCCTCTGCAGACAAGTGTTTCATTTGTGGACCGTCTTCCAATTCCCAGAATCTTGATATGTCCTGCTCCACGGTGTTAATATAGCATGACTCCGGTTGTTCGGTTGAATAAGAATGGGTTGCAGGCACGCTCCCCCCGATGACCCACCCGAGTTTCGTCTTCTGCAGGTATAGGTCTAGGCCGTTCGTGATGGATAAGTTTATCTGTCCGACGCATAGGACGGATAATGCTATACCTGATCCCAGTAGCATGTCTATCGGCGCAGGTTGGTGAAAGTTAGGATCAGCTAATTTTAGATTGCGAGGTACTGTGATATGTGAGCGGTCAATTGTTTGATCTGGAATCTGTGCTGCTATTTGCGGTATGATTAAAAACTGTACTCTTTTTCTGAATGTTCCTGTCCGTGATTCTATCGTGGTTTCAATGATATGACTTGACGTGGTGTTCAAGGAGTTAACGGCGCCAATAGCTACCTGGCACGGCTTCATTTTCAGACCGAGTTTTCGGGCGAAATCCTCGGTCATAAAATTAGCCGATGCGCAGGTGTCTACGAGGGCTCGACCGCAGACAGGTTTTTGTTCACTGTTTATTATATTGATTAGTGCGGTGACAATTAGTTGATTTATAGAGGTGTCTACCGCAAAAACCGACCGCACACTTGTTTCGGTTTTCTGTTTCTTTCGTAGTCACGCTGTCCCGTAATACGTATTACCTTCCTTGTCTTCGGTGGACAATGGTTGTGCGTCGTCTTCGTTGTTTGGAGCTCCGTGCAGGTAAGTATGGTGTCGTTTGTTGCACACCCGGCACGACGTTGACCGGCAACCTTTGTTATTATGCCCTGCGCTAAGGCAATTGGTACATAGAGAAGCCTTCTTGATTGCCATGTACCGTTCCTTGATGGGTAAACTCCTGAATTCCTCGCAGCTCCAAATCTTATGGAACTCCTTACATATCGGGCACGGTTGCGTGGTTATCGCAAAACTTTGCTTCCGAACTGTGGGTCGCAGTTGCCGTCGCATTTCATTTCTGTCTGTAGAATACAAGGTTTCCGGTGTCTCTTGAGATATGCAGTTCGATCTCTTTTCTAAGAACTCAATTAGATGCGTGTAAGGAGGTATGTCGTTATCCTTCAGGGTTATTTCCCATTGATAAACAAGGTCAGAATTAAGTTTAGATAATATTATGGACATGATGGGCGTGTTCCAAGTTCCAATGGGTTCCCCTAGATTCTCTAATCCAGATAAATGTTGAGTCACGGCGTCAACAAATTCCCCTAATGTTTGTGCAGTGTTTTTCTTTATCTTGGGGAGGTTCATGATGGCTTCGAAATGTCGTAGAAGTATCTTCCGTTTACAGTCAAACTTTTTCTTTAACGTTCGTAACGCGGAGTAGTAGTTTTCATCGGTTAGAGGTGTTTCCTTAATGCAGGAGAACGCTCGACCGGTTACGGACGATTTCAGGTAGGTTAATTTTTGTATCGGTTGTAAAGATTCATTACGGTCTACTACGGCCATGAATTGTTGATAAAAGGACGTCCAATTTTCATATGATCCGTCGAATGTTGGAAGATTTATTTCTGGGAGTTTAGTCGGTGTCGATGTATTACTTGGTGTTGGAGTACTGTTACCGGTCAGAGAGCTCTGCAGGGTTACCGTTCCTTCACGCAAATAGGCGCGTGCACGTGCAATAACCGTATAGTAATTATTTTGAATTTCGTATCGACGCGCTTCTTCTGTATTGTCGAGTACCTCTATCTCAAATTGAAGATCATCAAAGCGTTTCCATTGTTCGACAAGCGCGTCGAGCATGACTTGTAGGAGATCCACATTGCGTACCGAATTCTCGTATCCGTCAATAAATTTTTTAAATGCAGTTATCTGCCCGATGATAGATCCGCGACGGCGGCGCAAAGTGGAAATGGAGTCAGTGGAACGATCCGATTGGGACATGATTGAGTCGAGAATGGTATTAAAGGGAGTCGGCGAAACAAAGATGAGCCTACCTTAATGAAGCAGAGATTCTGTAATCCTGGAGTGTTCTTGCAGCGATGTTCTCAGTGCCTGGGATGTGATTGGAGATTCTCTTGTCACGGTGTCGATAGGTTGATCCAGTTGCAGAGCAGCGAAGGTGTTTCTCGATCGTCAGTCTGAGTATCCGGCTCGAAGGACCAAAATGTTCACGACGATGTTTAGCTGTCGCGAACTGCGCGCGACCTTTCACCGGGACGCGGTATAAGGATACCGGATCCACACGGGTCGTAAATCCGCGATACGATAATCGTCGATGATGGCCGAACGCGATTCTGTATGCGATTTCTCGTAACAGAATTAGTTTCGTTTGTTGGTGAATAATAAGTTAAAACACGTTATGATGGTGACTAGATGTTTCGTCTTATATTAAGAATTCTATGTACACTTGTTATAAAACTAGTACTGATTGATGTGTATACGAGTGGCGGTAATGCTGAACGTAGTGTATACTGTTGTGGTTGTGATTCGAGTGAGTTCTCGGGCAAGAGATCGGGAGGACGACGAGTCGGAAATTCGGCAAGGAAGGGAGTTGACGAATCGGGGCATTTTGCATTAACTTGGCTTCTAATAGGTCGAAAATTCGACCTATTAGAAGACAAGGATTGGAAGAAGGAAATTCAGAAGTTAAGGAAGAGAGGGAAATGGTCAAGAAGTGCACGTGTGAGGTTCGGATATTCGGAGAACGTTCGGAAGAGAAAGATTTACGATAGGAAAGTCAAGGAAGGTAATGAGAAGTTAAGGTACGTGACTAAAAAGTATAGACAAGGATTAAGCAGAGGTAGTGAATTTTTGAGAAGGCCAAGTGACGAATCTGGAAGATGATTTATAGGGGTGAAAGTAGGCAGATGGGAAGTCTGGAAAAGATTTAAGAAAGAAATATGACAGAAGAAGGACTGTGAGCAGAGTGTAGGAATAGTGACTCGTAACAGAGTCGAGTTGTCGATAATTTCCCGCGTATTCATAAACTCGAAGAATTTTCTCATTGATGTCTTTACATTTTAATTTTTTACGAATGTACTATGACTACTATGACAAAAAATGTGTAAATCTGTCAATCTGACCTAATATTAAGAATCAAATATATTAGAATTCGAATATTAATTTTAAATAATTGTATTTGAATTTTATAATGGAAGTTTCATTCAGTTCAATTAAAATATTAATTTCTTGAAATTATATTTCAGTCATACAGTTAAAAATTTTAATACTTGTTCGGAATGGAAAACTGAGAGGCAACGAATACAATGAAAAAATACCGAAAGCTGTTGAAGGAAGGTTAATTTGATTAAAGTTTCATCGTGCTTTTATCTTTTGAATTCCAGTAGAATAATATTTCCAGGTTTAAATTATTTTTTTAAACGAAAGTTTTTAATGTCACGGAGGACTTGAGTAATTGAAAGGGTAGACTTTTCTACTATTTTTTATTCGCTTCTTGGGATTTCCAACACTGTGCTTGGAAATGATTTTTAGGTATTTCAAAAGAAATGTTTCGTTGAATGTGGTAATAAGGTTTTTTCTCTTAACCCAAACTGCCCATGAAAATTCATATTTTCCCCAGAATAATTTAAATGTTGTTTATCAACATACCGTGAATTGCTGCGAAGGTATTTTAAATATTTTATCTGACATATATTTTACCTAAATAATGTTTATATTTTGGATAAAAATATGTTTTGTTACAAACTTGCGAGTTGCAAAAGTACGTTTTTTCTCTTTTGAAGCATCTAATATTTTGAATTTCCTTCAAAGAAAATTGCATGTTTTGATAATCATCGAGAAACGTTTGCTGGCAGCATTTTCAATCAGGAAAGTGTATTTTGCTCATTTCAAACATTGTAATTTTAAAATTGAGATAATGAATTTTAATCATTTGTAATTTTAGAATCGAAATAATGAAGACTGACATAGATAATAATTGAATAAAATTAAAAGCGTCCATTTTCCACACGTCGAGTTATCATTATTTTCTTTTATTTCAAACGTTGAAGAAAGAGACTGATCATTTCTGACAGTTTGAAGAGTTAATTGTCCTCTCTTGTCGAGCTGGTTTAAACCTCTCAGCTGGAACAATGAACACTTTCGCTGAGGATGGCTTCAAACTCACGGAAAAGTAGATTCCTTTTTTCCATTTGTCATGTTACTCGAAATTCTCTATTTTCAAAGAGAATGTTATGGTTTCAAGAGGATTATGACACGTAAAAAGAGCAGACTTTTCCTTTATTTCACTTAACTTTGCTGCCGGTGCCATGAAGAATGTCTCCGATGACCGTGAGTATTAAAAAAAAAAAATGAATCTCCTTTTTCGCGCAATATTAAAAATTTCCAAGTTTTCCTAAGATTGTGAGATGTTAAAAAAATTCTGTAGTGTTTGTGTAACAGTTTAAATATTCATATAACTCTTGAAACTTTCTAATTTGTTGGAAGAACGTCTACGTCTCTGATAACTTCAACTTTCCTCTCTCGTGGTACATTACTTTAAATCTTTCCCTTGAAATAATAACCCTGAAGTTACGTAAGATTATTAGGTATTAAAATAATCTTTTTAATTAGTAGTTTGACCTTTGGAGTTGGCACCAAAGATGTTTTCAACCATGAAGAAACAAAATGCTTCTCTTCTGACGAATTAGCTTAAACCTTCCATTTGATACACTAATTTCTAAGATTCGCAAGACAGCATTAAAAGAATTTTCTTTTTACTTTACAGCTTGAATTTTGTAGCTGGTATCAAGGACGTTTTCATCCTTCAAAAGGCGAATCTCTGCTTCTTTTCCTGCGACACCAGAGTTTGAATCTTTCTTGAAAGAATAACCTTCGTGGCTAATTAGAAAATATAAAAACAATTTGCCTCTCTTATTTGGCAGTTTCAATCTTCTAGGTGATACAAAGAACACTCCGTCCCTGAAGAGTTGAACTTATTGTTAGACTTCTTCTACTTTAACGTATTACTTTAGGTCTTTCTTTGAAAGAATAAGCTCCAAGGTTAAACTGAAAGTATGGAAAGAATCTCCTTCTTTCTTACTTAGAACTTTCAACCTTCCACTTCATATCAAGCGTGCCTATGTCCCTGATGCTTTCAACTTGTTTTTCCTTTTTCTTGGCCCTTTATTTTAAATACTTTGCTTAAAACAACCTCGAACTCCATTAAACTAGAAAACGAATGTCCTTTTCTCTATTCAGATTTCTATTTTTGTTTTCAACTCTCAAATTGACGTTATATCTAACATGTCCAAAGACTCAAATTGCGCTCAAAATCAAAATTTCAATTCCTTTTCACGCCTCATATTAATTCACCCCTAAAAGACAGCATCCTCAACTTTCCAAAACTACAATCAGCTATAAAAACGATCTATTTTTACCTAATTTTACTATTATAGCATTGCGATGCTCAAACTGACATCGTATCTAACATTTCCAAAGGCACAAACTGCACTCAAAATCAAATTAAAAAATTTTGTCATGCCTCATTTTAATGCACCCCTCAAAAACCACACTCTCAACGTTCCAAAACTGCAGTCAACTACGAGAACGATCTATTTCTATCTAACTTCACCCTGTTTTCATTGGAATCCTTAAATTGACATTGTATTCAATGTGTCCAAAGTCTCAAATCGCGCTCAAAATAAAATTGCAATTTTTTTTAATTGTCATTTTAATTCACTCCTCAAAAAAAAAACACCCTCAACGTTCCAAAACTGCAGTCAACTACGAGAACGATCTATTTCTATTTAATTTCACCTTGCTAGCATTGGAATTCTCAAACTGACATCGTATCTGACATTTCCAAAGACTCTAACTACGCTCACAAGACTCAAACACTGAAATTTTCAATTTTGTTTACACCTCATCTTAAGTTACCCCCAAAAGACAACACCGTCAATGTTCCAAAACTACAATCAGCTATGAGAACGATCTACTTCTATCTAATTTCACACTGTTTTATTTGGAATCCTTAAATTGACATTGTATTCAATGTGTCCAAAGTCTCAAATCGCGCTCAAAAAAAGGTTGCAATTTTTTTTCACTCCTCATTTTAATTCACCCCTAAAGAAAACACTCTCAACGTTCCAAAACTGCAGTCAACTACGAGAACGATCTATTTCTATCTAACTTCACCCTGCTAGCATTAGAATTCTCAAACTGACATCATATCAAAAATGTCCAAAGACTCAAACTACGTTCAAAATCCAAATCTCTTTTTCACCACGTCTCACGTTCATTTAACTCCCAAAAACGCCACCCTGGACGTTAAAAATCTGCGACTACCTATAAAGACAATTCATTTCTCCCCAACTTCACCCCCTAAACATTCCACATTCCTCGAAACGTCTCCAAATGTCTTCACAATCACACATTCCACCGTAGAACTACATTTTTCCCACACCTGACGCACTACTTTAAATCCTCCCACTTGAAACAATGAACTGCTGGACCGTGCTCGACTTCCATCTATCGTGAAAGTACACAAAAGAAAAATGATTTCGAGTTTATCCGACGTAAAGTAACTCCCGGTAGATAGAGTGAGATTTATGGGGTGTCGCAACCTCCCGATACAAGAAGGTAAACGGTGTATCCACGCACACCGAAGTTATGTTTGTGCTATGTATATTTATGTAATTTCACGTATACACTTTTTCCCTGGCATTCTTGACCGTACTCTCGCAGGAATTGGCGAGGATACACGGTAAAAATGTAAGGGAAACTCCCTCGAGTCGGGAGCTCTGATTTGAATGAAAGAGTCCCGGCTACGTGGAGGGATTCCAACGATGAGACCCTTTGCCCTAACGTTTCCTTTTTTATGTTCGACCACACCCCCTTTCTTGTATTATGTACTTATCCCTTTACGTTTCTTACATATTTTATTTTATTCGTCTCGTGGCAAGGTGGTTGTTCGAGAATTTTTTTTAGACGTTGCTTTATGGGGTGCATTTGGGACAGTGGATGATGAATTATCGGACTCTGACTGATTGTTGATGTAACTTTAGAGATTGTTGCTTTCAGAGTGAGTGGTAACGATTGTTTTGGAAAATTTCGGAGAAATTGGAGATTATTGAAGTATATGATAGAGGGAAATTGATAATCTTTGATTTTCGGCGAATTCTGATTCTTGTTGAGTAATTAGAGCGCTTTGGGGATCTGATCTTTAGAAGTTTGATACTTTAATGTAATGGGATATTAGTTTAAAATGTTAATGAGTTGTTATTAACGTAATTGACTGTAAAAATTATATTTTTAAGATATTTGCATTAATAAAACTTAAATAAGCGCATATTCAACCATGGAGGTTAAAATGTGTGACACGATACCTTCCTAAAGATAGCTTAAGAAATCAAAAGATATTCTGAGTTCTCAACAACTCACTCAAAAATTAATTAAATTATTAAAATCCACAGAGACACAATGACTTTTTAAACGAATAAAAAATAACTAATAAAACTATTAACAATCTCAGTAAAAATCAATTAAATTATTAAATTCTACAATGATACTACAACTTCTTAAATTAAACAATTATAAATAAAATAGCGTCTAGTAATACTTGCCGAAGTAAATTAATAATTATCAACAACCCTCTTTCAAAAATTAACAAAAAATTAAATTCTTCTATTGCACAGACTTTCACGGGAACTGTTAGCAAAACTTTCCCCTGAGTGCATTCAATCGTCCGATCTTCTGCAACAGCTTCCGCAAACATCTTTCGACCTCTCAAAAACAGCTCTTCACTATTTCCATCCACATATCCACCCCCATAAATATTGAAACATCAGAGAACCGTAGACTCTACTTCGCCCTTCGACTTAAGAAGCAGAAAAGAGCAATTTGGAGCTCGCGATCGCGTATTCCATCTTCTTCGATCCTGCTTTTCAACCCCAAAGAGTCCAAGAAGCCCAAGTGCAGTTCAAAGTTCAGCTCTGAAAGTGGAAAGGTATTCGGTGCAAAAAATAACATCGGAAAAATAACATTCTCGGCTTTTCCGCCATGTAAAACGAAACACCTGCCAACCCTGCTACCGTAGGGGTTGTGCAACCCCGTGAAACTGCATACAAATCACCGGCTATTCTTGCTGAAGAACGCATTATGCACTTTGCGGAATAGCTGCCTCGCACAGAACAGGATAGGTTTTGTATTTTTTTTTCCTTTGTACAATATTTTGCAATTTCTGGTTTCGAAGTAGAGAGAACGACTTGGAGGTTGAATGGATCTGAGAGGAGCTTTCAAGACATAATTTTTAATGGATGAATTTGATTAGGAACTTGTTAATTTTTAATAAAAAGTTTTGACGTGTTTGTCCTTTGATATTGACAATGAAAAGTGCTAAATTCTACTGGATTTTATACTCAGAATTCTCAATCGTTTCAATACGATTACACCAACATTATTTACACGTTGTCTGCCATGGGGGTCACTAAAGGGTTAAAGTTTGTATTTTATAAAGATCTGATTTTAATAGAAAAGGTTTCAAATCAGAAGAAAGATGAAACTAGTGGAATGCAGGTGTCGTTTAATGTGTTCAAATAAAGAGCGCGAGAAGAATTTTGAAAAATTTAAATAATCCCGGATATTCGCACAGTTTTTACATTTGCTGTAAATAAAACATAATGTAGAGAATTGAACGTGAAACGGTTGTGATTGCTTTTTAACGTTTAACAACAACAATTAACACCGACTGACTGTAAGACGGTGTTGAGTACTCCATGGTTATTTCCCTCGAGAGTTGTAATAAGAAAGATCCTGGTATTATATGCCAAGAGATTTTTATGGTGTACACAAGCAATCGATACTCTTTAATGACTGTGAAAGCTCTGGTTTATTTTTATGGCGAATAATTAAGTTGTTTTTTCGAAAGAAAAGCCAGCATTAACTTAACATTTCCCATAGTCAATGCACTTTTGCAGAAAATATCGGTAGAATTAATTTCTTAAGTACTTTTGAATTACGATTATAAAATGCTACAAGTGGATTTTTAATCAGGAAGTGAATTAAAATATGACTCCCTTATCACTAGATTTACGGCCGCTAAATTTAGCATATTTTAAATATACTAAATAAGTACTTTAAAAAAAGATGGATCAAACGGCAAAAAATACGGTCATTTAAGTAAATTGTATATCATGAGACACATATGAAGTACTTACTGTCAATATGAGAAAAAATTTGAAAAAAAGTAGGTCAATATGACGACTGCCGTACATCCAGGGTTAAACACTTTAACGAAATCAGAAGATGAAAAGTTCCATTAATTATGGGATTCAATGCCGTGCATTTTGTCCGCGTTGCTAGTTTTAATGCTAAATCAGCACGAAACCTTGAGATTGGTCGGCGAGCACGAATGTAAATAAGATAGAAAATAAAATTCGTCAGAAATTCGCGTCATTAATCGTATAATCAGACGACGTGATCGACGCAGCCAGGTTTAAGAGATATTTGCAGCAATATTATCGCATGTGCAGCCATTAGTCATTCTGTCGAGGAAACAGATCAATTTCTATTTTTAAGGTATGACCTCCTTCTTCGTGTTATTACATGAAAATAATTCCGTTTGTCGGGTTCCATCTCAATCTACGATTACGGTGCTCCTTAGCTGTACTCCGCATTGCACTTACATGAAGAGATGACCATGAAGAGATTCGATTAAATCGCTGGCTTAAAAAAAACACTCACCGTGTATATATCAACAAAGTCAATACTTCGTTGGAAATGTTTTCATATTACTTATTTCAACTAATATTATTTTTACCAGCATTATTTTCTTCCAGTATTATTTGTTCTCTCTCAAAGTAATTCGTATCTTCTCCCTTTCCAAAGCAAAGACATAAAACGGTACTTTACAAGCAAGTGCATGAAATTATAGATAAATGTTACAATTGAAGTTGATTAATACTGAATTAAGTGATAGAATTTCACAAAGTAGACAATTAATTTTGAGAAATTTCAAAGTCATACATTGACCGTAGTTTTAGCTGTTTCAAAGGAAATGTAGAAATTTACGAAGTGTGTCGTTGCTTATATTTTTAAAAATAATGAATATTTATGGATAATCTGTTGTATACATTATTAATGACCTGTATTCTGTTATGTTATAAAAGTTCATTAAAATATAAGTTAGATATTTAGAGTTATTCCTCTGTAAATGAGAAGATTCTAGTGAGAGGCCTCGCTAGTCATCTTACGAGAATCCCATGATATGAACTTGTTATGTTTCGGATAAGATATCAGAAAACTCATCCCATAGAAGTAACTGATAAAAGGAGGCCGTAGATTTTTATGAATTCACGATATCTCCGCTCTTGACGGGTTAAAGTTCATGAAAACTGCTCTGCGGAGGAGATTCGATCGAGAAACGAATGATCCTGCATACCGGATGGGTTGCCATTTTTATTCAGTAATGGGACCCAGGTAATAGTATAACTTCTGAACCATTAATTGTTTAATTGAATAACTCGGTACTCGTTCGTTTGTCCTTTAACGATGTCAGTCGGGTTCTGTTGGAATTCTTTCAACTGTTGGAGTTTTATTCGCAAGAAGAACCGAGAGCCTGTTTTGCATAATTCGCGACGGTAATACGAGAGAGGAATTTTTGCCAGTTTTCTCATTTGCTTGGTGGTGGATTAAGATCTTGCGAATTCCGTAAAATGTGTTTAATCGCTTTAGAGATGAGTTAAGTGATGCAAAAAGGCGGTCTTTGAAAAATTCTTCAAAAGGCGGTTTTTGACAAATTGTCAGAAATGAAATTCTCTTTGGAGTTCGAGTGATTGAATAGATAGTATAGAAGTAAACAGTGATTTCTATTAAAACTACTAGTGGAGGACCATTTATAAAAGTACCAATTTTGAAGGAAAAATGGCAAAAAGTGCAGTCAAGGAATCTAAGTTACAGTAGAATTATTAATCGGTATATTATTTACAATTTTCTATGTAAAGAAAGAATTTGCAATAAACTGCAAATTTCATATTTTGCTATGTTAAAAGCGATAAAAACAACATCAAGTAATAAGATGAAATAATAAAAAACATTCTGGCAGTCCCTTGAAATACATGGTCCTACATCAAAAAAATCTGGTATAAAAAAAACGAAATGTGGAGCGATGCTCGAGGCTAATGGAAAATATATCGGCTCTTTCAACTCTAGAAACTTTTAATCTGATGTTGGATAGTACTCGATTAATGATATCGAACATACGTTCGATAGGATAAGCTCGGTGCAATATGCTTTTTGCGTTATATTTTCCCCTTGATCCATTTTGCAGATTAATTAACGCGAGACCTTGTTTACCGCTCTTTTTTTCACCGGAATTTACTATAGAGAAGATATCTCGGATAAACATTCTTCTACGACGATAATATTTCCGATTATATTTTTTCCCGCGTGCTTTTTGAAATGCAAATTCATGCGGAACTGTAGCCACACTTACTAAGAAAAATATTTGCTTACGAGAGCCGTTAAGAAAAGTATTTGTTCTTTGAAACTTTATAGGATTTTAAATTAATTAATTCTCTAATTATATTAGTGGTACTAAGCGATACGTTGCAAAATTATGTGAAGCCTTTTTCGGCCAATGAAGAAGTTGGATCGCGGTGGAATTTAATTTTTGTTTGTATTAAATTTATGATGAGAATGAATTCTAATTAAAAAGAAATTAATATTTTCTTTAATCCTACCACTTAAAAATGGTAGAATTAAAAAAGATTTCTCCATTTAAACATTAAATCCGTCGATGGCAAAATATGAAACATGAGAAGACAGTAAAAAAGTATATTTATATCTGTATTAATAATTACTTTTCTACAAAGCCATTAATTTTCTCGACTTATTTTTTTTTAATAGCATAACAGAATATATGAAAATTGGAAACTCTGCCATTTTTCGGAGTTTCTTTCGATTGGAATAATCAACGAAATGTTAAGAATTCTATAATGAGAATAATGTGATAAATAAAGTATCGTTTTATTCTGATTCTGGAAATCTTCTTATTTTAATTAGAATTCATAATATGATAAATAGGATCCAATTTGAATTGCATAACGACAGGATTCACTCGGAGAATAATATTCCATCGGGTTCGCCGAAATTCACCTTCTCGATCGAGCGTAATTTCGGCACTTTGCATACGAAACCTCACCCTCTCTCTCTTTCTCTCTTACGTTTTCTCGCTCTCCTTCTTCAACAGTTTCTAAGGTTAAGGAAATAGGGCGATGATTTGATAGCAAAACTTATCTGAATTCGTGCTTCCTTGCACGCTACGAAGATTTATGGTGTTCATTGTACCATCACACCGGTACCAGTGGAAAAAATGAGCAGCAGGAATTTTCTCCTCATTTCGTCCATCGTTTTCTCTTTTTTCACCAATTTTGATTTTCATATTTCAATTAATAATACAAAATGTGTGACTTTTTAAAATCCACGGACAGATCAACTATCGTAGTACGTTGTTAAAATAGCAAATTTTAATCCTTTCGTTTTACTTCTTTGCCTCTTTTAATTGATTATTAACGATTTCGATTTAACAGTGACTAACAAAGACAAAAATTGAAAGTCTTTTATTTCACGGAAAGTACCAAAACATTTAATCTGTCAGTGCTTTCACGAAATCCCTATTTGTAAAAAAAAAGATTAATCCAGTAAAACAATGCCGATACGCCGTGATCCCTGCAAAATGTTTGACGAATGATTGAAACCGATCGGAGGAACAAAGAGAACAAGAGAGAAAGAGAGTAAAAGAAAAAAAAATACCCTTTTAAAAAAAAGGAGAAACTAGAAAAACAAAACTTTCCTCATCGTTATGCGAACAAGAGGAGCCGAATCGATGAGGGAAAGAGGGGAAAGAAAAAGAGAGGAGTGAAATATGCTCTTGCTGGTTTTAACCTGCCGAATATCTCTCTCTTTCTCTCTCTCGATTTCCATTCGCAGGATGTAACAACGAAGTTATGTTTTATTCGACACGGTGAAGCCATAGTACTGCTGGGAAATTAAGAAACTAACGGCCACTAAGAAGAGGGCAGAGGAAAAAAGGGATAAAATGTAATTTCGCGCCACATCGCTTTATGAATTCACCAGACAGACGACCCCTTTTTCGATGCATTTTACTTTCATTGTTATTTGCATGAAAAACGGCCGGATGAGTGACGATAATGAAATTTAAATACGCGATTATACGCGGCCATTGTGAATTTTTTTTTATTAATTTTAACTTTCCGATTCTCCCATGCTCGTTTTGTAAGTGTTTTATAATTAATGTAAATTTCGAACTATCAGAGGTTGAAAAGAATTTATTTGATGATTTCAGAGGTAAAAGTATTTTTTCTTTATATTTTATATATTTAGAAATATAATTAACACTAGAACTACCGGCCTCAAATCTAACATATTTTAATAAATTAAATAAGTACTTTGAAAAGGGGGGAATCAAGCGGCGGAAGATTTGATCGATTGGGTGATTTATGTTTATTGACATAAATGTAAAATAGTTATTCTATGACTCTTATATAAACTTGGAGAAATTAAAAAAAAATTGTATACCAGTCATTTTGACTGGTTTGGTAGTTCTAGTGTTAATAACCTTATTGGGATGACACACACTGTAAATGATTTCATTATTAATCCTATACGAGCTCCTGTGACTTTGAGGTAACGCAAGACACATTTAAGCTTCTACTGTTCAAAGTCAAATTTGTAACATTGCCAAATATTATAATTTAGCTTGTGAAAATCATGAAATTCTGTACAACGAAACATTTAAAATTCAGGTTTGATCCATTTAAAATACTATTTCTATCATTTTCTAATTCTGTTATAACGAAACTGATCTCCGGATACGACAAAAATCCGGAATATAGAGGATTAAATTAAATTAAATTAAAACTTTTTTAATTACATATAGTTTTAATATAACTATGCTAAATTATGAATCGTTGAGAATTAATTTAATCGTGTTTATTTCATTAAAAAAAAGTACAATGCAACGTATATTTATGACAAGCTAATTAAACATCTATATCAGTGCTCATATTAAACATTAATAATTCCGAAATTCAAATAAACAAAAACTGTCGTAATGGTATACACAAGAATAAATTAATATTGCTGTTTTAATTCGTAAAAAATCGAGGACCTTGTTTAAATTGCAAAACCTGGAAATTCCAAGGGAGATTTCTGGAAAACGTGGTATTACGTTGATCTTCTTTCGAGGAACAAAAAATTTGGCTTCGAGGCGTCGCATTAGAACGGGTTAAGATCGTTTTGTCGACGAAAGTTCGTCGAAATCGATACTGCATTCACGAGAGACGATTGCAATCAGAATTAAAGTCAGGTTAATCCGCGAAAGTTTAATTCGACAGTTCCGTCTTCCCGCGATTCGAGGGAATATCAATTTCGCCTGCCGATTCTGTCGATAGCGTCGTGATATTTTCCATTTTAAGCACTCCTGATTGATTTACAATTCCAAAGATTTCCACGATTTTAGAATATCGAACATTTCCGTGGATTTACTTGATTGTTTATTCGAAAAAGCCTTTTTTGAGCTGACCCAGACACATTTTCGTAGAAACTGGTTTTATGTAATACCTGTCCGTTTTTAGCGAAGAATTGCAATTCTGAATTTATTTAAAATGAATTTTTACGTGATTTTTTATAAAAATATTAAATTTGTTTAATACTAATCGTTTAATTTATAATCTGCTTGAATCCGTAAAATTTCAACGTTTTTGGAATATCGAAAACTTTCGAGGATTTACTTGATTATTTTTTCGAAGAATCCTTTTTTAAACTTATAGAAAAAAACTTTTTTTAAATAACATCAGTCTGTTTTCAGCAACATAACGTGATTTTGAATTTATTTTGCTTGAATATTTAAGTGATTTTATAATGATTCCCATTTCGAACTTCGCATATAGCACATATGAATAAGTAACCTAAAATTATTTAAAAATTAAATGTCAAGCGTTATTTTTGAAATTTGTAGCCCGCTGTAAACATTTATTGAGGTCGTGTCAAGTTATATTAAAAATTGAAAATGACCTTCCACAACCAAACCATCAAAATTTCTATTTTGGAAATAATAACCTAATTTGACTAGTCCAAAGGGTTACAAAAAAAATCAACAAAATAAAATTTCACTTAAGGAATTCTAAAAATTCCAAAATATTCAAATTACTTTACTACCGCTGTAGCAATTTTCCCAAAAAAAAGAAACAATCCCCTAAATACAATAATTATCCTTCACAAATCAATTCAGATTGTCACACGGAAGATTCTCAAAAAACCTTTAACTTAAAACTTTTATTCAACCCTTTAATACTTCTAAAATTTGGTCCCTTCTCGAAAATTCCCATACAGTAATTCCCTTTAAAACACTCGCCACTTTTTGCATCGTCTAACATCATCAATTTCTAGCGAACCATCGCAACAGCCACTCCTGCACAAATGGGGTTGGAAAAACGCAAAAGACACGGCCACCCTCATCCCTTGCATTAAATCGCCAAAGCCGTAGGAGGAGCAGTACAGTTAAGCCGCTCAATGTAGGACAAGAGCTCTCCTGTAGCTAATGATTTCCTCTGTCTTGTCTCGTCGTAGTGTAAAGAGGACTCTTCTCTTAATTTTCCGGCTCTCCCCCTGTTCAACCCCCTCCCTATTCCGCTCTCTGTTCCACTTTGAGGGGGTTGCGCCGATTCTGACGAGCGCGGTCCCTCTCAAATCTTCACTGTGCTTTCATCCGCGCATTTTACATGCCGGAATGCGGACGACGTGAAAATGACACTCGTTCTGGTGTACTTAATTAACAAATTATGAATCCGGGATATTCTTCAACGGGGTGAAACCACGTCGACGTGCTGGCCGCGAGGACGAAGACGTTAAAGGTTATTTGGGTGTTTCTTCCATTTTTTAAAAATATTGTAACTATTATTTAAGACTGCGGATTTTTATGCATTTATGACAAATTAAATACGGTTAAAATATACAAAAAGAACATAATATAAAAATATATCTAAAATATCCAAAGTATGGTATTTGTTGTAATATTTATTAAGTGCAATAAATCCCTAAATAGATTTTCTTGTCTCACCTGCATTTGTGAAACTCGAAATTTGCATAAACATCCGCAGTCTAATTATTATACATTAATATGTTGAATGTCATCGGTATTTTGCCAATTTCATTATTTCTACCGAAGTGAAACTTTTTCTATTAAATTCACATTTTGATAAAGCAGCAATTTTAATGTACAGATAGATAGATATCCGATAGTTCTTTATTTTTTTAACACGTTAAACTAATTTAATTATTTTAAGCTAATAATTAAATATTCAATATGTTAGAAAATTCATAAATACTGCAATTTAAACGTAATATGAAATTTCATTGTATTCGATAGAGCCGGTCAGTGGTGACCCCCGTGACAGTCAACGTGTTAACACTAGAACTACCGGCCTTAAATCTATCATATTTCAATATATTAAATAAGTACTTTGAAAAAGAAGGAATCGAGTAGCAGAAATGATGATCAATTCAGTGATTTATGTCTTTTGCGATGGACGCAGAATTTTTGTTCTATGGCTCTTCTATGAACTTGGAAAATTTTTGGAAAAAATTGTGTACCAGTTATTTTGATTGGTGTGGTAGTTCTAGTGTTATGTTGCTTGAATCAATTTTTAAGAGTGATCGAACCATATTTTCAGTTTAGATACAGGGTGGATTTTAATATGAGGCACAGTTTAGTATATTTTTGATTAATTGGTGAAGAGGTGTACATTCTAGAAATAGATATTATTAAAGTTAGTATATGAAGACACAACAAACCTCCAAAATAACCCTCTTCGAAATCTCCTAGAAAATAACACCCTCGGCTAAAAATCCGATACTTCCCACGAAGAAGTTTTTTCAAAAACAAAGGACAATCTACCGAGTCTCTATTTTTGATCAACTTGATGTTTCATATTACAATTAAATTTTCTTAATTAGAAAATGCAAAATGTGGTCACACCTATGAGTCAGATTTTCCAACTTAAGTGGAGCATCGAAGCATCGAATGATTTTATCATTATCGGGTTGACTTTCCAATTAAGTTTTCCATTAGACAACCATCATTATTGCTCCGACTTAACTGCTTTCACTTTGTTCCTCCACACGGTTTGCTCTTTGTCCTTTGAAATCGAGTTTTTTTTTTCGAGTATAATCCCTCGCGGATCGAGTTGTGTGTGTGTGGATCGTAAGGTAAACTCGTAAGCCGATATCTCTGCTAATCTATACAAAAGCTGGCTTTAATTTCCGTTCGTAATTAATGGAATACGTTGTTTGCCGTATTCTCAGGTTTAATAAGGAATTTAATTGGCGGGAAAAACGAAGGCGCTCGTGCGACTTGATTTTGGCCAAATAGAACAATTACTTTTATTGAGAATACAGCTCTAGAGTTATTTTTTTTTACTTTATGTATTCTTTTTATCGAATCGAGTATATAAAAAGGCAAAAGCCCTCAATTATATTGAACTTCGTTACATCTAATTAAAGTTGAACGCCATGGGGGTCACTGATAACTGTGGTACTGTTGAATTTAATGAAATTTCATTTAATTGATTGACGAGTATACTCGTCACGCGTAAAAGTTAGCGACTACTGATTATTTAAATTGTAATTTTGACGAAAACGTAAATTTCAAAATGTTCGAAATAGTTCAAAGTCATGCCGAAACAAAACTAATAAGTGATAAGTATAAATAATTTGAGATAGATTAATGCTCATCTCTCGATTTGCCTGACCCACGTAGGTGCGCACTTTCAAAAAAAGTCTAATTGGTCAATTAGTGTGAAGTATTTAAGATTTCCTCTGCTTTTTTAACAGGAGAAATGCCTTTTATAATCAAATGTCGTGTTATATTTAATAATTGAATATAAAAAGTGATACAAACTATAAAGCTTTGACATTGTAATAAAAAAAAAAATCTCAAATGACCTTACACGGTGTAAATTATGTATCGAAGTATGTTAAGGGTTATTCACAAGGAGAAAACGAGATTCACGATGCTTCCTTCAACTTTCTTCGTGCCATTCGTGTCGAGGTTTGGAATTTTAATTCTAAATGCTTTCGCAATCAATCCGACTGTCAAACGATAGCCCTGAGCATGAGTTTAACGTAAAGCGGCTCGACAGTTCTTTTAGACCTTTTCTAAAGAGAACCTTCACCCTATAACATGCGCACTAATTTCCCGTCGGGAAGCATTTCTCTTATTAAACGAACGTGCTTTTACCTCGGCGCAATCAGTGCAATCGGAAGGCCTCCACTTATGGATTGAATAATGGAGGCGGTTTAATGTTGAGGACATTATCTGATGGTTTCATACACTTTTGCAGTCTTGTACGAGAACTCACGGAAATTGTTCGGTTTTTGAACATTTTTAAGAGTTTTTATCAGTTGCGAGGGTTATTGATGCATCACGTAGATGTAACGTCATTGGTGGATTGTAAACAGCAGAAGATACGATATTTGTATCTGACGGGGAAAATTTTCTCGAAGATAACGGGGTATTTCAAATTGGGCCCAGTTATCTCAAGTTTGAGCATTGATCTTTATATTTGCTATGACACCCCTTTGTTACTATGGTTATTTTGCCTAGAAGTTACTGTTTTATGTGGATGTTTAAGAGATAAGAACACGATCTGTGTATTAAATAGGCAGATTTTCTCAGAAGTGATGGGGAATTTCAAATTAGGCCCACTCGAGTTTGAGTCTTGATTTGCATATTCACCATGTCAACTCTTAATTGTTATGGTTATTTTGGTTAAAAACTACTGTTTTAAGTGAATTTGTAACTGTAGAAAGTAGATGACGGAGGATTTACAATTGGGCCCATTTATTGCAAGTTCAAGTCTTGATCTGGTCTAAATAATAATTTAAAAAATTAATACCGAAATTACTGATCAAAGGTAGCAATCTTTGTTCTTAGTGAAGGTAGGTCTAGGAAATTTTTGGTGGGAATTGTAAATATGCGACTAGTTTCATTATCCGCTTTTAACGAAGGGATTTACTGGGTAACGAAGCTTTCAGGTATCTGCGTTCCGTTGAGAAATTTAACTTGTTAGTGGTAATTAAGTAGAATGCAGAGAGCTACTTTTGATGTGGTGCTATTCTAGAATCTGTGCTCGCAAATTGAACGTATCTAGACCACACTAAATTATTCTCGTTCTACAAACAAAGAAACGGAATTATTGTAATTAATAAATAGTTTTAACTTTAGAATGATCCCTTTCCACCACGATTTATTTCGTGACTGCTTCTACCATAATTTACAATTTCATGGCTAAACTACAAATTCCTAACTAATTCTTAATATACCGTATAATTTAAAATAATATCAATGTTAGAGAAATAATATTATCGCATCGCGTCCCATTAATGCTTCTAATTTAATAGATTTTCGAAAACTTGAAAACTTCGAAATCCCAATTACATGTCACGTGAATATTTAGCCGGCGCATAAATTCAAATAGGATCCTACACAACCAAACAAGAATTATTTTCTTCTAATATTCTAAAACTAAATTTCAGACAATACAGGGTGAATTATAGCACAGAAACCTCTACTAATCTCAAGTCCAGATACAATATTACCTCTCAGAGAACGGGCAAACAGAAATCGTTTGTCGTTCGACGTACAATTGTTCCGGGACACACGAAACTGGAGATGAAATTCGCGGGTAGTTTCGAATCTGCAGATATCCAAGGATTCTACCGTAACTGCGTACGTGATTTTGCCGTCGAGTAATAATTTCCGGAATAGTAGCCCTGACAACTATGGCAACTTGTTACGCTAATGGGGTACGTAAATGTCACATATGCGGTCTCGTTACCCCTTTGGTCGTCACAGGCGGGTCAGTTTTCACGACAACGTTCCCTTCATACTGCCGGTATCTCGTTTCCAGCGATAACGATTAACCGCACGTTTAACCTCGTGTTTTCACGACGGTCGATTCAGGAAGAATGATTCCTCTCAGACATTGCATATCAAACGAGAGATTTGCTTTCTGATGTTTTATTTCATCTTAGAATCCGTTTTTGAGTCCGATAGAGAGTGGAGAACTGACAGCATCTTTTCTGAATGGATTTTCACCCTTTTGGCATGATCGGTAGATAGGAAATGTAGCTTGAATTAATTACAATAATTCAGAATTGAAATGCTGAAATAAGAATTGTGAAATTGTTGGAAAACAACGTAATTCTCTCAGATAGTACAGCCAAATATGGCTAAATACGGTTCAAATGAGAACTCTTATTGATTTTCCATTTGTCTATACGTCCACTCGAATATTTATCCACTCGTCTATTTGTCTACTCGTCTGTTTGTCTACGTGTCTATTCGTGCAACCGACTATTTGTCCACTGGTCTATTCGCCCGCTTGTCTATTCGTCCACTCGTCTATTCTTCCACTCATCTATTTGTCTACTCGTCTATTCGTCTACTCATATATTCTTCCACTCGTCTATTGATCTACTCGTCTATTCGTCTAATCAACTATTCGTCCACTCGTCTATTCGTCTACTCGTCTATTCGTATAATCAACTATTCGTCTACTCGACTATTCGTCTACTCGACTATTCGTCTACTCGACTATTCGTCTACTCGACTATTCGTCTACTCGACTATTCGTCTACTCGACTATTCGTCTACTCGACTATTCGTCTACTCGACTATTCGTCTACTCGACTATTCGCCTACTCGATTATTCGTCTACTCGACTCTTCGTCCACTTGTCTATTCGTCTACTCGTCTATTCGTATAATCAATTATTCGTCTACCCGACTATTCGTCTACTCGACTATTCGTCTACTCAACTATTCATCTACTCGACTATTCGTCCACTCGTCTATTCGTCCACTCGTCTATTCGTCTACTTGTCTATTCGTCAACTCGACTATTCGTCCACTCATCTATTCTTCCACTCGTCTATTCGTCCACTCACCTATTCTTCTATTTGTCTATTCATCTACTCGTGTATTCGTCCACTTGAAAACCGAGACAAGAAATCTCATCAATTACCGTTAAAACGGTTGTGCAGACTCTACGAATGGTCAATGCGGACTAATTTCTAGCCGCTTTATAGCACCTTCCCAAATAAATTGACCTTTCCAGCTTACTAGAGGAAATACGTCGAGCCACGAAGGGTTAATCTATTCGCCGTAACGGACCAACGATAAACCCTTGAACTTACCTCGAGTCGGCCATCATTACACTCAACTTGTACGTATCAGTTAAGCTATGAAAAGGGGTGGGAGTGGAAGATGCAAGTGTATTAACATGCAGAGTCGTAAACGTGAATGTGAATGTTGCAAGAGGGTACCGTCGTAAATGCGAACTTTCCAAGGTATCGTGATGCACCGGGGAAGACGTGGTGAAGATAGTCGTTAAAGCCGCGAGACAACGTGACTCGGGGGGATGACAATTATCGATCGTGTTGGAGGTATTATGAAAATCGTCAATTTGAAGATACAATTTATCACAGGACCGATGACTGCATCAGAGGGGATGGTTTCAAAGATAAAAAATAATTTGAAGAATCGTTTTTGAAAATTTGGGAATTATTCCAAGGAAAATTGAAATTTATGCACTTATGGAATAAATAGATGATCGTAATGTAAAAATAAATTGTACCACTGCACTTTTGTGAAGATCTTACCTCAAAATTATTATACTAATTTTTCCACCGATATCATGAGATGTGAGATAATCTAAAGAGCTAACGACTCATGCGAAATGTCAGAATTTCCGCATGATTGAGATATCCAGGCACGGTTAAAACCCATCTTCAAAGTACATTTAATCTACAAGATTCCTCTTCCACACGATGTCGGAATATTCTCGGGTATTATGGCCGGATAAAGTCACGTAGACATGGCGTACAGAAATTTCCCCGTTTTCACTGTATCAGACCGGATATGGGATCGAGATAATGCAGAAATTCGGGTGTCCGTAAGACAAGAAAATTCTCCGAGTTAACACGTTCCTTCCACCAACCCAATTTATGATTATGGGAGTCACGTATTCGCGCTAACCCGTAGCATGTTACCATGATTAATTGTCGTACGAGTACCCCATCCTTCGTTGGGAAGCTTCAGAGAACTGGTGGTTGCAACTTTCTTCCTTTCTTCCATACTGTTGATCAATAAATTTGTATTTTCCTCACACCTCCCCATAAAAAATAATCGTAATCGTACACAGCAAATTTAGAAAAAGATATCCTAAAATTGATGATGATTTGAACTTCAGAATCGCTGTAGAATCTACCATTGATTTTTAATAATTTATTCATGATGATAATCTACGTGCATGACACACCTGGTGAGTCATCGCATGAATAGGTGAAGTATCAAAGGACTCACATGCTGAGACATCGATTTTAAATGTGATTAGAATCGTCATCGTATCACAAACATGTCTTTACTGAGTAAAATACTGATTACAAGTTATATCAATTATATTTAACCTTTTGACAGCTAAAGTCGTACATGGACGCTTTCACAAGTCTATCAATGTATACGAAGGGCGTATATATACGTTTTCACAAGTCTATCAGTATATACGAAAGTCGTATATGTACGTTTTCACAAGTCTATCAGTATATACGAAAGTCGTATATGTACGCTTTCACAAGTCTATCAATGTATACGAACGGCGTATATATACGTTTTCACAAGTCTATCAATATATACGAAGGGCGTATATATACGCTTTCACAAGTCTATCAATATACACAAAGGGCGTATATATACGCTTTCACAAGTCTATCAATACATACGAAAGGCGTAAATTTACCCCCTCTGAATTTTTTTACGATAATACTTTTCACTGTTTCACTAATTGGCTCAACATGGAATTTATCACTCTATGTAATATAGCCTCGAAGTATCTGCAATTGTTTCATCTGAAGTTATTTGGAATTATTAATTTTTTAAATCATAAAAAGGGTAGTAAATCTCTGTGTACTCTTTTGATCATTAGTCAGTGAATGACCAATCGTAACGACTGACATACAAATACCTTGCCGTTCGTATTGATAGATTCCTCCAAGAACGCGCTGCAATCAAAGGGTTAAATATACTGAATAATCACTTTGAAAACAGAGAAATCAATAGATGAAATAGGCGATGAATTAAGAACTTTAGAATTTATAAAATAAAAGTGGACTATTCACTGCATGAGTACCCTATCAATTTGTTCTTTTTCTTCTTTTTTAAACGGGAATCCGTCATTTTAACAACCATCTAGTTTTATTTTTAATTCTATACCAACTACATTTATCATTTTCTGTTTGTTAATAATTTATTCATAATAATAGTCTCTGTACACGACACACCCCGTAACAATTGCCACGCACCGTCAAAATGGGCGAGATACTGTATGACTCACGTGCTGTGTCATTAATTAGAAATACGTTAAGAAACTTCATTCCATCAGAAGCATCATGACATGACTAATTGAGAGTCCAAGACTTTAACTCCTTCCTCATCATAGTCCCAGTTCCAACTTTTACCTTCCATCAACCCCTTTTCCTTCTACAACGCAGACGAAAAATATTCTCCAATTTATTCCTTTCCCTTATCCTCATTTTTCTACCATTTCTCACGGAAAGAAAGTTGGTAATTTCTTATCCAGCAGATTTCGTGGTCTATGACAAATCTGTAATCTTTGCAATTGGTACAATCTTCTGGTAAATTTGATCATCGAATTGATCATTCTAGAACGAGGAAGATCATGATCATAGAATTTCAAGATTTCATGGAGGGATAATGAGGCGAAAAGGGATGCACCGTCATGAATTTGCGGAGGAGCTTTGAATTTCTCGGATTAACTAATCTTGCTGGAGATGTTTCAAGGAGCATGGGGATTTTAATATTTTTCAGCAGTGGTTAACAGATCGTAAGGTTAGGGGTTGTGGTTGAATGAAATGCTGAAGAATTGGAGCAGACTTTTCGACTTGCGATTAAAGTCAAGATAGGGTGGGTTGTCGGCCATTAAGGGATGTTTGGAGTTTTGAATTGTGCGTAATTCTGAATCGAATTGGTCCATGAGAAAGTTAATGATGACACTGGAATTATTTATGAATTAGGACAGGGGGTTGGACTCATTGTATTGGTTATTATAATAGAGCTTCAATTAACTGGAAAAATTAGAGATACTTAATAAAAGTTCAAGGGTTTCCTGTAAATACATTTACTTTTATTGTAGAACTTCTGTTTTTATTGAATATGTTTTTAGGTATGGTGGTTATAATTTATTTTCGATGTTACGTAAGAATTTGTATAATTAATTGAAAGAATTCTATTGAGCTTGTAACTATTGATAAGATTTCTAAGTCATTATGGATAAATATCGAATTTATGTAGTTGATACAATTTTTATTTCTATTAATTAATTATTATGTCTATTAATTAATTATTGCTGTTCCATTTGCTTTTGGTCAACAGTTCTGTCGCATTTCTGTTAATTCAATTATATTCTAACATAGATAATTAATATTATATATCGACTGCAAATGCCATAAAGGACACCATAACGTTGATTACAGATATAATTTACTGATGCGTATCCCAGAATCACAATATTGCTGAACTGAACTTTTGATTTATTAATTAAAGCCTAACTTATTACCTATTTATTAGCTACTATCATTTTCATTAATTAAATTTCATTTAAACTAAGGGAATTTACCATATTTACTGCAAGAAGTGTCGCCTATTTCATAAAAGTGCATCCTTGTCTGACTATTCCAAGATAAATCTACTTACAGCCCATAAATATATATTGTTTTATTCAAGTTGGCCTAAAAGAAATGTAAATAATAAAGTTACATATTGATGAATTAGTAGAAACATTGCCAGACTCGACAGAATTAATTTGTATTTTTTAATCGACTAACACACTACCTTTTAATTTTATCTAACCAAGAGAAAATGGATTTGGATCACTTTCAAACTAAACGGTCCATATGTTGCATAGTACTTTTTTTTTTTTTTAAATTTACCAAATATAATCAAATTAATTCTCAACTATTTGTAATTTTACATAGTTTCATTAAAACTATGTTTGGATAAAAAATCTTGCCTTGCCAGGTTGCAATAAAATAATTAAGTAAACCTTGTCATTTTAATGTAACCCCCTTTTAAACCTTATTTACTTGTAACCAAGTAAATTTCACTATAGCAGAATTAGAAAATGACGGAAATCCCATTTTAAATAATGGATTAAATCTGAATTTTAAATCTTTTATTGTAAAGAATCATATGATTTTCAGATAAATTATATTTAGTAAAATTAAAAATTTGACTTGAAAAAGTAGAAGCTTAAAAGTGTCTTGCATTACTTTCAAAATCCACAGTCCATGTATCAAAATGCAAGCAGATCTTTTCATTTCAGAAATGAATTCTGACTCATAGCAAAACGCCGTCAAAATAATAATCGTAGTTGCAAGATGTTAAATTCTATTCAGAAAAATCCACTCAGCAAAATAACATCAACATCCCCATCACAAAAGCATCAACCTGTTTTCTCATCCTTTATTCCCATCAACACCATTTCCTCCACCCTGCAACTCCCATTAAATTCATAATTTACGATTCTTCCCAATGAACGAAGGTCGAAAACAACCGACGTGCTTTCCACCGGATGTTTCGTTCGTGACAATATTTATATTGTTCCAAATATACTCGCGCGGGGGTGGTTCGTTTCGCCAACGTTACGAGCGTATCTGCAGGGGGTTGCAAGCATTAAGGGTGTTTTACGAGGGCTGCAAGCGTGACGGACGTGGAGAGGAGTTGCGTGCAACGCGGTCGAGGTGCCAGCAGCTAGAAAACCAAGAAGAAGGAACGAGGGGGTGCACTCGATCGAAAGGGAGGAAGACGAGACGAAAGAGGGTGAATAGAGGAAGGAACAGGTAGGGGTTGCAATTGTACTGAAGGCAAGGTTCTGGAGAACAGAACGAAATGAGAGAAATACAGTGGCGTGCAAGAGTTTATGATGAGAGAAAATCGGGGTGTCGTTTCGTGGGAGAAATTTTAGATAAGGGTGAGTGAGAAGAGGGGGTGGGTTTTTAATGATTTGATGATGAAATAAAAGAATGGAGCTGATAAGAAATGTCTGGTGTCGGCGGATTGTTTTGTGGTTGTTGTATCTTATGGGAGATTATTTTGAAATTGATATTTTACTTGGGAATAATTATTGCATTTAAAAGAAATAATTATTCTAATTATTATTAGATATAAACATTCTTTTCGTGCAATTTTCATTTTGTTTATGTTGACAATCAACAGATAAGGTTACGCCGAAGATAATTGTACACAATCAAACAATATTAACAGTAGACACAACATAGAAGAATTGTTATTTCTATATTCCAAAAGAAATTGTTAATTTTTGATGCTGTTACCGCGGAATTTCATACAATTTAGGTAAAAGTAATAATGATGGTTAATCCGTTAACTTTTTAACCAAACCTCATAAAATTTTCTACTCTAAACATATTTTATAATCGGCGAGGGAAAATAATTAATTTTAAACTACTTTCGAATATTTTGCATGGATCAAGCGAACTATTTTCCAGGAGGTATAACTTTGCGTGGGTGGATAAAGAGGGCTGCGAATGCAGTTTACGCACTAATATTATGAGTTTTGAAGAGAACTTTGAAAGCATCGATTGAAAAATCGCAACATTTATAGTCTGTTAAAAATTAACGATATTTTTATCATAATTTTACAAATCTACTTTGCATTTTGATGCAAATAACTGTTAAGACTGATAATAATTTTTTAAGTGACGGGATTCATTGAGTAGAAGTAGTTAAACATGATAACAATTGTAATTTAAATTGTCAAAAGGAGTCATTCAACTCTTCTCAGTAAAATTATTATTAATTTCATCGGATAAAAAGTTTTTGACAAATATTGAAAGGCAATGTATTAAAATTGATCAAAATATTCGTTAGGTTTCGCAATTATCCTTTTAACGTCATCACGTCGAACGAATAAACAATTTATCAACAAATATTCCTATTTACATCTGAAATAAATATTTGATATGCAAACTGATATATAACTTCCAACTAAAATATACTGTAGTGTTTCCAGATTATTAATTCATTAACAAATATTTCCACTGAAACCTGAAACAAACAATTTACATGCACACTCTGGAATAACTTCTACGAAAATATATTTCTGCAATAATTTATCCATTTATTTAGAAACATTCCCATTTAAAACTGAAATAACATTCCACACATTCCAACAAATTCTTTTTTAGTTAGATTTTTTCTACAATTATAAAAAATAATGTAAATAAATAATTACTGTTTAATGGGAACGTTTAACGATAAATTGTTTCTCCACTCAACGTCATGAGACGGAAACAACAATTAAGAAACTCAACTAGGCTTTTGATTAATTTTAACTCATTTCATTTTATTCTTTACTACAAACTCTCTGTCTGATCAAAAATGATCATGAATGTAATTAATAGACTGCGGATGTTTATGCAAATTTCGAGTTTCACAAATGCAGGTGAGACAGGAAAACCTATCTAGGGATTTATTGCACTTAATAAATATTATAACAAATACCATACTTTGGATATTTTAGATATATTTTTATATTATGTTCTTTTTGTATATTTTAGCCGTTTTTAATTTGTCATAAATGCATAAAAATCCGCAATCTAATAATTAATTTTAATATATTGTCTTTAATCTTTGCTAAAACCTATCTAATCGAACCTACTTTAGGCTTTGATTAATTCTGATGTATTAGCTTTGATCTTTGTCAACAAATTTCTATCTCATCAAATATAATCAGTATTTTAATCAATACTAATATATTGCCTCCAACCTTTGTCGCAAACTTTTTATCTAATTAAACATAATCAGTGTTTGAATGAATTCTAATATGTTGCCTTTAACCAACTTTATTCCCTCTTTCCGTGATCGAACCTACTTCGGCCATCAATTAATTTCAATCTATTCCTTTTAATCAAACATAAATATTGTTTTAACTAATTTTAATATATTGCTTCAAAACTTTACTACAACTTTTTGTCCCATTACCGATATTTTTCTTCTGGTTACTCCTTTCGTTAGAAATTCATCGATAAAAGTTTTACGACAAGTTGCACGCTAAAAGGTCTGCCCAACATGAGCCAAATCTCCTTTTACATGTGTTATGAAGGAGCCTGTAGCTTCATCCTTTCGTCGCGGTTAGATAAAACTTTACTTCCACTATGGCACCATAAACTACTTGTCAGCGATGACGACGTTAGGCAGGAAACCACTAAGGTGGGAGTCTAAATTTGGTAATCAAATTTGTGGCGAAAAATTTTGACGGTTTCTCACCACAGACACCGTACTCTCCGAGATAACAGAGACGTTGATGCGCGCCTCGTAGGAAGGGGGTGAAAATTTTATTAAAACGCATACAGGGTGGGACAACTTGATACATCACACTTGAGTTTCGCTTCGTGCAATATGTGCCGGGTTTCGTATTATGAAAGTTCTTCGTAAATTTTTTAATAAAGAAGAGGCGATGAGGTAAATTGCTGAGGGGACACTTCGAGAATTGGATTATTTTGATAAAGGAGACAGTGAAAGAATAATGTATTGAGGGATTAAAAGTTTGCTTTTAAATATTTCTATGCTTCGATTGGATATTCTAAATTGTAAATAAACAAATTTGTATGAGTGAGACAGTGAAGAGATTGATTAAATATGAAATTAACGTTAGATGTACGGATGATTAATTCAATGTATGGACTGTTCATTTTGAAAGTGGTGCAAGTCCATTTTCTGTTGTTTCGAGAAAATTAAAGGTTAGCGTATTTGTCAATTACAAAATATTGATTAATTATGACAAGTCTGATAATTTTTGTACCCATTTGTCAATATGTAATTTGATTATATAAATTTCTTTTGGGCGAGTTTCTTCTGCTATTACGATTTTAGGTATGTTGATATTATAACGAAGGAATTTGTGGAATTTTACCTTGCTGATTCTTAATTAATCATATTTATTAATTAAATAGATGTGATTAATAAACCGCGGGGAGTGAAATCCAATTTAATACATACTTTTAATCCTCTTCTCCCCTAAACTCCAAAGGAAGTGAAATCCTACAGATGAGATTATGATAAATTTAACGTGCGAAAGATGATATTAATATCTTAAGTGAATCAATATTGCAACAAAGGATCTTCTGAAACAGTAATTCAAAAGAATGCAAAGAACTTAATTTTATTTATCAAACTCTTTCAATTTTTTTCTCCCTTCAATCCTACAGAAAAAAATGTTGCATATAAAGTGTCACTGAATTCAGCATACAAAAATAATATTAATAACTTTTTATGTAACGCAATACGTTTATAATATTTTTCTATCATTCTAAAACACTGAATTACAAAAAAAAAACTATTAAAATATTTTTGTTGTATTGAAAACCACTTCGTGAATTGTTGTTTAAAAAATGGATAGACTCTCCACGCTCCAATTTTAAATTTCCTTCCTTCCGGTTAAAAATCCTCTACATTTTTTCAAACTGAAGGAAAATATGGTTAAATCATACATGTTTCTAATTTTAATCCCCAATTTGACCAATTTCAATCGTTAAAAGACTAGATACTTTTTCTTAACCTTTTCCGAAATTTGATTGAACAGTGAAAAGATAAAAAAATTATTTGCTTCCAAAACCCCTTGATTCAGTAACTTCCACAACAAAAAATTCTAAGAAAGATAAATCAACATCAATCTTCGCCAACTTATCATCAAACCCGTCATCGAATCATCCCAAACTTTTCATCATCCTAAACAAACCAAAGTACGTGCACACAGCCAAAATACAAGAGCGACAGTATTCTACGTGTCTCACATGCCACAAAGTCATAAACGTTTCAAACTGATGGGGTTGTTGCGGTTCAAGAAGAACTCTCCCCCTTTACTTGTCCCTCCAGCTGCTGATATACGACTTTCCTCGGCTAATTTCCAAGGTTGTCCGATAAATCTCACAGACTCCTGTGGCAACGTTGAGGGAAAACAACTGTGCCCATCTTGCCATCCCATTTGAGCGCACAAAGGATAATGGGGAATGGAGATACCGAGAAAGAAACACCGTACGTGTAAACGTGGTGGGAAAGCACACTTTCTACTTGCGCTCTTATGACCTCATTCCGGCAGGTAATGATTCTGTGGATCAGCCTACAGTGAAACTGTATTACCAGACGTTCCTCTACCGTGTTTTCAGCCATGCTTCTTTTGAAGTTAAAGAAACAGGATGATTACAGGCGCTGAGTAACTTGAACGAAACTATCCTCGTCTCGTGGAATTACTGTCGAAGAGGATACTTTGTTGAAGTATCGAGTTTTCTGAGATATTAATATCATGCACGGTGAATTCATTATTGGTCAGATTTTTTAAGGGGGTTGGTGTGTGGTGAAGATTTAAGAGGAGAATGAATTAAAGTTAAGATCTTATGGGATATTGGATTACTTTTATGAGGGAGATTTCATTGAAGTATTTAGTTTACATAAGATGATGTTAATTTTGTATTTGTATATTACTTATACAAAGGATTTTGCATTTTTTGGGATTACAGGAGATGATTCAAAGGAGATTTATTTTTGCGTTTCTGGGAATATTTACCCCTACCGTGTTCCTATAATTGCGACCTTTTTGTGAAACTTTCTGTAAGTCTAGTAATTTGAATTTGAACGTTCATCCCATTATCCACCGCAGTCCCAATTAAAATTCCCAATAAATTAAAAGGCATCATTAGCCTCTATAGAACATCAACCCCTAATTATTTTCGTACTTACAATATTTTATCTTTAATTATAGAAATATTCCAATCAATTCCTCTGATAATATAGAGTATAATACACCCCACGTGATCCCATCTCCAAACACCATAACACATCTCTCAGAACTTGACAATAAATGAAATATCACCCCTGCAACCCTTTATATATTAATCACCTTCAATTAAAAAACCTCCACCGAAATTTTCGCCCCCTGACCACAATAGTCCTATTTAAAAAGTGTCATTGGCCTGTATAGAACGCTAACCCCTAATTATTTTCTTATAACATATTATCTTCAATATTTTCGTACTTACAATATTTTATCTTCAATTATACAAATATCACGAATATTTCGATCAGTTGCTTTGATAATATAAAGTATAATACACCCCACGTGATCCCATCTCCAAACACCATAACACACCTCTCAGAACTCGACAATAAATGAAATATCACCCCTGCAACCCCTTATCTATTTATCACTTCCAATCTCACCACAAAATTAAAAAACCTCCGCCGAAACTTTCGCCCCAACTAAAACTTCCAGGGAGGAAGAAAGCTCCGCAAACCGGCAAAGAACCGCCGGCAATCTCCTCAACTTTCATCCCCTTTACATACATATTTCTTCCGCTCGCATCGTCACTTTGCGGGTCATTAAATATTATTTTTCTCCACCGCGGAGAAAACACCGTCGAAAGTTTTTTCCGTGTAAAGGAAAACTCGAACCGATTAGACTTGCTTTCGATGTCTTCGGCTTATCGTTAACTTCCATGAAACCACACTGAAGATTTATTATTCTAACATTAAACCATACCAGGGTGAATTCAAGACGATCGGCCGGGTTGAAATTAATGTCTACTGTATTATCCACATGTACAGGGTGTTTCTGAATATCGTCCCACTGAATTATTCATAGTAGAAACAGAAGAGCGTCCTTCGTGTTAATTAAAATCGATCTTACCAAGTTATGCCCTATGCCCTCGGCTATTACGCTTTCTTAAGTATTACAACGAGGGCTTAGGCTTGCCTTAATTAATTCAGGGGTATCGTTTCGGCCATCTTGCACCTGAATATCGCACCTATTAAATCTTACATTTCGCCTTTTTGTGAATAAGTTTTTTCAATACCGGTTGCAACCCTTAATTTATTTAGATAATGCTTGCTTTAATGTATTGTTAGAATTCTTTTCGCATTATTTATTTTATTTATAGACATTTTTAGATACTTTTATTTATTCATTACAATTGTTTTTTTGGAGAATTTCTCTTCTTGAAAAAGAAAATGTTTGGGTGTCTTTTGCGCTTGATTTTTTAGACTTTGAGTTTTGAGGGTTGTGGAGTCGGAGGATGGGAATTTTAATTTGTGGGGAGAAGTCTTGGTCTTTAGAGCCTCTGTGACTTTTTCCATAATGTACATTATAACTTTGGTAACTTGGAAATCGTTAAGATATGAAGCCAGTATAGGATTGTTAAAACAAGTTTACAAAATTAATTTCTAACCCGTAAAAATTAAAAACTGTAATTGTACATTGTAATAAAAAATATTATTGTTTAGACATATGGTAAAATAGACGTCTTGTTTATTGTTCAGTCGAGTTCTCTCCAATAAAACAACCAGCTCGGAGGGAATCAGATGTTACCCTTAAAGTTTCAACCCTTAGTGTCATTTTTATTCAAGTCTGCTGCTTAAAATCCCCGACAAAATTCTCCTTGTAAAATAAAAAAAAATGACATTCTAGTCACGTCGTTAATCGTTTCCTCGAGAACTGTTCAGCTTTTCAATTTCGTAACTTCGATCGCGCGAAGGAAGAAGGGCAGAGAAAAAAAGGGGGGTTGCAGAATGAAGAAAGGAGGAGAAAAAAAAGGTAGTGCGCGGAAGGAGAGAAAGGAGGCACTCGGTGTTATTCTCTTTTAGGAGCATCTTCAAACGTAGAATGTCGCCGGTTGAAATTTAAATCGAATTCCTTGCACGACGAAATTTAATTCAGAACATCCCCCTTTGACACATCCTCTCCCCTCCTCGAAAGAAATATCCCTGCTAAGGCAGATTATATTATATTTTCTGTCGGGGAAATTCTATTCAGCCGTTCGCAGCATAATCGTATCAAAGTTTTAAGGCTCGTCCATTGTTACCGCCAAAGCCCGTTTCGGGGTAAACAGCTTTCGTTGCGCGACGTTCACCCTTCGTCTTTAACTTTGCCAAGCAATCTGCTAGGAAATCTTCCCGGTATCATCAGGATTCATTATACAAAATTACCGTGACTTTGGTCGAGTCAAAGGTGAGATACGATATTTATTAAAATCTATCGAATTAAGGTGAAACGAGAGATTGTTAAAGCGGAATGGGGGTTGGAAAATTTCTTTACATACTGCGGACATAGAAGACTCTTGTAGAGAATTTGTGGAGGATTAGAAAATGAAGGGGAGTTTGTGGTAGCACATTGAAAATTTTTAATTTAAGACACCGATGACTATTCATAAAATTTTGAAATTTGAAGACATTGGTAAAAAGTGAGGTCTAATATTTATTAAAGTCTATTGATTTGAGGTGAAACGAGAGATTGTTGAAAAAGGATGGGTCCAGTTTGAAAATATTTGGATTCTGTGAATATAAAAGATTCTTGTCGAGCATTTATAGAGGATTAGAAAATGAAGGGAAGTTTGTGGTACCAAATTGAAAATTTTTAATTTAAGACACCGATGACTATTCATAAAATTTTGAAATTTGAAGACATTGGTAAAAAGTGAGGTCTAATATTTATTAAAATCTATTGATTTGAAGTGAAACGAGTGGTTGTTGAAAGGGAATGGGGGTAGTTTGGAAAACTTGGAATTCTGTGAATATAAGAGATTTTTGTAGAGCATTTATGGAGGATTAGAAAATGGAAGGGAGACCATGAAAGAAAATTGAAAGTGTTTCTTCTAAGGAACAGATGGTATTCTGAAAATTTTTAATATTGAAAAGTGTAGACATTGGTAAATTTTCCTGAGTCCATTAAAAATTGAAAAGTATATTGATGAGAACTTGTTGAGCTAAAAAATAAAGAAATCTCTGTGTAATAAAATTGAAATTTTTCAGAATTCTGAACTATTTAGAAGTTGAATTAATTTATGACATTTTGTCTGATGGACAAATCAGGATGACCAGGATTTTAAGATAATAAAAAATGTTTCTAATTATGAATCAGATATCTAAGAAATTCAATTCAATGGGGATGTAAGAATTTTGTGAATTTTCGGTTTTAGAATGGCGAGATAACGGTGCACTAAATTTACTAAAGCTAGCCCAATTAAAGCGAAGTACACGAAGAACCTTTAACATAATAGGGGTAGTTTAGGAAATTTCTCCAAACTTGGAGAATTAAATTGAAGAGGATCTGGAGAACTTAAGGTTGGATTGGAAAATGTACAAAAATCGATAGAATTAAATGAAAATGAGGATTTTCTAAATGTGGGACACCTTGGCGGCAAATTGGAAAGCATAAGAAATATTTATACTTGTACGTAATAAAGTTACAAGTTTGGCCAAATTGAATTAGAAATGGAGAATTTCTTAATACCCTTTAACCGAAATAATATGAATATTAATAATTTGAGGAAAATTAAGATAAAATATACTTTCTAAAGGTTTGTTCAAAACTAATCGAACTTTTTTTTCCGAAATAATAATATTTCTACTATTAATTCTTTCGCAAACAATGTCTATGACATCCGGATTAAGAGCAGAAGTTTATTAAAATCACTCTAATCGAAAAGCAGAAGTTGGCGAAGTAAATTGCAAGATTTTTTAATATTTGCCGAATTAAATTGAAATGAGGCCACGACGAAGTCCCGGTTCTTCAAAGGCGGCTCTTTGGGTTTATTAAAATTTATTGAATTTAATTAAACAGCATCCGCAAAGTTTGCTGTTTCACCGAGATTTCCTTAAATCTGTACAAATCAATTCGTTACTATTAAAAACGACGGTAAAATGCCCATGGATTTTACGGAAACGTAACATAAATTTTAATTACAATTTCTCAATTAATTATATTGATGTTTCGACATCGTAAAAAATTCTGTTTTCATACGAAGTTGTTAGCGTAAAAATTCCAACATTTTTCACCACACTGCTTCCATCGAATGCATTCCACAGCTCTTCCTAATTCCCAATGGAATATTGTATTTCTCTCGGTTCGATCACATTTCTTCGTTTCTCGATAATTCTTCGCACCATACCATCACGTTTTTTATTCATTTCCTCTCAAATTTCTCACCCGATGTTAAATAAAATGAATTCAAAATTTTTTTCTAACATTATTTCGTGGAGTGGAAAAATGTGAATGTGCGCACAACCTCACAAAATACCCTTGCGTATTCTAAATACTGAATATTCTCAATTTTGGAAATTGTAGATATTGGTAAAAATTGTGGAACGATATTTATTAAAATCTATGAATTCTTTCGGAAACCTTTGTATTCCTGTAAAAGAGTTTTGAAAAATTAGAACACGAAGGGGAGTTTGTGGTTGGAAATCAAAAGTTTTTAATTTAAGACATCGTTAACTATTCCTAAAATTTTCCATTTTGGAATTTGAAGATGTTGATAAAAGGTGAGATATTATTTTGTGGGGTGGAAAAATTTCGATGTGCGTAGAACCTCGGAAAAATTAGGATGCAGATATTATTGTAGTATGACTTTATTCGTTCTCCACGGAGCAACAAATATCGCCGAAATTGGAGCACAAATCTCTCTGATAACGATAATGTTATGTACTTGAAATCATAACTCAAAAGAGATGCATCGAGTTCCAAAAAAGAGTCTGAGGATAAAAGAAAAGAATGGAGATAAGTAAAGAAACAGTAGAATAGAAGAAACAACAGAGAAACACCTAGTGAGGAAAGAAAAAGAGATAGAAAATTGAAGAACCAGAGTAATAAGTAATAAAATAAAAAAAGAAATAGAGACAGAAGAAATCAGAAGGTAGAAAAAATGAAGAAATACACAATGAAAGCTGTACAGAAAGAACCAGTGAAGAATAGAAAGAAATAAAGAAAGTCATCCTGCTAAAGGAAAGAGATAGGACAAAGGGACAAAGACACAGAATATTGAAACAACGAAAAAACCAGCGAGAAGACCAAAGAGAAGATGAAAATTCAGCGTAAAAAAAAGATATTGAGAACGAAAGAAGGAGCGGCACAAACGGAGATTCCCATAAAGAAAAGAGTAAGAAGAAAAAGAAACGTTGAAGCAGGAAGAGGACTACGAGAAGTGAAAGGAAGAACCATGAAAAAAGCTCTCAAAAAAGAAGCAAACCGCAAACACATGAGGCAGAGACACAGAAATAAAGAAGTCGTTATAAACATAGAAAAAGTGAGAGACAAAATCGAGCGAAAAAGATAGTGCGAAAAGAGGCAAAAGAACTTGAAGATACGGAGAGAACGAGATAGGCGAAGATACACGAAGGAAGAAATTCTGGCAACATTTGTATGCTAAACTGTTATATATTTCTAGAATATGGCAAACTGCCAGCCACTGTGTGAGCATGTTTATTCCATTCACGTTCTTTCGTCTCGGATTCCGTTGTACGTGAATGCATTCGAGTCACCCACTTTACGGTTACACGTGAATTTCCCACGATCTCCTGCGATTTGCATCGTCGACAATTACGATTTATTTCCATCGGGATGCAACGAATATTGAACATAATTAATGCTCCAATGTGTACACGAGAGTTGCCGCGGAAATGTCCGTCTCTGATTTCCAAGTATATCCGTGCACTCGTTCCAATTTGCTTTGACGTGTTTTGAAATCACGCCATTCAACTACCCCGTCCTAATTTCAAATTCGCAAACTTCTACGCGATGTCGTTTTCGTTTTATCCCTCGAATATTTATAAATATCAGCTAAAGTCACTTTGGACGGTCGTAACTGCAAAATTTGAGGGTTTTTTTTTCTCCTTCTTTTTTAAATGCTTCTTTTTAATTTTATGGGTAAGCTTTTCATACGAATCCCAGTTTACTGCTGATGATCAAATTAGTGATGCTCCGGTCCTTTTGGTATCGTTATAGCTTTATTTCGATGGATTTCTATGTAAATTAATATTCATAAATGTATATTATGTTTTATATAACTTTCGTTAGTTTTGCAATGAACGTAAAGGACTTACTGAAACTTTATTTTCAATGTGTTAGCTTCATCGAATGTTATTATTATTACAATAATAGAAATGAACCGTTCAAATATTAAAAAATTAGCAGAAGCTGCAAGTCAACGATGAATTTTCTCACCACATCTTATATTTTGCAATTCTTGTTTGGGAAAGCGCAAATTTCTCCTGAATTCCAGCTTCGATAATTATTCTCTTTGTTTATTCGATGAAACACCGTACACGTGATATTATAGAGAGCATTTACCGAAATTAATTAATAAGTAGACAGTAAAATGATTTCGTTTCGTATCGATAGATCAATGGGAGCACAATTCCAAAATAGACAATGTAGACGCACAAAGGAACTATCATTTGCTACATTTACTCGAAAATTATGCTAAATTGTTGTAACGTCAGGTGAATACGTACTGACTGTAATCAATTATGTAAGCTGAATGCAAATTTCAAACGTAAACTATTCCCGCAGAGAGATAAATTTGAATCTTAATTAAATAAAACAATATTGCACCAATATAACCAACTATCAGTAACCATTTTTTAATTTCCGGTTTAATCGATAAGAACCAAAACAAATTTGCAAAAATAACGAAATCCTAACTCTTTATAAAATTAAGGAACAATTAATAGCACATCAAAAATCTTCTAAGAAAAAATTAACCCCTTGCCCTACGATTTGTTTTGTGACTGTCTCCCCTATAGTTCAGAATTTAACTGCTAAAATAGATATTGTATTCATTAATAATAATAGTAATACAAATATTCATTAATATTTTCAATTTGATAGATTTTGCAAAATTTGAAAATGTCGTATGCCATTTATTTGATCACGAGTGTCACTCGTCACTGTAGGGCAGGGGTTAACACTAGATTTACGGGCGTGAAATCGATTATATTGCAAAATATGACATAAGGACTTCGGAAAAAGAAAGATCAAGTGACAAAAGTGTTAATTCCTTAAGTAGCTTTTATATTATAAATTGCACATGAAATATCTACATTACTGCTTCTCTCTAAAGGGAAATGTTTCTAAACGAAATAGAGACCCGTCAATTTGACAGCACCGGAAAAAAAATCTTGTAAAAAAATACGTGTGACATATGGTAAATTTGGAGATATATTCAAAAAAATGAATTTGTTTCTATTGGTGAACCGAATATTTAAAAAAAAAACTGTGTAAGAGAAGAGTGTAATAAAATATAAAACACGGCAGAAACATCCAAAACTAAGTGCTTCTAAATCGCAATTCAAAGTTGTACCATAGCAATGCAGAATTTCAGATTGGTGAAACCATCGACATCAACTCCACCCACCTAATAAAACATTGATCCATCTTAAAACAGATGCAAACTTCACCCCGTTTTCAGCCATCCCCAAAACCGTACCGAAACCGTCGAAACTGTAACCGAAACGTTAGATTGCGATCAGCAAGACGACCGTCGTATACTCAAAACGAATGCAAATTTCTCAACGCTTAGGTATCTTTTAACGGGCAGGCAAATATGCCATTACATTTCGCCAACGAAACCCTCTTGGAAAGCCTTTCGCACTTGTTGCGTTTCCTCTCTGCCCCGAAAACTGCTCCGAATAACGATTCCCTCTTATCGCGAAATTTTAATGTATTTTTCCTCCGAATGATGTATAGCCCTCTGCCTTTTTCGTTGCCGTTTTTAATTGCCGATTTAAAACGGTAGATAGGTGTTAATTTATGAGGATATTAATAAAAAAGAAGGTCTTTTTAAGCAGAGGGCAGATATAATTTCGAGGATGTTCTTTATCGTTGAATTTTATGGATGAAGGAATACGAATATTATTTTCGTAACTTTACGAAGAGTTACTCTTACCGTTGAACTTGATAATTTGAAGATTAATTGACTTGATCAATTTGCAGACAGAGCATTCTGATATTGGTTATTGCTTGGAATTCCTAGGGTTATTTTGTATGGTTCTTATTGCTTTAAGATATTTCTAAACCAGAGTTTGTGATACATTAAATAATAATTAAGGATACATTTTTCAGTAAGAATGATTGATCTGAACTCGGGCCCACTGATTGTAGGGCCCAGTCTTTAAATCTTTAGCTCATTAACCGTCACCCTTTAATTGCTATGGTCATTTCAGTTATAACCTGCTGTTTTAGGTAAATTTCGAATCACTGAAATATGATACGTTAAATAACAATTTAGAATGAATTTTTCATTAATAATGACAGATTTTAACTCACAATCAGACCCATTGATTGCAAGTCTCGGACCTTAGATCATTAACCACATAACCTCCTTAATTGCTATGATCGTTTCACCTATGACCTACTTTTTTTGTGGATTTCGAGTCACTGAGGAGTATGATACGTTAAATATTAATTTAGGATTAGTTTTTCATTAACAATGACTAATTTGAACTCGGGCCCACTAGTTGCAAGTCTCACCCCTTAGGTCATTAAGCGTCACGGTCCCCAATCAAATGTTATGGTCATTTCGCCTAAAACCTACTGTTTTATGTGGATTTCGAATTACTGAAGCTGTGACATATTAAATAGTAATTTAAAATTAATTTTTCGGTACCAATGAGAAATTCAAATTTGAGTTTGATTGAAAATCTCAACCTCTACCTTCTTAAGACTAGAATTACCGGCGTTAAATTTATAATATTTCAATACATTAAATAAATATTTAGAAATCGAAAGATAGAAAGGACAATTAGTTCAGTAATTTATATTTTATAATTTGGACATACAATATTTATTCTATGGCTCTCTTATAAATTTAAAAAGTTTTTAGAAGAAATGATAAACAAGTCTTTCACTAATATTGGCTAGGTTTATTGAAGAAATATGAAAGAATTTAAAAATATTGTTTGAAAAATTGCAAGTAATATTTGGCGTGTATTTTTGATTCTATTATCATTGAAGATTTTGAATTTGCAGCATTTTGAATTGCAAAGCTGGTTGAAGCTAACATGGAAAGAATAAGAAAATGATAAAAATTGTAATAGAATTTACGAAATGTAATGTCAGAGTGCCGGAATCTTATCACGAAAGTTACACTGCGAAAACTTAAACCCAGGACATGGTAATTTCAAAAGCTTTCATGCAGAAAATTTATTTCTACGAATTGGAAGGCGCGGATGGAATTTCCTGTGGAAAAGAATGTCGGAGCTTAATGTGATGTTGCAGAGCATGAATTTTGCACAAATTTTTCAAAATCACTGCTATCCACGATAACAAACGTCTCGCTGAAAAACTTATCTTGGTATAACCAAAATGTTATTTGATCTGATGTTAAATTAAATTACAATATTTTACAAAATTAAAGGAAAAATTAAATAAAAGAAAATAAACATTCAAAGCAAGTACATTAAGGGAGTTATTTATTAAGTCAATTAAAATCGTTATTTTTGTTTGCAAAAATTCCAATAGACTACAAAAGTATCAATAAACGTGTGGTAAAAATTCCAAGATTGTACATTTTAATGGTTCGTCAAAAAAAATTCAAAAAAGAAGCGAAAAAAAATGAATCCTTCAATCTGAAATCACACCCCAAGATTTTACATTATAAAAAGAAGTAATTAACTTATCGATAGTTCGTAAATATAGTGGTATTCCTTGTCCACAACATTTCCACACTCAAAGGGATGAAATGCGAGGGAAAAACGGAAAAGGAAAAATGACAAAGATCCTTGGACGACCAGCAGCACTTTATAAGTCTTCTCGCGACAACTCATGGAGGTTCGAGTACACTCCGAGGTAAATGTACTTCCGGGGATCTTAATTTGATTGATTCCCCGGGGCAATTTTCGATCGTAAGTGGATATTTCAAAGTCCCCTTTCACGACTCTCAGTTTCGCCCTGCAGGAGGAAGCAGGGAGAAAAGAGGGGCGAGAACGCCAACTTTTCGTGAAAACGTGAAAGTGCAATTTCAGTTTGATATCAAAAACCCTTCACTCTGCCATCGAGCTTCTTTCCTGAGTCTGAAAACTTCGCTTATCCGAAATGTTTTCGAGATGGTTCTTATGATTTCCTTCCTCCCCTCCTTTTTTTCTACCTGTCGTGTCTACAGCAAGTGAATTTCTGATGGAGGGATACGATTTTCTGTGTTTCTTTGACGCTCGAATTTATAAGAATACATTTAGAGCTTAAAATTTAACAAAGGAGCTTAAGAAGTCTGCGAATAATGTTCAGTGCATTTTTTTTTACTGAAAATTGAAATATTAAATTGGCGGAAGTTGAAGAAGTGAAATAATTAATGGAATAAAAGTGGTCGAATGTTTTAAAGAAAAAAAAAAATTGTTTAAGCAGTTTCGTAAATACGAAAAGGGTTGCAACTATCATTTAACCTTATTGTTAATTTTTAGATATATTTTAATATTCTTGAGACGTTGGCGGATTTTGTCAAGGGTTAATTTCAAATCAAAATCTCAGTCACCACTTAAACAAAGATCAAATTTCTAGCACATATGAATTATTCAACTTTTACTCACTGTTTTAGGTAGATTTCGAATTACTCAGGATATGATACGGTAAATAACAATTTTTAGATTAATTTTTTTTATTAACAATAACTGAGTTGAACTTAGTCTCACTGATTGCAAGTCTCAGTCCTTTGGTCATTAATTGCAATGGTCATTTCGTCTAGGACTCACTGTTTTAGGTGTATTTCGAATTATTGAGGATATGATATGTTAAATAACAATATAGAATTAATTTTGTTCATAAACAATGACTGATTTCAACTCGGGCCCACTGCTTTCAACTTCCGCCCTTTAGCTCATTAATTTACACGAATTTCCAAATATTTGATATTTTCGAACCAATGAAATTTAATAATTTTCCTAAATTTTGATCTTTTCGTACACTAACTCTTAACCAAGCAACTAAAAATATTCTGTATTTTAACAATCTTTTGATATAACAAAAGGAAAGGAATATCAGCAACAAGTGCGTTAATATCCACGAGTCGAACCAATTTCGATCAACAGACGATATTCTCCGTCGTTCTCCGACGACTCCTATAAAATCAAACTTCTATTTATTCTCCCTGGCTTCGAAGAAATTGAAAAATATCATAAGCTGCTCCGCAAGATGAGACCAGTAGACGAAAAGAAAGGCAGAAATACGAGGAAAGTACGAACAAATAGAATTAACCCCGTAGAAGCAGAGATAGGAAATGGGTGTACTTTATTACAACCCCCTTGTGCAGTTGTTTGTTGAAATGAATAGAAGAATAAAAGAAACTTTATGTGCACGTATACAAAAGCGAGACGACGGTAAAAAGTGGCTCCATTATTAATCTAGATATTAAAATTACGAATCTAAATGTAAATCAAAGAACAACGATGAACGAAGACGTGATAAGATGACGAAGAGGGTTGGAGGAAGATGGCGGAGATGAAAAGACTTTATGAGAGAAAAGGGTGGATTTTATACTATGACGTTGAAGAGTCATGTTACACTTACGAATCGAAATATTAAAGGTGAGAAGGAACAAAGGGGTGGGGGAGATAGTGAAGGGTTGGGGTGAGAAGACGGATAAAGCTTTGGAGGAATTTTGGTAATATGCTGGAAGAAATTCTACAGTGACAGTAGCAATATGTAGGTTAAGGAAAGAGAATGGAATTTCATTTTTTTTTGAGAATTTTCAGTGCTTAAAAATGCTCGCAAAATTTGTCGCAACGAAAAATTAGACAAGTGCTAAGTGTGAAAAAGGATTTTAGTTTTTTTTTTATGTATGTTTTGGCAATAAACTAAAAGAAATTCTTGAGTAACTGTAGCAAGATGTAAATGACGAGAAAACGATGGATTTTCCTTTTTTTTTTTAGGGAATTTGCAATTGTTAATAATGCTTGGAAAATTCGTCGTAGTAAAGAATTAGAGAGGCAATAATTGTGGAAGAGAATTTTGTTAATTACTGATGTTTTAAAAGCATGATATTTACGAAAGGAAAATATTTTGAAAAACGTGAATTATGTAACACATACGTAATATTATGGGAAATAATATTATATTTCTACATAATTTGCAAAAGGGAATTAAAGTGATGAAAGACTCGTTAATTACAGTAGAAAAGCCTACGTCGTAGTAGAAAATGATAAAGACCGTGTTAAAATTTTTAAGTATTTTGAATGAAATTCTTTAAAAATTAGAAGTAATATATAAATGTGTAATAGAGAATAATAATTCCATCAGTTTAAAGAAAAAATTATACGTTCTTCGCGATGCATTACATCGATTTACATCACCGTGAATTTTCCTTCACCATGCACGGACACCTCTTCATTTTACCGCCATGTTTCTTCCCCCTGAACGACGCAAGTATTTAACGAAATTTCCACAAACGTATCCCTATAACGCAAAATCAATACGCGAACATGTGCAAACAATTACTGAGGCGCAGCGGTTGCAAATAAAACTGGAAAAATTCCCACAACACAAGGAATGCAATTAAGAAAGAACAAACAGTTTCCAGTACGACATGCCAGGAAGCATAACAATTTCTATTTTACCTCACAGAACGAGCAATTTATTTGCGACTGTAAGATTGCCGTGTAAAGGAAACAATTTTTTTTTACAGGAAGAAAGAACAGAGAGAAATAATTCTCATGGATCTCGTCTTTAAAAGATTCATCGACAATTTGGTCCTCTTTAATCATTTTCCACCTCAACCTAATCATTTTTTGGGTCTAAAATATTCACACAAACGATACAATTTTTGCCAACCTCACTTTTCATAATTCCCATTATTTTCTACACTCACTCCCATAATTTTTCCAATATACATCCACAATTAAAATCATCTAACAGGAAAACTACCGAGACAACCAAAATCACATATTTTTATAAAAAATTTTCAAGTTCATAAGGAAGCCATGGAATAAATATTCTACATAAATTTTATAAAACATAAATTCCTGTGTCAATCCATTTCACCTTTTGTTTCCAGTCCGTCGAAAATATTAATTCAAAATTGTTTCTTAATTTCCCAATTAAGACAAATTAACACAAAAAATTCCTAATTAATCCCATAAAACGCTTCTAACCAATCTTCACATCAGCATCATTCTCTCCATTCCACATTGAAACATTCAGCTACAATTTAACCCCTTTTAATTCCCCGTTGCCTCATTACATCCTCATTACATCTCGCGTCTAACATATTCAAGATAACCTAATCTTTTTTAATTCCTCTTCATCCCATCCCCATTACTTTCAACATCCACCGGTTCGCCATTGAGCCATTCACGTACACGTAGGATCATTTAATTTCTATCCTCGCCACTTTGTAAAGTACCATCTTTAAAGGTTACACTTTAAATCACTTTCTCTCCTTATTAATTACTGCACCAGGATTGCAATTAAAGCATCGGATTGTATTCATTTCCATGCGATATCGTTGTTACTAACTGTATCGGCTTTTCGGCATGGACTGTATGTCACCTGCTTCTAATTACGATGAGATGTATGATGAGCTCGTTAAGTGATGCGAACACCTTCGCAGACAATGCAGGATACGGTTCGAAGGGCTTTTGAAGCAATCTCACTCCCATTGACTACATAGCAAGGGAGATTAAATTAACAGACCAACTGTGATCCTTGCAATCTGTTTGTCGAAGCTGATACACGAGTTTGGAGAGTTCGACAGGATATTATGGAAGATGGAAGCTAATTTGTTCCGTTTGCAACGTTTGAAAGGAAGGGAGAAACTTTAGTTTTGAAAGTGAAGGGGCTGAATAACGAAGTTTGGGTCCGTTTGAACCCATCCGGAAGTTCTTGCATCTGCTCGGATGCATTCCAGATACAAATCATTCCAGATATACTACCCGACTCGGATCAACTCGGGCCTGTGCGGACCCATTCAGACTCTGGTGCCTGCACTGAAACCCTACCTAGACCTGTTCAGGCCTGGCCGGACCCATTCCGACTCTGTTGTCTACACTCAGACCCAATACAGACCTATTCAGGCCTGGCCGAACCCATTCAGACTGTTGCATCCACTTAGACGCAATACGGTCCGTCTCGGGCCTGATTGGACCCAATCAGACATAGAGGCTATAGACAATAGTGCCTCCACTCATTCTCAGACACAACCTAGACATATTAAGGTCTGGCCGGACCCATTCAGACTCTGTTGCCTTTACTTAGAAGAAATATAAACACTCTCGGGCCTGACCGGATCCATTCAAGTCCTGTGGCCTTTTCTCAGACCCAACCCAGACCCATTCAGACTCTGTTGCCTTTACTTAGAAGCACTATAAACACTCTGGGGCCTGACCGGATTCATTCAAGTCCTGTGGCCTTCGCTCAGACCCAACCCAGTCCCACTTAGGCCTAGTCGGACCCATTCGGAGCCGCTCGGATAGGACCGGGCATGTTTGACCTACTGACCTATGGGGAGGGCACCATTTATTTTTACCTCATTGTCAGATACCTCAAGACCACCGTATCCTGTCCTGTCAGGAATCGGTGCCCTTAGGAACTCAATAGCTCGGGTACCTCGGGTTTGCTAGGCCCGTACCAGTCCAGACATACTCTGGATCTGGCCCCTGAGGGAAGTCCGCCTGGACCCATTGGGACCCACTTTGGTCCAATCGAGCGGGCCCGAATGGGTCTGAGTGGGGCCAGACGTACCTTAACCGGCCCAATTGGAGCCAAGCAAGTTATCACAGCAGCGTTTACACCACTTCTGCTGCTTGCTTTCAGCACAGTAGTAAATTTTTAATTTTAAATATCTCAAACACTATTAACTATCTTTCCCTATAATGTTGTATATTACTAATTCGGATAACTTACTCTATAAGTATGTAAAAAATAATCAAACGTTTCGGGTGAGATTTGTTTTGGTTTGATATAAAAAAGTTTATCAAACGCATATTATGAATAAGAATTAATTGAAAAATGTAATATAGTAAAAGTGGTTGAGTGTTTGAGCGTGTCGACAAAATCTGCAATTCGTACCTCTTGTATTCTCTTTTCCCGAAATAATGGTACATAAATGAGAGAGTTAGAGAAGAACTTGTTAAGGTTTGATTAGAGATAAAGTAGAAACTAATATCCGGCTAGACCGATGAAAAATCTTGTTGGTTTCACTTTCGAATCTGGATAAAGGAGCATTTCTGTCGTCGGTCGATCCGAGGATTCGTGCAATAAATTCCCGTAACAAGTAGTCGGTGCTGGTAGTTTGAGGAAGTGCCTGAGAGCTTAGGTTTCAGGCCGTTTCCGGTTAATTAAAGGGAATTTATTAACCGCCGGCGCTTCCGACCGAGCTTCGACAATGTAGAAAGCCACCCCTTGCTCATCCCCCGCCCAACATCTCTCTGCCTTCTTTCAATTCCAGTGATCGCAAGCTCGTTGCAAAGGGTGAACAAAGTGAGTCAAATTGGAGGCAGAACTTTTGTGGATTAAACTGCAATTTTGCGCTCTTTTGCCACCAGAAGATGGGAATAGAGAGGACGGAAGTTTCTTTTACACTGTGCGATTTTATGATATTGCATTGATGCTACTTTTATCGAGTATTTCGTATTGATCGAGTTTTATCGTATTTGCGATTATTTTTCTAGAATTTTAGTATTCATAAAATACCTATTTAATTCATAAATATTTACAGGCATCCATAATTAATTGATTCCATGTTATTTGAAGCTCGAAATTCATACATATGGCTCCAAAAATTAATTAAGAAATTATTAAAAATAAGAATCCAATTTTTCTTAGGACACTAACGTTTTATATTCACTTTACTTATTTAATTTTACCTTTTTAATTTCTTTCTGTATAATTGTATTATAATATTAATTTTATTAATAATAGTAATTTTTTTATATTACTAACTTCAAGCTTCTTTCTGCATTGTTTCCCGTAATAAGTTGCTAATCTGGTGTATTGCATTTGAAAGATATAATCGGTTTTTTGTAGCCAGTCAAATAAAAGGCTACAGTTAGAATAAATATACATAAAGTGCCGGTACGATTACTGTCAGAATGGATTAAAATTTGTCAAATTTATAGCTCAATTGATCAATTAAGACTAATTAATAGTATGAGTTTGTAATCTGCAGAGCAAATGAATTAAACTTGTAATCTGACTAATTGTAAGACCTAAGTATTAAACATGTCGAATTTCTAAGCCTATCGATTCTACTTTCACACATGAATTGAAAACAAAAGAACTTCAAAAACAACCCCCAAAATCCAATTGCCGATATCTTCTATTCAAAAATGCCCAAAATTCTCAATCATCCTCCAACACCACCGACTCATTTTATCTCTCACCCCCTACAAAATTCCACCCGAAATTCAGCTCTTCCACCCGAAAAAATAAGGCTTCATCGAACGAACGAAAGAACGTGAAATTTAGGTCACCAGCAGGAAGGTCAGAGGGTGCACGATTACACGTCGAGGATGTGCATTTTCTCGATGATCGTCGTTCACAAAAGCTCTGACTTCACGGCAGGGCTTTATCCAACCGATGCACACCCGACATTTTCGGATGAGTTGGGGGTGGTTGAGGGGGATTCGACGCAATTTTCCAACCCCCATATATGCATTATACTCCACAGTTTCTGCCTGGAATTTCAGACAATGTATCTGTCAGGCGCATTAAAACCGACGCGTGTTTGGCTCGTAATTGCTTGTTTTCTTGTGCTCTTCCACTTTTACATTTCGCTGTCATTTTCAAAACGAAATTCCGGAAATGAAACTCTCGCGCGTGCTGCACGCCGATTACGGTAATCTTCCATTCGACGGGGTGCATATTTGGTGATGGATGCATCGCGGTTGTGAAATGATAAGTTATTTCTTTTCAATTTCCAGTCCCAGTGGAACATTAGTGGAAAGTTATATCGCAGAATGTTTTGAAGGATTGATGTTATAATTCGGCAAATCTTATTGCAAAACATATTGCACAGATTTTTTTGTGATGGAAGAAAGTGGTATAATTTTGAGGGGTTGTTTTGGGAAAATTTGAATTTCAGAGTTGAATAATTTTTCAATGTTTTTTTTTAGGATGAATTTACAATGGTTTGTGTTATTTTAGTAGCTGATTTATTAAGTATTAATACTTGAAAACTATGAGAGAAAAATTTAGGAGGTGACAAATTGCAAATATTCTAAAATAGGCACCATTTTTAATTATAATTGATTCTCTGTTTAAATTGCCAACTGAAGCTGTTAAAAAAGCAACGGAAAACATAGTCTTTTAAGGTTGAAATTAAGTGAAGGAAAAGTTAACGAAATTTTAAAATTATGTCGAATTAAGACTGGTGTAGGAATATAAACAATTCAATATTTTTTCGTTCCTCCGCGTAGGCTCTCTTTCTCATTTTTCGGAGATTAATTTAATATTAATTTAACGGACAATTTTCTATGAATTTAGTTGGTTTGAAATTGTATTATATAATAATTCAATGAATTTCTAGAGAATTGTCAAACGCAGTTGCGGTTTGTTTCACCGTAACGTTAAATAGATATTGATGTTGAATGTTGTCAAACTAATTTCAATTAATCTCGTACGAATAATGGAAAAGTTTTCAGCTAGCGGGTGCTGATAAAAGAACCTCTGTTCCTTTATGACAATAAACAATTGTTTATCAGTTCTGTAAATGAAACATGCGAGAACAATTGTCATACTTTTCCCGTATAATAACCTGTATGGGACAATGCCGTCGAATAACAACAGATTAATCCCCTTCAATTGGAAATATTCCGTAGAAGAATTCCATTATATTTAAAACTTTCATACTTTTTCATTCCACAAACGTAACTTAAAAATTAGCATATCTGAAAAATAGAATCAATATTAAATCAAATTAATATCATATTAGATTTAAAAAATGACTGGTTAATTTTTAAACATTAATTGAGTGATTGAAGTATGGGTTAATAATTAAATAATCATTGTTACATTAACATACACTAATATTTTTGAAGTTGAATGTTTCATTTAAGATAAAATATCTGGAAATATAAAAATTTGTCCGCCTTTCAGATAAATACGGTCAGTATTTACAATGAAACGTCAAATTAACGTGGACGGTTAATTTTATACTGATTAATTCACAAACACTGACTGTTCTAATTAAAATATGCGGAAATATAATAATTGATCACTATTTATTAATAACACGAACTGTCAATAAATGTTGTTGACGGCTGGGCATTGATTGAATTCATTGGAAATACATTTGTTATTTCGCCCGAAGCTCGACAACTTGGCTAAAAAATAACAAAAAGTATCCCATTCCATTTTAATACCTCATATTACTGATCAATATTTCAATATATAAACGTATCGTTCATCAAAAATATGGAAGAAAAACATTAATCAAAAACGTTCAGTCAAAATACTACAAAATTGTAATTTTACTTAATTGATGTTGTCGTCGTTAACGTACACCGAAAATTAAATGAAAATTGCTAAATTCAGAATTAATATCTGAATATTTATATTATATTTTATTTATACAAAATATATAAAGTAATACTTAAAAAAATATAAGAGAAAAACATAAACGATGACAAATTCCAAATATTGGAAAATTGCCACCATTTTTAATCCTTCGAAATCTATTACTCGACATGACTTTCAAAAAAAGAACAGAAAGCATAGCCAAATTTTAACACTGAACCTGCGGAAGCTGTTAAATTGACGGGTTTCTACTTTTCTAAAATGTTTTCACAAATGTGTTTCTTACAATAAACAAATTACTTAACCCACCGTATTTTTTGCCGTTTGACACACCATTTTTCAAAGTACTTATTTAATATATTTAGATATACCGCGATCAGATAAACTGCAATCAGATTTTTCTCTGACCGCATATATGCGTCCGTTGTCCTCAAAGAGTTAAATCTACTATTAAATCTACAAGAAAGAATGAGAGGGTTGAAATCGCATTTACATCACGTGAATTGCGCTAAGTAAAAAACAATAACACGATTGACTCCGTGAAAATGAAGCGAGGATAAAACGGTAATCACCGAAAATATTTTAAACGGCGTCATTACCTCACCTTAACGATACCATTCAACTTTTATACAAGCCACTTTTTGCCCCCGTATCTCATCCCCTTATAGCACAATTCGAAGGAAGCCGGAAGAGCGATAAAGATTTTACGTCAGCTTCTTTCCCCTCTCAAAGGACGACGAAAAAAAAAGGTGGAGGAAAAAAACGGGATGATTTTATCTCGAGACGGCCTAAATTCAAAAAAATCACTGGCAAGATGTTCTTACTTAAATGGAATAGAAGAAAAAACGTTGTTTTCTTAATGAAACAATGAAAGTGACGTCGATGGTGTTGAAGAGATATAATTTGAAAATATGCTTCGTGTTGCTTGGAAAACTCTATGGGAATATTGTTGCTTAAATTGAATATTAAAATTTGTTCTTTTCTTGATGAAATAAAAAGAGTAACATTGATAGTGTCAAAGACAACCCGGGAAAAATTTTTTTTATATAATTATATAAAATTATGTATAGTTGACCATATATAATTATATAAAATTATATTATTTTATATATATTTATATTATTTTTATATATATTTATATACAATAATATAAAAATTTATAAAATTTTATTTATTTTAATCTAAGAAATCCAATAAAGTTTTATATATTTTTATAAAAAAATACAAAATATATAAATTTTTATATCTTTATATATATTTATATATCATAATATATAAGTCTACAGTTTAGGATTTTCTGATTGATACATAATAATATATAATTATATAAAATTTTATAAAATTTATATAGTTTTGTAAAATTATATAAAAATTAATAAAATTTAATGTAAGAATCTAGATATAATCATACAAAATTATATAAAATAAGATACAATTTTATATACTTATTTATAACTTTATATAATTTTTTTTTCCCGGGAAGAATTGATTTGGAAGAGGAATTTGGAGATATGATACGATATATTTGAGATTAAATCGGAGAAAATATTTAAAAAAAAAACAAAAAAAACTATGAGGATATTGTTACTCCAATTAAATATCGAAATTGCTGTTTTCATAATGGAACCCATAAAATGGCATGGATGGGGTTAAAGAGATAAAGTTTGGAAAATAAGCGTGGAAAAATTATTTGAAAAAATGCTTTTATCTGTTTGGATATAAAATGAAAAAATTAATTGGAGTAATTCAATCATTTTCACTGGTAAATAGTGACGGTTTGTAATATTAGAAAGGGGGAATTAAGACTCTAGACGGGAAATTGCAGTTGTCAATTTTTCGATAACTCAATTGCAACGTGTCTTTTCGTTGAGTTTCCTTGATTAGAAACACTTCTTCGAAATCCACGGGATAGAAATTGCGTTAAGACAGGAGAAATTAAAGAAAAGTAAGACGCCTTCCATGATACGTATCGCCTTCATGATATTTCCACGGTTGGAGAGTGAAATGTTCCTCCTTAAATTTGATTTTTCCAAAGTTTTAGATAATTCTATTATACCAAGGTATTTCGTACAAACCGAAAGATTGAAAGAAATTAATTAACAATATTACAAAGTTATTCGATAAATTTTTCAACTACAATTCATACCACATTTCTCAAATTTTAACTGACACAACAATTTAAATTCACTTAACCCAATTGAAAAATTGCAAATAAAATTCAAGCAAGCTTCAAAAACTCTAACACAATCCCTTGTCACATTTAAACTTTAAAATTTTTCAAAAATTCAAGCGTAGAAAGAAATCAAAAAAATTCTAAAAATGCCTAAAACCTACCAATTTTTAAGCCACCATTTCAAACACTTCGATTTGAAAATTCTACCGAATTCATGCAGCAGAGTGTAGTGAAAAAAAACGTGAAACACTTTCGCGCCCCAATTTCGCCGAGAAGCGATGTCATTGTAGCCGTAAAAGCAACCCTTTCCCGGGTGCTCGACGTAAAGGGTACACGATATTCGTCACTTACCTTCACATTGCCATATTTCCAGGTGAAAAGGGCGACAGCTGGTAAGCAAGCGATGACACAGCACTCCAGGATGAGAATTGCTGTTCTCATGAGCCAGTTCAAGGATACCACGCATGGAGAACCATCCTCGCAGGATTCGCAACCTTCCGCGCAAGGAAGACACTCGAAAATACCATCGACGTCGTACTGGCTCTCATCACCCTGTTGGCGGAGACATTGAAGTCGATTAAAAAAATAATATTCAAATTATTTTTAACCTATATTTTTATATTTCAACCTTGTTTTATATAAAATCAAATTGTTCCCAGTATTTAGGTTGACAAAATATTGTTAAATTTTTATTCACTCTACATGTTTCGACATCTTACGATGCCCTCTTCAGGAGTTTCTGTGTTATGTGTGGTTTGTTTTATCGTGAAACTTATGTGTTTCCATAGTTTTCCGGGATTTTTTCCTGAGTCTAGATGTCAATTTGAAAAATTGTCTTCTACATACTCGGCCTTAATGTCGAGTTGCTGTGAAGAAGACGATCCTCTTTCCGTAACTGTTACGGAATTTTAATAAATAAAAAATTATTTTTAACCCTTTGGGCAGGGAGACATTTTTGAACATTGAGAGAAAATCATTCATTTTTTCTCATTAGAAAATTAGATGGTTAATGTACATAAATTATAAATTACTAATTGTGTAATTATATTTCAATTTTTCAACTATTTCGTATATTTGTTGCTAGTACTCAAAGGGTTAAAAAATAGACATTTATCTTAACTAACAGATAGATATTTATTTGAATATTTAGGAGGAATGAAAAGGTACGTTTTAATGATGTAAAGTGGTATTGGGATATTTAGGAGTTGCTTCGAAGTCGAAAGTTATTTTTTGCCGTCATTTAGATACTTAGAAGGGCAAAAATTTGTTTCTTATCACGGTATTAATAATTTCTAACTCTTTGAGAACGGAAAGTTTTTTTAATATTGCTAAATATTAATTTATTCGGTGATGAAGAAAGGCCTTTTTGTCAAAAAGCCGGAGGGTTAAAACGTGATAAATATATATTATTATTTTCACGATTATATTTCAACGATCATACCTTAATATTTTCATCTAATTAGCGCTGTATTTTCTTAAAAGACTAGTTAAATAATTTAAAAACTAATTTACGTGTACAACGCTATAATATTCTCAACTAAATGTTATACTAACCTCAGAGTTAAATAGAATTCTATTTCGTAAATTCAAGTGAATGTAAATTTATAATTAATAATTAGACTGCGGATGTTTATGCAAATTTCGAATTTAACAAATGCAGGTGAGACACGAGAACCTATCTAGGGATTAATTGCACTCGATTTATATTACAACAAATACCATACTTTGGATATTTTAGATATATTTTTATATTATGTTCTTTTTGTATATTTTAGCCGTATCTAATTTGACATAAATGCATAAAAATCCGCAGTCTATTAATAATAAACACTTTCAAATAAATTTTATATATGTTGAATCGTAAATTATTATCAACGATAATAATATTTTACGAACGGACTATTTCTGTAACCGTATATATACGTCCGTTGTACTCATAGGATTAATTATCGTACAATCTTCATTCTTGGAACATAGTTCGCTATTGCAATAACACAGAAGTACTCTGTTTGAACAACAAACACTATCAATTGCCGACAGAAACAACTCAAAAGCTTCACACACATCTCTCGGAAGCCATCCACCCCAAGTACTCTCAACTCCTCTGAATTTTCACGACCTTCCTTGTACCAGGTTCCATCCCGAAATTCCCAAACAGCAAAGAACTATCTTCCAGGCCATCTTCGACACTCACTTGCCGCACTAGATACCCGAGGCCATAGACTCAACGAGAATAGAGCCCCGTACTCCAAAATACAATCTCGTCCCCATCACCATCGTCGAATACTTCCCACATGTTACCTCTCCGGCAATATATCCACATCTAAAATCCTTCTATCTCCACCGAAATCGTCAGGAGAACTCGAAAGCATTGAGAACGACCTAACAATACTCTCACACCTCGCAACTTCGTTTCTCGTTAAAATCTCGTTACTTCGGCGAATATCATAGCCTTTTCCGAACTTAACCCTTTGCGCTGAGGCTGTCGTCTTTCATGAAGTGTCTTTCATGAAATGTCTTTCACAAGTCCTTTAACACTTTGATGGCCGCTCACACAACATGTGCGTGATGCTACTGCCGAAAATTTTTGGCCACTACCACACTCTCTGCGTGATGAATTATGAATGTAAGCAAGTGTGGATATTGCTATTGGCTTCGTAGTTTTTTTATAGTCTTTGATCTTATAAGATCTTCTCTTAATTTTAATAAACTTTTTTTAAATTAATTCATCAAAAATATTGCAAGCCCCTGGCAACGTGTGAGAGCGTAGACGTGCGGCCATTAAAGTGTTAAGGAGTTTTCGGCGCCAAAATGGTGCCAGTTGTTGGCAACAATGCAAAGGGTTAAATGTGGTCCTGTGTCAACTAGTATTCTTATTATGACATAACTTTAATCACCATGATTGAATTCTTCAACGAGGAGAACCTCTGTCTGTCGAACACGGGGTTATATCACTGACCTACTTCTGCCGAAATGGGGAAAGTCAAAGAAGTGGATTTCATCGTGTAATCTGGTAATATGTACGGCGATCTGTCGTATAATTTTCTTCCTTGATAACGTCGTCGGGATGGAGTGCATTAGTCTGTGATTTAATTTAAGATATGCTCATATATAAGAAAGAGATGAGAAGAAGTCTTGCAGGGGGTGTATGTTTTTGAGCGAGGTGACCTTTGACATGTTTACGGCTTGCACATTTTTCAAGCGGTATATTTTTTGGTCTTGAGTGTAGACGTCATTTGCAAGAAGAATTAATCCCTTGCCTTGCCATTTCTTTTGTGATTAAATGTGCAATGATTCTGAATTAATTACTAAAATAACAATTAATTTTAATTATTAAAGTAACGAAATTCTATTTTAAATTCTGAAATATAGTTTATTTAGAAGTACCTACCACTACAGTGTAGAATATGTTTGTGGAAAAGGATATGTGAAGATTCAAGTTATGGATATTTCATCCGCGTCACCACCATAAACCTTCGTCGCACCGATTTTATTGTCGATCAGGGGGTGTATTAAATTCCAAAATACAGACTTTCTCCAACTTTTTACTATCTCAATGCAGAGAAGAATCGAAAACCGTTTATGGTGACCAAAATAAATCAAGGACTCATCATCATGTAATTTAGACAAAATTCTTCTGCCCGTGAACCTCATTATGTCAATTACTACTATTTTTCAACATCAATGAAATCCATGCCAATGCACTGCCAGAATAAATTTCCAATAAGTAGGCGAGAATTTATGGTATGTTCATGGGGTTGCATCGAAATGGGTTGAAGAACGGCCCGAAACTGCAAATCACAACGTCGTAAATTGTACTCACGATAGGACTTAAGTTCGGGCGGATTTATAGTTCTCACAAATCACCGTGAACAGTGGCATTATCATTTGGGATATTAAATGATAGTAACTCTGCGCCATAGCATTTCCATACACCGTGAATGTGCATTACGTTCGCCCGAGGCTGAGAAAATTATCTTTGTGCTTTGACTCCTCAAAGGAAGGACAATTATAGCGAACATTCTACCGAAATTTTACATATCTCCGACAGTAGGTTTCTTTCTTTGATTTTACATAGTGAAATGAACATTTAGTTTAATTTTAGTGAAACTAAATTTTTCAATTTGATTCAATTTGACTAAATTTTATGTTAATATTTTCCTTCATATTGAAACAAAGTCGTAAAGCTGGTCAACTTTATTTTTCCTTAAGTATGAAATCTTGTTAGGTGACGTTCTTTACTTTGGTTCCTTGCAAAATAATATTGAAGTTCCTGTGATCCTAGGACAACAGAGACATATTTTTTTGAATTCCTTCGTCCTTTATTAAGTTTGATGAACAGCAAGAGAAATATTACCTTTCTTCTGCAAACTAAAATAATTAAATTGAAGATCTGTGACACATACAAAGATCTTCATTTACTGGCACAGTATTCTGTGTAGACGAAAAGATGAGTAGCCGAATAGACGAGTGGACGAATAGACGAATAGACGAGTAGACGAATAGTTGATTAGACGAATAGACGAGTGGACGAATAGACGAGTAGATGAGTAGATGAGTAGATGAGTAAACGAATAGATGAGTAGACGAGTAGTCGAGTAGACGAATGGACGAGTAGACGAATAGTTGATTAGACAAATAGACGAGTGGACGAATAGACGAGTAGACGAGTAGATGAGTAGATGAGTAGATGAGTAAACGAATGGACGAGTAGACGAATAGTTGATTAGACAAATAGACGAGTGGGCGAATAGACGAGTAGACGAGTAGATGAGTAGATGAGTAGACGGATAGACGTATAGACGATTAGACGAATAGAGGAATACACGAACAGACGAATAGACGAGTAAAAGTCTAAATGTGTGAGCTAGTAAACGAGTAAACGAATACACAGACAGACGGATAGACGAGTGGATGAGTAAACGACATATAGAAGTATAGACGGACAAACAATTAGTCGGGGATAACAAGTAGACGAATAAATGCAGTTATACGAACAATTTTATGTATATATATTTTAGTAAATTTAAGACTGCGTGTTTGTGCATTTTAGTTATACTATCAATTTTAAGTTTGCACATGTATCATATACTTTTATTATCTACTTCCAATAAATATCCTAAATTGATTTCCAGTAAACGGAACTTTATCTCCAATTTCAATTTGAATCGGAAAAAAGTCCGATTGGTCCGAAAGGTGGGCTTAATCGAATCAGGAACCGGTTGAATTGCCCTTCTTCGGGATTTTGCCGGCACTGGAATTTATGCGGGAACAATCAGATCTGCTTATCGGGGACGAAATGAGCGTTGTGTCGTTGCAATTTGCGTTTTGTCGTGTAAGTTACGTCGTCGTTGCACAAGGCAACGTATTCTGACTGTTAATCAGGCCCTCATGTGACGGTACGTTTGTCACGAAACGAATCGACCACGGAATTAGCAACGACAAGATAAAGCACGTATCGACAGTCCAAGTACTATGCATTGAACAGTTTCGATTGAGCTAATTTGCTATGACTTCCGACGAGCATTAAGTAGTAACGAATTTTAATGCAATCGAAAAGCTTGATTAACGGTAATAATTCATGCAATGATATTAACAGGCTTTACGTTAATAATGTGGATGATGAGAATTTTCTATGAGGTTTTAATGTAGGTACATTATAGTGGATTATAAGTAGTTATACATGTTTTAATGGAGATTGCTGAATTTCGAGAAATTGGGAACTTTTTAGTGTAACTTGTGTAAAATTTCTTTGGACATATCGTAGAAATTATGTGTTTTAACGAAGTAGATAGAATTATGGGATACTGGTCATTTTTTATGTGATTTGGAAGACAATTTATAATGGTAGATTATATTAATTTATATGTTTTTAACATTAGATTTACGATTGGTAGATTTGGTGAATTTAGATATATTAAATGAGTACTTTGAAAAAAGATGGATCCAGTGGCGAAAAATAGGATCAGTGAAGTAATTTATTTATTATAAGAAACACGTGAAATATTTGTTGTACTCTTTCTGTATAAATTTGAGAAATTTTTTTAACAATGTGCGGACCTGTCAATTTGACGTCTACCATAGATTTAGCGTTAACAGAGATTATGGAATTAAAAAAAATTTTTGTTGTTTGCAAACAGAATTTAGGGGAATATTATTAATACTAAAACTGTCGACGTTGTATTTACAACAATTTAGATATATTGAATATGTACATTTAAAAAAATAGAAAAAAGACAAACTACGAGATGAAGAAAATCATTAATTAACTAATTTAGGGTTTGTACAATAGAAGTGGAATATTTACTTCATAGCTGCTCTTTGAATTTAAGTAATTTTTTTAGAAAATTGCAAACCTTCCATTTTGAGAACCTTTGTGGGTAATTATGCTCAGCAAACTAGTAGAATAAGTCTGTCATGCGTCAGACACACGTGTTTAGAAAGAGTGCAGCTCAAGCTGTCACGCTTTAAAAGAATAAATAGGTACATATTACACTACAGCATTTACAAGTTTTTATTATAATTTTAAAATTACATTATTATACCTTTAATAATTAAATAGAATACGAATCGAGCCGAGACTAACCCCAAAAAATAAAAGTCAAAGAATTCTCATAAAAAAAAACGTAACTCAACACTAAAAGATCCTTAACCCCTTGCCGTACAATAACGAGTGCTACTCGTGACGCGATAAATGGAATAGTCAATTTTGAAGTGCTCCAAACATTATTTGATTACAAATATCAGTGGGCCCTGATAAAATAAAATTGATTCTGCGCTATTTAATATTACGTTAAGTGATTTACTATATCTGAAATTAAGGGTTAGATTGTTACTTTAGTAATGAAATCAGAGTCATTGCACATTTAATCACAAAAGAAATGGCACGGCAAGGGGTTAAACTCTTCTCAAATGAAAAAGACAAAATTCCAAACAACCCATTTTCATAATCCACGGTAAAAACATCATCAAAACCGCCACCAGGAAAAAAACACTGACAACAAAACTATATTATACCAGTATCCTCCACAAACCATCATCCATCATTCATTAACACCCTCCTCTCACCCAACCCCTACCACCTCTTCAACCCCGTCTCGGCCGCATTTCCTCGAAAATTCCTCCCCCATTTATCCGAAAGCTCGTCCTGAAAAATCGCCAAGAAGTCTGAAATGAGCTCGAGCAACGGCGAGATCGGCATCCGAGTGCAACGAGCAGAGGTAGAGCGGTGAGAATGGAAGGAGTTTGTGATTTATGAAGCTGCGATCGACGCTTTAAAAAGCACCGGCAATCTTTAGCCGAAGAGGAGAAAGGGGAAAGAAACGGATAGCCGTAAGATCAGCCGAATACCTCGTTACGAAGGTTATACCACAGAGAATAGGAAAAGGTACGATACTACATCCCCTTTGCTACGACTTCCGCTTTTCCAAATTGACCCGATGCACTTGGCCGGTCGAAGAGCAACAGCAGAACGTGGCAATTAGCAGGCTGAGGTTAGTAGAATCGACGATAAATTGTGAGGACGATACACTGTGGGACAAAGTGAAATGGAGAACCCCTTTTTGATCGTTAAAGAAGACAAACGGTATTACATGTACGTGAAACACATCTTCGTGGAGGACATTGGCAAATAGACGGCACCTTTGCTATTTTATAAAGCTATAGTTTCATACGGTGCTAGTGGGAAGAATCGATAGACGAGGTTCATGTCAATGGTGTCCTTTGTGGAAGGATTGGGGTGGTTTGCTTGGTTTTATATTCGTGAGGGTTGTCGATGCGGTTGGATAGACGATCTCATAGGTATCGGGGGTGCGATTTGTAGATATGGAGGAAGGAATTTTCTTATGGTTAGGAAAAGGATTTTCGAGTTGGGTTGTTATTTCGAATGTCAAGTGGATGTTGGAGCAGTTTTGCGCTTGGCGAAGTCAGACTTCGTTGTTTTCGTGTTTTTTTTTTTATTGATCGTAATCGTTGTATTTTCGGCAATTTCGATTTCAGATTTGGAACCAACGAGACAAATAATATTAATTTGTCAATTTTCCTCTAATTCGAAGTACCACTCGGCCGACTCGTAAAATAATAAATGAATTTCCACGATTTATTCATTTTTGAAAATCCTAATTTGCATAATTTCTAACAACTGCAATAATTGCAACTTACAATTTTAAATGCTTTGCACTTGGCGAATTCAGACTTGGGGATGGTACTTTGATGTTTCCGTGGCTTTTTTTTATTAATCGTAATCGTTGAATTTTCGGCAATTTCGATTTCAGATTTGGAGCACCACTCGGCCGACTCGTAAAATAATAAATGAACTTCCACGATTTATTCATTTTTGATAATCCTAATTTGCATAATTTCTAACAACTGCAATAATTGCAACTTACAATCTTAGATGCTATCAATAGCTTCGAACGAAGAAACTTTAAAATCCGCTATTTAACTTTAGTTCTTAACACTAAATCTACCACGGTAGTTAAAATGACTTGATCCGAATTTTTTGCAAATGTTTCTGAAGCTTCCAATGTTTCTTCTTTTCCAATTTCCTACCTTCATCTTGAAGATTGTAAGCAATTAAACCAGTCAAGTTTTTTTCCCCCTCTATTAATCGAATCAATTTATTTAACAATTTTAAATATATTAACACTAGAACTACCAGCGTTAAATCTATTAAATTTCAATATATTAAATAAGTACTTTGAAAACAGAGGAATCAAAAGACCGAAAAGAAAATGGATACGGTGATTTATGTTTTTCTAGATTGACATAGAATATTTATTCCACGACTCTCCTGTAGACTTGAAGACTTTTTGGAAAAAACTGTGTACCAGTCATTTTGACTGATTCGGTAGTTCTAGTGTTAAATTAATCATCGACAGATCTAATGTTAATGTAACCTTCATTAAATCCCCAAAAACTTTTCAAAAGCTCCAAACAAAATCTCACCTCGTTAAAACCGATGTATTTTTACCGTGAAACATCAATTAATCCTTTCCTCAAAATCGCGAATGCATTTTTGCAAAGATCGCGTTAAAAATGATGTTCTCAGGCGCATATTGCCAACTTTGTTTCCCCCAGTTTTCCCATCCTCCCCCATCGCAACCGTTTTACTCCATAAAACTATTCTATCGAGGTAGCGCGAAATAAAAGCGAAGAAAAAAGATCCGAGACCGAAAGAACGTTCTTTGTTATCTGCGAGGGTACATTGTAAAAGCCAGAGGACAATCATTTATCCCCCTCTTTTTTCCCCCTTTACGTCTTTGTTCTCCCATTGTCGCTGTTGTGCTGGCAAAACAATACTTCAAAGTTACGGGGGAAAAATCACGCAACAACGTGGACCTTGATTCCTTACGGTGGCTTCATTTTGGTGAAGGATTTCAACCTACAATCGTCGATGAAGAAACGGACGTTAAAAGAAACGATCGACGTTCGATTCCAATCGTAAAGGAATCTTCTTTCATTGAACTACACCAGTTGTTGGTGTTGTTTGCTCGCATGGTGGTGACTTACATCGGTCGGACAAAAGGTCAGGCGTTAGAAATCGTTGTTTACAGTTTTTTCTTCACACCTTATATTACTTCCACATCCTTTTCTGACGTTGAAGGTGAAATAAAATTTTTTTGAGTTCTCATACTCCGCTATTTTTTTTCTCTTCCCACAATAAACATGTAGCTAAAAATTGTTGCAAAGGCGGGGGTTGGAACTTGCTGTTTACAGATTTTTTTCAAGCTTGATATTCCTTGCATCTCATTTTCTGATGTTAAATGTAAAAACACATTGTTTTCATTACATTTCACTATGTTTTTCTATTCTGACGATGAAGGTGGAGTTAATGACTTAGTTTCCTCACGCATGGAGGGTGAAATATCTCGGTTGGATGAAATGTAGGTTGGAACTCGCTAATTACAACTTTTTTTTGGATCTGATATTGCAATATTATTTTCTCCTGTCGATAGAGTTGAAATCAAATTTTTTTGAGACTTTATATTGCACTATTTTATTTTCTTGTCACAATAAAGATGAAGTTTGGGATTATTGCAAGTGCGGGGGTGGAACTCGATGTTTACAGAATTTTTTCGAATCCGATATTGCTTGCATCTCATCTTCTGACGTTGGAGGTGAGATCAACATGTTTTCCTGACATTTCACTATTTTTTCTCTTCTTGCAATTGATTATTGATAGTAAAAAATAAATACTAATTTCAGTAGATTAGGTTTATCATTGATCAGGCACGTATATATCATTTAATCTTTTTCAATTTAATGGAGTGAGCTTATTTCAACCATGTTTAATCCTTATTTTTCACTAAACTTTTTGGAAGAAACATGTAGAGTAAAAAGGAAAAAAATAAAGTTCCTGTTATAGTCATAATTCAACCAAAACTTGGGCTTCCAAAAAGTTTATTTAATCTTTTTATTTGACTGAAATACTTCACGTAAATATACGTACCTACCCCCATGCCATTTTGTATACACATAATTTAAATAATGGAATACTTTAACACAGTTATCTTCCACGAAAGAAGGCAGAAAGAAGAGCGGTCCTTCGAATCGATAGCTCTTCATGGAATATCCCATCGTATGCCGAATTATATGTGAAATATGGACGAAAAACAGCAAGAAAAAAATATGTAAGGAAAGCCTGGTGGTTAAAAATGACTGAACCTTGCCAGCTGAGTGCCTACGCGTTTGTCAGGGATTTTTCAACTATTTTTCTTCGCATGTCAGTTGAGGTACGCCTCGCGCTTTCTTCTTCGAGAATGTTTAATAGTGAATGGCAGAGAGAAACAGAAATATGTTGAGCAATTCAGGACAAATTCCATAGCCTTCTCTCGGTATATTTTTGATGTATCACGTGGACGAAGGGGAATGAGAAAAAAAGAAACGATGAAATTTACGACGGTCAAGGTAGGTGGAAAGAAATGGCCGGCTCGGATTTTTGGAGGGAAATTTAGACATCTTTTTGTGTTGAGTTTAACTTCTTTTTTTCTATTGTTTGTTCAGGATGATTTCGTTGAAGGTAACTTCAATTTGAGATGGTGGATGTCCTGTTTTTTAACGTTGTCATTTTCAAAATTACAGGGATTCCGTTTTCAAGGGGTTCTTTTTTTCGAAGAATTAACTAAGGTGGAATCTCGTTTGACGTGACTTTAATTTAAAGCGATGGATGCCGTTTTACTTAACATTGTCATTTTCAAATTTTAAGGGGCTCTTTTTTCAAAGAATTAACTAAGGTGAAATCGTTTGATGTAGCTTTCATTTAAAGCGATGGATGCCCTTTTACTTAACGTTGTCATTTTCAAATTTTAAGGGGCTCTTTTTTCAAAGAATTAACCAAGGTGAAATCGTTTGATGTAGCTTTCATTCAAAGCGGTGGGTGACTTCCTTCTTAACGTTGTCATTTTCAAATTTGAAGTAGTTCTATCTCCAAAATATTAATTCAGGTTGGTAATTTTCCACGTGCCAATGTGTGAACCGCGACAAAATCTTCTTGAGCTTAATCGAAATATTTATTTCCTGCAGAAAATATTTTTTATTTACTTATAATTCTTACAATTGCGCAAAATCAGAATCGGAAATTACCTTCTTTTAATTCAACCCCATTCAAATCAAATTCATTAAAAATATCTCAAGCTTATTATCAATTGCAATAATTATGTAAACTACCGCGACGTATTATGCAAAAGCTTTGCAAAATTCCCCTCGAAACATATAAAAGGATTACTACATTTTAACCGAATTAAATATTTAAATTTTCAAAAGGAAACGTCAGAATACCTTGCATGGTGTACATCATCAGATACATTTGCAAAAAGCCACAATTATTTCAATTCATTAATAGTTAACAACGAAATCATTAATATTACAAACGACCGAAAGAGTTAATTACATTATCCGTATAAATTGTCATTTCAATTGAAAAGGATGTTAAAGCAAAGGGAGCCAATAACATAAAACTAGATTTTAAATCGCCCACATAATTTTCCATTGGGATTTAAATATTACTACCCCTATAAGAAGATTAAAAACACAATTAAATGAATTAACAATTAAATATAATACATTTTCATATATATATAATTTTGAAAAATATTTGTTATGAATAAGGAAGAACCATTGGATTTTTCAAAGGGAAAATAATGAAAAAAAATATATATATTAAATATAATTATATATGTATATTAAACAGCTAAAAATAACACAGTCCCCCAATGAAACAGATTCAACTGAAACAAACGTTATGTTCCCTTCGAAAAATTAAATCGTCCTTCCTTTCTTATAAAAAAAAATATATTTTTCAAAATTCCAAAACGGCCAGAATCAATAAAAGTATCAAGTATCCGGGTCAGTATATTGCGGCAGTTTTTCCTGGAAATTTTCCAACGATCTCTTTTTTTTCCCCGACTCTCCCACGACACTGGCATTTGTTTAAAAAATGGCATCAGAGTAGGGAAATGTTCGCAATAATTTTCCTACCAGCCTAAGTACCTACTTCGTGTAAAAGAAACGGAATGAATTTCGTGGGCGCATACTAAAAGTCCTGCTTCATAAAGAGCGAAAGGCTCTGAAAAATTCCGTGCTCCTCGCAGCAGTTGTAAGAGAAAAGGGTAAATAAATTGGCATTTTTCATGGTACGAATATATGGGATCATAACTTCACCATCCAATCCCTATGGTTGAGTATTCAATAGAACAAATGTAAATCAATCTATTTAATTTGCTGATTTTGGAATTTATTGAGTTTATGGGGAAGTTTTTGCCGTGAGATTATGAATCTGACGATAAAATGCATTGACAGCAATTTTTTGCGGAAATTGGAAGGAAAATTCTATAATTAGTAGAATTACTTGTTACTAGTAATTACTAGAAGAATTAGAAATTAGTAATTACTTACGAATTAGAATTAGTAATTACTGATGAATTTGAATTAGTGGTTACCTAAGGATTAGAATTAGTAAATACTGAAGAATTAGAATTGGTAATTACCGAAGAATTAAAATTGGTAGTTACTGAAGAATTGGAATTAGAATTACCGTTGAATCTATTGTATTTTAATATAATAAATAAGTACAGTAGAAAATGAGGAATGAAGAGGTGAAAAATATTATTAATACTATTTACATTTTGTAAGATACACGTAGAATCTGATCTATCGCTTTCCTATCAATTTTGAAAATATTTATAAAATAATAAAGAATAAGTTATTTTTCTGTCTTGGCAGTTTTAGCGTTAAGATTGTCAATAATTATGTAAGCTACGAGTTTCCTCAGATTTTTCTTTGCAAAGTAAGTGTTTTTTTATTGTTTTTAATATTTCAAAATTCCCTAGAATCGTTGTGTAAAGCCAAAAATGACATTTCTCCATCGATTAAATGTCCAATATTGAATTTCTCCAGAAATTACAACGAGGCCATAAGTTCCTCCATAAACCTTTCGACCTTGCAATTATCATTGAAAATCATGAATTTTCATTTCTAACTTTCTCTGGATTTGTCAGATTTGTGACGTGGACTTCAGCAAAACGATAATAATTCTCGTGAGATTCGGAATTATGTCTCCCTGACCAAACCCGTGGAAATTCTCGATGGTGAATTTTCCCAGCATAATTTCGAGTGATCATGGCGGTTGCGTTAACTTCGGTAAAACAGCGAATTTCACAGGAAACCTGAAATTATGCCTGACATCTGCATAAATCACACAAATTTTGCCAGTGGACCGCAGTGTTTTAACGTATTGCGAATGAACCGTTAAATCTACGTCTTACATGACAAACTGAGAGGGAAAAAAAATTGACTCACAGAAGTGGGAGAGGAATTAAAGAGTTAAAAATTGCGACGATTCGTCACACAATTTTACAGCGAGGTCTGCAACAAAAGACAGAATCTTTTCGTGTTTTGATGATACCTGCAATTTTTATTCGATTCGAAATTACGAGGAGAATTTGCATGTTACATTGCGGTATAGTTTTAGCAATGATTGTTTAAACATTAACACTAGAACTACCGGCCTCAAATCTATCATATTTTAATAAATTAAATAAATACTTTGAAAAAGGGGGAATGAAGTGGCAGAAAATTTGATCGATTGAGTGCTTTATGTTTATTGATATAGACGTAGAATATTTATTCTATGACTCTTATTTAAACTTGGAGAATTTTTTGAAAAAATTGAGTACCAGTCATTTTGACTGGTTTGGTAGTTCTAGTGTTAAATACTGTTTGACCCTCTATGAACTCTTGTGACTTTGAGGCAACGCAAGTTGCGTCTAAAATCATCATCAGTCATTTAAAATATTATTTTTATAATTTTCTTAATTCGGCTACCGTGAAATTGATCTTCGGATATCACCAAAAATTTGGACTATTGAAGGTTAAAATTAGAACTAGTAGCATTATATATAGGTATACTGAATAAGTGATTTGGAAAAAAGCGAAATTAAGAACTGAAAATGATTAATTAACTAATTTATGCTTTATACAATATAAGTGAAATATTTAATCTGTTTTATTTGCTTCTCCAATTAAAAAAAAAAAGAATTAGAAAAAATTGGCAACCTGTCGCTTCGACCGTCTTAGAAGGTTGATTGTTAATATTAAACTTTTCTATTTTGTGCATTTGTTTTAATTTCAGTTTAAATGCATAAATGTGCATTAGAAATATGGCTGCTATTTTAAAATTATCAAATTATTGTGAATTTCAATTCTAAATAATAAATAAAATATAATAGTTCATTTGTGCGAAATCTATAATTACTGAATGAATTCTCAGGTTGCCATAAATTTCTTTGTTATAATCTTAATAAGAGTACACAGAAGTATTATCACTGGTGAAGTGAAATTATATTTTACTAAAGATATCAATACTCTGTGCTGCACAGCGAGCGGTTAACAAAGACGATTACAAAGACCACAAAATTACCCAGAAATTTATAATTTAGCCTCATTAAATTCCATTAAATCATCATTTAACAGAAATTATTAACAACGAACATTACCTAGATACTACGTGGTGATTAATAAATTACCCTAAATTAGTAACTGACTAGTATTAAATAATTTCTGGGTCACCCTTATTCTCATTGCCAGAGCTTTAATAGAAATGAATTATATTGTTGAAGTTAAATTGAATTTAAACGAAGATTTTCAATTTAATAATTTTTGAAAAACTTGAAAATTTCTTATACTATTTCTCCTACCACGAGTGTCACACGTTGTTATAGGCTAAGGGGTTAAAAATGAGTTCACGAAGGTACAAAATTCTCTTATGGTTAAAGAATTGGATCATTTCCGGAATGCATTACCATAGAACGCGAAAAATGAATGGAGAATAATAAAGTTTACGGTAAAAGAAATTGGCGAATCTCCTCGGGCAATCACAAAGGGTGAATTGTGCTTGAAAAAAGTAAATGATCCGTGCACGATGCGATACTATATTGTGAATTCCCATCGTGCAACAAAAGCAGCTCGTTCGAGCTCTTCCATTGTCGTCAAATGAAGGGTTTGTCATCGATGTCATTTAGTATCCCAACGTTTTCGCCACCTTATCCTTTAACAATAAATAAAACGGAGAACCGAACGAGAAAACGATTTTGATTTTGACCCTGGTGAATTTTACGGTTCAATTTCGTCAATTCAACAATGATGTTGTTCCACGAAGTATGTAATTCCTTATCAAACTCTGTCAAAACAAAGTGGATGGAGTTTGGAAAAAAAAAGAAAATGATATTCTATCGAAGTCATCGAAGTAGTGAAAAATTATCATTGATGTGGTGCAACGTTTACCAAGTAAAATCAAAACCGTCGTACTTTTTATCCCATAGAATATATTGTCGGCGTCACTTTGTCGAGGCCTCCATTAGCCAGTGGCTAGAGGTACATGGTGAGCGTATATATACGCGCGGACACTTTAGCCGGCTGTCATTTCGTTCGTTCGATCGTACAAAATAGGTATCGACAGGAGCGCAGATGACATTCACATTGTCATCGGTAGTTACGCGTCTCGCGTGATTTGACAGGCACATCTGCACCGGACGGTGCAAACGATTTTCCAATGGCATTCGAACATGCCGAGTTATTAATTCAAGAATCTCAAGCGCGAGAGAAACCAGCTTTAGGTAGGATCGAATTATTCACTAATTTTATCGCTGCTAAACGATTACAAGAATACCTTAAGATACCATAAACATTCTTCTTGAACTCAACTAAACATGTAAGTAATTTTGTTCTTTCATGAATAATGATTTTTTGGGATGGAGAAATTTTTGTGTCGCGGTGAAAAAAGAAATTCTAATGGGGTAATGCCAAGGGAAATTGTTTGTCCAAATTGTAAACTTGCTGTGCTTTGATGTGCATCAGGGTAGAAATATCTATCTCGTTTGGTTTGAACGTGTGGCACTATTTCCGGTTGTGGGATTTTTACGTAAAAGTAATGACACCATCATAAAATTTTGGATGCAGTTATCGAAGCCCAGGCTACAAGGAAGACGGAGAAAAAAGTCCCATCACGATCGGCCCAAAAATGGCTGAGATATTTAACCTCAAAGTCAAGGAAGTCCGATTTCCGGACGACCGGAAATGCGGGGTCAGGGCGGTCAAGCGACCGGTACAGGTCAAAGTTCAAAAAATCGTATCTCGGCTTCTGGGGATCGTAGAGGGATGATCTTTTTTTAGTTTTAATCGTGAAAGTGTCTACTTTGACATGCTTCCAGTGGAAAGATCGGATCTTTATTCGTTTAAGTGTGAGGCTCATTTTTCCGTCTCGAGAGCCTGACGAAAAAACTGATCTTTAGAAAATGATTTTATTGACGTCGATCGAAAGCCAATACTTCAAGGAAGACGTAGAAAAAAGTCTCATCACGATCGGCCCAAAAATGGCTGAGATATTTAACCTCAAAGTCAAGGAAGTCCGATTTCCGGACGACCGGAAATGCGGGGTCAGGGCGGTCAAGCGACCGGTACAGGTCAAAGTTCAAAAAATCGTATCTCGGCTTCTGGGGATCGTAGAGGGATGATCTTTTTTTAGTTTTAATCGTAAAAGTGTCTACTTTGACATGCTTCCAGTGGAAAGATCGGATCTTTATTCGTTTAAGTGTGAGGCTCATTTTTCCGTCTCGAGAGCCTGGCGGAAAAACTGATCTTTAGAAAATGATTTTATTGGCGTCGATCGAAAGCCAATACTTCAAGGAAGACGTAGAAAAAAGTCTCATCACGATCGGCCCAAAAATGGCTGAGATATTTAACCTCAAAGTCAAGGAAGTCCGATTTCCGGACGACCGGAAATGCGGGGTCAGGGCGGTCAAGCGACCGGTACAGGTCAAAGTTCAAAAAATCGTATCTCGGCTTCTGGGGATCGTAGAGGGATGATCTTTTTTTAGTTTTAATCGTAAAAGTGTCTACTTTGACATGCTTCCAGTGGAAAGATCGGATCTTTATTCGTTTAAGTGTGAGGCTCATTTTTCCGTCTCGAGAGCCTGGCGGAAAAACTGATCTTTAGAAAATGATTTTATTGGCGTCGATCGAAAGCCAATATTTCAAGGAAGACGTAGAAAAAAGTCTCATCGCGATCGGCCCAAAAATGGCTGAGATATTTAACCTCAAAGTCGTAGAAGTCTGATTTCCGGTCGGTCGCGAATGGGGGGTCAGAGCGGTCAGGAGACCGATACAGGTCAAAGTTTAAAAAATCGTATCTCGGCTTCTGGGGATCGTAGAGGGATGATCTTTTTTTAGTTTTAATCGTAAAAGTGTCTACTTTGACATGCTTCCAGTGGAAAGATCGGATCTTTATTCGTTTAAGTGTGAGGCTCATTTTTCCGTCTCAAGAGCCTGGCGGAAAAACTGATCTTTAGAAAATGATTTTATTGGCGTCGATCGAAAGCCAATACTTCAAGGAAGACGTAGAAAAAAGTCTCATCGCGATCGGCCCAAAAATGGCTGAGATATTTAACCTCAAAGTCGTAGAAGTCTGATTTCCGGTCGGTCGCGAATGGGGGGTCAGAGCGGTCAGGAGACCGATACAGGTCAAAGTTTAAAAAATCGTATCTCGGCTTCTGGGGATCGTAGAGGGATGATCTTTTTTTAGTTTTAATCGTAAAAGTGTCTACTTTGACATGCTTCCAGTGGAAAGATCGGATCTTTATTCGTTTAAGTGTGAGGCTCATTTTTCCGTCTCAAGAGCCTGGCGGAAAAACTGATCTTTAGAAAATGATTTTATTGGCGTCGATCGAAAGCCAATACTTCAAGGAAGACGTAGAAAAAAGTCTCATCACGATCGGCCCAAAAATGGCCGAGATATTTAATCTCAAAGTCGTAGAAGTCTGATTTCCGGTCGGTCGCGAATGGGGGGTCAGAGCGGTCAGGAGACCGATACAGGTCAAAGTTTAAAAAATCGTATCTCAGCTTCTGGGGATCGTAGAGGGATGATCTTTTTTTAGTTTTAATCGTGAAAGTATCTACTTTTACATGTTTCCAATGAAAAGATCGGATCTTTATTCGTTTAAGTGTGAGGCTCATTTTTCCGTCTCGAGAGCCTGACGGAAAAACTAATCTTTAGAAAATGATTTTATTGGCGTCGATCGAAAGCCAATACTTCAAGGAAGACGCAGAAAAAAGTCTCGTCACGATCGGCCCAAAAATGGCCGAGATATTTAATCTCAAAGTCGTAGAAGTCTGATTTCCGGTCGGTCGCGAATGGGGGGTCAGGGCGGTCAAGCGACCGGTACAGGTTAAAGTTCAAAAAATCGTATCTCGGCTTCTGGGGATCGTAGAGGGATGATCTTTTTTTAGTTTTAATCGTAAAAGTGTCTACTTTGACATGCTTCCAGTGGAAAGATCGGATCTTTATTCGTTTAAGTATGAGGCTCATTTTTCCGTCTCGAGAGCCTGACGGAAAAACTGATCTTTAGAAAATGATTTTATTGGTGTCGATCGAAAGCCAATACTTTAAGAAAGACGTAGAAAAAAGTCCCATCACGATCGGCCAAAAAATGGCTGAGATATTTAACCTCAAAGTCGTAGAAGTCTGATTTCCGGTCGGTCGCGAATGGGGGGTCAAAGCGGTCAGGAGACCGGTACAGGTCAAAGTTCAAAAAATCGTATCTCGGCTTCTGGGTATCGTAGAGGGATGATCTTTTTTTAGTTTTAATCGCGAAAATGTCTACTTTGACATGATTCCAGTGGAAAGATCCGATCTTTATTCGTTTCAGTGTGAGGCTCATTTTTCCGTCTCGAGAGCTTTGCAAAACTTTAAGAAACACGTAGAAACAAGTCTCATAAGATTGATGACGAATACAAGCGAGATTAGTTTCTCTAGATCTAAGAAACTTTCTTAAGTACTCAACTGTATAGCAAACGAAACTGTAAATACCATCTTAAAAATTGTCCATCATGTTCCTAATATAAAATAAATTTGCAGAACTATTTACATCGTAACAAACTTGAAAAAAAGACCTTTCATTTTTTTCAATTACAAATCGTGCCAGTTTTTCTTCTATAAATTCTTTGCAGAGAATTTCGTTTACCATACTACTTTCGTTCCTGAACTCTTTCGCATGAAATCCGACGCATGACGTACGAAGTAATATTAACTTTTTAAACTGTGCACACGGGGAAAAATAGAAACTGTTAAATTATGCCGGGTATAGAAGTTCTAATATACCGAAGGACGGAAGGAATACTACTTATGTAAGCTTACTATACATCTTGGTTTAACTGGGAATCCCTCGGTTTTGAACTCTTATCCCGACTGGCTCGTAAATCTGTCCCAGTTTATAATTCTTTGCCTTTCTTCTCCCCATTTCTTACTTTCGAATAGAAATCTCATAATCTGTCCTCCAACGAATTTAATACGAAATAAGCCCGAAATATATGTAATATCGAAGAGAACCGATCGAAGTTTTATCCTCCTTCCACTTTTACATAGCTCTTTAATTTTCTGAAATTCTAAAAAGCAATTCAATCCAAGAATGAAATTTCTTTTTCTTTGTAATTTCTTCATTCTTAATGAAATTCTGTATCAAACAATAAATATTATTTTATATATCATTCAGCAATTACAATAAAATCTGTTACTTTGAAAAACCTTTGAATTCAAGTTTAATGGGTTTCGCCATTTGCAAAATAAATTTATGGGGAGAATGAGAACCCAAAATGGGCAGGGTAAAGGGATACGATAAGATTTCGATTATTCTGGCAATATACAAAATCCATTAATCTTCAGGGGTCAACCACGGCCACGTTATCGGTAAAAGGCAGACTTTATTACGCAACGATTGTTCGCTTACAATGGCGGAACGTGAGAGTATGAATCATCAAAGTGTCATCAACACGTGTTTCGTGTTCACCGTAATAATTATCAGGAAATTTTCTTGAAAAACAAACCGCCAAATATCGATGGAAAATCCAAAAGAATGTATGGATTAATATTACTTGTCATGATCGCCAAAATTGCTGAGAATTGTTTGCACATCTTTTATCTGGATCTTTAAGTTTCATTTTGTTTTAACACGATGAGGTTTACGGGCGTAAAATCTATTAAATTTCAATATATTAAAATTTAATATATAAATAAATATGTAAACAATACGTAAATAATTTTACATACAGAATGATCGGATGGCAAAGATGATAATTCTTTAAGTAATTTCTATATTTTGAAATAAATTTGAACTATCTACTGTACTGCTTTTCTGTAAATTTGAGAAATGTTTATAAAAAAAGTTAGAACCCGTTAATTTGACGGCATCCGTAAATCTAGTGTTAATAGGTAGACGTATATTCTCATTAATAAGGAATTTATTTATTTAAAAAATTTCTATCTTTTATTTCAATTTCAATGAAACAGTATTTTTCTTGTAGTTTGTTAATATTTCAATTATTAGTGCAGTAATAAATGAAATTCCGGAAATTAATACGTTTAATTTAGGTAGATCATTTTTATAAAATAAACATTGTATCGGAAAAAGTATCCACGTTATCTGCAGCAACGTTCATGAAATTATCAGATAGTGTTGACTTTGTTTTAGCACAGTTGATGAAATTTGAGCTTTAATAAGAAACACCGAAGCATGTACCAGTAACTCATGTTACCGTCTCATTTTTCCAAAAGTAAAGGAACATTAATGAAGAAATAAGATAAAACTCGATACAAAGGGCGACAGAATAACAGAAAATCGAAGTATTCTTGCTTTTCTCATCCTCAGAAATGAAATTACCCTCTTTCCTTCTCATATGAACTTCAATTTTGTATAACATTACCTTGTATTGAATTAAATCACCTTTTCTCAGTTTTCTTCGTCAAAGAATTATCCTCTTTTGTTTTTCTGGCTCTCATTTTTTATTGGTGCATTGTCAAAATAAAATAATTCAACTTAAACAATTATACAACTGGATTTTCAATTGATATTAATCATAATACAATATTTTAATTTACTCTGCAAGAAAATTCCACAAAATATAAACATTTTATCAGTGTATAGTAAAAATAAGACAATTGATAAAATTATACAAAAATTATTATCTTTTTCTTTCCACATCTAAACTTTACTTTTTTTTTCAACTCACAATATAATTAGGATAATTAATATAACAAAGTAAGAGCAACAAAGTTATCAGATCTAATTAGTAATAAAATGATATAAAAATAAATTATCTCGAATATTTTTAATCTGGCACCAATTTTGCCAAAACTTGAGAAAATAATTCATTCGTATCTAAAACAGTTCGATATTCAGTGAACTTTGAATAACACAGAACGGAATGGATTTCATTTCATGCAGATATTTCGCTCTGCCAATTTCACCCGGTATTTTCGCAATATTCCTCGATATCATTGGCGCTATTATTATTAACGATGGGCTTCAAATGAAAGAAGGTAAAGAAACTTTCATTGAAAATCAAAACCTGCCGTAATATCACGAAACTGCAAGACGACAGTGCAAAAACACTGATAATAGAATCAATTTTAATTCCAAGTTAACAATTTTCTATTTTTATTTCCCTGATATCGTTCCATGGAAATTCTCGTATTTTTTCTATATATTTATTCGCTCGAGATCACCAAAATAATTGTATTTTCCGTTCATTAAATTCGTCGCTGTACCAAAAGAAGAGGAAAAAAGAATCAAAAAACGTGGCGATCGACAAAAAAATTACACTCTATTGTTTTACAGCACATCATCATGAAATTTGTGAAAAAAAACAATTATTATGTCGAATGAAATACAACTGAATTTAATCTATAAATTAATATAAATATACACTTTTTAGGAATTGACGATGATGCAATTCTGATGAATGTCATAAACAATACGTGGAGAAATTTATGTCAAGCATGTAATCCATTCCAGCTGGTGCTAATTAGTAATTAGTAATTATTTTGAATAATGACACTTTCGATTACGCAACAGTGAATGTTTCACGTAATAAAGAAAATTTTACTATCTATGTTTAATATCGTTACAAAAAAATTTGTAACGCATTATCAGAAATACTTATTCTAGAAAAATGAGAAGCATTGGTTGGTTAACGATAATAATTATTAAATTAATTGGTGAACAATTTATGATCGTCTAGATTTTGCAATTAAAAAAGAATTATTTTTTTCTCTAGCCAAAATTTGAACTTAAAGCGCCACATTTTAATGAATTTATGTGAATACGGCGAACGCGTTAATAGCTACGTATTTATATTCATGATAGAAATATGATTAATCGCAACTGGCGTTAATTACAATTATTCGATATTCACGTTTAAAACGAACGGACAAGTCCGTCCGTCGTTTTAAATCGTTCTTTCGCAACACCTGTTGCGATGCTCCGTTTGCATTACACGGTTTGCGTTTCACCGTTAAATCGTAAGAAAAAGATTTCCGATACAGATCTCCCCTAATTTCCAATGTCTGTCGGAGAGGAGCATGCACTCATTAATCTTCGTTATCGTCGTAAAAGTCGATTCGAAAAGCGCGCCAATCGACCGGCGGGAAAATTCGAATTCAATCTCAATTCGCTACTGCGATAAATCCGACGGACAATAATTTGTCTCGATTTAGTGGCTCGAAGTATCGAGGCGTCAAGGAATTTATTGGTACGATTTTAGTCGAAACACTTTCTACGTTGCAGTTTATTTTCATTTGTTTCCCTCTTCTTTCCCATTTTCTTTCAAATTTATTAAGAAATTTCAAAGTAACGCAAAGTACAGGAAACTATCTATCAAAGATAATAAGAATAAAGTATTACAAAAACAATAGAAAAAGGAATGTTTTAAATTTCTCCTTTTTTAATCCGCAAATTGCAATTTCAAAGGATAAATTTCGCCATAACCCGCTCCCCATTAAAATCCTTTTCATCTTATCAGCGCCGTACGATACCTAAATTCATCATTCCGCAAACGATAACACCATACATTGTAAATTTACGTTATCACCTTTTAATCGCCCTTTATGGTGTCCAAAAAGCCGATCATAAATTCCATAGACCCACAGGTCTCATAAATAATGTATCACCGTGTAAAACAACATGAAAAATGATATTCCAAAACCATGACACCAAGTCCATCGATGGAACGACTTTCACGAGGTTATCTGTTGAAAATGGAACTTAAGGGTGAAGGAGGAGAACCATCAGCTTATTTATTAAAAACTATCGAAAAAGATGTCAAACCTTGCGGTTTTAACGTTGACGTTAAGTCCGTAGAATATGGGAGAAATAACTGATTTATGATAAACGACGGATCTCTTTGAGGATCCTTTTCGTCTTGGAAGAATATTCATGAATACGGTCACGTGACCTGGAAGTAATGGGACTCCTGCAACTGTTGCGATAATATTCGCGCAATTTTTAGTGCATATCGTGTCTGACAGTGACAAATCACTGTCGAGCAAGGTGAGAATTAGGTTAGATAGAAGTTATGTTGACTTTCAGAAATAGAAAGGGATGAAAGATTGAGGATAAACCGATAAACTTTCCTATGTTTGGGTTTTGGGATTGTTGATGATGGTGTTGGAAAATTGATAGGATATAATGAAATAGATGGTACTTGGGGGTTAGTTTTGAAAACGGAAGGGTAGTTTGTTTCGTACGCATATTTTCATAAACTAGTTTGAAGTGAGGTCGTTCAAATTTTGTATTTGGAAAATAGGAGTGCAATTTTGGTTTTGAAAGCTGGAATCGATTTTAAGGATTGCTGTAGGCAGTTTATGGTTAGATTGTGGGAGATTGATTGGCCGTAGATTTTTTTAACCATTATTTTTTTGCGTCGGGGACATTACAGCGAGAGATTTCAAAGTCTCATTCGGTCCCCCGAAAGAATAGTACTATGGCAGTTATTGAAGAACTACTGAAAGAAAATTATGAAATAAGGATAAAATTGATATCTCGGAACATTAATTATCCATATTAAGTTGCATAATTGGTTGTGATTTATGGAGTTTTTCATTAATTTTCGCAATTTTCATTATTTTCTCTATAAGATGAATGAATGAAGGTAAGAGACAATGAAGTATTGCGACTCACCATCATCAACTTCTCGTATTCTTCTTCGATGACGGTTCCATTGTAGTATCGGCTGCTGGATTTCGTATCCGGATAATAAAATCCTCGTTTGCAGACGCATCGATAACTTCCACGGCGAAATCCGAGCCCGGAAATTGCGACGCACTGGAAAAAAAAAACGAATAAAAGGGTTTCCATGCACTTTGCGGACTTATGTGCCAGACCTTCCCGTAAAATGAAACTCCGGTGCATCGGAATCGCGAGCGATAATAGAAGAGGGAAGTGATTTTCTAGGAGATGAGATCGAGTCAAGTGAAAAATTCGAAGCTTCGATTATTTCCTAGATATCCAAGGGAGAAAATCGCGTTTCTTTTGTGTCGATTTGAAAGAAAACCGTGACTTCAGAAATATATTTATGAAGTTGCAAAAACTATTACTGAATTTGTGAGTAGTGGCAGGTGTTTGAAACGTTGAAACATGGCAAGTTACTCTAACTTTATTAATTATTATATTTATAAAATATGATTATGAAAATCATTGAGCAATTTATGGAAAAGTGAAGGCGAGAACATTTAATTCCTTTAAGACTGTTAGTTTTTTTGGAAAAGTAACAATTCAAATTTATACAGTTTCACGTACAAAAACAAAATATTTTAATATTATAAAATCTACGCACATATTTTTGGAGAACAGTAAGAAACGTTCAAAAGAATTGAAGCCAATTTATTGAATGTAATTTAGCCCTTTGCCCTACGATTTCTTCTCTGAATAAATGATCTACAATTTAGAATTTAATTAGCGAAATAAAAAATTATCACTGATTTCTGATATAACGTATAATTTAATATAACACTACTAGTATAAAAGGATTTGATCGTCTTGTGATCGATTACTATTTTCAATTTAATACTACCCCTTCGGCAAGGTGTTAACAAATATAGGTGTGATTAAATAAAAATGTATCATATCTATTATATAAAGCTCAAATACCACTGACTGACTCACTCACTCACTCACTCATCACGAAATCTCAAAAACCACAGAACGGATTGCAATTAAATTTGGAACATACCTTCCCCTTGGATCTTAGGTGCTCAATAAGAAAGGGTTTTGAAAAATTCGAAATTTTAGGGGGGGTTTTGGGGGGTTAAAGTATGGGCCAAACTCATCAACGCAGAGTCGAAAATACTTGACCTAAAAACTTGAAATTTTGCATGAGCGTTCCTTCTAGGGTATTAGCACCCACTAAGAAAGGATTTTTCAAAATTCGAAATTTTAAGGTTTGTTTTTAGTTTCGATTAAATCGTAGCGAAGCACGGGAACTTTCAGCTAGTTTTTAATAAAATTCACTCACTTCTGTCGTTCGCTTTTTGCATTTGTCACTTGCTGCAAATATGTTCAACTGCGTGGATCCAGGCGGCAGTGGACACTGATCAATGTCTACTCTACGCAGATCTATGTCTATTCCGCTTGTTCCCCTGAAACAAACAATTTATACTTATGTAGTGAAAATCAATATCATCCTACGAGACTAATACAAGTAACCCTCCTTTAACACTGTAGATAGTGTGACAATAGTAACACGTTGAATTTCACTTTTTTATCATTTTTACCGAAGTAAAAATTTTTCTATTAACATTACATCTTTACAAAGTAGAAACTTTAAATACGCAAATAGATATGTAGTCAGCTATGCTTCACCTTTTTAATGCCAATATTTAAATATTCTTCAGCTTGTCAAAAGCTCTAATAAATTACAATATTATCCCTCGTACATTTATAATTTTAGTATAATTAAAATGAATGCTAAATACCTGCTAACTGTGAATAAAAAAATACCAAAAGAATACTAAATGAAGCAACTGCTCGGAAAATCAGTGTCCTCAATTTTGAACAGAAGCTCTACGTAATCACAATATCTTCTATCGTAGACTTTTTAAACTAAATACTAAAAAACTGCTAAGTATGAATAAAAAAAATAATAAAGGGATACTAAATGAAACAACACCAAAATCAATATCCTCCAATTTGAAGATGTTCGACGGAACCTCCGCCTAATAACAAATTTAAAGTTACATGAAATTTCTTCGAGTTCAATAGGGGCGGTCACCGATAACTATATATTTTTATTATTATGACTATTTTTTTTCTATTTATACATCACACCTTTGTTATTACCAATTTTTGTCTACTTTTTTTCTCTTCATATATCTGTTCTTTTCTCACCAAGTCCCTTCGTTTCTCTTACAATTTTCGCCTCTTCTTTTCTCCTTCTCTATCTCCTTCTTACTGTCAGTGTACCTTTTATTTCTTCCTCCCTCTGTCACCCTAATTCTTCCTTCATCCCACTATCTCTCTTTCACCTAGCGCCACAATTTATTTCAATTTTTCCACCAAATTACCCCATTACTTATTTCCCGGCCAGATTGCATTTCGCAAACGAACACACACCAAGTAAACAAGTATTCGAACGACAGAAAAATAGCTGCCTTTGTCGAGAGAATCTTCAAAGGATCTCCAAACTTGCACAGTCTACGGTCAGTTTCGGCTAACATCGATACGATCTCCCTTTAGAGCGATAAGCGTAAAAGTTTGAGGGACTCCACAGTTTATTTAAGGTAATTGGATTCGGTTCGTAGGACGGGTTAAAACAAAGAGCATAGAAGGGTTGCATTTCACGTGAAGCTAGGTCCTGGAAGCATAGTGTGAAGTGGCTTTTATATGTTCTTTTGTCGTAAATGATATTGATATCGGTTATGTAAATTCAAACACCTTGTTTACAACTCAGACGGGGTTGTATGGAATCCCTTTGAACTGTAAGTAAATATCGGCTTGCAAATTTCAATGCTGAATTTTGAGAGACGACTCTTTCGTGTCCTTTGAGCGATCAAATAATGTTCAACGATGTATTGGGTATATTTTTGGTGAATAAAAATTTGCAATGATATAGATAGAGGGGTGAGCGATGTGAAATGATGAAGGAGGATTTTACCATTTGTTTTGAACGTGTTTGATGAAGCTTTACTTGATTAAAGGTCTCTCGAGTATTATTTTCATTTTAATTAGATGCTTGGCAGCAGGAGGATTAAGGGATGAAGGACAGGGATGCAACGATGAAATATGGTTGGTGATGATTTAGTATTCTTCGGATTAATTGCATTTGGTAAGAAGCTTTATTCGATCACAATTCCTTTGCTTATACTTTCCCTTAAATCTTAACAGGTAGAGGAATTAAATAGTATTAGGAAATATAAAAGAAAACGAATCTATAAGCAAAATCTGAGGGATGAAATTCATAAAATGAATTCTAAGTTAATCAGCTTGTCCAAAGCTCTATTGAATTACAATATTATCTCTCGTATACTTAGCCTTTTAGTATAATTAAAATAAGTGCAAAGCTAAGAACAAATAAAACCGTAACGAAGGTATTCTAAATGACAATATCTTCTATCATCGATTTATTAAAATAAATACTAAATAATTGCTGAGGATAAATAAAAAAATAACGAAGAAATAGCTCGGAAAATCAATATCCTCCAATTTGAACAGAAGCTCTGGATAATGACAATATCTTCTATCACAAACTTATTAAAATAAATACTAAATAACAGCTAAAAATAAATAAAAGAAGTAACGAAGGAATACTAAATGAAGCAATAGCACGCAAAATCAATATTTTCCAATTTGACCAAAAAAATGTGTCTAACATGTGAAAATCATAGTCCTAGCAATATATCCAAAAATCATTGAAATCGATGAGGTGAGAATATTTGTCACGCTCAATTTATTAATAATAATGAATTATAATTATATTTCTTTCCATTTCATTATTTGATCATCGTAAATACTTGGTCTAATACCAATAGTATGGATATAGCGATCATTTGTACGCCATAAATGTTTATGTGCTAAAGTGAAGCAGCGGTAAACTAATGGCGATTAATTGACATGGTGGTGAATTACTCGAACGACCCCAGAGACATCAAAGGCTAAATGGACGCCATAGAATAATTACTGACATTAAAGCTATCGGTGTAATATCTGTTACATTGAAATATACCAAATAAGTAATATTTTTCTTTGAAAGATTTTCACCACTTAACAGTGTTGACTTCTTTTAAGAGTGCGTACTTATTTACGTATGGCAGAAAAATCGAACGACAACGAGTATACTCGTCAATCATAGCTAACTGATTGAATAGCAAATTTAAATTTACCACATGACGGATATAATCGTCAAACACAGCTGACTAGTTAAACAGCAAGTAGTATATAAAATTAACCACATGACGGATATAATCGTCAAACACAGCTGACTAGTTAAACAGCAAGTAGTATCTAAATTTACCACATGACGGATATAATCGTCAAACACAGCTGACTAGTTAAACAGCAAGTAGTATCTAAATTTCCCACATGACGGATATAGTCGTCATAACGCAAAATACTATCATTTCTCCATGACGAATATAGTCGTCAAATGTAGCTCACTGGTTCACCGTGTTTGATGGGGTGTTCCATCGCCTAGAAATTTCCTATGGTCAATTTCCCATTCTTACCACAAAACGACAGTACCAATCGTGAAAAAGCAAGTATTCGAACCAACGTCAAAGGATATTTTCAGGTTTGAATGTGTCTGATAAGAACCATTCATCGGACGCATTACGAATAATCGATGAAGTGCTTATTATTAAAATGGAGTCAGACAAAGTAGCATTTAATCTCAGATGCATTCTGCAGCAGTAAGAAGGCAGGGTGTTCCAACGATTTGAGTAAGGATTCTTCTCTGATCTTCTCGAAAGCTTTTATCTCTCGAACGACATGTCAATCTGCCTGGAAATGGCTTACAACAAAAGGCATTTACCTTCTGCTGGATGCTCTCTGCGAACGGCATTTCTTTCGAGAGAAACGAAGAGAAAATCTTAGACTCCTCAACGAATCGGCTTTTTAATACAACCATTAAGACTCGATAGCATATACACAATCGATATCTCGAGAAGAAAAGCTATATTTTCCATGGACAACAACAGCTCGATTGGAGAAACTTTGATCATTGCAAGTGGAAAATTTTAGGTCATAAATTTGTTGCTTATGCTTATATTAAAACTTGCTGAATAATAATCATTTAACACTAAAAAGATTAACATGATTTTTCTTAAATCCCCCGAATTTATAGAAGTGCATACAGTAAATATTTCAAGTCTGTCTTACAAAATAAAAATTCTTTAACTGATTTTCTTTTTCATTTCTTAATATCTCGAGAAGAAAAGCTGTATTTTTAAGATCCTCATAACGTTTAACTAATTAAAACCGTAAAAGTATAGTAAAAAAACACACACAAAGATAGGAGATTTATTTTCTGCATTCTCCGATAACGATTCCTTCCCTTCGCTTATTCAAAATTCCGACAATAAATTCACTGTTTCGCCATACAATTGCTTTTCCAATGGCGTGCACACGAAGTTGCAATAATGCCACCGTTTCAAGGGTTAATCCGAGGGAAGATTTATGTGGATCGAAGGTAAAAGCGTAAATCCTTCACCGTGATAGATAAACAAGAATCGACTCTGTCATTTTGCACGAATATTCGAAGACAAGACACGTCGATCGATTGTCCCCGGAGTTAGTTTTATGGCGGAAGCGATTCCCTTTGAAATTCATCCCCCGATTCAACCCCTCTTTCTCTATCTTGCTCTCGATGTAAACGAAAAAGAGAGTCGATCGTCGGAAAAACCAAGACTTCCATGGATCGAGAGAAAATGCAGGCAACTAGAAGCTAGCAATCGTATGGAATGGAAATCGTGGAGCTTATATTTCCGTCGCGCAGAGCATAAAATCGAAGCTGATGCGAATCTCATTTGAATCTCCCGCGAAACGACGCAAAAGAGAAAAACCGATGAGGCCAATTCATGATTTTGTCATTGGAAATGAAGATGCCCCGAGCAAAACCAAACTAACAATTCTGTTTCAGTAAGGCAATAAATCGTCAATTATTCAGTACCAGAAGAGATTCGTGCGATTCTCTTTTTCGCAATGAATTTTACTAAAATTTTTAATTTGCTCCTGTCATGCTTAAAATTGTCATCGACAGATAGTTACGATTATGTTATGATGTCGAGCTTTCGATTGTTAAAAATTCCACTGTGTATGTGGAATTCAAAATGTGAAATAAAGCTATTTTTTAGAAATTTTGGGAATACCTAATACAAATATTTTCATAATTATTAACTCATTCATTTAATATGAAATATATTGGCCCTAAAATTAGGTACAGTCAAACCTGTTTTTGTGCGGTAACTGTTAATGCGATTTTATTTTTGTACGATTTGCTTTGTGTTATTTATTTTAATGCGGTATATGAACATCAACGGTGTTGGCATTATATGGAGGTACACATTTACAATGTAAAGCGCTGTTCGGCATCAGACGCTATGTTCATTTGTTATCAACAGTCTCCCGATAATGCACATTCAATCCTGTTCCTTCGACGCGTCAGAAGCATACGCATCACAAGAAGATGGGCGTTTCGAACTACGGCAAGTAGAAGTGAGTTATATGCACTTTGTAAATTTCTCCATGTGCAAAATGAGAAATTAAATATCTTTTCAATGTGTCCATGTGTAAATTAATTATTAAGGATGATTTGTAGGTACAATCGGAGACATGAGTATGTGAAATTTTGATTAAACCAATATCTCTCAATATCTTTTAAAATATGGTATTTTAACAAAATGTCTTTTGTTCCCAAGCTTATTTTTAATATCAAATTTGTAATAAAATGGAAATTCATTTGATTTTAATTAATTTGTCAATGAAATTTTTAATATTTGTCATAATCCTAAAAATACTTTTGATAGTGGCTGTACCCTGAATTTAACTATTAAAAAAAAATACGTAAATTTTTTACATCAAAAAACACTAATACAAATTTTCTCAATGTATTTAAATAAAAATTAGAAGAAAGATATACACCACAGAAAATCATAAATTTTATTTTATTTAAGTAAATTAAATAAAATAAAAACGTCGCAACATTTTATATATATATTTAATCTACTAGTTTACAATTTTATGGATTTTTCTAATCGTATTTTCAATGATTTTTTTTACTTTAACTTGTCCTGATAACATGTTTTCCATTTAAGTACGTGTAAATTTGTTGTAATTAAAAAATGTTATAACTTTTGAACGGGCTTGTGAAAACATTTCTAATTTTTTGTGGCGTTTCAGAAGACTTAAGAATAATATATAATTTTTTCAAAGGATTCTCATCGGTCTTAATATACCAACAAATCATCCTTAATTTCGTTTCAAAGCACTTTCTTACTGTTTCGTCTAATCTTTGACAGATTTTCTAATTGTAAGTGTGACTTCTTTCATGCTGTACCATAAAAAGAAATTTCACTAATATGTTGTAAAAAATTATTTATTATAAATATTTACGAAATTTCTGAATATTTTTCGTGCGGTTTCTTTTATGGGGTCCCTATTCAATATATTTAAAATTATCAAACGAATATGTCTCAATGAAATGAATCAAGGGGGTAAAAAGCTTGATGGGTCAGTCTTTAAGATAGACGTAAAAAATTGAGAAAGAGGTGACGTCGGATATTTTAGGAACGTTTTTAAAAAATGTAGAACAAGTAATTTTGACCTTGGTAATTCTAGTGCTATCTACAGCATAAAACAGATTTGATTGTATTTTCATAAATGAAACGACATACTCTACAAAAATGGAAACTTTAAAAAAAATCCACATCCTGAAAGCCTTAAGTTCTCCTCGATAGATACCATTGGATAGTCAAATTTCTTCCTTATCAATTTCAGAAAACTTGAATACCCTCGTATCGTCTTCCCGCCAAAAAAATCCGCCTTAAAATTTCATTCAACCTTTTGCCAATGCCGAATCATCAGATCATCGAAATTCACACATCATTTGGTAGGATATATACCGATAAGAATCCTTCGTTTAATCGAGCCGTCAGAGCGTAAACTAAATTCCACCCCCGTGACGAAAGGGGAAGTTCACCCGGAAGACGTTGGAATCTGCAAACCAACCAGATTTGCTTCCGTTCTCACGGCCGGTTTAACTGTCCTTTTTATCGAGCCGAGATTATTACAGTTGGCCTACAAGTTCTCGGAGAAAAGCCGTGGGAAAATCGGCAACCGGTGTTACGTAATCGGAGTATGAAATCGATACCTGACAATATCTCTTTTGTCTAGTCGATTTGCATTGGCGTCCGATGGCAGAGTTTGATTTACAGCTTTCGAGGATTCATGGAGAACATTCGAATTGTACAGGTGTTTTCTTTCTTTCGCATTTAGTACAATAAATATTGCATTTTTTGTACAATGATGTATCACGTTTTTTCGCATATTGTGTAGAAAATTCTGAATTTTGATGGGAGATATTGCTCAATTTTGAAGTATAATAATAGTCTATTGTATATAGAAAAGGAAACAATAATAATTAATGTTAGACCTACCGTGGTCAATTATTTACGAATATATTTACTTGTAAATGATTATATTGTTAATTTATGAATAATAGCTTATAGTGGGTTAATTGTTGGTAGTCTAGTTTGCAGTTCGATTTCCGATGAAATTAGTAATTTATTGTGATTATTTATTATTTATTGTGAAATTAGTAATTTATTAAGTATCTTTTAGGACCTATATTTATCACCAAAATTTGCTGTCAGTGAATGAACTGCAAGAAGGAATTTTGTTAAATTAATTCCAAAAAAAAGCTAATGAAAACTGGAAAAATACTTTGAATCGGAAAGAGTTCAATAGGGAAGTCGTGAATAGGGGATGAATTACTTGTTTTATAGTGTTTCGTGTTCGACCATTTGTTCAGAATTGTTTTCGAAATGCAACAAAATATTGGCTCAATAAACGCTGAATGTTTATTTAAAATATCGGTGAAGGGGTTAAAGGGTACTAGCTTTACGTTGGCTATTCATTGAAAACGTGAAATTTGTTAGAAAATATTGACACCGCAAAAAATAGTGAATAGTTATTAAAAATTCGGAATGAAAACATCAGAAACATTGATCAAATAAATAAACATGTAAAATCAATGCTGTCGAAGAAGTAAGTAACAATTAGATCTCTTCTTTGAAATATCTCAACATAATTTTGTCACATGTACCATTTTTCATTCACTAGTTTTAATTATTTTCATTAAATTAAAAATCATGGATTTAATAATATTCGAATCACCGTAATCGCTTAAATACGTTCCACTAGAAACTATTTTCCTCTTCGTAGGAAAAACTTAATTATAAAAATATGCAAGTCTTTCAGAACAGTAATACGATATTTGCAGTCATTTGAAGATTTATGAGGAAATTTTCGAAAGCAACTGACTCGCAAATTCGGCAAATCAAAAATCGATACGGTGCACGGTGTGTAATTTCGCCGTTCAAGCTGAATAAAAATATTTTTTTAAAAGAATCATGGTTTTCGTTATTTTTACACATTACAGTATTTTACGATTTTTGTTTATCAGCTTATCTAACAATTTATTTGCTTATTTTCATAATTACCTTTTTATTTTTCTGCTTATTTCCTCACAATATTCTCTGCCCTCATGTACTCATTATCTATCTCATTAACTTCTTCATTTATTCATGTCTCTCTTTTTACATTTACCTTCTAACTGTTTAACACGTTCACGCCTGCGCACAGTGTGTAATTTTAGGGTTCTAGCTGGACAAAACTATTTTTTGAAAGATGCTTTTCGTTACTTTTACTGACTTTTCTATTAGTAAACAACATAATATTATACTTAGCCTGAAAAATAATACAAATTTCAATAGTTATTTAACATTTATACGTAAAATAAGAAACTCTCAACTTTAAAAATTTGTTGTATTTTAATCGTTAGGCTTCTTTTAATTTTCTTTCTGTAAAATGATTCTGTAAACTCCACCAATTGCAACGAAGCATATCATTTTAATGTTGTAAAGATTTAAATATGTTTATACAATGTTCAAAGCGGAGAAATGTCCAAAATGCCGCAGTCTTAATGAATATTTTCCGATTAACTCTAAAAATTAAACGTCTAGGAAAAAATCTAATAGCAGGAAGCGATAGGGCAGATATTTGCGGCGCTAGACCGTGGAAATGCGGCGGACAGGGTGAACCATAGGGTTGCATGGAGGTTAAGCATCAAGTATGGTAATTGGAATCGTTCAGGCAAACCACCAATCGTCTTGTGAATCGTTAAACTTTGGTGACAATGGCGAGTACACTCTGCTCGTTAACGACCTGTATTACTGTTTGATGAAAAGTCCCTTACTTCAACCCTTAACTCTATGCTATCCCTTATTCTTTCTTCTCTTCATTTAAACTACTTACAGATACCAATAAATAAATATACAAAAGATTAAAGTTCTCCTTAATGTAAACTCTTAACTTATTCCAATTAGATTTCTGTACCTTTACTTAAAATGCCAAAAATTTCTAGATTTTTACAATAGAAAAATACTTCTTTTTTCATTCCGTACTAGAAATTTCTAGAATTTCAGAACTGCAAATTATTCAAGATTTCTATCATAGTAGAAAATTATAAAGTTTCAGGATAGTAAATTCTTCAGATTTCTATCATATTCAAAAATTTCTAGATTGTAAGAATAGCAAATATTTCCAAATTTGTCCAACAATAGAAATTTCTAGATCGTCAGAAAATTTTTTATCATAATAGAAATTTCAGAATCTTTAAAATGGAAAATTCTCTTGAATTTCTGTCATGGCACTTTCTAAAACTTCAGAGCAGTAAATTCTCTCAGATTTCTATCGTTTTATAAATCTCTAAATCTTCAGAATGAAAAATTCTCTTGGATTTTCTATCATATTAGAAAATTGTAAACCTTCAGAATTTTTAGAACTTTTAGAACGGTTAAATCTCAAGAATAGCAAATATTTCCAAATTTCTCCATCAATAGAAATTTCTAAAATTTCAGAATTGCAAATTATTCAAAATTTCTATCATAGTAAAAAATTGTAAAGTTTCAGGATAGTAAATTCTTTAGGTTTCTATCATATTCAAAAATTTCTAGATTGTAAGAATAGTAAATATTTCCAAATTTCTCCAACAATAGAAATTTCTAGATCTTTAGAATAGCATATATTTTGAAATTTTCTATCATAATAGAAATTTCAGAATCTTTAAAATGGAAAATTTTCTTGGATTTCTGTCATGGTACTTTCTAAAACTTCAGAGCAGTAAATTCTCTCAGATTTCTATCGTTTTATAAATCTCTAAATCTTTAGAATGAAAAATTCTCTTGGATTTTCTATCATATTAGAAAATTGGAAACCTTCAGAATTTTTAGAACTTTTAGAACGGTTAGATCTCAAGAATAGCAAATATTTCCAAATTTCTACCACGATAGAAATTTCTAGATCTGTAGAATAACACATATTTCTAAATATTTATCATACTACAAATTTCAAAATCTTTGGAACGGAAAATCCTCCTGGATTTCTGTCGCAGTAGAAATTTCTAAATCTTCGAAACAATAAACTCTCTCAGATTGCTATTACTTTTATAAACCTCTAAATTTTTAGAATGAAAAATTCTCTTGAATTTCTATCATACTAGAAATTTCTAAATCTTCAGAATAGTACAATAATTTTCCTAGATTTCTATAATTCCATAAATGCGATGAAAATAATTTTGAAATAAAATATTCTCCTCCTTTCTGAAACAAATGACAAATAAAACGAAGAAGTGCAACTCTGAAAATGGAACGAAACCACGAAGAATAGTGATGAATATCTAATTGGAAGGATATCACGCGAAATGACGTTTATGGAGCTGAACTTTTGCACGGTGCTGCATATTCTTAATTTGGCATTCAGGTTACCCCGAAAGTTTGCATTGAAACGCGACCCCGGAATAATGGATATTAATAAGAACAATGAAACTGAAATATTTACAAGGTGTAACTGAACGGTAAAAGGAGAGGCCGTTGATTAAATCGTGAAAGTACCTGGCCCCTTAATTACCGCTTAATTAAGCTAACTCTTACCGAGGTAATCACGAGAGATTTATCGCTAAGGGAAATATTTTGAAGAGTAAAACGAACAAACTTTACTCGGGGTGGATAATAAAAAATCCCTTAATAAAATTCTCCAACGTGTCGTTCCAACTCTCATAAATTAGGTGCTATGCAAATTAGAGTTTTCAAGTGCAAAACTTTCGAGTTCTATCGATATGTGATACGTTAAAAAATGTTTGCAAAAATTTTCGAAATATTCTACCTTTGAAAATTCCGACTGGAATGGAGATGGATAAAATTTTAAACAAATTTAATTTAACGCCCATTGTCTGTTCCATCGACGTTTGTAGAATTAATATTCCTATCATTAAAATGTTTATATAAAAATATCAACAAATTTCAATTTTTCAACAGAGATGGAAATTTAAACGGTACATATTTTCACGCCAATATGAAAGAATAATAAATAAATAACACAAATAATGACACGAAATTCCTGACGACTAAAATTAGCCAAACACCTTCATATATAAATGCACCCCCTTCAAAAAGGAATAAAACAAAGCAATGACTGCAACATGATAAATAACCAAAGCCAATTTTGACTTCGATAAAAGTTCAATTAGTTAATCACCACCCGGTGCATATCGGATAAACGTTTTCTTTCAATTACATTACACTTTTCCAATCGACCCCTTTTGATCACTCTACATTTTCACCCCTATTCAATGTTACGTAATTGTTTTCATTAGAATTGCTGTAAAATAATACCTTCATGAATTACAATCGTCGGACTATCGATATCGTAACTATATACAATTAAACAAAAAGTTCCATCAATGGCTTTGACTGTTCCGCATGGGGATGGGGAAACGGGGGTTTCACCTCATTTCAATGGGGTGAATTCTAACTTCGTTAAAATTACTGTGAAACTGTGAATTGCAGGTTCTGTGCTTTCGACATTGGAAATAACGTGAAACAAAATTGAAACGTTAACACCTTTGAAAGGATAGAAACGAAAACGAATGATTCTTCTCTTGATGTTACAACTTGATGGGATTTCATACACGAGATAACGAGAAAGTATGTAAAATTATGGAATATGCAGGAAGCAATTTTGAAATTTAGTGAAAGAATGTATGAAGGTGCATAATGGTGAGGAAAGAGGTCAATTAAAATTGTATTGTTCTTTACAGTGTGCAGTGTAATATTTTGAAAGAAATTTTTGCAAAAAAGTGTATACGATGTAAAATGTTCAATGAGCAGTTGTATTGTTTCTTATGGAGTTGTTAACCAGCATGAGAATTTCTTTTCAAGTGTTTCGAAAATGTTGCCACGCTATAACACAGAGTATAATAAAGAATGCAACTTTCCACTCAGTTTTTTTCTACAAACTCTACAGTTTCCGGTAAAACAGCCTTTTCACGCCTCAACGTCGTATTTTAGTAGAAAAATGAAAGCTTCCTTTATTACCACCTTTTGACCTACATTTATATAAAATTGCAATTTTTTCTAATTTACCAGTTGCTTTCATTAGTAACATTTCTCACTATCTTCCTACAGTATTCTTTTTATTAACACTCTCTTCGTCCCTGTGGAGAACTCTGAGGAGACACCTGACACTTCTAAACATCCATTTTTCAAAAACAATTTTTTAACTCTATCAAATACAGTAATTTAATTTTTTAAAATCATGAAATTTGAAAAATCAAATTATTTTCAGTTTCACCTTTATCATTTTCTAATGTTCTACCGTGCAACTGATATTAATTTTTTAGCTTTACCAAATACAGTAATTTAATTTTTAAAAATCATGAAATTTGAAAAATCAAGTTATTTTCAGTTTCACCTTTATCATTTTCTAATGTTCTACTGTGCAACTGATAGTCATTTTTTAACTTTACCAAATACAGTAATTTAATTCTTAAAAATCATGAAATTTGAAAAATCAAATTATTTTCAGTTTCACCTTTATCATTTTCTAATGTTCTACTGTGCAACTGATATTCATTTTTTAACTTTACCAAATACAGTAATTTAATTTTTAAAAATCATGAAATTTGAAAAATCAAATTATTTTCAGTTTCACCTTTATCATTTTCTAATGTTCTACTGTGCAACTGATATTCATTTTTTAGCTTTACCAAATACAGTAATTTAATTTTTAAAAATCATGAAATTTGAAAAATCAAATTATTTTCAGTTTCACCTTTATCATTTTCTAATGTTCTACCGTGCAACTGATATTCATTTTTTAGCTTTACCAAATACAGTAATTTAATTTTTAAAAATCATGAAATTTGAAAAATCAAATTATTTTCAGTTTCACCTTTATCATTTTCTAATGTTCCACTGTGCAACTGATATTCACATATCACAAAAAATTCGAATTGTAAATTTCAAACATTGAACGCCACCGATAGTTGGCTTATTACATTATTTTTGGTAAAGCAAAATTTTCTCTATCAATCATATAGCTCCGAGGGCCGTTTATTATTAATAACATTGTTCCCTATTCCTACATTTATTACTAGCATTCCCTCCTATTCAATATTTATTTAAATTAATCGATAACATTATCTCCAAACCGCGAGCCACGCCTCGATTAATTATACAGGATAATTATTAACTCCTAAAGACGGAATCTACTTTGATGGAAAATTATCTGTTACATAAGATTACATCGACCGTAGTTCGAGATAAGACCACATAGGGTCGATTGACTTCGCGAATATAGCGTGATAGAAAATTATGATGGTAAATTGGCCGAGGGAAGGTCGTGCGATGGAAAGGGCGGAAGTTATTTTATGGAAAAATTGAATTAACCTTTGAGAGGACTTTGTATTTTAGGGGTTGAAGAATACTAAACGAATTATCCGTCGCAGAGCAGTTAGCAGATTGAATTTGTAATCCGGTAAACCGAGAGTTTTCGAACGAGTCAACGTGTAGTCACGGTAAAATGAACTTGCTGGAACATTTAAGGCACGTGGATGCACGATGTGCATCCATATTGCATCCATATTGCATCCATGTGGACCTCCGCGACAGTACGCGCGGAGAATCCCAATTGGATTAGCATTGGGAATTTTTTCATATTTTTTTTCTTCTACACAGTCATTTCGTTCCCTTTTGTTAAATTGATATTCTGTTGCAGTGAAACATGTCGTTGTTTGGCTTCATTTTTTTTTATTGTTGATGCAAGGATTTCAGTGATTTATTAAATGTTTAAGGTATTGATGTTTTGCTGGATTTAAACAGGGGAATTATCTTTCACTGTTTTTTACTAATATTTATTTAATAGTTATTTAAAATATGTATGTGGTTATTTAATAATATTTAGTACTGGTTTATTTGATCAATCCAATTTTTTATTATCAAATTACAAGTGAATTTGAGAATATTTATTTTATACGGCTTTTTTTCATTTCGGTGAAACGCACGATTTCATTATTTAATTTGATACTGCTCGATAATATTTGACACTGGGGATTTATTTAAAACTTGTTCTCATAGAGAATTATTTGTAATTATTAAATATCAAATTTTTGGAAATGTGTTGATATTATTTTAAAATTGAAATGTAATGTTAATAAAAAATCCTATTAAGTGATAAATTTGAGTGTGATAATAAAGAACTTTTTTGGAGTTTTCAAAGGAATTTTCGCTTTATTAAAAATCAGAAATTTCAATTCCGCTGAAAATTAATCCCTCAATGAAACATTAATAAATATGGTATACGTTATGGAAATTGATATAACATAATATTCCAAATATTAATTTAACGTTCGCTTCATAAACATTTCACACAACCGGACATTTCAGTTTTTTTTATATTCCGTGCTCATTAATGACGATATTGGATAGGTGATCAAATGAAAAATAAATAAACATCCTCTAATTATTATGAAAAACATTAAAAATATTACTTTGCAGTATCCAGACTGGTACAAAAGTACCACAAATAAATAAAACCACCACTGTACTTCGTATTATTGTTGAATCGCAATTTACAGAAATAGAATAATGAAATTAAACAGCAACTCTACGAGATATCGTTTATTTTCACGGGCAAAAGAAAAAACTTTCAATTGATTTCAATCTAATCGATGGCATAAAGTGATTAGTTTCGACGCGACAAATCTTACCCCATTTCCCTAATTTCTCTTCGACTAGGGAATTTATTTCTCGCAAGGGTGGGGGAGGTATTTAAAGCAGAGTGCTATTCCCATTTGAAGTAGATTCTTCAAGCGTTTCAAAGCCGACAGCCATGGATTTATTGTAATTCGGGAAAAAAAGGTAGGAATATTTAAATTGAATTTTAATGAATACCTACTGTCACCTTAATATTCTTTGTGTATATTTAATATTAATAAAATGTATAATTAATAGCAGCATGCAAACTAGAAAGTAAATAAATAATTACAACTGCGAATGAATATACGGAATGGAAATAATATTAAATACAAACTGGCTCCTTAATATTTGTTGTGTAAATTTAATTTAAGTGAAATTTGTATTCAATGATCGAATATAAGATAAAAAATTGATATTTCGATACTGGGAAATTTTTATAAAAATTCTGCAGCAGTGCAGTTTTAATTAAAACGTATAATTGGTCTTTGTTCATCGATTAAACATTACTGGGCGTCTGGAAATCTTTTTTACACATTAATTATAAAATTGCTGAGTTTAATAACAATTTATTTGATGAAAAATTAAATTATTCATTAAAGTTAAATTTTATTTGATCTTAAATATTAATTAGCAAATGTAACGAATTAAATTTTCATTAAAAAAAGAATCCTTAATAATTTTACAACAATACAAATTTTCACCGATATTTTCCCTCTTGCAAAATCCTAATTGAACCCTAGGAAATTTGTATAATTCTTAATTAACAAAGTAACTGTATACCAATGAGGAAAAATAATAATTTAAAATTTAATTATACGAATAAATTTAATTTGTAACGAGACGTAGTGTTATAATTAGCACGAGATTCCGTGGAATATCGTACAAAGAGTGAATTCTATAAATGTGAAAATTCCGTCGATATAATATAAATGGAAGAAAGTGCAAAAGTTTAAGCACAAATCAATGGATTCGGTGAAAGCTTTAACGGATTTCCATTATCTGCGATGGAGGTTTCGATCGGACCGAAACTATCTATATGCTTGAACTTCTATTATCTACGAACAAATAGAAATGCCGAAACAAAAAGATAAAATAAAGTAAGACAAAACCGATGGGCGGGACTTTGTTTAACTGTGTACCTTTCAAATCGGCTAAAAAAATACTACAGTAGAATTTATTTATATCAGTTGCGCAACAGCAGTTATTTGCACTGAAAACAAAATACATCTATTGTTTTCTTGTCTATTGAAAGAATAGAAGAAAAATGTAGGTTGAAGTATTATTACCTTTTCGATTTTTCAAATGGCATTCAGAGTGGGATAAAACGAGCTTTAGAATTTTTGACGACTAAGCAAATCAATTTCGGGGGTGAATGTAGACAGTTTAGTTTCTAGAGAGGTAAATAATTATTTTTTCTAGGCCAAAGAAAGATTAATTTTGGTAAGAAAATGAAGAATTAGTTTTCATTGGGAATTTAGAAAATTTAACGCGCACGATGTACTTTGCAAAATGAAAGTATTGAGACTTAATAAGTTATTTTTCTGTAATAATCTTCGATAAATTTACATATTGGAAACAGTACTGCATAACAACTGTCCTCTTAATATTTCTCGTGCAAATTGAATATTAACAAAATATTAATAAATTCCAGCTACACTTGGAATTAAGGGCAATAACGGTACGTGCGAAACTCGCAATGCAAATTCCATGATAATTGAACAGTAAATTAACGAATCGAGTTGGAAAAATTAGTGAATAATTAATGAAAATCGTTTCAACGTCAGTTACCACTGGAATCATGAAAATCATTGATATTCGGAGTGTCGGTAACGTTAACGTATAATGTAATTTTAACGATCCCGAGTCACAGAGCCATGCACTTTCTGAAACTATTACAAAGTAATTAAAGCCAGAAAGAACAGATTATTTCGCACCAAATTGCTGTCTAATGAAGACACGACAATCAACGTGCCGATCCAATGAAAACTCCGAAACGAAAAAGGAAAAGCAATTTAAATTGGAAGCACTTTTATACCGGTGCGTTTCCTCACCGTATCGTTCTCTTTCCTTCTTTTTCTTTGATGCTAAATAAAACACCCGGCAATTCCGCTGCAAAATGTGAGCCAATATCGTGTAAAACGAGTTCCTCAAAGTTTGTTTCCTCGAATTTCAATGATATTTCATTTCTAAAGTACTTTGGTATGTTTCTAGTAGTGCTTCTATCGATTAAAGAGAATAATTACCCGAGAAATTGTCGAAATAACATTTCTAATGTAAATAACTTCGAAATTAAATCAGGTGAATTCATTGTTAAAATATTTAATACATTGACTGACAACTACGAGATAACTTGCGTGGAGCAAAGGCTATGTTTTATTTCATACTTTGTCTCCTTCCGATATTTGTGCAGCTATGAAATTAGTTTTTACAACAAATTATGATTAAGGTTATTCGCCCTTTAGAGCAATGTATAGATAAAATTCTAGAATTTTGATATGGTATTTATACACAGCTCATACGTTTTACTGATTTTTTTGAAAAATATTGGTCGTATAGTTTTTGAATAATTAAATATTAAAAATGCGACTTTTAACACATGGTAAATGGGAGAACTTGCCGGAAATGTCCTATTTATTGAAATTTCACATAATTGGCTATTCAAAAATGTTCAAAAAACTTATTATTCAAAACTTTAACCGTTTTAATTGCTAAAAAAATTATAAAACATATACATTCACGTGTAATTTTAGACCAATATTTATTCAAAATAATGAAAAACTAGTGAGACAACCATCAGCCATGACAGAGGCTTGGTTCATGTTTGACTGCAAAGAAATTTGGCTACGCTGCATAAAAAGCGCGAAATTCAAAAATTAACTACATATAGTTAATATCTACTTTATCTCTTATAGAGTATTATTTTATATTAATTATATAAATATATATAATATATTTAAATATAAATAATATATTATATTAATTATATTATATTTATCTCTTTATCTAGTTTATCTACTACTCAGCGTGACAACATATAATTGCGTTAATAATAATATTTATTTTGCATTCTATGGTTATACAAAAATTTTACAAGGAAATAAAAATAAAACTATTTGTTTACAATACACTAATTATGGATGAACATAATATATATGCATATACATTTCCATGCGTTGTTGCCAAACTTATTATATGACACATAATACGATCATCGAGTAGCATTTAATTTTTAATTTTTAATTATTAATAGTGTGAAAAATTTAATGAAATATTATTCAGTTTTATGTAAAAATTTAAAAAAATCATTTTCAGACTCGAAATCTTTTTTTTCCATTAAAAAAAATACAAACCGTTAACGACTAATACGGTTCTAGGCCAATAACCTTGTTAAGTTCACTTTTCAGAACGAAATCGTCAAAAATTACCGTGACAATCAATGTATTAATAGATCGTAATCTCGACGTAGTAAAACCTGCCTAAATTTGAGATTTTGTGCACAATAGCCGTAGTAATTAAGAAAGACTATGGTAGGTCAATTACCCCTAAGAGAAATATTTTTTTCTAATTTAAATTTAATATATCATAGTCTTGACCTTGCGAAACCTACTAGAAGTAACAGATCCTTCGCAAAAGCATAGTAGTTACGGAGGACCGTCGTGACAGTCATTTCCCTGTGGGAAATTATTCTTATAAATTATGTTTAATATTTCGTAGTTTTGTCGATGAAAAACACGCCTAAAATAGCCGGAATTGTGTAAAATAACCGCAGTAATTAATAAAGACTGTGGTGGCTTAATTGCTCCTATGAGAAATTTCTTCTTTTAATTTACACTTAATATATCATAATTTTGACGTTGCTAAACTCACCTAAAACAGCAAGTTTTATGCAAAATAGCCGTAGTAGTTAAGAAAGACTATTGTGGCTCAATTGCCCCTGAGGGAAATTTTTTCTTCTAATTTAAATTTAATATATCATAGTCTTGACCTTGCGAAGCCCACGTAAAGTAGGAGATCTTTGACAAAATAACATAGCACTTATGGAGGCGTTTGATGGCTAAAATTCTCCATGAGAAATTTTTCCTATAATTTATATTTAATATGTACTAGTCTGGAGAATGCGAAACCCACCTAAAATAGTAGATTTTCCATAAAATAGCCGTAGTATACAGGGAAGACCAAGGTAGTCTAATTGTCCCCATGGGAAATCTTATCTTCTAATTTACATTTAATATATCATAGACTTTACGATGTAGAACCCCTTAAATACTAAATTCCAGTCGAAATAGCCATAATAATTAATAAAAGCTACGGTGGCTAAGGAAAAAAAAAACTACGGCTCGCAATCACTGAGCCAAACTTCAAATCCTCATTCGGAAAACTTTTCCAAAATTATTATTTAATATTGTACTCCATACTTTTAATAATTCAAAAACAAAAACGCAAAATTGGCTCCTCCAAACATTAGAATATAAATCAAACTCTTAAAATGCGCCAATAATAACAATAAAATTTAAAAAAAAAACTAATGAACAAACTCTTGAAACTAACCCAAAAGTCCTCAAACACAAAAACCCATCTTTCAGTCATTAACACCAACTCAATTACATCACTACCACCCAAAGGAAAAAGCAATTTAAATCGAAACTATCCTTCGAGCCAAATCTTCCTCTCCATAACCACCCCGTGTTTTTTTTCCCTCCCTTTTTCATTTATTCGACCGCCGAAAAATATAACACGGAAATGGAGTCGCTGAATCGACGGTAATATCGCGAGAAATCTCATATCTTTCGACAGGTATCAGTTTTTACGGCCACGATAAAATTACATGGCGATAAGCCGAGCATGTTTGATAGCGTTTGACGAGTTCCGGCGATCAGTATAGTTCGATCGGTCCAAGGAATACACGTCGTTCTCTGTTAAACACAGTTTCACACGACACGATACCGTGCAAGCCCCGAATCGATCGGTTTCCATTACAAAAGAAATCACACGGTAATTCTATACGAATCTATGATGGAAAATTTGTGTTCCCTCGTGCGATTATTTTTAATGAATTCCTTCTTCGAAGTGTACGAGGAATGGAAGAAAATGTGTGCTTCGTTTGAATTGGATTTTTTTTCCGTGATTTGTAAATCCCAGAGAAATTATTTCTTTGTGAATTTCTTTTAATTATAATAGATATCGTTTGGTGTTCAGATTGATTTATGGTGGATGAATTTAGTTGTTAAGTAACTTAACTATTTATTATCCGAATTAGCTTTTAAATTGTTTATTGCATAAATGATGTTTATGTAATAAAGCTTTGTTATTGATTATTTTTTTCTTTTAATTAAGTGTCGTATTTTGGAGGTTGCATTAGTCTGTGTAATTTTGTAAATGTTGGAGAAATTATTTCCATTCGAATTTCCTTTAATTATCGTTGTTGGGGCGTTGATTATTTATTTTTCTAAATATGATGTCGTACTTTGACGTTCGGATCCATCCGTGTAATTTTGAAAATGTCGGAGAAATTATTTCTGTGCAAACTTTTTTCAAATTAAATATCGTTGATGGTGGTTCAGTTGTTTTTTCGGCGAATAAATTTAGATGTTTATTAAATAATTTGGCAGTTATAAAGCTGTACAGCTGACGAATTACTCTTTTAACACTAGAACTACCGGCGTCAAATCCAACATATTTTAATAAATTAAATAAGTACTTTGAAAAAGGGGGAATCAAGCGGCGGAAAATTTAATCGATTGGGTGATTTATGTTTATTAATATAGACGTAGAATATTTATTCTATGACTCTTATATAAACTTGGAGAATTTTTTGAAAAAATTGTGTACCAGTCATTTTGACTGGTTTGGTAGTTCTAGTGTTAAATGATAATTACAGATATTAGGCCAAATTCCAAACATGACAGCATGCCAGTAATCAATTAACTGCGCAATCCACCGTTCAAAAGTTAAAAAATCGTTAATACACTACAAAGCTTTTTCAACTATCTAAGTTTTCTTTTAAGAAGTACTCCATAATCATGAATGAATCGACGACCTGAAGATTAAAGAGGAACTTACATTCTAAAAACAATTAATATTAAGATAACGCTGTATTCAATTAATGTTGTGATAAACAGACTCATTTCTCGGAAAGATCAACAGTATCTTGTCATAAATTGCTTGCTTAAGTGTTCTTGATAAGAAAAATATCGAAAATATTTGAAGAAATTAATTATCCATTTTTATCGTTGATTCGTTAAAAGTTTTCAAGTAGAAATAATTAAATATTAATACCTGAATATTTTTTTCACAAAAACCTTCAAAGAGCATCATACCAAATAATTGTTACAATAAAATCATAAACCACATCGACCCGTTTCCCTCTGATGGTATTCTACTATATAAATAACAATATCAAGGTTTTCAAGAAGAAATAAATGAAAAAATTCCACAACAGTGAACCATCTCAATCGAACAAACTATTGACAAAAAAAAACACTTACAAACATCAAACTAACATCTCTGAAATAATATTTCAGTGTAACCATCATCAAAGAACTCTCCAATCGTCTTCGAAGGTCGAACGAAAGCTGCAAAAGTAAAGTCCAACCACGAGAATCCATTGAAAGCTTCGAGAACAAGCGGAAGTACAATCTCAGTTCACCGATTCAAGTAGAGGGAGTAGGAGAACAACAAACCGAAAATCTATAATAAGAAGAGGACCGTCTTACAATTAACACGTAAAATCAATTTTATTGAGAAACCTTTGGAAATGGAGAGATCGTCGATCCACGAGGTATACGAGGAAATAAACGAAAATGAATTTACGAATGGCAATGATAAGACAAAAGAAACGAGTGTCAATGAGGCACAGGAACTCGTGGAGGATCCATCGGTACAGGCTGTTAGCAATTATGAAAATGGTAGTGAAATTAAAAGCAGAAAAAAGAGACAGATCATTACTGCACCGCAGTATGAATTCGTCAAACATGGCGTTAGATATAGACGCGATCAATTCGGCAGATGGAGGCCTGTTTTTGTTTAAATTTGTTTTGTTTGCGATGTGAGTCGATGTGGGATTGTATGAATGATGCGACAAGTCAATGGCAATTTTGACTTTTGAGAATTTTTGAGAATGCAAATTGAGATGAAGGTTCAACCGTTTGCTGTTAAATTTCAATTTAAGTGGAAGCAGCGTTATTTCGCAAAATTAATTTTGTACAATTAATGAAAAATTTGAGAAGTATTGTGGTACTCCAAAGGGTTAGTATTTTATTGATGTATGATAAATTTGTGACATTGCAATTTTATTTAAAAAATAATGTTGTCTGAAGGTTGGAAGAGTTAGATTGTATGTGTGTGTGAAATTGAATTTTAGATATTTAAGAATTATACAAAGTATTTGATGATCAATTTAACAGAAATGACTTTGATCAAGATAGAGAAAAATAAATTCACGTAGGATTAAAGCCAATTTCTATAAGTAATTGATATACATCGATATGTATTAGGGGGAAGGAAAGTAAAGTGTTTTCTTTTTAGCTTCAAACAATTGAATTTGTACCAAGTTTTTATTTTTAATGAATTATGTTATGACTAGACTGCGGATGTTTATGCAAATTTCGAGTTTCAAAAATGCAGGTGAGACAGGAAAACCTATCTAGGGATTTATTGCACTTAATAAATATTACAACAAATACCATACTTTGGATATTTTAGATATATTTTTATATTATGTTCTTTTTGTATATTTTAGCCGTATTTAATTTGTCATAAATGCATAAAAATCCGCAGTCTAGTTATGACTCTCGTTATTAACAACCTTTTTTCATCTAGTGTGCAAATTTTCGATGCTGGTTCAATAAAAGATCAAAAGTTGTTTGTGCAAAATATCTGGAGGAACGACATTATTTTCCCGTCCCCCTAATATATTATATAAAAGACAGAATAATATTTTGATGTTGTAGCAATGATTTTTCCAATGTGCACGAAAATACTAATCTCGAAATTTCCACGAGCTGCATCGAAAAAATATTTTCTACGACTCTAAGAGTTATCAAGATTACAGACAAGGGAAGAAACTTTAAGGGTAGTTTCATCCTCCAAACTCGCAGCATTGCAAATAAGAGAATACGAGTCGTTTAATTTCGTTTCGCCTACAAGTGTGCCAACTTCTCTGCAAATCGTTGCTCAACATTTTCTGCATGTTCCTCGTTGTTATCAAAGTTCAACAATAAAATAGTTTACAATCAACAGTCTCAGATTTTTGATAATCTTCTCGGTATTCTGATAATCTCGTGCATTTCGAAATTTAACTTTGCAGGTTTTCCAAAGGAATAATTAATCTGTCATTTATTAACCCCTTTACGATTTCTTTTCTGATTAAATGCACAATAATACAGAATTAAATGCTGAATTGAAAACTTATCACTGATTTCCGATACAACGTAAAACTGAACGCAATACAATAATTACAAAATATAAAAAAGCAAAGAAATAATTTAATAGTCTCTTGACTGACTAATATTCTCAATTTAATAATTTTTGGATAATTTCCAAAATTTTATTTTCTTCATTGGATAATCCAATCATCCTCCTCCCAAATTTAGAAATTTGCATATTTCTTGGAAGCAAAACCACGAAATATATTAACTGAAAAATATTAAAATTAATAATGATAAGATATTAAAATTAATAGTGATCAAATAATTTGCAAGTGAATATATTAGGTTTCACTAACGCTCTTCATAATTAAAAAAATTCTGAAACAATTAAAAAAGGAATTCAGCAATCTTCCGAAGTACAACCCCACAAAAAAAATAGAAACACCTTCACAAACTAATTTATAACATAAGATAATTTAGGACACCAAATTTCAACAACCCTCTCAAAAATTCCATAACTTGTACAAAACTAATTCTGCTTCAACAAATTTCCCAGAAAATTCTTCAAATCTAACTAAGCTATCGTTCGGTGCTTATTACCAACTTAAAAACAAAAAACACCGCAATCGCTTTCCCAACGGAAACATCCCTTTATATCCCCCAACTCTCAACTTACAAACTTCCCTCAACCTTCGTTCCAACGACCGCAAACACGTCGAGAACGCAGAGCAAAACGCAAGACCCGCTTAATTTCCGTAAGAAGGAATATTCCAAAGAAAACTTGCCACGAAAATCACCAAGACAGAAACGACATAAGTCCCTAAGACACCTTTGAAGTCTACCCCTCAACGACCACATTAATCCCTGGTCCCGATGGGATCGAAGGGTGGAAGTTTCAAATTTAATTCGCCTTTTCACTGGAATAATCCTCGCGAAACGTCACGCGAAGGGCGAAGGGTTTATTAATCCACATTACAAGTGTAGAAGTGTGATCATCATCGAGATACCTGTTTCCATTGTAACAGATAGTTATATTACAACGGTAGCCAGCACCATTGGAGACACCGTCGAAAGGGATGCCCCATGGGTATGATTGAGAAACTTACCACCATGTTCCCTCGAGTGTTTTATCCGTCGGCAAGTAAAACGCTGACTTTTGAGTACATTTTCCAACGTTGCAAGCAAAGAGATCACTTCTGTGTGACAACGTTCAATGAAAGCACTTTGAAATGACATTGAATGTCCTTCACGTTTAAATACTATAGGTAGCTACGACAGTCGTCCTGGAACTGAGTCCCGTTGGAATTCGAGGGGAACAAAAACATTCTGTGCTTTCTGGAATTGCTTCTGGCATGCTGGTTGGATTTGTTTGCATTTCTTGCCTTCGACACTGCGGGAGACTCGCGTTTTGATGTCCATGGGGTTTGGCTTTGATGTACAATGGAAACAGGGAAGAATTCCATGATGGAGATCGGTGATTTTTATAAAGGTGAAATGTGATGTGTGTGGTTCTGATAAATATTAGGTGAATTGTAAAGTTTTAATACAGATATACCTCGTACAACACTGGCAATGAATTGCGGGAACCCTCTTACAACACGATTTCATTTTGATACAGTACGATATTGCGAATACAATAATAATTGTTTCTAATACAATAAAAAAATTGCGAAGACATTTGTATCCACAACAATACACAGGTAGACCTCTTATAACGTAGTATCTTATAACACGGTTTCGCTTTAACCCTTTGGGTACTAGCGACGCATATATGCGGTCTGAGAAAAAATGTAGTTATAGTTTATCGCCGTATATACCATATACACGATTCAAATTGAAAAATTGAACTAAAATCGGTGAGATATGATTAAAAGTGGAGTAATTTATAATTCATATACAGTAATAGCCCGAATTTCTGATAAAATGGTGGTTTTCGAACGCTGAATAAATGATTATCTGTCAATATTCAAAAATGTCTCCGTCCGCAAAGGGTTAACACGGCATTTTCTAGGAACATACCTACTTGTATTTCTAAGAGGGTTACTTGCATTTTCTTTAAGCATGTATGATGATTATTTCAAGTTTGATAAAGACAGTGAAGAATGAAATGTTGGCGTACGTTGAAGATTTTTAATTTTTTTCAGAAATATAGGCAGTCTAATAGATAGTTTTGATCAATAGAATTTCTTTTCTTTTTGTATATTTGTGTAAATTGTAGGATTTATCATAGTGTTGTAAATTGGATAGGGAATCTTCAAGTTTTGCGAAACCAATCAAATTGAAAATTTTGATGAAACGCAACACGATAAAATTAGTTGTTTAATATTAATACTGTGATAAATCCATCGACGGGCCAAGAATCACTGATTAATTGTCATTCTATCACTTAACAAAAAGCAAGACTTCTTCTATTAAAATCGTGTCTTTAGAAAGCTAAAATGTTGAAGATAAAAATGATTATATAGAAAGCAATATATTACTATTTAATAGCAACATGTAAATATTTAATATAATAATTAATTCGTGAATATTGCAGTGATAGTTACAAAAAAATCATATGGCAAGGGGTTAACATTAAAACTAACAAAGCGATAAAAATTCTTTCGAAAAATTCTGCAAACTAATCATCTTTTCCACCACTTAAATGCTCTTTTTCCAAAGTACTTAATCAGAATATTTAAGTACAATTAATAAATCGCAAATAGTTGTATTGTTACAAGTTTTTGTATCTCGGAAATTTGTTATTTTTGAAATGTGCCCTCATATGAATCTAATATTTCGATGTGCAATTTTGTAAGCGACAATTTCATCATATAGAATCAAATGCTCTATTGTTCATTCGTATAGTGATACATAGTCAAATGCACTGATTGATACCCATTTATGCATGCTCACATGCAATTATACACAGTATTATCTGTTCGTGTAGAATCGCGTGCATTGTCATCCACTTATAAACGGTTCTATGCAGTGGTATGCATTCGTATAAAATTATAGATGCTCCTATCCACTCATATACAGTCATTAGTAATTATATTATACGTATTATTATTCCTTTACATTGAAACATAATTATTTTTATCCATTCTTATACATAATTACAAGTTTTCTGAGTACCTACTTCGTGGAACATTATTAAATATTTCATGAATTATTTTTCCATGTAATAGGAAACTCGTATCGAATTTGCAATGCAAAATGAAACAAAAGAGCGTCAAAATTATTTGAGATTTTTTTTGTTCTTTGTTTATTTTTAGTGGAATATAAATTAACGACAAGTTATTTTATATATATTTAACAAGATTTATTCTACTTGTGAATAATGCAAAGCGAAGTATGCAAAATTTAGAATTTTGCGAACGATATGAATCGTCTCTGTAATACAGATACGTTAATTGTAATTGCAAAATGTCCAAGGAATGGTAAACAAATTTAATTTAGAAGATTAATCTTACAGCGTGACGCCAAGGTTATTAGATGCGGTTAATGAAAGAACATTCGTTTTCAAATGAACAGACTACGTGTTTTGTAAATAATTATAATTAAAATTTCAATCTTTAAAAGCAGCAGATTAAACTGTTCGAGATCTACGAAGAGAAGTCCCATATAACGGAATAACTATATTATGGGATTCAAATGGTGTAGCTCTTTTGGGAACCGGTATTTTCTGCAACTTTACAGTGATAGCAACGTTACAATAATAAATTCTATTTTAACCATCGAATAATTCATCTGTAAATGCAAATTTTATGCTGGGCTGCACCTTCTTGTTGCAACATTGTATTTCAACGTTGCATAGTAATATATTGCAACAGGAATAATTAAAAAACAAAATAAATAAATCGCCAGTGATGGAATCATCTTATTAAAACTTCTCTCTTGCTATAAAAATCAAGGAAAATCCATCGATAATTGACATGAGAAATATTTTTCAACGAAACACAATTTTCTAATTTTTCCCTTGAATCATACATAAAAACAACATATAAAAAGCACGATAAATTATTCGAAAACCACAGTAAGGTGCAAAATTCAACAAATTGATCATTTAAGCGTGTATACACGTCAAACCAAATCTCCCTTATGCGTAAGGGAACCTTAACAGTAATCACGGTGCGTTTGACGTATGTACTCGTCGTGTAAAATAAAAAATTACCATTGACTACAAAAACTCCAAGTTTTAATAAAATACTATAGATAATTTTAACATTTTACAAAAACTATGGAATCGAATATATCAAAAGGATGCAACACAATGAAATTATTTCTGCAACGTTAATTTACACGATATTCCATGAATTACTGATCAATACAGACCCCTATGGCAGTCAACGTGTTAAAATGCACTTCTATCAACCTCCCCAACATGAGTAATCACCAGACTGCGGATTTTTATGCATTTATGACAAATTAAATACGGCTAAAATATACAAAAAGGACATAATATAAAAATATCCAAAGTATGGTATTTGTTGTAATATTTATTGAGTGCAATAAATCCCTAGATAGGTTTTCCTGTCTCACCTGCATTTGTGAAACTCGAAATTTGCATAAACATCCACAGTCTAGTAATCACCAACCATAAATAACAAATACCAAGAAAAACTTGAAAACTATAATCATTCAATCTCACTATCCTTACCTACTCCCCCGCGCTGTCATAATTAGCAACGAATTTTCTAAATTTCCAAAGATTTTCCTACAACGCAGTATGCAACAGTGATTATTCATATATCGAAGGACGAAACATGCATGAATATATAAATACGAGCGATCTAACCGGTTTTACGAGAGTACAGATCAAGGAAGCAAAGTCAGTCTGATGAAAATCTCGAACGATTAAGAGAAGAACAATTCTGTTAGACGACAGAGCTTATTTTAAGTGTGACAAGTCCCAATCGACAGCGACAGAAGGATGAAGATCGGAAGATTATTTCTCTCTATGGTGTGCCTGTTTCTGATGGTTCTTGGCGTTTCGATGCAAAATACTACGGATAATGGAAACAGGCCGGCGATCAAGGCAAATACTTATCGAATTATCGAGGCTCCGTCTCGACTATGTCCAAATGGACAGAAAAATGATAAGAATGGAAATTGTCGGACTGTTGTTTGAACGTGTAAGTAAACTGTGAAGATTATTCATTTCCTTTGACTGATTACTCATTTATGTGCGACGAATCGGAGAACAGAAAAGTGTCATCATTCTTGTACGAGGATTAACCGATAAAATGGAACAACGAAAAATTTTACATGAAACAACGATTTAATTTCTATTCAGAAAAAAAAATTTATTTAAAAAAGCCCTGTTTCATTTTATAATTCTTACATATTGTTAACGCTAGATTTACGGAGTCAATTTGGCTCATATAATTCGATTACTATATATATAATATATTGGTTGGTTAATTTTTTAGTAATAAATCTTTAATTTAAATTGATTTGAAACTATTTTCTTTGCAAAAAACTTCCATTTCATGTATAAGTCAAAATGGCTCACTTCAGAAAAATTGGTATATAATCAACATTGTAAATCTAGTGTTAATTAAAATTATATTATCGCGCGGTTTAAAATATTTCAAATTAAACCATCACTGTGAAAATGATTTAATGTGATATTCACAGGGAAATTGTTGAAACAGAATTTGTTAAAATTACACTTTTACCATAGAAATGATTTGATAGCATGATTTTTTCGCAGCAATTGCGCGAACAGAATGTTGTTTTTTTTTTAAATTGTTTCTTTATGGTGGAGGCAGTGCACTGTAGAGATAATTACAATTCAAAATTTGCAGATGAAACGGTGAAAGCATCTCCTTTATTGTAAGAGATAATCCCACCCCTGGAGTGAAGCAAAATTTACCATAACAGAAAATAGAAAATACTCCATTTCTGTGTCTTGCATTAAGCTACAGTCCCACAAACTTTAATTAAAATTGCTGATTCCATGTTTCTTATTTAATTACATTAATAGCAACATAAAAGAGATGATAAATTATTCGAAAATCACAGCAACCTATAACTTTAGTTTGTTTTAAAACAAATTAACCAGTTAAACGTGTACGACGTGATAACTCGGACATTGCACGATTTTAATTCCGCATCCTGTGACGAATTTTTAAAACTAAATTCCGCAGGTAACTGGTCAATGCTTTTCCCTAGGATAAATGAAATAGGGCATTTTCACGGTTTCCAAAACCCAGGAAACCGAGATACAACACGATCAAATTATTTCTACAATTTTCACATAACGTTAATTTATACAATATACTATGAAAACTGATCAACTTTGATTTTCGCAATTTAATTCCGAATTAATGCGGTCGGAAATGAAACTGTAGAACAAGCGGTTAAAATTGCACAGAATTTTACTTCCTTTAGATAAAATATGCGCACAGTCAATCAAAAACTCTGATATTTTGACGATTATTATCCAATTTTCGCTTTCAAAAAAATGTATGTTCAACCGCAAATAAATAATCCCCGCGAAAAACAGATAAAATAGTTCACGAAGAAAATCTCAAATAACATTCCCTCCAAAAAGTAAATTTTCCTTCAATCATCCCCCAATATCTCCTCAAAGTTCTCCTTATTATTCAAATTAAAAAATAAAGTGGTTCAGAAGAAGAATCTCAAATATTCCTTCCAAAAATTATCCAAAAAGTAAATTTTCATTCAATCATCCCTCAAAATTTCCTCAAAGGTCTCCTCAATACTAAAATTACACAAAACCTCCTCTAAAAGAATCTCAATTAATACATTCTAGGTTTGAACATCTCACTGTGGAGTTGCTCGAATAACGGGAGTTTTTTCGTGAATTTTTTTTTACGTGGGCTTCGTCATTTTGTAAATTCGCGATAAATCGAAAAAACCTACTATCTACTACATGTCTCACAACGGCTGGCGCCTAACTTATAACCCGTTTAATCTCCTCAGCTTACAATAACATGTGACACTCGTGACACGGTAAATGCAGACAATTTTGGAATTATCCAAAAACTGTTAAATTGAAAATATAAGCCGTTTACAAGACGACAAGATTATTCTTCTAATACTATCAACATTCTTTTCAATTACATAGAATATTAGGAATTACAAAAAAATTATCCCGACATATTATTCTGAATATAAAAAACAAGAAAATTATCTCAACAATACATTTTTAGTTATTAGACGTGTGACCAAAATAAAAATCGTAGGTCAAGGGGTCCACCCTTTGTTTTTTTTTCTATTCAACTTTCCTCAATCTTAACACTAGATTTACGGATATTGATATACTTATTTTTCTGAAGCGAGCCAATTTGAATCATACAAGAAAATTGAAGTTTTTTGCACAGAAAGTACTTCCAAATCAATTGAAATGAAAGATTTATTATTAAAAAAATTAATCAACCAATATATTATATATGTAGCAATCATATTTTGAATGAGCCAAATTGACTCCGTGAATCTAGTGTTAAATGATTATTCGTCAATATTAAAAAATGTCTCCAAGTGTTCAAATCATCCTCCCCAAAGAGACACCAACCGCTCGATACATATTCCCCTCAATATCCCACTTTCAATAGACACCGAGCAAGAAATCGTGCTTGAAGCCATCCCGTTAATCACATGCGCATAATTAACGGCAAGATCTTCCTCGTAAATAACCGCATTCTCTCCGTGACCAACGCACACCGGCATAATATTCGCGCAAACATTTCCCTATTTCGGGCGTAACCTTATCGCACGAAATGATCGCTTCCTCGTCCATGAAACCAGTTACAGAAGACCCTCTACCTATGCAAATGACAAGGAATGGACAGTGTGAGAATCCTATAAATATAGCTGATTCTATTCTCTATATCAGTCTGCCTTCTGTCCCTAGAAGAAACAGTCTTCACTTTTACATTGAAGTGTCTGCTTTTTTTGTTCTAACTGTCCGTTAAAAAGTTCTTTCATATCATGAAGATCATGGGATACATTGCTGTGCTGATGTCATTGCTGCTGATAGCAATTAACGTGCAACTGAACGATGCTGTGCCAGTTCCGAAAGCTTTACAGCCACCGACAACGAAACGTTCACCGTTTCCGACACCTCCGCCGAGACTTCGACCAACAGTAACATATACTACTCCAGCTCCGCCGAGAATTCAACCAGGAATAGTATATCCTCCTCCTCCTCCTCCTCCTCCGCTACTACCTCCTGGTACAGGTATTGGAATGTATCAGATGCCATCGAGTGTCATTGTTTCACCGAGCAGACCTTGCCCTCCTGGCATGAAGATCGACAGGAATGGAACGTGCCGTACCGTCGTGTGAGATTGTGAGTAAAATCGACGTGATGCTTGTTGAGTTTGTTGGAGGGATTGCTGACTGGTTGAGGATGTTGAGGAGGAGTGGTTGAGTGCTTTGGGAAGCTTTATGGGGATGGATTATGTGGGGGGTGAGTGAGTTGGGCTTGAAATTTTCAGGGTTTGAGTTCGAGATACAGTGGCTGAGAGTCTGAACGTTTGTCTACTTCTGCGATATAGCTTCATTGCGTATTGTTTGTTTTGTTTATTAAGAACTAGCTGAAAGATCCCGTGCTTCGCTACGATTTAATCGAAACTAAAAAAAAAACCTTAAAATTTCGAATTTTGAAAAATCCTTTCTTAGTGGGTGCTAATACCCTAGAAGGAACGCTCATGCAAAATTTCAAGTTTCTAGGTCAAGTATTTTCGGCTCTGCGTTGATGAGTTTGGCCCATACTTTAACCCCCCAAAACCCCCCTAAAATTTCGATTTTTTCAAAACCCTTTCTTAGTGAGCACCTAAGACCCAAGGGGAAGGTATGTTCCAAATTTCATTGCAATCCGTTCTGTGGTTTTTGAGATTTCGTGATGAGTGGATGAATAAGTCAGTCAGTCAGTCAGTCAGTGGTATTTGAGCTTTATATAATAGATTGTGTGACAGACAATCTATAATTACTTGAGGTATGATATATTGAGTAATAATTGGGGACCTTAGTAACGCTGGTGGAGGATCTAATCACAAGATCCACTAATTGGGAGTCCGAGAGTCTTTGTCTCCTTGCATGTCGTAGTTGCTTTCAGTTTTTGTTCTTTTAACACATTCCGTGCCAGACCATTTTTTAAAGACTATCCGTTCAGACCGCGTGGGGCGTATATGACCCACGTATTTTTTTTGTGGTTTAAATAAATACATTTTTGAAGTGCACTATACAATATTTCGATAATGCAAAACCATAAATTTAAAAGAAAGTGTATATTTTAATATGTTTTAACCAGGACAGGGATCAATTTTATTTGACTTCACAAAATTTTGTAATAAATCTGTTTTAATAAGCATTTTTCCGGCCGGAACGGAAGGTCCAGCGTGGGGCGTATACGTCGTTAATTTACTGAGAATTACCTAACATACAATCAATAATTGTCCAAATGATCCAGTGAGAGGATCTATAATTAAGTCCCATTGATTGGGAGCCCGAGAATTTCTGGCTGTTTGCAAACCGTAGCCACCCTTCAATTGTCGCCCATCTAATTTATTAAGAATTACCTAACACACAATCGATAATTAGCTAAACTATGATACATTGAATCATAATTTGATAAAAATTTACTAAAGTTATTGGAGGATTTAATCTCGAAGCACACTGATTGGGAGCCCGAGAATTTCTGGCTCTTTGAAGACCGTAGCCCCCTTCAATTGTCGCCCTTCTAATTTATTAAGAATTACCTAACTTGCAATCGTTAATTAGCTAAACTATGATATATTGAATCATAATTTAGGAAAAATTTACTAAAGCTATTGGAGGATTTAATCTCGAGACACAATAATTGGGAGTCAGAGAATCTTTGCCTCCTTGCGAACCGTAGCCCCCTTCAATTGTCAGTCTTTTAATTTACTGAGAATTACCTAACATACAATCCTAAATTTGCAAAATTTGCTAAATCTTTCGGAGGATTTGAACTAATTAGGAATTTGAGCTTCTGCATACTTCTCTACTGCACCCCCTCATGCACTGTTCCTTCTATTTATTAAGAATTGTCTGTCACACAATCTATAATCACTACAACTATGATAAGTTAAATAACAATTTTAGAAAAATATCCTAAATCCGAAGAATTTGAACTAATGACCCACTAATTGGGAATTCGAGCCTTTGCCTAATTCTCAATTGCACCCCCTCAATCATTATTCTTTCTATTTATTAAGAATTGTCCAACATAAAATCTACAATCAACGAAACTATAATAAGTTAAACAATAATTATGGAAAAGTCTTCTCAAACTGCCAAAGGATTTGAACTAATGAGCCATTAATTGGAAATTCGATCATTGTTCAATCCCCTCAACCATTGTTCCTTTTATTTATTAAGAATTGTCCAACATACAATCTACAATCAACGAAACTATGATCAATTAAATAATATTGGAAAAATTTCCTAAACTTCTCATTGAAACAAGTGACCCGCTAATTGGTACTCCGAGCTACCCCCACCATAGCCTACCCCAAGTACAGTTCTTTCTACTTCTTCATGATCATCTGCCATATAATCAGTCATACACATCATCAAGTAAAAGTATCCTAGACATAACGGAATAAGAATCTTACTTCCTTGCCAATTAAATCCCTCCACCGGCCTCACACCTTCTCACCGTTTCGTTTGCACGTGTAGCACAAAAATTTGAGGAACATCATCGCAAACAAAGGCATACGAATTACCTCAAGCGCGCGCATACACGCGCAAACCTTGAGCGCGACGTTAATTACAAAAAGAAAGACGAACGAGACAGCTATAAATGTAGACGATCGAACCGGCTCTGCCAGTCTGTACGAAGTGATTATAAGATAATCCAAGTCAGTATTTGCCGGTGTCATCGCACCTCGTACTCCGGCATATGAGCATCTCCTTTTGAAAATTTGAATTTTCGAATTAATTCACATATACATTCATTATTCATCATATTAAGGACGTGATTTATTTCCTATCGAGAAGAATGATTTACAAGGTGTTTATGTGTCTATCGTTGCTCGTGTGTTTACATTTGGCTGCTGGTGACGATGATACGTATAATTTGACGGTGTTATTACCACCCCCTATTAATTTTCCACCAATTCAGCCTGCTAGAATCATCGTTACACCTAGCAGACCTTGTCCATCTAATCAGAGACCTGACTCGAGTGGAAAGTGTCGGGATGTCGTGTGAATATTGTGAGTAAAATTTTGAAAATAGGAGTGAATCAATGATTTGGAGTATCTGATTATTTAAAGGTGAAATATTGAGAAATTTAAATATTGGAAAAATTCAGATTAATCGAAAGTGTCTGAGTATTTGAAACTTGAAGCACAAAGAGATTTTGAGATGTTTAGAAATTTAGATAGGTGGAAATGTGGGTTTGTGAAGAATTCTGAATATCTGATTAATTAAATTTTGAAATATTGAGAATTTAAATATTGGAAAAATTCAGATTAAGCGAAATTGTCTGAGTATTTGAAACTTGAAACACAAAGAGATTTTGAGATGTTCAGAAATTTACATAGGTGGAAATGTGGGTTTGTGAAAAATTCTGAATATCTAATTAATTAAATTTTGAAATATTGAGAAATTTAAATATTGGAAAAATTCAGATTAATCGAAAGTGTCTGAGTATTTGAAACTTGAAACACAAAGAGATTTTGAGATGTTTAGAAATTTAGATAGGTGGGAATGTGGGTTTGTGAAGAATTCTGAATATCTGATTAATTAAATTTTGAAATATTGAGAAATTTAAATATTGGAAAAATTCAGATTAATCGAAAGTGTCTGAGTATTTGAAACTTGAAACACAAAGAGATTTTGAGATGTTTAGAAATTTAGATAGGTCGAAATGTCGGTTTGTGAAGAATTCTGAATATCTGATTAATTAAATTTTGAAACATTGAGAAATTTTAATATTCGGAGATTCAGATTAACTGAAATTTGGATATTCCAGGGATTCTGTATGGTTGAGTTTTAAAATGTTGGAAGAGTAAGAAATTTTAATCCACTTAGAGAGAGCAAAATTTGGATATTTTAATAATTCTGAATATCTGAGTACTTAAAAGTTGAAGCATTGAACAAATTATATATTTAAAAATTCAGATAAACGAAGATTTGGATATTTTGAAGATTATATATGTCTGAGTATTCAAAAGTTGGAACACTAAGAAGTTTTAAGATATTTAGAAATTTAAATGGGTTAAAATTTGGGTATGCCAAAAATTCTGAATATGTCAATATTTAAAATTTGATACATTGGGGAATTTAAATATTCAGAAATTCAGATTAATCGAAATTTGGGTATTCCGATGATTCTAAATATCTGACTATTTAAAATTAAAAACATTGAAAAGTGCCAATATTTAGAAATTTGAATAAACCTAAATTTGAATAATGCTAATTGTAAGATTCTGAATATTTGACAACTTGAAAGTTGAAATGCACAGTTTAAATATTCCGAAATTCAGACACCAAGTTTCTATGCCATCGTTGTTATATGAATCTTCGTATTTTTCTTTCAATTGATATGATAATTTCAAAAACCTTCAATTTTAGCTGTGACAAATAATTTTCTATAACAAGAAAATTATAATTTTTCGCAATAAAAAAACACCCGCACACTATATTGTACTTTACTCTCAACATTTTGTAATATTTCATGAAGCATATTTTATACAAGAATTCCCATTACGTCTTTTTAAACAACAGTCTACATAGTTGCAACGAAACATGAATTATTAAAGAACTAGGAATTTTTAACAATCATAATTCTTCTTCGTCCATAATGAAACTATTGAAGAACAATTGACAATATTAAATTGCAAAAATAAAACAACAATTTGACATCTCATTCTAAATGGAAAACCCAAAAGCACGCTATTAAACTGTAAAAGAATTTCGATCTTTCTCCATTAAAAAAATCTAAAAAAAAATCCTACGAGAAGTCAGAAGGAATGGAGGGCACATTTCTCCCTCGATCTTTTCTTTTCAATCTTCTCTTGCCATGACGTGCATTTCAGGACACGCCGCTATTTTTCTTTTGCTCTCTTTTTTTGCCCAAAAAAAGGAATTGCAATCACACTCGAACGTGATGCTCGACGTTATCGAATATAAGAGATACGGGTCCCGATGTAGCGCGGAATCTCGATTATCCAACCTGATCGAAGGACACGCCTGGAAAATCTATTTTTCCAGTTATAATCGAAGGCTCGTGCACCGATTTCGAAATAAGGAATGTACCATTGTTGTCTGATGAATTTCAAATAACGGGCTACAATGATTTCTAAAATTTTGTCGTGAAATTACAACAAAAAAATTCACTTTTTAATCATAATTTTTTGTTAAATGGAAAATATATTTTTCCAGCTATTATCGAAGGCTTTGATTTTGAAATAAAAAGTTTATAAATTAAGGGCGACGGGAAACAATAATTTTGAATGTTCTATCGTGGAGTTACAAAGAAATAGGTCTTCGAACAAGTAGGTTTTGTTGAACGGAGCTGATTTCTAAATAACAAATGTGTCATTGTATTTCTGAGAATTTAAGGCGAAGGGAAACAATAATTTTGAAATTTCTATCGTGGAATTAAAAAATAAATAGGGCTTCGAACAGGTAAGATTTGTTGAATGAAGCTGACTTTATAATAACAAATGTATCGTTGTAGTTCTGAGAATTTAAGATAATGGGAAACAATGACTTTGGAGATTTCAATAATTAAGTAATTATCCTGAGGGCTATTTAGTCGAAGGTACAAAATTATTGCAAACCAACAGCTACCAAATAATTCTCTATCATCTTACGAATTTTACATGAATAAAAAACTAATTTCTACAACTTTAAGTTAATACTAAATTAATTATAATTAAAAACAGCATCATACGATAAAACTACTAAACCTTAAGCGTTATATTTCTGTTTCTATCTGGAGCATTGAGTAGTAAGCTATTCATAGTATAATTATTTGCGGTGGAATACAGAGTATTAATAGTCGATTCGGTTGTAATTAGGAACTGTAATCGAAATTCCGGAATAATAAGGCCTATTGTACTGGAATGTAATACATACTCTGTACTTCTCGACAAATGATTTTCACGAAATATGGCTAAACACATTTTGGCTGCAAGCCAGAGTGCAACATTGCAGTTGCAGCTGGCATGTGTAATCCTCATGGAATCCCGCGATTAAGTTAAGGTTTGCTCCACGCCATTTACTGGTCTGACAAAAGTTTAACTTTCCTCATCGATGTTATTCGTTCCTTTAAATTTAAAAAGCAAAAATGATTAATTAATAGACTGCGGATTTGTATGCATTTATGACAAATTAGATACGGCTAAAATGAACATAATATAAAAATATATCTAAAATATCCAAAGTACGGTATTTGTTGTAATATAAATCGAGTGCAATTAATCCCTAGATTGGTTCTCGTGTCTCACCTGCATTTGTGAAATTCGAAATTTGCATAAACATCCGCAGTCTATTAATTAACATTTCTCTAAATATTTTTCTTCAGTAAGGTTTGCTCACGCCATTTATTGGACTGACAAAAGTTTAACCTTCCTCGTCGATATTTAATTAATGATTAATTAATATTTTTCCAAAGATTTTTCTTCAATAGAACTCTTGTTTCTTCAATAATAATTCTTCATTGAAGTTATTTATTGTTATAGTTACTTAATAAATTGACATAATGCAAAAATATTTTTCATATTTCAGCTTCAAGAATCGTAGAAGTTTTTTTTTGTCAATGTTATACAATATTGATATTGTAATTTAATGTTAAAAATATTTTATTCGTCGGTTATAATTATGTGTAGAAAGACACTTTTTTTTTAGTTTAAGGCGAATTTGAAAAGTCCAAGATGTTTGAATCTCATGTGCAGTTAAATTTGCATTATTTAATTAAGCCAGGGAGCATTTAGAAAGAATTGTCGCTTTGAGGGTACGATAGTAATTGAACTATCGTTTTAATTAAAATTTTACCCCACGGAATTTCAATTCTTCGTGTTTTTTTTTCCTCCTTTTCGGCGAAAACTGTTCGCCCCGGAATTTGAAAGTTAAGGGAAAAGTCAAGTTTCCAATTAGTGTGATCTTTCCTTTATAGAATTCAAACAGGAATGTTTATTGCATTTTTGTCGTAGCAGGAAACTGAATGATACTTTTAAATTGCATAAAATTTAAATAAATATTATTATCACTTATTTGATAATTTTTTTATATATTTGATCAGTTGCGCGATTCTTAATCCCGAGATTTGTGATTTTTCAAGAAAACAAATACTTGCAGTTATTAATAGCTTTCTACTAGCTTTCTACTAGCTTTCTGACTTTTGAAAAAATATGGAACTTACTGATAAAAGGTTAATGAATCATCAGCGAAATCTTTAATGCGAAATTATGGGATATTTCACACTCCACTGATGAGCGATTAATTGTCTGGAAATCATTTGATTAACAGATCGTTTTAAATGTTTGAACACTCAAGTATTCTACTATGTAAATGCTTAAAATATGTTCAGAAATTTGAGTATCCCTAATTCTGAATATCAAAGGATTTAAATACACAGAAGCCCCGAATATTTAAAAATTATAATAACTATGAATTCAACTTCAAAATAAAAATTCAAATTATTAAATATTCTTTAGCCCAAGAACGTAATTTTATAACAATTTTACAGATTAGGAATCTTAATGACGAGCATCTCAAGGGGTTAAATATTTAATATTCTAAAATCAATTGTTTATCCAATTAATAATAATTTTTCCGGTTTTTGTTTACAGCCGGATGACAAATTTCCATAGCTAGAGAGGACCTTAAAGCGATGGAATTGTTCCCAGAGCAAAAGTGCAACAGCAGCCCATTTTTTCAAACTTTGAGTAGACTTTTAAAGAGTAGTGATGCTTCAGCAAGGAATTTAACATGCACAAAGTAAATTGTTTCGATTTAATTGCACGAAGCTACTTGTATCGACAGAAATAAATTGTTTGTTACTAATATTGTCCATTATGTCTTATTACTCCTTTAACACTAGAACTACCAAATCAGTCTAAATGATTGGTACACAATTTTTCCCAAAAATTCTCCAAGTTCATAGAAAACCCATGAAACAAAAATTCTACGTCCATTACAAAAGACATAAATCACTGACATGATCATTCTTTCTGCCATTCGATTCCTCCTTTTTTGAAGAACTTATTTAATATATTGAAATATAATAGATTTAACGCCGGTAGTTCTAGTGTTAATATATATTAATAATTAATTAATCCTTACAGCAGAAATGATTTCATATAACACCTTCCTCTTGTTGATAGAAATTCCAATTACCCATGAAAATATTTTATCGTTCAATTTGTTAAAAATTTACTAATTGTAATGTAATATTACGTCACAAAAAGCACTTTAAAATTTAAAGATTCTAAATTATTCAAAATTGAGTTATTTCAAATGTTAAGAAATTAATGTTCCATATATTCTACAATTCCAATGAATACGCAATTCCATTAAATTCTGAGGTAAAAATAATGGAAAATATTAATATTAAACAATCTCATGAAAAGAATTATCTGACAATACAATCATTCTATCATTCTCAAAATTAACTACAACATTCAGATGAAAAAAAGGCTAAGTTACACAGAACCAACAATTCCAGACTGTAAATTCATCTAAAAAAAAGCGACTATTCGAAAGTTCTAGTAATCATGTCAAAAAAAGGGAATAAACTATGAAAATTCAGTCCTCTCAAAATTCCAATGTTAAATCAGCATTCAAAAAAAAAAATTTGTAAACCTTTCGAAAAAATCCGTCTATTCGAAAATTCACTGACTAGTACCACGTCAAACATTCAACGACCCACCCTTACAATCCTCGGACGGCCAACAATTCAAAAAATCCAGCTCAATAAACCATCCTGTTCCACTGCGAGGGAGATATTTCCCATGTTCGCGATGGAAAGAAATTTCTCGGCGTACCACAAATCACGAAACACCCAGTATATCTTATTTAGGGGAGTTTCCTCGTGGACGAATGTTATCCCCTGGTATGAGAGAAAAGAAAGAAAAAATAAGGCGAGCACGTACGGAAAAAAAAACCGCGAGGAACCAAGCTCACGTTTCAATCAGCTCTCCTCAACTCCGGAAGTCACGCGACGTTGAAATACCGCAGGGGTTGAAAAGCAACAGACGAAATTTTCGGATCCCTTGTCATCCCTTTGGATGTTCTTCTAGTTCTTTGATTTATCTCGGATAGACAGAGAAACGTGGACTGATTCTGTGAAATATATTTAATTGTTGGAAGATTGAAGTGTTTTATAAGAAGAAATATTCAGAGTGATGAATGTAGACAGAGCAGTATTTATTTAAATTTATAAGAGTCTGAATAGTCGATGGCTTAAAAGGTGAAAGGTGGAGAAATTTAAATATTTAGACATTCAGATTAACCAAAAGTCGAATATTGAAAAGATTCTGAATTTTTGATGGTTTGGAAGTTGAAACGTTGAGTTTTTTAATTATGAGAAAGCTGAAACATTGGAAAATTTAAATATTTGGAAATTCAGATAAACTAAACTTTGAATAAACCAAAGATTCTGAATATCTGACTATTCCAAAGCCGAAAAATGGAAAAATTAGTTAAATAGTCAGATATACGGATAAACTAAATTTTGGATATTCTGAAAATTCTGAATATCTGACAATGCAGAAGTTGAAAAATTGAAAAATTTTAATATTCAGAAATTCAGATAAACTAAACTTTGAATAATCCAAAGATTCTGAATATCTGACTATTCCAAAGCCGAAAAATGGAAAAATTAGTTAAATAGTCAGATATACGGATAAACTAAATTTTGGATATTCTGAAAATTCTGAATATCTGACTATTCGAAAATTTAAAAATTGAAATATTCAGAAATTCAGTTAAACTAAACTTTGAATAATTCAAAGATTCTGAATATCTGACTATTCAGATAAACTAAATTTTAGATATATACCTGAAAATTCTGAATATCTGACAATGCAGAAATTGACACATTGAAAAATTTAAATATTCAGAAATTCATTTAATATTCAATTCCTAAGGTTCTGAATGCCTAATTATTTAGAAGGTTTGAACGTTCTGCAATTAGTTTAACCAAGAATTTGTGTACCCAAGAAGTAGCACATTCTAGAAGAGAAGCGAATTCGTAAAAATATGAGATAATAATGAATAAATATTTATCGGGTCAATTGGATCAAAAGCAGGGGTGAGTTTCTGACCTCGGAGGAGAACTAGGAAGCTGAAATTTTGGGATATGCAGATGTTATTATTTGGGTGGATGAAGATCTAAGGAGATGGGTAGCGAAGTGCTGGGAAATATAGAAGTCTGAAGTTCTGAAGGGGTGAAAGATGGAGTATTCGGATGGAGGAATTTATGGTGAATATTTGAGAGCTAAAATGATTGAGAATTTGAATGTTTAGAGGTCCGAGTGGATGATGCTTTGAATATTTAGCCATCCTGGTTCTTGACCACTTAATATTTAAAGAGCTACAGATCTGAAAGCCAAAATAGCTAAAAGTTTAAATATTCCAAGACCTTAATATTCAGAAACCAACCCAAAAGTCCAATTAGGAATAAAACATTTAAAAGTCTCATAATATGAAAATATTTAACCAATAAAACGACAATATTCCTCAAAGTCTGAATATTCAGACACTCAACAATTCAAAACTGTGAATCCTTTGCAACAAAAATGAACATCCATTCAATTTTTACCAAGAAATTTCTTTATCCGAATTCAACAAACCAAACATTTCTTTACTAGCACCTACTCAAATATCCAAAACGACAAAAAACCTTACTATCCAATCCCTGAAGAGTAAATTAACCAAAAATTGACAATTTTCGGTGCTCATACCAATAAAATAAGAAAAAAAGAGACTTAGCTGTTCCCTACTGTGAAACAGACAATTAATTTCGGATCCTCTCAACGAAGTCAAATATCTGCGGTGAATTTAATATTGATTTATACTCATTTTTGTACAAGTGCTACTGACAGGTGATGCGTTATCTGACCTATACAACGAACGTATCCATATTCACTGAGTTATAATCTTCGATCAGTGGTGTATCACCGTTTAATTGCTTTTCAGCCAGAGATAAAAGTTCCACGAATAACCGGTGTTACCAGTTTTCAATAACTGCGGAAGAATGAGGAAGTGAATCTTCACAATGTGATCCTACTCTCAGCACGATTTCAAGGACACTGATGATACCAAGCTGAAAACCCATCGTTTATGGTGTTAAAAATACATCTGACAGATTATCATTTGTCATCGATTTTTAGACGAACCGAATTTCAAACATTGATCATAAACTACACATTGTAAATAATACTTGATGACATGATATTAATTATATTAAGTGTGAAAAAATTAAATTACAATGAAAAATTATTTTTAGCGAATTAATTTTTGAATTCTATGGGTGAAAAAGTGTATTTGGTTTAATTGTGAGGAGTTCTTTTTATAATGTTATGATTTGTGAAAGAATCATTTGTATTATTTTAATTAATATTTAGGAAGATTAGAATTCTTTGTGATTTGGTGTCGTTAAAAAATTTATAATTATTTTTTGTCGATAGTTTTGCGAAGCCTGCTCCCCATTTTCCGTTTCTTTTTCTTTTGTTCCTTATGCAGCACTGACAAATTGTTTAATGGTATGATTTAGTTTAAGTTTTACTACGTACAATTATATAGACCACTTCAATAAAAATAAGCTGTAACTGTCACTGAATTTTCCTCTTATTAAATTACACATTTTCTATTAATTTTGTTATTTAGAAATATTTATCTCCTACTTTCAAAGCCAAATTAGCTCATGGTTGAATTAGCTTTTTCAAAAACTCTCAGATTTAACAGGAAAGCCACAAAATATCTATTCTACGTTGATCTCATAAAACACGGATTATCAATTCGATCATCTTTTCCACCCCTTCATTGCTATTTTTCCAAAGTAGTCACTTAATGTATTAAAATATAAAAGAGTTAACAATTCTAGTGTTAAAATTACAGTCAATAAATTTACCTCTTATTAAATTATACCATATTCTACCAATTTCTTATTTCGAAATAATTATCTGCTATTTTTAAAGCTACATTAGCTCCTTGTAGCGCTTTTTTTAATACTAGAACTGCCAAATAAGTCAAAATGGCTGCCCCCCACTTTTTCCAAAGACTCTCCAATTTTTCAGGAAAGCCATAAGATAAATAATCTATGGTGATCTCATAAAACACGGATTATCAATTCGATCATCTTTTCCACCCCTTCATCGCTATTTTTCCAAAGTACTCATTTAATGTATCAAAATATAAAAGAGTTAACAATTCTAGTGTTAAAATTACAGTCAATAAATTTTCCTCTTATTAAATTATACCATATTCTACAAATTTCTTATTTCGAAATAATTATCTGCTATTTTTAAAGCTACATTAGCTCCTTGTAGCGCTTTTTTAAACACTATAATCGCCAAATAAGTCAAAATGGCTGGCTCCCACATTTTTCCAAAGACTCTCCAATTTTTCAGGAAAGCCATAAGATAAATAATCTACGGTGATCTCATAAAACACGGATTATCAATTCGATCATCTTTTCCACCCCTTCATCGCTATTTTTCCAAAGTACTCATTTAATGTATCAAAATATAAAAGAGTTAACAATTCTAGTGTTAAAATTACAGTCAATAAATTTTCCTCTTATTAAATTATACCATATTCTACCAATTTCTTATTTCGAAATAATTATCTGCTATTTTTAAAGCTACATTAGCTCGTTGTACCGCTTTTTTTAATCCTAGAACTGCCAAATAAGTCAAAATGGCTGGCCCCCACTTTTTCCAAAGACTCCAATTTTGCTGCAAAGCCATAAGATAGCCTAGTGTTAAAATTACAGTCAATAAATTTTCCTCTTATTAAATTATACCGTATTCTATCAATTGTTGTCCATTTTCCAAAAAAACACTTGTTACAAGCAGGTTCGACATCCCCGTAACAGGGTAGTCGGGGGTTAAATACACGAGGAAGTTAATCAACTTTAGTTGTTGGTACACTTTCGCCAGAACACCCACGCGGGACGGCCTGTTTGCAAATTTACTTGGTTTCCTCGCAGTTTCCATTATACAGTATACGTTGTTCTGTAGTCAGTTGTGCATCGAAATTTATATGGCAACTCATGGCGGATAATAATTGTCAAGGGGCAATATCATATTTAACGCTGCTTCCTATCACTGATATCATACTTCGAACGGAACCTTAGGAGGCCAATGAGAACTCCTTTGTTCGTTGCTCCGACCATTTTACCTTTCTGCATTAATTATCTTGCTAATTAAGCTATCTCGTTTCCATTGAGACATCGTGCTTACTTTACTTAAAAATATTTTCATCTACAACTCATTTTCCACCATTTCATATTCAACTATCTCAAATATTGCGTTAAAAATTCACCTCCCTTTCAGAAATCGAAGAGGGATGAATATTAAGTTATTTTTTAATATTTATGGAAAATAGTCTTCATAGGATGTCTAATGTTTTTTTTACTGTAGAAAAAATAATGAAAATAGCTACCTGCTGTTTATTGTTAATTTAGCGAAAAATGCGTGTCTAAAAAAACCTATTAAATTGAAAATGTAATTAATATATTCGTTTTGAATCATTGTATGCTGAGTCAGAAAAGAAATCGTCGGCCAAAGGATTAGTCTGAAACATTCAAGTTTATCTACGTCACGAAACTTATTATTAGACTGCGAATTTTTATGCATTTATGACAAATTAAATACGACTAAAATATACAAAAAGAACATAATATAAAAATATATCTAAAATATCCAAAGTATGGTATTTGTTGTAATATTTATTAAGTGCAATAAATCCCTAGATACGTTTTCCTGTCTCACCTGCATTTTTGAAACTCGAAATTTGAATAAACATCCGCAGTGTACTTATTATATATGCACAAAAGAAGGTATTTAATTAATCGTGAAAAATTTCAAATACGTTACGAATTCTCACAACAGTCGGCTCGATAAGTGAAAATCTACTTTGTTGCAACCACGTAATTGTCACGGCGTTAACTAACAAAAGCAATACTGGAAACTCTCGGTAAACGAGAAAACGGAAGCGCAGAACAGACAACGTTGCTCTGGTTCGCGGGAACTCAATTCTCACGTTCCGATTATTTCGTCATTAGGACGAAACAACGACAATTTGTCGCGGTAATTTAACGTCTGACAAATTCAAAGTTAGAAGAGAAAAGAAACAAAAAAGTATCGTGAAAGATTCTACAATGTGTAGCCTTGTCGAAGATAATTTCCATGAAAGATCTTCGATTTATCTTCGAAGTATAATTATAGTTTGAGGAAGTAATTTACATTGTCTGGTCACTTATACTACATAGAAGCTACGATGAATGCAGTTAGAAGTAGGAATAACCGTAATTGCATGCAATCTTCTCTGGCTATCGATATCCCTATCTCTCGAAGGATCTTCGAACACAGTGATTTTACGATTTGCAGACAACGATGGGAATTATTTATAGTGAGAATGACCTCGTATTATGTGATGATACGAATGTTATAAATTTTTTTGCAAATTATTTCCTCTGCATTCTGAAATTTACTTTCATTGGGATCATTCTTGCACAATTGTTATTTAAATAATTGCTACTCGACTCTTTGATGCATTGTGGAAGATGCAATTTTCAAGGTGGAATTTTTAAAAAAAATCGAGAAAACAGAGACGAATAAATAACCACACTTTGTTACATTCAGTAAGTTAAATTACATTTATAGTTTTCTACGAACCGGCCTCGTAAAAATTGAGTGTATATTTTGATACCGCAATAAATAATCGTTATTTTTAATAAAAGTAAACAGCGACACAGCAACTTTCAAATATAAAACAGGTAATATTTTCCAGGTCGTTCCCTCGCATCCCCATACCCTTTCGTCGTTCGCCATAACCGCAGAATTCATTTCCCTATCGATCCAAATTCCCATCGATCCGGAAAACCAATTTAATCTCAAGCAACGAATGGAAATGAATACAGTCTTCATCGACGCGCATTTTCCTTCGTATGGTGCCCATTGATTGATGGCAGGCTCGTGCGAGATAAAATTCATATGGGTGTGCACAGGGGTGTACGATAAAATGCATCGTCCGCCAATACAACCGTGACGTCCACAGAAATTTTAACTTACATTTTATAAACCTTGAAATTTGAATGTTTTTGAAAGAAATGATGGCTTCATTTTCGGTTCTTTTGAGTGTCATTTTAGTGGTCGGTACTTTAATTTGCATTATGAATTAATATTTAGAGCAAAAGCAGCAAAATCATATTTTTAACAGCGTTCAAATTTTGATATTAATGAAACAGAATAGAAATTTTATGTAAAACTATGATTCAACAGAATTTTGAAAATTGAAAAATTCTACAAAAATTGTATTCATTTAATATGTAGGAAAGAATCTTGTATTATCAAATTATCCCTGATTCTCACGTATTGATAATTTTTTGTTGTCATTCTTACGATCATTATTGGGAAGACTAATATTTCAAATTCTACCTAAAAAATTATCAAATATATTTGATCTGCTGTTATTTACATTTTGAATCAATTTTTAAAGTGCAAGCATAAAAATTACTATATTAGAGCGTTTAATTTTTCGTAATGTTATAATTATTATTAACAATTTTTGTTTCAAATTTTACTCAGAAAGAAGTCAAAAATATTTTTAGTATATCTGTTTCAAATAAATTACTGTAAGAGCACTTATCTAATTCTTGTGTGCCACTGTTCTTTTCTTTAAGTCAAAATTCATGCTTTAAATGAATTAAAAAATTGAATATCCTTTTATAAATTAAAGAATTTCTGTATAAAGTTACATTGCTCGAGATAAATTAAAAATGTAACACCCATCTCAATGTTTCTCTTAATTAAATCATTAATTTCTTGTAAAATATTACTTTGAAATCAGAAGCCAAGGAATAAGAGGTCCTTCAAGGAACTTCATCATTGGAAAATTAATTAAAGGAACGGACGAGACGAAGGTATAAATCATGCAAGGCTTCCAATACTCTTTTTAAATACTTCTCAACTACAAAGAAGAAATATACTCTTCAAACTTATCTCATCATTCTATTGAATTTCTTACCATCAAGGGCACTTAAAACGAGCTACCTATGAATTAATCTTTAATTATAACAATATGTTGAGGATACAGCCCTGGTATAATCCGAAATTATTAGGTGTTAATTTGTGTATTGTTAGATATTGATTTCCTGTTATGTTAGAAACTGTAACATGGCAGAAGACTCGATAATATTGAATTCTATTGTAGTTAACACTAGAACTACCGGCGTCAAATCAAACATATTTTAATAAATTAAATAAGTACTTTGAAAAAGGAGGAATCAAGCGGCGGAAAATTTGATTGATTGGGTGATTTATGTTTATTGATATAGACGTAGAATATTTATTCTATGACTCTTATAGAAACTTGGAGAATTTTTTGAAAAAATTGTGTACCAGTCATTTTGTCATAGTGTTAATAAATAAATTGTGTTGTGTTTCTTCATGATTATATCGAGTTTCAACACAATTTGGATAATTAAAATGACTTTTTTATATTGAAATAATAAAACAACTGTTAAACTCTTTCTCTCCTCTCTGCTGATAGAATAATAATTAAAAGAAATAATAGTTTACATATTGTAACCTTCCTTCTCGCACAAACATGAAATAATTTTCTGCACAGTAATTAATGTTTCCTAAATATTGTCGACGAAACAAGAGCAGAGAAATGCGAAAGTTATTAAACAAACTTGGAATCTTTATCGGAAAATATACAAGTATCCGACGAAAATAATTATGGAAATAGTTCACGAAGGCAGTTCCCCTTGGTGCATCGTAAATATGATTAAAAAATTTATCCATGAATAACATTAATCCAGCTTTCTCAAAGTGTTCCTAATAACCTGCTTTTATGGTGAGTATACTGGATGTAATAAACATATTTCATTTTATCGTAAAATAACATTATTATTTATTTTCTACCTGCTCTTTTGTTCTTCTTCCTTTTTTTTTTCTAAATAAATTTTATTTCCACCATTAACGTTTTCATTTTTCACTAACTTTATCGGCACGGTGTTCCTATTTTTCAGTGCCTTTATTTCTCCAGTGTTCGTATATCTCTCGAGTTTTATCTACACGATTTCCCTATTTTTTTCGATTTTTATCTAGCAATGATCCTCTTCCGTGAGAATTCTTTTTTTTTACGGGAATTCGGACTAGTTCGAAGTTTATCTGCGCGATGTTACGATTTTTCAAAAATTCCTTTTCGATACGCAATTTTTCAATGAAAACTCCACTTCTGGTAGTATGTGTAAAATTAACTGCAAAAGTGTCATTGACCTATCAAAGATCATTTTTAAATAACAATTTTAACACACTTTGATGTTTCCTATTTTGCTTCAAATTTTTTCATATTTTATATTTCTATTTTATTTTTTTTTTTTTTATTTTTATACGCGGCTACATGTTTCGAATTTTATTGCTGCAATATATTCAATTTACTTTGATTTGAACGATGCAGATTAAACTTCACACTTCTTTTTTACACACCGTTTTATGATTTTTGGAAAGTATAGAATTTTTGTCAAATATGTACACTCCGATGTAGAATGGTTCGCGATCGCGATATTAACAAACTGTTGCAAAAATAACAAGAGAAATATTCGTTATTAGTTTCTTCTCGTGAGACAAACATTTCAAACGTGAAATTGCTGCTAGAAAGTCTATTTTTAAATTTGAAAAAGAATTTTTTTTCCAAAAGTATTGTCGGAATACTTCAAAACTTTTATATTTGATGCAATATCGTCAAAAATAATAAAACTTGAATGAAATCTATCGCAATTACAATTCATTGTTATATAAATATTGCAACAAATAAAAAAAAATATTTAACAGGTTCGCGGAGAGAGAAAATTTCAGTGAGGTGTAAAAATAGGCAATCAAATGTTACACTTCAAATTACACAAAGAAAACATAAAATCATATGAAAATGCTCCATAGATCAGTTAGCCGTTACTTTAAACTGCATAATAATTACTAAAAAATAACGTTTTAAAAAATTAAATAAATTACAATTGCCTTTATCATTTGGCATGACATAAATGCTACAGTATGCACTTTGACTTTCATTTTTACCAGAGGGATGTTTTTACTTCTTGCAACTTCGAATTGACGACTTTACGGTACTGAATTTTTTTACAATTAATAATTGACCTCTGAAAGCATAATTGATAAAAAGATTTGGAAAAACTTACTTGAAGAAGTAAGTGTCATTGACATAACCGAAGAAGGGCACGGTGTAAGTCAGCATCCAAATATTTCCACCCCCACAATCGTAATAGGGCTTTGACCACCTGCCATCTTCGTACTTCACTGTCAAAATTTCATCTTCTTCTCTCTCTGTATGCGACGTTTCATTCAATGTGTACGTGTGCAAACCTGAAAACAAACCAACAACTATTAGATTAACTAAAATATTTTATAAAATTCAACCGTTATTAAATTAACCCCTTACCCTACAATAACGTGTGACACTCATGGGGCGGTAAATGGAAAAGAAAATTTAATAATTTCATAAAGTCTATAGAATTGAAAATATCAATGAAACGCGACAAGATAAAATAATTTCTATAACATTAACATTAAAATCGTTATTTTTGCTTGCAAAAATTCCAATAGACCACAAAAATATCGATAAACGTGTAGAAAAAATGTCAAGATTGTACATTTTAATAGTTCGTCAAAAAAATTCCCAAAGAAACGAAAAATGGGATAAAACCCCCTAAATCTGAATAATTGCGGAGGCAGTCACAACAAAAGTAGGGTAAGAAGTTCAAATTGAAGAAATACAAACATTGCATAATTATTGTACTTTAGTGTAAAATATTTGTATTTCCCAGATAAAAATTTCTCTATTTTTTTACTTTTTTAGAATATGCTAAAGATATAATATTTAAATCGTCCTCTTTTCCTCGAAAAGCCAGCAAGCGAATTTTCCCTGTCTCTGAATACTAATGTGACCGACTACAAACATAAAGAATACCCAAACAATGCCAAGAATTATAAAAGCATCCAGTCCAACCTGAATGTAAATCAGCCAAGATTTCAAATTGAAAATTCTCCTTTAGGATATCCCTTTCCTTTCTTTTCCCATGGAAACCCGTTCGGACTATAGGATACAGGGTAAATAGGCCGGGAGAAAATTCGAATCGAAGGTTGTACTCCATGCAAGGCAATTTCCATGGCGCTAAAGCAACGAACGAAGAGAGAAGCTGACATCAGTGACGAAGAGAGCGAGACGTGGAAATAACATTTCTCACATTCCGAGGAACACACGAGCCGATAAAGTCCGGCAATTCCGTTCGGGGACGGAAGACTCACACGGCAAATAAGACCGTTATCGCAAACAGGAAGAAAGGAAAGTGGCTGAGGGAACAACCGGTTCGACGAGGGTTATTTCCTTTATCTATTCGCTCCGACGACCCTTCGCAACTATTTTCTTTCTAGCGTGACTTCATCGGTTGCTCCTATTTTCTTGCGTATTTCGGTACGATTCTGTGAAACGTAAGGAAGTGTATATTTTGTGAAAGGGATCAATGGTTGACAGCTGCTGTCGGGATGATTGCTGTTTGGAACGAAAGTGTTGCTTGTGTTGCTGATGGTGTAATTGCTGGAGATGATGAGGAAAATTGTGCTGGTGTTACTACTTTTAGTAAATTGTTATGGTCGTTGCTGGTATTGAGATTGAAAGCAGCAATTTTTGTTGCTGAAATTTCTGCTGGTAGAATGGCACTGTAGTTAATAGTATATGATATTATTCTTTTATTATGGCTTATTGCCAATTAAGGATGGATTTGCTCGTAATATCTTTCGATGTTGGTTTGATTGCTGGTATTGCTGGTATTGTTGAAAGTATTATGGTATTGCAGTAATTATTCATTTGGTGTCTCAGTTTTATTATGCATTACTGCTAATTAAAGGTGGAATTAATCGTACTAACTCTAGCTGTTGCTTTCGTTGCTGGTATTGCTGGTATTTCTGATAGTACTACGGCATTACAGTAATTGCTGATGTTACTGTTTTATTATGAATTGTTGCTAATTACTCACTCGTAATATATGTACCTATTGCTTTCATTGCTGCTGTTGCTGACATCTCTGAGATTATTATGTCATTGTAGTAATTATTGGTGTTGCTGTTTTATTATGGTTTACTACTAGTTAAAGGTGGAATTAATGGTATTATCTCTCGTTGTTGCTTTCGTTGCTGATGTTATTGTTTCATTATGATTTGTTGTTAACTACTTACTCGTAATATCTGTTGCTATTGCTTTCGTTGCTGCTGTTGCTGGCATTTCTGAGATTATTATGTCATTGCAGTAATTATTGGTGTTGCTGTTTTATTATGGTTTACTACTAATTGAAGGTGGAATTAATCGTAATATGTTTGACTGTTGCTTTCGTTGTTGCTGTTGCTGGCATTTCTGAGATTATTATGTCATTGCAGTAATTATTGGTGTTGCTGTTTTATTGTGGTTTACTACTAATTAAAGGTGGAATTAATCGAAATATGTTTGGCTGTTGCTTTCGTTGCTGCTGTTGCTGGCATTTCTGAGATTAATATGGTACTGCAGTAATTATTGGTGTTGCTGTTTTGTTATGGTTTACTACCAATTAAAAGTGGAATTAGTCATAATATGTTTCGCTGTTGCTTTCGTTGCTGATATTTTTATTGTCTCACTGATGTTTCCTACAATCAATTGGTGTTTGTGCAGAATATCCGAAGAAACGACGTTACTTTCTGGTCTTCCTGATACTTCTATTATTACCACTGGTAATAATGCTACCATTACTATTTTAATATCAGTCCTACAATTATCTTCTACTGCTATTGCTGCTACTAATACCTCAATAATTCCAGCAATTCCTTACCCACTACGATTACCACTGTCAACAACCACTTCAACTTCCATTGTTGTTCGCTTCAACATAAATCCTCCCTAATAACACACAAATTTCAAAGCCTCGTAATAAAGCAATTACAAAAAATCCCTCTCCACACATAATACCTCATTTTTATGCCAATTTAGCATTCAATTGGAATCTGCTTGAAATTTAAAAATTCCCAGTTGTCATGCATCTTGACTCAAGTATCTCGTTACTTATACTCGTCTACCTTATCTTTGTACGTGTACGTATACGAGTAGAGCATTACACGTTATGGGAAAATGTTAATGCTTTATTTATCGACATGGATCGTGGTTAAAAGCGAAGCGTATCAGAATATCAGAAATGTATTGGATATGAATCTTTCACAGAACGCGATTCGTTTATTTTCTACTAAAATTGGGCCAACGGATGCTGAACAGCAGAAGGCCGGCGTAAAATTAAACCCCCGGATAATGCCAATTTATTAATCATTGCAAGATAATGGAATTGCAATACCGGAAAACATACAGATACGATTTATTTCCTCTTTGTTAACAGATTCGTTGTTTCATCATTTAAAATAATCAAACGTAAACGAATGAAACAATCGTATCGCTAGAATATTCTTATTACTTTATTGGAAAAATTTCGATGTGAAATTTCATCGGTTTTAGGGAGAATTATAATTGTAATTATATTTTTAATTATTGCAATTTTCAAGTTCTTAATAATTGTTTAGATTTTCTAGGCCGTTTGAAGGTCAAGTTAATTGTGTTTTAATTGAAATCTGCATTTGTTTTGCAGATTATTATTTGGAGAAAAGAAGAAACATGTGCACTATATTTCTGTAGTTTTTAGCACTAGATTTACGGATATTGATTTACCTATTTTTCTGAAGCGAGCCAATTCGAATCATACAAGAAAATTGAAATTTTTTACAAAGAAAATAGTTCCAAATCAATTGAAATGAAAGATTTATTAATAAAAAATTAAACAGCCAATATATTATATATGTAGTAATCAAATTTCAAATGAGTCAAATTGACTCCGTAAATCTAGTGTTAATTAACACCTTGCCTTACAATGTTTATCTAAGCTCCCTCCAAGAAATAAGAACCACAAAGAAAACTAACCCTATATACCCCGTCTAAGATTCATGTAATATCGGCTAATAAATAAGTTAACCCCTCGTCACCCTACGAAAACAAACAACAGCGAAAAATTCCTCAACGTCCAATGCTTACCACGAAACAGAGCGAACTTTCTTCATCCCCCTTTTCCCCGTATCCGGCGAAATGAGAAATCTTAACGAGAAGAGATTCGCCCGGGCATATTTTTCGACGGTGAGAAGCAGAAATGTAAACTACGAAAATTCCGCCAACAGCAACAGCGGTAAAACGAGCGATAAAGTTCCCACGCAGATTGCTCTTAAGCTCACTTAAATGTAATTTAAGGCCACGGTAATGGGTCCCCGGTTGGAGCGCCACTCGTTTGCGTTTTTCGTTAACGTCGAATATTCGGTGGTTGTTTCTTCTCATCGCCCTACTCTCATCCTCTTTCGACCGGGGGTGGTTTGGAAGTTGCGTGAAGGGGGTTGGCCAGTTAGGCTGATTTCTGGCTTTCTGTTCCACGGAGATTGGAATCGAAAGTTCCTGGAGATGGGATTAGAGTTTGCTGGAGATAAACCTTGGGATGATGTGTTTTTTTTTAGGGGGAGGGGGGAGGTTTAGTTTAATTTTGTCAAGGTTGTTCAAGGTTTTCAGTGAGATGGAATTGAGGAGTTGTACGATAGATGATTTGATTTTCAAATGATTAATTTTGAGTAATTTATAACTTGAGTATATTCGCCAATCACAGCTAACTGATTAAAAATGTCCTTGCATTTTGTAGAAAATATTTAATGGAACTTTAATGGATGTTACTTTTAATTTTGTATTTCTTGTAATTCCAATAAACTATTTTTCCTTTGGAAAACATTTCACATTTTACGAAAATGTTTCTCATATCGCTAATGGGTCTGTGAGTCGTGGTAATTTAAGAAAAATTTCAAAGAATCCTGTTATGTAACTCGAAGACATTTTGCGCGCGGATAACAACGTTTTATCAGGTTCCGAGGGAAACTTTGGTCGTCTTTGGGGCTGCTTCGAAACAAGAGCTCTATTTAAATGGCACTTAAGGCTTTCTCTACACATCCGATACCATCTGAAACGTCTTCAAATTTTCCAAACGACTACACATTCCATTTCGTCCGATTCTCTGAAATTTGAACTTGATGACCGCTGACCTTGAGACCATGAAAGGCAGAAAACTCGATAAAAAATTTTAGGTAAAACTTCTCCCCTTAAATAATATAAATATTATTGAAATTACTCTTTCTGCCTCCAAAAAGAAGTAAAAAGATTTGATAGCTTTGTCGTAAATAAAAGATATTTAAATTTTGATTTTGTAAGTTACCAAAAATTCCAGGTTCTTCTTTCATAAATGTCAAAAATAGTAAAAGTTTTGGATTCTTTATGGAAAACTGTTAATCTTTAGTTTGTCAAACAGCCTAAATTGTTAAAATTTCATAATGTTTCAATTTTTTCTACTTTACAAACATTTGCTGAGTATTATTTTGGACTACTGTGCAGTATTTAATAAAATTTCCTCGAAAAACAATTCATCTACATATATTTTCAAAAATAATTTATAAAACTACTCCACACAAGCGGCCGTACTTATATAAAAAATCCAGAAGAACAATAAATTAATAGAATTACAAGTATACCACTTCGAGGCCATTAACACCGTGAAAGCTATGGGGGTAACCAATGCCATTGATTTTCAATAAAATTTTAAATCACAATGCCTATGAATTTTCCATTCAATATTTAAATATTTACATTTAAAAAGAAAGGTGTGCAAATTAAGCTTTCTGTTAAGATCTGATTTCAATCACAGAAAAAAATCACGTACGACCAAACCACCCCATAATTACGCGGAATTATTCCAAAAGCAAAAAGAAATACATCAAAAGCATAAAGATACTCGATAAAAACTAAAGCAATTACTTGAAAACCTGACATCGCAAGAAGCTTAAAGTTCACGCAAAAAAAAAAGAATTCAACGATCTTACTTCACCGGAAACCAAATCCAAAAATCTCGTTACGGTGACTTCGATTTCTCGTCAATTACCCGAACAAATTGGACGTCACCATATCTCGTCGAAGAAACTAGAATATTCCCTATTGATGAAACGCGAGAAGAAGAGAAAGGAGAATGATGAAAAAGAAAGACGTGAAAGAGTATACGAGGAAAATGGTGATACAGGGGATGAGATAACAGGATCGGATGGGAGCAGAGGTAACGATAAACATCAGTTAGGTTTCGCTCGATACTTAAATTCAGTTTAGCATCGTGAAATCCCAATGAAATATCCGGGAATTCTATGGGGGTATTTCATGGCAGTTCATTGCAACGTACGGCTAGGAATCTGCAAACGTTCCTTGCATATTGAATTAGAGGGAGAGAGAGTGAAGAGAGGGTTGGAAAATCTGGATATATCGTTTCGAACCCGTCGTCACAGTCCAACAATAACTACGTCCTATGCTATATACCGTGCACTGTATGGAATGAAGGGGATGCTTTGTTTATTTTGACATGGAACATTTTTGACTATTGAGATGGACTATGCGAGTGATTGAGGGGTTTGTTTGACCAACTAGTAGTTGATACTCTTTTTTCAAGTTTGAAAGTTTCAGGAATTTTGCAGCTTCATTTTGGATTTTTAGCATTAGGAAGATACGACGTAAAATGTGACACAAAATTTTAACCCTTTCGCTCCGAGCCCCGCATATATCCGTCATTCACTCGATGATCTGTGAGAACGAACGCCGTATATATGCGGCAGCCACGTGACGTCGGTTGAGTACGAGCGTCGTATATATATACGTCGTACATATGCGGCGTCGTATATATGCGGCGTCGTACATATGCGTCGTCGTATATATGCGGCATCCACATGCGGCATTTTTTGTTATTGGCTGAACGTTTCCTGTTGATTTTATTGACATATTAGATTGATCACTTCTTAAAACTGCTCTTTCTTGAAACGAAATCAAAACGTATTACATAATATACCTTAAACAGCAAAGTGATTTGTATTGTATATAATTTTGTAAGTCTTTTCACATTAAAAATGCAAATATACTTGTTACATCAGAACGATGATTATTTCATTCAGCACAATTGTTATTTAAAACTTGGAACAACATACATACAAAAGAATTAATTAAGCAATGTTCATGGAATTGGCATGATTTTTATTAACCAACATTACCAACATTAAATTTATCGTATTTGAATATGTTAACACTAGACCTACCATCATTGAATCTATTATATTTCAATAGACTAAATAACTACTTTGGAAAAAGAGAAATCAAGAGATGGAAAAAATGAACGATGCGGTAATCTGTATTTTATAAGAGCAACATAGAATGTCTTCTCTATAACTGTCTTACAAATTTTTCCTTCTTGTTTCCCTTTCCCATGCTTTTTTCGTCGTCCTTATCCGTGGCATCCACGATAACGAACGGGGGGAGGGGGCAGAAACTTGATTACACGTGATCTAGTCAATTGTGGTCTTTGGAGAACGATGGTGGTTGTTGGTGATGTGGTTTGTAATGGGTATTTTTAGAAATAAGACCGGCATTTAGTGGACCAGCTAATGGCTAAATGGTACCAGCTGGAAATTAAGTCCTATGGAATGTTCCGGACATTTTGTGGGTAGCTGTCCTGCAGTTCTTTAAAGAGGTGCATATTTAATATTACAACTATCAGCGTTAAATGTATTATATTTTAATATACTAAATTCGTTCGTTGGCAAAGGGAAATTACGAGGTGGAAAAGATGATTGATTCGGTAATTTGCATTTTGTAAAATCTATGTTGTAATATTTAATGGATGGCTCTTCTATCGCCTTGGAGAATTTTTGGAAAAATTTGGGAATCACTCATTTTGTCTTACGTTGTAATTCTAGTGTTAAAAAGAGGGAATCAAAATGTGAAAAAGATAATTAATTCGATAATTTATGTTTTATAAGATGGACGTAGATTTTCTACTTTATGGCTAATCTATAAACATGATTAATTCTTGTAAAAAATGAGCAAAAAGTTATTTTGATTGCCTTGTAGTTCGAGTATTATAAGGCTAATTCTCCTGGGTGCAGTTTCTGAGGTTTCTTTTCAAGTATTTTGGATTCTACTTGTAATTAACTAATGTCGAGGAATCTTACGGTTCTCCAGGGTGTCATTTGAATGTTTCTGAATCATCTGAAGTTATATGTCGCACCTTGACTATCCTGGGTATTGTTCTAAATTAAGGTACCGAGACGTATATTCAGTTCTAATTAATACTGTCACAAAGGAATTAAAACTTTTGAACTGAAAAATTTCTATTCGTTCCAAATGCCTTTTGGAAAGTACTGAGTTATTAACAATTGAGTTCTGTGTTTCCACTATTCTATGAATTGTTCTGAAATAACGCGCTGTGATACAAATTAAATTTTAATTCAATAATGCGGGTGTGAAGGAGCAGAGATATTTCAAGTGGGAAACTTGTGGCCGTTTCTGACGCCAATTGCCAGTTTTCAAATTATCACGAATATCGTACTATACTTTGTCTATTCTCTCTATTGTTCTGCATTAAGTAAGTAATAAGTTATGTGTTAATTAAGTTCAGTTTTAAGGCCGTGACGGAGGACTGTAAGTGTTTTAATTGGATAACTTTGAATGCCATTTTCAATGGCAAAATAAAGTTTGTTTATTCTTCAGAAATCCGTTATTTTGCAAAATCGAGATGCACTTGTATCAAAATTAATGAAATAAAGGTGCACAAAATTGCAGAAATATATCAAACCAAAAACTCCAATGTGATACAGCATTGTTGAAAATGTTTCTCAATATTAGTTTCATTTTGCAAAATTTTTACAAATCAATTTACGAAAAGTCTTATTTTAAATTAATTAAAAAAATTTTTTTAAAAATCTATACTTCTATAAAAAAAAGAAGCTGAAATACAATGAGTGAAGCAGGCCAATTGTTTTCAATTAATGTTTTACAAATTAAAAACAATCGAGTGTCTCAAATATTCAAATAGTTCCCAATAAAAAATCATAAATAATTAATCCTTAAAAGTGTATAGCAGTGAAAATTAAAAAGCTATATTCTTCAAACAACGACGTTGAATTTAAAGTAAATTATTCCTTTCTTTTTTGTCGCCAAAACATGCACCCTTGTGAAAGTATCCTTGCAGCCGTGTGTTGTGACTTGTAGCGTGAAAAATTGGAAATGCCCGCCCTCTGAATGTTGCAAAAGCATCGAGCAGTAGCGATTTGACAATTAGTCGATACCGTGGCCTCGATTTACTCCAAGGACTTGCTTATTTTTACATTCGTCGACTTTTATCAGTTGGCAACGACATAGGTTGCACCTTGCCCTTTCTACGTTTCTTCAACTCCAACCCTTTGGGCTTCAAACGCCAACTTCTCCTTCTTTATCGGAGAACCTACCATCATCGATAACTCTATCAACGCAGATATCGTTATCAATTTTACCAGCACGTTAATTTTTCTATTAAATAATTCTTACAATCCAACTTCTAAATCTGCCAAGTTTTGAAAAACTGCATGACTTGTATTCTATTGCCTATTTAATATTTCAACGTATAGGGTATTTTCTATTTTCTTTAACAATTGATGTCATCCCCTAAAGGCAAATTATGGAATAACGAAAAACAGGCTTACCTCCTGCATGAATTACTAAACGCGCATGCAAAGTTTCACAATTTCCAAAATTTCGGGGTTCCTTAACTTCCTCTGCGACGTGTACACAGCACAAGGGAAAATTTGCAGTGACGTTGATAAAGAGATTGGACACTCATGGTAAGTTGATGCCACTTCAGGTGCTATAATAAAGTCGTGCACTGTATTTAGAGGTCGGAGCGCTCGAAAATTAAATATTTTTAACGTCACAATTAATATTTGGACACATTTAGGTCGCTAAAGATAACATCTGACTATATGGTAGCTCTGGAATAATTTCAAGCTTCTATAAGCCTCCAATGTCTTGATGGTTTTCCCAATTAAAATATTAATTATTATTATTATTATTAATTCTTATCTTCCAAACAGCCATATAAATTTTCTTCCAAATTCCCCAGACTTCGTAGTCATCGAAATATTAATTAACGCAAAATTCTGTTTATAGAACAAGGACTATAGTACTAAATCCTGTCATACTTTATTCATTTAATCACAGACTTAGTTCGTATGTACATGCGTTATTTGTCGTGTTAACCTGTGCACAATTAATTTCACAATCTATCCTTAGTTAATGCGCGAATTAAGCCTCGCTTGCAATAAATAATAAACATTCTAACCGAGGGATAAATACTAACAAGGAGAACGCAAGGCCTTCGGGTCACCGATTTTATTGAAATTTTATATACTTGTAGAGTAAGTCGTATTGATTAAGAATATGCCCTATTATAGGGGCAGACGGTCAATAGTTTTTAAGATATTTATAATTAAAGATTCATTTTTAGTATAAAAATATAATAGTTAATTAAAGATTCAGATATAAACTAGATATTTAAAACATGTCAAGTAAATATTCAGGAGATATAAACTAGATATTTAAAAAATGTTAAGAAAATATTATAATAAATACATAAAGAATGTTAAGAAAACCTTCGGGAGATATAAAATAAAGGTAAAAAATGGGTCAGGAAAACCAACAGGAGATGTAAAATAAAGATTAAAAAAAAGGTCAGGAAAACCTCCAGGAAATGAAAAATAAAGGTAAAAAAAAGGTCAGGAAAACCTCCGGGAGATGATTTCAGGTCCCCTGGAGCTATTTTCGACCTATTTCAGACCTAAATTTGAGCTGAAATTTAGGTGAAATTCAGATGAAAATTAGGTGAAATTTAGGTGAAATTCAGCTGAAATATAGGTGAAAATCAGCTGAAATATAGGTGAAATTCAGCTGAAATTTAGGTGAAAATCAGCTGAAATATAGGTGAAAATCAGCTGAAATATAGGTGAAATTCAGCTGAAATATAGGTGAAATTCAGCTGAAATTTAGGTGAAAATCAGCTGAAATATAGGTGAAATTCAGATGAAATTTAGGTGAAAATCAGCTGAAATATAGGTGAAATTCAGCTGAAATATAGGTGAAATTCAGCTGAAATTTAGGTGAAAATCAGCTGAAATTTAGGTGAAATTCAGCTGAAATATAGGTGAAATTCAGATGAAAATTAGGTGAAATTTAGGTGAAATTCAGCTGAAATTTAGGTGAAAATCAGCTGAAATATAGGTGAAATTCAGCTGAAATTTAGGTGAAAATCAGCTGAAATATAGGTGAAATTCAGCTGAAATTTAGGTGAAAATCAGCTGAAATATAGGTGAAATTCAGCTGAAATTTAGGTGAAAATCAGCTGAAATTTAGGTGAAAATCAGCTGAAATATAGGTGAAATTCAGCTGAAATTTAGGTGAAAATCAGCTGAAATATAGGTGAAATTCAGCTGAAATTTAGGTGAAAATCAGCTGAAATATAGGTGAAATTCAGCTGAAATTTAGGTGAAAATCAGCTGAAATATAGGTGAAATTCAGCTGAAATTTAGGTGAAAATCAGCTGAAATTTAGGTGAAATTCAGCTGAAATATAGGTGAAATTCAGCTGAAATTTAGGTGAAAATCAGCTGAAATATAGGTGAAATTCAGCTGAAATTTAGGTGAAAATCAGCTGAAATATAGGTGAAATTCAGCTGAAATTTAGGTGAAAATCAGCTGAAATATAGGTGAAATTCAGCTGAAATTTAGGTGAAAATCAGCTGAAATATAGGTGAAATTCAGCTGAAATTTAGGTGAAATTCAGCTGAAATATAGGTGAAATTCAGCTGAAATTTAGGTGAAAATCAGCTGAAATATAGGTGAAATTCAGCTGAAATATAGGTGAAATTCAGATGAAATTTAGGTGAAAATCAGCTGAAATTTAGGTGAAATTCAGCTGAAATATAGGTGAAAATCAGCTGAAATATAGGTGAAATTCAGCTGAAATTTAGGTGAAAATCAGCTGAAATATAGGTGAAATTCAGCTGAAATTTAGGTGAAAATCAGCTGAAATATAGGTGAAAATCAGCTGAAATATAGGTGAAATTCAGCTGAAATATAGGTGAAATTCAGCTGAAATTTAGGTGAAAATCAGCTGAAATATAGGTGAAATTCAGCTGAAATTTAGGTGAAAATCAGCTGAAATATAGGTGAAATTCAGATGAAATATAGGTGAAAATCAGCTGAAATTTAGGTGAAAATCAGCTGAAATATAGGTGAAATTCAGCTGAAATTTAGGTGAAAATCAGCTGAAATATAGGTGAAAATCAGCTGAAATATAGGTGAAAATCAGCTGAAATTTAGGTGAAAATCAGCTGAAATATAGGTGAAATTCAGCTGAAATTTAGGTGAAAATCAGCTGAAATATAGGTGAAATTCAGCTGAAATTTAGGTGAAAATCAGATGAAATATAGGTGAAATTCAGCTGAAATATAGGTGAAATTCAGATGAAATTTAGGTGAAAATCAGCTGAAATTTAGGTGAAATTCAGCTGAAATATAGGTGAAAATCAGCTGAAATTTAGGTGAAAATCAGCTGAAATATAGGTGAAATTCAGCTGAAATTTAGGTGAAAATCAGCTGAAATATAGGTGAAATTCAGCTGAAATATAGGTGAAAATCAGCTGAAATATAGGTGAAAATCAGATGAAATATAGGTGAAATTCAGCTGAAATATAGGTGAAATTCAGATGAAATTTAGGTGAAAATCAGCTGAAATTTAGGTGAAAATCAGCTGAAATATAGGTGAAAATCAGCTGAAATTTAGGTGAAAATCAGCTGAAATATAGGTGAAATTCAGCTGAAATTTAGGTGAAAATCAGCTGAAATATAGGTGAAGAATTCAGCTGAAATTTAGGTGAAAATCAGCTGAAATATAGGTGAAATTCAGCTGAAATTTAGGTGAAAATCAGCTGAAATATAGGTGAAATTCAGCTGAAATTTAGGTGAAATTCAGCTGAAATATAGGTGAAAATCAGCTGAAATATAGGTGAAATTCAGCTGAAATTTAGGTGAAAATCAGCTGAAATATAGGTGAAATTCAGCTGAAATTTAGGTGAAAATCAGCTGAAATATAGGTGAAATTCAGCTGAAATTTAGGTGAAAATCAGCTGAAATATAGGTGAAATTCAGCTGAAATTTAGGTGAAAATCAGCTGAAATATAGGTGAAATTCAGCTGAAATATAGGTGAAAATCAGCTGAAATATAGGTGAAATTCAGCTGAAATATAGGTGAAATTCAGCTGAAATTTAGGTGAAATTCAGATGAAATTTAGGTGAAATTCAGCTGAAATATAGGTGAAATTCAGATGAAATTTAGGTGAAAATCAGCTGAAATTTAGGTGAAATTCAGCTGAAATATAGGTGAAAATCAGCTGAAATATAGGTGAAATTCAGCTGAAATTTAGGTGAAAATCAGCTGAAATTTAGGTGAAAATCAGCTGAAATTTAGGTGAAAATCAGCTGAAATATAGGTGAAATTCAGCTGAAATATAGGTGAAATTCAGCTGAAATTTAGGTGAAAATCAGCTGAAATATAGGTGAAATTCAGATGAAATTTAGGTGAAAATCAGCTGAAATATAGGTGAAATTCAGATGAAATATAGGTGAAAATCAGCTGAAATTTAGGTGAAAATCAGCTGAAATATAGGTGAAATTCAGCTGAAATTTAGGTGAAAATCAGCTGAAATATAGGTGAAATTCAGCTGAAATTTAGGTGAAAATCAGCTGAAATATAGGTGAAATTCAGCTGAAATTTAGGTGAAAATCAGCTGAAATATAGGTGAAATTCAGCTGAAATTTAGGTGAAAATCAGCTGAAATATAGGTGAAATTCAGCTGAAATATAGGTGAAATTCAGATGAAATTTAGGTGAAAATCAGCTGAAATTTAGGTGAAATTCAGCTGAAATATAGGTGAAAATCAGCTGAAATTTAGGTGAAAATCAGCTGAAATATAGGTGAAATTCAGCTGAAATTTAGGTGAAAATCAGCTGAAATATAGGTGAAATTCAGCTGAAATTTAGGTGAAAATCAGCTGAAATATAGGTGAAATTCAGCTGAAATTTAGGTGAAAATCAGCTGAAATATAGGTGAAATTCAGCTGAAATTTAGGTGAAAATCAGCTGAAATATAGGTGAAATTCAGCTGAAATTTAGGTGAAAATCAGCTGAAATATAGGTGAAATTCAGCTGAAATTTAGGTGAAATTCAGCTGAAATATAGGTGATATTCAGCTGAAATTTAGGTGAAAATCAGCTGAAATATAGGTGAAATTCAGCTGAAATTTAGGTGAAAATCAGCTGAAATATAGGTGAAATTCAGCTGAAATTTAGGTGAAAATCAGCTGAAATATAGGTGAAATTCAGCTGAAATTTAGGTGAAAATCAGCTGAAATATAGGTGAAATTCAGCTGAAATTTAGGTGAAAATCAGCTGAAATATAGGTGAAATTCAGCTGAAATTTAGGTGAAAATCAGCTGAAATATAGGTGAAATTCAGCTGAAATTTAGGTGAAAATCAGCTGAAATATAGGTGAAATTCAGCTGAAATTTAGGTGAAA